>OY977953.1:6403106-7721383 GCA_963854355.1 Epinotia brunnichana | reverse complement strand
GATTGTGGGTAGACTAAAGTGGTAGTTTTTGGAGCATTTAAGCGTTTGTTCCGTTGAAGAAGCCTCATTTTATCATGGAGGAGCAAGTGTCGAAGTAGTCTGCGGGGTTCTCGCCAAGGAGCAGGGGGCTACGCAGCTGGTCTCTGAAAGCTAAGTGTCTTAGTTTTTTAGTACTATATTTGTTCTATGAAGATTTATTTGTTCTGCTATTATTGTGTTCTACAATCTACATATTCTAGATGTTTTATACTAGAACTATTTCCTGAACTAGAGTTACTTAATGACCTGAGAACATAGTTGCTTCTGAGAAATAGTATGCCCAAGTCATGATAACAGTATAGAGGGGAGGTACCTCCACAGTTTCTCGGTCGAAGGGCGAGAACTAGAGACAATAATATAGGGTACACACCTTATGTGGCTAACCCCCCTAATGAAGGAACGACGATTAGTATATTTAGGAGTAGAAGTGGGACCACAACTCCAGTTGTTCAGTAGGTAGAACTTATATGTGCTAAGGTCTAGGGCCTAAGTGACAGGTGTGTCATGGTTATGTTTATAACCACAGGTGGTACATGCGAGTGTCATCGTGTAGAAAAGCGAAGCAGATATCCGTGGACTGCGTGGGATGATTAAGGTAGGATTCAAATTATCCTTCCTATGATCATATAAACCTTTCGCGGCGTCCTCTAACTTTGCGCAGTCTAACTGTACTTGTACAGTCGCCATCACATAATATGTTATATGTTCATAAATATCGGCACTTGCACCCTAATGGCTTGAAAATAGAGGTGTGTTCCGATGTTTATGAGCTGCTTGTTTGCTCCGATGTATGTGATCGCGACAAACGTGAGTGTATACTGACTGTCCTGAGGTTCTCGTCGATCTGGTCGAACAGGTCGATGTAGACCTCGTGCAGGGAGTGCGCGCTGCAGAACTGGTTGTATACTGAGGGATATACTGACTGTCCTGAGGTTCTCGTCGATCTGGTCGAACAGGTCGATGTAGACCTCGTGCAGGGAGTGCACGCTGCAGAACTGGTTGTATACTGAGGGATATACTGACTGTCCTGAGGTTCTCGTCGATCTGGTCGAACAGGTCGATGTAGACCTCGTGCAGGGAGTGCGCGCTGCAATACTGGTTGTATACTGAGGGATATACTGACTGTCCTGAGGTTCTCGTCGATCTGGTCGAACAGGTCGATGTAGACCTCGTGCAGGGAGTGCGCGCTGCAGAACTGGTTGTATACTGAGGGATATACTGACTGTCCTGAGGTTCTCGTCGATCTGGTCGAACAGGTCGATGTAGACCTCGTGCAGGGAGTGCGCGCTGCAGAACTGGTTGTATACTGAGGGATATACTGACTGTCCTGAGGTTCTCGTCGATCTGGTCGAACAGGTCGATGTAGACCTCGTGCAGGGAGTGCGCGCTGCAGAACTGGTTGTATACTGAGGGATATACTGACTGTCCTGAGGTTCTCGTCGATCTGGTCGAACAGGTCGATGTAGACCTCGTGCAGGGAGTGCACGCTGCAGAACTGGTTGTATACTGAGGGATATACTGACTGTCCTGAGGTTCTCGTCGATCTGGTCGAACAGGTCGATGTAGACCTCGTGCAGGGAGTGCGCGCTGCAGAACTGGTTGTATACTGAGGGATATACTGACTGTCCTGAGGTTCTCGTCGATCTGGTCGAACAGGTCGATGTAGACCTCGTGCAGGGAGTGCGCGCTGCAGAACTGGTTGTATACTGAGGGATATACTGACTGTCCTGAGGTTCTCGTCGATCTGGTCGAACAGGTCGATGTAGACCTCGTGCAGGGAGTGCGCGCTGCAGAACTGGTTGTATACTGAGGGATATACTGACTGTCCTGAGGTTCTCGACGATCTGGTCGAACAGGTCGATGTAGACCTCGTGCAGGGAGTGCGCGCTGCAGAACTGGTTGTATACTGAGGGATATACTGACTGTCCTGAGGTTCTCGTCGATCTGGTCGAACAGGTCGATGTAGACCTCGTGCAGGGAGTGCGCGCTGCAGAACTGGTTGTATACTGAGGGATATACTGACTGTCCTGAGGTTCTCGTCGATCTGGTCGAACAGGTCGATGTAGACCTCGTGCAGGGAGTGCGCGCTGCAGAACTGGTTGTATACTGAGGGATATACTGACTGTCCTGAGGTTCTCGTCGATCTGGTCGAACAGGTCGATGTAGACCTCGTGCAGGGAGTGCGCGCTGCAGAACTGGTTGTATACTGAGGGATATACTGACTGTCCTGAGGTTCTCGTCGATCTGGTCGAACAGGTCGATGTAGACCTCGTGCAGGGAGTGCGCGCTGCAGAACTGGTTGTATACTGAGGGATATACTGACTGTCCTGAGGTTCTCGTCGATCTGGTCGAACAGGTCGATGTAGACCTCGTGCAGGGAGTGCACGCTGCAGAACTGGTTGTATACTGAGGGATATACTGACTGTCCTGAGGTTCTCGTCGATCTGGTCGAACAGGTCGATGTAGACCTCGTGCAGGGAGTGCGCGCTGCAGAACTGGTTGTATACTGAGGGATATACTGACTGTCCTGAGGTTCTCGTCGATCTGGTCGAACAGGTCGATGTAGACCTCGTGCAGGGAGTGCGCGCTGCAGAACTGGTTGTATACTGAGGGATATACTGACTGTCCTGAGGTTCTCGTCGATCTGGTCGAACAGGTCGATGTAGACCTCGTGCAGGGAGTGCGCGCTGCAGAACTGGTTGTATACTGAGGGATATACTGACTGTCCTGAGGTTCTCGTCGATCTGGTCGAACAGGTCGATGTAGACCTCGTGCAGGGAGTGCGCGCTGCAGAACTGGTTGTATACTGAGGGATATACTGACTGTCCTGAGGTTCTCGTCGATCTGGTCGAACAGGTCGATGTAGACCTCGTGCAGGGAGTGCGCGCTGCAGAACTGGTTGTATACTGAGGGATATACTGACTGTCCTGAGGTTCTCGTCGATCTGGTCGAACAGGTCGATGTAGACCTCGTGCAGGGAGTGCGCGCTGCAGAACTGGTTGTATACTGAGGGATATACTGACTGTCCTGAGGTTCTCGTCGATCTGGTCGAACAGGTCGATGTAGACCTCGTGCAGGGAGTGCGCGCTGCAGAACTGGTTGTATACTGAGGGATATACTGACTGTCCTGAGGTTCTCGTCGATCTGGTCGAACAGGTCGATGTAGACCTCGTGCAGGGAGTGCGCGCTGCAGAACTGGTTGTATACTGAGGGATATACTGACTGTCCTGAGGTTCTCGTCGATCTGGTCGAACAGGTCGATGTAGACCTCGTGCAGGGAGTGCGCGCTGCAGAACTGGTTGTATACTGAGGGATATACTGACTGTCCTGAGGTTCTCGTCGATCTGGTCGAACAGGTCGATGTAGACCTCGTGCAGGGAGTGCGCGCTGCAGAACTGGTTGTATACTGAGGGATATACTGACTGTCCTGAGGTTCTCGTCGATCTGGTCGAACAGGTCGATGTAGACCTCGTGCAGGGAGTGCGCGCTGTAGAACTGGTTGTATACTGAGGGATATACTGACTGTCCTGAGGTTCTCGTCGATCTGGTCGAACAGGTCGATGTAGACCTCGTGCAGGGAGTGCGCGCTGCAGAACTGGTTGTATACTGAGGGATATACTGACTGTCCTGAGGTTCTCGTCGATCTGGTCGAACAGGTCGATGTAGACCTCGTGCAGGGAGTGCGCGCTGCAGAACTGGTTGTATACTGAGGGATATACTGACTGTCCTGAGGTTCTCGTCGATCTGGTCGAACAGGTCGATGTAGACCTCGTGCAGGGAGTGCGCGCTGCAGAACTGGTTGTATACTGAGGGATATACTGACTGTCCTGAGGTTCTCGTCGATCTGGTCGAACAGGTCGATGTAGACCTCGTGCAGGGAGTGCGCGCTGCAGAACTGGTTGTATACTGAGGGATATACTGACTGTCCTGAGGTTCTCGTCGATCTGGTCGAACAGGTCGATGTAGACCTCGTGCAGGGAGTGCACGCTGCAGAACTGGTTGTATACTGAGGGATATACTGACTGTCCTGAGGTTCTCGTCGATCTGGTCGAACAGGTCGATGTAGACCTCGTGCAGGGAGTGCGCGCTGCAGAACTGGTTGTATACTGAGGGATATACTGACTGTCCTGAGGTTCTCGTCGATCTGGTCGAACAGGTCGATGTAGACCTCGTGCAGGGAGTGCGCGCTGCAGAACTGGTTGTATACTGAGGGATATACTGACTGTCCTGAGGTTCTCGTCGATCTGGTCGAACAGGTCGATGTAGACCTCGTGCAGGGAGTGCGCGCTGCAGAACTGGTTGTATACTGAGGGATATACTGACTGTCCTGAGGTTCTCGTCGATCTGGTCGAACAGGTCGATGTAGACCTCGTGCAGGGAGTGCGCGCTGTAGAACTGGTTGTATACTGAGGGATATACTGACTGTCCTGAGGTTCTCGTCGATCTGGTCGAACAGGTCGATGTAGACCTCGTGCAGGGAGTGCGCGCTGCAGAACTGGTTGTATACTGAGGGATATACTGACTGTCCTGAGGTTCTCGTCGATCTGGTCGAACAGGTCGATGTAGACCTCGTGCAGGGAGTGCGCGCTGTAGAACTGGTTGTATACTGAGGGATATACTGACTGTCCTGAGGTTCTCGTCGATCTGGTCGAACAGGTCGATGTAGACCTCGTGCAGGGAGTGCGCGCTGCAGAACTGGTTGTATACTGAGGGATATACTGACTGTCCTGAGGTTCTCGTCGATCTGGTCGAACAGGTCGATGTAGACCTCGTGCAGGGAGTGCGCGCTGCAGAACTGGTTGTATACTGAGGGATATACTGACTGTCCTGAGGTTCTCGTCGATCTGGTCGAACAGGTCGATGTAGACCTCGTGCAGGGAGTGCGCGCTGTAGAACTGGTTGTATACTGAGGGATATACTGACTGTCCTGAGGTTCTCGTCGATCTGGTCGAACAGGTCGATGTAGACCTCGTGCAGGGAGTGCGCGCTGCAGAACTGGTTGTATACTGAGGGATATACTGACTGTCCTGAGGTTCTCGTCGATCTGGTCGAACAGGTCGATGTAGACCTCGTGCAGGGAGTGCGCGCTGCAGAACTGGTTGTATACTGAGGGATATACTGACTGTCCTGAGGTTCTCGTCGATCTGGTCGAACAGGTCGATGTAGACCTCGTGCAGGGAGTGCGCGCTGCAGAACTGGTTGTATACTGAGGGATATACTGACTGTCCTGAGGTTCTCGTCGATCTGGTCGAACAGGTCGATGTAGACCTCGTGCAGGGAGTGCGCGCTGCAGAACTGGTTGTATACTGAGGGATATACTGACTGTCCTGAGGTTCTCGTCGATCTGGTCGAACAGGTCGATGTAGACCTCGTGCAGGGAGTGCGCGCTGCAGAACTGGTTGTATACTGAGGGATATACTGACTGTCCTGAGGTTCTCGTCGATCTGGTCGAACAGGTCGATGTAGACCTCGTGCAGGGAGTGCGCGCTGCAGAACTGGTTGTATACTGAGGGATATACTGACTGTCCTGAGGTTCTCGTCGATCTGGTCGAACAGGTCGATGTAGACCTCGTGCAGGGAGTGCGCGCTGCAGAACTGGTTGTATACTGAGGGATATACTGACTGTCCTGAGGTTCTCGTCGATCTGGTCGAACAGGTCGATGTAGACCTCGTGCAGGGAGTGCGCGCTGCAGAACTGGTTGTATACTGAGGGATATACTGACTGTCCTGAGGTTCTCGTCGATCTGGTCGAACAGGTCGATGTAGACCTCGTGCAGGGAGTGCGCGCTGCAGAACTGGTTGAGCTCGTGGTGCACCTTGTTGAAGATCAGTGTCTTGTCGTAGTCCGCGGTAAAGTTGCGTACCACGTCCAGAACTGCAACAATTTAAATAATAATAAATACAAAAATAAAATAAATTGGCCTAAACATGCACGTCCCACTGCTGGGCATAGGCCTCCTCTCATGGATCTACTAAACCGGATCAGGACAGGGATCGGAAATTGCGCATCTCTTTGGTGCAAATGGGGATGGTATGAGACAGCGGAGTGCCGGTGTGGCTGCCCAGATCAGACGGTACATCATATTATCTTTGAGTGTAACATCACCAAATTTAGCGGGAGTTCGGCTGATTTTAAGACTCTCTCGACGGATGCAGTTGCTTACCTTAAATCTTATATATATCATAAACATTTAAGTAGAGAAATATTATGCCATACGATAAATAAATAAAATGGAGAGTGAACGGGCAGTAGTCCTCACGCTGGCCCAGTGCGGGTTGGGGACTTCACATACACCTTTGAATTTCTTCGCATATGTATTGCAGGTTTCCTCACGATGTTTTCCCTTCACTGAAAAGCTAACTGTAAATATCAAATGATATTCCGTACATAAGTACTGAAAAACTTTGCTATTGGTACGAGCCGGGATTGGAACCCATGACCGCCGTTTTACAGCCGCATGCCTGAACCACTGGGCTACCGTCGTAGCACTTGAACCAGTAGGCTACTAGCACTAATTGAAATAAAATTCAATAGAATAGAATTTATTGTTAGAAAAGAATGAAACTGATCAGTTGATCACTAAACATGCCGTGCGATATTCGACGTTTTTGACGTGTCCCTTTTCATTATAATCTAATATGTCAGAGACTCAAGTTTTCTATTATTTACCGTATGTCTACGTGAATGGCCAATGTTTAGAAATTTGCACATCACTTTCAGATTAGAACAAAAACTATGAAAAATAATATTATACCCGTATTTGGTTCCAGCATGTTGACAACCTCAATCCTTTCAAAGTATATCATCACACCCCCGCTGGTCCCACAGGGCACATTCTTTACTTCATCCGTTTGAAGAGTGGTCTAAAACAAAGAGAATAGACAATAATAAACAAATTAACTTTTAATGTATTCAGAATATTTTTTGATTCGTTCTTACAGCTGTACATTGTTTATGATCGTTATAAGACCTTTTTACGGTTCCGTAGTCAACAAGAAACCTTTATAGTTTCTCCATGTACAATCGAACCAACTGAATCACGACCCACCATAGAACCTTGTTACAATTAACGAACATATGCACGATCATATGACGTTAAAACGTCAGTCAATTGTAACAAGGTTCCATGCTGGGTCAGGATTCAATTTTATCGATAGTATCTGTCCGCCCGTTATCCGTCCGAATTTTAACTTGGTCACCTTTTCTACTAGAAAGCTGTTATTTGTATTAGTAAGTGGTTACTACTGGGTACATGGAAAAAAAAGCGGCAGCAGGTAGTTGGAATAATATTCAATGGCCACTAGCACAAACCTAGAAGCCATTTGACTAATTCACAATACCTTTATATTGGTATATATTACTAGTAAAGATAAATAAATTTGCTCTAGGATTATCGGGTACCTCTGTTTCGAGTTTCCTTGTAATTTAAAAGGTCTCTCATCTCATCAAGTAAATATACAGTATTTTTTCAAACATGCAATGAAATAATCGTCATTACCTGGGTTATATCAGGCTTCAAAGTATCACGTTTCGGGCTGATCAACTCGAGAGAACTGTAAAGGAATTCCATACGAAATTGAAGGCCTAGGCCGGGAAGTATGTTTTATTTTATTTCATTGCACTATTTGTGACACAGCATCACGGCATTCTGCCATGAAAATTAGTTTGATTTGAGGAGTTTTTATTTATTTATTTCATTGCATGTTTGAGAAAAGCACTATACATGCCTGGCCGTGAAAAGGGCTTGCTTCATATCACTATCCGTCTATTCCTAGTCACCCGGCAAGCCCTTCTTTCCCGGCGTCTGCAGTAATGTAATATTAATTTGAGCAAGCAACAGATTGTAATCATCCAATTGAAATGTTGTTATTATGATAAGATATAATAATCAACATAATGATGTTTACCAGTTCCATCATGAATATATCTTATCCACTTACACTGGAAAATAGCTATATATTATTATTATTTAAAATTTATTGCACAATATAAAATAAAGTACAAATGGCGTTCTTAATGCCATAAGGCATTCTCTACCAGTCAACCATTGGGCTAAACAGAAACATTATCTTGTGAGCAATACCTGTATTGCTTTGTATGATGTAAGCAATGGAATCATCATGTGGAAGCCAGGCTGACTGGTCACCGGCAAAAGAGCGCCTCCCTGGAAAACAAACATTTATTTATTAAATTAAGCTCACAAAACAACTAATAGTTTTTTTTTTTATAAAAAATCATGCAGTGTAGTGTGTTTGTAATCTCAGTCTATGTTTGTAAACCACTCAAAACATGTTGGTGAACATAACACTATTTATCTGATAAGTTTTTCCATTGTTTTCATAATGTTTTACTATGTTCCTTAACTTATACTAAAATAAATTATCTTCTATTCTATTCTATAACCTGCAGCTCCAGTGGCATTCTTTGTAAACCAAATGACATGCAGTTGATTTTACTTTGGTCATAGAAGACTATGTACTGATGAAATAGATGTTTTAATATGCTGTGCTACATTTTAGATTTATTTGAGTTGTAGCAAGATTGAGTATATGTTTTAAATTTGCAGTAAAATTTTATTAGGGCAATATGAGGACTATACAAAAATATAGAACAATGTAATGTACCAGGGACTCATAATCCACATTTTGTGTGTATTCAGATGGCCAACAGCTCCATGCTGTAAAGTGTAAGTAGTAGGTAGGTGTATGCACACATAAGAACATGAGTCATGCAACAATAAGAGACAAACAACAAGTTTATTACACAGTTAATTTTATACTTTATCTTCTGTTTGTACTGTGTTTATTAACCCTTTACCACAAATAAGCTATTACATTGACTGTACATCTATTCAGTCTATTAATATTACATATTAGATATTTATAAATACAAAAAAATTTGGAAAAATTTGAAATCTCTACTTGAGTAATAATAATAAAACAGGTTTCATCATTTTGAATTTTATTTTAACTTGTTTTTTTACACCAAAAGGCAAAACATAGTGATACTAACATTTTTATCTTAACACCACTGTAACTTAACAAATAAACACTTGAGTTTTTTTGAGTTTTATGTTTTTGGTTAGAAATATTTCCCATACAATATGAGGGATTTTTCTAATGATATCTGTAAACGGGCGAATATTCAGCGTTTTTAAGGCGTTTTTTTTTTCGTCATTGTCGTCTCCAGGAAATACTATTAAAAGGGATGAATATCAGAGTCCACTTTTGATGAAGACGTAAGCCTAGTGCTGAGTCTTTTTTGATTTAAATTTCCGCGGTATGTTTTACCTCTGCTGAAATAATCTTGAGCCAACAATGACTTTAGAACCGAGCGGTTCAAACGCTCGGAGATTGGCCCAAACATACCCGGTAGTAGACTCCGACATGACCCTCCTCGACCTTGTGCAGCGAGAAGTGCACCGTGATGCCCACCGCCAGGATTACCAGCGCCAACACCGATGTCTGATCCGCCATGCTCCCGATCCCAAACCTTACACTCTTGGTCCAACACTCAAACTCCTAACCTTCCCACTAGTCCGATACTTAATTTTATTGCCTCCTGATAATAATAGACATTCTATCGACCGGCTAACGAGGAAAAACCGAGCGGTTAATTAGTACAGTAATTAATTTACTAACTAGCTATCGCACGCGCGTTCGAAAGAGTTTATTTTGAGTAATGAGTAATAAATGAGACTCTTAGTATAAATGAGTGTAAAAATTACGTTACTGGGATGGAGTGATTTTATTTTTAAACACCGGAACAATAATACGAGGTGCAATAAGTAGGGTAAAATTTGACACCTTCCCTTCATTTTGACAGAAGACACAGATAACGAAAAATATGGCGAAGTTGCGTTTAGCTAGTATAAATTCCAGCCGTTCTTGATCATTTCATTTGGAACAAAATATTACAACAATTGTACGTAATTTTAAAATTATTCTTTCAAGATATTGTTCTTCGATAGTCGGCAACACCATTGGCAGCACATCATCTGCGTAATGCCTGGTTTACACTATGCCGAAGTGAGCAGGGAAGCGGACAAGGAAATGGGCAGGACGGGTGTAATACCGCATTTTGCGCCCGTCCTGCCCACTTCCCAGCTCACTGAGACATAGTGTAAACCAGGCATTAGTATGACTTGGCGTCGGTTGTTTTTAGAGTTCCGTACTCAAAGAGTAAAACGGGACCCTATTACTAAGACTTCGCTGTCCGTCCGTCCGTCCGTCTGTCTGTCACCAGGCTGTATCTCAAGAACCGTGATAGCTAGAGAATTGAAATTTTCACAGATTGTGTATTTCTGTTGCCGCTATAACAACAAATACTAAAAACAAAATAATATATTTATTTTAAGGGGGGCTCCCATACAACAAACGTGATTTTTTTGCCGTTTTTATAGATAATGGTACGGAACCCTTTGTGCGCGAGTCCAACTCGCACTTGGCCGGTTTTTTTTCTATATTCACAAGAAATGCAACATGAATATACTTACGGGGAAATACAGCCGAACTGAGTTGCCGGCCTTTCAGAAGCTATCGGTTCCCCTCGGATCAGCAATCGATAAAAAAATACCTAAATAATGTATAGATTTAATTGTGTAAAAAAATTGGGCTACTTAGGTACTACAATAATTTAATATTAACTACAGGAAATGTACGATTTCTTCCAAGATCAAAGCTTTCTGGAATAAGTAACTATAACTAACATCCTAGTATCACAAACGCTACTGGACAGTCGGACATTGTAGTTGTTCGTTCTGAGTCGCAGTGACGTAGGTTTTGCCATCGGCGTGTATTCCGTCCAAAACTGTGGCCATGGTAGATTTTAGCGCTCTGTATTCTTCCAACGCCTTCGCGCAAAGTTCGCCCTCGGGGGAATTCCCGGGTTCTATAAACAGCATTTGTAATGATCTCTTCAAGATTTTTTCGGCGGTGACTAGTTCATCCTGATAAATAAAACACATCAGTAAATTACGAGTACAGCAGTGACCCTTCTACTTCTTTAGCATCAGCACATGAAGGTAAAGGCGGCCTTTTTTAGTCAGAAATAAGTTATTATCAGTGCCTGGGCGACCGAGCTTAGCTCGGTGTTTATCGTGTTTTTCAGAGAGAAAACAATTTTCCCTGATATGAGACCAAGCTGGATAGATTTTTCGGCCATGTAAGAGAATGTCTATAGAGATATTGCAAATCTCATAGAATTCGTTAGAGCCGTTTTCGAGAATCTGATTAAAAATATATATACTTACACATATTGCTCGCTTGATAATAAAGGATATAGGTAGGTAAAATAATCTAAACACACCTCTGCGAGATATATAAGTGAGTTATGATGTTTTGGATCTAGAACTTTTGTTCCTCTAAAGACCAGACTACAAATTATTATGTTGATACATACCAAATATCCGGATCCTGTTATTTCACGGGAGTCGAACTCTTTTTTCGCCAGCTGCACCACCGTGGCATGTATTTCATATAGAGCGATAGCTGAAATCATTGAGTGTTATTAAAACTAGGTGCACGTGTCCCCTGGGTGGTACTAAAGAGTGACAAAGTCAAAGGCCAAAATAATGTATGCCATACGATCTCGGGGGTGAGCACTTCAAGCACAGCTAGCACTGACGTGGCAACATACGCTCGGTGGCGCGTAGCTCGGGGCTGACGTCGTCACGTCACTGCGTACCAGGGACGTAAGACGTATAAAGAGCCCTGCAGATCCCGGGGCTGAGCACTTCAAGCACAGCCAGTATCTCTCGGCACAGCTCGCGCTGACATCGCAACATGCGCTTGGTGGGGCCTGGCTCATGGCTGACGTCGTCACGGAGCCCCATCAGTCACTGCGACAGTACCAGGAACACATAACGTATAAAGAATAACCTTTGGCCCTGCACTTCCCAGGGCTGAGCACTTCAAGCATATCCAGTATCTCTCGGCACAGCTCGCGCTGACGTCGCAACATACGCTTGGTGGGGCGTGCTGGATCGTAGCTGACGTCGTCACTGAGCTCCACCAGTCACTGCGACAGTACCAGGAACACATTACATATAAAGAGTAACCTTTAGCCCTGCAGATCCCGGGGCTGAGCACTTCTAGCACAGCCAGTATCTCTCGACACAGCTCGCGCTGACGTCGCAACATACGCTTGGTAGGGCGCGGCTCGCGGCTGATGACGTCACGAAGCACCCCCGCCAACCGCTGCTTTGCGTCCAGCAGGAGGTAGTGATTCGGCGCCAAAACCAGAGACACATTTTTGATGTATTCCTCTAATTCTTTCTCGTCCCTTTTATCTGTGAAATAAAATACACTAACTTGTAAAGTTTAACCTTACGGACAATTAACGACAGTATAGTTTTACTTATCATAGCATGCAACTGCAAAAAGATGGTGTTGATGTGGACGTATGTCACCAGCTGGCACCACTCTGGAAACTCTTGGTACTCACTTATGACTTCAAGTTTGTCCGAGCAACATTGAACCTTATTCGCTACGGCAGAGGCTTCAATTTTTTTGTCACAGCCATAGCAGCTCCAGGTATCCCCATCACAAGAGACATAGCCGCGGCACTCGGGACAGATGGCGGAGCTCATGTAAGTGCCCAGTTCGGTAGCGTCGCAACAGCGCGCGCACGAGCATTTGAAGTACTTCCCGTTTTGTAGGTGTTCTTGACGCAACGCTGTTCCCTGAAGTACGAACACATTGTCAGACAAGTTGTCGAATGGAGATTTACTCGTATAGTTATGCTCAATAAGTAACCTATCATATGACATTCTTGATCTTGTAGCTACTTAGGTCGGTTTAGTTACATATGGATCTCCTCATTGATGATTTTTGTAGGTACCTACTATACGTCTCCAGCCGATTTCAGTGACCGGACCTGAACCGGAGTGACCTTGTGAGGAAGAACCTTCTGATGCTACCAAGGTAACGCATCTCAGAAAAGTTTCAGTTTTTACAGACAGTTTTTAATCAGTTCACAGTTTTAACTTCAAAAAAGAAGGAGGTTTCTGTGGTGGGAATCTTTTATTTTTTATGTATGTTCTCCGATTACTCGATGATGCCTGAGCTATAACCACGAACTTCGAATCTCGAAATACGTATATCACCGTCTGTATCGCACTTATGGTCTATAGTACTCGAGCGACAGAGACGGAGATATACGAAATTCGAGATTCGAACTTCGTGGTAGCGCCGCTGGGCCGATTTGGAAAATTCTTTCTTTGTTTGAAAGGTGGTCCATAGACATCAGGTTAGGATCTGAATATGGGATCCTGGAGAAATCGAGGGAACTCTTTAAAATTTTATAGGCACACTTGAAGCGATGAGGACACTTTGTGAAAACTTTGTTTTTAATATTAAAAAGAGATACAAATTCGAGGTATATTAATAGACTTAACACTAACTTACCTTCATAGGATCTGTATAGTTGTAATAAATCGGCTCCCCCTTCTTAATATCAACACTCGCATGGCACACCAACAGGTTATTATCATTGATGGACATATGCGTGTTCCCCACACAATCATGCGCTAGCAACGCAGTTTTCAAATACACCCCTCGTAGAGGTTCGCAGCCGAGCGGCGCGGGCGGCCCGCGGACGTCGAAGCTGTTGATGTCGATGGCTGCGCATACCTCTTGGATCAGTTCGGGGTCGTCGGAGGGTTGAAGTATTCCGAGGGATTGGATGAACTGCAGAAGTAGATTTGTACAATGTTAGTCGCTTCAGTGTGGTGACTCCAAACAAAGAAACATTGCTCTTGAAATCTACTTAGCCAAGCACCAAAACTGGAGGGACTTGAAAAGTTAGGCTTGACCTGTATGCCTTCAAACTAGGCAGATGAAGGGTTATTCCCACCTGTTACCACCAATTTGCTACCAGTGGTAACAGCTGGAATTTTTTTACCCATCTTTTACCACTAAAGTACTCACTAGCTACACGGGGATCGTGACGTCACGATCTACGAGCTTTGTCTCACTCTAACAAACAATAAGTATTAAAACGGCTGTAGCTTCGTAATTTTTTGAGATATCTGAATGGGATTTTAGTCACTATGGCATATTTTTTTGGCTTGTTTCTGCTGGAGTAATAATAAATTTGGAGTTTACACCCTTATTGTAACTTGTAGCTACGTGAAAAGGGTATCTGGATGTTGTTGTAGATATCTGTGTTGTGCTACGTCGCTTTTTCATAGGCATCTCGAGAATAGCGAACTACTCCGGCTCTGGGGGCTGTAGTAGAATCAGCAGCAGAAGTTAGCAACAACAACAGCAGTCCTAGTGCTCAAAACAATCTACACATGACCTCTAATATCAAGGGGATAAGGTTCTGTGTAGGTCATTTTGAGCGTGTTATTTTGCTTAGCTACTTCTGATGCTGACCGTATTGTGTGTAGTGATCATCCTTACAACACGCCCATCGCACCAAGCAAGACTGAGCGGCGCTACCACGAAAATCGATACTAGAAGTTCGTATACATGCATCCTTGTCACTCGAGTACTGTGAGTGCGATAGAGATGGAAATACCCGAACTTCGAATTCGAAGTTTCGGAGTTAGTAGCTCTAACCTTGACAGTGTGCTGGTTGTAGTAGTACACATCTGTGCCACGTCGCTGGTCCATATGTGTTTCGAGTCTCGCGAACTCCTCCCAGCCCTGCGGATGGGCACGCCGCTGTAGCAAGGCCCGCAGCACTGCTAAGGAGCCCACGTGTGGGACAACACCCATTGCGTTGAGCCCACGCGACTCACGCTGCGACTTGAATAGGTCGCATTCGGGTTTGCTGTGCCATTCTGGAAACAAGACGGCCTAAATAATTCAGAATTTGCGGAACTCCTCAATTGAATTTTGTATTCGTTCGTCGCAAACGAGTAGATCTATAACGAAGGTACCATCGGCCAAAGCCAGAGTAGACCAGATTCAAAACAGAATCGCTTGCAATGCTATACGGCTGGAAAGTAACTGCCTGCAAAATACCAACGCATAAGTGGGAGAAGCTTTTCTCGTTGCGCCTAGAATGGCGCTCTCGCATCAAAACGAGCATCAAGCAATTTGAAGCTGCTCGCCTCGTCGACCTTGATGAGAGACGTCAGGCACGAAAATCGCGCCCAAAGCCCAACTACAAATATACGTTCAATAGCTCTGGTCAGCTTTACTGTGCCTCCTGCGACCGAGTGTTTAAGAGAAAGTTCGGCTTCGCAAGCCATATCAGGGCTCACGCCCGCAACTAGCTAGGGTCGCCATCGCCGGCCACGGCGTGGATAGCTATATATATATATATATATATTTATATATATATATGTATACGGCTGGAACCAAAATGCGCCATTAAGGTGGTCGACTCTGGCTTTGGCAGATTACATAAGCAGAGCAGGAAAATGTATTTTACTTAAATACACTTAAATCGTCTGTAAGTGCATTAATTCTTGGCTGTTTACTAAAGGGCCAGGCCCCATTACGACCGAGTTAACTACATTAAGCTGCGGGTTAGGTTGTGGGCAAAGAATTATACGGATAGCGTTTAGCAACTCCGTTGTCAACTGGTAAACCAGGTCAATTTTAGATCGCGCAGGACTTGGTAGAAAAAAATAAACGCATACGTGAAAGCGGCTGACGAACGGCAGGTGGCATTTGAAGCACACAAGGTACGACAGCAGGAAGTAACACAGGTGACTCACTAGCTAGGTGGTCGGGGCACGGGCAGCAGCAGACGGGCGCGACGCCGCAGCCCTTGCACACGAGGAAGCGGCTGACGAGCGGCAGGTGGCAGCCGAAGCACACGAGCGGCGAGTCGCTGTGCGGCGCCAACAGGAACGGGGCTTCGGAGAGCACCGTGTCGCCGGCGCGAAGGTCCACCGCCGCTACCGCATACCTATACACTTACATAGTTACACAATGACCAAGTTCATTCGAGTTTATAACTATATTTACGTTCCCATATTTATGATCACTTTGTCGGTGCACATATTTTCGAACTCGACTGTACAAGCGATTAAAGTAGGCATCCACTAGACACACAGTGCTACTAAAGAAATACATAATATTACTAACATACCTACTTTACGTACCTACGCCGCCACGCGACACCGGCGAATTTACAAATATTCTTTCGAAAATACATTACTACTATCTATAGATGTAGCCTACTTATGTATATGTATGAGTAAAACTGTCATTTTAGATGTTTACACTAAACATTCAAAGAAGCTGTGAAGTTAATGTGACACTAATGACTTCGCGAACTTTCCAGAACTGCCCCAGTTGTTTAATTGTTCTTCAAACAACTTGATATTTTTCTTCTACTTTTAGAGTAAGCATATGTCGACTTTTTCAAAGGTATTTAGAGCTCAAATTGTAATTTTTATAACTTGATTACATAAAACATTTTCAAACTTACCAACTTCAACTTTAAGTTACAACGTCCATAACTTACACCGAAAATAAACGTTGTTTAATGAATTCCAAGTGTATTAGTTATATCATTAATCACCCACCTGCCAAGTTTCTCGCATTGCCGCACTTCGAAGCGCGCACCCATGTCGCTGGCAGCCGTTGGATATAAATCAGTAGCACGGAACTGACGGAACTGCACGCGATGAACTAAACTAACACACTGTATTTATAGAGGGAACTCCTTACCGCGGCTAAATATAGCGGCGCGCGTACAATACACCATACAGGTATGCCGACAATACATCACCTGCACGGCTATCGCAAGACGGTGCGCGAGCTCTCTCGATTTTTCTCCCACTATCCGTCTCCCTCTTGTTAGAAAACTTAAAAAGAGACGTATATATAGATCGAGACAGCTCGCGCGCCGCCTTGTGATAGCCGTGCTGGGTGAGAGATCGGACCAATTTAGTTTGGTTTATGCAGATGCTTGAGACTTTTTGTTATGGTTTCTACTCCTTGCTGGTTTTAGCATAAGTATGTCACATGGTATGTTTAAGTACACATGAGGAGAATCTTCGGTAGAATTTTTAATTTGGTTCATAAATGCAGATTGCTTGAGACTTTTCAACTTTTAATCCTTTGGACGTGAATGACGGATAATTCCGTATCACAAGTTCAAAGCCAACGACATCTACCTTCGCTTTTGGCTAAGGTTTACTTTCCGAGTCATTACGACTGTGCAGCGTGTGAATGATAACATTTTTATTTGACGCAGCACTCAAAAGGTTAATTTAGTAAGAATTTTTACGTCATACCTGGACATAAAGTAGGAATTACCGCACGCTATGCGTGCGGAAAACCCCACTTTCTGGCCAGATAGAGACGTAAAATTTTGTACTCACCACGGGCGGTAATAAAGAAAGCCTCAGAGCGCATATTTATCGCCCTTTCCTTCGGCTCGGGCGTCAAATACCTGCGATCTGAGACATTCTTTGTTTAACCGCCCTAGGTAAGTAATGTACTATTTAGGTAGGTCTTGCTCTTGGTAGGTCAGCATCATAAACATATATATATATATATACATTCTATAACCTTATTGCTCGAAAAGAATATACATACATGCTGTCACAGTCAGTATAATAAACACATCATATATGTACAGTCACCGTTATAAATATATGATGGAACAAAGGCCGCAAAAATATCTGATGACAACTCTATTCCTAGAGCCGTAAGAATGTGTCAGATATTTCTGCAGCCTTTCATTAATCATATATTGATGCCGGTGACTGTACCTAAATATAGCCATTTGAAAGATATATACAACATCGATCACTCCATCCATCACACGTCAATCCATCCGCGCCAAGTTCATTTCACCTATTCATACTCGTCTCGAAATAGTATTTATCACAATCGTGTTATAATAGAGAGCTACATATTTTGAGGTTGAATGTACTCATATTTCGTGATTGTATAGGTAATGTACAATCGAACCAACTGAATCATGGGTCATGATTCAGTTGGTTCCATAGAACCTTGTTACAATTAACGAACATACGCACGATCATTATATAACTTTAATACGTCAGTTAATTGTAACAAGGTTCCATGCTGGGTCAGGATTTAACTTTGTCGATAGAACATGTACAAACGTCACAGCACACCGGAGCGTGTTATTTTCGAATATCAGCATTCCTCTGGAAGTATTTAATGAAACAAAGTTGAGATATAAACATTGCATTTATTATATTATTCTATAAACATTTATTACCTTAGTCTAAAGGTATAAAATACTTCTTATCGCTAGTAGGTATTTACAAACAGCCCTATACAAAACATTTCATTTACATTCCATAATATTCAAGATCAGGTTTATAGACAATAAAAATGCGAAATAAAAATCTGATATTTGCCTACATCTTTATTCGACTAATATTTACAAGATGAAGTAATAATGCATTTCCAATCCGTCTTAAGACGACAAAAATTCCATGGCAGTCTTCGAGTAAAGATAGTAAACCGAATCGCTAAGCAATTACAGCACTAATTTTATACTTAAATCCAAGATTTCATTGATTCAGAATGATATTGCTTATCCAATCGTCGCGCGTTAAACCAACCAGCCGACTAAATAAATAGCATTCGACTATCTCTTCCTTGCGCCAGCACGAAACCGCATTACAACCGCAAAGAAAGAGATGAGTCGTATGTCTTAAAACTATTCTAATGACAAGATTGGCTGGTCGAAGTTTAATTATTGGACGATTCAGATCGACAAAACTTTTATCATTTGCGCGCGTGTAGGCAACGTGCATGCTTTTCAGGGGTAGTGGAGAGTCGCACTTATATACATTGCCATATGTTTGTGTATATATGTACGCCAGTACCGCGCCGCTCAATGCCACGCCAGTCCATAGACGAGACCTAAGCAATTCCATAGAATCAACAGAGAGAGTACAGGTGCTTGTCTCACGTCCGCTTACCCTAGGTTACGCCATCTTAATAAGAAACACTATCACGTTTTAAAAATGGCCGCTAGCTTCGACTAGTACTCGCCCGCCTCGAATATCACGCTCGACTCTGAAACAAAATTGTTTTATTCTTATACGGAATACTGATAACGAGCCTGAAAACTAAATGAAACAATGTTTATACACATTTCATAATAGGCGAGTTTCCCTCTCCTTTACCAAGACCGCGAATTCACGGCCAAAATGGTGAAATGAAATAATTTATTCGTGACAAGAAACTTAAAATACTGTATTAACTAATAATATATTAAGCAGTTTGTCACGAAATGGTCTCGCCTCAGCATAATGCTGGCTCATGAGCCAGCGCTGGTCTTCCGGCGAGCCCATTTGTGGGCCACGTTCCCAGCTGTGGTGCGACACGTCCTTAAGAGTCCGTACCGGCCCGGAAAAAGTTCGATTGTAGGTATTATTAACCGTCCCGAGCGCGCCAGCGCAGGTGTTGTAGTGGGGGTCGAGCGAGGCGGCTAGGTCGGCGTAGACTAGTATTGATACTTTAACCGTTTTATCAGACTTTTTCGTTTCTTAATATTTGTATGTACTATGTATTCAAATAAAATATCAGATAACTTAGAAGAGTATCGTTCATTGTAATGTATTTATGTAGGTAATAACTACAAATTCAGAATTCATTTAGGTACTTACTTGTTTGACGACCGCTTTAGCCTAGTTGGTATTGGTAGTGACCCTTCTACGAAGCTGGTGGTTCTGGGTTCGAATCTAACCTACTTTAAGATCTCACATTTTTAAATAACAGCAATTGTTATAGGTGTCCAATAAAGCAAAGACATAGAGTTTAATACTTGTTCATAACGTTATTTTGTTCCTGTAAATACATATTTGGATTTTGCATAGAACTTGGCACTCATTTAGATCTCCATTCTTTTTGCGGCGAAGCCCACAGCCAAGCATAATTTTTGTATTGAACTTGGCTCTCCTTTTTTAGGGTTCCGTAGTCGACTAGGAACCCTTATAGTTTCGCTTTGTCTGTCCGTCCGTCCGCGGATAATCTCAGTAATTGTGCTCAAAAAACCAACAACGCAAAGCGAGTTTTCCCTACAAGTTAAAATTTTATCGAAATTACTATTTTCCAGAAACCAGCACGAACTTTTTGTAGGTATATTGTTAGACATGTTATGTGCACCGCAAAACAGAAAAGAGACAGTTTCTAAAGTGTCTATAGGTCATTACTAATGACATAATCTTCATTGCCGCGGAGGCTTTTTTTTAAAAGTGAGATTTTTACCTGAACC
Source organism: Epinotia brunnichana (assembly GCA_963854355.1). Lineage (NCBI taxonomy): Eukaryota > Metazoa > Arthropoda > Insecta > Lepidoptera > Tortricidae > Epinotia > Epinotia brunnichana. Next base: position 7,701,171 of record OY977953.1, on the reverse strand, counting down.
ATGTAATAGATATAAACGTGTGTTATATCATTTAAAAGCTAAGCAAATGTGCTATAATTATTGCCAACATTAGGGTTCCATATATCCTTAAATTGAAGAGGTATATGCAAAATATTAGACATGAAAAGTGAAAAGCCCCCAGCTTCCGCTTTTAGTAAAGTCTAAATTAAACCCAAACTATGTATGAACTATACAATATGCTATAACTCGTTTTAGCATTGTAATTCGATATAATGATACGTTTCAGAGCAATTTAAATTCCCGAAAATCGAATGTTAGCAGGCTTTTCACTTTTCTGCTCTACAATTTTGCAAATATCTCTTAAATGTATGGATATATGGATGGAATCACAATGGTGGAAAGAATTATAGCATATTTGTTCAGCTTTTATATGATATAACCAGGGAGCGGACAAATGGATGTCATTACTCGCATAACATGGACATGACTTCAAAGATTAATTCATTATTTTTTGCCTGTAATTTAAGTTGTATACTTAGTAAAATATTAATAAATAAATTAAACACAGATTTAGTGAGTATCTTTATTAAAGAAAATAAAAAGTAATTTTTCTAAATTTTCAGGGGTAAATTGGTTCCTTTTCACATCCAAAATATACTTATGAGCTGATAAAACTCCGTTCACAATCTACCGAAGTTAAAGGGAGCAAACTTGAGTAGTTTAATGGGAATATTGTTACGCCAATATGATTCTGAGTCTATTTTGTCTTGTACGTATTGGATGACAGTTTCAAAATCTGGATTTCTTTTAAGTATTGAGATACCATTGCCACGTCGTATTTTATTTACTTAAATTTTCGCCATGAGCTCGTTAGAAAATTGACGATATTCAAAAGGCGAAAATAAAAAATTTGCCATGACTTTATTTATTACGATATCTTTCGTGATACACGCGAAGAATCACAAAGTAAATTGAATGAATGTCAGCACATTACAATCAATGTCAAAAAAATCATCGTATTTTTAAAAAGGAAATCAAAGAAGGTATGATATCTTTCTTTTATTATTCCATTGAAGTCTAAGCAATATTCACTAAGAAATCAATTAATTAATTAATTAATCTTTAGAGTCATGTCCATGTTCTTGCGAGTAATGACATCCGTTTGTCCGCTCCCTGGATATAACAAACGTTTATATGTATTACATGTTTCAGGTACAATTCCCACTTTTCAAAAAGCCTCCGCAGCAATGAAGATTAATGTCATTACGGATGAACTAGACACTTTAGAGACTGTCTCTCTACAGTTTTGCGGTGCACATAACATGTCAAACAGTATACTTAAAGTTCGTGCTGGTTTCTGGAAAATAGTAATTTCGATAAAATTAATCATGTAGGGAAAACTCGCGTTGCGTTGTTGGTTTTTTGAACACAATTTTCTCAATTTTGCTCTTGTCTTTAAATAAAAAACTAAAATACTAGATATCATTTGTTTTGTACATTATATTCGTGTATCTTTTCTAGTTTTGCCACAAACTCTGAAAGTCCTTTGATTTTTTAATACTTTTGCTAATAGTACTTAAACAAGCATATATATTGAAATATAATGTATCAATGAACTATTGACAATTTATTCATCTTTCATTTGGTCCCCACATGTTTTTGTACATTGCATGGTTCGGGTGTAATTTAAACTTTTCCAAGCGCGGCCGCGGCGTTTTTGATGACGTCATTATAGGGGAGACAAACTCCTTAGAGATTGTCTCGCGTCAGTTTTGGACTCCAGGGGACATGCCTAACAACATACTTAAATATGGAGCCGGTATCCGAAAGTGAAGTATTTGTTCGACGGAATCCCCTAACAACACGCGCTATACATTGCTCGACGATAAATTTTCAAAAATTAATTACTCTTACAATTTTCTTACAATATCGGTTCATAGTATGGTTACAATTTGAGGTAATATTAAACATACAGACTGTATAGATAAAACATGAAGACTAATTAAGAACCTCCTTCTATGGAACATAGGTTAAAAATGTTAGTAGTACAATGAAAATATTTTCATTAGTAGTACAAATGCATTAGTAATAGAATTTCATATAAAAAGTCAAAAGTAACAAAAAACATTAGGTATACCGATTGATCAAGACTGCCTCGTCGCGCTATAATTCCCGCTAGCCCAAGCGCCCGAAGCCACGTGACCAGAGGGGTAATCACGTAACGTTCCAAACGTGCGTCAGTACAATTTAACTGTCAATGTTCCATATAAAAAGTGTCATTTAGACCTACCCGACGTTCGTACAATGCGTTCCGTGATCGACTTGCTTGAAATCGACGAGCGACGTGACCGTTCCCTGGAACCGCTTGGCGGCGACTGCCGATTCGAGCGCCGTGCACGGTGTTTTATTACGAATTTTAGGGTGATTTGAAATATTTTTTTATGCCAAAATTTACTTCTACTTATAAATATATTTTTACATTTACGAATAGCCCTTGAACTGGAGTTTCTTATTATGAATTCATATTTTTGAAATAATGTGCTAAATGGCCTTAAATACTGGCGATTCTTCGTGTGTTTTTACTAAAAAGTTGTTGGATAGAAATACGGTTTTACTCAACAATTTAATATGTAACTTATAAAATGTTTTCCACTTATTCCTAAGAAGACTATCAACCCGATATATATTTATTTGTTTCATGTCGATGTTCATCAAATCTAAGTCCTTTTACACGTCTCCGAGCGAAAATTGAGAAAACAGCTTTTGGGCTGAGCCAAAATATGATAAATTGAGACCTAAATGTAAACAACTTTTTCACTTATTCAACTTGAATTGAAATGATCTTTCATATTACGCAATAAAATCTGTAGGAAAATGAATATTTATTAAGATATGACCTCATAAAGTTTAGCGAATTCAGCAAACGGTTGTGTACGGACTCTTAAAGGGCGTGCCAGGATAAGCTAAGTGATTCTGCCCCCGACGAATTTGGGCTTGTAATTTTTATGGTTGGTGTGGCTCTACACCAGTAATTATTGTGCAAAATTTGAGCACCCTAAACATTATAGTTTTTGTAAAAAAAAAAAAAACGAAAAATCATTGTTCTTTGATAACTTTTTTTCTAGTTAACCGATTTTAGTATTATTCACATATGTTGTACATTGAGTCAAGATAATTGTATGACATAATAATATTTTCATTATTTGTTTTCCGCAACAAGCACATCGCATAATACTCCCAGACATGTTGTGCAAATGTAGTGCACATTTGCACTATTTATTTATCTTCTAATGACCAACGTCAACTAGATAAGAGTACAAACAAAGTTTATGTAAGCTATTTACATATAAACAAAGTTTATCTACGCTTTTATTTTAAGTGTAATTAACAAGAAAATATTTTACTAACGCACGATAATCAAAAAGAGTTAATTAAATATTCCGCTGCAATACTAATGTTTTTTTTTAATTTAACGCAGCGACATATAAGTGGCCAGTATTAAATAGGTATGCAATCTGCACGTTTCTCTAAAGAGGTTTCACACATTTCGTATTATGTTATATTAAGGCGAGTCTAGGAAATGTATGTAAAGATATCTCTATGTTCTCCCTCAAATAAAATTTTGAAAAAAATACATGTTGTAGTTTATTAGTGGGTGTACTATTGGTGAAAAAACTAGAGCGGTCTCTAACCTTATAGTAATAAAAAAAAAATTAAAAAAGTTTAGTCAGTTTTTTTTTTTTTGCTATATATATTATGTCATACAATAATCTTGACTCAATGTACAACATATGTGAATAATACTAAAATCGGTTAACTAGAAAAAAAGTTATCAAAGAACAATGATTTTTCGTTTTTTTTTTTTTTACAAAAACTATAATGTTTAGGGTGCTCAAATTTTGCACAATAATTACTGGTGTAGAGCCACACCAACCATAAAAATTACATCGTCGGGGGCAGAATCACTTAGCTTATCCTGGCACGCCCTTTACATTTTTACTGAACGCAGCCGATGCGCTTGCGTCTCTGACGTCTATCAGCGCCATCTGGCTGCGAACGAGCAAGTTACAAAAAACTATTCTATTATTTATTCAGTTTATTACGCAATAATTTTACACCGATACATAAGGAAACTTTTACAAAAGAGAGAAGACGATTACAAAAACCGTAATTAATAAGTGTAGATATGGTTTTAAAACAAAAATATGTAGTAATATAAAATGTCCGTGGGCTCGATCACCTCCGTCATGAAGCTGTACATACCTCGTCCAGCATGGGCGCGGAGTGGTGCGCCGCGTTGATGATGTCCTGCAGACAGCGGCTGAACTCGTCGATGACGTCCCGCACGGGGTCGGTGTCGGTCACGCAGTCCGTGGGCTCGATCACCTCCGTCATGAAGCTGTGCATACCTCGTCCAGCATGGGCGCGGAGTGGTGCGCCGCGTTGATGATGTCCTGCAGACAGCGGCTGAACTCGTCGATGACGTCCCGCACGGGGTCGGTGTCGGTCACGCAGTCCGTGGGCTCGATCACCTCCGTCATGAAGCTGTACATACCTCGTCCAGCATGGGCGCGGAGTGGTGCGCCGCGTTGATGATGTCCTGCAGACAGCGGCTGAACTCGTCGATGACGTCCCGCACGGGGTCGGTGTCGGTCACGCAGCCCGTGGGCTCGATCACCTCCGTCATGAAGCTGTGCATACCTCGTCCAGCATGGGCGCGGAGTGGTGCGCCGCGTTGATGATGTCCTGCAGACAGCGGCTGAACTCGTCGATGACGTCCCGCACGGGGTCGGTGTCGGTCACGCAGTCCGTGGGCTCGATCACCTCCGTCATGAAGCTGTACATACCTCGTCCAGCATGGGCGCGGAGTGGTGCGCCGCGTTGATGATGTCCTGCAGACAGCGGCTGAACTCGTCGATGACGTCCCGCACGGGGTCGGTGTCGGTCACGCAGTCCGTGGGCTCGATCACCTCCGTCATGAAGCTGTACATACCTCGTCCAGCATGGGCGCGGAGTGGTGCGCCGCGTTGATGATGTCCTGCAGACAGCGGCTGAACTCGTCGATGACGTCCCGCACGGGGTCGGTGTCGGTCACGCAGTCCGTGGGCTCGATCACCTCCGTCATGAAGCTGTACATACCTCGTCCAGCATGGGCGCGGAGTGGTGCGCCGCGTTGATGATGTCCTGCAGACAGCGGCTGAACTCGTCGATGACGTCCCGCACGGGGTCGGTGTCGGTCACGCAGTCCGTGGGCTCGATCACCTCCGTCATGAAGCTGTACATACCTCGTCCAGCATGGGCGCGGAGTGGTGCGCCGCGTTGATGATGTCCTGCAGACAGCGGCTGAACTCGTCGATGACGTCCCGCACGGGGTCGGTGTCGGTCACGCAGTCCGTGGGCTCGATCACCTCCGTCATGAAGCTGTACATACCTCGTCCAGCATGGGCGCGGAGTGGTGCGCCGCGTTGATGATGTCCTGCAGACAGCGGCTGAACTCGTCGATGACGTCCCGCACGGGGTCGGTGTCGGTCACGCAGTCCGTGGGCTCGATCACCTCCGTCATGAAGCTGTACATACCTCGTCCAGCATGGGCGCGGAGTGGTGCGCCGCGTTGATGATGTCCTGCAGACAGCGGCTGAACTCGTCGATGACGTCCCGCACGGGGTCGGTGTCGGTCACGCAGTCCGTGGGCTCGATCACCTCCGTCATGAAGCTGTACATACCTCGTCCAGCATGGGCGCGGAGTGGTGCGCCGCGTTGATGATGTCCTGCAGACAGCGGCTGAACTCGTCGATGACGTCCCGCACGGGGTCGGTGTCGGTCACGCAGCCCGTGGGCTCGATCACCTCCGTCATGAAGCTGTGCATACCTCGTCCAGCATGGGCGCGGAGTGGTGCGCCGCGTTGATGATGTCCTGCAGACAGCGGCTGAACTCGTCGATGACGTCCCGCACGGGGTCGGTGTCGGTCACGCAGTCCGTGGGCTCGATCACCTCCGTCATGAAGCTGTACATACCTCGTCCAGCATGGGCGCGGAGTGGTGCGCCGCGTTGATGATGTCCTGCAGACAGCGGCTGAACTCGTCGATGACGTCCCGCACGGGGTCGGTGTCGGTCACGCAGCCCGTGGGCTCGATCACCTCCGTCATGAAGCTGTGCATACCTCGTCCAGCATGGGCGCGGAGTGGTGCGCCGCGTTGATGATGTCCTGCAGACAGCGGCTGAACTCGTCGATGACGTCCCGCACGGGGTCGGTGTCGGTCACGCAGTCCGTGGGCTCGATCACCTCCGTCATGAAGCTGTACATACCTCGTCCAGCATGGGCGCGGAGTGGTGCGCCGCGTTGATGATGTCCTGCAGACAGCGGCTGAACTCGTCGATGACGTCCCGCACGGGGTCGGTGTCGGTCACGCAGTCCGTGGGCTCGATCACCTCCGTCATGAAGCTGTACATACCTCGTCCAGCATGGGCGCGGAGTGGTGCGCCGCGTTGATGATGTCCTGCAGACAGCGGCTGAACTCGTCGATGACGTCCCGCACGGGGTCGGTGTCGGTCACGCAGTCCGTGGGCTCGATCACCTCCGTCATGAAGCTGTACATACCTCGTCCAGCATGGGCGCGGAGTGGTGCGCCGCGTTGATGATGTCCTGCAGACAGCGGCTGAACTCGTCGATGACGTCCCGCACGGGGTCGGTGTCGGTCACGCAGTCCGTGGGCTCGATCACCTCCGTCATGAAGCTGTACATACCTCGTCCAGCATGGGCGCGGAGTGGTGCGCCGCGTTGATGATGTCCTGCAGACAGCGGCTGAACTCGTCGATGACGTCCCGCACGGGGTCGGTGTCGGTCACGCAGTCCGTGGGCTCGATCACCTCCGTCATGAAGCTGTACATACCTCGTCCAGCATGGGCGCGGAGTGGTGCGCCGCGTTGATGATGTCCTGCAGACAGCGGCTGAACTCGTCGATGACGTCCCGCACGGGGTCGGTGTCGGTCACGCAGTCCGTGGGCTCGATCACCTCCGTCATGAAGCTGTACATACCTCGTCCAGCATGGGCGCGGAGTGGTGCGCCGCGTTGATGATGTCCTGCAGACAGCGGCTGAACTCGTCGATGACGTCCCGCACGGGGTCGGTGTCGGTCACGCAGTCCGTGGGCTCGATCACCTCCGTCATGAAGCTGTACATACCTCGTCCAGCATGGGCGCGGAGTGGTGCGCCGCGTTGATGATGTCCTGCAGACAGCGGCTGAACTCGTCGATGACGTCCCGCACGGGGTCGGTGTCGGTCACGCAGTCCGTGGGCTCGATCACCTCCGTCATGAAGCTGTACATACCTCGTCCAGCATGGGCGCGGAGTGGTGCGCCGCGTTGATGATGTCCTGCAGACAGCGGCTGAACTCGTCGATGACGTCCCGCACGGGGTCGGTGTCGGTCACGCAGTCCGTGGGCTCGATCACCTCCGTCATGAAGCTGTACATACCTCGTCCAGCATGGGCGCGGAGTGGTGCGCCGCGTTGATGATGTCCTGCAGACAGCGGCTGAACTCGTCGATGACGTCCCGCACGGGGTCGGTGTCGGTCACGCAGTCCGTGGGCTCGATCACCTCCGTCATGAAGCTGTACATACCTCGTCCAGCATGGGCGCGGAGTGGTGCGCCGCGTTGATGATGTCCTGCAGACAGCGGCTGAACTCGTCGATGACGTCCCGCACGGGGTCGGTGTCGGTCACGCAGTCCGTGGGCTCGATCACCTCCGTCATGAAGCTGTACATACCTCGTCCAGCATGGGCGCGGAGTGGTGCGCCGCGTTGATGATGTCCTGCAGACAGCGGCTGAACTCGTCGATGACGTCCCGCACGGGGTCGGTGTCGGTCACGCAGTCCGTGGGCTCGATCACCTCCGTCATGAAGCTGTACATACCTCGTCCAGCATGGGCGCGGAGTGGTGCGCCGCGTTGATGATGTCCTGCAGACAGCGGCTGAACTCGTCGATGACGTCCCGCACGGGGTCGGTGTCGGTCACGCAGTCCGTGGGCTCGGCGGCGGCCGCGATCAGGCACTGGCACACCGCCTCGATCACCTCCGTCGTCATGAAGCTGGGAATGTTACCAAGTTTTAATACGTTGCCTTTTTTTATTCGAATACTTTGTAAGGCCTTCGTCAAAGAGCTCATGCGAAGTTACCGCGCTCCGCACCGTATGTGCGCTCAGTGATGCCTATTTGCCCATTAAGAAATTTTAGGCAAGCCGGTGGGAATCGGCTTGCATGGGAGCTCCGCCACTGCTACATAACAGTCGGCAAGCTCGGCCGCTCGGGCCAACGATGGGGGGTTCGTGGGGAAGCGGGAGGCGAGGAAAGTTTGAGTTTGCGCAATAGAAGAATACTGAAGGGTCAAGTTTGACTTTATAAACCCGAGTTTAAATATAGGTAAGGTTTAGGTGTTTATTTTTTTATAATGTCACTTTATATTGTGTTCCAAATTGATATCAGAGGGCTCGAGAGGTCTTTTAATATAAATCCGTGGGAAAATAAAAAGGCCGCCATCTTGAAGTTCTTTGAATACGGTCCCATTTCGTTCAAAATCGATATCTAAGGGTCCGAGGGACCTTTTAACTAGAATTCGAGTTTTTGTAACACGGAATTCTATGAAATTTCTGTTTACGAAACTAGGAGACAAGAAACGTAATTCTACTGTTTGATAATATTCTACGTTTTAACTAAAAAAAATAGATTAAAATTAATTGAATTGTGTTTCTGTGAAATATGTTTCATTCAAGTAAATAGTCATTGAAACCATAATATTCGAAGGAAGAACACAAGAAGCAAATATTATATGAAACATTTTACAACGGTAGAGTGTGTATGTGTACGTACTTGATGTGCGGGAGCGCCTGCGGCCGGAATACGGAGTCGCGCGCGCGGTCGCGGCGCCGCGAGAGCGACTCCTCGACGTTGCGGCACCCCACGCATTTGCACATCGCCGTGCACGCTATCTTCGCCTGGTACAAACAAACAACAATACCTATTAAACTTGATTCAAGATTATGTCAATTATGTTGCTGGCTTTGTTAGTAGGTATAGTCTGATTAGTCTGTTATAAAGACCAAGTGATTGATTCTTCAGTAATTGTTACTGCGCTTGATGGCGGGTGGATGTTTATTGTATGAACTGTGTGACTGTTTTTCCCTACCTCATAGCACTCGCAGTAGTTCTTGAGGCATCCACTCCGTTTGCAGTTGCAGCCCTTGTTGTGCCGCCGGACGATCTCAGGGCCGCCGCTCTTCGCTTTGCCGATCTTTGGCCTGCAAATTCAATTTATGTCAGAACCATTTCATTTTCAAGTATGGCCAATAGGTCTGTCCACACCAGGGATCGGAACCGGTTAATTGCAAAAACCTCGGTTTACCACAAATCTCGAACTATTTTATACTTCACATGTAGGACTTAGTTGTGTTTTGAGGTAACTAGTGCGTATTATTAGATTGCCCAATTAGAAATGAAATTATTATCAAAAGAACGAAAAAATAACGTTTTCGTTCCCATACAAACAATACCGGTTTCCGATCCCTGGTCCACACTGGACGCATGCTCAGCCGAGCGCGGCTCGCCCGAGCGTGCGCGCTCAGTGTGTACGTCGCTCGGCGAGCAAATTCGACCGAGCGCAAGCGGCCAAGCCGCTCGGGCGAGCGGGCTCGGGGAGCCGCTCGGCTGAGCATGCGGCCAGTGTGGACACACCTAATGGCTAGAAGCTTCAATACTTTTATACAAAAGCCACACCTACCCCAATATTTTTATCAATGCCTCATTTATGGAGAAACTTGGGGTTACGCGAGGGAGGCCTGCGTCAGATCAGCTACCACTAAAATGGAAGTGGAGGTGACAGTTTTGCCACATACTTACGTTACGTCAGTATAAACGAATGACCAACTATCCCATTCTCGAACTAATCGCAGTTGAAAATGACATATGGGTCACATAGCCAAAAACGAGGCCCACATAAGTTTCTTTTTGAACCCAATGTGTTTTATAGTTATGTTAATCACCTGAACGCGTTAGGGTTCCGGTCGAGACAGCCGCGTATGGCCTTCTGCCGCAGCTCCTCGTTCTCGAGGTTGTTGTGGCAGTTGTTGCAGTTGCAGCGGTGGCAGAACTCGCCGTTGGCGAAGCAGTCGCAGTACAGCTTGAGGCACTGCGACTTGGTGCAGTTGCAGGCTTTGCGCGGCCGAGATACGTATTATAATCACCTGAACGCGTTAGGGTTCCGGTCGAGACAGCCGCGTATGGCCTTCTGCCGCAGCTCCTCGTTCTCGAGGTTGTTGTGGCAGTTGTTGCAGTTGCAGCGGTGGCAGAACTCGCCGTTGGCGAAGCAGTCGCAGTACAGCTTGAGGCACTGCGACTTGGTGCAGTTGCAGGCTTTGCGCGGCCGAGATACGTATTATAATCACCTGAACGCGTTAGGGTTCCGGTCGAGACAGCCGCGTATGGCCTTCTGCCGCAGCTCCTCGTTCTCGAGGTTGTTGTGGCAGTTGTTGCAGTTGCAGCGGTGGCAGAACTCGCCGTTGGCGAAGCAGTCGCAGTACAGCTTGAGGCACTGCGACTTGGTGCAGTTGCAGGCTTTGCGCGGCCGAGATACGTATTATAATCACCTGAACGCGTTAGGGTTCCGGTCGAGACAGCCGCGTATGGCCTTCTGCCGCAGCTCCTCGTTCTCGAGGTTGTTGTGGCAGTTGTTGCAGTTGCAGCGGTGGCAGAACTCGCCGTTGGCGAAGCAGTCGCAGTACAGCTTGAGGCACTGCGACTTGGTGCAGTTGCAGGCTTTGCGCGGCCGAGATACGTATTATAATCACCTGAACGCGTTAGGGTTCCGGTCGAGACAGCCGCGTATGGCCTTCTGCCGCAGCTCCTCGTTCTCGAGGTTGTTGTGGCAGTTGTTGCAGTTGCAGCGGTGGCAGAACTCGCCGTTGGCGAAGCAGTCGCAGTACAGCTTGAGGCACTGCGACTTGGTGCAGTTGCAGGCTTTGCGCGGCCGAGATACGTATTATAATCACCTGAACGCGTTAGGGTTCCGGTCGAGACAGCCGCGTATGGCCTTCTGCCGCAGCTCCTCGTTCTCGAGGTTGTTGTGGCAGTTGTTGCAGTTGCAGCGGTGGCAGAACTCGCCGTTGGCGAAGCAGTCGCAGTACAGCTTGAGGCACTGCGACTTGGTGCAGTTGCAGGCTTTGCGCGGCCGAGATACGTATTATAATCACCTGAACGCGTTAGGGTTCCGGTCGAGACAGCCGCGTATGGCCTTCTGCCGCAGCTCCTCGTTCTCGAGGTTGTTGTGGCAGTTGTTGCAGTTGCAGCGGTGGCAGAACTCGCCGTTGGCGAAGCAGTCGCAGTACAGCTTGAGGCACTGCGACTTGGTGCAGTTGCAGGCTTTGCGCGGCCGAGATACGTATTATAATCACCTGAACGCGTTAGGGTTCCGGTCGAGACAGCCGCGTATGGCCTTCTGCCGCAGCTCCTCGTTCTCGAGGTTGTTGTGGCAGTTGTTGCAGTTGCAGCGGTGGCAGAACTCGCCGTTGGCGAAGCAGTCGCAGTACAGCTTGAGGCACTGCGACTTGGTGCAGTTGCAGGCTTTGCGCGGCCGAGATACGTATTATAATCACCTGAACGCGTTAGGGTTCCGGTCGAGACAGCCGCGTATGGCCTTCTGCCGCAGCTCCTCGTTCTCGAGGTTGTTGTGGCAGTTGTTGCAGTTGCAGCGGTGGCAGAACTCGCCGTTGGCGAAGCAGTCGCAGTACAGCTTGAGGCACTGCGACTTGGTGCAGTTGCAGGCTTTGCGCGGCCGAGATACGTATTATAATCACCTGAACGCGTTAGGGTTCCGGTCGAGACAGCCGCGTATGGCCTTCTGCCGCAGCTCCTCGTTCTCGAGGTTGTTGTGGCAGTTGTTGCAGTTGCAGCGGTGGCAGAACTCGCCGTTGGCGAAGCAGTCGCAGTACAGCTTGAGGCACTGCGACTTGGTGCAGTTGCAGGCTTTGCGCGGCCGAGATACGTATTATAATCACCTGAACGCGTTAGGGTTCCGGTCGAGACAGCCGCGTATGGCCTTCTGCCGCAGCTCCTCGTTCTCGAGGTTGTTGTGGCAGTTGTTGCAGTTGCAGCGGTGGCAGAACTCGCCGTTGGCGAAGCAGTCGCAGTACAGCTTGAGGCACTGCGACTTGGTGCAGTTGCAGGCTTTGCGCGGCCGCATACCGAGCTCCGTTGACACCAGCTCTGCAAACAAACAAATCTTCATATTACACTGATCATCTTTCTTACAAATAAGCCTAATTTTCTTACAAATAAGCCTAATTGAGGCTTCAGTAAGAACTAAAGAGTATATAAATGTAGTAGAATAAGTTTATAATTTTGAATAAATAAAAGTAAAAAAAAAAAAAAAAATCTATAAAGAGGCAAGGAAGTACATATGGCGCAAAGTCTTCTTCAATTACTCTGCGTACAGATTTGGATGTCGATTTACGCGTTTAACGTACTTAGTTCTAGTAAGTCATATAAATTATCTAATATTTATTAATTTTATTTATAGGAACTAACCGCCTTCCGAGGCCTGCGGCGTGGGCGGCCGCTGGTAGTTGAACCCCTGCGCCTCGAAGTTGTTGAAACTTTTCTCCCCGTCCTGAAATAACACATGTAGTATGTCAGGTCGCCGAATAAAATATTTTGTACTCGTAATTTCGTATGCATGTATTTAAAGGTTAACGAACAATTATCGGATCATTACTCGACCGGTGCCTACACGTGTCACCCGCCCGCCGTACACCTGGCGTCAACCCAACGCCTCGCCGTTAGCTTGTGCCGAGCCGGGGCGATGACGTTATGAAGTTTCATACAAAGAATACTGAACGGCGTGGGTTGAAGCGAAAGCCTGTGTATGTAGCCTTAGCATGTTTTTCTTCAATGCAACAAACACATCAAAAAATATCTAAGGTAACTACATAAAAAAACATAAAAGCAATAATATACAGCGTTTTCTCCTCCTGCTCCCTTTGATTTACGTTACGAGAAAAACGTAGGTACGAGTAAATAGCTACCTTCGATTTGTAACATCATTACAGCATATAATCAACGACGAGGGAGGCGATGGCTGTGATGCGCATCATACTCGTGAATGGGTGCTGTTTGTGGCGTGCGGTCAGTTCATGGTTGCAAGGACGACCACTAACTTTATTACAGTGTTCAGCGGAATTGACATGAGAGACTTCACTCTGTTCTCATTTATCATATAAGGTTATATAGAAGGGTGGTATTCCACTCGTCAAATTTCTGTCCAAGATCTTTGATCAAATGTATTTGTGTCTCACATTTTGCTTGAAAGAGAGTGAAACGCAATGCACATTGGACTAAGATCTTGACCGAGTGGAATACCACCCTAAAATATAAAAAAAATTGACGCTTAGAGACACGAATAACTACAAGTTACAATTAAAAGATATACATATTGAATTATAAAAATGCCCTTTTGGTCTACTTGCAGGTACATATTTAGATTTAGATAATGGTTTGATGCAATATTTGGCATACAGTGGCAACCAACATGAGCAACATACCTCGGTAGGATAGTCTATAGGCAGGATCTCCTGCGGCTTCAGGTAGTTGGGGATGACGATGAGGGGCTCCGTCGAGTCCTGCCGGCCGGGCGCCGCACCCGGCTCGGGGCTGGTGGAGCGGGTCGAGCCTTCACTCTGGCCTTCACTCATGAGCAACATACCTCGGTAGGATAGTCTATAGGCAGGATCTCCTGCGGCTTCAGGTAGTTGGGGATGACGATGAGGGGCTCCGTCGAGTCCTGCCGGCCGGGCGCCGCACCCGGCTCGGGGCTGGTGGAGCGGGTCGAGCCTTCACTCTGGCCTTCACTCATGAGCAACATACCTCGGTAGGATAGTCTATAGGCAGGATCTCCTGCGGCTTCAGGTAGTTGGGGATGACGATGAGGGGCTCCGTCGAGTCCTGCCGGCCGGGCGCCGCACCCGGCTCGGGGCTGGTGGAGCGGGTCGAGCCTTCACTCTGGCCTTCACTCATGAGCAACATACCTCGGTAGGATAGTCTATAGGCAGGATCTCCTGCGGCTTCAGGTAGTTGGGGATGACGATGAGGGGCTCCGTCGAGTCCTGCCGGCCGGGCGCCGCACCCGGCTCGGGGCTGGTGGAGCGGGTCGAGCCTTCACTCTGGCCTTCACTCATGAGCAACATACCTCGGTAGGATAGTCTATAGGCAGGATCTCCTGCGGCTTCAGGTAGTTGGGGATGACGATGAGGGGCTCCGTCGAGTCCTGCCGGCCGGGCGCCGCACCCGGCTCGGGGCTGGTGGAGCGGGTCGAGCCTTCACTCTGGCCTTCACTCATGAGCAACATACCTCGGTAGGATAGTCTATAGGCAGGATCTCCTGCGGCTTCAGGTAGTTGGGGATGACGATGAGGGGCTCCGTCGAGTCCTGCCGGCCGGGCGCCGCACCCGGCTCGGGGCTGGTGGAGCGGGTCGAGCCTTCACTCTGGCCTTCACTCATGAGCAACATACCTCGGTAGGATAGTCTATAGGCAGGATCTCCTGCGGCTTCAGGTAGTTGGGGATGACGATGAGGGGCTCCGTCGAGTCCTGCCGGCCGGGCGCCGCACCCGGCTCGGGGCTGGTGGAGCGGGTCGAGCCTTCACTCTGGCCTTCACTCATGAGCAACATACCTCGGTAGGATAGTCTATAGGCAGGATCTCCTGCGGCTTCAGGTAGTTGGGGATGACGATGAGGGGCTCCGTCGAGTCCTGCCGGCCGGGCGCCGCACCCGGCTCGGGGCTGGTGGAGCGGGTCGAGCCTTCACTCTGGCCTTCACTCATGAGCAACATACCTCGGTAGGATAGTCTATAGGCAGGATCTCCTGCGGCTTCAGGTAGTTGGGGATGACGATGAGGGGCTCCGTCGAGTCCTGCCGGCCGGGCGCCGCACCCGGCTCGGGGCTGGTGGAGCGGGTCGAGCCTTCACTCTGGCCTTCACTCATGAGCAACATACCTCGGTAGGATAGTCTATAGGCAGGATCTCCTGCGGCTTCAGGTAGTTGGGGATGACGATGAGGGGCTCCGTCGAGTCCTGCCGGCCGGGCGCCGCACCCGGCTCGGGGCTGGTGGAGCGGGTCGAGCCTTCACTCTGGCCTTCACTCATGAGCAACATACCTCGGTAGGATAGTCTATAGGCAGGATCTCCTGCGGCTTCAGGTAGTTGGGGATGACGATGAGGGGCTCCGTCGAGTCCTGCCGGCCGGGCGCCGCACCCGGCTCGGGGCTGGTGGAGCGGGTCGAGCCTTCACTCTGAAAACGTACGTCAATTTAAAGTAGTGTCCGACCGAAACATGTTTATTTGCCGAATCCGAAACCGAAGGTTTGGCTTTCGCTCTAGTTTCGGCCAAAACCTAACCTTTTGTAGACTTTTTAAAATCGTTGAAAAAATTACGAAAAACCGCTTTTATACACATATTAACAATTTAACACCTGAAACTCGTGAACGTTGTATAAAATAAAACAAGGTTTAGTACAAGTTATCATAAAACAACAAAGCGTCACTTCACTGAGCCGGTGGCCGGCGAGCTGCGCCATATTGCCGGTTGGCAAGAGCGCACCCGAAGTTAGCCGAACTCGACTCAAAGTACCGTTTCGTATGTTTCGGCCCGGCCAAAAGCTTAGGTCGCTGTTTGGCCGAAACCGAAACTACGGCCGAAACATGATTTTTTGGCCGAAACCGAAACTTCGGTTGGACACTAATTTAAAGGTACGACGAAAGAAACGCAAAAAAGCAATACTTTCAATACTTCAAAAGGCGTATTTTAGAGGCTGGAAAATAAACATCTACGACTAGGACAATAGGCATGATAAGTAATAATATAGTAACTTATAAATGATAATTAAAATCATACAAATATATGGACCTTGAAAGTTTACAAAAAATATGCATTTTTTTTTATTATCCAAGAGTAAATTTAATACTACCAATAAAATCCTTACGCTTTTATAGAATAGTTATTTGTTCAACAAGAGAGCAAAGTAGATTTTTGCTGCGAGTGTTGATGTTGAGTCCCGAGCAAGCGAAAGATTCTATATTTGAATCACGAGCGTAGCGAGTGATTCAAAATTAGAATCTTGAGCGTAGTGAGGGACTCAAAGGCACGAGATGCAAATATCAGCAGTGAGAACATCGTCACGTTAAAAAATATATCGTTAGGCTTTTACGCACCTTCTTTTTTCTGAATTTGTAATAGACCCCACACTATGAAATGTCAGTGCTCGATGTCAAAATTAAAAAGCTACTTTGACTCACGGAGTGAGCAAAATCGCATTTTGCTCACTGTTTTCACGCAGCAAAATATGCTTGTTCGAGCTGCTGAGGTGAAAACAAAATTGTACAACAACTACAGACCTAAACGCAGTATTTCGCAAGCGAAACAGCTATTTACTTGATTTTCCATACAATGGTTAGTAAAAATAACAGGGTGTGACGTCACACCTGTGTGTCAATTAAAATAAAGCGTTTATGGCTGCCGCCAGCGAGGTCAATCTTAGTCTCAAATTTTTGTTCCTCTCCAAAAACTGGTACGAATGGCATCGTAAAAAAATCTTAGTAATCATCCCTATTGCAATTTCGGTCAGGACGGTACGGTCGAACAACAGAATTTTTTATGACCACTCCGAGGAAATGTCATGTAATGACAAGGAAAAAAAATTCTGAGCCGAAATTGAAAATACGACATCGAGGGGCCGACGGGACAAGAGCTGATTTGATTGAACGAGTTGTTCAACCAATACCACACTTACAGAGTAATCCTGATTTAGAAACATAGAAGATCCGTTTATTCAACATATAAGCTCTATGCTCAATCCCCTCCTTTATTAACTTAACTAAAATAATACCTATGTTTGTTATTGTATCATATTAAACTCTAAGGAAGAGTGTGTAATCTTGCCACAGGCATCTTGGTTGCTTAAAGAGAGGCACTAGCCTGAATATTTGTAAATTGTTTAATTGAGCTTGTGAATTAATCATTTTTAATTTTCATTTCAATTTCAAAAGTACAGTATAGTAAAAAAAACTCCACAGACCAGGTCAAAATAAGTTTTATCCTTTCACTTGATTTTGGCAATCAGAGCTACCAACTTTGCACCCCCAAATTGTAGTTACTATAGTTCCCAAGCGGGGTATAGGTAGCATTTAATATTTTTTATACAATTTAGGCTACCATTTAAATCCTAAATCAAGTGAGTGGATACTGACGGGGAGTATCTTTTCTCACTTTATCTGTATTCTGATTTGAGGGCGAATATTCAGCGTTTTTAAGGCGTTTTGTTTTCGTCATTGTCGTCTCCAAGAAATAATATTAAAAGTTAGGAATACCAGAGTCCACTTTTGATGAAGAAGTAAGCCAATATCGGTGCTGAGTCATTTTTGATTTAATTTTCCGCGGTATGTTTTACCACTGCTGTTATAATGTTGAGCTGAGAATGCCGTTAGAACGCTCGGAGATTGGCCCTTGAACAGCTAGGGGTGTTTAGTTCAGAAGATATTCTCACCCGTTGTCTCTCCAGCTCGATCTCAACTTGCGGCTGGTCGGGGCTGTGCGGCCGCAGCAGCTCGTGCAGAGCCGCCTTCGAGTCCACCGTGTCCTCGTCAGGAGTTGGTACGGGTGCCGGCGATAAAGGGGCTAGTAGACTCTGCATGGGACGACCGCTCGATTGCTACAAGATTATACATTGTGATCATTTACAAGATACAATACTAGTGGTTCAAGCATGCGGCTGCCAAGCGGCGGTCGTGGGTTCGAATCCCGGCTCGTACCAATGAGTTTTTCGGAACTTATGTACGGAATATTTACCGTTAGCTTTTCGGTGAAGGAAAACATCGTGTGGAAACCGGTCTAATCCCAATAGGGTTTAGTTTTCCCTCTGGGTTGGAAGGTCAGATGGCAGTCGCTTTCGTAAAACTAGTGCCTATGCCAAATCTTGGGATTAGGTGTCAAAGCGGACCCCGGGCTCCTTTAGGGGCACAACCAGGAATAACGCTAGGAGGATGACAAGCTTTGCGAGTGTTTTATTGACATGTAAACATTGTAAACTTATCTAATATTATGACTTTTATTGAAATACTGGTTTCCACCCGCGACTTCGTCTGAGTAAACCCGGGATAAAAACTATCCTATATTTTAATCTAGGCTATAAACTATCTTCGTGCAATATTTCATCAAAATCGGTTCGGTCATTTAAGCGTGATTGAGTAACAAACATCCAAACTTTCACATTTATAATAGTATATAGCCTCGTGGCGCCCACCATACGACATAAAATGACATTGAAATTTGAATCAAATTAATGTAAGAAATAGAATTGAAGATCGTTTGTTTGAAGAGAAGACCAAAACAAAACAAATGCAACTCTATTCCAACCCAAAATTGTTTAAATTCCATTAAGAGAATAAGTCCTTCCAGTAGGCCCATGGGCGCTAGGAGGATAGGATAGGATGAAGAAATACATATTTGGTAATTGTCAAACTCTGAAATAGTTACTAAGTAGCCCATGTAAGTAATTTCGTTTAACAATTTCCAATTTAATCTCAGTTTTTTATTTTACGCGAATATAAGAACGAAGTAAGAAAGTAACTTACGGTAGCGGCGAGTGCGGGTTTGGATCCGACCGGAGCGATCCGCACGAGCTTCTGCTGCGGCCGCGGCGTCACTGCAAACACGCACTTTATTGTAAACCACACAAAGCTTGTTTTCCAATGTATCCAAACGATTTATCCGATATGGTATGAGTATTTTGTCAAGAGCAAGAAAATAATAATAAAAGAGAGTATAATGTATTGGCTTGAAGTTCGATAAATCAAAGAACTAACTCGAGTGGCATATCTTGTAAATTGACTTAAGCCCGACAAGCCGTTTTTTGACCCTGACATGGTGTCGCTGTGTACGTGGCTAGGGTCAAATAGAAACTTGTCGGGCTGTAATTTACGATACTAATATTTCAAATAGAGTAATCTATATTAATAAAAGAAAGTTGTGTTCCTTTGCTTATAACTCGAGAACGGCTGAACCGATTTTGATGATTGCTGATTTGTTGGATTTCTCTTCACCCTGAATAGCAGAATAACTTTAAAAAAATTGAACAAAATTAAGTTTTTTTTTCATGCATTTTGTACGGCGGAACAAAGTTCGCGGGGTCAGCTAGTGTTTTTATAAATGGAATATGGTGACTTTTCCTTACACATAAGTTTCTGTCAAAAATTTCATTATTGGTACAAGCTTTTACTGCCGACTGTATCAAGTATCATTAAGACGATTCTAACGAGCCCAAACTCGATGGGGTTGTGTCGTTTTATTCCGGAGTTCCTATGGCCACCTTCCAGCTCCAGCATCAGATCAGCTCCAAGTCATCATAATATTGCATTGTCATGCAATATACATATGCTTGCAAAATTTCAGCTCAATTGGATAACAGGAAGTGACTGACAAATGGATTGCAAATTTTGACGGACAACTTACATATTTACATACTTACATAAGAACAGTGCAAGTTAATATAAAGCTTGTAAAAAAGTAAGGAGTACAATGTACTTAAAGGTTATGTTATTTTTGACGATCTAAATTGTGTCTTTTGAAACCTATGCATGTACTTTTGTAAATGTATACGGAACCTACGTTTATTGAAGGCGGCAGTGGATCCAGCGATGACTAAAGGTGGAGGATGACTGCTTTGCATCTTATCAGAGTTCATCTGCAGTACATTTCCTATAAAAAATGTTACGATGAAATTTAAGTCACTCGATTAAGCTTACTTTTTTCAAAAATATTTGCCTTATTTAGCGGTTACACGCGTCAACTTTTTCTAGTGGTACAAACGCGAGACAGTATCGATACAGGTGATTTTGACAGGTGATCTATGGCTACTGTCGCGCTACAGTTGAGCGTTTTTAAGTCGCCGGTTGTAACCGCTCATTGGCACTTTAATTCATGGTATGTCCTGTAGTTTATTTTAAAGTCCGTTGTTAAAAAGAATATTTACAATTCACTTACATGAGAATTAAAGTATAACATTAAACTAACAAAAAGGACCGCCCCGGATCGTTGGTGGCCCAAAAGTTCCCATAACACTGGCAGCGTTGCCACGCTGGATGGCCAACGAAATCTGTTGAGCCAGGAAAGATCCGGAACGAGGATCGCAGCCCCTATCCCTAAGCGCGCGACCCAAACTCCGCATGAAGTCTTTGGCCTCCGTACCCCACGGTCCCGCAGTCTCCACCGCCACTGGCACAAAGTCGTACATTGGCTCCAAGGCAGAGTACTTGGCATGTTTCATCCGAGCCGCCGACTCGGCGGATCTGACGGTGTGGCTCAAATGGGACGGGGCAAACGTGCTTACGCATGTAGCGTCCCACAAGAGGCACCGCCCTTTCTGCCATGGAACCAACTTTAGACCGACCATTCATGATTAGGTCGTCATGTCAGAATTTATCATAACGAAGTCATAACGCTCTGTGAGCTGTAGAATTAGCGAGGCTGATAAAAAAAGTGACGTGACAAAAAATATCTATGTATAATTAACGAACCTGCTCAGAAAATCGGTTGAGAAATGCGACCCTTGACGTCCGTGAGCATGACGGCCTTGGGCGACTGCGCGGCCGACACCGGCATCAGGCGCGGCGCCGCGCCGCCCGTCACCAGCCGGATGTACTGGATCTGACCACACACGTAGACATTAGATGGGGTACGTACCCTTGGCGTCCGTGAGCATGACGGCCTTGGGCGACTGCGCGGCCGACACCGGCTTCAGGCGCGGCGCCGCGCCGCCCGTCACCAGCCGGATGTACTGGATCTGACCACACACGTAGACATTAGATGGGGTACGTACCCTTGGCGTCCGTGAGCATGACGGCCTTGGGCGACTGCGCGGCCGACACCGGCTTCAGGCGCGGCGCCGCGCCGCCCGTCACCAGCCGGATGTACTGGATCTGACCACACACGTAGACATTAGATGGGCTACGTACCCTTGGCGTCCGTGAGCATGACGGCCTTGGGCGACTGCGCGGCCGACACCGGCATCAGGCGCGGCGCCGCGCCGCCCGTCACCAGCCGGATGTACTGGATCTGACCACACACGTAGACATTAGATGGGGTACGTACCCTTGGCGTCCGTGAGCATGACGGCCTTGGGCGACTGCGCGGCCGACACCGGCTTCAGGCGCGGCGCCGCGCCGCCCGTCACCAGCCGGATGTACTGGATCTGACCACACACGTAGACATTAGATGGGGTACGTACCCTTGGCGTCCGTGAGCATGACGGCCTTGGGCGACTGCGCGGCCGACACCGGCTTCAGGCGCGGCGCCGCGCCACCCGTCACCAGCCGGATGTACTGGATCTGACCACACACGTAGACATTAGATGGGGTACGTACCCTTGGCGTCCGTGAGCATGACGGCCTTGGGCGACTGCGCGGCCGACACCGGCATCAGGCGCGGCGCCGCGCCGCCCGTCACCAGCCGGATGTACTGGATCTGACCACACACGTAGACATTAGATGGGGTACGTACCCTTGGCGTCCGTGAGCATGACGGCCTTGGGCGACTGCGCGGCCGACACCGGCTTCAGGCGCGGCGCCGCGCCGCCCGTCACCAGCCGGATGTACTGGATCTGACCACACACGTAGACATTAGATGGGGTACGTACCCTTGGCGTCCGTGAGCATGACGGCCTTGGGCGACTGCGCGGCCGACACCGGCTTCAGGCGCGGCGCCGCGCCGCCCGTCACCAGCCGGATGTACTGGATCTGACCACACACGTAGACATTAGATGGGGTACGTACCCTTGGCGTCCGTGAGCATGACGGCCTTGGGCGACTGCGCGGCCGACACCGGCTTCAGGCGCGGCGCCGCGCCGTCCGTCACCAGCCGGATGTACTGGATCTGACCACACACGTAGACATTAGATGGGGTACGTACCCTTGGCGTCCGTGAGCATGACGGCCTTGGGCGACTGCGCGGCCGACACCGGCTTCAGGCGCGGCGCCGCGCCGCCCGTCACCAGCCGGATGTACTGGATCTGACCACACACGTAGACATTAGATGGGGTACGTACCCTTGGCGTCCGTGAGCATGACGGCCTTGGGCGACTGCGCGGCCGACACCGGCTTCAGGCGCGGCGCCGCGCCGCCCGTCACCAGCCGGATGTACTGGATCTGACCACACACGTAGACATTAGATGGGGTACGTACCCTTGGCGTCCGTGAGCATGACGGCCTTGGGCGACTGCGCGGCCGACACCGGCTTCAGGCGCGGCGCCGCGCCGCCCGTCACCAGCCGGATGTACTGGATCTGACCAAATCATAGATAATAAGGGGGTGATCCATTTGCGAGCAAAACCGCTGGACGCTGAGGGTGGCAATATAATCTTAGAAAGACAAATATCAAAGTGACAGATAAGGACAAACGAATTTTAACGCCATTTATGAATACGGCCGTTATACTTTAACATCTTTTAAAGCAAGGGAGAGTGTGTGATCAAAATATTACTCATTGTGTTTATTAGTTTAGTACGCAATTTAAAGGAATGTCAATAACTTAAACGAGAGATCTCGTAACACACTTGTTGGTAGGAACATAATTGTTCCCGATGGGAACAAGGGAAGATGATTTAAACTAACTTTGTAAATAAAGTACTGTTTAATGCAGTTTAAAATACATCTTTTAGTTGTTGTGTGGAGTGTTTCGTTAGGCGATAGAAAGGCAAGTGTGTCAAGCAGAGGGCTCTGACGGCTGGCGTGTGTATGTGGTGAGCTATGATTGGCCGATTACATGTACCACGCAATATTGAAGCTATCTGATTGGCAGAGACTCGATACAATGAAAATATGCCTTGTGTAGTGTAAATAAGGTGTATAATCGATTGACAGTAATAATCTTAATACTAAATGAAGTGCTGAACGCAGCGGCGTGAACATCCTCCCGGCCCTTGGAAGCATGCAGAGCTTTCAAGCTTCGTTCTCGGGGGAGGGGAGCAGACATAGACGATTCATAGCTCACCACATACACACGCCAGCCGTCAGAGCCCTCTGCTTGACACACTTGCCTTTCTATCGCCTAACGAAACACTCCGCACAACAACTAAAAGATGTATTTTGAACTGCATTAAACAGTACTTTATTTACAAAGGTGGTTTAAATCATCTTCCCTTGTTCCCATCGGGAACAAAGTGGCGACCGTGACAGGACTCTGCAGCTATAAATCGGATTCCGAAGTCAGTTTGCAGTGCCCATTTCCAAAGCGAAGAGGTCATCGCCACGTGCACACCTACTCCGTGCAGCGCCTAGATGCCTGGATCAAAGCCAAGGCATTAGCTGTGCCCTATCATCGTGCATCGTGCAGCCAGACCCATTCGCTACAGTTCCAGCGTCCGAGAGATGCATTTCCGACGGACCCACGACTTCTACGCAGCAGCCCGCGCCATGTGCCACGTGCTTCGCCGCGCGCCACGACGTGCCTATTTTCACCTGCCTGCCTAATTTATAACGTGAGCCCGTTCCTTTACTTTTCCTAGTTGCTTCCTCTTTGATTTGTGCCAATAGTGATACCAGTTTCTCGAAGTTTCTAAGCATTTTTGTAAAATTTCTAGTGTTTCTAGCTATCTGCACTAGCTAATTCAAGACTATACGCAACTGCCTAATTCATTTTACGACTTATAATTTATTACGGCCATAGAAAACCTAGTTACCTATTAATAAGTGGCAAGTGTCATCCAATTATTTAACCCAATTTGCTTTAGAGCAACTCAATCATCGCTTCTTTGCACTAGCCAATTTTCCAAGTATTAAAATAAAACCTACTTGCAAGTGCCTACCTTAATGTTTATGCCTACTTTCTATTAATAGAATTGTGCATCCCCGTTAGCACGCCTATATTCTATATTATATTAAACTATCTTCGCAATCCTTGCTTCCAATTTTAGGTACTTAACGCCCATTGACCGCCTGTTGTTATACCTACATATCTCCAATCAGCTGTTTAGTAGTGCATTCTTTGCAATTCCAGCGTCCAGTGACCTACTTAGGGGCAATCGCCACGCCCAGGAGTGCAGTGCGAGCGCATTGCTGCCTACGCACAAGGCCGAAAGTTCAATTTCGTCTGGCTGAACGGCAGACGGCGCGTCGGTGGACCGGCTAAGCGAGGAGCGTATCGTATGCAATTACATAACTTGTTTACTTAGATTTGCGTTATTTTCTCGATAATTTCATTGACAACTATGCCTCCGAAAGAAGACGTAATGCCTAAGGAAGATGAACTTAAAGTGCTTAAGGCTAGACGTGGTTCGATCAAAGGTCGATTAACGAAATTTAAATCATATTTAGATAATTTAACTGTCTTGCAACCAGTTTCGTCGTTGGAAACTAAACAACTTGCAATGAAAATATCGAGAATGCAATCGTTATTTGCTGATTTCGATGAGGTGCAAGGTCAAATAGAGATTTTATGTGAACCTGACCAAGCTGAAGAATTGTCAAATCGGGACAATTTTGAACAAGAGTTTGACATAAACTTATCAATAGCTCAAGACTTTCTAGAAGCCAATTCACCTTCCAGAGACAGCTTGAACAATACCAATTGTTCGTTGCAGTGTCATCACGATAATAGTGATGTTCTCGGGTTCAGACTACCTGTCATTAAAATTCAAAATTTTGATGGATCGTGTTTTAGGTGGCTGGAGTTTAAAGAAACTTATGTGTCTTTAGTTCACAAAAACACTAAGATACAAAACATACACAAGTTTCACTACCTACTTTCGTATCTGGAAGGTGAAGCGGCCCGCGTTCTATGCAATTTAGAAGTGTCCGATTCTAATTATTCCGAGGCTTGGCAACTTTTGTGCAAACGTTACGATAACAAACGACAGCTAATAAATAACCACTTAAAGGCTTTATTTAGCATTTAATCAGTGCGAGAGACCGACAAGTCCCTACGATTTATTGTTGATCACATCACTAAAAACTTGCGGGCTCTCTGTACTTTGGGACTGCCCGCCGACAAGTGGGATGTCCTCATTATTTATATGGTGTCGTCTAAATTAAATGGCAGCACATGCTATAAATGGGAAGAACATAGAAATACGCTGCCGGAAATTCCTAGTTTAAATGATTTTTTCGATTTTCTCAAAGCCCGCGCAGACGTCCTATACTATAGGGGGTATATTTTTTAGTTCCCAAAACTTAGTCAATTCATCATTTATGTTAGGCAAGTTAGGCTCATGTAACAAAAAGTTACAATGAGTAGTTTTATTTGTTGATTGTGGTTTGGAATTGTTTAGTATAGGCAGCGGACCAGAAACAAGCCATCCCAGCTTAGAACTCCGAAGAATAGGATCGCGGGGTCCTAGCGAGTGCTGATGGGTACCTATTAGGTCCCAAAATAGGTCAGCACCAATGAGCATGTCAATGGATGAGGCTTCATAAAATTGGGGGTCTGCTAATTGAAAAATGCGCTCGCACTGCACTCCTGGGCGTGGCGATTGCCCCTAAGTAGGTCACTGGACGCTGGAATTGCAAAGAATGCTAAACAGCTGATTGGAGGTATGTATGTATAACAACAGGCGGTCAATGGGCGTTAAGTACCTAAAATTGGAAGCAAGGATTGCGAAGATTTGCTTGTAGTTTATTATAATATAGAATATAAGCGTGCTAACGGGGATGCACAATTTTATTAATAGAAAGTAGGCATAAACATTTAGGTAGGCACTTGCAAGTAGGTTTTATTTTAATACTTGGAAAATTGGCTAGTGCAAAGAAGCGATGATTGAGTTGCTCTAAAGCAAATTGGGTTAAATAATTGGATGACACTTGCCACTTATTAATAGGTAACTAGGTTTTCTATGGCCGTAATAAATTATAAGTCGTAAAATGAATTAGGCAGTTGCGTATAGTCTTGAATTAGCTAGTGCAGATAGCTAGAAACACTAGAAGTTTTACAAAAATGCTTAGAAACTTCGAGAAACTGGTATCACTATTGGCACAAATCAAAGAGGAAGCAACTAGGAAAAGTAAAGGAACGGGCTCACGTTATAAATTAGGCAGGCAGGTGAAAATAGGCACGTCGTGGCGCGCGGCGAAGCACGTGGCACATGGCGCGGGCTGCTGCGTAGAAGTCGTGGGTCCGTCGGAAATGCATCTCTCGGACGCTGGAACTGTAGCGAATGGGTCTGGCTGCACGATGCACGTTTATAGGGCACAGCTAATGCCTTGGCTTTGATCCAGGCATCTAGGCGCTGCACGGAGTAGGTGTGCACGTGGCGATGACCTCTTCGCTTTGGAAATGGGCACTGCAAATGACTTCGGAATCCGATTTATTATTATTAATTCATTTATTTTCAGATAATACAATCCATAGTTATTCATTAATAGTTAGTAACATTTAATAGCTTAAGAATATGTCTACGTTAGTGTAATAAAATAAAATAAATTAATTAAATACATTCATTTTACATTGAAAATGGGTACCCTGTCCCCCATATGAATTGTGTTCCAATGTTTTACAACTGGGCAGTCAAATTTTTCCAAAACGCTGTTCAGGAGGCTGTTGTCACTGTCCCTCACTCGCCGCATCAGGGATGCTACTCGCTTCCGTAATATTGACCTGAAGCCATCTATACTCGCCTCCATAAACATACCTGATGCGCTACAGTTTATAGCTGCAAATGTCCTGTCACGGTCGCCACTTTGTTCCCGATGGGAACAAGGGAAGATGATTTAAACTAACTTTGTAAATAAAGTACTGTTTAATGCAGTTTAAAATACATCTTTTAGTTGTTGTGTGGAGTGTTTCGCTAGGCGATAGAAAGGCAAGTGTGTCAAGCAGAGGGCTCTGACGGCTGGCGTGTGTATGTGGTGAGCTATGATTGGCCGATTACATGTACCACGCAATATTGAAGCTATCTGATTGGCAGAGACTCGATACAATGAAAATATGTCTTGTGTAGTGTAAATAAGGTGTATAATCGATTGACAGTAATAATCTTAATACTAAATGAAGTGCTGAACGCAGCGGCGTGAACATAATTTATTTTAAGTAAAATTTCACTCGCAAAAAAGAACTCAAACGTAAGTAAAGTAGTATCGTGCAAAACCGCACACCTCCCGAGGAATATGAGGCCTAAATTGTTCGAGGACAACTTAGGCAGCGATTCCAAGTAAACACGGGGCTCTAGCAATTACTTCAATAATGGCGATCAGTCGATTACTAAATCTTATTATCGACCTAGCTCTAATTCCCCAAGTACCTGGAACGTGTGTTAAAGGTTAGCTGGAAGAGATCCCTTATAGGGATAAGTTCGCCTTTATACCTACTTTAATCTTACATATCATGTTTATGACTGTTTTGTGTACAATAAAGTGCTTACATACATATAACAACGTGTTGTCGGGCAAAGAATGAGACATACCAAGTTCCACCCTGTTGCGATCTTTGTACATAAACAGTTTTAATAAAATAAATTGTTATTTATATATACTTACGCCTTTCCCAGGAACGTTTATTTGATGCAGTTGCGTCCTCTGGCCTTGTATCGTTATGTTCCCATCCTTGTTCATCTGAAAATATTGGTATTTAAATTAAATGAAGAAAGAAAACTATAATTTAAGTATTAATACTAAGTACTTTATTTAAGAATAAATTGTCTCCTTGCTTAATTTTCAATAGTATAATGGTTAATTATGGTTACCTATACCTATCTGAATCACTAAATTTCATTTCCCAACTGTCGATACAGTTGGGAAATGAATTGTCCGAATTTTCATTTGTCCTACAAGCCGTTTTTCTCTGAAGTCATGATATTTTCGGGATGATTATAAAACAAACCTAATAATGGGTTCTACGCGATAAGTATTTAAAAACATTTAAAAGCTTTTAGGTTTTTTTTGACGAAATGTAAATTCGGACAAACAATACAGTTGGGAAATGAAATTTAGTGATTGCGATAGGTTACCGTTAATTATATTTACATGAACTTCAGTCAACACTAACCAGATGGATTAAATATTAACAAAAAATCCTTAATTGTTACCTGTGGTGTTTTAGGCGGAGCAGTCGTTTTGAGAATAACATTCTGAGTGGGAGATGCTGTAATGACCACTTTCTTTGTGCCCCCTACAAAATAAGAGTGTCATTAATCACTTTCGTCTTAAGAAAACAGATACTTCTCTACTATTTAAATTTGTGCTTTTTACCTGTTTGTGTTGTCTGCATGAATTTAGTAGTAGGCGATTTGATCTCAACGATGTGCTGTTTTTTCGTTATCCGCACCGTTTGTTTTGAAGGTGACGAAACGAGGACCTGTAAACGAAATATTAAGGCTGCGTTTCCAACAGAGCTGAGCTGAGCTGTGCGAGGATGTGTTTTCTTACATTTGACAGCTTGTCGAGCTGTCAAATGTATGAAAACGTATCCTCGCACAGCTCAGCTCAGCTCAGGTGGAAACGCAGCCTTATAGAGATTGGAATGCTACACTGGTTGCCACCGGGCGGCGTCGTCAGGAAAATCAGGGCTCACGATCGTGTCGGGGATTCGTGTCAGAGTTACACGGACGACGTTTTAAGCGCCCGGTCGGCGTAATGCTGTAGTCATCATCATCATCATATCAGCCGAAAGACGTCCACTGCTGGACATAGGCCAAGAATGCCACAATGGCCGGTCCTGCGCCACCCGCATACAGCGGACAGCCGCGACCTTTACCAGGTCATCAGTCCACCTTGTTGGGGGCCTACCCACGCCGCGCCTTGCGGTACGCCGGAGTACCCAGTAACAAAATTCATAGGTACCTAATATCACACCAAACTCTTACAATATCTAGTGCTTTAATTGCCTCAACTGAAACGGTCACGCATGGGTCCGGTAATTTGAACCCGTCCGAAACGAATACACGGGTACCCAAACACGAATCCGGGCACGCCCGCCGACCGTTAGAAAATTGTCCAAAAGAAGCATTCCCGAACAGTTTAGCACCTCGTGTCGCGGAAGACGTGTCTGTTAGACGACGGCTTTAGCATCGCAAACCGCACCTTGTTGGGCATGGAGATAGGCACAGTCTTCTGCGTCATGGTGACGTAGCGAGCCTGCGGCGCCGCCGACACCAGCCGCGTGATCACGGCCGGCTGGTTCGAACCTTCGCTCGACTGACCTGCTAAAAGAAAAACAAGAAACGTTCAAACCAGGGACTGATTTCGGTTACGGTTATACCGGTATGAAACCGGTATTCCATTACGGTACCGTTATGTCGTAAAGGTTATGCGCGCCGCGCGAACATAACGGTACCGTAACCGTTTTGAAATAACGGTTAGCGGTACCAGTTTAAAACGATACCGTAACATTTATAATACCGGTATTATAAAGGTTATCGAGAAAAGTAAGCGAGCTGGCACTCTACAGAGGAAGCATTGGCTACTAAACATTTAAAGACTAAAAGACAAAGCAGCAGAGCCTTTGCCGGCGGTTTGGCAACAACTCCAGGCCAAAGTCGATATATCGGTACCTTTAAATAGCGGTTACGGTACCGGAAAAAATAAAGGTACCTTTATATTTCGGTAGCGAAATATAAAGGTTCCGCTACCGAAACCGCTATTTGACAACAGATATGACGTCATACCGTTAAAATAGAATACCGGTATTTTTCGGTTATGAAGTCCCTGGTTAAAACATATAAGATAAGGTCATTTATTTCATGATAAGAAATTACAGTATAAATTCGAATGTATCAGACAATGACTTGATGCAGGTATATTTCGCCCACTTTCATTCACTGATGTCGTACGGTACGCTCAAACGCTCATTTGGGGAAACTCAACGGATGCCAACAGAGTGCTGGTAATACAGAAACGTACCGTGTGACGCATTTAATTCAAATTATTTATTTCGAGTAACATACTCATAATACTTTTTTAGAAAATCCATAAGTACAATACAATTACAAAAATCTAAAAATTAAAAATTCAATATTATTGTCTAACGCGACAGTTTAAATGGATGTTGATTAGTCAAACAGAATAAGAACTTAACCCTTTAACCGCCGAACGTCAAAAAATTTACTCGTAATTTTCAACTCTGTCATTATAACTCAAGATGATGTCATTTACACTCACTGTCTGATATGTCAGACGATGGCGGTTAAAGGGTTAATGTGTGATTAATATTAACATGTTATAATTTAATCCTAGATTAAACTCTATTTCTTTCTTGACAGTTTTTTTTTAATCGTTCTTTCGAACGAAGCTGCAGTTTGCCTAAGCCAAAATAGTTTACCCTTCGATGTGAATCCTCTGATGGGAGCAACTTTTTGCTTCTCCAGCAATATAACGACTCAGCTAACCGAATGATTTATTTAAAAATACATATAAAAACTAAATAGTGTATAAAGTGTAATCAGTAAATTCCAAATTTTTCCGTCTAAAATAACATAATCTTATAAACCAGACAGAAATGGACTCATTAAGATATAAAATTACTAATTCAATACATACCACCTTGTATAATGAACTTTGTCATCATTGGCTTTGTTCCAGATATGCTTTTTGTCGCAATCAGCTGCGCCTGAAATCAGAATAATAACGCTAAAGAAGTTGATCATACCCAAAAAGCCGGACAAGTGCGAGTCGGACTCGCCCACCGAGGGTTCTGTACAAAATTACAAATGTATAGTTTTCTGATTTTTCCCTGTATTTGTAGTTTAACCTTTTGGTGCCCAGAGACATCTAGTGATGACGGGCTTAAAATTGTAAGGATCATATGATGTCAGACTTCTTGGTCGGCTTGCTCCCGAATTTCTACCTTTTCCCCCCGTAATCAAGTCTATTTTAGCTTGTTTCACGTGCTTTTTGAACAGAATGAAACTCAAGCTAATGACCTTTATCCATAACTTACTTGTGATTGGTCAAAAATTTTCTAAAAAATGCGTCACAATTTCAAGGTAATTTTAGTCGTTTATTGGTATCGATCAAGGGTTCCTGTACTTTCTGAACTGCAAAATTCCTGGGCACCGAAAGGACAAGACAATATTATATGGGAATTTAAAAAAAAATGGCCGATTAAGGTTAACTAAAGTGATGTTTAAGTCACGTCTAACCTGTCGGTTTTGTTACTAAACGGAGGCGATTGACATTGACTGTCGGTTTTGTTACTATCCTTAACTGTCCGTTTAAGGGTGCAAAAATAATGAATATCCCCAATTGCAAAATTTCATAATTATAGGTCAACGGAAAGTACCCTATACATTTTTACGGCATAAACGGCCGTAATTTTTTTTTACGTTAACATAGAAGTTTGATCTTTTTACAGTTGAGTTGACTTGAGTATACAGTCTCTTTGGTTTTAATTTCAACTCGATACCTCCACACGTACCTCTTGACAGACAGACAGACACACCAACGGAATACAAAGTGATCCTATAAAGGTTCCGTTTTTTTCCTTTTGAGGTAGGGAACCCTAAAAAAACAATAATCTGAAACAATAAAAATAATTAAGAGCCCGTTAACGTGCTCACTAACGTCACTAACGTACCATTATCTAAAAAAACTATTTTATTATGTGTTTTTAGTATTAGTTGTTATAGTGGCAATAGAAATACATCATCTGTGAAAATTTCAGCTGGAACTATCACGGTATCAGTGAGATACAGCCTGATGACAGACATACAGACGGACGGACGGACGGACAGCGGAGTCTTAGTAATAGGATCCCGTTTTACTCTTTGAGTACGGAACCCTAAAAATATACATTTGTTTTTACTGTCGAAGAGTACATTTAAAGCTACCAATAGAATCCTTACACTTTTATAGAAACAAAATTGTATGACAACTATGGACCTAAACACAGTATTTCGCGAGCGAAACAGCAATTTACTTGATTTTCGATACAATGGTTAGTACAAATAACAGGTGTGACGTCATACCTGTGTGTCAATTAGTATGAAGCGTAAGCTGCCGTCTTTCTTCATCTTTGTCTGAATTTTTTGGGTATTTATGTTCTGTAATTGTAGGTGCTCCCATACAAACATTTGTTCCTTTCCCAAAACTGGTACGAATGGCATCGTAAAAAAATCTTAGTCATCACATCATCCATATTTGTCACGTCACAAGACCACAACATTAAGGACCGTATCGGAAAGAAAGTAGACAACTTCAAAATGGTATTATTTTCATTCTGTGTGAAAAATGATAATGAAACAAAAAGAAACTGAAAAATAAGGTCTTTATAAAAAACTGTTTTGAATGAATTCGTCGTAAATATTATATATATTTTGCCTGCAACCTAACTTTCTTTTTGATGTGTCTCATTCAATTCTGGACGATCACTTTTGACACATTTGATGATGCCCTGTTCCACTTTTTTTTATGTTTTCAACTGAGGTGGCAGCTTTGACGTTTTTTTAGAGGTGTCGTTTCATGATATACCAATATCGCTCAATTGGGTGAACTTCTCGGCAATTGGGAGGATTCATCTCCTTATCCACTACTTCTACCTTATCAGCTTTATACCATTCCTTCGTTGTTTTAGAGTAATGACAAGAAGCCAAATCTGGCATAAATAAAGTGCTAGTCCTGTGCCTCTATATTAGTGGTAGTAATATTTTCTGTAAGCACTCGTCACGGTATACCGTAGCGTTCAAAGTCCCTGTAGTGAAGAAGGATTGCGATCGATCGCATACCGCATTGAAAAATAGCTTGCCACACTAATACTTTTTTGCCGAATTTCTTGATGTTGATGGCCTTATGTTTTCGAGTAACCTTCTATAAGCCGGCACCGTAATAAATTGAGGTCCTGGTAAGGCTTTAAAGTCCAATTTGCAATAGGTCTCGTCATCCATTATAATGCACTGATTTTTCTTGGTCAATATACGGTCGTATAATTTCCTTGCCAGTTTTCTGACAGCTATTGTTTGATTTTCATCTCGTTTTAGTTTTTTATAGGTTTTTAGGTTGCATCTTAGTTTGATTCTTTGTATCATAGCTGAAGAAGTTTTGGCTCTTTTTGCCGCATCTCGAATTGAAAGGGACGGATTTTGTTTAAATATTCTTACGACTTTCTTTTCTCATGCCAAGTCGGTTGTCACCGGTTTTCTTCCAGATTTAGGCAAATCTTGGAGAGTACAGAAGTCACCAAATTTATTTATTATCTTGTGCACGCCCGCGGGACTCAACTCGTACTTTTTAACCAGTTTTCTAATCGTCATACCTTTTATTTTGCACCAATCGTCCAAAATATTCTTACGAACGTGTAAGCTAATTCGCCCCATGTTGACAGTTTGTCAAATGCAATTAAAAGAAAAGGATATAGTTCGTTAATTTAGAAAAAAAATTATGCCGATTTTATGTACGCACCAGTTTTTAGAGATGCCTACAGTCGTCTACTTTCTTTCCGATACGGTCCTTATTTATATTAGTATAATAAAATAAGTTACGTGTTCGTTTTGGTTAGCCCGGATGTACTGGATGTTGGAGACTCCGCTCGGCGCTGCGACCAGCTTGATCTTCTGGTTGCTGCCGGGCACCATCACCAGTTGCTTGCCTATTTGAGCTGAACCAATGCAAAATAACAATTATTAAGGAAACTGAATTTGTAAATATCCTACCGACTATGGCCAAACTGAATTATGAATATGTAAAAAATATTTTTCTCAAACGTGCAATGAAATATTCTCTTTTCTCAAACATGCAATGAAATATTCTCTTTACGTTCCTTATAATAGACTCGGAAGTATCCTTTTTCGGGCGCAGCATCTCGAGGCGGCCTGAAATGGGATTTCATACAACTTTTCAGGCCTAGGCCTGCAAAGTGACTTTTTAATTTTCATTCCATTATTTGTGGCACAGCATCGCATTCAGCCATGAAAAGTAGTTTAATTTGAGGATTTTTATTTATTTATTTCATTGCATGTTTGAAAAAAGATACATGCCTGGGCGTGAAAACAGATTCCCGGCCTCGTATCTCTATCCGTTCCTCGTTCGTATCCCGTTCCGTCAATATCGTCTATACCTACATGGCCGGAAATCCGTGTTTTCCCGACCTCTGATGTAATGTACTAATTATGTAAGGCGAATAAAGGGAAATATTGTCGGAAATGTTGTCTAGAGTGAACCAGAGAAGACAAGACTGAGAATAAAAGGATTTTCAGCAACTGTTAATCTGATCTCGTCTCTTCATTACTTTGGCTGTTGGCTACCGCAGATGCATGTAGCAGTATAGAATCATATGAACACTCACCCAAAACCGTCTTCCCCTGAGCAGCGTCGGCGATGCATACCTTCTTGACAAGTGTGTGGAGACCAGCGGCTTGAACCCCAGGGGCTTGGGCGCAGTTAAACAGCGATGTAGAAGTCAAAGAAGACACCCAGCAGTCTTCTCACGAGAATACTCAGGAGCGGCGATGGAGACATTTTAAACGATCGTAGACCCGCCCGGTGCCAACCGACAGCGACTTGAGTTCCAGACCCAAGGGCGCGATGGTCCCTTACCGTGGCATAGCATGCACAACCCCGGTACAGAATTATATGAACTCACCCAAAACGGACTTCCCCTGAGTCGCGCCCGCGACGCCGGCGATGGAGACCTTCTTGACGAGCGTGGGCGGGCGCGCGGCGACCAGCGTGGGCGGGCGCGCGCTGCTGAGAGTCAGCGGCTTGAGCCCCAGGGACTTCGGGAGGGGCTTGGGCGCGATGGTCCCTTACCGTGGCATAGCATGCACAACCCCGGTACAGAATTATATGAACTCACCCAAAACGGACTTCCCCTGAGTCGCGCCCGCGACGCCGGCGATGGAGACCTTCTTGACGAGCGTGGGCGGGCGCGCGGCGACCAGCGTGGGCGGGCGCGCGCTGCTGAGAGTCAGCGGCTTGAGCCCCAGGGACTTCGGGAGGGGCTTGGGCGCGATGGTCCCTTACCGTGGCATAGCATGCACAACCCCGGTACAGAATTATATGAACTCACCCAAAACGGACTTCCCCTGAGTCGCGCCCGCGACGCCGGCGATGGAGACCTTCTTGACGAGCGTGGGCGGGCGCGCGGCGACCAGCGTGGGCGGGCGCGCGCTGCTGAGAGTCAGCGGCTTGAGCCCCAGGGACTTCGGGAGGGGCTTGGGCGCGATGGTCCCTTACCGTGGCATAGCATGCACAACCCCGGTACAGAATTATATGAACTCACCCAAAACGGACTTCCCCTGAGTCGCGCCCGCGACGCCGGCGATGGAGACCTTCTTGACGAGCGTGGGCGGGCGCGCGGCGACCAGCGTGGGCGGGCGCGCGCTGCTGAGAGTCAGCGGCTTGAGCCCCAGGGACTTCGGGAGGGGCTTGGGCGCGATGGTCCCTTACCGTGGCATAGCATGCACAACCCCGGTACAGAATTATATGAACTCACCCAAAACGGACTTCCCCTGAGTCGCGCCCGCGACGCCGGCGATGGAGACCTTCTTGACGAGCGTGGGCGGGCGCGCGGCGACCAGCGTGGGCGGGCGCGCGCTGCTGAGAGTCAGCGGCTTGAGCCCCAGGGACTTCGGGAGGGGCTTGGGCGCGATGGTCCCTTACCGTGGCATAGCATGCACAACCCCGGTACAGAATTATATGAACTCACCCAAAACGGACTTCCCCTGAGTCGCGCCCGCGACGCCGGCGATGGAGACCTTCTTGACGAGCGTGGGCGGGCGCGCGGCGACCAGCGTGGGCGGGCGCGCGCTGCTGAGAGTCAGCGGCTTGAGCCCCAGGGACTTCGGGAGGGGCTTGGG
The DNA here is from genome assembly GCA_963854355.1 of Epinotia brunnichana. Lineage (NCBI taxonomy): Eukaryota > Metazoa > Arthropoda > Insecta > Lepidoptera > Tortricidae > Epinotia > Epinotia brunnichana. The sequence continues at coordinate 7,665,406 of OY977953.1, read as the reverse complement.
CGCGATGGTCCCTTACCGTGGCATAGCATGCACAACCCCGGTACAGAATTATATGAACTCACCCAAAACGGACTTCCCCTGAGTCGCGCCCGCGACGCCGGCGATGGAGACCTTCTTGACGAGCGTGGGCGGGCGCGCGGCGACCAGCGTGGGCGGGCGCGCGCTGCTGAGAGTCAGCGGCTTGAGCCCCAGGGACTTCGGGAGGGGCTTGGGCGCGATGGTCCCTTACCGTGGCATAGCATGCACAACCCCGGTACAGAATTATATGAACTCACCCAAAACGGACTTCCCCTGAGTCGCGCCCGCGACGCCGGCGATGGAGACCTTCTTGACGAGCGTGGGCGGGCGCGCGGCGACCAGCGTGGGCGGGCGCGCGCTGCTGAGAGTCAGCGGCTTGAGCCCCAGGGACTTCGGGAGGGGCTTGGGCGCGATGGTCCCTTACCGTGGCATAGCATGCACAACCCCGGTACAGAATTATATGAACTCACCCAAAACGGACTTCCCCTGAGTCGCGCCCGCGACGCCGGCGATGGAGACCTTCTTGACGAGCGTGGGCGGGCGCGCGGCGACCAGCGTGGGCGGGCGCGCGCTGCTGAGAGTCAGCGGCTTGAGCCCCAGGGACTTCGGGAGGGGCTTGGGCGCGATGGTCCCTTACCGTGGCATAGCATGCACAACCCCGGTACAGAATTATATGAACTCACCCAAAACGGACTTCCCCTGAGTCGCGCCCGCGACGCCGGCGATGGAGACCTTCTTGACGAGCGTGGGCGGGCGCGCGGCGACCAGCGTGGGCGGGCGCGCGCTGCTGAGAGTCAGCGGCTTGAGCCCCAGGGACTTCGGGAGGGGCTTGGGCGCGATGGTCCCTTACCGTGGCATAGCATGCACAACCCCGGTACAGAATTATATGAACTCACCCAAAACGGACTTCCCCTGAGTCGCGCCCGCGACGCCGGCGATGGAGACCTTCTTGACGAGCGTGGGCGGGCGCGCGGCGACCAGCGTGGGCGGGCGCGCGCTGCTGAGAGTCAGCGGCTTGAGCCCCAGGGACTTCGGGAGGGGCTTGGGCGCGATGGTCCCTTACCGTGGCATAGCATGCACAACCCCGGTACAGAATTATATGAACTCACCCAAAACGGACTTCCCCTGAGTCGCGCCCGCGACGCCGGCGATGGAGACCTTCTTGACGAGCGTGGGCGGGCGCGCGGCGACCAGCGTGGGCGGGCGCGCGCTGCTGAGAGTCAGCGGCTTGAGCCCCAGGGACTTCGGGAGGGGCTTGGGCGCGATGGCCACTTGCCGCGGCATAGAGTGGACTACTACATGCTCCTTTTTGCCGATCGCACGCGAAGGGAGGGCCGCCTGTAAAGAAAAAAATATCAAAAATCAATTATTTATTCTGCAAATAGGACACAAGGGCACTTTTACATGTCAAATGGTATTCTACAATATAATATTAATAATCTTACACAATAATTATTTTAAATAAATGCAGATTTTAACCAATGAGTACCTAAACAGTTAACAAACTAAATGTCACTAAATGAAAACAAAATTGTAAAATATTATCAATTGTAGTCGCCATTAATACAAATATATGTTTTTTTTTTCAGAATCAGTAAAAATTTCAGGATTGTTATAAAACAAACCTAACCTAACCTAATGGGTTCTAAAGAATGACCTTTTAGCTGTACCTAACAAATATTCGATGAAATTAAAATTCGGTGAAACGTTTGTCGGTGAAATAAGAGGACACCAAAAAATATAAATATCTTGACAAATCTACTATAAAACTGAGTTGTTATACCGTCTCTTTTGACGTGGTCTAATAAGAGAGAGACGGATAGTGCGAGAGAGCTCGAGAGTATGTCGCGGCGTCTTGTGATAGCCGTGCTGGTAGTTAATAACTTCGTTTTTCTCACAGACCCTTAAATGTTGTGTGTACCGTACTTTACTCTACTAATCATACCAAAATGGTTATAATTATAACACAATTCATTCAATTCACTGTACCTATACTTATATAGGTACCTACAATATTTGTTAAATTTTTTCCTTAACCCATTCACCGCCACGCTACGCTCATAGCGGCTTAAGTCCATATGTAGCGAAAAGCGCCCATAGCGGTCTGACGGATGTGTGTCGTGATTGGCGTTGAGTATGTTATGTTCATTTCAGGAATTATTTCACTATCCAATATTTATCAGTATTTAAAATGTAACAGAAAATGCTAGTACATCAATTTTGTCTCATGACTCATATTAACAACAAATCAAACTGACAATCTGTAGTTAATAAAAATTACTCATAATTTACCTTAATTGCAATAATTTTTGGTTGCTGCACTTGGGGTTCAATTTTGATGGGAGCCGTAGTAAATGCTTGCTGGTCAAACTGGATGTCCAACATTGTATCTGATTGTAACATAGGCTGTTCCTGCAAACACCACACTAGTTAGTATGATCGGGTTTATCAAAGATTCCAAAATATCAGAGTAAAGCAATAATTAAATGTGTTCGCATATTTTTGAGTACTTTGTCTGTGCACATACTTTCAAACTAGTCTGTAGGTGAGGGTCAACTTTTTTTATCTTGGACATAAGATGCTGTATATATACTCCTAAGCAGTTTATATTAGCTACCATTGTTATTTATAATAATAATAATTAGCCTTTTATTCCGAGAAATTCCATAATTCAATAACAGAGAGATATATGTGGTTAAAGTAAGTCTCTTATCTCGGTGTGCCTCTTGGCATAGGCCTCCTCTATCGTCAACTTTTTTTTATGTTGGACATAAGATGCTGTGTATAAGATGCTGTGTGCTTGGATTGTTATTTATACAAATGAATTAACATTATAACTTTGACCTTACAACAACCAAGGCCAAGTCATTGTTGCATAAAATGATCTCTTAAAGTAGGTTTTGATCACACTGTGTGCAGTTACACTAAGACTCTGTGTGTGTGAACTTAGAGCATTCATTGTCACATCATTGTGACTCACGGAGGTCGTTGTTGTTCTACGTAACCCTAGAAACCCTACACGTGACCTCCGGTGTTGCTAAAAGAACAACATACTCGGCAGCTGTACGGTTCCTTCTGAACCTCGCAGCGCACACTGGAACTCTATCAGCGACATCAATACAAATACATATGTGTACCAGTGTGTAACCGCATGTAACAGTGTGTAATTCATTGTCATATAGTGCCAATACATATACAAAAGCATGTTCAACCCGCTATCATAAGAATCAGTATTTAAAATTTAAATCAGTGTTTCTAATGAACTTTATTAAAATATGGTAAAGAATGTTTAGCCTTGATTAATTTAACCTCCATTATTGTACAATGATGTAGTGTTAACATGGTACTAAATTTCTTGACCTTGATCTTATAACTGGAATAATGAATTATTTGAGAGCATATTGCTGACTTTTGTTACTATCAATACATACGCTGGAGGCAACAGTGGTGTTGGCACCCGTGTGATCATCCTGGTGTACACCATACTCCTGAAGATTGAATTGGTCATCAGAATACCCTGAAATGTCGAAAAATATTAATATTTTGTCATTAAATCTTCTTTCCTGCTATTGATAATGCAACAATAACTTTTTGAGCAATCTATAATACAGAGTAATTTGAGAACTTGACAGAACTGAATAAAAAATGCAATTAAGTGACTTTTTGTTGATGTTACATTAAGATTTCAATTAATCTATCAATTATGGTTAGAATGTTGTTATGAAATAATAAGTTACCAATAATTTGTTCATTTTCAGCATCCATGAGCATTGGTTGCTCCTCAATAGGTTCAAATTCCATCGGCATGTTTTCTTCATGCGGGTCTACATCCAGTGAGATATTGCCTTGGCTGACCACAGCATCTCCAGGGGGCTCGAAGTCCACCTTAAATTGTCAACATTTAACTTGTTGCATTTGTGCATGTAAATTATCATATTTAATACAAAGAAAACACTGCAAGTTAAGTATGTAGATTTTAAACATGAAATGAGTGGCTATGTATGAGCTCATGGCACCTACAAGAAAAGTTGTTACACATATATTGATAAACTTTAAAGCAACCACGAACAACATTGGTTTAAGTCTGTGGAACTTCAGCAACAATAAGGAAAAAGTGATAAACAAAACCAAAACAACTTAACACTCACTCCCATAGCACTGTCCAAATTCAGAGAGTCGTCCAAATTGTGATCCATCTCGAAGACAATATATTTCTCACTGTTTACATCAACTTTTAAAACTCTCTTCGGGTCAACACCATGCAAGATATATCAAAAACCCGCTTAAAATTTTGAGTTCAAACGAGGCCGCCATTATACATTGTCAAATTTTCTGAAGTCCCTCGCAAAGTCGCCACGGTTGAAAACAAATTGTCAGAATCTTAAACAATTATATACGGCCTAATAGTGGTAAATGATGTGATTTATCCACTCACGCACTTGAAAGATATAATAAACTCGGGTTTGCAAGTGATTGTTCACGTCTAATCAATATACGAAAGAAATTATCAACATAAAACTGCACAAAACCCGATGGCGCTTCTTTCAATTTTATATGGATGTCAAACTTCAAACTTTGGTATAGCCACCATAAAAAAGCTAACCATGGACGCGTTGGGTGCGTTCATAATATTTTTTTTTTATTTCAGTAATATAAATCAAAGATTATCGTTTCTAAAATGAAGTCAATGGGACCCATCATCATATCAAATAACGTTCTTCAAAAAAAATCCTACTCACTCAACACAGGTTTTGTTGTTAAATTCTGAGGGCCTACCGCGAACAGCATTCGAAGTTTTCCCTCTCCGTCGCACTTACGTACGAACTTACAAATATGACAGAGAGAGGAAACTTCGAATGCCTTTCGCGGTAGGCCCTCTGTATTTCAAGCAACATAACCTAGTTCATGCACACCAACATAACAATATCATACAGATGCGTTCTTAAAATGTAGTCATAATTTATATTCCGGTTTTTCGGTTTTTATAGTGCTTATCGATTCGTACTTCCCGTTCGATTTCATTTCGATTTACGGTTATTTGTGAGTGGTCAAACATTGATTGCTATTTGCTGTTGACACTTGACATTTTGGCAGACGACAGACAGTGACTGACAAATTAAAAAAAGAAATAAAACGCATGATAATAATTAATAATTTATTTATTGTTACTGTTAGTATCGACAAATTAAAATTAACGAAACGAATACTTATAATATAACACTATCTCTGTTGGGAATCATCCGCCCTAGTTTAGGATTTTTAAGATGCCGCTGAATTTACAATCAGTCCGGCAGTATTTGAATGAATTGAGGAATTCGGGTGGTTTGCATAAAGATCAAGCAGAAAAGTGAGTACAGACCAAATTAATAACATATGCATGAAGAGCGACATGGATGTAAATCATTTTGTTTTTTTAAGGTACCGCAATGTTCTTATGGAAATACTAAAAAACCCTGAGGGTGATCTAGCAGACTCGCTCAAAGCTTTTGTAGAAGCAAGTAAGTATTTTCAAGTACTACCAGATTTTCTTGTTGTTGGTGTTGTGAAGGGACACCTGGCCGGAAACAGGCGGGCAGTCGATCACTCATCGCATTCATTCAGCCCAATCCCCTAAGCTTTTGGAGCTTTTGGTTGCTGTCCCGGCAGCATTCCCACATCAAATTCTTCTCTTCTTCTTGTTTTCCTGCAGAACAGAAGGACATGATTAAGGTTGACATCCCTCAATTCCCTCTCATCTAACACATCTTTACCAAATGTATTAAACTGTGGTGCCACGTACATAACACATTCCGGTAGTTCATGCTTACGCATTTCGTCCTTTCCACAGTGTGGGCAGGAAGCATAGTTACTAATACCTATTACCTTTAAGTGTCTATTTAAAGTGTTGTGACCAGTTACAATACCAGTCAGCAACCTGAAACTGGGTTCAGCAGATACATGGTTCTGGTGTGATCCATACCTCCTATCATAATCTTTGTCTGTCTACATCCAGATGCTTCCATTATTTATCCCCATCTTGTTCTTTTAGCCTTTCGAAGACCCCCTTTGTGATTTGAGCCGAGAAAGGAAGGACCAGTTCCGGTTGCATTGTCTCTCTTATAATCTGTGCACACCTCCTTATCGTGATACCTCTGCTTGGAAAACGCTGGCATACCTCCCCTGTGGGATGGATACTCTTTCACGCAGTTTGGGTATCACTATACCTGCCCCCGCTAGCTTTGTTGGTTTCCTTCTTGATCCATCTGTAAAGCAGACCGTCATTGGGTGTTTGACGTCTCCCTTCCAGTTGTGTCTTTCTCCTATGTGTATTCTATAGTTTTTGTCAAAAACCTCCTGCCTCTTTATAATTGGCTATCATCATATGTAGCTTCGATAGCACGATTTTAATTTTTAATTTAGCCATACAAATAAATAAAAAATTGATAGCACCTCCTGTATCAGCGCATGTCTCATGTCCACACAGCTTCCTCTCCATTCTTTACATGCTTACATCCTGTACCAATGGCCCTTTTCTCCACTTCAATTCGCATTGTCTTCATGCCTAGCAATATTTCCATGGCTTGTGGTGGAGTGGTTCTAATAGCCCCCGTCACCATGAGACATGCTAGTCTTGGCACCTTGTTCAGTTCTTTTTGATATTCTTTTATATGGACCCTATGCCACCAGACCACGGCCTCGTACAGCACTCTGGGTAAAATGATTAGGTGCGTCCACACCAAACGCACGCTCACCCGAGCACGGCTCGCCCTAGCGTGCGCTAAGTGTGGTCGGCGATCGGCGCGCCTGAGCTCACCCGAGCGTTGTCGGCTTTTTGGGCGAAATCAAAGGGGCCGCGGCGCCATGCTACATGCAATGTACTAATTTATTTATTTATCGTTTTCAAATGAATGTGTGCGTCCACACCAAACGCACGCTCACCCGAGCGGCTCGCCCGAGCCCTCCGCACGCTCACCCGAGCCGCTCAGGCGAGCGTGCGGAGGGCTCGGGCGAGCCGCTCGGGTGAGCGTGCGTTCAGTGTGGACGCACACCGCGAAAATAATTTTCACGTTATTCATTCGAAAACGATAAATAAATAAATAAGTACATTGCCAGTAGCATGGCGCCGCGGCCCCTTTGATTTCGCCCAAAAAGCCGACAACGCTCGGGCGTGAGCGTGCGGCCACACAAAACAACCGCCACACCGGCTCGGCTCGGGTGAGCCGCTCGCCGTCCACACTTAGCGCGCACGCTAGGGCGAGCCGCGCTCGGGTGAGCGTGCGTTTGGTGTGGACGCACCTATAACGTGAAAATTATTTTCGCGGTGTGCGTCCACACTGAACGCACGCTCACCCGAGTGGCTCGCCCGAGCCCTCCGAACGCTCGCCTGAGCGGCTCGGGTGAGCGTGCGTTTGGTGTGGACGCACCCATTAGGTGCGGCCACACCAGACGCACGCTCACCCGAGCGCGGCTCGCCCTAGCGTGCGCGCTATGTGTGGACGGCGATCGGCGAGCCTGAGCCGCTCACCAGAGCGTCCGCACGCTCGGGCGAGCGGCTCACCCGAGCCGAGCCGGTGTGGACGGTTGTTTTGTGTGGCCGCACGCTCACCCGAGCGTTGTCGGCTTTTTGGGCGAAATCAAAGGGGCCGCGGCGCCGTGCTACTGGCAATGCACTTATTTATTTATTTATCGTATGGTGGTTACACACTGGTACATACATACTATACTACTACATAGTACAAAACAAAGTCTGTATGTCCCTATGTATGCTTAGATCTTTAAAACTAGGCAACGGATTTTGATGTGGTTTGTTTTTAATAGATAGAGTGATTCAAGAGGAAGGTTTATATGTGTAATACATGCATGTAGTATATATCGTGGGTCGCTAGTAGTATATATATAAAATAAAATAAAAAAATAAAAATAGCCTTTATTGCTGAGGTTTAACAATTTTCAAGAAAACTTAAACTACATACTTTACTTATTATTTACTTCTACTTCTAACTATTTCCATCGACAACCTCAACTTGTCTTCCGACATAGGCCTCCTCCAAAGCTTTCCACGCCTCGCGATCCCTTGCGTCCCGCAGCCACACTCCTCCACCAATCTTTTTAAGGTCATCTGACCATCTTAGAATGGGTCTTCCTCTTTTTCTTTTATTTCCTCTTGGGTACCACTCAACTATTTCTTTTGTCCATTTACCTGAGTTTTGTCTTATCATGTGGCCTGTCCAGCGCCACTTTTGTTGCTTCACTATCTTACCAATGCTTTTGCTCTTTGATTTGGCTTTAATTACCGATAATTTAACTCTATCTTTAAGTTTTATATTTAGCACGCTCCTTTCCATGTGGTTTTGACATGTAGCAAGTTTTTGGTAGTGCTTTTTTGTAATTGCCCAAGTTTGGCATCTATAAGTTATCACCGGTATAATGCAGGAGTCAAGAACCCTAAATTTTTGACTTGTTGGTATTTCCTTTGCCTTCATAACTTCTTTTAGTGACCAAAACTTCTTCCATGCGTTTGAGGTTCTTTTTTCAATTTCTTTACTTATTTTATACATCAGGTAAATAGGCATGCATGTACGTAGTAGGACTAGTAGGTACGGACGACCAGTCGCTCCTCGACAATACCAGCCCCGCCACTGGCGGATCTAGATTTCAGCCGGCTTAGCCCCCCCCTCTCGTTCACAGCTGTTACCTGGCTCCATGACGATCGCGAGCTCAACTAAAAGCGCGTAGGTAAATTCGGCCGAGCGCATTTGGCTCAGACATGCCGCGCGGTGTGCGTCCACACCAAACGCACGCTCACCCGAGCGGCTCGCCCGAGCCCTCCGCACGCTCGCCTGAACGGCTCGGGTGAGCGTGCGTTTGGTGTGGCCGCACCTATTGAATCAGAATCAGAAAATTATTGATTAAAGACTGTACACGATAAAATCAGGGTGCACCTGATCTAGTATATTTTTCTACGAACTGCTTATTAAGAAATAGCACTTTTTTTTAATAATCCATAGATGTAACACTATAAAATAAAAGTACCATCATATTAAAATATTTGAGCATGTGTGAGGTTTCCGTTATATATTCCAACATACTTATTGTTTTTTTACCAGCAAATTCTGACAGTGGTAGGTTTCTGCCTCTAAATTATTGATATATATTAGGTTTTTGTAAGTGTTCGAAGAGCTCTATGCTTTATTAAATTGTCTTTTCACAATAACTAACATTGTTTTCATTAACTTCTGTTTGGGGCACTTAAGAGATATTTACCACTTTTTAGTCCATTTTCTTTTTGGTTGATATTTGTCAAATAATCGCCTTCCATACAAAAACTACTTTCAGTGCTTGAAGTGGACAGTCTTGCTGGCTACCCCAAGTAGAAACCAGTCAACTAATGTAACTTTTTCATCATCATCATCATCATATCAGCCGAAAGACGTCCACTGCTGGACATAGGCCTCCCCCAAAGAGTGCCACAATGGCCGGTCCAAGTTAAATGTCGGTTCTTGTAACCTGCAAACATAAATGTTTTCCAGTTGTGAATGAAAATGTGAGCCTAGTGATCTCCCGACAGCTGCTCACTGACGTTAGCACACACCTGGCGCTGCTACCTGACCCTGTGTCGCAGGATGTCTCACACTACTCTTTAGATGTCATTCAACCAAGAGTCATCTCATTTGAAGAACAGGTTTGTATATTCTTTGATACAGAAGTCATGTACAGTGGATGTCGCGGTGATCGCGAAGTCTGTTATTGTGGTATGTATCCTATCTGTCACTCTTAGTGTATTTTCACTGGTAACACTGAATCTCGCAGCGCACAGTGGAACCCTATCAGCGACATCGATACGAATACATATATGTACCAGTGTGTAAACGCCATACGATAAATAAATACTGGCGATCGAGGTCGACGAGTGTTATATGTCAGAGCGGAGAAAAATGGCGGGAACGAGGTGAGACAAGTCGGGAGAGGGAGTCCGATGGCTGGGACGGGATACGCGGTGTGGCGCGTGTAATCAGATACAGGAGACTCTTGGTAAGCGAAACATATCTATAATCTTGATATATATAGATATTGCGGCGACCTTGACTTAACGTCTACCTTGAGATAGAGCTGAGTCAAAGAATATATTGATATTCTTTGTGTGTAGCTCGAGTATGAATGTAACAAGTGAGGTGGCTGATGGTTATCGGTTTGAGTTACTGGAGGTTCTTTATGGAGGCTGATGGATGAGCTGTAGGGGTTGTTGTGGAGGCTCGTTGGGGACCACATGGTCCCCACCTCAGTACTCATCGCATAGCTATATGAGCTGAGTTGAGAGATATGAGAGTAATGAGTTGCGGGATGCACGATGAGTTCTCCCATGGAGATTCAGTTGTGCCGTGCATCCACCGATAAGAGCCACGGGACTTGGGGCCCTTCTAATTTTCCCCGAGAGAGTTGAGGTTACATTCATAACAAGAGATACGAGTTTTGAGAGTGGATGGAATTGAGCGCCCATCGAGTGTTGATTCATAGTCGCTGCAGTAGCTGTCATATACTGTGCTTTATATATCTATAGATCCATGTAGCGAGATTATTATTACATCCCCCTATGAGTAAATCTACGCTACAGTGGAAACTGAATTGTGGCTGACTGTGGTTTTGGTCAGAATCAAATCAATGTCTCTGGATGGTAGAAGTAGGCACCTTGGACCAGCTAACCAGACACATCAGTTTGATTCAAATTTGAGCCACAGGCCACAATTATTTTTTAATCAAAATTATTTATCATTAAATTAGAATCAAAATATTAAGGGCCGATTCAGACCGAAATGGCAGCGGCCGGCAGCGACGCGGCGAGCACTTTCAGTGTGAAATAATATTGAACGTTATCTACATACTTAAAAGACCAGTATCGCTTGAAAAGATCGCTCGGCCGCGCGTCTTGTCGGCGGTTCTACCCGCGGCCGCTCGCGGCGCCGCGGGCAGCAGTGCGACCTTTTCGAGCGATACTGGTCTTTATGGGCCGATTCAGACCGAAATGGCAGCGGCCGGCAGCGACGCGGCGAGCACTTTCAGTGTGAAATAATATTGAACGTTATCTACATACTTAAAAGATCAGTATCGCTTGAAAAGATCGCTCGGCCGCGCGTCTTGTCGGCGGTTCTACCCGCGGCCGTTAGCGGCGCCGCGGGCAGCAGTGCGACCTTTTCGAGCGATACTGGTCTTTATGGGCCGATTCAGACCGAAATGGCAGCTGCCGGCAGCGACGCGGCGAGCACTTTCAGTGTGAAATAATATTGAACGTTATCTACATACTTAAAAGACCAGTATCGCTTGAAAAGATCGCTCGGCCGCGCGTCTTGTCGGCGGTTCTACCCGCGGCCGCTCGCGGCGCCGCGGGCAGCAGTGCGACCTTTTCGAGCGATACTGGTCTTTATGGGCCGATTCAGACCGAAATGGCAGCGGCCGGCAGCGACGCGGCGAGCACTTTCAGTGTGAAATAATATTGAACGTTATCTACATACTTAAAAGATCAGTATCGCTTGAAAAGATCGCTCGGCCGCGCGTCTTGTCGGCGGTTCTACCCGCGGCCGCTCGCGGCGCCGCGGGCAGCAGTGGGACCTTTTCGAGCGATACTGGTCTTTATGGGCCGATTCAGACCGAAATGGCAGCGGCCGGCAGTGACGCGGCGAGCACTTTCAGTGTGAAATAATATTGAACGTTATCTACATACTTAAAAGATCAGTATCGCTTGAAAAGATCGCTCGGCCGCGCGTCTTGTCGGCGGTTCTACCCGCGGCCGCTCGCGGCGCCGCGGGCAGCAGTGCGACCTTTTCGAGCGATACTGGTCTTTATGGGCCGATTCAGACCGAAATGGCAGCGACGCGGCGAGCACTTTCAGTGTGAAATAATATTGAATGTTATCTACATACTTAAAAGACCAGTATCGCTTGAAAAGCTCGCTCCGCCGCGCGTCTTATCGGCGGTTATACCCGCGGCCGCTCGCCCGCTTTCAAGCGATACTGGTCTTTAAGTATGTAGATAAAAGGCGGCGCGCGGCCGCCCGCGGTCCGGTCTGAATCGGCCCTAAAAGAAATAAAATTTGTATTGATTCATGAAAGTTTGTATCACTTTGGTTTTCAGATAGTAGTAAAGCATGATAACATTCCCTATCAGTATGCGTTATACTTAGATTTTCCCATTTAATAATAATGGAGACAAATATGATTGATTCTAGTTTTCTGCTTTTTTCCCTTCATTGGATGATCATAATCAGATCATCTTATAACAATATAAGTAAAACAAATTAATCTAATTACCAAAATAATGTTTGCTTGCAGGTTGCAAGCATTAGACAACATTTGGCTGATATTTATGAACGTAAGCAAAACTGGAAAGAAGCAGCAAATGTCTTAGTGGGCATTCCTTTAGAGACTGGGCAAAAGTAAGCATTTTATTGTTTTTTTAATTCGGTTTTTGCCTTTTGTTATCTTGGTAATGTGTATGTAATGAATAAGTAAGCAAAAGGGCCTGATATTTGAATAATTGCATATGATTTTGTTATTGGAGATATTTTGCCACGAAATACCATTTACATTATGGAGCATTCTCTTTGTTGAAATATTTTATTGTAAATACCTAGGTACTCTTTTTGTGTTTTTCTGGTTGTAGCCAAGCGGTACAAGTATAATTCTGGTAGAAGTGGACAATAGCCACATGTTTATCAAGCACAAGACAAACATAACCTTGTCCTCGTAGCCTTGTGCGACCAAATACATAAACACAAAATACAAAAAAGTTTATTCAATTCAAATTCAATTTAATCATTTGTATTTCGGACAAAGTCCATAAATTGTTAGTAACATATTACTTAATTCTAGGGTTAGTATTAATATTAATATAGGTCTAGGTGTAAAGACATAGACGGGCATGCAGCTGCACCCAGTGCCTCAGCTACAGTGAGTCCCACCGGTCGGCCAGCGTGCACAGGATGGTATTCGAGCTGGCGCGCCACCGTGCATTGTCTCAGTAGCGAGCAACACCGCTTCCTGATAAATAGCGTGGAAGCCGTCGATCCGCCCCTCCGCGAACATGCCCGAGGCGCTGCAGTGTCGCGGCCCCGAACACCACCCTGTACGCGTTGTTATATTGTACCCGCAGAGCGCTGTAGCGCCCGCCCGCTGCGTATAGCTGATCCATAGGCTGCACGTGTAAAAGGACTGGCAATATGCTTTAAAAAGCGTAGCCTTTACCTTATCAGTACATCGTGCAAACCTACGAGCCAGCATGTTGCAACGCACAGCCAGCGCTCTGCGTTCCCTCTCCATGTCCATATGGTCACACATGTCATCCGTCATGTCATATTGAAACACAGAGTGCTATTTACATGATTATCAAACCATCATTACCTAAAAAATGTTACAGATGTCAGAAGTTTGACATTTAGTAATTATTTGGTAGGAAGGTACTCGTCGTAAGTGTAAGGGGTATGAGTGTGTTATTGAGCGTGTGTGTTGAGTGAATGAGAGGTGTGTCAATTTATTTGATTATTTTTGCTGTTGCATGATCATGATAGTTCAAAGAGCTTAACCAATTGTAAGTAACAGTTTTGACCATCGTCATAGTGCGAGTTTTTAAGTCACAACATGAAGGGGCTGGCAGCTCCTCCCCAAGCTGGAATGCAGTAGGTTATTATTGCTTGACCGAGCGCTAAATAAACAGATTTGAGGAGATCTTTATCCATGACTGGACATAGTTTTTTGAAAATACACATATAATATGGTTCTTGAAGGAGAGTTTCTCATCCAGTATCACCCCTAAATACATGATTAAAGGTGCTCTGCTGATTATATAAGTACAATAGTCATCTCGAGAGAAATCTGAAATCAATGAGTTAGAGAGTCGAATTTTAATTTCAATTTCAGCCAGAGATGAGGGATGGAGGAAACAGAGTGTACACAAGATTGCAATGCAATTTAGACCTATCATAACACATTTAAAGTCATATTTCTTTTACTTCATTAAATTGTAGGACAAAACAAATTCAACTGTATTTAACGAGTAACATGATTATCATTTCACTGACCAAATTTTTGTATGGTGGGGCTGCACAAGGCTAAACTGAAACCCTTACAAATGATCGCATATTCTTTTCAACCGACGAAAAAAACGGAGGAGGTTCTCAAGTTGACGCGTATATATTTTTTTTATGTATGACCACGCATAACTTTTTACAGAGTACCTAGTTCGATTTTGATAATTATTTTTTTATTGGAAAGGGTATACCCCGAAGTTCGTCCCATATAAATTTGGAAAAAAGAAACCAACCTGGGTAGGAAAATAGGGGATGATTGATTTTTCGTCGGTTAAAACTTTGTTTTCAAAGTAAATTATCATTGTTTCAGGCAATACTCAGTAGACTACAAACTAGAGACTTACCTGAAAATCGCCAGGCTGTACCTAGAGGTGGATGAGCCGGTGCAAGCAGAGGCCTATGTCAACAGAGCATCGCTACTGCAAGCTGAGACCACTAATGAACAGCTGCAAATTTACTACAAAGTGTGCTATGCCAGAGTCTTAGATTATAGGAGGTCAGTGAATTACTTTATCGAACAAGCGAGCGAAGCGAAACATGCTTCAGGTTGGGCTGAAAAATCGTTCGTATGTCCGGTGTCTGTCACGCTGTCCAACCGATTTTGTAAAATTTTGTGAGCAAGATTGTACAGTACATAGGTACAGTCGTGGCTATATAATTAAGAACAAGATTTTTTCCCCATACAAATATGACTTTTCAAAAATGATGATTTAAAATCTGTGTTCAAATAAGAGAAGAACGATTTAATTGAGTTTATATAAAGCTTCTATAAAAGTTGTGCTTAAAAAAATACGGAATGTCAAATGGACAGTTTTTATGAGTTCATACTGTAATTAGGAACAATGTATGAACTTATAAAAAGTGTTGATTTGATCGCCTGTATTTTTTAAAGTGTTGATTTGATCGCCTGTATTGTTTTAAGTTTAATATTTACAGAAACTGTATGTGCACTATATTAAACACTGTTTAAACACGGTTATATCCGTATAATCAGAAACAAAATCAATCACACACAGATTTAATTTAGTTTTCTTATTATTCTCTTTCTGTTTAATAATAGTTTATATTTTTTTTTATTTAATATGTACTTTATCTGTAAATAAAATTTCTCATCTCATCAAACACATTATAAATTATTATCAAATTTTAAAAGTAATCCTGCAACTGTATGGGAATACTTAAAAAGAGTTCTTAATTATCTGGCCACGACTGCAGTTTTTTTTTCTGTCGAGTCACATTGTCGAAATACAATCCTTTTTTTTTAAGTCGGCTTCGCGATTTATTCAGCTCACAGAGCAACTAGCGATATTAAAATTATTACTTTACACAGGGGTGGTTAGAGTAGCGCTACGCCCCTATTTCACGCAAAATAAACACGCTGGATGTCTACTTGCGGAAAATGCCCAGGAAAACTAACAGGGTCTAAGGGTATATTTATTCATGACGTTTCGACACTGGTTTATCGTTAACTGTTACTTTAAGGTTCTAAATAGTCTCCTGAGGCATCTTCTTTAACCCTCAATCCACTAGGTGAAATGTACTAACGTAAACACTTTCTACGAGTCCTTTGGGACTCATATATTTTTTTATGTGTGGTTTTCCGAAATAACACAATGTTTTTTAATATTTTTTTTATTGTTCTTATTACGTACTTATTAAGGCACTAGAAAAAGATAACAAAACTGCAAAGACATATTCGATCCTCTTAAAAATTTAAGAAACTCATTTTACCAGTCTCAAAAAAGAGATTTTACCAAATCTCTACAAAAATAACAAAAACTCTTAAAAAAATAACTTTATTAACCTCTCAAAGGTATACAAAGTAGAATTAAAAAATGCACGTGCAATGGATGCACGTTATTTTGCGTGCATTTGTATGAGTCCATGGGACTCAGTTGACGCAATAACTCACCAAATACGCGGCGCAGGCGCAAGTCCACTCGCCAACGCGGTGCCCGCGTCACTGAAGGAAGGTACAGGGACGGAGGGGAAACTATTCGCTAAAACGTTAGAATTACAGTAGTTTGAAATTTTGATGTGAGTCCAGTGGACTCAGGAAGTGAATAGAGGGTTAAAAGCTAATAAACCCTGATCAAAAAACAGGATATTCTTACTTTTTTTGTATCTACAGCAATTTTGTCTGGTATTGGGCGTATGGTGCTATTGATAATGACCTGCCAGTATTTAACCAACCAGTCTTTATTACGCTCGTTCCCTTACAACATTTATTGCAAAATATCGAATTGCCGACATCCATGATTATCAAAATATTAGGTCCTTACCTATGAAATTGGCGGTGTGTATGGAGAATTTTATGAAAACTGTGATTTTCATACATTGAATTTTGCGGATTATTCAGCAATGTCAAATTCAAAGCAAACTAAATTTTGGTAGGAATATAGAAAACTTTTAAGCTACTTTACACATATCTTCATTCCTTAAAAATAGTTCGCATCATAAAACTATACGTAATTGAAACACTTTAACCGGGAGCACATGAAAAGGGCGGTTTTCAAGCTTTAATTTGAAACACTAAATAAAAAATTCAAACCTATTTTTTGTATTTAAAACCTTTGTTACATAGTCTTATAATGAAATTAAAAAATAATTTGGAAGTTGCAATAGAAATGAATAAATTACGTACAAAATAATATCTGTGAAAATTATGTTCCTTTTATTTCAGTTTTATAAAAAACCATGTTCCCTATTAAACCTTATACTTACCCAAAACATCAAATTTCGAAATCACAATGGAAAATCATTACGGGAATTCGGTTTTAAAGGGAACACGGTGTTTTGAGAAATAGTTGCTTTGGCAATCCGATATAAGAAGAAACACGGTAAAAATAAAGTTTGGTATTTTGGTAATACCATATTTCAGAAATCGGGTAAATCGGCATTTTGTAGTTCTGATATTTAGGGAACGAGCGCTTTATTAACACTGAAGACAGGTCTGGTGGGTTTTCGTTTATGGTTAGTTATTAGAAACAAGATATATGCCACATCATCTAATCATTCTAACTTTATAGGGTTTCGCAATTAATCTTATTAAGGTATTAAAAATAAAATGTTAGAGAACACGGCAGACTTTTGGGCTGGCTACTTCCTCGATCAACGCATAGGAATAGCTATCCAACGAGGATATGTGGCCAGCCTTGCCCATAGGCAACGACCTCGGAGTATATATATATATTAGTAATTCGTTTTAAGTTTTGTTTTTGTTATTTTATTGTATACAGATTAAATCTTATTAATGATTTGTTGAACAGAAAATTCATAGAGGCCGCACAGAGATACAACGAGCTATCCTACCGCAACATTATACACGAGGACGAGCGCATGACGTGCCTCCGCAACGCGCTCATATGCACGGTGCTGGCTTCCGCAGGTAACTAAACAATATCCTACCGCAACATTATACACGAGGACGAGCGCATGACGTGCCTCCGCAACGCGCTCATATGCACGGTGCTGGCTTCCGCAGGTAACTAAACAATATCCTACCGCAACATTATACACGAGGACGAGCGCATGACGTGCCTCCGCAACGCGCTCATATGCACGGTGCTGGCTTCCGCAGGTAACTAAACAATATCCTACCGCAACATTATACACGAGGACGAGCGCATGACGTGCCTCCGCAACGCGCTCATATGCACGGTGCTGGCTTCCGCAGGTAACTAAACAATATCCTACCGCAACATTATACACGAGGACGAGCGCATGACGTGCCTCCGCAACGCGCTCATATGCACGGTGCTGGCTTCCGCAGGTAACTAAACAATATCCTACCGCAACATTATAC
This sequence comes from Epinotia brunnichana, assembly GCA_963854355.1. Taxonomy (NCBI): domain Eukaryota; kingdom Metazoa; phylum Arthropoda; class Insecta; order Lepidoptera; family Tortricidae; genus Epinotia; species Epinotia brunnichana. The sequence continues at coordinate 7,647,527 of OY977953.1, read as the reverse complement.
ACGAGGACGAGCGCATGACGTGCCTCCGCAACGCGCTCATATGCACGGTGCTGGCTTCCGCAGGTAACTAAACAATATCCTACCGCAACATTATACACGAGGACGAGCGCATGACGTGCCTCCGCAACGCGCTCATATGCACGGTGCTGGCTTCCGCAGGTAACTAAACAATATCCTACCGCAACATTATACACGAGGACGAGCGCATGACGTGCCTCCGCAACGCGCTCATATGCACGGTGCTGGCTTCCGCAGGTAACTAAACAATATCCTACCGCAACATTATACACGAGGACGAGCGCATGACGTGCCTCCGCAACGCGCTCATATGCACGGTGCTGGCTTCCGCAGGTAACTAAACAATATCCTACCGCAACATTATACACGAGGACGAGCGCATGACGTGCCTCCGCAACGCGCTCATATGCACGGTGCTGGCTTCCGCAGGTAACTAAACAATATCCTACCGCAACATTATACACGAGGACGAGCGCATGACGTGCCTCCGCAACTTCAATCTTAACGGGTCAAGAGTGACTCTAAATGGTTCGTGTCATATAAAATTACACACGGCCGTTGCGTCGTCAGTTCCTTTTTCTAGGTTTTACACTTACACGCTACCGCGCTAGATAAAGCATTTTACTAATCTGACGGATTTTTACCCTGCGTCCTCGTACGAGTACGTTTTCAAGTTTAGCTTAGCTATGTAATTATTTTAATTTAATTTATTTAATGTTTGCCAACAGATATAACACCATGTGACTTAGGAACTAAGCTTGGTACAAAAACAAAGCAGAGTGTTTATCCAATTGCAGGCAAACACAACATGCACGTTATCTTAAGCTAAACAATGTGAAACGACATAACGACATTAAAAGTTATAATACATTTCCAGGACAACAAAGATCAAGAATGCTAGCGACGCTGTTCAAAGACGAGCGTTGCCAACAGCTGCCAGCGTACTCCATCCTGGAGAAGATGTACCTCGACCGCATCATCCGGCGCTCCGAGCTGCACGAGTTCGAGGCGCTCATGCAGACCCACCAGAAGGTCTGCCATTCTATCATTCTTTTACAAAGACGAGCGTTGCCAACAGCTGCCAGCGTACTCCATCCTGGAGAAGATGTACCTCGACCGCATCATCCGGCGCTCCGAGCTGCACGAGTTCGAGGCGCTCATGCAGACCCACCAGAAGGTCTGCCATTCTATCATTCTTTTACAAAGACGAGCGTTGCCAACAGCTGCCAGCGTACTCCATCCTGGAGAAGATGTACCTCGACCGCATCATCCGGCGCTCCGAGCTGCACGAGTTCGAGGCGCTCATGCAGACCCACCAGAAGGTCTGCCATTCTATCATTCTTTTACAAAGACGAGCGTTGCCAACAGCTGCCAGCGTACTCCATCCTGGAGAAGATGTACCTGGACCGCATCATCCGGCGCTCCGAGCTGCACGAGTTCGAGGCGCTCATGCAGACCCACCAGAAGGTCTGCCATTCTATCATTCTTTTACAAAGACGAGCGTTGCCAACAGCTGCCAGCGTACTCCATCCTGGAGAAGATGTACCTCGACCGCATCATCCGGCGCTCCGAGCTGCACGAGTTCGAGGCGCTCATGCAGACCCACCAGAAGGTCTGCCATTCTATCATTCTTTTACAAAGACGAGCGTTGCCAACAGCTGCCAGCGTACTCCATCCTGGAGAAGATGTACCTCGACCGCATCATCCGGCGCTCCGAGCTGCACGAGTTCGAGGCGCTCATGCAGACCCACCAGAAGGTCTGCCATTCTATCATTCTTTTACAAAGACGAGCGTTGCCAACAGCTGCCAGCGTACTCCATCCTGGAGAAGATGTACCTCGACCGCATCATCCGGCGCTCCGAGCTGCACGAGTTCGAGGCGCTCATGCAGACCCACCAGAGGGTCTGCCATTCTATCATTCTTTTACAAAGACGAGCGTTGCCAACAGCTGCCAGCGTACTCCATCCTGGAGAAGATGTACCTCGACCGCATCATCCGGCGCTCCGAGCTGCACGAGTTCGAGGCGCTCATGCAGACCAACCAGAAGGTCTGCCATTCTATCATTCTTTTACAAAGACGAGCGTTGCCAACAGCTGCCAGCGTACTCCATCCTGGAGAAGATGTACCTCGACCGCATCATCCGGCGCTCCGAGCTGCACGAGTTCGAGGCGCTCATGCAGACCCACCAGAAGGTCTGCCATTCTATCATTCTTTTACAATGCACTTTCTCTGAAAGTGCGCCTTTATATGGTTCAACATTTCCACGGCAAGTCGTCTATGCGGCCACGGCGGGAATGGATTTCAGGTCAATATTCCCACACACGTTCTAGAAAGAGATTTCATGACTATTCCATAGCCCTTATAAAAAATAAAAAAAAAACATTTGTTTCGGACCACAAAAAATCCATATTAGGTTAGTAGGTACAGGTACACGTATTTACTTATAACTAGGTAGATAAGTAAGTAGGTTATGTCAGAGCAGTAAGGTCGAGCGTTGCCAGTAGCTGCTACGCTAGCGTACTTCACTCCACCTTATTTGTTGGACTTTTTTCGTCGCTAGCCGGACACGGATCAAGGACCATGTTGCAAAATCTAATCAAATTATAATAACCGCGCACTGCTAGCAGCGCCTAGGCCCGTCTTCTGATAATACTTCGAAAGCCTTGGAAGAGTTGCGGGCGACCTTTACTTTAAACCTTTTCTTAGCAAAAAATCATGAGTTCAAGGCTCGTTTGCGCCTTGTATATGTAGAGCAAAAAAAAATCTGCTGAAATAATTCAAAATGAGCATCAGAAAACCCGTAACTTAAAGATAAAGATAAGATAAAGATCATTTATTCTTATATAATATTCAATATAAATTTGCCTTAAATCAAACTTATACGAATTTATATATGATCGTCAAGAGTACAGATTTCATATTATAATAAATAAAATAACTATATTAACTATTGTAAACCTATGTATCTAATAACTTAATTTTTTTATTTATATCGGATTATCATTATTACAATGGTCTTGTCATCTACTGTCTGATACAGTACCAGACCTAATAATGTACCTACCAGAATTAAATTAGAATTGTATATATATTTTTTTATATTTTCATTACATTTATATCAATGTCAAACTTAGAATAATCATTAGAGAGGTATTCTTTAATGCTGTATAGTGTGCGATCCAAAAGTAGTGCTTTCAGGCGTAACCGAAAAGTGCTTTCACTCTTTATGTTCTTAACGTTATATGGTAAATTATTATACAACATGGAGCCCATAGCATTAGGAGTGCGGTTTGCTAGCTTCAGCCTATATGGAGTTTGTATTATATCGAGTGATCTTTTGGTATGACGGGGATTACATTGAGATCTTACCCTGAACTCGTCGATGCTCTTTTTCACATACATAACAACCTCCATGATATAGACAGATATCGATGTTAAAATACTAAGATGTTTAAAGTGCTCTCTGCATGTTTCCCTAGGTTTTGCTCCCATGAGTATTCTAATTGCTTGCTTTTGCATCTTTAGAATGCGCTCATTATCTGAACAACATCCCCACAATATTATACCGTATGATATCATTGAATGAACATAAGCGTAGTATGTCTGTTTCAAACTTTCAGTCGAGATCATAGTCTTAAGTTGTCTTAATGCATAAATACCCTTTGCCATTTTATTACATACCATTTCTACATGCTCATTCCACTTCAGTGTAGAGTCTATTTGGAATCCAAGTAATTTTACTGCACTTACTGTCTGGAGGATTTTATTATTTTCCAGAGTAACATTAAGTGTCAATGTGGATTTTGTTGCTTGGAATAACATTATTTTAGTTTTTTCGGAGTTTAACTTTAATCCATTAGCTTTGAACCAGTCTTCGCACACATGTATGACTTTGGCTATCTTATTTTCTAAATCTTCATACGTCATAGCACTTACTATAATGGATGTGTCATCAGCGTATAAAATCATCTTGCCATCGATGTTTAATTTTGAGATATCATTGACAAAGATAAGGAACAATGTATTACCCAATGAGGAACCTTGCGGAACGCCAACTGGGACGTTCTGAGATGTAGATTTATGTCGCATTCCGTTGATTGTAAGTTCTACCGCTTGTGTCCTATTAGTCAGAAACGACTTTATCAAATCACCACTTTGACCTCGGATACCGTATACTTCCAACTTTTTCAGAAGGAGTGAATGTTGAATAGTGTCAAAAGCCTTCGACAAATCAAGGAATATCCCTGCGACTTTTTGTTTGTTTTCTAAGCATATACAAACATGTTGGATAAATTGATGTGTTGCGGTCGTTGTTGATTGACCAACTCGATATGCGAACTGTGCTCCAGAGAGTACTCCATTTTGAGTGATATGTTTAATGATGGCACTTGACAGAATTGCCTCAATCAATTTCGATATAGTAGGTACAATACTTATAGGTCTATAATTCTCTACAGCTAACTTTTCTCCTTTACCTTTATATATAGGACATATACGAGTCTGTTTAAGAGAGTCTGGGTACAATCTTGATGTCAAGATGCTATTTACAAGATATGTTATTTCTTTGTACAGTGTTTGCAAGACTGTATATAAGAAATTACCAGATATGTCATAAATGTCTTTTGTGTTTGATTTACAAATTTTAACATGAGCAAGTTTTATGAGTTCGTTTGGACTTATGGTATGTATTTGACATTCAGGTTGTTCTGAAATACAATTAACTAAGAAATACAATGCTTTCCCATGATCTGGAACACTATTGATTGCAATATGTTCTCCTATTTGACTAAAATAACTGTTAATATATTCTGGTATATCTTGATTTAGAATAGGTCTGCCTGTTTCTTTGTTTGTTAATTGCCAATCCCACGGTTCTAACGCTTTGTTAGTATCCTCTTTTATTATTGTCCAGATTTCTTTTTTCGGATTCTTTGAAGTAAGTAGCCTTTGCTCCAGATGTGCTTTCTTGCTGTCACGATATTGCATATCTCTGGTTATTTTCTTATCTTTAATTTCAGTCGTGAACGTTATATTTGGAAACTGTTTTTGTAAATGGTGTAAGTCTTCAATGTCTTGCTGAAATTTTATTAATACATTTTTATTTAAGATACAATTTCATGGAAGGGGTTAATGTATTGAGGATCTGGGTCAATCAACTTTAAAATGTCCCTTTGTTTTTTTTCATTATACTGATAATGATGATACACATGTTGTGGCAACTGTACCACAACATGTGTATGTTGATAAAAATGTACAAGTTCGTATAGCCAGATAAACAGTATACGAGGGTCAAACTGAAAGTTCTTAGAAAATCAAAAACTGAGCAATCAAGCAACTTATTACTTTTATTATATCTTTTCAAAATAGCCTCCCTTCACATCAATACATCGCTGCATTCGATAGAACCACTGAGAAAAGCACTTTGCCCACTCGTCCTTAGGGGTCTCTTCGACGGCCTTTTGAAACGCAGCCACTGCTTCGTCGGCGTCCATAAAACGTTTTCCTCGAAGTTTTTCTTTAATTTTTGGGAATAAATAAAAATCACAAGGTGCAAGGTCGGGGCTATAAGGTGGGTGACCCAGTAATTCCACGTTTGCCGTCGCCAAATAGTCGATCGTTTGCTTGGCGGTGTGCGATGAGGCGTTGTCGTGGTGAAGCAGGATCCTACTGCGAGGCCGTTTTTCTCGAACTTTTTCCAAGACAAGTGGTAAACAATTGTTAGTGTACCACTTCGCAGTAACTGTTTTTTGATCCTCTAAAATAATTGTTGCGTAATGACCAGTCCTTCCGAAGAACGAGGCCACCATCTTTTTTCCCACACTTCGACCTCTCTTCACTTTAGTAGGCAACTCCTCGGAAGGAAACACCCACTCAGCAGACTGTCTTTTAGTTTCAGGATCATAACAGTAAATCCAGCTTTCGTCACCCGTAACTACGTCGAACACAGCATTTGAGTCACCTCCGTTGAATCTTTGACCCATTTCACGGCACCAATCAACACGACGGACTTTTTGGGCTTCTGTCAAATTATGAGGTATCCACCGGGCACAAAGCTTCCTCACCGCTAAATGTTCATGGAGGATTTTGTGGACTTGACTCATACCAATGGCTAAGCTTGTACGAATCTGCTGATAGGTTACTCTTTTGTCAGTCTCTATCATACGCCGCACAACACTGATGTTATCTTCAGTAGTCGCCGTAGAAGGCCGGCCCTCACGCAGATCATCAGTGAGATCAGTGCGGCCACGTTTAAATTCATTAAACCAGTTGTAAATAGTAGCACGAGATGGGGCTTCATCGTGAAAGGCCAATCGAAGTCTATCATAACTTTCTTGTTGACTTAAATTACATCGAAAGTCGTAAAAAATCATTGCTCGAAAATTTTCTCGCGTTAAATTCATGCTCACGTAGTACACACAATTTTCAATTTGCCGCCAAGTCGTAAAACAAATGACAATCGAGTGGAATTCGTACACAAAAATATTAAGAAAGAGTTCCATTTTCAAATTTTGAACTTATTTTTTTATTATATTTATTACAAGTGGCCAGTTCTAAAGACTTTCAGTGTCGCCCTCGTATCTGAACATGTATTTTGCATCTAGCAAAACGTATTCTAGCAGAAAACATGGCTGCCCACGTGACAAACCACTATTTTCATACAAATCGGGAGAGGGGTTACGTCCGCTGGACAACCGGTGAAATTAAGTGCAAATGAATATTTTGTAATACAAATGTCATGTAGTTTCAAGCTATAATTCATTGAGTAAGGAATTCAACAACAATTTCTTGTAATCTCTTTTTAAACAGCAAATAGTATTTAGAAAAGGGGAGGACACTAAAAAGTAGATTCACCCACCTAATTTATTAATTTAAGGTTTGCCAACAGATACAAAACCATGTGACTCAGGAACTAAACTTGGTACAAAGCAGTGTTTATCCAATTACAGGCAAACACAACATCCATTTTAAAACTACTTTGGCACAAGTCAACCCTGGTGGCTTTGAATAGCTTATTATGCTCCCTATATATTCTGGGGAGGACACTTTGGAAACCAAGATTAGTGCGATAATTCGTAAGGGCAAAAGGTCGGAAATTATTTATGCGAGGTTCTGTCTAGGACCCCAAAAGTTAATAGATGTGTCCACACCGGACGCATGCTCAATTGCTCAGCCGAGCGGCTCGCCCGAGCCAGTCCACACGCTCGCCCGCGCGGCTAGGGCGAGCCGCTCGCATCCTCGGCCCCATTCGCTCGGTCGAATTTGAGCGTGTGTCAACGTCACGGCATGTCCGAGCCAAATGCGCTCGGCCGAATTTACCTACGGGCTTAACTAAATTTAGAAATGGGGGCCATTTTTTTTTATTTAATTTTTGAAGGTTCGTGGGGCTTTTAATATGAATCCGAGGTTGGATTTTCAGAAAGTGGCTGCTATTTTAGAATTCTTTAAATACGGTCCGATTTTATTAAAAATCGATATCTGAGGGTCCGAGGGGGCTCTTAATATGAATCTGAAGTTGGATTGTAAAAAAGTTCCCGCCATCTTGAAATTCCTTTAAATGCGGATCGATTTCGTTGATAATCGATATCTGAGGGTCCGAGAGGGCTCTTAATACAAATTCAAGTTTGGATTGTAAAGATGTGGTTCTTTAAATGCTCTCCGATTTTGTCGATGAAATAAAATAATGAATGGTAGGATTTAATAAAAAAGTGTCCTTTACTTAAAATTCTATGACGAGTTTTCCCCAATTTAAGACCTAGTTAGATTGATTTATCGCCATCGTAAGATGCTATTGTACCAAGTCTCATAGAAATCGTTAGACACGTTTACGAGAACGTGATTACAAATTCCGTATTTAAGAATTTCAAGATGGCGGCAACTTTTTTACAATCCAAGCTCGGATTTATATTAAGAGGCCCCTCGGATCTTCGGATATTGATTTTGAACAAAATCGGTCCGCAAATAAAGAATATCAAGATAGCGGCAACTTTTTTAAAATTCATGCGCAAATTTATATTAAGAGGCCCCTCGAAGCCTCATTATCGATTTTGAACGAAATCGGGCCGTATTTAAAAAATTTCAAGATAGCGGTGTTGAGATTTGTAGAAGCTAGAAAACCTAATAGATGGAGTTACTAGTAACATTTAGTTAATACATAACGGCCATACGCCACATGTCGCCTACGGAATATAAAGAAACTATGTACATATCAAAATTAGTCAATGAATTTGCCGCTAGATGCCGATATCCTTAGTAGAAACTAGATAACGAGATTTTTCCTGAAAACATGGGGTCAAGTCGCCTTCAAGCTCAAAGTAGTAACCAACAAGAAGTAATACAACCGGGTAAAGTAAAGTACAGTGAAGTGTAATAGTGAGTAACGTTTTAGTGAAGTGTTGTCGTGGTGAACGGAAGTACAGTCAGGTGCGAACATTTGGTCCTTCGAGCAGGATAGACTGTAACGCGAGTGATAGTGCAGTGAAAAGTGAACTCTATTGGATTGCACTAAGGACTATATTCGAGTAAGGTCGTTTCAAAAGTTTGGACTTGTAAAATTTCTCGTGATTAATGGGACTTAGAATATTCAGAAGTGTTTTGGACTTAGAAAAAATACGTGGTTCCGAGACTTAGAATATTTCGCGTTGTTTTGGACTTAGAATAAAATCGTGTTTCAAGGACTTGTAAAATTTTTCAAAAATTATAGTTGGAATTTGTTGGAAGTTTCGAACTTAGAAAATAATCTAGAATTGGACTTAGCAAAAATGGATTCATTATACATAGTTCAACTGGATAACTACAACTCTCTTAAGAGCGCTACAACAAATTTCAAGAAGTCTCCTAAGGCTCGACTTACTAAAGCTTATGTGACAGTGAGAGTTGAGAACTTAGATAAACATTGGGAGATTTTCCAAGAAACACATCGAGAGATATTGATGAAAGCTACAGCGGAACAACGAAAGAACCATGAATATTTTGTAAAAGATGTACACTGCATTGGAGAAGAGGAGTATTTAAACACCAAAGCAGATATGTTTGAAATTTTGGAACAAGTTCAACGAAATGACATAGCAGGAAAGGAAGCTCAATCCATTAGACCACAGTGCCAAGAAGTGAAGCTACCTAAGATCAACATACCACAGTTCAATGGAAATTACAATGATTGGGGGACTTTTAAGGATCTCTACACATCTCTCATTCATAACCAGAGTTCATTGAGCCCAGTGCAGAAACTGCACTACTTGAAGAGTTGTCTTATTGGTGAAGCAGAGCAACTACTAAAACACATTCAGATTACTGAAAAGAACTACGAAGTGGCGTGGAATACATTGCATAACCGATACAATAACAAGAGGATCGTGGTGAATACAATCTTGAATAGATTTTTGGGTCAAAAAAAGCTTAGTGTTGAATCAGCTAAAGGTGTCAAAGAGCTGCTAGATACGACGACAGAATGTCTGAATAGCTTAAAGAACAATGACATAAGCATCGATAACTGGGATCCCATAATCATCCATCTACTAGTGAACAAGTTAGATGCTGAGTCACATAAACAATGGGAAGAAGACTTGAAGCTATTGTCTGTGGAAGAGTTACCCACTTTGGACCGCTTTAGCGCATTCTTAGAAGGGAGATTTAGAGTACTAGAGATGATTCAAACTGCACACCCAAGAGAGAAGCCACAACTCAAAACCAAAGCATTCCATGCAATTGCCCCGTATAGCAGCACTGCAGATTCCAAACAACAATGTGGTTTCTGTAATGAGGATCACTTTATATTCAACTGCAAGGAGTTTACGAAGCTGGATCCCGAACAACGATCCCAAGAAGTACAAACACGAGGTATTTGCTTCAACTGCTTACGGTCTGGACATGGCGTTAGATTTTGCAAACGCAATACTTCATGCCTGCGTTGCAAGAGGAAGCATCACACGCTATTGCACGTTACTAAATTGAACCCGGTATTAAGAGAAGAAAACAACGAGAATGAACACAAAGAACAAACTACACCACCGATAAAGATAATATCTCACTGTGCCTCACAAAGTCAGGTTACTCTTTTAGCTACAGCACTAGTGAATATTACGACGAGCAGAGGAGCGCAAGTAGTTCGAGCCCTTATAGATCCTTGTTCTCAAGAGTCCTTCATAACAGAAGAAACAGCACGAAAACTACAACTCAAGAGAACAAATGGTCATGTTACAGGTGTTGGAAAAATGTCGACTCCAGTTAAGCACGCGGCGGAGATAGAAGTCGTATCGAGAATAAACGACAACTACAAGATGAAATGCACCGCCTACGTGATAAAACAAGTCACTGAAATCATGCCTGTCACGAAGATTGACATAAAACAATGGACTCAACTACACGGATTGGAACTAGCTGATCCTACTTACCACAATCCTGGAAAAATAGACCTGCTACTTGGTGTCAACGTCTATACTGACATACTCATGAGCGGCGTCATTAAGGGCGAGCCAGGATCTCCGCTTGCGCAACAGACATTATTCGGTTGGATAATATCAGGAGGAGCACCCACAGAGTACGGGAAAAATGGAAGAATTGTTAGCATGCATCTAAATGTAAGCCTAGACAACATGCTGCAAAGGTTCTGGGAATCGGACACGCTAGAAATAGAGAACAAACACACTCTGACGCCACTCGAGACTAGAGCTGAAGAGATTTATGAGAAAACACTAGCAAGAGACAAGGATGGAAGATTCATAGTGGGACTACCATTCGTACGAGATACACCGATTCTACCCGAACATTCACGCACAATTGCTGTGAAAAGATTAGAATGTCTTGAGAGGAAGCTAGCACACAACAGCAAATTGAAAACAGAGTATGATAATGTTATCAAAGAGTACCGTACCTTGAGTCACATGGAACGGGTAGATAAACCTAATGGAGATATGAAAACAGTTTACCTGCCACACCATGCAGTAGTACGTGAGGATAGAGAGACAACTAAGGTACGAGTCGTATTCGACGCATCCTGTAAAGGAAGTAATGGAGTATCTCTCAATGATGAATTATTAGTTGGCCCAACTTTATTGGAAGAGTTGAGAGACGTCATCATGAGATGGAGACAACACAAAATATGCTTCGTCGCAGACGTCGTCAAAATGTATCGTCAGATTAAAGTGCGAGAAACAGACACTGACTATCAAAGAATAGTGTACAGATTCGATCCAAATGAAGAAATTCAAGATTTCAGAATGCTTACAGTAACATTTGGTACAGCCTCAGCCCCATATTTGGCGATTCGAACCTTAAAACAGCTGGCCAAAGAAGAAAGAGAAGCATTTCCTACAGCATCTGAAATCATTAACAGAGACTTCTACATGGACGATGTACTTACAGGATTTGACGATGTAAAGTCTGCATTAGAAGCCCACGAGCAGCTCCAACAAGTGATGAGCAAAAGAGGCTTTGAATTACAAAAATGGGCTTCTAATAGTGAAGAATTCATGTCCGCCATACAACCTGAAAAGAGAGAAAACTCATCTACCTTAGATATGAACAGGAAGAGCCACATAAAGACACTAGGTATAATTTGGAACGTGGACGAAGACAACCTGAAAGTTACACAAAAGATAATTGATGCAGAGAATGCCAAATCTGTCACTAAGAGAAAGGTACTTGCTCAGATCGCTTCACTTTTCGATCCGTTGGGATGGTTAGCACCAGCTATCATGACAGCCAAGAGGTTCATGCAAAAGTTATGGCTAGAGAAGCTAGATTGGGATGAAGAGTTACCAGCAGATCTAAAGGAAGAATGGGTCCAGTTCCAAGATGACTTACCTGCCTTATCGGATATACAACTTCCACGGTGGACTGGTTCCAGTAGAGATTCAGCGATCGAGCTACATGGATTTTCTGACGCATCTCAGACAGGATATGCTGCAGTAGTGTACATAAGAAATGTGTACAAAGATGAATCACAATGGCAAGTGTCTTTAATAACGGCGAAAACTAAGGTCTCAGATCGTAGTTATGAACAGAGTACAATATCAAGCTTGTCGAGATGGCAACTGACTCAACGCATGCTAAGAGATTTTTGGAAGAAATGGCAAGCAGAATACCTTTCTCGCTTACAAGTACGTCCAAAATGGAATACACTACAAAAGGATTTAGAACTTGATGAACTGGTATTAATCAAAGATCCTAGATATCCCCCAGCGAATTGGAGAGTTGGTAGAGTACTGAAGAAATACACTGGCACTGGTGGATTGACTCGTATGTACGACATACGCACAGCTTTTGGGATCACACAACGATCGATAACCAAGCTGTGTAGACTTTCTAACTAGAGCAAGGAATACTTCCTAGGCGGCGGAGGATGTTGAGATTTGTAGAAGCTAGAAAACCTAATAGATGGAGTTACTAGTAACATTTAGTTAATACATAACGGCCATACGCCACATGTCGCCTACGGAATATAAAGAAACTATGTACATATCAAAATTAGTCAATGAATTTGCCGCTAGATGCCGATATCCTTAGTAGAAACTAGATAACGAGATTTTTCCTGAAAACATGGGGTCAAGTCGCCTTCTAGCTCAAAGTAGTAACCAACAAGAAGTAATACAACCGGGTAAAGTAAAGTACAGTGAAGTGTAATAGTGAGTAACGTTTTAGTGAAGTGTTGTCGTGGTGAATGGAAGTACAGTCAGGTGCGAACAAGCGGCAACTTTTTACAATCCAAGCTCGGATTTATATTAAGAGGCCCCTGGGACCCTCAGATATCGATTTTGAACAAAATCGGGCCGTATTTAAAGAATTTTAAGATGGTGACCTTTTTTTGAAAATCCAACCATACGACAAATAAAGAAATAAGTGCATTACCAGCAGCAAGGCGCCGCGGTCCCTTTGATCTCGGCCAAAAAGCCGAAAACGCTCAGGCGCGCCGTTGCTCGCCGAGCGACGTCCACACTGAGCGCGCAAGCTAGGGCGAGCCGCGCTCGGCTGAGCATGCGTCCGGTCTAGACACCTAATCGTACCCAAAAACCCTGGTCAAGATTTTGTGAAGTAAGACCTGATCAGAAATCCATCGGAGTTTCTCAAGGGCCGATAATTTAAAGAAGTTAAGTCGATCATTACACGTTGGAATGGTACGGATTTTCTTTTGATGAATTGATAAAAAGAAGAGAAAGAACAAGAATATTTTTTTCTCTTCTTTATATTTATTCATCGGAAGGCGTAATCACTTTAAATATTCAATTCGTCGGCAAAAAGGGAAAGCTTGAGGAGCCTATCACTTCCGAGCTTCCGACATATCGTTTATAAAAGCTATCTAAGAATAACGTAGGCCCTAGGTGAGAGCCCTGTGGGACGCCGGAGGGAGCATCAAAACTTATTGATTCTTGACCGCACTCTAAAACTTTTTGTGATCTCGAAAATAAATAACAAGAAAACCAATCTAATAGATTGCCAATATTGCCATGGACTCCCGAGTAACCAAGCTTCTTTATCAAAATATCGTGATTGACTCCATCAAAAGGTTTTTCTATATCGGTGTAAATGGCGTCTACCTGCGATCCCTTATCTAATGCTTCTGCGAGCTCGGTGGTAACCAGAACCAGGTTTGATGTTGTCGACTTGTTATTGCGAAAACCGTGTTGTTGTGGGATGAGGAAAGGCTTAAGATGACTCAATAATAATTTACCTACCATATTTTTACACTCACCGAATAAAAGTCGTCACGTCACACAAGAGCTGTAAGTACTGCGGTCTGCACGGCGCCTATCTATTCGTTTCTGAAGCCGTATTTCGTCTGTTCCAGGCAACGACACCAGACGGCTCCTCGATCCTGGACCGCGCCGTGTTCGAGCACAACCTGCTGTCCGCCAGCAAGCTGTACAACAACATCACGTTCGAGGAGCTCGGCGCGCTGCTCGAGACCGGGCCGGCGCGCGCCGAGCGGATCGCCGCGCACATGATCAGCGAGCAGCGCATGCACGGACACATCGACCAGATCAGCGCGCGCGTACACTTCGAGAGTGAGTTACATACACAACCTGTCCGCCAGCAAGCTGTACAACAACATCACGTTCGAGGAGCTCGGCGCGCTGCTCGAGACCGGGCCGGCGCGCGCCGAGCGGATCGCCGCGCACATGATCAGCGAGCAGCGCATGCACGGACACATCGACCAGATCAGCGCGCGCGTACACTTCGAGAGTGAGTTACATACACAACCTGTCCGCCAGCAAGCTGTACAACAACATCACGTTCGAGGAGCTCGGCGCGCTGCTCGAGACCGGGCCGGCGCGCGCCGAGCGGATCGCCGCGCACATGATCAGCGAGCAGCGCATGCACGGACACATCGACCAGATCAGCGCGCGCGTACACTTCGAGAGTGAGTTACATACACATCCTGTCCGCCAGCAAGCTGTACAACAACATCACGTTCGAGGAGCTCGGCGCGCTGCTCGAGACCGGGCCGGCGCGCGCCGAGCGGATCGCCGCGCACATGATCAGCGAGCAGCGCATGCACGGACACATCGACCAGATCAGCGCGCGCGTACACTTCGAGAGTGAGTTACATACACAACCTGTCCGCCAGCAAGCTGTACAACAACATCACGTTCGAGGAGCTCGGCGCGCTGCTCGAGACCGGGCCGGCGCGCGCCGAGCGGATCGCCGCGCACATGATCAGCGAGCAGCGCATGCACGGACACATCGACCAGATCAGCGCGCGCGTACACTTCGAGAGTGAGTTACATACACAACCTGTCCGCCAGCAAGCTGTACAACAACATCACGTTCGAGGAGCTCGGCGCGCTGCTCGAGACCGGGCCGGCGCGCGCCGAGCGGATCGCCGCGCACATGATCAGCGAGCAGCGCATGCACGGACACATCGACCAGATCAGCGCGCGCGTACACTTCGAGAGTGAGTTACATACACAACCTGTCCGCCAGCAAGCTGTACAACAACATCACGTTCGAGGAGCTCGGCGCGCTGCTCGAGACCGGGCCGGCGCGCGCCGAGCGGATCGCCGCGCACATGATCAGCGAGCAGCGCATGCACGGACACATCGACCAGATCAGCGCGCGCGTACACTTCGAGAGTGAGTTACATACACAACCTGTCCGCCAGCAAGCTGTACAACAACATCACGTTCGAGGAGCTCGGCGCGCTGCTCGAGACCGGGCCGGCGCGCGCCGAGCGGATCGCCGCGCACATGATCAGCGAGCAGCGCATGCACGGACACATCGACCAGATCAGCGCGCGCGTACACTTCGAGAGTGAGTTACATACACAACCTGTCCGCCAGCAAGCTGTACAACAACATCACGTTCGAGGAGCTCGGCGCGCTGCTCGAGACCGGGCCGGCGCGCGCCGAGCGGATCGCCGCGCACATGATCAGCGAGCAGCGCATGCACGGACACATCGACCAGATCAGCGCGCGCGTACACTTCGAGAGTGAGTTACATACACAACCTGTCCGCCAGCAAGCTGTACAACAACATCACGTTCGAGGAGCTCGGCGCGCTGCTCGAGACCGGGCCGGCGCGCGCCGAGCGGATCGCCGCGCACATGATCAGCGAGCAGCGCATGCACGGACACATCGACCAGATCAGCGCGCGCGTACACTTCGAGAGTGAGTTACATACACAACCTGTCCGCCAGCAAGCTGTACAACAACATCACGTTCGAGGAGCTCGGCGCGCTGCTCGAGACCGGGCCGGCGCGCGCCGAGCGGATCGCCGCGCACATGATCAGCGAGCAGCGCATGCACGGACACATCGACCAGATCAGCGCGCGCGTACACTTCGAGAGTGAGTTACATACACAACCTGTCCGCCAGCAAGCTGTACAACAACATCACGTTCGAGGAGCTCGGCGCGCTGCTCGAGACCGGGCCGGCGCGCGCCGAGCGGATCGCCGCGCACATGATCAGCGAGCAGCGCATGCACGGACACATCGACCAGATCAGCGCGCGCGTACACTTCGAGAGTGAGTTACATACACAACCTGTCCGCCAGCAAGCTGTACAACAACATCACGTTCGAGGAGCTCGGCGCGCTGCTCGAGACCGGGCCGGCGCGCGCCGAGCGGATCGCCGCGCACATGATCAGCGAGCAGCGCATGCACGGACACATCGACCAGATCAGCGCGCGCGTACACTTCGAGAGTGAGTTACATACACAACCTGTCCGCCAGCAAGCTGTACAACAACATCACGTTCGAGGAGCTCGGCGCGCTGCTCGAGACCGGGCCGGCGCGCGCCGAGCGGATCGCCGCGCACATGATCAGCGAGCAGCGCATGCACGGACACATCGACCAGATCAGCGCGCGCGTACACTTCGAGAGTGAGTTACATACACAACCTGTCCGCCAGCAAGCTGTACAACAACATCACGTTCGAGGAGCTCGGCGCGCTGCTCGAGACCGGGCCGGCGCGCGCCGAGCGGATCGCCGCGCACATGATCAGCGAGCAGCGCATGCACGGACACATCGACCAGATCAGCGCGCGCGTACACTTCGAGAGTGAGTTACATACACAACCTGTCCGCCAGCAAGCTGTACAACAACATCACGTTCGAGGAGCTCGGCGCGCTGCTCGAGACCGGGCCGGCGCGCGCCGAGCGGATCGCCGCGCACATGATCAGCGAGCAGCGCATGCACGGACACATCGACCAGATCAGCGCGCGCGTACACTTCGAGAGTGAGTTACATACACAACCTGTCCGCCAGCAAGCTGTACAACAACATCACGTTCGAGGAGCTCGGCGCGCTGCTCGAGACCGGGCCGGCGCGCGCCGAGCGGATCGCCGCGCACATGATCAGCGAGCAGCGCATGCACGGACACATCGACCAGATCAGCGCGCGCGTACACTTCGAGAGTGAGTTACATACACAACCTGTCCGCCAGCAAGCTGTACAACAACATCACGTTCGAGGAGCTCGGCGCGCTGCTCGAGACCGGGCCGGCGCGCGCCGAGCGGATCGCCGCGCACATGATCAGCGAGCAGCGCATGCACGGACACATCGACCAGATCAGCGCGCGCGTACACTTCGAGAGTGAGTTACATACACAACCTGTCCGCCAGCAAGCTGTACAACAACATCACGTTCGAGGAGCTCGGCGCGCTGCTCGAGACCGGGCCGGCGCGCGCCGAGCGGATCGCCGCGCACATGATCAGCGAGCAGCGCATGCACGGACACATCGACCAGATCAGCGCGCGCGTACACTTCGAGAGTGAGTTACATACACAACCTGTCCGCCAGCAAGCTGTACAACAACATCACGTTCGAGGAGCTCGGCGCGCTGCTCGAGACCGGGCCGGCGCGCGCCGAGCGGATCGCCGCGCACATGATCAGCGAGCAGCGCATGCACGGACACATCGACCAGATCAGCGCGCGCGTACACTTCGAGAGTGAGTTACATACACAACCTGTCCGCCAGCAAGCTGTACAACAACATCACGTTCGAGGAGCTCGGCGCGCTGCTCGAGACCGGGCCGGCGCGCGCCGAGCGGATCGCCGCGCACATGATCAGCGAGCAGCGCATGCACGGACACATCGACCAGATCAGCGCGCGCGTACACTTCGAGAGTGAGTTACATACACAACCTGTCCGCCAGCAAGCTGTACAACAACATCACGTTCGAGGAGCTGGGCGCGATGCTTTTATTCACTCAAGTCATTCATTTCATTCATTCACTTTTTTTGCAATCAGTACTCCATGTAGCTGTGGCATGGCTATATTTAATATTATATGTAGGTATGTCCGCGAAAAATTGTACCATTATATTCATGACATCATAACTAACACATGAATGAATTTCATTGTTACATTCATGACGAAAAATTGGCAGGACATTTTCAAAAATGTATAAAAAAAATAGAATGGTGGAATAGTGTGTGTGGGTTCATGTTTACTTCAAAATAAGGGATAGCGATTCCATTTCGTAAGTGATGACAGTTTTTGGACAAATAATTTTTGTATGGGAGTGAAAGTAAGTGTCACTGATAAAATATATAAAAAGAGAGCTTCAATTTCATAGAATAACATAAAAAAGAACATTCAATTCTATTTCATACAATATCCAACAGCTTGAATAAGCAAAGGTACCGCTAAATTTTAACAAAATTGGGTCAAGTAAAAAAACAAATGTACAATTTTTCGCGGTCCGACCTATTTTTGTTCGGGTGGAATCTTGCATCTCAATTTTGAAGCAGATATCTTCAACCGATTGAGCTGAAATTTTGGTTGAAGGTATTGTTTTGTCAATTTTCGACCCTATGCTATATCTACGTAGCTGTTATGCATTTTTACCCACAAGTTTAGTCTTAATAAATCAAGTATAGAATCCAGACGCGTTTGCTTTAAAAATCACCTGCAATCCAAAGTGAACCTTATTATCTAAAGAACATGGTCCACCGAACCTAGGATGATTGACAGTGACTCGCGAAAATAATTGGTTTTAGACAAAATCGGTGTAATTTCGGTGAAATAGCGTTAAATACATGTTGAAATGTGTTTAAAACATTGAACAATAGTGTAACAATTGTGAATTGTGGCGAAAGAACTTTAAGGATCAAGACAATTTAGTGTTTTTTACTAAAACAGTTTCGTAATTTATAACGAGTGATTATCAGACTAAAGGACAAGGTGTATCGTGGAATCATAACGTTCGTGTTGCTTATAGACAGTGCAGTACATAGATTAAAATAGTGAGGCGTTGGTATATAGACGTTGTTGGACATTTTCGTGCGGCGCGCGCGTACCCTACGCGTACATAGTTAACAAAGAGTGGAACTTTCCTACAGTGACGTACTATTCTAATACAATCTACACTATTCTGCTATTACAATGGATCATATAGAAAAAAATATACTGATTCAAGCTGATACATTAGACAAGGTGAAAAAGGCGTATGTTAACTACAAGAAATCACCTAAGGAACGATTAACGGCTGGTTATCTAAAGGGCAGAATAGATACACTGGAAAAGTCCTGGAAGGAGTTTTCGGCCGTACACGAAAAGTTAATCATATTGGTGCCAATGGATCAGCGTCAAGCAAATAACTATTTTGCTGACAATATTTTTGAAGAATTTGAAGAAGAGTATTACACGTACAAAGGCGAAATGATGTCAAAGTTAGAAAGTTTGGTTCCGATAAACTGTGAGTCTAGACAAATATCTACTCCAAGCACATCTAGTAGTGAAGTAAAATTGCCACGCATTTCACTTCAATCTTTTAACGGTAACTACACAGAATGGCAGTCATTCCATGATTTATACGTGGCATTAGTGCATAACAATGAATCCTTACAAGATGTTCAAAAGCTACATTATTTGAAAGGCAGTTTAGTTGGAGAGGCAGAAGCATTATTGCGACAATTTTCAATCACTGCTGAAAATTATACAGAAGCTTGGTCAGTGCTGAAAAAACGATATTCTAATAAAAGATACATAGCAAACTTTGTTTTTAAGAAATTCTTTACACAGAAATTTGTATCTGAGGAATCAGCTAGCGCCTTAAGGCAACTATTAGATACTTCAGTGGAATGTATAAGCGCATTGAAACATTTGGGGTTACCTACAAATCATTGGGACGCAATTGTCAACTATTCAGTGGTGTCAAAACTGGACTCTAGTACCCATAAAGAGTGGGAAGAATTGATTAGCAGAGATGAGACGGACGACTTACCTACTTTTGACAGATTAAAGTCGTTCTTGGAGAATAGATTTCGTACGCTGGAGATGGTGGAACCTGCAAACAGAGGCTACAAACCGGTAAAAACTAAGATGTTTCATGTTACCGCGCCGAAAGAATTGAAGTGTACCTTTTGCAATGAAGATCATTATATCTATCAGTGTAAACAGTTTTCTAAGCTATCTATTGAAGACCGATCCAGTTTCGTGCAGAAAAATAATCTCTGTTTTAATTGCCTGATACCGAACCACACTGTATTTAAGTGTAAACAAAGGACAACTTGCCAAATATGTAACAAGAAGCATCATTCGTTATTACACCGAGATAAGAAACAAGCAAGTGAAGAAATGCACACGTCTGGAGAAACAAATAACAACAAACAAGATACAATACAAACATTGGTCGCGGCGCACACGTCGAGTGTCCCACAAGTATTACAACCTGGTCAAGACGTCTTGTTGGCGACAGCACTGGTGCAGGTCACATCCGAATCAGGACAAACCCACGTGCTTCGTGCTCTTCTGGACCAGGGTTCCGAGGCTTCCTTCGTGACCGCAAGGGCGGTCGAGTTGTTGGGTTTGAGAAAAACTAAAGTCAGCGGAGTAGTCTCTGGTGTTGGTGAGGACAATCAGATGTCAATAAAACATTTGGTAAAATTACAAATTAAGTCAAGGTACGATACTTCCTTCTTTATTCATGTTAATGCTTATGTATTGAAGTCGTTAACCCGTCGGCTGCCAGCTAGGGAAATAAGAGGTTTTGTTTGGGCTCAGGTTAACGAAATAAATTTAGCTGATCCCACTTTTAGCATTCCAGGGAGGATTGATATTCTCCTTGGAGCGGACGTTTTCGGCGAAATCATAGACTCAGGTTTAATGAGAGGACCAGGCAACGTTGTTGCACAAAAAACACACCTGGGTTGGATTTTGTCGGGAGGTACTAATACTACTAATCCGTCATGTACTGTTTCACAGCACATCACTAGTCTGCATGTTACACGACAAATTGAAGAGGACAATAATCTCCTGAAAAAGTTCTGGGAAGTGGAAACAGAACTATACACCAAGCAGAGCATGTGGACGAAGGAAGAAACAAAATGCGAAGAAATATATCAGCAAACAACAACGAGAGACGAAGACGGCAGGTATGTGGTACAGCTTCCTTTAAAGACAAATATAGCAGACACCGTGAAGTCATGTGGAAACACAAAGCATCATGCGGTTATTAGACTGGAGCAACTGGAAAGGAGGTTCGCCAGAAATGAGCAGTTAAAAACTGAATACACAAGAGTTATACACGAGTACTTACAGCTAGGTCATATGAAGAAGGTTGAAACAGAGTATGAAAGTAATGCAATCTACCTTGCTCATCACCCAGTAGTCCGCCAGGATAAGGAGACGTCCAGGGTACGGGTTGTATACGATGCCTCTTCTCAGGGCTCAAACGGATGCTCCTTAAACGACAGCATGATGGTGGGACCCACCATACAACCAGATCTGCGAAGTCTGATATTTAGATGGAGATCTCACAAAATCTGTGTTGTTGGCGATATAATAAAAATGTATCGTCAAGTGAGAATGAACGACAAACACACAGATTTGCACCGTATAGTGTGGCGTGACGACAAATCTGAAAAAATTGAGAGTTATAAGCTGCTGACTGTAACTTTCGGTACATCAGCTGCGCCTCATCTTGCTGTACGAACTCTTCAACGCTTGGCTGATGATGAACAAGAAAATTACCCTCGTGGAGCGGAGGTAGTTAGAAACTCATTTTATATGGATGACCTCATGACAGGCCATGAGGATCTCGATGAAATGAAGGCTACCTGTAAAGAAATTGACAAACTGATGAAGGCTGGGGGTTTCCAGATGCAGAAATGGTCTAACAACTCCGAGGAACTCCTCAATGATATGGTCGATTACACGAAGATTCCGGAACCTGTAAAAGACAAGAAAGAGATTAAATTAGATAAAGTTATAAAAAAACTTGGACTTTCCTGGGATAGGAAAGATGATACCTTCCAAGTTTCAGTTAACTTACCAGCTAGCAGGGTCCCTGTAACAAACAGAGTGATTTTATCTGATGTCGCTAGCCTCTTTGATCCTTTTGGATGGCTCTCACCTGTTGTGATAACTGCCAAAATTATGATCCAGAAATTATGGCTCTGTTGTCTGGAATGGGATGACGAGTTACCCTCCGATCTCGTGGATGAGTGGATGAACTACCGTGATGAACTTCATGAGTTGCAAACTGTTGAGATACCACGTTGGTTAAAGATGTCATCTCGCTGCAAAGAAGTGCAGCTCCATGGGTTCTCTGACGCTTCAACCCTTGCTCTTGCAGCCGTGGTTTATGTAAGGGTTGTAGATGAGCACGACGTGGTGCATGTCACCATATTGGCCTCAAAAACAAAGGTAGCACCTCTGAAACAATTAACGGTCCCGAAACTCGAACTATGTTCTGCAGTTTTATTGGCAAAGCTGTTGCATGATATTTCTGATTTGTTGAACATACCCATGGACCGAATCTACGCTTGGACAGATTCGATGGTGGTTCTGTCATGGTTTCAGTCACAACCAAGCCGCTGGCAACTATTTGTTGGTAATAGAGTGTCTAAGATTATCCAGAATATAGATAATGACAGGTGGAGGCACGTTAAGTCTGCGGATAACCCTGCTGATCTCGCATCAAGAGGCGTTAAGGCAAGTGATCTGACAAATAATGAACTTTGGTGGACTGGGCCTGCATGGTTAAAGACCAAGGACACTGAGATTCTAAGACCTACATCAATTCCAAGCACAGAATTAGAGAGCAAGAAGTCGTTTCACACTCTGATACAAGACACTCCCATTTGGGAGAGATTTTCATCAATGCTCAGGATGAAAAGAGTAATAGCTCAGTGTAAGAGATTTTTAGATTATAAAAACAAAAACAGAAGATGCGATATCTTGAGTGCTGCTGAAATAAATGATGTTGAAGCCAGCTGTGTAAAGTACTATCAGAAATTAATATATGGACAAGAAGTTGAAGATCTAAAGAAAGGTAAAGTTAGAAACAAAAGTTCTTCGATCGAACTTACTCCGTACTTGAATGACAATAATTTGCTGAGAGTTGGAGGGCGATTAAGTGAAGCGAACTTGCCTGATAACGCAAAGCACCCGATCATCATCCCAAGCAAGCAGCATGTTACAAGATTAATAATTTTGAATACACTTCAAGAAAAACACAAGTGGTACGACGTAGTACCGTCACCCTGTATAGGAGATATTGTTATCATAAAAGAAGAGGACTTACCACCAGCCAAATGGCTGCTAGGAAAAATCACCGCACTGCATCCCGGACCTGATAGCTTAGTACGTGTCGCAACAGTCCAATGTAAGGGTGATCACAGTTTAAAAAGACCGTTGTCAAAATTAATATGTCTGCCAAAAATGGCCGACTATTAAATTACATCCTTGGTGTAAATACTGAGCTATGGTGGGCGGTTAAATTTATTTTGTATTTTAGTCATACATTTTAGTGTAAAAAGTGAAGCTGGCCTACTGTAGTGGTTACACATTCAGTACATAAGCACAATGTTATTGTAATGATAATTTTGCTCAAACATACTTAACAAAGCTGATCAGCTTGTTCTTAACTTAATTGAAAATGATGCATATGAGAAATGTTCATACTTACCTACTGTATACTATGTAAGTTACCATCGGATTAATATTGCTAAGAAAATGTTATACTTACATGTTTAAACATATGTTAATTAAGTTGTAATAACTTTATTATCATTATATAC
Organism: Epinotia brunnichana; assembly: GCA_963854355.1. NCBI lineage: Eukaryota > Metazoa > Arthropoda > Insecta > Lepidoptera > Tortricidae > Epinotia > Epinotia brunnichana. The sequence continues at coordinate 7,624,048 of OY977953.1, read as the reverse complement.
CTATCATGTTTTTACTCATCTAGATAAATTCATACCGTTTGTACGTAACATGAACAATTTATGTTTGTTATTAAAACATTTTCTAGAATAGATATTAAGTTCTACCTATAATGCTAAAGGTCATCCATAAAACAAAACAATTACAGTCCATTAAAGCTAGATCGATAGAATATAAGAATGTTGTTATGGTTGACATTCCTTACAATTATTGTTAGAAAGTAAGCAAACATATTTTCTTTTTTTTTATGAATGCCCTACGAGGGTAAGCGAATATTAACTTCGCGACGCAAGCAGTAACTAGTAATACTTTGATCGAATATTAAGTATTATCAGTCTCGTTTTGTTTTGGCTTGCACTAACGTCGCTTAAATTTGTTATTGTAAATTATGGTGAATGTTATTTGAGTGAATTGTTTCGTGAACTTAAGATTATTACCTACTGATAAATGGTGTATTACCTAAGTAATGTAATGTTTGTGCTCGTGATATGCCTGGAATGCATCAGTTCAAGAAACAGTTCGCGTAAGTTTTAGGTAAACTAGTTTGTATAATATCAGTTAAAAACTGTTGTTTTTGGTGGGCGGAATGTTTTGTCAATTTTCGACCCTATGCTATATCTACGTAGCTGTTATGCATTTTTACCCACAAGTTTAGTCTTAATAAATCAAGTATAGAATCCAGACGCGTTTGCTTTAAAAATCACCTGCAATCCAAAGTGAACCTTATTATCTAAAGAACAGGTATAGTTTGGATGACAATTCAATATTATGGTACCATCGAGCTGGTCTGATGATGGAGACAGGTGGCCATGGTAATGCAGTACTTAGCCAACGTAACCCTCTTGAGTTTGGGCTCGTTAGAATCGGTTCAATGAGTGACGGTATACAGAAAAGTACAAAAAAAAAGTTTTTTGACAGAAACATATTTATTCTGATATCAATGATGCCAAGCCAATCAAAGTGTAAAAAAAAAATTTTTTTGTAATTTCAGCCCGTGAGATCCTGCCGCAGTGGGACAAGCAGATTCAGAGCCTGTGCTACCAGGTCAACAGCCTCATCGAGAAGATTGGCGACGCCGAGCCAGAGTGGATGGCCAAGATCGTCGAGGAGGAGATGATACAGTAACCCGTATAAACTTGTGTAACTATACTTAAATATTGTAATAAAATATACAAGAACAGTTTTTTTTATTATTTGAGCGTGTCTTAGCTGAGGCACCGTAGCGACTCGATATTAAAATATCTTGCACAGTGAAAAGGTTTAGCTAACCTAGCTCTTAACCTTTTCGACGCCAACGACGCATGTATCCAGGGCAGGGCAGGTTCATTGGCCAACGACTGATATATGCGTCAAGGAGCCCAGCGCGATAGCAACCTTCTTGCATTGACATAAGGTTTAACTCCGCACTAAATGTCTTGTTGATTTGGCGTGTGCTTGACAACTTTTTTTGGTAAAAGCTTTTATTGACGACTGTACTTTTCTGTATACCATCATCAACCACTCATTGAGACGATTCTAACGAGCCCAAACTAAAAAAAAACGTATGTCTCCATCATCAGATCAGCTCGATGGTACCACAATATTGAAGTGTCATCCAGACTATACTAACACCCAAAATTTCAGCTCAATCGGATAACGGCAAGTGACTGAAAAATCGATTGCAAATTTTGACGGACAACTTATTTAGACAAGTTTTTTACCTTTTTTCGTTAAAAAAAATGCAAATTAAATATCAGGAATAAATTTGGCATCCTTGGTTTATACGAAAATTATACCAAACTTGCCATAATAGCTAAATGCATTTATTGTGATTTTGGTTCCGTGGAAAGTAATATTTTTTTTACACGCACAATACTCAGACTAAAAAATCATATGGATAATTTTTACAATGTTTTACTATAGGGCTATCGAATTATGTCTATTGTTTTTTTCTTAAAAATTAAACAAAAAAGTTATAAAGATATTTTAAGAAATCAAGACAATGTAAATTTTCATTTTGTTATTTTTTTTCCTTTTTACGTGAAAAAATTTTAACTAAATATCAGGAATGAATTGGGCGTCCTTGATTTATACGTAAATGATACCAAGCTTGCCCTTATACCTTAACCCTTTATAAGGCCGCAGTGATACAGTTATGCTACGTGGAAGGTTAATACACTACCATGTTTGTAATGCACTGGGGAACACATCTACGGCAAAAAAAACCGAAATCATTAAGAAAAACATGTGGTCATTATATGCACTCAACCCGTTAGTGCACTCGAGTTTTCAGATGATCTGTTTCGAATACACCTATTCATTGACATTGACAACAAACATAAGATGATCTGTACAGACTGGTGTTTGACTACATAATGTAAATCGTAAATCGAATATTATTGTGTATCTACGAGTAGTAGAGGGTAGGATTATTGTACGAATATCACTGAAAAAATTATAACTTGTGGCCCGTTTCACGATACAATGTACAAGCGGAAGTAAGTCTCTTTCTATCAAGGAGTTAGAAAAATGAAAGGCTTTCGTGATACTACAAACAACGTAGTTCAGTTATTGCAAATTTTGCAATTCACGATGGAGAGTGGATTTATCAAAGTTAGACCTTATCATCATACCAATAACAGTCTCGCCACTCGCCATCGTGAATTACAAGAGCTATAATTATAGTACATTATGATACAAGTGTGCTAAGTTGGTCATTACACTCGAGTCGGTTTTTAAGCCTGAGCCGAAGGCGAAGGCTTAATGGAGACGAGAAGTGTAATGACCAATGCTCACGTGTTTCATACGACGTTTTTCAACACATTTGCGAGGAAAAAAAAAATAAATAAAAAATGAAAATGTTAAAAGATATGTAATGAAAAGGCACTAGTGCGATAATGTAATGTAAAAGTCACGGCATGGGTAATATTCTGCATTATTTTGCTAATATTTAAAAAGATATGTAATGAAAAGGCACTAGTGCGATAATGTAATGTAAAAGGCACGGCATGGGTAATATTCTGCATTATCAGTGTAAATACGCTGTAATAAGACCTACTTTACGAGCAGGTGTGTTGAAAAAATTATTAGATACAGCGACTTGTGTATTTTTTATAGTATAATGGAATCAGTGACAAATGCTTGCTTCCCTTAACGGGCACAATGCATTAAATGACCACATACTTTAGATTATTTAATTACACTAAAATTAAATAATGACCGCAAAAGTATAAATGAGAAAAGAAAGCCTGATATATTTGCTATATAATACAATTATAGTTAAATAAAAAAGAGGATGTTCTTCTCCATAAATGTTTATTAACTAAGTGGTTTCCAAATCGCCACTGCCTCATAAAGGGTTAATAATTATCGCCAGGTAATTCGGGGTAAGCCCCCCCCCCCCCCCCCAAATTTATACCTGAAATTTTGATGGCTCCCCTTCTGAAATCCATCTTTGAGTCGCAAGGACCAACTCTGCAAAAGGAAATCTCTTAATGACACCTTTACGCCAAGTATTTTCACATAAAGCCGGGTATTCATTAGGCAACATTTGTTTAATAAACACCCATGAGTTCTTACTATACAGGAAGCTACATAGTTATTATTATGGGGAAATTAGAAACTGTCCGAAATTATTAACACATTATTATTATTTATTCAGAAATTAAGCGTCGGTACGCATTGTTTACCGCGCTAAAAATCCCGAGACAGGAATAGTACAGTCGTCATCATATAAATCGGAGCAAACAAGCAGCTCACAAACATCGGAACAAGGCATTAGGGTACATGTGCCGATATTTTTGAACACCTATAGTGTACCTATGTATGTGATGGCGACTGTACATTACTGCAGACTCCGGGAAAGAAGGTCTTGCCGGGTGAGTAGGTATAGGCAAGCCCTATTCACGGCCAGGCATGTATAGTGCTTTTCTCAAACATGCAATGAAATAAATAAAAAAAACTTCAAGAAATCAAACAAATTTTCATGGCTGAACCTGTGCCACAAATTGTGAAATAAAAATTAAAAAAAAATTACTTTCTGGCCTATGCCTTCAATTGAATTGGATGTAACTTAATTATAGTAATAATAGTTGAATATTTTCTATATCTAGCTATAAATGAGCCGCAATTTGGTTTAAACAACTTTATTAAGCAAAAACAATGATTTCAAAACGGCTATCAGTAAATTACAATAAAAAATCCTAAAAACAGCAATAAGGACTGGGGCGGCGCACGTGGCGCCAATAAAAAAACAGATGGTGATTCCAACAGACTATTCATTTAATTCACGATCAATAGGGCAACACCATAGGTGCTTATGTACAAGACGTAACGGACTTACGGATAGCGTAATCTGCACAATAAAATTGTTTAGCAATACAATAAGGGATGCATTAAATGTCGCGTGCTTAGACATACATAATACCTAAGAAGGAACGATCTTCCGGCGGAACCGTCAACAGCGTTCTCAACGCTTACACAGACACAACACTCGAGAATACTATGATTGAAATTGATCTTTCTATTATTATATAACAGTAAATAGGGTGGCATTATGTATTATCTACAAGTCTAAAAGCCGGCGGGGCGCGCTTAGGGCTCGAGTTCCAGGGCCACGCCCACCTTGTGTCCGCCCGCGTTGAAGTTCTGGCCGTCGATCGCGGCCGACAGCGTCAGGGTCACGCCTGCCACAAACAAACAAACGTTACAACATACGTAAGACAAGGACATAATATAAACGTTTCCTAGAAAAAATGTTACATGGGCTTCTCTAAGTAGAATGCTTATAATATAGTCTGTGAAAAGGATGCCTCTAGCCGCCCAAAGGCATTTTAAAAGGCCTCATCCGTCGTTAAAAATTCAAATATATTCCATTTAAATGCGACTCAAATTTCACTGTCCGTTTATGCGTGCTGGGCGGCTAGATGTTAACAATGTCAACAAAACACGTTTGGTGCCTATCAAACTTCAGAAATTATCCAGGCGACGTAAGGATGTAACCATGGCAACTATCTATAGAAAAAAAAAAAGTTGTTAAATACTTATAAGCATGAATGAGTGATTAGAAGAATTTATTTGCCCCGTGAAGTACTTTCACACGCACGAAACATTTTTATTCTATCATGCATGACCAACGCGTAAAACGTCACTGTTCGCTATTGGTTGTTGCGATACGCGTCTTAATGGCATGACAGTAGCATCATAATGATGGATGGATGTTTAAAAAAAAATGTAATTGCCTAGAAGAGAAATAACGACGGACTTAAACGTCTCGGTTCGCTATTGGTTGTAGCTCTCGCACCATATTGGCGTGATTGATTGCTTTTAGCTAGGTAGATGGTATAGTTGACCTAGGTCCTATGTGCTTAGCCTACTACGTACTTTTTTTAAAGTAACATAAACAGTTTAGTTTTGTTTAATTAAGGTCCACAACAATGTCCTGTATTTTCAACCGACGAAAAAAACGGACGCGTATATATATATTTTTTTTATGTATGACCACACATAACTTTTTACAGAGTAGTTCGATTTTGACAATTCTTTTCTTATTGGAAAGGGTATACCCCGAAGTTGGTCCCCTATAAATTTGGAAAAAAAACCAACCCTAAGGGTAGGAAAATAGGGGATGATTGATTTTTCGTCGGTTAAAACTTTGTTTTCAAAGTAAATTATAGACAATGTTTTCACTCTTTCTGAGCAACAATCGAAGCGTTAACCGTAAAATTGGTATTAGTGGTTCTACCGTACTTCATTATTGGCACCTTCGCATCGCCAGCAGACGTAACGTAACAGACGTCTACAATCGTGCCAAATCTCAAATCGTTAGCGTTGGTTATGAACAAAAACAGATGACGTCACACCTACGGCTCATGACAACACGATAAAATGCATGGCAGCAGGTCGAGAAAGTTGTGCTGAGCAAGAATCAGAAGATATTCGCTCCTAAAATTGTATCACACAGCCACTAGTTATATTATATTTACTATCTATCGTCTACAGGTTCAACGCCTTTGCGTCTCTAAGCCCGCTGTATTATTCTCCGAGCAGTTGTGGTTACATAAATCTCTCCACTAGTATTTACTAGCTAACATGTAAAGATAAGAGATAACACGTGACAGAATCATACGATGCTCGATTCGATAGTGCGTAAGGAAGTGTAAGAACTGTCTAATAGTACTATGATGGATGGTTCTAACAATTCTAGTATTTTCTTGAACGGATAAATGTTATGGACTTTCCCTCTTCACTGCGAGTATGATCTAACCAACGAGATGTTTGTTATATAAATACTACCCCACGTCATATCTTCTGTAAATGTTTATGCAGATGATAATGAAAGTAAAATTATGAACGGGTCGCATAGGCAATCGTAACGAAATACATATATGATAAGATAATGCAGGGGTATTAGCTTTTAGTGTTTCACATAAAAAAGTGTCGGTTTATAAGGGATTATGATCCATCGATATCATTAACTGCTTTAAAATACTATTGTAACGCCAATCAACCACAAATTTTTCTGGTAGTGGGATCATCTTGGTGCCAAGGCCCTTATGTAATTTTTGCTCCTGCAGTGCATCAAATAACAGGAGGCAGGATACCTGCCCGATCACTTCATCTCACGCCAGTCCATCTTGTTACACGCCTTCTAGACCTACACCTCTAAAGTTTCTTCCATTGTCGGTGTACACACAAATATAAAAGTACAATAGGCGCCACATACGTTTTCGTGTCTGATGTTAGCTACTAGTAGCGTCGCAAAAGTGTCCGAGGGGTTAGACCGGTGTACTGGTGACTTGAGGCTAACTTCAGCAACGCAAACTTACGTGGTGCGTATTGCATAATACCGGAAGGCGCAGGGTGGGTAAGGCCACACAAGGTGGACTGATGACCTGGTAAAGTTCGCATGAGTCCGCTGGATGCGGGTGGCGCAGGACCGCTCATTATGGCACATGTCCAGCAGTGGACGTCTTTCGAGTGATGATGTTGATTGCATAAAAGCGAGCCCGCCGACCACTTCATGCTGACCCCGCAGTCGCTGTGTGCAATAATACTGACCAGGGCGCAGTTTCTGCTGGTAGCCAAGCCCGATGAGCGACTTGTTGTTGATCTTGGCGTGCAGCGAGGCGTCCGCGTCGAGCGCGAACTTGGCGCCGACGCCGAACAGCGTGTCGGCCGAGCCCGCCGACCACTTCATGCTGACCCCGCAGTCGCTGTGTGCAATAATACTGACCAGGGCGCAGTTTCTGCTGGTAGCCAAGCCCGATGAGCGACTTGTTGTTGATCTTGGCGTGCAGCGAGGCGTCCGCGTCGAGCGCGAACTTGGCGCCGACGCCGAACAGCGTGTCGGCCGAGCCCGCCGACCACTTCATGCTGACCCCGCAGTCGCTGTGTGCAATAATACTGACCAGGGCGCAGTTTCTGCTGGTAGCCAAGCCCGATGAGCGACTTGTTGTTGATCTTGGCGTGCAGCGAGGCGTCCGCGTCGAGCGCGAACTTGGCGCCGACGCCGAACAGCGTGTCGGCCGAGCCCGCCGACCACTTCATGCTGACCCCGCAGTCGAGCTTGTCCGACACCTTCTGGTAGATGGAGCCGCCGAAGTCCTTGCCGTTGTCGCTGTGTGCAATCAAAATTCAAAATTATTTATTCAAAAGATCAAACACTTAACAAATATTCAGGCCTGTGCCACTTTTTAAGCAATCAAGATACCTGTGTCAAGAGACACCACTCTTCTTTAGAGTTTAACAAAATAATAATAACAACATAAGTGTTATTTTAAATTATTTTATGCAACAGTGCTATTATAAGAGTTCTTAAAATTCAAGGGTCGAAGTTACAAAACGAGACGTAGTCAAGTTTTGTAATAAAAGACCCGAGAATTTTAAGAACTAATTATGAACTGTTACTGTTATACATTACTTCTTCTATGACAGCTCATTCATTTTAACTGTTTAAAGTATATTTCTTGGTATATTCACAAAATAAAGCCAATTAAAACCATCATTTAACAGTTTTGCTTTGCAAAGAAAAGATTTTTAATTTGGAAGACAGAACATCAACTTGATAGCATAGACAAGTGTTCAACTCTCGTCTTGAATATAATTTTTCGTATATAGTAACTTTGATATAACTTCCGTTAAGGTAGGGCAACACTGGGAGTGAACGACTTCCCGTGGCCATTATCACTGCTACATGTTTCGAGTGTGAAGGCGTACACGCTGCTCCGAATTTATTGTGATTGTAACATATATAAAGATCCCGCGTTCTATTTCACAAACACAAGTGCACGTCACATGAAGAGAGTTCGGGCTGTGTCTTTGAGGTATCTTTAGGCGAAAACGGTGGTAAGTCAGTGCTGCGCGCCCGTTGAGTAGCTGCGAGTGCCTTCAAAGACCAGGAAGCCCGAAGGAGGCTCCACGACCTGGATCAAGGTATGTGACTGTGCACTCCCTCTTCCGTAGCGTTTGTCGAAATTTAAATGTTATATTGTCGTTTTTATCGTATTATTCGGATTCCATGATTCCAGCTTTTTACAGTACGAACTTCATTATCGAGTTTAAAAACATTGGTCCTTCGGCCGTATTGTGAAAAGTGACCTATTTAAGGCTGAAATCATTGAAATCATACTTTTCGCGTTGTGAAAATTTTTGATAAAAAAGTTGAGGGTAAACTTTTAATTGTACGTATAATGGCGGACGGGAAGTGTTGATCGTCCGTGTAGTCGTTTTTAGTAAATTTAAAGTTGGTAACATTGTGATAGTTGTCAGTCATAGACGAATCGCCTTCATCCCATTCATTCATTCAGTGCCTTTTCTTTCGTATGGCAACGTGTAGGTTGCAAGACGTGTCAATTTGAAGTTTCGTTGATTCACATTAATATCGTAAACAAAACAAACAATTTGTCGGTTTTCGTTAGTTTTTCGCGTATAGTTTTGTTTAAATTGTGATCAAGATGTCGGACGACGAATCATTCGATGACGCTAAGGCAAATATGAGCAGGGTTGAGCGTGATTATGCTATGATGAGGATAGAATGTATTCAGGGAACAGACTTGGTAGGTTATGTCGTTTCCGATGTAAATGAAATCGCCGCAGACTTCCACCGAGCTCAAAGGGAAGTTATAGCAAATAGTAATAACGGCAGTGCAGAATATCCGGTCACGATAGATTTTGAAATGAAACATAAGTCAATTTTGTCGCGATTACGACAGCGCGGGCCAACAACAACAACAAATAAAACAGAGAGTGATAGTTGTGATAATGTTGCCGCGAAGTTGCCAAAGATTCAAATCAAGCCGTTTGATAGCAAGTTAGAAAACTGGTTGTCGTTTAGCCAGTTATTTGAATCGTTAATACACAAACGGAACATTTCAAATATTGAAAAACTTCACTACTTGCTAACCAGTGTACAAGGTAAGGCACTAGATTTGATCAAGAATTATCCTATATCAGACGAGAGTTACCTTGATGCATATAATGCTTTAAATGAGTATTATAATAGAAAACGACAGATTGCGTTTAGTTATTATGAAAAAATGCTGTTGTGTGAGCAAGTTAATTCAAAATCTGGTGTTGAAATAGAGAAAGCGAATCGAGTCTTTAAGGAAACTTTGCAGGTGTTAGAGAAGCTTGGCCTGCCAGATAAAAACTTCATGCTGGTTCATTTGTTGTGGTCCAAGCTTGATAAAGCTACCCGCGAAGCATTCTTATTAGAATTTAACTCTAATGATATTCCAGAATTTGACAAATTGCAAGAATTTGTGGAGAAACAAATTCGAGCATTAGATGCATCAGACTTAAAGTACTCAAATAGTAATTTACTAAATAAAGTGCAGATTAATGCAACTTATAATCAGAGAAAATCAAAGGTAACTCTTGTTACCACTTCACGTGTGTGTGAATTCTGTACTGACCAGCATAGTTTGGCATGCTGTGAAAAATTTATAAAATTAGATACTGATGCTCAATTTAAATTTGTCAAATCTAAGGGCTTGTGTGTCTGTTGTTTTTCGAATAACCATAAGGTGAAGCAGTGCCAAAAAGCATCTTGTTGTGGTGTGTGTGGGTATTCGCATCATACGCTGCTACATTTCAATAAGATTGAATCATCGGCTCCGGATGCTGATTTGTTGTCACAACTTGTTGCTAGTGGTTCATCGACCAATAATGTCACTTTGACATCGGCATCAAATAATAATATGGTGTTGTTTGCTACTGCTCGGGTAGCGGTGAGGGATGGATCTGGCCAATACCAGCAAGCTCGTGCATTGTTGGACTGTGCAAGTGCAAGCAATTTTATATCACAAGCTTGTGCGAAGCGGCTTGGCCTAGATATACATCAGACGGGTGAATCAGTTTCTGGAATTGGAAATTCGGTGGCTAAACCACATGGTTCATTGTCGTGTTCCATTAAACCGAATGGAACAAATTTAATTCAGTTTAATTGTGAAGCACTAGTGCTTCCATCTATCTGCGCTGATCAACCATGTCTTGCAGTTAGATCTTCGGAGTGGTCTCATATTAAGAATCTTACTCTGGCTGATCCTGACTTTAGTGATCCCGGACCAATCGACTTGCTGCTCAATGCAGACATTTTCGCTTCATCGTTGCTGAGTGGCCGGAGTCAGGGAAGTCCGGGTCAGCCAAAGGCTATTGAAACATTATTTGGATGGGTCATCATGGGTGGATGCGATGAGAGCCATTCACAATCTTTCAAAACTTGTCGTCGGAAAGATTGTTTTTTCGTGTCGAATTCTTCGCAATCAAATTTGTCGTTGGATAGTTCTCTAAAAAGGTTCTGGGAGTTAGAAAATGTTAGTAGCCCTAGTAAACCAATCTTGTCGAAAGAGGACCAACTTTGCGAAGATACTTTCGTAAATAAATTCTGTCGTACGAGTGAAGGCCGTTTCGAGGTACCCCTTCCTTTCATTGATCCTGCGAATAAGCCTATCTTCTCGGACACTCGTGAAATCGCGATGCGCAGATTCTTCTCCTTGGAACGCAAGCTTGCTAGACATGCAGATTTTCGTAAAGCTTACGTTTCATTCATGGACGAGTACGAGTCTAGCCATATGAAGGAAGTAGGGTCTCCCCCAAGTAGTGTAGGGAAATTTTATTAATATAAAATGAGGGATATTTTGCAGTCCTTCGTCCTGCGTCTGTCAGTACGCCCCTACGTTGTGTCTTCGACGCTAGCTGTCGCGATAGCAATGGTATATCGCTAAACGATACGCTTTTGGCGGGTCCTAAGCTGCAAACAAGTATCTTTGATATTCTTACCAGATTTCGGTGGCATAAAGTGGTTTTCACAGGTGACATCAAAGCCAGAGTTTAAAAATTTTCAATTTGGAAGACAGAACATCAACTGAAGTTGATGTTGATAGAATATTGGTGTTTATTTTTATTCTGTAAACATTAATATAATTAAGACACATTTAAGTTTTTTTTTTCAATCTAGATTCAAAATATCTACTTTTTTTATTTTTTATTTATTGACCAATATAATCTGAGTAGTACATTTTGGTATACATTTTTTCACCAGCGGAAACCTCTGGGGTTTATATGCTGATGAATAGTTCGCTATGGTACATTAATTTACTTGAATACATCACCGTTATAGACTCATAATTATTACAATACACTCGTATTGGGTTCAGATAACGTCAGATACCTTTTGATACTAGGTATCGATTGTAAGCTATTTACGTATTTATGCTGTAGTTCTTTTGGTAGTTGGTTTATTATATAAGGAAGAAGATATCTGACGTTTCTTTCCCCATGCACACTTAAGTAAAGTATTATTTTAATTTGAAAAGTTTGTTATTATTATTGAAAGCAAAAATGATCCATGAATCTTCAAAAAAAAAAGCTCACCACCGAGCTTGGTACTAGGGCGGTAAATCGATCTAATATCACACACTAACTAGACAACTAACTAGATATAAATAGGCCTAATATCAGAGAAAATCGTTTTAGAATTACAAAATGGCGGCCAATTTTTTTTTATCCAAACTCAAATTCATATTAAGAGGCCTGTCGGACCCTCAGATATCGATTTTGCACGAAATCAGACAGTATTTAAATAATTTCAAGATGGCGGCTTCTTTTTGGAAATTTTGCCTTAGATTCCTATTAAGAAGTCCTTCGGACCCTCAGGCTACGTTCACACGGCGCAATTTTTCTCGTATACCGTTATACGAGATTTTATCGAATATCTTAGTGACAACAAAATTTGTATGGCAACTTTGAAAATCGTTCACACGGTTTTTTTTCACACAATTTTTTTAGTATTTGTTGTTATCAACAAATACTAAAAAACAGAATAAATAAATATTTTTTTATATTTTTTCCCCAAACTAAGCAAAGCTTGTACTATGGGTACTAGACGACGATAAACACTTATATAGATAAATAAATACTTAAATACATAGAAAACATCCATGACTCAAGACAAATATTTGTGCTCATCACACAAATAAATGCCCTTACCAGGATTCAATCCCGGGACCTCCGTCCGGGACGTCACTACCAACTAGGCTACAGGAGGCTCCCATACAACAAACGTGATTTTTTTTGCCGTTTTTATAGATAATGGTACGGAACCCTTCGTGCGCGAGTCCGACTCGCACTTGGCCGGTTTTTTTATCCAACCTCGGATGCGTGTTAAGAGGCCCCCCAGACCCTCAGATATCTCTATGTAATTCAATACAAATGTGATGCTTATTTTTGAATAAAATATGTAAATATAAAAAGTCCTAGCTAAATCTGTGAATAAATTTCACATTGTGAACTGGGCTTTAGCAGTTCCAACTTATAGTGACGTTTTGTTCCACCAGCCATATGTGATGTTCAAAATTGTCACACAGTGGAACGTCACCTCCGAGGTAATTTATTGAATTTAATTTTTTATTACACTATCCTGAACACTTGGTGAAATAATAAGTAACTAGAAATGATTGAATGAGGATAGTTGGAGATGTCGAAAAGCCAAATGAATTAGGGAATCTAATAGTTTAAGTAAGATATATACTGTCACAGAGTGGAACTTCGAAAGCGTTCCTATATTTTTTTTAATACTTTATCAAAATGGGATCATGATGTAAGTCAATTGTATTACTTATGAAACTAGTGTTAGTACATTATATTATCATTATTATTTATTTCTGCATGCATGTATCATGCAGCAGTTGTTCAAGTACAGGCCATCGATCCAGATGATAATGGAGCGTTTGCAAATTTGTGTGACCACAGCCATTGTTTTTTTCAATTTTTTTGGAAAGAAAGGTTTCGAGTGTTCAAAATATACGCAATAAGGGATATTCATGAAAAAAAAATGTACTTAAGGAGTATTCTTGGTAGGGTTTTTATCGTCACACAGTGGAAAGTTCCGACTTGCCCGACATTGAGGGACACTATTAAAAAAACATTTTAGTAATTAGAATATCAAGTATTAAGTTCTCATTCTATAAATTGAGACTCATAGAGTTCATACAATATGCACTGATTCATAAATATTCTTGTTTTTATATCGCCAGTTGGCGCGGGGACACGCTAAAATACGGATTCGTTATCACTTTGATATTTTCCTAAAAAATAAATTATGCGTGTTCCACATTTACAATGCATTCTAAAAGCATGCTAAGGATACATTTAAGAAGTCGTAAAATATTTCGATAACCATTAGCAAAAAGTAGCCGAAAATACATCGCGTGATTTGTGCACAAGGCCTAAGTCAGGGTACTACCCGAAACTACATTGTTCAGACTCACAAGAAGTGGTTATGTTATTTGAATATTAACTAACTAACTCTTTAATGATTAATGCCAACATATCAGCTTACACATGAACCAAAAACGAATCGATATTGTCACGACTGCGATTCTTCAGAATGCTACTTTGTTGCTGTGTATAAACTAAATACTTCTGTCTATTGTAATCAGGTTTGGCAAACGACGTTTGCATTTTTGTTATGAGGTAGTTAATAATAATAAATATTTTCCTTTATTCATTTTTGTCATAATCAATACCTTTGTTAGTTACTTTCACGTATCGTGTCACAATTGGCCAGTTACGTAATCCCAAGAGACATATTTACATAGAGAGCAAACGTCATGATTTCCAAGTACCATTTACAGGCATACTTAGAGAACAATAGTCAGTTATATTAAGCCAATGTCAACCTATGCTCACTGGTTATTTCTAGCTCGAGTTACAAGGAGCATCCTCTTGTGATTAGGCTTATGTAATGTCGAAAAATCAATGTACATTGACCCTGGTTCTACAAAAGGCCTAAATTATTATGTTCGAGTGTGCTCTAGTTAAAGGGAGAAATTGGAATGTTTCTTTTGTTCAGAGAAATTGGCTACGCCCTTACCAGAGCCATATGAGACGAAATGGATCTATTCATTATGATATGTACGGCTATAACTACAATTAGGTTCAGAAGACTAATATGATATTACGAAAGTAACTTCTCGTTTCGGAGACAACAACACATATCTTAGTAACTAGAAAAAAACATGCATATAAAATAACTTACACATTGGTGTGTAGGTTGAAGTCCTTAGTCTGGTAGCCAAAGGCAAAGTTGTTCTTAGCAAACTTGGCCTTCTGCGAGTCAAACTGTGTGTGGGCGCCGGCGAGCCAGCCCTGGTACTTGAGAACAGCAGCCACATCCACAATGGGCCCGGCGAGGTCCAGGTCCAAGTTGGTGTTGATGGCCACAGTGTCGTTGGCGAATGATGACTTTAGTTTACCAGTCTTGCTCCTGTAAATATTAGGATTGTTTAAACTTCATCATAGTCCCTTATACCTGACTATTGGAACCTCCTCCAATAGACTTTAATTATATTAATTCCCATGCCCTCAGCTGATGCGAAGAGGACTTCAAATCACCCAAGGATTCTTTCATGTCTTTCATCATGTAAAAGCTTTGACAAACATAAGAGCCATGATTCAAATAAGTGGGTAAAGGTAAGGTTGTCTAAAAGAGATCACTCTTTAGGGATAAGACCGCCTGTTATTTGCCTCTACTTGTATTGATTCTGTTCTGTAGTGTTATTTTACTGAGTATTCCTAACAAACTTTTAAGTGTTTCTTTAAATATGTATTCTCGACTTTCAAACCTAAAGGTGGGTTTCATTAAAATAATAAAATTTCAAGTGAACAATGAAGCAAGCCCTGTATATACACTCACCCGGTCTGTGGTGCGAAGGTACCCTCAAGCGTGACCTTAAGGCCAGCGGCGATCTTGTCCTGGATGGTGATGTCCGTGGCGAGTGTGTTGTCCGTGTTCCACTTCTCTGTGAACGTCAGCCCATAGTCCTTCACGGCGAACTTGGACGAAAGGCTGCCAAACACCTGTGCAAATAAACCTATATTGAGTGAAAGCTAGGATGCATGAAGTGAAACTATACAAGTTTACATTACCAACTTCACTCAAATAGAAGATGTTGGAGGCTGGTAGTTTTACACTTTATTTGTGTAATGCAACCTAAGTTGGCTTACCTATTTTCCTCATCCTATGATTCTTGAAGAATCAATAAGCCAATTTAGCTCCGGCTTGCCTATGGATATGTCTGTGCTATGCCACTGGTGGCCATGCATTTAGGATACTGCCTGCAGTAATTGCAGAATTCCTTTTGGGGATGATAATGATCATATTGTGTTTTGTGGAAATGGGAAGGTTTACTCAGGACCCAAAATCCAGGATCCAGACTGACAGGATCTAAAGGCAGATTGTGTTGTTTCATTCTGTGATTCAATAGGACCTCATCAATATTAAGTATGTGGAGTTGGTATGGTTCAGATTAATTTGATAATATGAAAGTATGTAAATTCCCTTTTCCGAGACACCACATATCTCAGACCTTAAGTTAGATTGTGTTCTTTCATGTATGTGGTGATGGATGAAATGCACTGACTTATCAAAATGAAACCATTATAGGAGATTTTGAAAATGGTATAAAATTTACACAAAAAATTGGACCCTTACACTGTCTGGTTTTTTAAAGTCTCCATGCAATGATAAGACTAAATAATGAAAGAAATCACTTGGTCCCTTGCGTTTTCTTATAATGAATTTCCACTGTAAAATAAATGATGGTGTTTTGTTAAAATCTTTCAGAAATCAATAGATAATCTCATAAGGTGTTTACCGTTTTGTACTGAGTTAGTACCAATTAGTAGAAGTAAAGGTGATATTAAATTCATTAATGCTAAATAAATCCGTGATCCTGAAGTTTATGGTGACCAAATGACATGACATGAATGTAAGTGACATTTAAAAACATCTACTTTGTGTTGAAGTTGTGTAACTAATGGATCAATAACCATAGAATGTAACAATTTCATCACCAGTCACTTACAAAAACATAACTTACAGTTTTGTTTTTGCTCCAAGAGGGCAAGTATAAGAAGTAAATGGTAGAATTTTATGCAATTCAGTCTGTTGTCTTAGGCAGGCCTACTGCGGGGGCCGGTACTTATATGTGTAAACTATTTGCTAAATGAATGTCTCATGTCTTTACCTTTCCACTCTCCTGGTTGGAGGTGATTCCACTGGTGAACTCAACACCCGACTCGCTCTTGGTCTTCAGGTCAAGTTTGAACACTCCGAAGTGGTAACCCTTGCCGAATACATCATTGGCCTTCTTGCCAAGATCGGCATAGTAGGGGGGAGGGCTGGAACCGCCGGCTTCACCCATCTGTGAAGTGTGTGAAGCATGAGTGTATTTGCATAATCAGTCACAGATATAGTCTTTTAAAGGTAGATATTCCAGTTTTGACTAAGTAGTCACACAAACTTATGATTGAAAGTCCTTAAGAACTGTTAATAACTAGGACAAGGGGTAAGCCGCAAAAATCAACTACCAGTGCCAGCTGTGTCAGGGTCGACTCGGCTTCGCGAACTATTTACAATCCGCATACAGTACTGTTACATAACACTCAGGTAATAAGGGATTTCAGCTCCAACGGTCCAGAAACGTGTTCAACCGTGGCATTCCGCCTTCAAGACACACCTCTTGGCCTTAAACTTGACCTTCGTAGATAGGTGCCGAAATTCGTATCAAAGGTGGAAATCACATGCGTCGGGTCAACCTCCACTGACGTTTCCGACCTGACAAACTTAATCAATTGCATTTTGATGACATACATTATCCAAGATCTCTGATCATTTGAAGCTGACATAAAGTAGTAATTAGTGATAAAAATAGGGAGATACTAAAATAATATGGATTATTGGTGTGGGTGACGTCGATACTTCCCATTGAAACCGGCTGAAGCGAATCATTTTAACCTAAATTTAATTTTATCTTTTCACCATAACCAGCTCATCCTTCAATACACAAACCGAGTACAAAATAAAGTAATGTTACTTACTGTGATTTAAAGGTACAATTTGATATAGAGAACGTGGAATAAGGCAATAAAATTGCCGAATAGAGTGGAACCTCCTTCACCGCACCACAAGACAAGTTCTGGTTATTGGAATAGTCGACAGAGAGGGCGACAGCACAGTGGCGTTTTTCATACCGGAAGTAGTGGTAATGTAAGGCCTTTTTAAAAGAAATAGCTTACAATTACAGTATGTTTAACCAATGTGTTTAAAAACGAATAAATTAATTCGTTTTAAAATAAGAACTTGATAATTATAACATGTAAGCTTAAAATTAGACGTGATTATGTACTTATTAATCATATAAAAGCTCTGAAACGACTCTGCCTAGACACTGCTGTAGTTTGACGTCAATGTCACAAGTAGTAGTCAATGTATCTGCTAATTATTTGAATTAATTATAATTTACAGTAAAGCCCCCTTCACAGCGGATTAATAATTATGTTTTATAATTATAAATTTATACGTTCCGAAACTTTTAATTAGCAAGCCGTCATTTAAAATAAATCTCATAAGGTGGCGCCACATTTCAAAAATACCTATTGATCATGCATTCTCCAATTTTGTTAGTAAAATTATATGCATGTTATACTACAACTACTAGTAAATATAATAGTTAAGTTTGTACTTATACCCCGCAAGAGTTAACTTGAGACTCGACTGCGTACTCTAACGTCATGCGCACGAGGTCTCAGGTTAACTCTTGCGGGTTATACATTAAACATTAACAATTACGCTTTTACTTACACTAAAGGCTTTAGTGCTACTCCATACAAAAGCAACTCGCAAAAAATCATACGCACTCATAGGAGTAAGCATATTAGGCTATCCTCATATGAATTCGCACTAATCACTAATCAAAGTGTATGGCGTATGTATATAAACCCCTAGTAGTTTCATTTAAGCACGGATGTTCAGTAATATTTAACGCCGTTAGTTGCTCACAAACCGTACAAGGCGCTTCAAGATCAAGTGTTAGTTCGACACATTCGGACTCAGGCTAGGTATTTTAAGGAAATTCTAAATTAATAGGATTAATCTTCATTTTAGTTCCAATATTTCAAACTATTTTGAAACACCACAGACTCCCTCTGGCTCAAGCTGCCACGTCACGTCTTTGCTTTCTATGGATATTTTCCACTAAGTACTCCCAAAACTTACTGTACCTACCTAGGGAGTTATATTAATGTATACTGTATAGGACTAACTGATAAAAACCAGAACATCCCATGGCCATGACTGGCATGGCCCGTGTCGTCATCGTCACCATCTTCGTCTTCTATGGGGCACTTCACTTGTCGGCCATTCTCGAAGCATGTCACTTGCTCGCCCATCGATCCATCCTAGATAGAGTGTATATGTTATTCTCAGGGAAAAGCGACCTTTAGGCACCTACTAATAAGGTCCCTTTTCCGAGAGAATGACACATATATGCATCGTATATAATAGAAACTAGTAGTAGTGTATAGAGTAGGAAGGTAAATAGGTACTCAAAAGGCGCTGAATATTTTTAGTACCTTGTCACATTTACTACACGCAACGCTTGTAAACTTTCGATTCCGTAGTTCTCCTAAACTGTCTCGTGTCTTGTGGCTTTTGAGGCAGACTTTAACAATAAACTGTCAATACTTACACTAAAATAAAAATATTAGTCACCCATTTTGACGATTCAAAGAGGACTTTTAATTTGATCATGACTTCATAACCAATTAAAAGTAGGTAGGGTAAAATCACAAAGTCACACTCATACAAATATAATATAACAGATAATGTTTTATTTTCGTCCGCCGAAAAGAGTGCGTTAAAGGCAATATGTATAAAAGTAGTTTTGGCAACCATCGCAGGTCAATGCGTCGTCCTCCAGACGACGAGAATGTAGAATTTTCTGGATGCCCGTTGCCCGTCGATGATTACTGGCGAAAATAAATAAAAACCCCCAGAATCCCAACTCCCAATACTCACTCCAAATCTCCTTTGATGACCATTCACTTTTACAGGTACCTACAGTCGAACTCAAAGTGTTCCTTTCCTAATTCAACATTCCAGTAGGTACCTTATTTTTAACCGACTTCAAAAAAGGAGGAGGTTATATGTTCCACTGTATGTTTTTTTTTTTTTTTAATGTATGTTCGCCGATTTCTCCGTCAATTATGGACCGATTTCCAAATTTTTTTTTTATTCGAAAGAGTATACTCCCTTGGTGGTCCCATTGTCACCAATTTAGGATCTGATGATGGGATCCCATGGAAATTGAGGGCAACCCTCAAATTTTATAGGCACGCGTGTAGTGATTGCGGTATTTTCTATTAAAACTCGTGTATTTACCCTCGGAAATCGTAATTTTGGTGAAGTGGAACTGATGATGAAGACCACAGATGACTTATGGAACTCCTCAAAGATGTAGAGTAGGTAGGTTAAATATTCTGACATGATTCCGTTGAAGTAGCAACTAATGAAGTGTTAATTCTGAGATCCTTAAGGAATCGACGGAACTCCTCAAATATTATCAGCCCACGTAGGTATAGCAACTTGGGTTTTTTCTGTAATAATCAACGCGTTTGCCGTGGTAAATTGGAAAGGAAATGTGGAAATTTACTTATACCAAGGCTTATACCATGTGGCTTGGCGAAGTACTGAATTGAAGTCGGTTTAAACTTTGTTTTTAAAGTAAATTATTGTAATAAGGAAATAACTTCATACTTCCACAAACAAGGCTGTAAATACGAAAATGTAGTTTTTTTCTAGATAGTCTGGAGGACAGTAGATTTACAGATTCAAAGGAAGACTTACTTCTCGCACACAAGGCCTCCTTTCGTACGTTATCGCAGAGACTTTCGGCCATCTCCATACGAATACGCTATCATTGTTTACGAAGCTATATAAATACTCCAAAATAGACATATTAAAGAAAAAACATTGAATAATTATTTTGTAATTTTTTTGACAATTAAATGTACATAGATTTTTTTTAAATTGTTATAGTAAATCTATTTGGTTGTGATGACAGGGTACTTAAACAGGTTCGAAGGACCACTAATCGTCTTTGTCACACAGATTTATGTTCGAGATAGAAAGTTATGAACTTTGGAAGTTTGCAGTATTGAACACAACATGTATTAGTACATACAGGCTGCCGTTTATATGACATGTGGATATACATCTACCTAATCTATTCCTACGAGCCTTTAAAGTTCTTCAGTCATGTAACTAGAATAGAAGATTCCAATTCGTTAGGGTGGTATTCCACTTGTCCAACATCTTTGTCCAATGTGTATTTGCATCTCACATTTTGTTTAAAAAATGTGAGTCGCAATGCACATTGGACAAAGATCCAAGACAAGTGGTAACCCTTAGAGCGCCTGGTTTGCAGTGCAGAGTAGCCCTCGCGATTCGTAGTACCTAACTACGCGTAGGTAGAGGTCTAGTTTCGTTAGGCGTGACGCGTGACGGGTGGGGTGAGGATGATCTCGATGCGCGTAAGGACTAACATCAGTACCGCTATTCTGTAACTTGTTTTAAGCTCAACTCAACGCTCACCCACAATTATACCTTGACACCGCGATGCGTAGTAATTACGCGTAGGTAAGAAGCTCTAGCTTCGTAACGGGTGACCGGCGGGGTGAGCCGCATTAACGCGTAGCTAATAACAGCCCTCAATAGCGCGGCAGGGGCGGGTAGGGTAACACCTGAACAGCTTCCTAATAGGTATTTTTATTCTGTCCACGAGCCATTTCCTTCGTCAGTACCTAGACTCGATAACTAAAAATAAAACAAGAGATTATCTTCTGTTTCCCATACCTTAATAATTCGTAGCTATGAAAACCGCACGAGGATCACAAAGACAATCAGCAATAGGCGACCTAGTTCCAAAGACTCGATCGTTAATAATTCAGCCCCGTTGAAACTTCAAATGCCAATTCCGCATTCTAGAAACTCTATACATAGTGCTTTTAGAAATACCAGTTAAACACGACGTAGATAATACCTATAGGAAAATTAGGAATTTAGTTAGTTATAGCTAATCGAATGGTGTTACAGTGTCTCGGGCGCAATAGGTTGGTAATCCCAATAGTTTTGTTAATGTCATAATGTCCCAACTTGGGACATTATGACATTAACAAAACTATGTAGTTTAGGTTTCTATGCCCAAATGCCCTTATCAAAAACAAAAGCATACTTAATCAAAATAAACGTAAATAAACGCGATCCGGAGCGGCCGACACATCTCGAACAGTCCAGACCATCCGAGGCAGCTTATTATAGACCGATCGTGCACTGTAGGCACCTACTTACTTCTCATCGGTCAGTTGGATCACTCATCGCCGGCATTTAGCCGACCGTGTTCCCGTCAAATAGTAATCAGTGTTTTTACCTCCAATTAACAAAGTTACAACCACCGACCATGGCTCAAGACGTGTGCTTTTACGATATCGCCCGGAGTGATAAATTGGGCCGTTATTTGATCGCGACTAAAGATCTGGATGCAGGGGAATTAATTTTCACGGACAAGCCTTTCGCTTTCGGACCTAAACCAGGTAAACCAGAAATACCTAGGTATCAAAAAGTTATTTTGTAGTTGTAGTATTTCGGTGTTAGCGAAGTTAGAGTTTTGGGTTTTATGATCTAAATTCAATTTATTTCAGATTTCGCGTGAAATAGTTTTTTTTGAATTTTTCCATCACAAGCCTTTCGCCTAACATTGGTGTAAAAATCCCAATTTAAAAAAATGTTGCATTACCTACCTAACCTAAGGTAAGTACTTAGTCCGAGTTCGATTAAATATCGGACTGTTAGTTGTGGTGCGTGAATGTGTGATAGTAAAGGTCCTTCCTTTCCCTCTTTAGCTTTAAGAAGACAACATAAATTCTCCTTCAATCCTATAGGTCATTGGAGTTATTGCATATAAAATATAGGTATAGTGGCCTAACCTAAAACTACCTACTGAAAAGTTTGAAAACATTTGACGTCATTTTACGTGTCGGTTACCATATAAGTTTGGCCCCCGATTACGAATTTCGCGACCAAATAATATTAAGTGACTAAAAGGTGACGATAGTTCATGAGTGAAAATCTTTGTGTGAAATAAATAAATTATTTTAGCACCAGCCTCGAAGGGCACTGTAGTTATTACCTATTTGAGTTGAACTGGCGCTTATTGAAATACTCGAGAGCGCTATATTTTTGGGTCGCATAGCATAGCATAGTTTAGGTACCTACAGTCCGCAGCAGAAGTTGCTAAGCGGTCCTAGTGGTCGAAATGATCTACACACGAACTGTATAATGTCAAGGTAATAAGGTTCTATGCAGGTCATTTTGAGCTGGTTATTTTGCTGACCACTTCTGATGCTGACTGTACATGCACTAGAATGAGGTCGCGTTTACGCACAGGCCAGCAGACCACAAGATTAGACCACAGTGTTTTAGGGTTCCGTACCTCAAAAGGAAAAAAAGAAAAAGTGAACCCATATAGGATCACTTTGGTGTCGGTTTGTCTGTCAATACCTTTTATCTCAGGAACGCGTCTAGAGGTATCGAGTTGAAATTAAAACCATAGGTATAGTTACTCAGGTTTACTTTGCTTTGAAGCTGTGAGAAAATGAATCTTCTAAGTTCACGTAAGAAATTTACTTTAAAACAAAGTTTTATTTTAACCGACTTCAATTCAGACCTAATACATACTCCGCCAACCCACATGAACTTTTACACATTTATTTTCCAATTTACCACATGAACTGATTTCCGAGAACAAATGCGTTGATTAAGTATCTATTAGAGAAAAAACCAAATCGTGTGGGCCGATAATGTTTGAGGATCTCAGAATAACCCTTGGCACTTCATTGTTTGCTATTTCAACGGAATCCTAACAGAATATCTGACGTACCTACTTTTATAGTTTGAAGTACATCATTGAAAAGTTCCACAAGCCATTTGTAGTCATCATCATCGCTTTCACTTCACCAAATGTATGATTTCCGGGTGTAAATACACGAGTTATTACTTATAATAGAAAATGCCGAAATTACTACACGCGTGCCTAATATATTTGAGGAGTTCCCTCAATTCCTCATGACTCCCATCATCCAACTGGAGTTTTGAAAATAATGGGACCAATCTGGAAGCAAACTTTCAATTAAAAAAAGAATTGTACGAATCGGTTCATAAATGACGGCGTTCTGAGGTAAGTACGTAACCACCGTAACCAGCATAAATAACGTATATTTCGACACTCTCAAGGGAAAAAAATTTAGTAGGGTACTTTCCGTTGACCTCGATCTATGAAATTTGGCAAGTAATATATTAGCCGGTGTGCAGTGCGGGTTAAGTTAACATTGTTTAAGGCGTACTGCACATCGCTGTACACCTGTAGCCTATGGTGCAAATACACGCAGCGATCGCTCAATGCAATGCGTGTGCAATACAATGATGCGTTCAGGGTACTGTTGCGGCTGCCGCGACACTGTAGTGCGTCCGGTATGTTCGCGGACGCTCAAGTGGACGGTTTCCACGCGACACTGCGCAAGCGCTGCGCCGCGACGCTCCGCAGGGTGCGCGCCAGCCGCCACAGTCTCCTGAACGTGGTGGCCGACAGATGGGACGGTAGCCTACTGAGGCACTGGTCCTCCCTACATTTAAGTTTAAGGCCTAACATAGTTATATAAGTCTTCTAGTACATACTAACAACCTATGGATCCTTTTTAAGTTGTCCGAAATAAATGCATTTTATTTTTTTTTTTTTTTATATCGTCTAATACTACAAGTACCTACAGGGCAAAATCTGAAAACTATACATTTGTAATTTTGTACGGAACCCTCGGTGGGCAAGTCCGACTGGTCCGGTTTTTTAGGGTTCCGCAGCCAAATGGCAAAAAACGGAACCCTTATAGATTCGTCATGTCTGTCCGTCCGTATGTCACAGCCACTTTTTTCCGAAACTATAATAAGAGCTATACTTTTGAAACTTGGTAAGTAGATGTAAAATTCTGTGAACCGCATTAAGATTATCACACAAAAATCGAAAAAAACATTAAGTTTTAGGGGTTCCCCCATACACAGAACTGAAACTCAAATTTTTTTTTGTCATCAAACCCATACGTGTGGAGTATCTATGGATAGGTCTTTAAAAATGATATTAAGGTTTCTTATATAATTTTTTTCTAAACTGAATAGTTTACGCGAGAGACACTTCCAAAGTGGTAAAATGTGTGTCCCCCCCCCCCCCCCCCCCTGTAACTTCTAAAATAAGAGAATGATAAAATTGAAAAAAATATATGATGTACATTACCATGCAAACTTCCACCGAAAATTGGTTTGAACGAGATCTAGTAAGTAGTTTTTTTAATACGTCATAAATCGTAAACCGCAATATATTTTACGGAACCCTCCAAGTGCGAGTAGTCGCACTTGGCCGCTTTTTTTTTATTACGCAGTCGCAGTGGGCAAAACCATTCGCATCGTCCGCATACAAAACGACGCGATAGTTTAGTAACAAGCAAGTTCAACAGCTTTGTTTGGTAACAGACAGTCCACCCCTATGCCTGGGTTGCTACTGCCCAGTAGAGGACACGCTGTGCTCCCGCTGCGGCTGGCCGGTGTGCGGCGCGGAGTGCGAGGCGGCGCCCGCGCACGCGGCGGAGTGCGCCGTGTTCGCGCAGGCCAAAGTGCGCTTCCAGCCGCCTGCGGACTGGACGGTGAGCGCGCCGCAGCTCGACTGCATTACACCGTTAAGGTACGTTTAATTATCATTACTTACCATATGTTATCGTTACTAGAACACCAGCGTCATTGTGAGCATCAACAAATTCATGATCTCAAAGTAGGTACCTACTTTTCTTTTTCACCTACCACCACAAGCGTCAGAAATCTTCACCAACATTGTCACAAGCATCATCCGTCCCATTGCCGCCCGCTACAAACCTACCTAAGGCCGCCTTTTCGCACAGGCGTTATGTTCCGCGACACGACGTGCGATCTGTCGGCCGATTGTGGTCGGCAGCGGAGCTAGGAAATGCCATAGTGGCAGGCTGAAAAGCT
Source organism: Epinotia brunnichana (assembly GCA_963854355.1). Classification (NCBI taxonomy): domain Eukaryota; kingdom Metazoa; phylum Arthropoda; class Insecta; order Lepidoptera; family Tortricidae; genus Epinotia; species Epinotia brunnichana. The sequence goes on along the minus strand of OY977953.1, from coordinate 7,598,642 downwards.
CGCGCGGCGTGTCGCACGACATTACGCCTGTGCGAAAACGCGGCCTAACTAAGTTCGAATGTTGCGCACCGCAGCAACATTGCACCACGCCTTATCCAGGAGAATAATTACTATTTCAACGACATACCTACCTACAACCTACTTACTTTATACCTAATCGTACTGTAAATAAGGCCCTAGGATCGCCGCAACAGGCATTCTTTTATATTACTCGTATCCAATCTTTACGAGCTGATGGTCACCTTGCAACGCAGCGTGTTTTACAGAACTTGAGATGAGATTTTACACTATTCTAAGAGCTAATCAGTCACCTGTTATTTCAGAATGCTGCTAGCTAAAGAAAAAGACCCAGAGCGCTGGAAACGCGAACTGGAGCCCATGGAAACCCACGAGGCAGCGCGGCAGGCGCGGCCTACATGGGCCGCTGACCAGGTCAACGTGGCAGTCTTTCTCGCCGACCACTGCCGCCTAGGGGACCGCTTCGACAAGGAGCTGATTCAGCGCGTTTGCGGCATCCTTGAGGTGAGCAACTACTGTTGCCAGACTGGTGTTCTAGAGTGCTCTTGCTGTAGAGAAAGAGACGTGAAGCCCGGGGAGGCAGGCCCTGACGTAAGTAGTGAGGCAAACATGTGGCATTGTTTCTGGCCTAGGTGACTGCTTCCACAAATACCTTTTACATCGCACCTGCACTATCCTTGGGGATAAACAACTCCTGCCAGGAGTTGTTCACCTGCTATCAGTCAGACAGATGTCCTAAAAAAAAGAGAGTTAGTAGCTTGTGAAAGAGGCGGCGTGGCAAGCGCGGCTGGCCTGGCCATGACCAGAGGTCAACGTGGCTTATTAGGTACCACGCCGACCTGCCTTCTCGGCCTCGGCTACCTACTTACACTAAAACAAGTAGGTATGTATTTTAAAATCGGTAAACAGCGAATTAATACATAGTGGAATCGTGATGAGAACAACTTTATCTAAAAATTTAACTTACGACCTCGTTATAATTAGGTAATTAGATAGATCCCATAGGTAGGTTTAGCTACGAATGGTCGATCGAAAGTATGGTAATAAGGTTTTTAAATCGTAATTTTACAATAGGTATACGTCTCGGTTTGATTGAATCATGTCCTAAGGACGCGTTTACACACATAGGCGAAACGCTATGTGACACGCCGAGCGCGCTGTCAGGCGACTACAGACGGCGGCGGCAGCGGAGGCAAGAAATGTGATAGTCGCCTGTGCGTAAACGCGGCCTCTATCATCATATTCATCATCCTTATCAGCCGAAAGACGTCCAAAGCTGGACATATTTAGTACTCAACCAAAGAGTGTCAACGATGACCGGTCCTGCGCCACTCTATCGATCGCCTAACTACTTGTTGGTGAAGACAATTTTTTTTTTTACGGTGCGACATCGCGTCGCAGTTGTTTTATTCTAACTTCCATTTTAACTGCCTCGTGCCATCGCTTGATTTATCAATCGTTGATTAGATATAGGTATCATTGTTTACTCCGTTTGTATTTTGCTCACTGCTCAGTCATACTTAAGTAGTGTTTGCGTGAAGAGCTCAAGACGTCTCTCACAAGTAACTTAGGTACTTAGTACTTACTTGCCACAAATTACGCAACCAACATTAAAATGGATTTTAAAAATAAAGTGGTGATTGTTACTGGCGGCAGTTCAGGCATCGGAGCGGAAACGGCAATACAATTCGCCAAACTATCGGCTAAAGTCGTCATCGTCGGACGGAATGACGAAAAACTGAAAAAAGTCGCCAAGCAATGCGACGAGGCTCATGGTATCAAGTCGCTAGTCGTCAAAGCTGATCTTACTGTTGATTCTGACGTTAAGATCATCGTAGAAGAGACTCTTAAACGCTTCGGGCAGATCGATGTCCTCGTAAACAGCGCGGGTATATTAGCACATACAAAGATACAAGCAGGAGTCGCCGATCTTGACAAGGTATTCGCCACCAACGTAAGAAGTGTATACCATTTGACCAGCCTGGTTGTGCCTCACTTGATCCAGACTAAAGGCAACATAATCAACATTTCCAGCGTTGCAGGCCATAAAGTATTCCCAAACGCAACGGTCTACTGCATGTCAAAATCTGCTCTGAATACGTTTACCAAGGGCATAGCCAAAGAACTGGCTCCAAGCGGCGTTAGAGTCAATGCAATCAGTCCGGGACCGGTAAAAACGGATATCTTGAAGAATAATAATTTAGATGAAGCTACCATCGTTAGGAACTGGGAAGCGTCTAGTCTCCTGGGCAAGATATGTGTTAGCCGGGACATAGCCGACATGGTGTTGTATCTAGCGAGTGATAAGGCGAACAGTATCACGGGAAGCATTAATGTTATTGATAACGGACGGTTACTAGAGTGATATCATATGTAAATATGTACGATACTAACTACTACTGTAATGTTTCTGTATTTTTTAAACAATAAAAATTAAACAGTACGACACCTAACTTTAATTGATGACGATGCGTGGTTGTTATGTCTTTTAGATGTCCATACACATCTCTGTTGGTGTTAAAAGCGATCATACTCGTAATGAAACAGTACGTCTACTTTAATTATCGAATTTAAACTAGACGTCGCTTATTAATATCATCATAAATTCATATTCATACCGTATGCACGCGCGAGAATATATGCGGCGATCGGGATGTGCCCAACAAAGCTATACTTTTTTAGCCAAGATGTAGAATTTGTAGAGTGTGGCTGGTAGAGTTAAGCCGTGTGAGTAGGAAGCTTGGCGCTACTTGCGATCTGATATCTTTTTAACGCTGAAAGCTATATACTTATGATGTTTTTAGTGGGATCTCATTCCTTTTAAACCGGACTTCTAAAAAAGAGGAGGTTATATCTTCCACTGTATATATTAATATTTTTTTTAATGTATGATCGCCGATTTCTCCGTCAATTGGGACCGATTTCTAAAATTCTTTTTTTATTCGAAAGAGTATACTCCCGAGGTGGTCCCATTGTCACCAATTCAGGATCTGATGATGGGATCCCAGGGAAATTGAGGGCAACCCTCAAACTTTATAGGCACGCGTGTAGTGATTTCGGTATTTTCTATTATACTTAACTCGTGTATTTACCCTCGGAAATCGCAATTTTGGTGAAGTGGAACTGATGATGAAGACCACAGATGACTTATGGAACTCCTCAAAGATGTAAAGTACGTCAAAGATTATGACATGATTTCGTTGAAGTATCATCTAATGACGTGTTAATTCCGAGACCCTTGAGAAATCGACGGAACTCCTCAAATATTATCAGCCCACACATAGCGACTTGGGTTTTTTCTGTAATAATCATTGCATTTGCTCTCGGAGAGCAGTTCATGTGCTAAATTGAAAAGGACATTTTCATGTACCTTGCGAAGGGAGAGTGGGGTTCAGTGGAGCACTTTTTTTTGTGACTGATGTAGCGGCCCCACTTTCACTTAAAAATGGCTAGTTTCTTAATGAAACCGTAGAACAGTTAACTAACTATATAAATAAACTAGCTGTTGCCCGCGACTTCGTTAGCGTAGAACTTTTTATCGTCTTAGAAAATGATTTCTCTCAATACAAACTTTGAACCCTCTTTTAGGGGATAAATAAAAAAAACCGGCCAAGTGCGAGTTGGACTCGCGCACGAAGGGTTCCGTACCATTATCTATAAAAACGGCAAAAAAATCACGTTTGTTGTATGAGAGCCCCCCTTAAAAAATATTTTATTTTGTTTTTAGTGTTTGTCGTTATAGCGGCATTAAAAATACATAATCTGTGAAAATTTCAATTCTCTAGCTATCACGGTTCTTGAGAGATACAGCCTGGTGACAGATTATCTATAAAAAACGGCAAAAAAATCACGTTTTTTGTATGGGAGCCCCCCTTAAAAAAATATTTTATTTTGTTTTTAGTATTTGTTGTTATAGCGGCAACAGAAATACATAATCTGTGAAAATTTCAACTCTAGCTATCACGGTTATATCTTGAGATACAGCCTGGTGACAGACAGACGGACGGACGGACGGACGGACGGACGGACAGCGAAGTCTTAATAATAGGGTTCCGTTTTACTCTTTGAGTATGGAACCCTAAAAAAGTTGATGTCGATTTTCTAGTTTGTGAACAAACAGTCTAAAACCAAAGTTAAAAATCTCATACTTTGAAAATGTCTTGAAATACACAATCTTTGAACCCCCTTTTAACACTCTTAGGGGATGAATTTGGAAAAACTCTGAAATTAGTTTTGTAGTCTTTTAACATACAGAATATGACCGAAGTTACAAATCTCTTACTCACACTTTACTTAAAATTTCTTGCTCTACATTTAAAATTTGAACCCCCTTAGGGGTTGAATTTTTCTAATCGCTGAAAGAACTTTTTTCGTATTGTAGTAAGTAATCTTAGTACTAACTTTTAAGTTTCTAGCTCAAAAAAGTGTTGCCCATAAAACACTGGCTCCCCTTCTTAACCCCCTTAGGGGTAGAGTTTTCTTAAACGCTGAAAGTCCTTTTTTAGTATTCTAATAAATAATCGTTTTGCAAAGTTTTAAGCCTCTAACTCAAAAAAAGTGTTGCCCATGCAAAATCCGTCCGTCCGTCCGTCTGTCTGTCACCAGGCTGTATCTCATTGATACAATGATAGTTTCAGTTGAAAATTTTACAGATGATGTATTTCTGTTGCCGCTATAACAACAAAAACTAAAAACAGAATAAAATAAATATTTTTATTGATAATGGTACGGAACCCTTCGTGCGCGAGTCCGACTCGCACTTGGCGGTTTTTTTTGTATTTTTATAAGTAATCTTTCTACAAAGTTTCAAGTGTCTAGCTCAAAAAAGTGTTCCCATACAAACCTTGCACCCCTTTTTAACCCCCTTAGGGAATTATTTTTGTAAAACGCTGAATGTAGTTTTTTTCATGTTCTAATAAGTAATCTTTCTACAAAGTTTTAAGTCTCTATTTCTAAAAAAGTCGTTTTTCCCATACAAACTTTGCACCCTATTTAACCCCCCTTAGGGGTAAAATGTAATGTAAATTGGCTATAACGTGTATAAATTAACACTACAGCAGAGATCAGTGAATACGCTAGTTGTTTCGTGGTCTGTTTATTTTCAGCAAGTGACAATACAAAGGAACGTAAACAAACGGTTTCTAAGTATATTTGAATCATGACAGGCATGTCGTAATAATGATTATACATATGGCCAGTAGACACATATGCGACCTCCAATACGCCCTCTTAATCTATTACGTACATGCGTGAACACTTTTGTACTTGTCGGTACTCGGTACATAAAATATAAGAAATCATAACACTTTTGTGTCTGACTGTACAAACTCGTACACTAATATGTTTAACACAAAACCTTTGTACTTTTGTATTAGACTGTACAAACCTGTACACACATATTGTTATCGACTAAACAAGAAATCGAATGTCCAGCTAAATTAAATATGCATAACGAAAAAGAATAATAAAATTAGTCTATTACTCTCCTACACAAAGCACTTAAAAAATATATAACACCTTATCAAAACATCTAACACTAATCCGCCCTCTTAAAAGAATAATTTGATAGCGATAAATCCTTCAAAAAATCTTTTAATTTCGGGCCATTAACACTCTTTGTTAAGATGTCCGCTATCATTTTATCGGTTGGCATGTACTTTATTTCAACTTTATTTGCCAGTACACACTCACGAATAAAATGATACTTTATATCTATATGCTTTGTCCTATTATGCATCATCTTATTAGCAGCTATTTTATGTGCCGACTGATTGTCATTAAAAATTATGACAGGTTTACCGTCCACAGCAGTCAAACTATTAAGTAAGCTTCGTAAGTAAAGTGCTTCCTTTGAAGCCTGACTCAGTCCTACGTATTCCGATTCTGTAGAGCTCAAGCTAACGGTTGCTTGCTTCTTGCTCTCCCAGGAAACTATATTTTTGCCCAATTTAAAAATTAAACCCGTGAATGATTTCCTATCAAGCGCCCCACCCCAATCTGCGTCGACATAGCCACGTAATTCTAAATCACCTGACTTCCGAAAAGTAAGACACAGATTTGACGTACCTTTCAAATACCTTAAGACCCGTTTCGCGCTCTTAAAGTGTATTTCACCGTAGCAGGAATTAAACTGGGAAAGTACACTTACCGCGTGAGATATGTCAGGTCGCGTATTACAGGCTAAATAATTTAGACAACCTACCAAACTTTGATACGGCAGCTGACAGTGAGAACTTGTCGACCTCTCTAATTTCATTCCCACTTCCATCGGGGTAGTAACCGGCTTAGCGTCTGTCATGTTAAAGTCATTCAAAATGTCCAGAATAAACTGCTCCTGATCGAGATGAATAACTCCTTTCTCTCGTCTCAGTCTCATGCCTAAAACATGCCTAGCCGCGCCTAAATCCTTCACCTTAAACTTGTCAAGCAAGTTTGTTTTTAATTTCTGCTTTTCAAGTTCACAGTTTCCAAATACAAAAATATCATCAACGTAAATGACTACAATTAACTTCTTACCATCTTTAAGCTGTTTTTGGTACAAACACGGTTCTATTTTTGATTGTATAAAACCTAAATTCAACATCTCTTTATCTAACTCTTTGAACCAAGCATTTGATGCTTGTTTCAAACCATACAGAGATCGCTGCAGCTTACATACCTTGGTTTCTTGACCTTTGGCGACTGCTCCTTTCGGTTGAAGCATATAAATGTCCTCTTTTATCTTCCCGTACAAAAACGCAGTCGTAACATCCCATTGGTCAATAAACCAATCGTATTCAGCAGCCAACGAGAACAACAATCGCAGAGTAGAACTTCTAACTACTGGAGAATAAGTCTCAGTATAATCTACACCACATACCTGTGTAAACCCTTTCGCTACAAGTCTAGCCTTATACTTCGTTACCTTGCCGTCGCTGTCTTTCTTGATTTTGAATACCCATTTGCACTGAATAGGTTTCTTATCAGCTGGAAGGTCGACTAAGGTCCAAGTCTGGTTCTCCTTTAATGACATGAGCTCTTCGTCTATCGCTTTTTGCCATAAATCACCATCGGGTCGCGCCAAAGCTTCTCCAATAGTCACAGGATCGCCGTCATTGTTACCTTCCGTGGCATACATAACGTTACAACCGTACCGATCAACTGCTCTGCGTTCTCTTTGAGGATACCGTCTTTCTTCTAGGTCTGGTATGATCACATCTTCTGTGAACATCTCATTCGGTACTGGCTGTTGAATATCAGGTTCAGGATTGCTTACGATGTTCTCGTCGTCAACAGCATCGCGGCACACATCGTGACTCTCCAATGTTTCAGGTTGTGGTTCGCTGGACTGGTCACAGTCTGTGTTAAGGTTGATCATAACCTCTGACCGCTTCTCGTTTTCTTTGTGTAGAAAAGAATGTTCTAAAAATATCACATCTCTTGCAGTGATAACTTCATGTGTCTTCGGATTCATCAAACGATAGCCCTTTTGATTGTCTGGGTATCCGATGAATATCATTGGTTCTGTCTTCATATCCAATTTCCGACGCTTTGCTTTGGGTATAAGTCGATATCCCAAACAACCGAAGATTCGTAGATGCCTGACATCTACCTTCTTGCCTGTCCAAACCTCTTCAGGTACTGCCCCTTTCACAGCTTTTGTTGGGCTTCTATTTTTCAAATACACCACGGTATTTACAGCTTCTGCCCAATATTGTTTGGGGAGCTTCGCCTCCGACAATAAGGTCCGAGCTTTCTCGATAATCGTCCTATGAGATCTCTCTGCGACAGAGTTCTGTTCCGGTGTGTAAGGTACCGTCGTCTGATGTTTTATTCCTGCGGACTTCAAAAAATCTTTGAATTTTCCATTACAGTACTCTCCTCCTCCGTCACTTCTCAAAACTCGTATAGATTTACTCGTCTCGTTCTCGACTTCCGCCTTATATTCACGAAACTTATCGAACGTCTCATGCTTATGTTTCAAAAAGTAAACATGCGTTTTTCGAGTAAAATCATCAATGAAAAGGAGAACAAACCTCGCACCTCCGAACGAAGGTTCCTCAACTGGTCCGCAAATATCGCTGTGTACGATTTGTAGGATCTCGTTCGCTCTCGTACCTTTGTTCTTAAAAGGACTCTTGCATGTCTTTCCTTCAATACACGGAATGCACGGTTCGCACAAATCGGAACTCTTAAATTCCATACCGGTTACTATTTTCTGCATTTCGGCCATATAATTTCGGCTTAAATGGCCTAAACGTTTATGCCAAATGTTCGTAATGTTTACATTTTGCCCATTTTGATTTGACAGTGTCACATTTACGACGTTGTTTTTCTTTTCTGTCAACTCGTAAATTCCGTCAACTTCTTGACAGCTTGCAATAATTCTGTTCTTGTTTTGAATCGTGCAACCTTCTTTGTCAAAATTAATCGAACAATTCTTCTTGGTTAAGTCGCTAACCGATATTAAATTCATCGAAAGGTCGGGAACATGTAAAACATTTTCCAAAATCAATTTTTCGTTTTCGCCGACTTGAGGTTCAGCGTTCCCTCGACCTTTGACCAATAACTTCTCGCCATTCGCAACAGAGATTTTCATGCTGCCTTTTTCAGGTCTATAGGACACCAACTTGCTCCGGTCATGAGTCATGGAATTAGAGCACCCGCTGTCAAGATACCATTTGTCGTTGTTGATCGCCTCCTTGGTGTTCAGGCAGACATTCGCGGTCTTGACTCGCTCTTTACATTCAGATGCCTTATGTCCTGGCTTATGGCACTTGAAACACTTATATACGAACTTCTGCTTACGATCGTTCGTTTTGCTTGTAGATCTGGCATCGTTCTGTCCTTTACGTGTCACCAAAGCTTGCTCGTAGTCTGTGTCCATCTTGCTCTGTCTACTTCCTTCTTGCAACAACTTCATCTTAATTTGCTCTAATGTGATTTCTTGGCCACTGTTATCTACAGCCATTATGAGAGGGCTGTACTCAGGAGTCAATCCACCAAGCAAAATCGATATAGGTAAGCCAATCCTCAGGGATTCCAGCGTCAATATCATGTAATTGTTGAGCAAAGAATGTGACTTTCGATATATAGCTCTCCATAGAATTGAAATTCTCTAACTTACAGTTGAAAAGCTCTCGCTGGATGTGAATGCGTCTTCCCCAGCCTTTGTCTTCGTAGGCTCTCTGTAGACTGTTCCAGGCTTCCTTCGCAGTTTTCGCATTGTAGACGTGAGTAAAACACTCTGGCTCCAGCAACAAGCATATGGTTGTTCGTGCCTGCCTGTCTACATCAGCATTAACGACGTCTTTTGAAATTACCTCCCACCAGTTTTTATTCTCCAGGTAATTCCGCACCAGGAACTTCCAGTTTGGGTAGTCTGACGATCCCCTCAGCTTCTTTATACCACTTATGCCGCCTCCTTCCGACATAATTCCGCAAGATAAAAATCAGAACCACTCAATTTATTAATAAATTAAACTAGCACTATCAGTGCGTGAGGCACATGACCTAATGTAAATTGGCTATAACGTGTATAAATTAACACTACAGCAGAGATCAGTGAATACGCTAGTTGTTTCGTGGTCTGTTTATTTTCAGCAAGTGACAATACAAAGGAACGTAAACAAACGGTTTCTAAGTATATTTGAATCATGACAGGCATGTCGTAATAATGATTATACATATGGCCAGTAGACACATATGCGACCTCCAATAAAATGTGGGTTAGGTATACAAAGCGAGCCTATAGCGCCCTGCGCGTGCAATACAATAATGCATTTAGAATGTTGCTGGGGCTGCCGAGGAGGTGTAGTGCCTCGGGCATGTTCGCCGAAGCCCGTGTAGACGGGTTTCAGGCGATCATGCGCAAAAAGATAGCATCGCTATTAGACAGGGTGAGAGCAAGCGCCAACAGCATACTAATGGCAATATCGTGGAGGTTTGACTGTCCAATCCTATCTTATTGGATTGGACAGATTAAGGGCGTTGCCCAATTTATTACTTAAGAATATTTTTATACTTACTTGCTGTTACTAACCAATTTAGTATTAAGTCACATGTTACTAACACACTATGGATCACTAGGTCTGAAATAAAGTATTTTTATTTTTTTATTGTATTATTATAAAATTTTCCAAAACGCTGAAAGTACTTTCTTTGTATTCTAATAACTAATCTATCTACAAATTTTTAGGTCCCTAACTTGTGTACTAATACTAGCTTACATACCAAATTTCAGCTTTCTAGGACTTCAGGAAATGCCCTAAGGGTTTTGATGATCAACTGAGTAAATGAGTGAGTGAATCAGTGACGAAATCGGCGTTTTTAGATGTCAATAAAATCTAAAGTATAAGAGCTATGCAATGGGGAACTTGCATGGGATTTCAATTTCGAATAAATTGCACTCTATCTATGCAGATGCGGATATACACGTAGAGATATCATACAAAAGAAAAAAAAACGATTGTATTAATTTTAGGCCGTTTGAGTTTATCTCACGTTAAAATGACGAATAAAAATATGATTATTTTTCGATATAATAACACAACAGTTACACAGAATATTGAATTAGCAATGATATTTTGTATGACAAGTATGTATAGACTTAAACGCAAAATTTGTGGAGATAATTGCAAATTACTCGTAATGACTTACTCCATAGTAAACGCGCCGAGAATATAATATGTTGTGACGTCATAGCATAAACCCGTTTAATATAGAGCGTTTTCTGGGGGTGCAGATTTCAAATGCATATAACAACAGAAAAATAAATCATAAGAAAGTTTGATTGAATGCTACAGTTGATCCGGATTATACTTTTGATTTTCGTAATAAAATAAAAAGATCCAAGTTCCCTATTGAAACTTTATATGTTTAATAAGTCCACTATTTAAATCATATCCTGAGAATTTTGTTTATCTGGTATAATCCAAACCCAAGTTATGAGGGTTAAAAAAAAACCGCTTCGCTTCGAGAAAAGGTAAGTAGGTTGCCCCTTATTGCGCTTCGTTTGACCCGTCTTGGGGGGGCACTAACGTGATCATATTGACCCCATAGACACATTTGTACCGGTTGACCTTAAATAACTCTTAGGATGTTGTTACGGGGGTGGGTCAAAAATGTACAAAAACGATGACTTTAATATATGGACAAGCCCTTACCTACACGTTTTCAATCGATTTTGGACGAACAAACGATCCATATGTCATACCAACTTGCCATAGTTATAAATGTTATAATGAAAGTGTATTGCTGTCTCATTCCAACTATAGCAAGTTGTTGCAACAAATTGCCAGATGTGTAATGGCCTTTTGTATCCCAGGTGAACGCTGTGGAGATCCCCTCACGCGGTGGCTTCAGCATCCGCGCGGTCTACCCGCAACTCGCCGTAGCCGCGCACAGCTGCGTGCCTAATATCGTGCACACTATACTACAGAATGACTACGAGTAAGTACTATAACAAGCCAGTAGAGAAACCGAACGAACACACAACAAGAACGTATTAGACAATCGATAATATGATGACATCTAACGCTTCTGAAGATCTCAATCCTCGATTTTGTCCATGGAACTTGAGGGAGATATACAGGGCCGGCCCGAGGGTAGAGCGGAGGTAGCGGCCACTCTAGGCGCTATATGTCAAGGGGCGCCAAAATGACAAGAAGGCGGAAAAATATTACCGAAATAAATTCTCATGTGAAGTGAAACCGTCAAAGGGCGCCCATCAGCGCTGGCGATATCCGACTACAGCCTATCCCCTATTGTTTGCAGAGTCCAAGTGCGTGCCGCAGTTGGCATCAAAACCGGCGCCCCCCTCCACCTGTGTTACACGCACGTGCTGTCACCCACGCTCGTCCGTCGCGAGTACCTCCTCGACTCCAAGTTCTTCGCGTGCGACTGCGCGCGCTGCGCCGACCCGACGGAGCTCGGCGCGCACCTTAGCACGCTCAAGTGTAGCAAGTGCGACAACGGCGTCATACTGTGCACTAACCCACTGGGTAAGGTGCTCACATGCTAAGTTGCTGTAGTCCTAGTTCTTCTCATGCTACGAAGCTTGGCGCGCACCCGAGCACGCTCAAGTGTAGCAAGTGCGACAACGGCGTCATACTGTGCACTAGCCCACTGGGTAAGGTGCTCACATGCTAAGTTGCTGAAGTCCTAGTTCTTCTCATGCTACGAAGCTTGGCGCGCACCCGAGCACGCTCAAGTGTAGCAAGTGCGACAACGGCGTCATACTGTGCACTAACCCACTGGGTAAGGTGCTCACATGCTAAGTTGCTGTAGTCCTAGTTCTTCTCATGCTACGAAGCTTGGCGCGCACCCGAGCACGCTCAAGTGTAGCAAGTGCGACAACGGCGTCATACTGTGCACTAACCCACTGGGTAAGGTGCTCACATGCTAAGTTGCTGTAGTCCTAGTTCTTCTCATGCTACGAAGCTTGGCGCGCACCCGAGCACGCTCAAGTGTAGCAAGTGCGACAACGGCGTCATACTGTGCACTAACCCACTGGGTAAGGTGCTCACATGCTAAGTTGCTGTAGTCCTAGTTCTTCTCATGCTACGAAGCTTGGCGCGCACCCGAGCACGCTCAAGTGTAGCAAGTGCGACAACGGCTTCATACTGTGCACTAGCCCACTGGGTAAGGTGCTCACATGCTAAGTTGCTGAAGTCCTAGTTCTTCTCATGCTACGAAGCTTGGCGCGCACCCGAGCACGCTCAAGTGTAGCAAGTGCGACAACGGCGTCATACTGTGCACTAACCCACTGGGTAAGGTGCTCACATGCTAAGTTGCTGTAGTCCTAGTTCTTCTCATGCTACGAAGCTTGGCGCGCACCCGAGCACGCTCAAGTGTAGCAAGTGCGACAACGGCGTCATACTGTGCACTAACCCACTGGGTAAGGTGCTCACATGCTAAGTTGCTGTAGTCCTAGTTCTTCTCATGCTACGAAGCTTGGCGCGCACCCGAGCACGCTCAAGTGTAGCAAGTGCGACAACGGCGTCATACTGTGCACTAACCCACTGGGTAAGGTGCTCACATGCTAAGTTGCTGTAGTCCTAGTTCTTCTCATGCTACGAAGCTTGGCGCGCACCCGAGCACGCTCAAGTGTAGCAAGTGCGACAACGGCGTCATACTGTGCACTAGCCCACTGGGTAAGGTGCTCACATGCTAAGTTGCTGAAGTCCTAGTTCTTCTCATGCTACGAAGCTTGGCGCGCACCCGAGCACGCTCAAGTGTAGCAAGTGCGACAACGGCGTCATACTGTGCACTAACCCACTGGGTAAGGTGCTCACATGCTAAGTTGCTGTAGTCCTAGTTCTTCTCATGCTACGAAGCTTGGCGCGCACCCGAGCACGCTCAAGTGTAGCAAGTGCGACAACGGCGTCATACTGTGCACTAACCCACTGGGTAAGGTGCTCACATGCTAAGTTACTGAAGTCCTAGTTCTTCTCATGCTACGAAGCTTGGCGCGCACCCGAGCACGCTCAAGTGTAACAAGTGCGGCAACGGCGTCATCCTGTGTACCCACTGCGGGCATCAGGCCCCGTAGCATGGATGGCCTTATCACGCGACAAGTGACAGGATAGAGCATCCGTCCCTGGCTGACACCTTTCGATAGAACGAGACGACGCGCTTATTCTATCACTTATCGCGTGATAACGCCATCCATGCTACGGGGCCTGGTATTCGCAAAGCAGTGGTCGTCTTGACGAGGCCGGTTTGATAAGGCTAGTCCCTGCGATCTTTCCCCTTCGACCTGCCCCACCACCATAAGTTTCTCGAGATGTGACCGAAGTAGTTTTAATATGCGTACTTAGCTTTCCCTTAATCTCCTTTACTGATATATTAAATCAATGCTTTACTTATTTAATCGTATGGCATCCTACATTATTTAATCGTACGGCATACTACATTATTTGGCCTTTGAGTTTGTCACTTTTTAGTACCACCCAGGGGACACGTGCAGGGTTGTGGACTGTGGTAGGTAGGTAGCTCCTGCGGACGCAAGTGACAGTTGTCCCCCCTTTGTCAAGTGAGTGGGCAACTCGACTGTTAGAGGTTATTAAGCCGCCCGAAGCCCTCTTACTCAGCTTAACGACTACAGTCATAGACAGCAGCCGGGATCAACTGCTTAGCGTGCCTTCCAAAGCACGGAAGCGCTCATTTATAGTAACCAGTCACCCATCCAAGGACTGACCGCTGCCATCTTTGCTTTACCTGCGTTATCGTTTCCGATTCGCAGGCGCCGCTGGGCTATGAACGCTTCACTGTGTCCCTTCACAATGCTTTACTGTGTCCTTCACAATGCTTTACTGTGTCCAGATAATGACTCATCCTGGCAATGCAACGACAAGAACTGCGGCTTCCAGACGTCAAGCGCGGCGATGAGGAAGATGCTGGCGGTCGTGCAGGCCGAGATCGACCAGCTGGACGCCCTGGAAGGTGCGCAGGCTGTCGAGATGCGAGAGGCTGTGCTTAAGAAGGTATATAAGGTGCACCATTAGAGCCAGCCATCGTTTCAAAGAAGAGAACTTTTTAAATTCATTCGAATCTTTAGTGCCGCCACATATGGGATGAACTCAACGACCAAACTCGGCCTGCCTGTCTGTGGCATGGCCATAAACTGTGTATTGACCGCGGTATGGTGCGGTCGGAATCACGCCGGCAGACTTCAGCCTGTATGTAATATATTAGTAATAAATTATGTAAATCACCAATAAAATAAAGTTCGTGAAAATGCGTTAAACCACGCTCAAGCAAAGAGGGTCAAATAGTAACTTACGGGTACCTAACTGAAGTCGTTGGATAGTGTTTTATTCTCATTATGATGTGATTGATGCATGTGTTTGTCAATATCTAAGAAGCTGCTTTCTAGTATTTTTTTTGTTATTCTAGTACAAGTCCATATTCCACCCGCGGCACGGCGTCCTACTCTCGCTGAAGCACGCGCTGGCCACGCTGTACGGGCGCGTCGAGGGCTACGCCATCGACGAGCTGCCGGACCTGCTGCTGGAGCGCAAGGCGGAGCTGTGCCGGCTCGTGCTGGACACGCTGCAGACAGTGTCGCCCGGCGAGACCAGGATGCGGGGTGAGTGTAACGACAGTACAAGTCCATATTCCACCCGCGGCACGGCGTCCTACTCTCGCTGAAGCACGCGCTGGCCACGCTGTACGGGCGCGTCGAGGGCTACGCCATCGACGAGCTGCCGGACCTGCTGCTGGAGCGCAAGGCGGAGCTGTGCCGGCTCGTGCTGGACACGCTGCAGACAGTGTCGCCCGGCGAGACCAGGATGCGGGGTGAGTGTAACGACAGTACAAGTCCATATTCCACCCGCGGCACGGCGTCCTACTCTCGCTGAAGCACGCGCTGGCCACGCTGTACGGGCGCGTCGAGGGCTACGCCATCGACGAGCTGCCGGACCTGCTGCTGGAGCGCAAGGCGGAGCTGTGCCGGCTCGTGCTGGACACGCTGCAGACAGTGTCGCCCGGCGAGACCAGGATGCGGGGTGAGTGTAACGACAGTACAAGTCCATATTCCACCCGCGGCACGGCGTCCTACTCTCGCTGAAGCACGCGCTGGCCACGCTGTACGGGCGCGTCGAGGGCTACGCCATCGACGAGCTGCCGGACCTGCTGCTGGAGCGCAAGGCGGAGCTGTGCCGGCTCGTGCTGGACACGCTGCAGACAGTGTCGCCCGGCGAGACCAGGATGCGGGGTGAGTGTAACGACAGTACAAGTCCATATTCCACCCGCGGCACGGCGTCCTACTCTCGCTGAAGCACGCGCTGGCCACGCTGTACGGGCGCGTCGAGGGCTACGCCATCGACGAGCTGCCGGACCTGCTGCTGGAGCGCAAGGCGGAGCTGTGCCGGCTCGTGCTGGACACGCTGCAGACAGTGTCGCCCGGCGAGACCAGGATGCGGGGTGAGTGTAACGACAGTACAAGTCCATATTCCACCCGCGGCACGGCGTCCTACTCTCGCTGAAGCACGCGCTGGCCACGCTGTACGGGCGCGTCGAGGGCTACGCCATCGACGAGCTGCCGGACCTGCTGCTGGAGCGCAAGGCGGAGCTGTGCCGGCTCGTGCTGGACACGCTGCAGACAGTGTCGCCCGGCGAGACCAGGATGCGGGGTGAGTGTAACGACAGTACAAGTCCATATTCCACCCGCGGCACGGCGTCCTACTCTCGCTGAAGCACGCGCTGGCCACGCTGTACGGGCGCGTCGAGGGCTACGCCATCGACGAGCTGCCGGACCTGCTGCTGGAGCGCAAGGCGGAGCTGTGCCGGCTCGTGCTGGACACGCTGCAGACAGTGTCGCCCGGCGAGACCAGGATGCGGGGTGAGTGTAACGACAGTACAAGTCCATATTCCACCCGCGGCACGGCGTCCTACTCTCGCTGAAGCACGCGCTGGCCACGCTGTACGGGCGCGTCGAGGGCTACGCCATCGACGAGCTGCCGGACCTGCTGCTGGAGCGCAAGGCGGAGCTGTGCCGGCTCGTGCTGGACACGCTGCAGACAGTGTCGCCCGGCGAGACCAGGATGCGGGGTGAGTGTAACGACAGTACAAGTCCATATTCCACCCGCGGCACGGCGTCCTACTCTCGCTGAAGCACGCGCTGGCCACGCTGTACGGGCGCGTCGAGGGCTACGCCATCGACGAGCTGCCGGACCTGCTGCTGGAGCGCAAGGCGGAGCTGTGCCGGCTCGTGCTGGACACGCTGCAGACAGTGTCGCCCGGCGAGACCAGGATGCGGGGTGAGTGTAACGACAGTACAAGTCCATATTCCACCCGCGGCACGGCGTCCTACTCTCGCTGAAGCACGCGCTGGCCACGCTGTACGGGCGCGTCGAGGGCTACGCCATCGACGAGCTGCCGGACCCGCTGCTGGAGCGCAAGGCGGAGCTGTGCCGGCTCGTGCTGGACACGCTGCAGACAGTGTCGCCCGGCGAGACCAGGATGCGGGGTGAGTGTAACGACAGTACAAGTCCACATTCCACCCGCGGCACGGCGTCCTACTCTCGCTGAAGCACGCGCTGGCCACGCTGTACGGGCGCGTCGAGGGCTACGCCATCGACGAGCTGCCGGACCCGCTGCTGGAGCGCAAGGCGGAGCTGTGCCGGCTCGTGCTGGACACGCTGCAGACAGTGTCGCCCGGCGAGACCAGGATGCGGGGTGAGTGTAACGACAGTACAAGTCCACATTCCACCCGCGGCACGGCGTCCTACTCTCGCTGAAGCACGCGCTGGCCACGCTGTACGGGTAAGTATTTTAATGTCGCGTAGTAGGCTTAGCTTACTCTACTACTTACCTAGCATGATGAAGCTATCATGTTAAACGTATTTGACACATAACAGCAGTTCTGTTCTGTTCTGTTCTGGTGACTCATCCAGCCAGCAGTTCTGCTGCAAGGACTCAGAGGTGCTGACTACAGGAGGGAGGAGGTGTTAGAGCAAAATAACGAAGAAGGCTCGCTTACCTCGTCTAGTGTAGCATATGCGGCAGAAAGTTAGTGGGGTATGAGAACCTTAACCGATCACCGACTTAACCGCAAATACTATAATGATCGGGGTAAGCGGGCTTGCTTGTCCATTTTGAACCAACTTCCGCCGCCCGGCCGCAGGCAATCGCTTCCTGCCCGAGAAACCGGAGAGCCAAGTAGATAGGACGGGAGTGTAGGTGTGCAGTCAGGATGGTTGGAGAGACGGGAGTTGGAGCCGACCCGAATACAGGCATCGTTAAGCCAGCATGGGGTAGATAGATACTATACTTGGTGAATAATATATATAATTAGTTTTTGACTGCTTTGTCCCTCCCCTTTGACCCTCAGGTTCTGACATTGAACCTCTTCGCGCTTATCGCAATTGTTAATCAAGACCCGGCGATTGTGTGTCCTCTCTGTCTCTTCGTTCTCCTCTTCTTTCTTGTCTCAGTAGTCAATCAATGATCAATGTCCACGTCTTGATTCGCTGGGTTGGTAACGTGTATCATGCGGCTGTAAATTGGTCGAGTTTCAAGTGTATGTGACTGCGGCTGTAGACTTGTCTTTCCTCAGTAAGTAGTCGCGGCTCGGCCATGTGCGCGTCGTTGCGAAGTGCTTTCGTGAAAGTGCCTTCAAGACTTGTTTTAGATAGAGTTGCCTTACTTCTTACTTCACTAGGCATGGTAATAAAATTTGGTTCTTTCTTTTACCTTTATCACTGCTGCTAGCGCGGTTGTCATATAGTTACATATATGTGGATTGAACGTTGACGATGCAAACCCGAGCCATTAAACACTCATTACCTACTAGTTTTCATCACTCGCTTCGACGTCAAAACTTCCCACTCAAATCACGTCACCGGTTCATCCAGCACCTGTACATGCTACCATCCTAATACAAACTTAAACACTGCACCCATAATAAAATGCACTGTTATTATCGTAGTTCATCAATAGCAACACTTACTTCTGCACTAAAATCGCCTCGACAATGCAACTTGTCTGGCCCCGTAGCATGGATCTATCACGCGACAAGTGATAGGATAGAGCTGCCGTCCCTGGCTGACACCGTTCGATAGAATGAGACGACGCGCTTATCCTATCACTTATCGCGTGACAACGCCATCCATGCTACGGGGCCTGGACACTAAATATTTAGACACGCGTATCAACTGCACAATAGGTAGTCAAAATACACTCCCTACTCGTTTCCAAAGCCGACTTTCTCCGCTAAAACCTTCCTTTCAAATCACTTTACCGGTTCATTCAGCACACCTGCACATGTCACCATCTTAACGCACACATCATAAAATACACTTTTATTATTATAGTAGTTCATCAATCAATTGCAACATTCACCTCTGCACCAAAATCAGATTACAGGTAAGTATGTAGTAGGTACACACTAATTACATAGTCGGTTATAGTGTTCCGACTTCATCCCTAGGCAGGGCATCCATTATACCGCCCAATACGGCTTTCCATATTTCCAGACCATCTAGCCGATTATCGTCCATACGCCCAAGGCATGGCACCGTATAAAATTTTTGATTCATCTGCGAATGGCATTTAGTTCGTAAGCAATTTCAGCCTTTTGGAATCCGTACAATTCATTTATTTTGAACCTTGTCGGTCGGTCGCCACGATCTTGTTTTGTTCTATTGTCTTCATGAACCGCGATTACTGCACGTGGGTTTTCTCCAAGTTTCTTGGTAGGCGCAAATTTTAGTCACCCCTTGTCCGTTTTTTTTTTCTTTTTGTTTTTGCCCTTTCTATGTCAGGCTCGTGGCGGCGACGTTCTGTATTTTATTGTTGCTAACGCCAGATGTGTGATTGTAAAAGCATTGTAGACCTTCCATCCATTGTCCATAACTCAGTGGCTTAAAAGAGCATGAAGCTTCCGCTATGGGCTTGAAGGAAAAAACAATGATTGTATATTACCCGCTAGGCGAAAGCAAT
The DNA here is from genome assembly GCA_963854355.1 of Epinotia brunnichana. NCBI lineage: Eukaryota > Metazoa > Arthropoda > Insecta > Lepidoptera > Tortricidae > Epinotia > Epinotia brunnichana. Next base: position 7,579,199 of record OY977953.1, on the reverse strand, counting down.
CACCCAAAATAGTTTTAGTAATTATTAGCTGGACTCTAAGATAAAGGGGCAAATCGCGACACGGCGTTACATGCTAATATTAGTAATAAAATCAAATGGATAATACATATAGGTATATCATTCTAAACATAATAAATTAAATTGTTAACTTCCACCATTGGCCATTGCCATTACAAAACTTATGATCTAAGGTTTCAAGCCTTTTTGCACCGAAAGTCTTTGAATGTTACAGAACAGCGTGCAACCCTTGAGTATGTGCTTACTGTTAAATGTGAACGATTAAAAGGAAGTAAATGATTATCTAAATATATATTGTGTACACATATAGATAATTAACTAGTGGAGGTTTATCGACATAACAGTGCGTCATCAACATCATAACAAGAGGAGGACGAATCAGGCAAGGTTGGTCCGCTATATCGGAGCCCGCCAATTACCGCCACCTCACGGTGATTTATGCGTACATTTGAATATTGGAGAGACCTCATCAAATGTATCGCTTCAACTTGGACAAGCGTCGTCGTAGCTGGCGAAGACGATAGAAGATGACCGCACATTAATCAGCTGCATTCACTGTTATATAATATATAGACGCACTGCAAATTTTTTTTTTGTAGACCGGCATGTATCGCGAAATGAGTACGAGTATCGAAGCGAGTTATCGGAACGGACAGCGTGGTTTTAGGCGATGGAGATCGAGGCGAGCGCTTCAGATGTGTATTTCTAGTTTAACCATTGATCCACCTCCTCCCTGCATTAGTATATAGTTATTTCTAGTTTAACGATCGTTAAAATAAACTATTTATATGACTGACATCTACTCCATGCAATATTAGGTAACTAAGTAAATAACTAATTAACAGCAGAGGTGCAATTTTATAGCTTCTCTGCTTCCCTAGGTGTGGGTCAAAGCAGATGTTCTTCGCCGTTGATCATTAGGAAGAAACAAGAAGTGATAAGTGCGCGGGATGGCAGGGTGTTGTACATTGTATTAAGTATTCTACACAATATTAAGTTGGAGGCCTTTGTGCTAGGTGCTAGGGGCGTAAACAGATGTGTTATATTGCTCGTCTAACTGTTGAACATTCGATCTAGCTTGAAAGTGGGATACGTTAGGACCAGGTAAAATAGCTTTTCCCGAGACCAAGGGGCCTCGTAGATTTACCCGTCATTTTCAAATCACTGAGCGATTTAGCCTTCAGAAAAAGGGTCTGGAATTTTAAAACTACAACTTTAATGGAAGGACCTCACCGGTTTTTAACTGTGACGACGGCGTGCCCTGTTAGGTGGCGACAGGTACAGGGTTGCTATTGCTGCAATTCACGGAGCTTGGAGTTGCACGCACTTTTATTGCACTCACTGTTTATACCCCCAATATATAACACACTGCGATTAACCCGGCACAACACAATTTGAAAAAATCGAAGGGATGACTCAATGTATAAGTCACGCGTGTTATTTGGACTTGCGAAAGACGCGGGCGCAAGCAACATCTGCAACTGACCGACCTATTGTCTCATGGGCTTTTGTTAAATTTTATGGCGATAGGAAAGGACGAGAAAGGATCTCAGGCAACGACCGCTCTGTTCGGCTGCCCATACGAGACTCCTATTTGACACATAACAGCAGTGAAGAAATAGTACCTTTTTACTTTTGAAACCAACTCATCTCACACTTTTAACGAACTATTACAGGTATGATGCTATACGAGCTCCACGCACCAATCATGTTCCTCGCGCGCAGCGAGTTCAGCGCCGGCCTGATCACTCAGGAGAAACTGAAAGAACGACTGCAGGAGCCCATCCGGTGCCTCGCCGAGGCATCCAGCATCCTCGGCCGCGAGGACCCGCAGAGCCCCGAGGGCATCACGGGCGAGATCGCGAGGCAGTCCATGGAACAGCTTCAAGCTAGCCTTGACTCACTGTAGTTGATAGTTCGTCGCTTTATTTTTCTATGACATCACATTTTCATATAATTTTGACCTGTCAAAAAACCAAAAGGCTCGCGCCCTCGCACTCGTCGCCTGTCCATAAGCGTGGCCTTAGTTGTTTAACAGTCAACAAGACTAAAGATTACGATGCCTCAGTGTCCGATGGGCGTAATGCGTTGAAAAGTCCAAATACTCCAATTGGGAATGGATAAAAATTTTAGAAGTGCCTAATTTTTTTTGGTGATAATTAACCTTCCTTAGCACTACAAAAAAGTTGCAGACTTTTCAGCTGCGTCAATTATTTTTGAAAAATATAAACAGTTTCCTCACTTAGGTTTTGGGTTTAGGACGGCAAATAAGACACATATTACAAAAAAAATATCTTTAAAATCCGTGGTAAACTGACACTGGCAATGATATTGACAACTGCAGCAGCTATATTTGAGTCGCTTAACTTCAAACTCGGGTAAATCCATTCGACCCTATCAGCAAATATCTACCTTATCACCTTTGCTTAATAGCAAAATCGCATGATTTGACAGATGGATTTACCCGGGTTTGAAATTAAGCGACTCATTTGTCATTGCTAGTGTCAGATATATAAAATATTTTTTGTAAAATGAGACGGGGTCAAGGAAAGTGTCTCATTCGCCGTCCTAAACCCAAAACGTAAGTGAGGAAACTGTTAATAAGTATTTTTCAAAAATAAATGACGCAGCTGAAGTCTGCAACTTTTTTCTGGTGCTAAGGAAGGTTATTCGTAGCACCAAAAAAATAATCAGGCACTTCTAAAATTTTCATCCATTCCCCATGGTTCATACTGCCTCGGTGTGGTAATGTTAATTAATTTACAATTTACATTACTGAAAGATGTACAAGATATTAAACTATGTATTTTTATAATTTTATATGCTTGATGTATTAGTAAGTGTTGTGTGATTATAAATTAGCCTTAAAAGACAAACTTTACTTTATGATCTCTTGGAAAACAGTTAGCAAGATTATTTTTAATGTTATATACATTTTAAATGAATTCAAAAATTCTGCATTATGAAATGAAATTTATGAGATTTTATTTGAATCGAAATAAGGTACCTACTTAGGTACAACTTTTTCGAAATAATAGTGATGATTAGTATTCGATTTATGTATAGTTTATATGTTATAATAATGTTGGGTATGAATTAAATGTTTTTAAACATATTATGTTTTATTGTACATTAACAGTTAGGTAACCATACCATTAAAAATTAATTTTCTTGATTTTCTTTTTGTCAGCTGCAGTAGAATTTGTCACCTTTACCTGTTGGCCTATATCTTCAATATTGTCTGTACTTTCCAGAGTACCCAGTTTCAGAGAAGTCTCTTCCCTTTCACCTTGAGTCTGAAAATACAAGTAAGACACATAATTATAGTACAGTCAGCATCAGATAGTTAGTAGCAGCCAAGGTAGCCAAATATATTGTAACACTTCCTTACTCCTATACTAATAAAGAAGTGTTGCGATGTATTTGGCTACCTTGGCTGCTACTATCTGATGCTGACTGTACCCATACAAAATAAAAAAGAGTTGTGTGATAAGATAAGACTGATAAGTATCATCATTTATAGAGAATGAATGTATCATAAAATTGTAGTAAATATGAAATCAATCTGAATTTCCAAGTCACACTATTCATTTAATATTCTATCTATGTGACATTATGTGCATATCTTCAACTCTTATATACAGTCAACCAATTTGATTCCTAGGCCATCATAGAACCTTGCCGTTGTAAATGCTATGTCAACAGGTTACTAGGATTATTGTGATGCTATGTAGTAGTTAAAATGACAGGGTTCTACTGTGGCCTAGGAATTGAATTGGTTGACCATACACATATTAAAACTCTGGTTTTGACATTATGGGACATGCGCGTGCATCGGCGGCCGGAGGCAACTGAGGCGCGCGCTAACGCTGCGTCGGTATTTACGCAGCGGTTGGAGCGAGAGGCAAGATATCGCGCGCTGCTCTCGTGCAACTTATTTTCGCGTCGGGTGGATGGAAATCTTGGTATTCTCATGTACCCGTCCTATGCATTTTGTGCTCGCGGGAAAAGGTATATAAGGAGTTTACGTTTGTAAATAAATGTTCAGGTTATATAATCATCGCGCGTCCGCCGCGCCGCGCGGACGTGCCACCGGCCGACCACCTGCGCCGCGTCCATTGAGGATGTCCTTTTGGACATAGGCCCGTCGTTCGACGGAGTCATTTCGGAGCAGATGTTCCTGTCTACTGGAAGAAGTTAAAGCGGAGTTGTCGTTTGGCTGCATTCTCGCAGCTCGGTACTGAGTACTGGGGGACCTTGCGCTGTCAGTCAGGTTTGACAGTCTGGGAATCCCGGGAAATTACTAAGCGGTGGGGGTGTGGTCGGACTTCGACTCTGCGGAGATTTCGACCACGCCGGCGGATGACCCTGCTCCTTCATCACGGATCTGGACTTCGATGCGGCCCGCGGGACTGCCGTACTGGCTGCAATCTCGTAGCTCGGTATTTAGTACTGGGGGACAGCCTCCATTTGTTTTGAGGCCCATTTGGAGGTGGAAACCCGGGAAATTGCTGACTATGGGAGAGCGGTTGGTCTTCGGAAACGTGGGGCCCGCGTCGCACTACAAGGACAAGAAAAACAATCTGGCCCTTGTCAATCGGGCGCAGTTTCTTCGAGACCGTCGTTAGGCTGTATCTCGTCAGCGGCTCGGTATTGAGTACTGGGGGACCCCGCGCTGTCAGTCATGTTCGACAGTCGGGGAAACTCGGGAAATTGCTGAAAAGCGGAGACGCCACCTGGACTTCGTGATCATCGGGACTTCGCTCGAGAGAAGAGAGCTTCACTGCGTGGACCTGCGTCTAGCCCGTGGATCTTCGGCCGATCTACGTGCGCCTCGCTACCACTGCAGCCGGCCCTGCGGCTGTATCAGCAGTGAAATCCGTGCACCGTGAGCCACGCCCTCTGCGGCGGGGGGGGTGGGGGGCTCCGGATCGCCACGAGAGGACATAGAAGAATGGAATAAATATTCTTGCACAGTTATGTATGTGCTCTATGTTATGTCATTTCAATAAAGATACCCCTTAGCTTAAGCTTAGTTAGGATAGTTAAATAGCGCGCTGTGCGCGCGTGCAATGGCCAGTTGGGCCTTGCATAGTTATAGGCAAGTAGTTAAGGGCCCCTTCGGGGCCCAACTTAAGAAGCTAGGCAGGAAAAAAAAAAAAAAAAAAAAAAAAAAAAAAAAAAAAAAAAAAAATGTTCATTATTATATCGATCGCTGCGTGTTTCACTGGTCTCCTGCCGCCAAAACCCCCATAACATAATAATCAACAGTCAGTGACAGTGCATATACTCACTGTAGGACAATCCTTCCTCAAGTGTGTGACATCTCCACACAGCTTGCAGGAACCACCGTTTGGATATAAACCTTTGGGGTTGTCTGGACATTGCCTGGCTAAGTGGCCCTGGAATAATGAAATCAATTAATCACTACTATTATAATAAAAAATATTAATATCCGGATTCTAATAATAAAGTTGTCACAATGGTTTTACTCATAAAGAAACCCACCTGTTCTCTACAAATGAAACAAGTAGCAAATCTGAATTCGTTATCCCTCTGAACTTTGCATTCAAACTGCCTGTGCTCCGTTGAGCCACATTTAAAGCAGATTCCTTCTGCCGCATCTACTCCAGGTATCTTTGACTTTAGTTCTGGGCAGTCAGAGAGATTATGCCCACCCTTCCTGCAGTTGTAACACACATCTCTTTTCAACCTGGCTAAAGCCTTCTCAGCTCTCCGTCTTTCAAGTTTCATGGTTCTCTGCACCTCGCTCTTTGGGATTCCTTTCTGGATCATACTGTTCCTTAACTCTGCGAGACGCTCAGCATCTTTCTTCATTATGGGGAAACCATCAAATCTCACAAGCTCTACTTCTTTAGTGTTAATAATGAGTTGAAAACTCTGGTCATTGATTTCCTTTCTTCTGACAGCTTTACCGTTGGCTATTTTACCTTTCTTTTTATTTTTCATGTTATTTTCAGTTGATTTGTTAGGGTTTGGATTACTTTTATTAGGGAAAGGTTTATCAACAGCATTTGATTCAAGTGTTTTCTCTGTTTGTGCAACATTCTCCATACTTTTATTAGCTTTTTGTTTGTTTTTCTTTTTTTTCTTCTGTTTCTTTTCAGTTAGTTGTGCTTCTGTGTCAGGGGATGTTTCAGTCTGCATGGCCTCAGTAGGTGCAGGTGGAGAAGACTCTGTGGTTGTCTTATTTTTCTTTTTCTTCTTCTTTTTACTATTTTCTTGAGATGGCGGGGCATCAGCAGACTCATTTACACCACCATTATTAGACGTTTCTTGTAGCTTATTATCTGCAGGCTGCTTTAGAGGTAAGAGTCTTTTCTTAGGTTGTTCTTCTGGGAAATCACACCAAGTGGCTTTCCTTTTGGACACTTTTTGTTCCTTCAAAAAGTTTTCGTAGTTTGTAATACGCTGGTTCTCAGCCTGAAAGTAACAAAATTATATTATTATTAAATCACAATAGAATAAAATAATCTTTATTAATAAAACTATAATGTTATAAAGTAAAGAACGAATCAAAAGTAATAAAAACCTCCTGTCGCTTGCTTGATTCCTCTTTCTCCTTTTTCGACTGCATTAGTTGCTCTTTCATGACTTCCCATGGCGTACTGTCTTCAGGAGCTCTCTCGTTCGAGGACTTAGACCCCTTCGCTCGAGCGAATCGAGTCATTGAAAATGCCCTCAAATTACAAATCACTCGTTGCAAGGAACTACGCACGTGTGTGATTTTGTGAAAGATAACTGACACAACTTGTCAAGTCAGTGGTAACGTCAAACTGACAGTGACTTTACAGGGCCGTATTTCTGATATTTAACATTAGTTGTTATTCATAAAAAATGCTTGGGGGAAACGTGGAACGCGGCGGTTTAGGTTTTCGTTTCTCATACTTTTATTTATAAATTTAGTGTAAATTATAGATCAGAAAAGTGTTATTTTGTATGTAGTTTCTTTGTATTTTGTGTAAATATTATTTTTTTGTAGTTAGTGTAAATATCTACATTGGATTAGGTAAGTTTTCTTTACTGTATGTAATATGGAGACGGAAAAGGAACCTCCTGACCCTGGAGGGGGAGGTCTTCAGGTTGGTTACAATGTTATAGTTGATAACAACGAGTCCAGTGTGGACACAGATGCATCTGTTGTTTCTGCTAGTGGCAGAAATACTTTAAAACGTAAACACAGTAAGAGATGCAAAAATTGCGATAAAAAAGTTCGAAAGAGTCAGGATGGCATTAACTTTATTGTTTGTGCTTGTCAGTCTTCTGAGATAAAAATGATCCAAGAAACCCTTCCGAATCATACTAATGACCAAGTGACTAAATCTCCTGTAGTTTCTGACTTGAATATAACCAAAGATAAATTTACAAAAGTTGGCAGAGATTTATTCTCAACCACAGATGCAGCACCATTTACAATTCATGTCCAACTTAAGCAGACCGAACGAAACTCGTCCTTGCATCCGGTATCCTTTGGGAAGTTTTTAATGAGGAACAAATTTAATAATATCATAAATGGTAGCGTGAAACGTATTGGTAGGACTCGTATATCCATGGCCTTCTCGAAGTATAATGACGCCAACGTATTTTTGAGTGATTCTCGCCTTGAAGCTGAGAATTTGACCGCCTTCATTCCATCATTTTCTGTGACCCGCATGGGCTTAGTCCGTGGCATCCCGGCAGAGTGGACAGAACAAGATATTATTGAGAACATTTCTGTACCCGCTGGGTGTGGAAAGGTACTCAAGGTAAGACGCCTGAATCATAGAGTTCCGGTTAATGGGTCGATTACATGGCAACCTTCCGAAACCATAGTAATCACTTTCGATGGCCAAATCCTCCCAAAAAAAGTATTCTCTTGCTATAATTCCCTTCCGGTAGATTTATATATATTCCCAACAATTCAATGTTTCAATTGCTGCAAATTTGGACACACAAAAACAAACTGCAGATCGAAGCCTAAGTGTTTCAAGTGTGGGCAGATGCATGCTGGACACACTTGTACAGTAGAGGAAGATTGTGCTAGTTGCTGCTTATGCAATGGTTTTCATTTCGCAACTAATAGATCTTGCCCAGAACACAAGCGTCAAAAGGACATAAAAGTAACCATGGCTAACAACTGCATCTCTTATGGAGAAGCAGTCAAAATCCACCCAGCAGCCTCCAAGTCATTTGCTGATGTTCTTCAGACTCAACCCCAGCCACAACTGATCTACTCTAGTCCACCCCATAATATCCCTACTCTATCCCCAAAAACAACCGCTCAGTCTAATAGCCACAATAGTTATAGAAAAACAATTTTCCTTAAACCACGTACGGCTCTGAGACAAACCACCAAGGGTTATGATGTTGCCGCACATAATGCCTTGGTTAGCGGGCATTCCATGCCATCGCCACAAAACGGCTGTGCGCTTCAGAGCAATACCAATAAAGAAGAGAGGCAGTCTACATCTGATGATATCCAAGCCTTAATTAATCTGTTGTCGAATCCGAATATTAGCTTACCGTCCCACGTTGCCCCTCTTGCTGAGATACTTTTAGTAGCCATACAAAATAATGGACAAAATAATTCAATGGAATTGCAGAAGTGTAATAAATAAAAAGCATGATTTAAGTTATTTATTAAACAAATATGAACCTTATGTTTTTGCCCTTTCTGAGACATGGCTCAAACCCAGAGCTCTTCTTAGAGTTACTGGATATTCATGTCTCAGAGAAGACCGTCCTGATGGGTATGGTGGAGTAGCCTTACTTATCAGGAATTCCATTTCATTTACACCAGTTCATCTCCCATCTCATAGTAACAATGTCTCAATTGTTGCTGCCATTGTAAATAACATGTGTATCATATCTGTATATATTCCTCATCCATCTTCATCTATTTTACACGAATTTGAACAATTAATATGTACTCTTCCAAAGCCCATGCTGATTTTAGGTGATTTTAATTCCCAACATCAGCTATGGGGTAGTTCGATCTCTAGTTACCATGGGGAGCGTATAATAGAAATTCTTGATAATCAAAACCTTTGTGTATTAAATACTGGCCTTCCTACCCGACGAACAGCACCTTTTGAATTAACAAGTGTTGTTGACTTATCTATTTGTTCAGCTCAAATTTCATCTTCTTTAACTTGGCATAGACTGGAATCTACATTTGGTAGTGATCATTTCCCAATCATAGTTACATATTCCAATCCTGTTCCATCATCCCCTAAGCCTAGTCCAAGGCTAAAGTACAATTTATGCAATGCGGATTGGAAAGTTTTTCAAAGTCGTATTGAAGATAAATTGTTGCAGTTGCCTAGTGTAGCTGACAGTGACATAGTGAGTTGTTCAGTTGCATTAGCCCAAGCCATCATAGAAGCGGCTGATGAAACTTTCCCTGTAAAAAATAGAGCATCAGGTAAAATTCCATCTCCTCCCTGGTGGGACAATGAGTGTACTCAGGCAATTCGTAGGCGTAAGGAGGCTGAAAGACAGTACCGTCACTTTATGACAAACGAAAACTTTGAGCTATACATGCAGGTAGCGCGTGACACTAAAAAGTTATTGCGAAAGAAAAAATTTGAAGGATGGAGAAGATTCTGTGCTTCTCTTAATCCTAATGTTAAACCTTCCATAGTGTGGAACAATATTAAGAGGTTCCGACACGCTTTTAATGAGCCTTCTACACAGATTCTACCTTCAAGTTTAGCTCAGCAATTTATGGACAGATTAGCACCAGCTTCAGTTCCAGAAGAATACGTATTTCACCCTTCTTCCTTTTTATATGATCCCACATGCAGTCCTAATTTTAATGCTCCCTTTAAAATTGAAGAGTTAAAAGGTGTATTAAGTAACTTGAAAGATACTGCACCTGGTCATGATGGAGTCCCATATTCATTTCTGGCCAATGCCGGTGATTGCATTCTTATTTATTATCTTCACATTATTAATTCTGTTACACAGTCTGGAATAGTCCCAGATTCATGGAGATCTCAAATAGTCATTCCTATTTTAAAACCCAATAAACCAGCGTCAGATGTTACTTCTTACAGGCCTATTGCTTTATCTTCAGTATTTGCTAAAATTACAGAACACTTGATTAAAAACAGATTAGAATTTTTTATTGAAAGCAATAAATTACTGGCTGATAGTCAGTTTGGATTTCGTAAAGGTAGATCTACTTATGATAGTCTAGCTATATTAACATCAGATATCCGGTTGGCATTTTCCAGAGATGAATCAGTGGTAGCTGCCTTTCTGGACATTAGTGCTGCATATGATAATGTCTTAGTTTCAGTGTTAACAGAAAAGCTGTTCAAATTAGGAGTACCAATAATGTTAAGCAACTTTATAATTAATATTTTGTCTCAAAGGTCCATTAGTCTTCTCATAGATGATACCAACAGGATTACTCGCTTAGTGTGGAGAGGACTTCCACAAGGGTCTGTTTTAAGCCCTCTGCTTTACAATATTTATACATTTGACTTAGAATCATCTCTAAATGGCACTGTTAGAGTTTTGCAGTATGCTGATGACTTGCTATTATACTCACCAAATGTTTCTGTTCAACAGGCCAGTAGAACCATTTCTTACTCATTGAGTCTATTGAAATTGTGGTTAGACTTTAATGGTTTAGAACTCTCTATTCCTAAAAGTGTAGTTGTTTTATTCACAAGAAAACTATTTCCTCCTCCGGTCACTGTAGAATATGGTAACAGTCCCGTCTCTGTAAAAAGTCAAACAAAATTTTTAGGTGTCATTTTGGACAGAAAATTAACAGGTCTTCCCCATTGTGACTATGTAGTTTCTAAATGTGAAAAAAATATTAATATACTTAGGTGTGTATCTGGAGTTTGGTGGGGAGCACATCCTTTTTGCCTTAAACTGATGTATAATGCCCTGATAAGGAGTGTTCTAGACTATGGGACATTTCTGCTAGAACCAGGAAGTGTTGCAGGTTTCAAGAAACTATCTAGTATACAGTCTAAAGCTCTTAGAATTATCTGTGGTGCTATGAAATCTAGTCCCATTAATGCAATGCAGGTTGAGTGTTGTGAACCACCTCTTCATTTACGGCGACAATTTCTTTCAGATAGGTATCTCTTCCGTTGCTCTCAATTTTCAAATCACCAACTTTGGCCTATCTTAATAAACCTCTCTTTTGAAATAACCTCATCTAAATATTGGAAACATAAGAGCCCCCCTTGCTTAATTAAAAGTTTTGAAAAAGTTAAATCTATACCTGCCCCCACTGTTAGCGCTTCTACACTGCCGATCTTCCAGCATGAATATGAATCTCTCACACTTGTTCCTTCAGTTTTCTTAAATATCGGCATCTCAAAGAATGATGTGGAACACAATAAGCAGTTTCTGAGTTTCATTGGAACTGAGGGCCTGGGTGCTCATCATATTTACACGGATGCTTCTAAGATATCAGTTGATGGTTGTGTTGGAATTGGAGTTCTACACATTCAATCAAATGTATATCAAAAAGTCAAGTTGCCCCCAGAGTCATCCGTGTATAGTGGCGAGTGCTTTGGCATCCTGAAAGCAATAGAGATGATCATTATTATGCGTCTTAAAAAGTCCATAATATTTTCGGATTCATTAAGTTCTTTACAATCAATTGCAAAATTTCCTTTCAGTTCAAAATCTAATAATCCAATAATTTATAAAATACGTAGCCTTTTGTTGAAATGTTTTCTTAATGACTGTTCTGTTTCCTTTGCCTGGATCCCCGGGCATAGAGGCATAAAAGGGAACGAAAAGGTGGATGCACTGGCTCGGGATGCCATTGACTGTGGTGATATGTTTCCTTATGAAAATATACCTGAAGATCTTTTAGCTTTGCCCAAAGTATACCTACGAGACGATTGGATGAAACTTTGGACATCACCTGATGCAAGGACGGGTTTACGGTACCGGGGCATACAACCTGTAATTCCTGCCAAACCATGGTTTTCTAAAATAACAATTTCCAAACCAGCAACCAGTATGGTAATCCGCATGAGATTGGGTCACTTGTGTACACCGGAGCATCTTGCAAGACTAGGCATTGTGGCCAGTTCTGCATGCATTTGTGGTGCTGATCCCTGTGACCTAAACCACATATTTTTCGAATGTGAACAATACGATCGCTCAATATTATTAAATCAGCTGTCAACCCTTAACGTTCCTTTTCCTGTATCCATTTCTTCACTCCTATGTATAAATGACTCATCCTTGTATATATTTAAAGCCTTGTATTCATTTTTATCTGTAAATAATATTAAACTATAATATATATTATAATAACCCTTTCCTGATCTTTCCTTTCTATCAAAATTTCCGATCCATATTTTCCTGAATTATACCCGTTTCCTCGTTTTTTGGCTGAATGCGCCAAGAGCGCGATGCCATAAAAAAAAAAAAAAAAAAAAAAAATGCTTGCTCTATTTTAAATTATATCATCAACGTGCGAAACTATACAATACCGTTCAAGATACTTTTTATATGTACAAGAAAATTTATTATACATATCAAATGGTCGCACTACACTTGGCGTCGTTTGCCCATTTGGACATTCAGTCATATGAACAGCCATTACCCGGAAGGAAATATTCGTGCGACCATAAAAATATCTAGAAAAAATTGTGGTCAACACATTTTAGGGTACGTTCAGAAACAATAGTACATTACTGCAAAGGCCGTGAAGTAAGGGATTGATGGACGAGTTTGGGCTAGACGGCCGAGTCGTAGACGAGACCGGATACAACGAGTCCAGCAATCCCTGTTCCGGCCGAGGCTTGTATAGTGCTTTTCTCAAACGATGTGAGGAAATAATAAATAGTTATTTGTTATACAAGGGTGCAGTTATAATTTAACCGCGAGTGTGGAATTGAAACACGAGCTAGCGAATGTGAGTGGTTTAAAAATAGAATCCTTTTCACCTCACTAAAGTGAGAAAGATTCTAGATAAAAAAATCTAAAAAAGAAAAAAAAACATTAAAAAAGAATAATATTAAAAAAACATTACAAAAGAGTAAAACAAAAAGGAAAAAAATATTTAAAAAAAACAACTAAAAAAACAAAAAAAAACTAAAAAAACAAAAAAAACGCCCAAAAAATGACAAAAAAACAAAAAAAAGGATAAAAACAAAAAAATGGACAAAAAAAAAGAAAAACAAACAAAAAACATTAAAAAAAAAAACAAAAAAAAAGGAAAAAACAAAAAAAAAAGAAAAACATTAACAAAAAACAAAAAAAACAAACAAAAAGAAAAAAACAAAAAAAAAACTAAAAAAAAGAAAAACAAACAAAAAACATTAAAAAAAAACAAAAAAAGGAAAAAAACAAAAAAAAGAAAAACATTAAAAAAAAACAAAAAAAAGGAAAAAATACAAAAAAAACTAAAACAATTAAAAAAAAGTATTGGTGGTTGGCAGTATGTATTTTTTCCTTTGTCTGTTTAATATCAGTAAGCAAATTTAAAAAGTTAGAGTAGCGGCCAATAATGTTTTTTCACTTCTCATGCTCTAAAAGTTCGTCTTTATGTCGTGCGTAGGCGACATAAAGTCGCTTTTTATGCTCTAGAGCATAAAGTAAAATCTTCGTCGAAGACCAAGGCAATCGCTGCAACAGCCACACGAACATCTTTAACTTCATACAACAACCTCTTTATTTTATTTCGTTTCGTTCGTATTCTAAGACCAAGGCAAAGATACCAACAGCCAAAGTACACAATAAAACTTCATGAAATAAACTTATAATTTGTATTTCGTCTCATTTATTATTTTACGTGTTGCTGTTTCATTTCCTCGCAATCGAAGTGAAAAGTAGAGTGTACAACTCGTCCATAAAACCCATTTTACACTCGACTTTATATCTATCCTCGCTCGCAAGCTCGCTCGGATGGATAAACGTCTCGAGTAAAATGGTGCGTTTTATGCACTTGTTGTACAATCTACTATTAGTTAGGGTTTTCATACATTACTTCTTGGCCTAGGCCAAAAAGTAATGTAGGGAGCCATAAACAAGGAACTTCATGTCTTCATTTCGTGACATTAACGCATACATTTCCGAGCATGTTTGAGAAAAATGATTTTATCCTCGTAAGTCACGATCCGATTTTCACAATCTCAATGAAATTATCAATTTCTAAAATAAATCATGCTCATTTTCTTATTTTTATCATAAGGAAAAAATATGATAACAAGGCAAAAGATACATTTGAACACTAGAACCGTAAGATGAAAGTCCACTTTTTGGTTTATAAACGCACTTTTACTTATGATCGAAATTATTTTATTATCATTCAAATCAAAGAATATAGGGGAAAAGGGCGGGAAACTTCGAGGTGAACGCGCGTGTTTTTCTCGAGTTACAAAATTTTTTATATTTATAGTGGTCAACGCAGGATAATTCATTTGTAAATATTATCAGTAGTTAGTTTTTATGTATTTGTGTATATAACTTCATAGATTTGGTAAGTTTTTGTATATATTTTCACCATGGATCCCCCTGTTGACCCAGGGGGAGGCCACTTGGTCCCTGATGTTTCACATACGGTCACTATTTATAGTGACCATGATAAGAAATCTGATGGTATGGACACTGATGCTAGTTCCAAATCTTCTGGCTTTAGGAAACGTAAGTCAGTAACTAGAAAAATATGCCGTCATTGTAATAAAAAGAAGCGTAGCAAAAATGCAGAAACAAATAGAGATAGAGATTCGCTCCGGGATGATTGTAATTGTCAGGATTCTTCCATTAAACCGGAAAGCATTCAAATTCAAGTCCCTCTCCCTCCTCCAGCGTCTGCTCCAGTTTCATCAGTACAGGCTCAGCTCCCAGTTACAGGTACAGACACAGTTTCCCAGCCCACAGACATGTTTAGGAAGCAGTTCATTCCTTCGGATTGTTCTCCTTATGTAATTCATATCCAGAAACAGCAAGAGTCGCCCAATGATGGCGCTTCTATTCACTCCATGGCTTTTGGGAACCTACTAAAAAAACTTAACTTTAAAAACATTGTTAATGGCAGTGTCAAACGCATTGGACGGAATAGAGTCACCCTTTCATTTACGAAATACCAGGATGCAAACGATTTTCTCAATGACAAAAGACTTACTGACAATAAATACAAATCGTTTATTCCATCATTTCATGTGATAAGAATGGGAGTAATAAAGGGCGTACCAGCAGAGTGGTCTTTAGACGAGGTTAAAGAAAACATCAGTGTACCTGTCGGTTGTGGTGATGTTATAAAGTTGAGAAGACTTAATTATAAAGTCATGGTGGATGGTTCCCCCGTGTGGAAGCCATCTCAATCTGTAGTTCTTACATTTGATGGACAGGTTCTCCCGAAACGTATATTTATGTGTTACAATTCTCTCCTTGTAGATTTATATGTCTTTCCCACCATCCAATGTTTCAATTGCTGCCGTTTTGGACACACGCAGATGCAATGCAGATCAAAGCCGCGCTGTTATAAATGTGGGCAAGGGCACACTGGCTCTTCATGTAACATTGAGGAGGATTGTGCATCTTGTTGCTTGTGCTCTGGTCTTCATTTTGCAATAAATAAACGCTGTCCCGAGTTTGAACGCCAAAAGAATATTAAACTAACTATGGCCCAAAGTGCAATATCTTATGCAGAAGCATCAAAATTACATCCTTCAGTAACTAAACCTTATGCTGATGTAGTCATGGCTACTCCTCCATCCTTCCAGACTGTAATAAATAGTCCATCTCACACACAGACACACACAGCTTCACAGTCTTATAAAAAGACAGTTTTTCTCAAACCTAGAAATATACCTAAGCCTCAAAAGGGTTATGACTCTCAGGCACATCATAATTTGTCAAAAGACTACAATATGCAATCAGCTTCAGGGAATGGTAGTGCATTATTAAGTCAACCAAAAGAACAATCTACTAAGGATATCATTCTAGAAATCCTTAAGATATTTTCCAATAGTAATAGTAATATGAATTCAGAACCGAACATCATTGCACAGTTAATTAGTTTATTATCTAAAGTCTTCAATTTCAATAATGGCGAACAAATCCAAAGTTCTCCAGTGGAATTGTCATAGTATCAATAATAAGAAATCAGATTTACTTCATTTAATTAGGAAATATGATCCATTTGTTATTACACTTTCAGAAACGTGGCTCCGATCTGAGTCATGTTTCAGAATTCCTGGCTATTCATGTCTCCGTGAAGATAGATCGGATGGATATGGTGGTGTAGCCATTCTTATTAAAAAATCATTTAATTTTTCATATCATTCATTATCACATAGTAATGATTATTCCATTATTTCAGCCATTGTAAATAACATCTGCATAGTTTCAGTGTATATTCCTCATCCTTCATTAGTCATTCTTAGAGAAATTAGAAGCATAATATCATCCCTTCCTTCCCCTTTCATAATTTTAGGTGATTTTAATTGCCATCATCCTACATGGGGATGCATCAATTCGAGTAATTTAGGAGAAGAAATAATTGATATGGTTCATCATTTTAATTTGTGTATCTTAAACTCTGGAGCCCCCACGCGTCGATCTGCTCCAAATGAGAATCCTAGTGCCATAGATTTGTCAATTTGTAGTGCATCAATTGCAGTCTCAGTATTTTGGGAGGTCCTTCCATTTTCTTATGGTAGCGATCATTTTCCGATCTTAATCTCTTTCCCTTTCAAAAACAAACCACTGATTAAAAGATCACCGCTTTTGGGTTATAAGCTCCAGGAAGACAAATGGCAACATTTTAGAGAACATTTGGATGAAAAGTTGGCACATTTGCCCGAGGTGTCCCAAAATCAAGTTTTGCAATCATCTGATGCTTTTGCTAAGCTTCTGATTGAAGTAGCAGATGAAGTATTTCCGTCTAGAAAGAAGTCCTCTCAGTTTGATATCCTCAGCCCGCCTTGGTGGGATTCTGAATGTACAGAAGCTGTTAAAAAAAGAAAACTGAGTGAGTTATTGTATAATGATAATATGAATGAGGAAAATTTTAATAGCCTATTAGCTGTCATGAAGGAAACAAAACAATTTTTAAAGAAAAAGAAGCTTGAGGGTTGGCGGTCATTTTGTGCATCTATATGTCCTAGTACTCACCCTTCCGAAGTTTGGAAAAAGATTCGGATGTTTAGGGGGGCCTTTGTTGAAACAAGTGGCCAAATTGATCCTTCCGTAGCTGAACAATTCTTAAATAAATTAGCTCCTCCTTTTGTACCATTGCCTTTTCCTATAAGTGTCGAATTTTTTAACTTTTCTGATTTTGATAACAATGATATACAGCGATTTAACAGTCCGTTCTCAATGCTAGAGTTGAAGAGTGTGCTCATGTATGTCGTAGATTCCGCCCCGGGGTGCGACGGTATTCCATATTCGTTTTTGGTACATGCCAGTGATAATGTTTTAGGTTATTATCTGGACCTTTTTTTTTTTTTTTTTTTTTTTTTTTTTTTTTTATGGACTTTCGGGCGTGTGCCCATAGCCATTCTCAAGTGAATAAAGGGAAGGAAATAATAGTTCGGAACGGATATCGGATTATCGGAATTTGGAAAGGATGATCAAGGCAGAAAAAATGGAATGGAAATATACATAAATATAAATTATATTATAGTTTGATATTATTTTCACAGATAAACTTAGCCAGAATATTATAAATATCTAGGTTAATAAGCAAAGAGGAAATGTCAGTGGGAAAGGGAACATGTTTAGATTGAAGGTCTTCCCAGAAAACAGTACGATCGTATAACGGGCAAGACAACATAATATGATTGACGTCAGCTTCCTGAGCACCACAGTCACATTTAGGCTCACTTATAATATTAAATTTAGCCAGATGAGAAGGAGCACACGTGTGGCCCAATCTCATACGAGATAAGCACGATATTTCACGTCTATTGAAAGTTTTTTGATTAAAAAACCAAGGCTTCAAGGGGATATCACTTTGGATCCTATGGTAATAGGCCCCTGTTTCCAGGCTGCTCCAAAACCAGAAAAACTCCCATGACAACTGAAGATACCTTTTGGGAAGTAAGAGCAGATCATGGCAGTAATTTTTATATGGTGATACATCGCCAGAAACAACAGCATCCACAGCCAAACTATCAGCCCTTTCGTTACCAGAGATGCCACAATGGCTTGGCAACCAGACAAAATTCACAATGAACCCCTTTAATT
Organism: Epinotia brunnichana; assembly: GCA_963854355.1. Taxonomy (NCBI): domain Eukaryota; kingdom Metazoa; phylum Arthropoda; class Insecta; order Lepidoptera; family Tortricidae; genus Epinotia; species Epinotia brunnichana. The sequence goes on along the minus strand of OY977953.1, from coordinate 7,560,998 downwards.
TACATTGTAACAACATGGCTCGGATCTCATATAATAATGGATAATTATTAGTCATTCTAAAAGGTGATTTAATTAAAAGTTGCAGACTGCTTTTAGAATCTGAAAAAATTACAGAGTTTTTTAAATTGAACATATAAACATATTCCACCGCTTTGAAAATGCCAAATAATTCCCCAGTAAAGACTGAAGACTCTGGAGGGAGTTTAATTTTAAGTACAGCATTAAACTGTTGGTGGAATACACCAACCCCAACACAGCTCAATGCTGAACTTTTAGATGCATCTGAATATATGTGATGCCAATCAGACCAATTTTCACCAACCAAATTGTTAAATACTGGCTTTGCGCTTACTCTGTCTTTAACGACACCAGAATCCAGAAAAACTTGCGGAGCAATGGTCAATGCATCAAAATCTTTTTCATAGATGGGAAGAGAGAGATATGTGACAGTAGGTGAAGTTAAACTCTGGTACTTAAGGTAGCTATTTATTATGCAAGGAGGACTTCTATTACGCCAATACGAAGATGTCTGTATGTGATTGTGAAGTAAAGATAATTTACTGATTAGAGGGTGATTAGAGAATTGCATGGACCTAAAAATAAATCTATCAGCTAGAAATTGACGTCTTAAGTGAATAGGCGGATCCACACACTCCACTTGCATTGCATTGGCAGGACTGGTCCTCATCGCACCAAGAACTGTCCTGAGAGCCTTGTTTTGGATAACATTTAACATGTTAAAGGCATCTTCAGTACCAGGAGTAAGAAGGAAAGAGCCATAATCTAAAACGCTCCTTATGACAGCATTATAAATTAGTTTTAAATAGAATGGGTGGCTCCCCCACCAAACACCAGCCAAGCATCTCAATATATTTAATGAACGTTCGCATCTGTTCCTCACGTAATTACAATGTTCTTTGGCTGAAAGTTTGTAGTCTAAAACAATTCCCAAATATTTAACTTCCTTGCAGAAAGAAATTGTAGATCCATCGTACGTTAAATTGACATCTACGGATTTTTTTCTAGGAGAAAATAAAATTGCTGAAGATTTTGGAACTGACAGATCCAAGCCATTCTTATCCAAATACATTTTCAAATGTTGTAAATTGCAGTTCATAATCTCACAGGCATTATGAATAGATTTATTATTACAATATAATACTATATCATCAGCATATTGAATAACGGATATAGAATCAGTCAAATGAGGAAGTAAGTCGTACGTGTAAACGTTAAAAAGTAAAGGACTAAGGACAGACCCTTGCGGTAGCCCTTTCCAAACTGTTCTATATAAAACTTCGGAATCTAAATTTAATCTGATAAAGCGTTCAGAGAACATAGCGGAAATCAAAACACACAAGCGACTTGGAACTCCCAATAACAACAGCTTATTAACTAAAATTGAAATATTTACATTATCATAAGCCGAATTGATATCTACAAAACAAGCCACCACAGACTCATGTTCGGAGAATGCCAGAAGTACATCAGCTACTAACAAACTAACACAATCTAAAGTGCTTCTGGACTTCCGAAAGCCATATTGAATATTTGGTAATAAGCGTTTACTTTCAATAAACCACTCCAATCGATTTTTAACCAAGTGTTCCATGACTTTGATTAAAACCGATGACAAAGCAATAGGACGATAGGAATTTGGATCAGAACGGGATTTATTTGGTTTAACAAGTGGTAACACTAATTGTATTTTCCATTTGGCAGGAATATCACCTGTCAAAAAGACAACATTGATAAGGTCCAGATAATAACCTAAAACATTATCACTGGCATGTACCAAAAACGAATATGGAATACCGTCGCACCCCGGGGCGGAATCTACGACATACATGAGCACACTCTTCAACTCTAGCATTGAGAACGGACTGTTAAATCGCTGTATATCATTGTTATCAAAATCGGAAAAGTTAAAAAATTCGACACTTATAGGAAAAGGCAATGGTACAAAAGGAGGAGCTAATTTATTTAAGAATTGTTCAGCTACGGAAGGATCAATTTGGCCACTTGTTTCAACAAAGGCCCCCCTAAACATCCGAATCTTTTTCCAAACTTCGGAAGGGTGAGTACTAGGGCATATAGATGCACAAAATGACCGCCAACCCTCAAGCTTCTTTTTCTTTAAAAATTGTTTTGTTTCCTTCATGACAGCTAATAGGCTATTAAAATTTTCCTCATTCATATTATCATTATACAATAACTCACTCAGTTTTCTTTTTTTAACAGCTTCTGTACATTCAGAATCCCACCAAGGCGGGCTGAGGATATCAAACTGAGAGGACTTCTTTCTAGACGGAAATACTTCATCTGCTACTTCAATCAGAAGCTTAGCAAAAGCATCAGATGATTGCAAAACTTGATTTTGGGACACCTCGGGCAAATGTGCCAACTTTTCATCCAAATGTTCTCTAAAATGTTGCCATTTGTCTTCCTGGAGCTTATAACCCAAAAGCGGTGATCTTTTAATCAGTGGTTTGTTTTTGAAAGGGAAAGAGATTAAGATCGGAAAATGATCGCTACCATAAGAAAATGGAAGGACCTCCCAAAATACTGAGACTGCAATTGATGCACTACAAATTGACAAATCTATGGCACTAGGATTCTCATTTGGAGCAGATCGACGCGTGGGGGCTCCAGAGTTTAAGATACACAAATTAAAATGATGAACCATATCAATTATTTCTTCTCCTAAATTACTCGAATTGATGCATCCCCATGTAGGATGATGGCAATTAAAATCACCTAAAATTATGAAAGGGGAAGGAAGGGATGATATTATGCTTCTAATTTCTCTAAGAATGACTAATGAAGGATGAGGAATATACACTGAAACTATGCAGATGTTATTTACAATGGCTGAAATAATGGAATAATCATTACTATGTGATAATGAATGATATGAAAAATTAAATGATTTTTTAATAAGAATGGCTACACCACCATATCCATCCGATCTATCTTCACGGAGACATGAATAGCCAGGAATTCTGAAACATGACTCAGATCGGAGCCACGTTTCTGAAAGTGTAATAACAAATGGATCATATTTCCTAATTAAATGAAGTAAATCTGATTTCTTATTATTGATACTATGACAATTCCACTGGAGAACTTTGGATTTGTTCGCCATTATTGAAATTGAAGACTTTAGATAATAAACTAATTAACTGTGCAATGATGTTCGGTTCTGAATTCATATTACTATTACTATTGGAAAATATCTTAAGGATTTCTAGAATGATATCCTTAGTAGATTGTTCTTTTGGTTGACTTAATAATGCACTACCATTCCCTGAAGCTGATTGCATATTGTAGTCTTTTGACAAATTATGATGTGCCTGAGAGTCATAACCCTTTTGAGGCTTAGGTATATTTCTAGGTTTGAGAAAAACTGTCTTTTTATAAGACTGTGAAGCTGTGTGTGTCTGTGTGTGAGATGGACTATTTATTACAGTCTGGAAGGATGGAGGAGTAGCCATGACTACATCAGCATAAGGTTTAGTTACTGAAGGATGTAATTTTGATGCTTCTGCATAAGATATTGCACTTTGGGCCATAGTTAGTTTAATATTCTTTTGGCGTTCAAACTCGGGACAGCGTTTATTTATTGCAAAATGAAGACCAGAGCACAAGCAACAAGATGCACAATCCTCCTCAATGTTACATGAAGAGCCAGTGTGCCCTTGCCCACATTTATAACAGCGTGGCTTTGATCTGCATTGCATCTGCGTGTGTCCAAAACGGCAGCAATTGAAACATTGGATGGTGGGAAAGACATATAAATCTACAAGGAGAGAATTGTAACACATAAATATACGTTTCGGGAGAACCTGTCCATCAAATGTAAGAACTACAGATTGAGATGGCTTCCACACGGGGGAACCATCCACCATGACTTTATAATTAAGTCTTCTCAACTTTATAACATCACCACAACCGACAGGTACACTGATGTTTTCTTTAACCTCGTCTAAAGACCACTCTGCTGGTACGCCCTTTATTACTCCCATTCTTATCACATGAAATGATGGAATAAACGATTTGTATTTGTTGTCAGTAAGTCTTTTGTCATTGAGAAAATCGTTTGCATCCTGGTATTTCGTAAATGAAAGGGTGACTCTATTCCGTCCAATGCGTTTGACACTGCCATTAACAATGTTTTTAAAGTTAAGTTTTTTTAGTAGGTTCCCAAAAGCCATGGAGTGAATAGAAGCGCCATCATTGGGCGACTCTTGCTGTTTCTGGATATGAATTACATAAGGAGAACAATCCGAAGGAATGAACTGCTTCCTAAACATGTCTGTGGGCTGGGAAACTGTGTCTGTACCTGTAACTGGGAGCTGAGCCTGTACTGATGAAACTGGAGCTGACGCTGGAGGAGGGAGAGGGACTTGAATTTGAATGCTTTCCGGTTTAATGGAAGAATCCTGACAATTACAATCATCCCGGAGCGAATCTCTATCTCTATTTGTTTCTGCATTTTTGCTACGCTTCTTTTTATTACAATGACGGCATATTTTTCTAGTTACTGACTTACGTTTCCTAAAGCCGGAAGATTTGGAACTAGCATCAGTGTCCATACCATCAGATTTCTTATCATGGTCACTATAAATAGTGACCGTATGTGAAACATCAGGGACCAAGTGGCCTCCCCCTGGGTCAACAGGGGGATCCATGGTGAAAATATATACAAAAACTTACCAAATCTATGAAGTTATATACACAAATACATAAAAACTAACTACTGATAATATTTACAAATGAATTATCCTGCGTTGACCACTATAAATATAAAAAATTTTGTAACTCGAGAAAAACACGCGCGTTCACCTCGAAGTTTCCCGCCCTTTTTCTATCTGGACCTTATCAATGTTGTCTTTTTGACAGGTGATATTCCTGCCAAATGGAAAATACAATTAGTGTTACCACTTGTTAAACCAAATAAATCCCGTTCTGATCCAAATTCCTATCGTCCTATTGCTTTGTCATCGGTTTTAATCAAAGTCATGGAACACTTGGTTAAAAATCGATTGGAGTGGTTTATTGAAAGTAAACGCTTATTACCAAATATTCAATATGGCTTTCGGAAGTCCAGAAGCACTTTAGATTGTGTTAGTTTGTTAGTAGCTGATGTACTTCTGGCATTCTCCGAACATGAGTCTGTGGTGGCTTGTTTTGTAGATATCAATTCGGCTTATGATAATGTAAATATTTCAATTTTAGTTAATAAGCTGTTGTTATTGGGAGTTCCAAGTCGCTTGTGTGTTTTGATTTCCGCTATGTTCTCTGAACGCTTTATCAGATTAAATTTAGATTCCGAAGTTTTATATAGAACAGTTTGGAAAGGGCTACCGCAAGGGTCTGTCCTTAGTCCTTTACTTTTTAACGTTTACACGTACGACTTACTTCCTCATTTGACTGATTCTATATCCGTTATTCAATATGCTGATGATATAGTATTATATTGTAATAATAAATCTATTCATAATGCCTGTGAGATTATGAACTGCAATTTACAACATTTGAAAATGTATTTGGATAAGAATGGCTTGGATCTGTCAGTTCCAAAATCTTCAGCAATTTTATTTTCTCCTAGAAAAAAATCCGTAGATGTCAATTTAACGTACGATGGATCTACAATTTCTTTCTGCAAGGAAGTTAAATATTTGGGAATTGTTTTAGACTACAAACTTTCAGCCAAAGATCATTGTAATTACGTGAGGAACAGATGCGAACGTTCATTAAATATATTGAGATGCTTGGCTGGTGTTTGGTGGGGGAGCCACCCATTCTATTTAAAACTAATTTATAATGCTGTCATAAGGAGCGTTTTAGATTATGGCTCTTTCCTTCTTACTCCTGGTACTGAAGATGCCTTTAACATGTTAAATGTTATCCAAAACAAGGCTCTCAGGACAGTTCTTGGTGCGATGAGGACCAGTCCTGCCAATGCAATGCAAGTGGAGTGTGTGGATCCGCCTATTCACTTAAGACGTCAATTTCTAGCTGATAGATTTATTTTTAGGTCCATGCAATTCTCTAATCACCCTCTAATCAGTAAATTATCTTTACTTCACAATCACATACAGACATCTTCGTATTGGCGTAATAGAAGTCCTCCTTGCATAATAAATAGCTACCTTAAGTACCAGAGTTTAACTTCACCTACTGTCACATATCTCTCTCTTCCCATCTATGAAAAAGATTTTGATGCATTGACCATTGCTCCGCAAGTTTTTCTGGATTCTGGTGTCGTTAAAGACAGAGTAAGCGCAAAGCCAGTATTTAACAATTTGGTTGGTGAAAATTGGTCTGATTGGCATCACATATATTCAGATGCATCTAAAAGTTCAGCATTGAGCTGTGTTGGGGTTGGTGTATTCCACCAACAGTTTAATGCTGTACTTAAAATTAAACTCCCTCCAGAGTCTTCAGTCTTTACTGGGGAATTATTTGGCATTTTCAAAGCGGTGGAATATGTTTATATGTTCAATTTAAAAAACTCTGTAATTTTTTCAGATTCTAAAAGCAGTCTGCAACTTTTAATTAAATCACCTTTTAGAATGACTAATAATTATCCATTATTATATGAGATCCGAGCCATGTTGTTACAATGTAAATTAAAGGGGTTCATTGTGAATTTTGTCTGGTTGCCAAGCCATTGTGGCATCTCTGGTAACGAAAGGGCTGATAGTTTGGCTGTGGATGCTGTTGTTTCTGGCGATGTATCACCATATAAAAATTACTGCCATGATCTGCTCTTACTTCCCAAAAGGTATCTTCAGTTGTCATGGGAGTTTTTCTGGTTTTGGAGCAGCCTGGAAACAGGGGCCTATTACCATAGGATCCAAAGTGATATCCCCTTGAAGCCTTGGTTTTTTAATCAAAAAACTTTCAATAGACGTGAAATATCGTGCTTATCTCGTATGAGATTGGGCCACACGTGTGCTCCTTCTCATCTGGCTAAATTTAATATTATAAGTGAGCCTAAATGTGACTGTGGTGCTCAGGAAGCTGACGTCAATCATATTATGTTGTCTTGCCCGTTATACGATCGTACTGTTTTCTGGGAAGCCCTTCAATCTAAACATGTTCCCTTTCCCACTGACATTTCCTCTTTGCTTATTAACCTAGATATTTATAATATTCTGGCTAAGTTTATCTGTGAAAATAATATCAAACTATAATATAATTTATATTTATGTATATTTCCATTCCATTTTTTCTGCCTTGATCATCTTTTCCAAATTCCGATAATCCGATATCCGTTCCGAACTATTATTTCCTTCCCTTTATTCACTTGAGAATGGCTATGGGCACACGCCCGAAAGTCCATAAAAAAAAAAAAAAAAAAAAAAAAGAATATAACAAAGAGAATATAACCACTACGTTGAATATAATACTCACTAGGAGATTCAAATCAAAACAAGTCAATGCAAACGCATGTTTTTATTTGACTTTTTAACTATAGGTTTTTGTAGCGGGTTATTTTTTTGTTAGCCTTTTGGAGTGTGCCACTGCTGGGCAAAGGCTTCCCCCTGGATTTACACTCGGGTTCTTAACTCAAGTGATTTTAAATAAGAAATTAACATGTTAAAATGTCATATTCTAGGCTTTCTAGCTAGGTTCTTGTATAGATACACTCGCAATAACTTCTTGTACTTTACCTGAACAGAAAGTCATGTCATGAAGGTGCAGATTTTCGATCCTATCCTCTCCCCAAATTAGATTAGACCAAGCAGAAAGGAACGAAATATCGAACTTTGGCCATGATAATTATAATAATTAACTTGGACAGTAATCATTATAATATGGTAAGTGTCTTGGCTACTTATTTGATGTAAGACAATTTATGTTATGTGGAAGTTACAAAGGTTAGAAGAGGCCTTTGTGTCACAAAGACATGCCCGCACTTATAATATATGTAGTTGTTGGCAATAAACGCTAATATTAATAATAATAATTAACTATGCTAAGAGCCGAATTTAATTTGAATTGCTTCTTAATTGCTTGACATTTGGCAAGATAACAAGACAGGTGTTGTTGTAAATGATTTAGTACGAAATGCTAATTAATGAGTTCAGTATCTACAAATATAAATAATATCAATATCATAATAATTACCTATATTTATTAAAATTATTTTATGTTAACAACAACATAAAAAAAATTATAAAGTGTGTAGTGTGATACACTATGAAATAGATTGTTACTCCGTCTTTTGTTTCTTGCTTAGTCTATCATCCAGCAACTTGACCCAGTCTTCATATTGCTTGTTATCTTCTTCGTCCAATTCATCAATAAACCTATCAATGTCTTCCTCCGTCACTTGTGACTCCTCATCATTTAATATTGGAACCCCTGTCCTTGCTTTATTTTTACCTTTTTTCTGCTTAGTGTCTTCATTTTTTATTTTAGGTACTTTTTCTTTATCAGCATTAGGCTCATTTAATGAACTATTCTTGTTTTTCTTTTTCTTGGAGTCTTTTTCTGGTTTATGATTCTCTACTTCAACACAGGTTTCTATGTTTGATTTATCTTCTCCTTCTAACAATTTATCTTTTTTCTTTTTTTTCTTTGGGATGTCTTCATGTAATTTATTAGTATCAGTATCATTTTGTATCTCCTCACTTAGCTCTTCTTTAAGGAGCTTTGTATGTTTTTTATTTTTCTCCTTTTTAATTTTCATAGTTGTAGGAATTCCTAGGGTGTTGCTATCATTAATTTCTTCACTTTCGATGCACACATCTTCTATTATAGTACCATTTAAGTCGCGTTTCCGATTTTTCTTTTTCGATTTTTTTACTGAATCTGTACTATTATTTGTTTCAGAGATAGTATCTTCTGGCTCCAGTTTTCCGACATTGGCTGATGGAGGCTCGTTGCCTTTCGTCTTTTTGCTTTTTTTGCCCATTTTAATATCAATGCAAATAACAAAACAGTAATGTTTATAGGTTAGAACACACGTTCCTTGAAGGTTGAAGTCAAAGACTACAATATACATACTGAGATAGACAGGCAACTCGACCAATTTGAGAAGGCATTTAATGCTTGCGTATACAGGCGCCATCTCTTCTGCGATACTTAAAACTTTTTTTTGAATGTACAAAACATACAAAAAGTGCGTCGGTCACGGGGTTTGAACCCCGGCTCATCGACTCCATATACCGCCGTCTGTACCCCTAGGCTACTGATGTCTTATGTCAATACGGCGAATTTTGAAATACCTTGACAGACTAGCCTAGCAATCGCTACAGCTTCAAAGAGTTCGCCACCTATCAAGTAGGTGACACTATTTTCAATAATAAACTGGATTTGCATTAAGTTCTAAGTTCGCATAGCATGGTTGAAGTATTTGTAGGAAATGTCAATACATCATATCGATCTCCACGTTAAAATAAGAGCTTGGTAACAGCTATCTTTTTCAGTTGCGTAAATCTATAGTTGGCCTAAGAGTGAATGAGACCACAACCCGCATTCTGTTTCACAATTTCGTAGGTTGTCACTAAAATCAACTCGGGCAAATGTCAAATGGATGTAATTGGATGTAATTTAATCCAGCAAAATTAAATATGTCATCATTGTTTGGTAAAAGGTGTCATTACCCTACAACTTGATTTGGTCGCATCATAGTAGCTTTCATATTTGGTGTAAACATACGGTCCCTCTCGGATAAAATTAATATTTTTTTTATATTATTCCGCCGTGAATGGTTTAAATATGGTCAAATTTATGATTTTGATCGTTCATTGTTGTAAATAAGAAAATGTCGTGTGTGATTGAAGGCTGCTCGTCCCATACAGGACGAAAAGAAAATTGCCAGGAACCAGTAAGCTTTCATCGGTAGGTATGTTTGGATAGATTTCACGTTAATAATGTAACGATCTAAGCTAAAATTAATAATCAATATTAGAAGTTTATGTAAATATCATCATGTTCAATAATTTATGCAAAATCGGCATATAAATAAGATATTTTCTGTGAATTACAAGAGGTTATGTTTATTTACATAGTGATGTGTATTTTTTATCGATATCGGAACAATAACTTATCGACATGGATGTATTTATTAGTATATAGAAAAATCTGTGTTGGGACATAGGAATTCGAATTTTGCTGGAGAATGACAACAAAATGGCTTTCTGGTTGTCCCATGTATTGAAGATTTACAATTCACTGTTGTTGCATTTGTGTATTTATGTAAAAAAACTCGACTTTTTCATTTTAGTTTTCCAAAGGATGAAGATATAAAAAAAAATGGTTACTACATGTTAAAAAAAGAAATTGGACATGGAAAATCCGTAGTCACGTCTGTTCAAGACACTTCACTCCGGATTCTTTTATACCTAATGTTAAAATCAAATGGAGACGACTCAGAGAAGATGCTTTGCCCACATTATATTTGTCTAATACAGACACATTGGGTGGTAGGATTCAAGTTAGTACGCTAGTTACCTACTACGAATCGCGGCGTCAAGATTTATTTGTGGGTGAACGATGAGGTGAAGTAAAAACAAGTTACAGGATAGCAGGGCAGGGACAGGCTCTCATGGATGAGAGGGAATTGAGTGTATTCTCCACGAGAGGAGAAATGAGACGTCACAGATACCTGTGAATTTCTTCGCACCTGCGTGAACAGCGAACAAATTCATAGGAATATGTGATGTTTCATTGTGTCCGTGCGCAAGTCACATTCATTATTATATAGGACATAAACGATCGTATTTTTGCATTGTAAACTTGTAAGATAAAACGCGGATTTAAAAAAGTCGTATTCATTTGAAAATAATCATTGTAGATATAGTTAATTAAAAATATTTATGTGTGCGGCCAAATTTGTATTATTATTATTATATCGTATGGCTTTTATACAGTTGAAATTAATACTAACAATGAGTACAAGTTAAAAAGATTACAATTTAATATCTAAGTTGAGTAGCCAGTCCCTTGCTGCAGGGGTCAGCGCCAATAGGTCATCCATACCTCCCGTGAATAGTCTTCTGGGGCATTCCTCAACAATGTGTAGGACGGTTTGTGTTGGCGCACCACAGTCACAGTCAGCTGCTGTTGATATGCCCCACTTGTGTAGGTTGTGATTGCAGCATCCAACGCTCGTCCGGATGCGGTTCAGAGTGACCCAGGTCTTGCGGTGTTCGTTAAAGCCCGTTGGAGTTCTAGTGGGGTCTATGTTAGGGGCTCCATCCTGTTCCTGCCACTGCTTCCTCCACTCCAAATGGATACTGAAGGGCTCCGAGCCCTGTAGCTTGCAGTCGGACCATATGGGTTTGCGGGACGGTAGACGTGGGTGAGGCAGGTGATGGAGTGTCTCTCTAATTGGCAGCGTTTGCGTTGTTGCCTTAGTCCACTCCTGCGCCAAATTTGTATGATTCTAGGTAAACGGTAAGTGCCCAGGTTTTGAGTTCCTTGCGAGAGCGAAATTATTTATTACTTATTAAGCTATAAATAAATAAGTACAATTTAGTTTGGTTGTATAATTTATCGATAAACAAGTCGACACAGTACATCCCTAGCAAAGGACAAAACTTGTGACAACCTACACAATTGAGTAATAACAAATGCATATACATCTCTGTCTGACGCGTTAGTACGTAGTAAGAAAGTAAAGGACGGATATACGTCTCTGCTACCTATTTTAACGTGGTTTCTATGCTTTAGTTATTGTTCTGAGTTGATCTCGCGTCGAGTTTCCACAGATAACGCTATACATTTGGAAAACTGACACATTATTAAACTTATTTGAACGGTAAAGTTGGCCAACATGGTTTCTATCCGTGTCGTATTACGTTTACAAATATTTCCTTCTTATAGTATTAATAATATGTTATAATTGTAACAAATTCAACTTAAAAACCAGAAAAAAATAATAAATAAAACTACTTATAACTAAACTAAGGGGTCTCCCCGCGGCATGGTGCCGAAGATGCTGGCAGCATTTCCCCGCTGTATCGCAATACTAATGCGTTGAGCGAGGAAGCTGCCAGCTCTTCGGTCCCCGGTGGTGTCGGCTAATTTTTTGGCGAGCTCTTTGATTAGGTTGAGTGCGCTGGGACCCCATGGACCAAGGGTCTCGACGCCGAATGGAACAAAGCAGTATTCAGCGCCGAGACCCCTATATTTATTACCTTTGGCCTTTTCCGCAGCCTCTGCAGCTGCACCGGTTCTGGAGGATGTTCCGTGGAGATGGGATGGGGCCAATGTGTCGACACAGGTGGCGTCCCACACGAGCACCCAACCCATTTTCCACGGAATTAATGACATTCCATCCGGTCTCTTGCCATCGTCCCTGAAAATGCCGGGCGGCTCTAACAAGGCCGGCACATTGACGCTGGCAAGAGAGCGGCGTAGAATGTTATTCAGAGCGGCGTGCCTGGAAAACCGGCCAGCGCTTTTCTGGCAAGAAAGCCCGTGATTAATAAAAATTCTTAATAGTCTTAATAGTGATGTCCCAGTGAGTCTACAGAACTGCCGCAGGGACATCTGTGTGGAGTGCATATAGGAATCCCGAGCCGCAGACATGTTGAGATACGGAGCGTTTCAGGCTCCAAGAAAGTGCCAGTATTTGGCGACGGGTAAGCGTAGAGCCATTCACCGGATTCCTTGGTACCTGATGCCAAAAGTCTGGCCCGCTCCGCACCTGTACTGCGGCTCAGGAGAGAATCAAAATAGATTTTGCAGCATACATCGTCCCAGCTCCTTTGGCAACGAGGATGGTCTGGGAAATCTTTTCCCGGGCAAGCGGATGACCAAGCGTTTTTTGCCTCCATCAAGCCAGCAGTTTCAAAGTTTGAGGGGACACCCCCAAGGATTTTGCCTATGAGACTAGCTGAACTGTGGATGGAAGACAAAAAAGTTGGCAGAGAAACACAAGAAATTTTTCTTATCCCTAGCCCACCATGTCTAATGGGGAGGGATAATTCTTCGTTAAAATGCAAAACTCATCTAAGGAATAAATTATGAATAAAAAAATTCCAGAATCCATAATATAATACAGTGGTAAAGTTTGTGAAGGTGTAAGCTTGTAAGTTTCTATGTAAACTACGGACATCCTATTTCAAAGTCCTGCTAGCTGTTAGGCGATCGATCATCTAATTAAAAATAAAACTGCTCGTCCCTATTCTTATTTCCGGGGGATACCCCTGTCTATCTACAGCGTGTATATAAGAATAAGAATAAGAATACTTTATTGCACTCATGTCAGGTCTTAAATATCTTACAGTCTATAGTAAATAGGTACAACATGTCACCCTGTAAGGGTATTGCAAATCCTTCGTCTCAAAACGTAGGTACACATTACAAATTGGTATCAATATCTGGGATAACATTTGCGAAGTTTATCTATGGTAACTTTGTTTTACATTGAAGAAGTCTTTCAGTGAATAAAAACTGTTTTCTATTAAATATGATTTTAACTTTTGAACAAATATATATTTGACCTCATCAGCTATTTCTTTACGTAGGCTGTTGTAAATGCGTATTGTTGTCATATGGGGGCTTTTATTTCTCATTTGTAAGTTACTTGTTGGGAGGACTATTTTATCTCTATGTCTTAGATTTAGGGTGCAAGTGTGACTGTCTTTGGCTTGAGTGTATAAATGTTGATGCTTCCGTACAAATTTACAAGTTTCCAAAATATAGAGAGAGGGTAATGTTAAAATGCTTAATCTTTTAAAGTGGGGTTTGCATGTTTCATTATTTTTAATGTTTGTGAGAATTCTTATGCACCGTTTCTGTAATACGAATAAATCCGGTAGGTGTGTACTATTATTATTAGTGCCCCATAAAATTATCCCATATTGCAGCCAGGTCTGGGTAAACGCATAATACGCACTAACTGCAGTTTTAAAATCTGTGGTTTTCTTTATATTTCGTAAGGCATACGTAAAACGAGACAGTTTTGTACAGATTCTTTCAATATGCGACTTCCAATTAATGTTTTCGTCGATATTAATTCCAAGTAGACTGCAATTGTTAATAAGTTGAAATGTATGGCCTGAATATGTGTACTAATCAACATCTAACGGGAGTCTCTGATAGGGTCTGAATTGAATTAAATTTGTCTTTTTTAAGTTTAACTGCAGGTTATGGTCCTCAAGCCACTTTAAAAGGATATCAAGTATTGAGTTCATATTTAGTATAAAATCGGTTTCTTTTTGACTCGAGAAGACTATGGAGATATCGTCGGCGTATATAAAGCATTTAATTTGATCTGAATTTATAATCTTTGGTAAGTCGTTTACGTATATTAAAAATAGGATGCAACCTAGCACGCTTCCCTGCGGAATAGAACATGTAACTTGTCTTTTTTGTGAATGTATTTTAGTAGATGTATTGCTCTTTTTATCATAGTAATCTAATTCCACTAGTTGTACTCTATTGTTGAGGTTAGATTTGAACCAGTCGAGGGCTGCGCCACGTACTCCTATACCGTACAGCTTATTAAGGAGGATGTTATGGTTGACTCGGTCATAGGCTTTGCTCATATCGAGCAGTAGTCCAAATGAGTAGTTTTTGCTGTCAATTATACCAATTACTTCATGTACAAATTTGTGAATTGTTAATATTGTACCTCTTATTTGTTTTCTAAAACCATATTGGCTAATATCATCAAAAATTTTATATTTATCGCAAAAAGCTGATAAACGTTTGGCCATTACCGATTCAAAGACTTTTGAGAATGTTGGTAATGTGGCTAGGGTCACTCACGTTATATTTAAACGGGGCATTGAGGGAAAATCGGAAACTATAAAAGACGGATATTTGTTCCAAGGAGTCACGAGGCCGATTTTAGAAAAACTTCAAAATCTGTGCTCAAAGCTTTAACAAAAACTTCATACTTACTCGTAGTGATGTGCAAATTGCGGAAAGTTTCCAAAAAGTTGGAAAAGTTCTCGGAAATTTCTAGAAATTTTCACAAGAAAATTAAGGAAATTTACGTACCGAGAAGCATAAAAATGTAACTCTTATACAGTTGTATGCTCCTCAGTTCGTAAATTTCCATGTTGGAAATGGAAAGTTTCAATTCCCATACAAAAATGAAAAAAAAATCCGAAATTTTCCTGTGTTAAATTGCAGAAACATTTCGCAACATAGGAAACTTTCCGTCGGCACATTAGTACTTACACGGTTGGGGTTTGGGAATCGAACCCGGTCACGAATCTATCAAAAAAACAGAGTTTGTTTAATTGCGTAAATTCGATGTAAGGAACAATGCTGTCAATGGAAATTGGAATTCTGAATCTACAATCACAGGAAAATGCCGTATTTCATAGTTTTACTGGTGGTTGCATGCTTCAGCGTAGTGACATACCTTATTCTGACCCGGCAGATTCACCAAAGTTAATAAATCAAATGTGGCGGGTCACCGTACTGACACACATTGTTTGTATTCCGTCCTACAAAAGGCAATAGGCCCTTATAGCCCCACTGTCATGGGACATATTAGTTAGTTAGGCCATTGAGTTGTTTGCCATCGGGACGGCATAAACCAGGAGCCCCAGGAGGTTCCAAGACATAGAATAATGCTCCATTTGGGGGCACACGTTTGGCACCTGACGAAGCTGTTAGTAGGCTTAGGCTTGCGGATTATGAATAATTGTTTAATTCTTAAATGCGTAACTAATTGCCAAATGTTATCATCGCTAGCAGGGCTAGCTTACTCAACTCAACTCAATTCATTTATTCAGGGACCAACATGGATCATTATTGTTAGTAATAAAATAACACTTAGCTTAATATTAGTAACTATAAAATTAATAGAATAGGTTAGCACACATAGTCAATTTAAAGAAATAATAATACAATTTACCTAATCGTTTATTTTTACTAACTTTTTATTAAGTTTACTAACCTACAGACAGCACCAAACATGTGCACAGTTTAATTGAATGCTTACAGGTTGACTGATAGCATAGATATATCTAATTAATCATAATATTAGAAACATCTGTTTTTTTAAGTATCGATAACTAGGTAATAGTTAGGTATCGTTATCAGCGCTAATTGGTTCGGATATGTCGGCAGCATTATTATTTATAGGCAGTAAGTCAGTTCATCGCTGAAGCGCAAGATAAACAAACTGCCACTCGTGATAAACGTGTTGTTTACGTAACGTGGCGTGGCCTGTTTCTAGCCGCCGAATGAAATAAGTACCTATTAGCGCTCTCGGCGCTCTCCGGTGCGGCGACGGCGCGAGCGCGACGCCCACCTCCCACCGCGTCGTACGACCGGACGGACTGCCGCAATCTAGCAAAAGCAATCAAATTCACTTGTCGTCTGTCATAGCTGCGTTTAATCTTAACATCACGTTGTAAACAAGTGTTTTAAAAAAACAGTACAACGTTTTTTAATTCAAAGTGCGACCATGGCAGACAAGCAATACATTTTGGGAATGGATATAGGGACCACTTCAGTTAAAGTGTGTGTTTACGATCCCGATACGAAGGAAATAATCGCAAAACAAAATAAGGATACTGCAGCCAACATTCCCAGTGACCAGGGCATCGAGGGGAACAAGCAGGATGTACCGAAAATAGTTTCAGCGGTGCACTATTGTGTGTCTCGATTGCCGAGAGATTTACTGAGGCATGTTAAGAAAATCGGTGTTTGCGGCCAGATGCATGGAGTGGTGCTGTGGAAGAACTCTGGAAACAAGTAAGTTAAAAGTATTTTATAGACTGACAAGAAAAACTATCATAGCGATTTCAGCTTTACTAATAGGAACAATAACTCAATGCTATTTGTCATTTAGAAATTTTACTGTACCTATTCTTTTTATGTTTTCGAGAAGGCACTTTTCACGCGGCGCTCATAAGAAATTAATAATTTAATCAAACAATGCAGAACCTAATGGTCATCGTTTACGATTTTTGATCATTCTGTATATCTAAAACACGATACAGAAATAGAAAAAAAGTACTCGAACAACGATAATTAATATAATAGTAGGTAGTTACATGTAGGTCAAATAGTATCTTATGCATCGATGAGTAAGTATAGTGATATTTTTTAAGTATTACCTAATTATTAAATACAAGCTTTGCACCCCTATTTTACCCCCTTAGGAGCGGAATTTTTCGAAACGCTGAAAGTTCTTTATTTGTAGGTATTCTAATAAATAATCTTTTTCTACAATGTTTCAAGTCTCTAGCTCAAAATAATTTACTTTCAAAACAAAGTTTTAACCGACTTCAATTCAGTACTCCGCCAAGCCACATTAACATTTCCAATTTTTTTTTCCAATTTACCACATGAACTGATTTTCGAGAACAAAAGCGTTGATTTTTAGACCAATAAACCAAATTGCTGTATGTGGGCCGATAATATTTGAGGACTTCCGTCGATTCCTCAAGGATCTCAGAATTACCTTTGGCACTTCATTGTTTGCTATTTCAACGGAATAATATCAGAATCTGTGACGTACTTATATTGTTTGAAGTACATCATTGAGAAGTTCCACAAGCCATCTGTGGTCTTCATCATCACTTCCACTTCACCAAATTTATGATTTCCGGGTGTCAATACACGAGTTATAATAGAAAATACCGAAATTACTACACGCGTGCCTAATATATTTGAGGAGTTACCTCAATTCCTCATGGTTCCCATCATCCAACTGGGGTTTTGGAAACAATGGGACCAATCTAGAAGCATATACTTTCAGTTAAAAAAAGAATTGTACGAATCGGTTCATAAATGACGGAGTTCTGAGGTAACAAACATTAAAAATAAAAAAAATAAAAAATACATCCGAATTGAGAACCTCCTCCTTTTTCATGAAGTCGGTTAAAAAAGGTTCCCCCATACAAACTTATTTGCACCCCTAATTTTACCCAATCTTTTTTTTTTTACCTAAGGGTAGAATTTTCAAAAATCCCGTTTTATCCCTAGCCCACGTTATAAAAGCAACCTAATGTGCAAAAATCTACTTTCTAACATTAGTAGTTTCGGCTGTGCGTTGATGAGTGAGTGAGTGAGTCAGTCAGGAGATTCAGTAGGACTTCTTCTTCCGTCCCTGTGATCCCAATGGAACAATTCGTTAGACGGCTTTGACAGCAAAATATTTCCACTAATAAGTAGTTACACTACTATTTAATTACTCTACTATCATTAGGTACGTTACTAATATAGGTAGGTATATTTAATTCAGGAAAATGGAATCTTACGGATACGAATACAAATATGTGTAAAATTATCAGTTTTCACCTTATCGACTATGAAATCAATCCATTTCATATTTGTTAATATGCATTTCATGTTTAGGGTAGCACTGCATATGTAGGTACGTAGGTACGTACATATTCATGATTAATTTTCTGAATTAATAAGGTAAGTACCCACATTTTGTATATGGGTGGTCGTGGTCTGTTATGGTGCCATTCGAAACGTAGATACGGAACTAAATTGAAGCTAACGGAAACTACTATCAGGGGCGGTTCACTCTGTGATTCCGTCGCGCCGCTACAAGTACATGCCGGCGGCCGCCAAATTGGCGGCCCATTAGTAGTTGCCGCGCGTTGGTACGAGACGCTCGCACGGGTCGCAGCGCGTTGCATGCGATAGAAAGGGATGGCCACATTTAGGCACGTTTGGCGTACCTAAACAGGGAATTTGTTAACAGAGAACCTTCTGTACGTAGTACTATTACTTATTCTGTACTACTATCTGAAGAAAACATCCGGTTCGGATGGCCGGAAGTATGGGTGGGGTAGATTATTTCGCGCCCACCCCTTTTCCTTTTGGCAACATACACTGCAAACCGCGCTCTTATCTCAAATTACCGTAATAAATGCCACCTTCGAGTATAAATGGGTTTCGTTTTGATTTCAGAGCGTGGGACAAAGTGGAAAAAGATGGAAACGTGATAAGATTTGAAGCTGTCAGGGAGAATATGTCAGCTTTGTACACATGGCAGGATACGAGATGTAAACCAGAATTTTTGGATACCCTACCCAAGCCAGATTCTCACCTAAAGTGTTACTCGGGCTACGGGTGCGCCACGCTTCTGTGGATGCTCAAACACAAGCCCGGGAAATTAGGGAACTTTAACTGCTCAGGCACCGTTGAGGACTTTGTAGTAACAATGCTTTGTGACCTAGACGTCCCCATCATGTCCGATCAAAATGCTGCGAGCTGGGGATACTTCAACACGGAAACGAATGAGTGGAATTTGGACATATTACAGTCCACCGGCTTTCCAGTCAATCTGCTTCCGAAAATTGTGAAAAGCGGAGAATTCGCCGGTAAACTGAATTCTTCGTGGAACGGCATCCCCGAGGGAACACCTGTGAGCGCGGCGCTGGGAGACCTACAGTGTTCCATGTTAGCGACTCTTGAAACTAGCCAAGATGCCGTTTTGAATATTTCAACGTCTGCTCAGCTCGCCATTATCGCCAATAGCATATCTGACCTCGGCTGCAGCACCGTCGAGCATTTGCCTTACTTCGAAAACACATATTTGGTCGTAGCCGCTTCTTTAAACGGAGGAAACGTTCTTGCAACATTTGTAAAAATGCTGCAGCAGTGGATGCTGGAATTTGGTTTCCCTATCCCCCAATCGAAGGTTTGGGAGAAGCTGATTGCGATCAGTACAGCCGCTCCGCCGTCGTCGTCGGAAATGAAAATAATCCCTCATTTATTAGGAGAGAGACACGCGCCGACAGCCAAAGTCTCGGTGGACGACATTGACCTGTCTAACATTCAACTGGCTTCGGTATTTCGGTCGCTGTGTGACAGTTTGATTCAGAACTTGCACTCCATGATGCCTAAAGAAATATTGCGCAACGCGAATATTAAAAGAATAGTCGGGAACGGGTCGGGACTATCCCGGAACGTGGTGTTGCAGCGTGCCGTGGAGCACTACTACAGCCTGCCGCTGGAGTTTACTTCGGGGGGAGATGCCGCTAAAGGTGCAGCCGTGGCTGTGGTGGGGAAATAAAATATACCTAAGCTTAGTAATACACTGCCGTCACTATGTCCTGTAAACCCCCATTGTGATGCAAGTATACAGACCACTTAGAGGTCTGTGGTTATAAGTAGGTACGTTATTTGACCAAGCAAAAGGTTGTTATTTATTGGTAAGTATGTGCATGCCGCTTAGAAAGTAGACAATAATTTTCTAAATATTTATATACGTTTTAAAGCTTTAAGTATTCCATTTTATTGTTTTGTACTCGTGTATGTATGAAAGATGTAAATGTGTGTATTTTTATCACAATGAGAGTGAGCCGGTATGTGCCTGTTAGATACGCGTAGGCTAACGAAATGATGTTTTATATGATGTTGGCAAGATATGCTGTATTGTACAGTTAAATCGACAAAAATGTACGTAGAGCCTACGTACATTTTTGTCGAACCAATGCCCTTGACATACAAGACATTTTAGATATTTTTGTCACTTTAGCCACATAGGTACATAGTCATGATTTATGTTGATTGTAGGTGCACAGTCGACTTCAAAGATATGTTTACAGTTTTGTATTGTATTCAATGGTATTAAGGTGAAAAATGTAGGTACACATATTTTTGAAGTTGACTGTACGTTGATAGAGCGGGATAACACAGAGCTTAGCATAGTATGGGATGATTTTGTAGGGCGAGCGATGATATCATAGCTATTTATAAACATTAAAAAATATAATGAATTGAATAAAAACCCTCCCAAAAATTAGCATAACTATATGCAAAGAGAATTAGTCATTTCCGAGTTTACCTTGACAAGCTATCACTAATATTCTTTCATATAGTTTGTGGATATCTTATTAACTACATCAACTGATGCAATATAGGTACCTACGTTTTCACGTAGGTACATTTTATAGACATCAATATGATATTGTTAACAAAATACCTACCCAGCTAGAGTCTGACCAGCGAGTTGGGACAGTGAAAAATGGCGGCAAATTTAAAAAAACGCATGCTGGTAACACGAAACTTATGGAGGCGTCATAGGTACTTATAACTGACAGTTTATTTCATAGGTAAAATTGTTGCCATTTAAAGCATTTGATAAAAATGCAACTGTCACGACTCGCTGGTCAGACTCTACCCACTTATAGTTGACTTTGTATTGTACGTATATTAAGTTCTGCATTTTGTCTGTACTGGTGAACTTGTTATTATCATTATAAATAAGTAAGTATTACCTATTAAAGCGAACCAAAGTTACCTTGGCTTTTTGTTTACCTTATAAAAAGTAGTTCTAATGAGGAGCGCTATGTTACAATGTCATATTTACATAATATTCAGTTACACAATAACATACAGACTACAAGGTGACAAGTGAATATAGGTATAAGTTGGTATAAGTAATATTATGAGGTCAAACTGTGCTTACTTGTAGTGTATTACAAGAAAGTCTGATCTCCATCCTACTTACTAGTCGATCAGCTATCTAGGCTCCGACTAGATTATAGACTATAGTGGTTACCCAAAAAAAAATTGTGTTCGTAAGAGCGGGCCCAAGGAGAGCGCGATAAAGGCGATAAACAATAAATACGATCTGAAATTACAAACGCCAGTGGTGTATTCCCACATCTACTTACTTAATAGGCTTTCTCTGATCGTGAGTTCAGGATTTCATGCTGCAAGCATAATATAAGATACTACGGGGCAGTCTATGTTGGTACTATTTACCAGTTACCACTCTACCTTACATGTCCAACAAAGGGAACGCGAACGCAATCGTGGGCAAAAGTTAGTAGTTTTGCCAGACAAAAAATGAACTACTTTGGTAACGGTTACCCGCAACCAAAGGAATTCAAGGTGCTCCCGGCGAACTGCATCATCCGCTTTGTGGAAATGATGGAAGCCTGGGAGCAGGTATAAAGGAGAGGGCAAATGCACAAAAGATTCCACTGGGTCGAAGTGCATCCGAAAGGGCCCTCACCTAGATAAGATAATATAGTAGTTTACATGTTTATTTTAATGCTCATGGGTGAAAATTTTAAATTGTTGCGTGTCTTGTTAATACACACCAAGACTCTTAACTCCAGCTCGTGCGTGACTGTATACGTGGTCCTTCGAACCGGATTTTATTAGTGACGTGACATGATACAGGAAATAAATTAACAAGTAACTGATTAAAATATTACTTTAATGTTTGCATTTGGTTGTGTTTCATACTGTACTTATCCGAAATTGCTAAGGAAAATTGATGTAGCTCCATGTCACTCGCTGTTTATCGGACTCCATAATATAATGCCAGCCTATATACAGGGTGAATTCTAAATCGTGAATCGTAACCACGTTTACCGGTAAAGCTACTTAAGACTATTACAGAGCACTAGTGTTAATTACAATTAAGGACCCGCTTAATTAATTATGAACAAAACCAGAAAGTGCGTCCCCACTTGTCATCCGCCTTGGTCACCCTACACGAGTCACGTGACTTGCAACGCAATGTTTACCTAAGTGCAAAGGTTATCTTATCAATATCATGCATTAAATGCATTGTGCAGTTTGTTATTTAAACACTCATAAAATTTTCCTTTAGTTTACTCACATAATAATTTACTTTGAAAACAAAGTTTTAACCGACGAAAAATCAATCATCCCATACTTTCGTACCCTTAGGGTTGGTTTTTTTTTTCCAAATATATATGGGACCAACTTCGGGTTATACCCTTTCCAATAAAAAAAGAATTATCAAAATCGAACTACTCTGTAAAAAGTTATGCGTGGTCATACATAAAAAAAAAATATATACGCGTCGAATTGAGAACCTCCTCCGTTTTTTTCGTCGGTTGAAAAAGAAACAGATATTGCAACAAAAATTTTATTTACACATATTTTAATAAATGTTCGAAATGCTCGCCCTGGACTCCCAAACACAAATTTGCTCGTCAGCTGAGATTGTTCTTTACTCTTCTTAACACAAAAAGTCGGCTTTTACTGTCTCGAAAGCTCTTTCGATTTTTTGACGCAGTTCCGCTACAGTTTCAGACGGTTGTTCATAAACTCGCCGTTTGATGTCTCCCCAAAGATAAAAATCCAAGGGAGTCAAATCGGGACTTCGCGGTGGCCATAAGATTGGCCCGTTTCGTCCGATCCAGCGGCCTGGGTGCTTTCTATCCAGGTGAGCACGAACTTCGCGGTGGAAATGAGCCGGGGCTCCGTCGTGCTGATAATGCAAATTAATCAAGTACTCTTCCGGTACTTCTCTTAGCAAATCTGGTACCACATTTATCAAAAATTGGAGATAGTTTTGTCCATTTAATCGTCCTTGAATGAAATATGGTCCAATTAATGCATCATTCAGAATACCTGCCCACACGTTAAGACTGAACCTTACTTGATAGGCGTCTCTCCTCGTGACGTGAGGATTTCTTCCACTCCACCAATGCTCATTATGAACGTTGCCTCGTCAGTCCATAGTATGTTCGTGTCCAGGTTTTCTAATAGCCAACGGCATATGGCCCTCCTTCTTCCGTAATCAGCTAACAGGACATCTTGGCCTGGCTGGAAGTGGTACGGATGTGGTCCTGATGCATTAAGCAGCTGCCAAAAGTAACGTTGACTTGTTACGTGAAAAAGACGTGCAGCAGCTCTTGTACTCGCTTGAGGATTACGATTAAAAAATAATCGTATGTTTCTGTACAGCCTATCCGGATGAAATCGTGGTCGACCGCGAGCCTGAGCGTGCATAGGCACAGTAAATTGGCCATAATCTCGTAGGTTTTGCACCATCCTCATAATTAAATTTTGTCTCAGTACCGGCGACTCAGGATACCTTCTTCCGAATAGTTCTTGCGTTTGACCAATTCTGCCAGTCTGAGCGTACCAAGATACCATATCAAACCTTTGTATGTTCGTGTACGGATACGGTGGAGGCATTTTTATACCATTAATTGTAATAAAACTGAATTATTTTATGAGTAAATACTATTTAAATACTTATGTTGACAATGTCGACGATGTTGACATTATTGACAATACATGCCAAAATTCTATCCAGCCAACTTCAATATTAGGAGGTAGTAATTAACAATAACAATATTCTAGAAACTAAACTACTTACGAAAGATACATAACTTGAATATAAAACTAAAACTACCTAAAATAAAATTACTTAAGCTAAAAATTAAAAATACCTATCAAAATTTGGTGCCCTTGGTAGGGTACCCATCACGCAGGCAGCGTTCCCGCGCTGGATTGCGATTGCAATTCTCTGCGCGAGAAAGCTGCCCGCGCGAGGGTCGCCCGTTGCCTCCCTCAGCCGCTTGCCAAGCGCCCTGTGGAGCAGCTGTGCGCCCCTGCCCCACGAACCAAGTGTCTCGACGCCAAATGCGACGAATTCGTATTGGGCGCCGAGACAGCTGTATTTGGCAACCTTTAGACGCTCCCGAGCGTCCGCCGCCGCGCCAGCACGCCTGCTGGTCGATGGAAAGTAGGACGCCGCTAGTGTTTCGGCGCAAGTGGCGTCCCACACCAACGCACGGCCCATCCTCCAGGGAATTAACGACATCCCGTCGGGGCGCTTGCCATCGTTCCGCACTATTTGGGGCTCCAGAGCGGCGGGAACTCCGGCACTGACGAGCGCCCTTCTCAGAATGTCGTTAAGGGCGGCATGACGAGATAGGCGGCCGGCACCCGAAGAGCAGGCGAGCCCGTGGTGGCCGAGGCTATCTACAGACGATCCACAAGAAGCA
This sequence comes from Epinotia brunnichana, assembly GCA_963854355.1. Lineage (NCBI taxonomy): Eukaryota > Metazoa > Arthropoda > Insecta > Lepidoptera > Tortricidae > Epinotia > Epinotia brunnichana. The sequence continues at coordinate 7,536,318 of OY977953.1, read as the reverse complement.
CAGCTGTGGTCGGCACAGAGAGCGACTCCGAGCCGGAGACCGGCGGCTATGCGAAGCGTCTCTGGGTCGATAAAGGTGCCGGTGTTGGGTGAAGGATAGGCGTGGAGCCAGTGACCTAGGCCTAGATGATGCCAGAAGCCTCGCTCGGTCCCTGCCTGTTGCGGTGTCGAGGAGTGAGTTTAGGGTTGAAAGTGATCCTATGCTATCCCAGGCCCTTTGAATCTTAGGTCGGGATGGAAAACTTTGATTCGGTCCAGCTAGCCAGGCATTCGAGGCCTCAACAAGGCACGCATACTCGCAGTTTGTAGCCGGAGAGGCTTGAAGAATTTTACCTGCGAGATCGGAGGTGCTATGAATTGAGGCCAAGAATGCCGGCAGAGCAACACTTGAAATTTTACGGGTACCCAAGCCACCATACCTTATCGGTAAGGTGGCTTGGGTCCATGCCTGCTCGCTCAATTGGATATTCAAAATGGATTCAATTTGGGATTTTAAAAGTAGGTCAATAGGTCGGAGTAGGTGGGGGTATTTCCAAATAGGACAACAGCGGAGCAGGTAAGTGAATTTTGGAACGAGTAAACAAAATTTTAAAATAAACAGAGCAGAATGACTGCTAATTTTGAGAAGGCGATCAGAATGATCACTAAATTTCGAAATAGATTTATTGAGAAGGGGTGGGATGGCTTCATTGAAGATGGGTGCTCCGAGAAGATGTAGACAGTCTTTGGATATCGTTTTGATGGTTGGCGCGATGTTATTAAATTGCTGAATAATTTCGGATGCCGATGAAGAATCTATATGATCAGAAATATATAATTCGCATTTATTGAAATTTAGTTCCAGCCCAATATCTCTAAATTTATTTTTAATTTGAAATAAATCCGCTAAGACAGTCTGCGAATCGCCACCCAGAGTGCCATCATCAAGGTACCACACGTTTAATTTAGAATTCAGACTGTGAATTATTGAATTAATTGCCAAACTAAATATGGCTGGACCGAGGGGATCACCCTGCTGACAACCCACTGCCGAAAGGATCTCATTGTTTTTGTGCATTAGTTTAGATGGACAGTGATAACACTGTAGTAAAAAGTTATAAATTTCCGGAATAGTTATTTTTATTTCGTTCAGCAGGGTGTCCCTATTAACCGAATTAAAGGCATTCTGTACATCTAATTTTAACAGGTGCGTACGGCATGAACCGCCGCCTCGCAGCCGCCGCGTGTGCCGAAACCAACCTGAACGGGTTCAAAAAGGTTTTCTAATTTTTTACGTGTTAGTCTGACGCAGACTTTGGCCGCTAATCGCCGTAAAGTCGAACCTACGGCGATAGGCCGCACGCCACCGTCTTTTTTTGAGAGGGCAATGAGGTTCGCCCCATAGATTACCGGTGTTACTTCTTGACACACATCTCCCATCAGCATAAGATTGACCAGCTTTGTTATGCTGGAGACAAGGTGCTCACCAGTTATACCGCTGCCATGACTGGTGAGGTCAACCAGATGCTGAGGGGAAATGCCGTCTAAGCCAGACGCAGACCCTTTTGGGAATGATAACAGAGCTGCTAAAATATCTTTGCCGGTGGCTTGGAGACAAGCCGAAGGATCAGATGGAGGGTCCACGAAAATAGGGCTGGAAGGGCCTGGTGGGTGTTTTGATTGTAAAGCAGCCGCGGTTTCCGGTGTATCAGGTGCCATGGTGTCATTGGAGAAGAGTAAACGAGTTGCACCCTTAAGGTCACCATCGTGGATTTTCTCCTCGACCTTCTCAAACAGGTTATATTTTCTGTTATATGATCCAGGGCGTATATGGGAAGTGGGCATGTTCGGCGTTTGGGTATTAATTTTGATCTGTTGAGTTAGAGAGATGTTACTGTTTTTATGCTCGGGTACGTGAAGGATTTTGTAAGAAAATGTTAAAAGGTTGTGCCATTCTTCAGCGTTATTGTGCCGAACGCACTTTGTTGATAGTATCGGTAAGTGCTTCAGCTACTGCTGATCTTGCACCGCGTGGCACGCGTTTGATTATTGGCGTTGACTGTTTGAGCTGGCTGAGGAGAGTCTGAAGCGGAGCTGTGGCGTTGGGTGAAGGCGTGGGAGTGCTGAGGTTTACGGAACTTGGCGTGGATAAACTTATTGGGAGGATACGTACCCGATGCATTCGCGATTGGTGAATGTGTAGGCCTCTGGTAGATGGAAAATTTTTGTTACACACACAGCACTCCATTGTAGGCAACGGGCACGATGCCAAAACATATACGCGATACACAAGAACGAAAAAAACCCTAAGGTCATAAAAAACTTATAAATTATTACTATCTAAAACTAAGTAAAAACACTAGGAGGTTGGATATCTAATGTTGAAATTTTCATGACAAGTGCGAAACATAAATGTAGGGTGACCACGAGATTTTAAAAATTAGGATAAATCAAATTAAAAGTGGACAAAATAAAAACGTACTTAATTTAGGTTTAAAAGCATTGTAAGTTATTGTTAACTATGTATAGACTTCAAAAAAATATTACGATTCACGATTTAGAATTCATTCTGTATAGTTTTCCACTATGCTTTCGATTTTTCCACCCAGTATATCAAAATTTTCCTTTAGCATTACCTATGGAAAATAATTCTGAACGCTACCTTAAAAATTTCATTGTCAGCTGTCAAACTGTCATCTGCCAAGCCAAATCGTTTAGTCGTGTACTGTTTGAAAGGGATACCGTAACGTAAACTTTTGTAATAATTTATATTATTTGCAGTGTATATTAGCAAATTTAGTTTTACAAAGGGACCTAAAGATTTTGTTTTTGTGTAGACGATGTAAATTCGTCATAACCATTTATCGCATTGAGTTTTTTTCATGCCACAGTGAATAACTCGAACATTACAATGGAGAGCGACAAGAAAGTAGAGGACGATATACCGCAAGCGGAGGGGAATCTGCTGGAGCAGCCGGTGGAGGCGCGGGTGGCGGCGCGCAACCCGCTCATGAAGGTGCACACGTACGTGGTGGCGCTGCGGCCCTGGTCGCTCAGCGCCAGCCTGCTGCCGACGCTGCTGGGCGCCGCGCTGGCGTGGCGCCTGCCCGGCGAGCAGGCCTTCAGCTGGCCCGCGCTCCTGCTCACGTTGTGCACCGTGCTCCCCGTGCACGGCGCCGGCAACGTCGTCAACACCTACTACGATTTCGTCAAGGGTATTGATAACCGCAAGTCGGATGACCGGACGCTAGTCGACCACATCTTAAGCATTGATGAGGTTGTCTCCCTGGGTGCTATATTGTACTTGGCCGGCTGTGCTTGTTTTGTTCCCCTGGTCATGGTCTCCCCGGCTCGCATGGAACATTTAGCATTGGTCTACTTTGGTGGCTTATCATCCTCCTTTTTATACACTGGAGGCATTGGTCTGAAGTACATTGCCCTTGGTGATATTTTAGTTCTAGTTATATTTGGGCCAGTGTCTGTGGTGTTTGCTTTTCTGGCACAGACGGGGAGAGTTGATTGGCCAATCATTTACTATGCAATCCCTCTTGCTCTCAATACTGAAGCTATTCTGCATAGCAACAACACTAGAGATCTGGAAACTGACAATAAAGCTGAAATTGTTACTTTGGCAATACTTATTGGGAAGACAGCATCATATTTACTGTATGCATTCTTGCTGTTTATCCCATACATCATGTTCGTAGTGGCCTCAGTGCGGTGCTCTCTATGGTTCCTGCTGCCCATGTTGACACTGCCGAGGGCATTTAAAATAGAGAGGATGTTCCGTAACCCAGATACCATGAGATATGTGCCTCGACAGACAGCAAGGCTAAATTTCTACTTTGGAATGCTCTACATGATTTCATGTTTGTTTGCTTACAGATTACCTTTCCTCTTGCATCGATAATGTAAGTTAAAATCTCTCAATGCATAATCCAATCTTGTACTTATTGAGCTTATGATGTTGGCACTCTTATGTGCATTGACTGCCTTGACTACTTGTTGTAATATAACATCTCTGTAAAAATAGATATGCTGCAAAATCAGTCAACAATATATGTTTTTTTGCAAGGATGTTTAGAATCAAGTTGAATGAACAATTTTGCTAAGAAGTTGATTAAGCTGCATTTTGTATAGATAAGTGTATGGCTAATAGTGTCAATGACCAGTATTCTATTGGAGTGTATACTGTATTTTCCGAAAATCGTTTTTTTCTAAGTGGCGATTATTGCCATTCGCAAATTTTACCACTTTGTTTTTTCTCGTTGTAACCTTTCGCATATTTTCCCAGTTTATTAATTTTTCAGCAGCTTTTTTTTTCAATAGGTTTTTTAACCATTCGCATAATTTACCACTATATTGTTTTTCCTATTCGAGCCTATGTTTTTCTTAGTAGTGAATTGCCTCATTGTCCTTAGTAGTAAGTTTTAATAATAAGTTTTTCCGCTCTTTTATAAAAAAATAACCTCGAAGACGAAAGCGGGAGCTTTGCTCCCGCTTCCGTCTTCTAACCTATCCGCGATCCGAGTCGGTTTTGCCAATAAGCACCCTGCTGCGTACGATACACCACTATCTTGACATTGGTTGATCTCCGAGAAAAGTTTATTTGATGCTCACCCTTTGAACAGGGACTTAGTAGCAACACCGACTCGGATCGCGGATAGGTTAGAAGACGGAAGTGGGAGCTTTGCTCCCGCTTTCGTCTTCGAGGTTATTTTTTTTTTAAAAGAGCGGAAAAACTTGTTATTAAAACTTACTACAATTGACAAAAAAAATATGCTATAAAAAATACAGTGAGAAATTATGCGAACGCATGGTTAAAAAACCTATTGGAAAAATAAGCTGCTGAAAAATAAATAAACTGGAAAAATATGCGAATGGTTACAACTGCTTTCGGGGAAGGAAGCTAACGAGAAAAAACAAATTGGTAAAATTTGCGAATGGCTATAATCGCCACTTAGAAAAAACGATTTTCGGAAAATACAGTATACACTCTTCTATTGTGGATCACAAGAATAATATTATCATTAATTTATGTTTACATTTTATTGGTTCAGTCAGTAAAATATAAGCTATGTAGATTGTAGTCTTTGATTGTGGTGGGTTGTGATGGAAGATGATAAGCAGATCCTTTGTATTAATACAAACAGGAAACTGATGGTAGATGTTGAATCTCAAACACTTCATTGATGTTTATAAATGCAATGTTATCAGGATGTGAGCAATGAGAGATTTTTTGAAATCATATCTTTATATTCAAATGTTATAAGTAATAAACTACCTCACCATATTCATGAGTGTATGTGCTTCTTACCGTTTTAATAGATGTAAATGTGCTCAAAGAGACATTTCATGCCAAATCATATCACCGTCAGTCATCTTTTAAAAGTTGCCTATAAGGCTTAAAATGTTTATAAAGCATAATGCTTACTGTTGTAATGCACAAATTGACAATAACTAATTTATTTATATACTGATTAAGATATCTAATAGTGTAATTTTTAGTCAAATATAAAATTGTAATACAAATGTTTGTTTATTTCAAATTTGAATCATAAGGATTTTTGAATGATTTTTGCCTGGATGGTTTTGTAAATATCTCAATCATTTGTGATAACAATATTTGTAGGTAACCTGAGAAAGAAAACCAAAACCACATTTATTATATTTTATTGATATATCAACATAAGAGACCTTTATCATAGAATCTTTATAATAATATAAAGATAAATACAAATCAAATTATAATACAGGTGAGACCATTATGTTCAAAAAATGGATTCCATTTAGTTATGTTTGACCAGAATTAGATAATAATTTAATTTAGTGGCAGTGACCTGAATATTTATTAGTCTTGTCTATTACCATATTCAGAATGTATTACTACAACGTCTGTTATTAAGCATAGTTAAATTGAATAACAATTAACTAAAACATACTTAAATGAAAACCATTTTGAGTGATGATAATGATAACTAAGGGATAAAGGAACAAAATTACACCATTGTCATATTTGAGATAAAAATTCATGCTAACAAAGACTAAACATAATATCACTATATGCAAATAGCAATAAAATTTTGCACAAAATAAGTCTTGAACATTCCATACATTAATACATTCTAAAGTAAATCATTAGTTACACTAATGAAGAATTTCCAATCGATATTGATGTACATAGTAGCCGCAATAAGCGTGAGGGCTCTCTATAAAATTCCAGAACACGACGCCTACCATTCATATTGCTACGACTCCACCTCGAGGCCTTACGTTACTCGAAATACAATTTGGGGTCAGATTAAACAAGCACCTTCTAGAAGGAGCTTCAAAACACAATTCCACATATATACGAGTTAAGTAACGAACTAGATACCTGAGACTTTAGGCCTGTAATATATGTGATGTCAAGATATAAAGCTACACGCGAACGGTTACTTATTTGCAATGGATGTTTGAACAGCTTGTCGGCTAACTAAACGATGGGGGTTTAGTCGGAACAGCATGACACAGGATACACCATACTTAGAATAATCTCACATTCATGCCGCGGACAATAGTCCAAACTGGAAATATCCAGTCAATAGTCTTTATATATGCGATAGGGTAGATATATACATCAGACTTCGTGTGTTGGCTTAGGAATCTTGCGACGTCGACCCTTTCTTTTCGCGCTGCCATTGGATTATTCTCTCTTTTAGATCCGCCGCTGAAATAGAGATTATACCGTTAGTCAAAACAGGAGGCCCATTTTATAGAGGGCAGAAATAGGCTTGTCCTAATTTTTTTACGATGCCATTCGAACCAGTTTTTGGAGAGGAACAAATGTTTGTATGGGAGCAACTACAATAAAAGAATATAAATATCTAAAAATTTGAGTCAGACGGACCCACGTTTTTCATTATAGGTTAGTCATTGTAATTTTGTTTTTAATTGTATAAGTTATACTGAAATAAATAATCGTCTATTCTATTCTGTGTACCTGGACGTAGCTGGTCCTCTGTGAGCGGTTGCCGGTTGAACGGGTCGGTCGAGCTGTTGAGCAGGTGGCGCAGGATCACTGACCGGTCCATCACCTGCGATACGATTACTAATTACGATCTATTTCGCCCCATCGGATGTCAAAAACACCTATAATAGGTGTTGCGTGTTTTCGTACGGTCAGCCTCACAAGGAGCATAACACCATTGTACTGTGTCGCATAAAACGTCATGTTAAACTGCCATATGTAGTTGTCAAACGAGTGAAATCGACAAGGTACTTAGGTGTTCAGCAACTTATGAGGCTGACTGTACCCACGGCGCCAAAAACGACAAGTGTTATGGCGTACGCTTTCACCTTTACCTTCGTGATTTCGAGTAAAGTTCATAATCACATTCTTACAGAAAAAAGTTGGCGTGTAAACTGTCATTTCGTACGTGAGGTATGGCGTCCAAAAGATTAATAAATCCTTACATTATATTTTGTCATAGTTTTACACTATAAGGGAGTTTAAGGATATTTTATTGCAGACAAGAAGGGATAGCTCCCAAGGAATCCTTCTTGTTTCAGAAAAAATGCGGACGTCAGAAAAGGATGTAAGGAATTGTTGGATTAGTGTTAATACTATTTGTAAACAGGTTTAACCTTTCCAGAGGGCAAAAACACAGGGTCGGTCATGAGTGTGTCCATGAGCGGATCTCTGAACTCTTCGGGCGCGTCTGCGTACTCGTCACTCTGTTGCTGATTCGACACTGAAACAAACGTTAAAATAAGTTAACTTGGAGGCTTTCAGTTTTTAACCTGGCTTTCTTTTATAAAATAAAAATAAAATAAATAAAAATCATTTATTTCAGACTAAATTCCATATATATGGTTAATAAACAATGAAATCTTATTGCTAGTGTTAGTATGACATAAAAAGAGGGACATAACTAAACAATGACTGCATGCAGTCTCTGCCAGCGGGTGAGCATGGGGCCATTTTCACGCTCCGTAAACACGCTCAGAATGCTGTTGGGGCCGCGCTGCCGCGCAGGCGACACGTCATGGAGGCGCACCTGTTGCGCATTATCGCCGCAAAGCCGTCAGTTTGTGCCTCCGCAAACATACCAGAGGCACTACAAAATCGCGGCATATAGGATGAAGTCAATCAGCTTTGCATCTTTTGCCTATTTTCATTCATTGCCTAGATTTGCATCACGCATTCCTATCGAGGGGAAACCTCTTTCGTGATTACTCGGGCGGAGAGGGTTTCCATAAGCTGATTTTACATTCATCATCATCATCATTTTCAGCCTGTAATCGCCCACTGCTGAGCATAAGCCTCTCTTCGCGTACGCCACTTATCCCGGTCCCGTGCTAGTCTCATCCAGAAATGACCCGCGGTCTGTTTTATGTCATGAACCCATCGAGCTGGTGGACGATGGTGATTTTACATTGCTGCTGATAATTTGGCTATCCTGCGGGGAATCCAGGATGATGGTTGAGGGAGGACCCCGCTGCTGTGAGATTTTATAGTTTAGTCTAAAGTAAAATTTGTCAGAAAACCAGCGCCGTTGATCACGCTCGCCGTGCCAACTGCATTGCTGAGTGGAGGCCATTTCAGGTTCAAATCCCGATCTACGTCTTCGATGTATTTGTTAATGTGTTTTGTTTTTTGTTATAGATAAATTAACGAGAGCATGGAATTGCATATGTAGTAGTATTGTATGTTTACAGGCATTCTATATTTGAATTTTCTATTATCTGTTCCGTTCGATATCCGGGATCCATAACTTGAGAGGGCGCCACTGCGCACGTTCGAACGTAGCCGTTTGCGTCAAACTGTCACTCCACGTCATCGCTGTGACGTCACAACCGCCTTCGCCAACCTGTCAACTCTAGAACCAGCGCCCGTGCGCCCGCCGCCATATTGGCTTTCTCATTGTTGCGTCGTCTGCCGTACAGATCGGACGTACCGTAGCTATTTTTGCAACAAGGAATCTTAAATCTCGATTCTTAACATCGGATAGTTTTATTTTGTCTAGAGGGAGTCCTAAATAGTATAAAAGTTATGGAAAGCGAATCGCGAGTGATATCTTTTCTATCGGACTACCCTCTTTTGTAAATTTTTAACTTCGTTGTTCGCGAGTGCTTTGGAATCGCATTTTGAGCAACGAGAGTCGCTCCACGTCGAAGGAGAATGAACGCGCTTCGCGATCATGCGGAGGATGGATGGCATCGGAGCCCGAAAGCGGCCGCGAGTCTCGCCTTCGTGGGCGCGTGCGCTCGTCGATCACATTGTCGGGCCCGGAATGGAGGTTTGAATATCTTTCGAATCGATCGGTGAGTCAGTTACATAACAATATCCTAGGTGCCCCGCGTGCCGCCGTCGGCGCGGCGGGGCAGATCGCCGGCCCCCGCACGCCACGTGCTGGCCCCCGCGCGCGCTATGGGGCTCCCGCGCGGCACGTGCTGCCCCCCGCGCGCCACGTGCAGGCCACCGCGCGCGCTATGGGGCTCCCGCGCGCCACGTGCCGGCCCCCACGTGCGCTATGGGGCTCCCGCGCGCCACGTGCTGCCCCCCGCGCGCCACGTGCAGGCCACCGCGCGCGCTATGGGGCTCCCGCGCGCCACGTGCCGGCCCCCACGTGCGCTATGGGGCTCCCGCGCGCCACGTGCTGCCCCCCGCGCGCCACGTGCAGGCCACCGCGCGCGCTATGGGGCTCCCGCGCGCCACGTGCCGGCCCCCACGTGCGCTATGGGGCTTCCGCGCGCCACGTGGCGGCACCCCCGCCGCGACGGCGCTTGCTTCTGTGGTGGAGCCAATCGTTATGCTGAAATAGTGGTATCCGGCACGATGCCGCCACCGGCAACGACCTTCTTACCCTGGTGCCGTCCGCCTCAATGGCGCCACCCCTTATCTGGTGCCGTCCGCCTCAATGGCGCCACCTCCTACCATAGGCCGTCCGCCACGATGGCGACGCCGATCGCGATGGCGCTGCCCGCCGCTGGCTCTGTCGCCACGGTGGTGCCGTCCGCCACGGCGGTGCCGTCCGCCACGGAGGCGTTGCCCGCCATGCTGGTTCTGCCTGCCACGGCGGTGTTGTCTGCCACGGTGGTGCAGCCCGCCACAGCAATGCTGTCCACTACGCCGGACGCTCGCCACAACGATGCAGTGCGCCACGCTGGCGCAGCCCGCCACGGCGGTGCTGTCCACTACGCCGGACGCTCGCCACAACGATGCAGTACGCCACGCTGGCGCTATCTACCACGGCGGTGCTGTCCGCCACGCTGGCGCTGCCCCCACGGCGATGCTGTACACCACGCTGGCGCTACCCGCCACCTCGGTGCTGTAGGCCACGCTAGCGCTGCCGGCCACAAAGATGCCGTACGCCACGCTGAAGCTGTCCGCCACGGTGGCGTTGCCCGTTATATGGGCGTTGTCCGCCTCGCTGGTGCTCTCTACCACGGCGGTGCTGTACGCCACGCTGAAGCTGTCCCCCACGCTTGCGCTGTCCGCCACTGCTGGCGCTGCCCGCCACTGCTGGCGCTGCCCGCCACTGCTGGCGCTGCCCGCCAATGCTGGCGCTGCCCGCCACTGCTGGCGCTGCCCGCCACTGCTGGCGCTGCCCGCCACTGCTGGCGCTGCCCGCCACTGCTGGCGCTGTCCGGCATGCTGGCGCTGCCCGCCACTGCTGGCGCTGCCCGCCACTGCTGGCGCTGTCCGGCATGCTGGCGCTGCCCGCCACTGCTGGCGCTGCCCGCCACGGCTGGCGCTGCCCGCCACTGCTGGCGCTGCCCGCCACTGCTGGCGCTGCCTGCCACTGCTGGCGCTGCCCGCCACTGCCGGCGCTGCCCGCCACTGCTGGCGCTGCCCACCACTGCTGGCGCTGCCCGCCACTGCTGGCGCTGTCCGGCATGCTGGCGCTGCCCGCCACTGCTGGCGCTGCCCGCCACGGCTGGCGCTGCCCGCCACTGCTGGCGCTGCCCGCCACTGCTGGCGCTGCCTGCCACTGCCGGCGCTGCCCGCCACTGCCGGCGCTGCCCGCCACTGCCGGCGCTGCCCGCCACTGATGGCGCTGCCCGCCACTGCTGGCGCTGCCCGATATGCTGGCGCTGTCCACCATGGCGGTGCTATCCGCCACGGTAACACTGTCGGCCACGCTGGCGCTGTTCGCCAATGCCGCGCCGTCTGCCACGCTACTCTGGCGCTGCCCGCCACGATGGTAACGCCCGCCGTCCGGAGTCCGCTACATCGATACAGGAGAACTACTTACGTCTCTGGGCTTCACAGAGGTAATCAACGAGGAGCTGCGTGACTTCCCCGGCGTTCTTGCGCGAGCGAGCGACCCAGTAGCTGCAGAGTGTCGGGGTACAACCTAACACTCAGAATGAAGCCCTAAAATCTCAATTATATCCAATTGGTCCAGTACGCCGCAGGCTCTAATCTACTTGGTAATCAATCAAATTACAAGGCCCCGCAGTTTGTCTCGGAAAAACGTACCGTGCGGTCGGAGGACTCGATATGAGATTCGTTAAAAAGTAAGATGGGGTCTCCGACCTCTGAATATATATTTCTCAACCCCGTCAAACAATCCTGGAACAGGTGGAGAATGGACGGCATCGGCAAGGTAGGCAAACAGATTTCACATCGTCTCTTAGCTCGCTCTCGCTGTCCCGCTCAGGTTCTGCTCTATAAAGACAAACCTTTCGCAGAGGCCTAATAAACAAAAATTGGGACAAAACCACTTGCCGCTCCGAAGCGAGCCCGAGATTCCGCGCTCAAGGAGAAGGGATCGGAAATAAATACCTCAATTCGGATAAGCCACTATAGATAATAACTTCCGTGAATGTCTTTCCAGTTTAGCATAGACTTGAAGGCACCGAAAATCGTCTTAGATTCCAGATCAGTAACGATTTTATTTTGTTCAAAAACCCTATTGATCGTGTTATGCTATCTATCTTGCACAAGTTTGTACACTGCCATATCCCTATACAGCCGTGACACATAAAATCTCTTCAAATAAGCTTTTTGTGCATGTACTTATAAATTATTCGTGACTATTTCAAAGAAATTACAGCCATTTGCTTTTCTTGTTGTCCCAGAGCCTTCTGGTGACAGTCTATATGAATGACGTCCTTGATATGATACAAACCTAAAAATCATGGTCCATGTCTTTGAGTAGACATTGCCTAAATTAAGGGCCATAAAGTTCAAGTGCTTGGTAGGATTCCTACTCCGCCGTATAAACGCCTCCTGTTTTTATAATAGTATGCCATAAAAACTTTGTATACTAGCTAGCAAGCCCTTAACTAGTAGCCACGGGAAAAAACGACTCCTTTGTTTTTTGGCCCCAAGCAAACCGACCTGTCGTACCCGTCGGAAAAGGTAAACACCATACGGCGCGATATATGCCTGTCTCGTGTTAGACGGTCTCATACTGGAAGGGATCGTCTCAATTTTACAATCTTTACGACCCACGGAGGAAGGTTGCATTGCCACACTCTCTGACTATACCTGCAAGACTCCGAGGAGCGCAATGCACCCTCCCAACCAACCTCGTCTCCCTTCTACTGTACAAGATACCGTAGTTGACCAGCATAACAGACCCGCATTTAACCGTAAGTGAGAAAGACTAACTATGTTGTTGTGTTACAAACTGACAACCGGTGGGTGGTGGCATGGATGCCTTTCCCTGCTGCAGACTGCTGGCAGGAAAGAACTATCTACGGGAAACACTGGTCCCATACTACTTGCCAGGTCAGTAGTGCCCAGAAACCACCGGCAAGAAATGTTCGTCCGCTGGGGTGTCTCGCCCATCGACCCACACACACACACACTTTGTGGCGATACTTCTCGATCGACTCGCAAGTCTCGAGCGCCTACTGTCACGACGTCACCAACAGATATCGGTGTTACGGAATGACCTACACCCACCTTCCAGACTCCTGCTCCGCGCTCCACATCACGCTCCACGCTGGGCCTCTTCAGCATGATGACGCGCAAGTGGGGCAGTCTCTTCTGTTGGGCAGACCTGAAGAGGCAAGCCGTAGCGGAGCCGATGAAGGTTCACAATGTGCAGGCGTTCCTGAGTGACACGGCCACTATCCGCCCGCCGGGTGGGACGTGACGACACCAGGCTGGTCGGAACAGAGAAGACTCCTCCGAGCGTCACACGCCAGCTCACTTATTACCGCACGCATACACGCCTGTATGACTAAATGGCCGTCATGGCGTGCCAGGTACAAGATCGACAGCCAGGTACCTCGTCCCATGCGCACTTTTTCTGTCGAATGTGTTACTGCATTCAGTACAAATTATTATTTCTGTTCAGTCAAATTGACAAATCTTGCTCTATACCCGAAGTCTGGTCCTAAATAAGATAATTTTATCAACAGACTTATTGAAAGCTCTAGACAAAAATCATTAACCCAGTGTTCTGGATATATATATACTTATAACGATTTCGGAAGGTGTAAAACTTCAATAATCTGCACTAATTTAGTCGAATCAACTATTGTACCGTCCAAGCCAAGCTTATTGGAGACGGGATTTAAAGTACATATACATATACTTTCTCTTCTCTTGGTCTTCAGACAGAATCGGGCCTTCAAGTAACGTCTGACTAACTTTTCGACCCGTGGTATCGTCGTTAAAACTGGATGGAAAACTATCCAATTAACGATATTTATTACAAAAGCTATTTGGCACCTAAAATCTACTCTTAGACGTTTATCTCGAATCTATTTAATGTCTAATGTTTAGTGCCCGTTAGAAATCTAACGCTAATCCAATAGTTCTCTTTTGTAGGAAAATTGTTTTTCTACCTACGCGTTGGCGCCCGCTGACCCGCCACCAGGAGATAATAAACAGATCTCAAGTTATGGATCCCGGATATCGAACGGAACAGATAATATGAAATTTTACCTTCCAATAAAATTATTATTATCTTTCCTGAGATATCCGGGATCCAATTAATGGCTTCCTGGGGGCTACCAACGGCATTTCCTCCGCAACAATGAGAAAGCCAATATGGCGGCGGGCGCACGGGCGCTGGTTCTAGAGTTGACAGGTTGGCGAAGGCGGTTGTGACGTCACAGCGATGACGTGGAGTGACAGTTTGACGCAAACGGCTACGTTCGAACGTGCGCAGTGGCGCCCTCTCAAGTTATGGATCCCGGATATCTCAGGAAAGATAATAATAATTTTATTGGAAGGTAAAATTTCATATTTTTTCGTACTATCTGCATAAAAACGTCTAGTACCCATAGTACAAGCTTTGCTTAGTTTGGGACTAGGTTGATTTGTGTAAGATTGTCCGCAATAGTACATTACTTACCTAGGGCGGTTAAACAAAGAATGTCTCAGATCGCAGGTATTTGACGCCCAAGGCAAAGGCAAGAGCCGAAGGCAAGGGCGATAAATATGCGCTTGAATATGATGAAATATGCGATTTTACGTCTCTATCCGGCCAGGAAGTGGGGTTTTCCGCACGCATAGCGTGCGGTAATTCCTACTTTATGGCCAGGTATGTTAGTTATACTGGGCGTTTTCCGCAAGTCGACATCCATTGTGCCTATTTTGCGTGAAACGGCGGTGTGGCGCTACTCTAACCACCCCAGCTCGTCTAAAAAGTTGGTGAGTGCCTTCGTGTTGCTGACTGCGTCCCGTAGTGTGTTTGGAGAACCTAGGTGCTTAATTCTGTATACTTCTACCTCCTTGCAGTCCAGTAGTATATGTTTAGTCGTTTCTTCTGCCTCCATGCACGCTCTGCACATGGGGCTGTCTGTGATACCTAAGTTATATAGGTGTTTGTTCAAGGTGTTGTGTCCTGTTATTATACCCACTATCTTGCGCAGTTGGTTTCTATGTGTCCTTAGTAGTGTGGTTGTGAGTTTGTGGTCGCGTTTCGACAGAATCTCTTTGGTCTGTCTGCATGTGTCTATCTCCTCCCAGTATCTTTGGTGTAGGTCTTTGGTGTGTTGGTCCAGTTGATGGTATATGTAGCTTTGTGGCAGGGGCAAGATTGGCTCCGGTCCGTATGCCGTTGTTTCTGAGCCTTTCCTGGCCAGTTCATCCGCTGCATCGTTTCCTCTTGAGCCACTGTGCCCCTTGATCCATTGTATTGTAACTTTGTTTTTATCTGCGCACACCTCTGTGAGGTTTAGGTGACATTCGTATATCAAGCTAGATGTGATGTTATCACTGCTCAGTGCTTGTAGTACCGATTTACTGTCTGAGAGTATCCGTATGTTTGTGTTTTCGACTTGTCGTCTCTTTATGGCATTGCAGGCTTCAAGTATCCCTACGCATTCAGCCTGGAATACCGTGTTTTGTACACCCAGTGGTTTGGATATGTGTATGTTTAAATCCTCTGAGAACACACCACATCCTGTTCCCGTATTTGTTTTTGAACCATCTGTAAAGATTCTGAGGTCTGTTTGGTTTAACCCCTCTTTGGAGTCTTCTGTCAGTAATATTTCGTAGTCTTTCCCAAAGACTGCAGTTTTTGGTATTTTGTCGATTGAAGCTTCCATCATAGGTAGGCTTGTGATCAGTTTGTTGTGGATCTTTGTGTGGGGTATGTCTAGTTTCGTCCATAGGTTGAGGCTTTTTAGGCGTATTGCCGTCGCAGCCGCCTCTTTTTGTATGTGCATTTGTAGAGGTAGTAGCCCTAGCATGACTTCTAGTGCTGCTGTTGGGGTTGTTCTCATGCAACCTGTAGCAGCGACACATGCTAGTCTTTGTGGCCAGGTATGACGTAAATATCTATTTATTTAAAAAGAGGTTTGTTATATATTGAAGAAGTAAATACCAAAATAATGTCAGTGTCAAATTGTGAAGAAAAATTAAGAGAAAATTATTCTCCTTTTGTTGCAAACGGTACAACCACTACAAATGCAATTCCATGTTCTCGATAATTTATCTATACTTATGTTGTGTAACCTGAATAAATATCATTCATTCATTCATAGGAGGAGACTCCTTGCCGTAATTTTCCCGAGGAACTAGAGTATCGGATTTTTCAAGAAAGGAGGTTTTAAAGGGTCGGAGACACGCATGCGTTGTCCCCTGTAGTTGCAAGAGTCCATAGGCTACGGTAACCGTTTATAATGGCGGGTCGTACGCTTGTGTGCCACCAAACTGGGATACAAAAAATAAAAAGACGCAAATTGGGGAAATGCATTAAACTCTTATCTTCCCTCCAATCCGCCGCCCTAAATATTAAGGCGACGTAGGCTCGTGGTCTTCTCTCCCTCTCACTGAGCATAAGCGTGAGCGAGATGGAAGTGCGTGTTCGCAAGCGCGGATATCATGATTTTTAATTTTATTTTTTTGTGCGCTTAAATAAATAAAAAAGTAATAGCTGAATTCCCCCAAACATGATATTGCCGATTGTTAAAACCAAATTTAAAATGTTCAGCTGTTGAGCATAATTTGTTCCTATTTTTTTAAGTGTAGGTATTTTAGACCTATGTTCGTGATTTTTTTTCTAGTCAAAAACTCGGGATTCTAATAGCTGTTGTCCCTCGAGAAAGGCCTCAAGATTGCTAATTAAATTTAGGGCAGCCGTATTATCATCAAACCAAGAGCTACGATTTTTTAAAAATCTGTTTTCGGAGCTCACCGTCGCTTTAAATAAGTTTCTGTCAAAATTTTCATTTTTGGTACAAGCTTTTATTGCTGACTGTGCTTTTCTGTATACCATCATCAACAACTTTTTTTTTTTTTTTAATAAACTATGGTTTTATGATCCAAAGACCCCGTGAGGAATACGGGCGAACTTTGGTTCTTTTAACTATTATGACATATGAGACTAGTATATATGTAACTTTAAAATATATTGGTACTATGAAATATAGTTTACATGTAATTGATTTTTTTAAGGCTGTCTATGATTTTGTTGATGAATTTGGTGAATGATTGAATTGAAGATTCTTTTTTAATTATACTTTTGATGTCGTATGGGTCTATATTTATATTGTTACACACGATTTCGTGGTCTATTCTGCTCAGATTAAATTTAGGGCATTGTCTAAGAAGATGGTCAATTGTTTGTGAAGTAGTGATGTCACACGGGCACAGATCATCCGCAGTGATTTTGAACTTGTGCAGGTATGCTTTGTGGTACCCATGTCCGGTGAGCACCTGTGTTAATTGGAAGCTGATTGGAATAGCGCCTCTTATGTTTCTTATGTCGCTAATTTTAGGCAAATGCTGTTTAAGGTGTGCTCCAGTTTCCGAATATATATAATTCCGTTCGTGAGCTAAATCAGTGTCCTTTCTTCTATGCAGTTTTTCGTATGAGATTGGGAAATATGCATAATCTGGTGCTTTGTGCAGATTTGCTGCTCTCTTCGCCTCCATGTCCGCTATTTCGTTTCCCAGAATTTGATTGTGAGCTTTTACCCAGCAAAATACTATTGTTCCTGTGCATATTATTTGATAAATCATCAACTACTCATTGAGACGATTCTAACGACCCCAAACTTAACGGGGTCACGTCGGTTAAATACTGAATTCCCATGGTCTCTATCATCAGATCAGCTCGATGGTACCATAATATTGAACTGTCATCCAAACTATACTAATACCCAAAATTTCAGCTCAATCGGATAACGGCAAGTGACTGAAAAATGGATTGCAAATTTTGACGGACAGCTTACTTACATACCGCTACGCGTCGGCCCTCGAGCTAACTCGTCCATCTATTGCCAACTTTCTAGCCTTTACAACAATGCATGCATACATGCTTACAGGTCAAGTTAATATAAAGCTTGTAAAATAGTACATTGTTGTAGAGGCTAGAAAGTAAGCAATAGATGGACGAGTTGATTCGGTACGAGTCCAGCTATTGCACTTTCGGCCGAGGCCTAACACAGTGCTTTTCACGTCTATTTACTGCGAGGAAATTGCAAATAATTTTAAATTAAAATTAAGCACGTAATTAAAGATAATACAAAAATAAAGAGCGCGGCCCCGCTCGCCGGCGCGGCGGAGAGGAGCGGAGCCCCCCGGCGCCGCTCCTCTCCGCTCGACGCCCTGTGATTGGTCGAAGCTCTGTTCAACCACTACTACAATGAAACATTGTAGTAGTGGTGGTTCAGGTGCTACAGCTATTGCCTACTTTCCAGCTTGGTTTTAGACCATCTATTGCCACATTTCCGAACAGTGGCGTGAAGAAATAATAGTTGGACATACTTATGCGATCAATGCGATCATCACAAGTTGTTCAGTGTACTCACCCACGATCTGGTACGCGTTTTCAGCAAGCGTCCGGAAGCGCTCGATCTCGGAGCGCGTCTTGATGTTGTACTTGCCGAGCCGCAGCGCCGCCTCCTCGAACAGCTCTTTGCGGAACGATCGCTGCACCAAACAGAAACTAATTACTTCATACGTCATTCTCGCGTGATTCATTGGATAACTGGTCAGATGGCAAAATGGTAGACCTCTAAATATATGCGTAAGTGCGATATTGTGCGCAAATACCGAGTACGAGTAGATTACATTACAGATATACCTTAGCAGAATACGCGATGTTAATTGCTATTGGTGGTGGCTCAAGGCGCGCATTGATTTTCCTGCTACATGTACAAACGGCAATATTAGGGCGCCGCCACTATCAGTACTTATTAATAATTTACTTTAAAAACAAAGTTTAAACCGACTTCAATTCAGTACTTCGCCAAGCCACATGGTACATGAAAATTTCCCCATTTCCTTTCCAATTTACCACATGAAATGCTTTCCGAGAGCAAATGCGTTGATTATTACAGAAAAAACCCAAATCGATATATTATGTGGGCTGATAATATTTGAGGAGTTTCGTCGATCCCTCAAGGATCTCAGAATTATCACTTCATTAGTTGCTACTTCAACGGAAGGAATGCGGGCGAGTCGAGATGCAGGTAGATGTCGACCAGCTGTTGTACAGTAAGGTGAAGCGTGTTACCTCGTCGGCGGCGAGCGCGGCGAGGAATGCGGGCGAGTCGAGATGCAGGTAGATGTCGACCAGCTGTTGTACAGTAAGGTGAAGCGTGTTACCTCGTCGGCGGCGAGCGCGGCGAGGAATGCGGGCGAGTCGAGATGCAGGTAGATGTCGACCAGCTGTTGTACAGTAAGGTGAAGCGTGTTACCTCGTCGGCGGCGAGCGCGGCGAGGAATGCGGGCGAGTCGAGATGCAGGTAGATGTCGACCAGCTGTTGTACAGTAAGGTGAAGCGTGTTACCTCGTCGGCGGCGAGCGCGGCGAGGAATGCGGGCGAGTCGAGATGCAGGTAGATGTCGACCAGCTGTTGTACAGTAAGGTGAAGCGTGTTACCTCGTCGGCGGCGAGCGCGGCGAGGAATGCGGGCGAGTCGAGATGCAGGTAGATGTCGACCAGCTGTTGTACAGTAAGGTGAAGCGTGTTACCTCGTCGGCGGCGAGCGCGGCGAGGAATGCGGGCGAGTCGAGATGCAGGTAGATGTCGACCAGCTGTTGTACAGTAAGGTGAAGCGTGTTACCTCGTCGGCGGCGAGCGCGGCGAGGAATGCGGGCGAGTCGAGATGCAGGTAGATGTCGACCAGCTGTTGTACAGTAAGGTGAAGCGTGTTACCTCGTCGGCGGCGAGCGCGGCGAGGAATGCGGGCGAGTCGAGATGCAGGTAGATGTCGACCAGCTGTTGTACAGTAAGGTGAAGCGTGTTACCTCGTCGGCGGCGAGCGCGGCGAGGAATGCGGGCGAGTCGAGATGCAGGTAGATGTCGACCAGCTGTTGTACAGTAAGGTGAAGCGTGTTACCTCGTCGGCGGCGAGCGCGGCGAGGAATGCGGGCGAGTCGAGATGCAGGTAGATGTCGACCAGCTGTTGTACAGTAAGGTGAAGCGTGTTACCTCGTCGGCGGCGAGCGCGGCGAGGAATGCGGGCGAGTCGAGATGCAGGTAGATGTCGACCAGCTGTTGTACAGTAAGGTGAAGCGTGTTACCTCGTCGGCGGCGAGCGCGGCGAGGAATGCGGGCGAGTCGAGATGCAGGTAGATGTCGACCAGCTGTTGTACAGTAAGGTGAAGCGTGTTACCTCGTCGGCGGCGAGCGCGGCGAGGAATGCGGGCGAGTCGAGATGCAGGTAGATGTCGACCAGCTGTTGTACAGTAAGGTGAAGCGTGTTACCTCGTCGGCGGCGAGCGCGGCGAGGAATGCGGGCGAGTCGAGATGCAGGTAGATGTCGACCAGCTGTTGTACAGTAAGGTGAAGCGTGTTACCTCGTCGGCGGCGAGCGCGGCGAGGAATGCGGGCGAGTCGAGATGCAGGTAGATGTCGACCAGCTGTTGTACAGTAAGGTGAAGCGTGTTACCTCGTCGGCGGCGAGCGCGGCGAGGAATGCGGGCGAGTCGAGATGCAGGTAGATGTCGACCAGCTGTTGTACAGTAAGGTGAAGCGTGTTACCTCGTCGGCGGCGAGCGCGGCGAGGAATGCGGGCGAGTCGAGATGCAGGTAGATGTCGACCAGCTGTTGTACAGTAAGGTGAAGCGTGTTACCTCGTCGGCGGCGAGCGCGGCGAGGAATGCGGGCGAGTCGAGATGCAGGTAGATGTCGACCAGCTGTTGTACAGTAAGGTGAAGCGTGTTACCTCGTCGGCGGCGAGCGCGGCGAGGAATGCGGGCGAGTCGAGATGCAGGTAGATGTCGACCAGCTGTTGTACAGTAAGGTGAAGCGTGTTACCTCGTCGGCGGCGAGCGCGGCGAGGAATGCGGGCGAGTCGAGATGCAGGTAGATGTCGACCAGCTGTTGTACAGTAAGGTGAAGCGTGTTACCTCGTCGGCGGCGAGCGCGGCGAGGAATGCGGGCGAGTCGAGATGCAGGTAGATGTCGACCAGCTGTTGTACAGTAAGGTGAAGCGTGTTACCTCGTCGGCGGCGAGCGCGGCGAGGAATGCGGGCGAGTCGAGATGCAGGTAGATGTCGACCAGCTGTTGTACAGTAAGGTGAAGCGTGTTACCTCGTCGGCGGCGAGCGCGGCGAGGAATGCGGGCGAGTCGAGATGCAGGTAGATGTCGACCAGCTGTTGTACAGTAAGGTGAAGCGTGTTACCTCGTCGGCGGCGAGCGCGGCGAGGAATGCGGGCGAGTCGAGATGCAGGTAGATGTCGACCAGCTGTTGTACAGTAAGGTGAAGCGTGTTACCTCGTCGGCGGCGAGCGCGGCGAGGAATGCGGGCGAGTCGAGATGCAGGTAGATGTCGACCAGCTGCGACAGCAGTCGCCGCGGCTCCCAGCCGTACTTCTCTGGCCGTCGCACCTGGATACAACGAGACATTAGTCTTCATACCTACTTGACGTATCGTGTCGTGACGCGACAGAACGATATCGGTTACTTACATACATTTAGTAGGGTTGGATTCACACTTATTTGTTACGCTCTGACACGACGCACTGTGGGCTATGTAGAGCCGAATCTCAGCACACCGTGCGACGGCTCCTTTTGTGTCACATCGCATCAGAATTGGCTACTATCGTAAAAAAATCCTGAAAAGTTTAGCGTGATGTCACATTACGCTAATAAGTGTACCATAATGTGACGTCACACGGAACTTTAACGGGCTATCTTCATAATTTTTTGTTTGATTGACAAACAAAAAAATACGACGGCCTAAATAGAATTTAATTTTTTTTAACACAGGTAACTACCCAATTGCTTACACAATACAATGCTAGGAAGACAAAATGTTAGGAAGATGTTAGATATTCTACTAATAGGGAACATTAACGCAAAACTCTTCGTAGGTAGCGACCACAGATGTATGAATATAAGGAGATCGGACATGGCGGCCGATTTGTATAGAGTGAGCCTGTCGCAAGTACATTAACCCACACAACGCCCAAGTAATTGACAAGACAAAGCACGCACACATCTAAAACACACACTCTTGTAAACCTACACGCTTATTTGACAATAAACGCGCATCATATCAGGCATTTTGGGAAAAAACGTAATATTCTCTGCGATCAGCACGCGTGCACAGTATGGCAGTGTATGCCCACTGAGCATACAGCTGCGACACGGCCGCCGGCGGCTTGTCCTCTCTCTAGTATTCTATGCTCTGAGGTAGCGACACTAGCAGCGTTGACATTGTATCTCGTTCCCACTTGCGGTATTGTCTATGCAAGCATCATTTGACAATCAATTGTGCACGTGTGTGTGAATCCCTATATTCCTATACTAGTTTACTATTAGTGGTAGTGCTGCCTCTGGCGGCAGAACATTGCAGTAATGTTCCCTATTAATCATCGTTTTATAAACCAAGTGTTTTTTTCCTTTGCGTATCCATCACTATCCAATATTGCTCGTTTGTTGCGCATAATGTCGCGATTGGTGTTTTCTACGTTAACAATGGCATAGGGTGGGATGGTATATTAGTCAGTCTATAAACCAATACAGTCAGTCGACGAAGCCGTCTAGACAGGGCAATCGTGCGGGGGCGAGAGCGGGCAGGGCGAGCCCAAGCTGCATACGTGTAACTTGGGACATGACGTTGTCAAACCCGCAAACGTCAAAGGCGTCGGTCCACTGTTACTCTTTACTGTGGTATAGTGGCCAAAAAATTTTGTCAATAAAATGGTTTCAGGTGAGCATTGTCTTTTCTCAAAAGTATTTGACGATTTGAACCTTGTGTGGTAATAGTAATTGGCTACTTTCCTAAAAATATATTTTAGTCCGTCAGTTAGATTATAAAAAAATATTAAACAAGTATTTTTTTTATTTTGTCAGTCAATCACTTTCTTTTAGCATAATCTGACGTCACGCGGAACTTTAACGGGCTATGTCTTCACCCTTTTTTGTTTGATTGACAAAATAAAAAATACGTGTCCAATATTTTTTTTTATCTTTATATTTTTTTTACCCAGAAATGTACCCAATTCAGAAGGACAGTTTGATAGAAGGTTACCTTGAGGTTCTTGCACTTGGGCCCGCAGAGCTGCTGCAGGTTGAAGTTGAGCATGGAGGCGAGCCGCTCGGCCAGCTCCGCGCGCAGGAACGGCTCCTTGATCTCCACCGTCAGGTACTCCAGCATGTCCACCGTTTCTCTGTGGACTCAATTGTTATAGCTAAGCCGCCAATGCATAAGTGATAAATACTAATAGTAGATTGTGTCTCAAGGGAGTAAAATTATAAATTTACGACGAGGGTGGTATATTGAATCCTGAGTGAAGCGAATGGTTCTTAAGTAGAATATTGAGCGTAACGAGAGATGTTTACGCCGAAGACGAATATAATTTTGCTACCGAGTGGCAAATACAGCTTTTCATACCTTCGATGCAGAAAATTTAAATTAATCATGGAAGAAAAGAACAACTTACTGTGATCCCTGTGAGTGTGAAAATAAATATGAACTCCATATCATCAGTTATCTTATCGTGTACTGGTGTCATACCTGGCGAGCGTAAGGTAGGAGCGGCACTGCCGCTCGTCCTGCGCCAGCGCACGCGCGCGCGCATCGGCCGCCGCGCCGCTCGCCGCGCCCTCCTGCGCTTCGTGGATGCGCTTCAGGTACTGCAACAACAACAATCAGCCTTATAGCAGGGGCGGTAAGGCTCAACATACCAACACATACAAGAATAGACGGGTATAATATACATATATGTCCGGTTAGCCTAGTAGTGACCTGTGAGTGAGTGCATACGAAGCTGAAGGTCCTGGGTTCGAATCCCGGTACGGACAAATAGTTGTGTGATCAGCATGAATATTTGTTTCTGAGTCTTGGATGTTTTCTATGTATTTAAGTATTTATATGTATTAAATATATCGGTACTAACCCTTAACACAAGCCTTATTGAGTTTACAATGGGACTAGTTCGATTTGTGTAAGTTTGTACCCCTAATATTTATTTATTTATAACATATGCGTGCAACAATAGTAACAAAAACTCGTTACAAAACGCGCATAAATATCTGACACGACACGACTCTAGATATAAATGCTGGTGACTGTATGAGTCGAATCACATTGATTGTTCTATCATATCATAACATAAGGGTACACGTTTCTTACCGTGAGACACTCGTCGAGTAGGAAAGTGGTGTCGTTCATGAGCATGTTAATGAACTTGACGAACTGCCGACCCGATCGCGACTCCTTCACTATGGCCTGGAACACACAATCATGTTTCAACCACTTTCTGCAATTGTACAACATTGAGCGCAAAGCTTACGCGCCATGAGTTCTAAACTCTTTTTACAAGCTTTATATTAACTTGCACTGTTCGTATGTATGTAAATATGTAAGTATGTAAGTTGTCCGTCAAAATTTGCAATCCATTTTTCAGTCACTTCCCGTTATCCAATTGAGCTGAAATTCTGCAAGCATATGTAGGTATATCGCATGACAATGCAATATTATGATAACTTAGAGCTGATCTGATGCTGGAGCTGGAAGGTGGCCATAGGAACTCCGGAATAAAACGACACAAACCCATCGAGTTTGGGCTCGTTAGAATCACCTCAATGAGTACTTGATGATGGTATGCAGAAAAGTACAGTCGGCAGTAAAAGCTTGTACCAAAAATGAAATTTTTGTCAGAAACTTATTTAAATTGAATTAACATCCTTCTTCTGCGGAGCTCCCACGCAAATCAAAAGTCGAAACTCGCAATATCTCCCTCTCTGTCGCTTAAATATGCAAGTGCGACTAAGATAGACGAACGAATGGACGAAGAAGAATAGTTGTGTCATTCATTATCAATCAAAAGGACCCTTTATTCTATGTCGACGTCAATAACGACTATTTCTAATTGCGTCGTTACGGAAATAATGCTTAATTGACACCGCCATAGCCTTATCACACATTATTTTACATGTCAGGCAGAATATAAAGTAGAGTAGGTTACATACGTTTCATTACATGTCAAGGTAATGTTAATTAATCATTATAATTAATTCATTGATATTTGTAAATGTCAGTCTAATTAAGGGTTATGAGTGGGCGAATGATACTTGAGAATGGCACAATTTATTGACACTTTCAGTGCCAGAAACCGGCTAGATGGGTGCTTTGCTCGTAGTTACTAAACTAGTGTACTTACTTGTTTGTGGATCGGCCGCTCCCACATTCCCTTCAATATAATGCTAATATGGAATCTGATTGTAAATTTATCGTAAAACTCCGTGCTCTGTCCGGTCGTCTCTATATCCGTGTAAAACTTCATCAGTGCACTGGGCAGGGCTGTTTGCGACATCGGATGGTCCATAAACTTCTCATAAACGTTCTTGAGCTTCAATGGCACGGATAGATTGATCACAAATAGCACTTCGACTATCTTTGCGACTAAATACGGGTTCTTGATGAGGTGAGAATTGCAGATGGCGCTGAGGAGCCAGGTGATAATCGGGTCCTCAATGTAGTCTGCTACTACTTGGGGTACATATCTGAAAGGAGAATATTTATGGTGAGTTAAATTGGTACTCTACAATTTGGTGCTGTGACCAGGATAATTTACTTTTTAGCCAAGATATGGAATTTTTAGAGCGTGGCTGGTAGTGGTAGGTTACGCCATGTGGAGTAGGAAGCTTGGCGCTCCTTATGATCTGGATATCTTTTTAACGCGTAAAGCTATATGAGCTAGGGAGTCTTGGCAGTCACTTTACATGTAATGTTTTCGGTGGGATCTCATTCCTTTTTGTAAGGTAATTTCCAGACCTAGGATTCCGTGGGGCAAATCGTCTTAACAACTAGGGACTTCCTATATCGATAAACTCATTTATCGATACTAGTTCTAAATACTAGTGACCGCCCCCAACATTGTGTGTTTTTTGTAACTTTAATTTTGTTCTGAAGACAAGTATGAAATTCACACGTAGCATCTTTAAAATAATCGGCAAGTTACATATGAATAAGGCCGTAATACCGATTGCACTATAAAATTGTTGATACCTATTATCTTAACCTCTTCAGATAATTAAATAGACGTAACTTACCTACTTAGACACTAACTACGAAACAATACTTGTCAATGTCATCGGACACTGTCATTTGTAAAGACGTGCTATTTCATACATATTTTATATTTGTAAATGAAAAATAAATAATGCCTCTTCAAAAAATAGAAGACTTGCTTAAAAAGCATCCCGAAATAATTAAACGCGGGTCTAAGCTACACTGTAGCAAATGTCAAGTGACCTTTCATCGCAAAAACTATTCTCTTGTTAGGCACATGAAAACCGAAAGACATACAAGTATTCAAGAAGGAAAATATAAATTGTACAAAGATTTTACTATGTTTATGGTGGCTTGCAATATATCGTGGTACCAATTAGAGAATCCAAATTTTCGCGGTTTTATTCAAAATTGCATTTCTGGACGATACGGGAATTTTTCAGTACCTTCGAAAACTCAAAAAAAAATCTTACTCCAATTTACAATGAAACGTATCAACAAATTAGGAACGAAATTGGAAACAATTACATCTACGTGTCTGTAGATGAAATTACAAATGCTAACGGTGACCAAATTGCAAATGTTGTCATTGGCAAACTTTCTCACAACACACCAAGTCGGCCGTATGTTATTGCAAGTAAATGTTTACAGCAAACAAATAATGAAACTGTTGCAAATTTGATTATAACGTCCCTATCAAAATTCAAATAGCGATAATTTCAAAAAAGTTCTATTGTTGGTGACTGACGCAGCACCATGATGAAAATGGGTAAGAAATTGGATTCAGTTTTTCAAAACATGACTCACTTAACATGTGCAGCTCACGGATTAAATAGGGTTGCTGAGAAAGTCAGATGTCTGTTTCCAAATGTTAATAGCTTGATACGAAGGCTGCCTTTTAAGTTCTGTCGTTTGCAAACCTAACTAACACAGCAAAAAAGAACTAGTGTCATCTTAAAATATTTGAATTTAGAATTCGAAAACAAAAGAATGACTCGAAATCGGCCCTTTAGGCGACGCAGGTCGGTTTCTTATTTTGTTGGATTCGTAGTAGGCCAGTTTCTGATTTTGTCATATTCTTAGAAGGTCAGTTTCTTTTTTGGCGGTTTCGTAAGATGTCATTTCATTATTTTGCCAGCTTCGAAGTAGTACAGTTTCTTATTTCGTTAAATTCTTAGTAGGTTTTTTTCTTATATTTCGGTCATGAAGAAATAAATTGTGAAAAGTAAAAATTTAAAAAATTTCCAAAAATGAAGGAGAAATTTGAGTAGTTACTTTATTACATTATATTTTTTTAATAAAAAAACATTTAATAAGCAAACCTTTGTGTGATCACTAGTATTTAGAACTAGTATCGATAAATGAGTTTATCGATATAGGAAGTCCCTAGCTGTCAAGACGATTTGCCCCACAGAATCCTAGGTCTGGTAATTTCTAAAGAAGTATATAGGAAAACCCATACAAACATCCATCCCCTAATTTAAAGTGTGGGGGTGATTTACTAAAAATCCTGAAATACGTATTTTATTATTTATAATAAGGAGAGTCCCTATTTCAATTTTCAGACCTCTAGCGTCAAAATTTGCGGAAATCTCATACAAAATTCCATCCCCTAGTTTAAGAAGTTGGGGGGTAAAAGTTAAAATTTTTAGTAATTTTTTTTGTTCATTGTGTACTAATACTAGCTTACATACCAAATTTCAGCATTCTAGAACTTCAGGAAGTACCCTAGAGGTTTTGATGATCAACGTGAGTGAGTGAGTCAGTGAAATCGGCGTTTTTTACATATCAATAATATCTAAAGTATAAGAGCTATGCAATTGAAACTTTATGCGTTTAATAAACCACTATTGAATCCCGAGAATTTTGTTTATCTGGTATAATCCAAACACAAGTTATGAGGGTCCAAGAAAACGACGGAGCGCTTCGAGACAAGGTAGGTAGTGCCTGTCCTTGCGCTTCGCTTAACTCGTCTTGGCTTGTCTGAGTGCCCCCAGATTTCGTCTATTTTGAAAATGTATCGATATCGATAGATGGTAGAGCACCGAGAAGCCGTTAATCAAGACTTAACGAATCAGGAAGGTGGAAAGAGCCCACTCAACTGTACGGAACTGAGTGATTAGAATGATTCGCGTATCTAACTGCTCCAGACAATAGGCTTGTGACCTAAGATTTTTTTACGATGGCATTTGAACCAGTTTTTGGAGAGCTACAAATATTTGTATGGGAACTACCATTAAAGAACAAAAACACCCAAACAGTTGAGTCAAAGACCGGCCTCGCTACTAATTGACATAGAATAATGACATCACAGTTTGCTATTTGTACTAATTGTTGTATGGAAAATTGCTGTTGCGGTCCATAGTTGTCCTACAATTATGTTTCTATAAAAGCGTAAGGCTTCTATTGGTAGCTTTAAATTTACTTTTGGATACTAAAAACACTACATATTTTTTCTAAAGTTTCAAGAGCCACATCTTTTTATCATCATTTTCTTGCCCTTATCCCATTTATTTGGGGTCGGCGCAGCATGTCCTTTTCCTCCATACCTCCCTGTCACTTTGAGCCACATCTTTATATGATTTTAGTTATATTTTGTAATTTATACTTTATTACAATAAATTGATGGTGTTATACTATCCAGTTATAACATGATTTTTAACATGTTGAGGACAATACCCTATTACCAACAGGGAGAGGATCGCGAGAGGTCGTGCGGAGAGCTGGTGGGCGAATATTCAGCGTGTTTAAGGCGTTTTTGTAGTTATTGTTGTCGACAGTAAATACTACTAGAAGAGACGAATATCAGAGTCCACTTTTGATGAAGACGTAAGCCAATACCGGTACTGAGTTTTTATTGATTAAACTTTCCGCGGTATGTTTTACCTCTGCTGAAATAATCTTGAGCTTACAATGACGTTAGAACCGAGCTGTTCAAGCGCTCGGAGATTCGCCTGAGTGCTAGCGCCCTTCACACACGCGCTACGATCGGCGCCCCCGCCCCCTGCCTCTGGCCACCAACATTCAATCCAGCAACCCCAGCCCGGTCAACATTTACGGAACCTGCGTCAACTGCTGTGTCTCTACCGCCAACGTGGATTCCTTGACATGACCACCGCTTTACCGCGTCCAGCCGCGCCGACAGCAGCGCGCACACTGACGCGTAGAACTGAACGCTGCGCCGCATCATATATGAGTCATACATAAGAATGGGTACTCACTGCACGGCGAAGAGCATGAACTCGGCGACGTCCTCGACGTACCACTCGGGCAGCGCGCGGAAGGCCTGCGCCGCGCCGGCGCCGGCGGTGATGTTGCTGGCCGCGTCCAGCCGCGCCGACAGCAGCGCGCACACTGACGCGTAGAACTGAACGCTGCGCCGCATCATATATGAGTCATACATAAGAATGGGTACTCACTGCACGGCGAAGAGCATGAACTCGGCGACGTCCTCGACGTACCACTCGGGCAGCGCGCGGAAGGCCTGCGCCGCGCCGGCGCCGGCGGTGATGTTGCTGGCCGCGTCCAGCCGCGCCGACAGCAGCGCGCACACTGACGCGTAGAACTGAACGCTGCGCCGCATCAGCTCGCCGTCTAGTAGTGCCGTCTCTGCGCACTGCTTCGATCTGTACAATGACAACGTTTCATTCATCATTTCGGTCATGCTCGGTCGGCAGCCACAGCGGTCCAGCCACTGTAGCCGACTTTCAATCTGGAGGTCGTGCTCTCGAACCTCAGCTCGCGTCTGGGTTTAAAAAAAAACGTATGTACGTAATACCATTTGATATTTTGACCAGTAGCATTTCGGTGAAGAAACACATCGTGAGGAAACCAGTCTAACCGAAAGGTCTAGTTTTCCCTCTGCGTTGGAAGTTAGGTCAGAAGGCAGTCATTTTCGTAAAAGCACAGTCTAACTACATATGTAGAGATTCTACAGTCTGCAAGCTCGGCGCTGCACTCGCCAACGCGGGGAAGCGGGAGACGACGAAATTTAGCGCAAATTATTCTGAAAGGGTGTCAAGTTTGACTTTATAAAACCAACTTCAAAAAGGTAAGGTTAAAGTTAGATTTGGGAGTATTTTTATAATATCACTCCAATTGTGTTCAAAATCGATATCTGATAGGTAAAAAAGGATAGAAAGATAAAAAAAGGCCGCCATTTTGAATTTCTTTAAATACGTCCCGATTTCGTTCAAAATCGATATCTGAGGGCCCGAGGGGCCTCTTAATACGAACCCGAGCTTGGATTTAAAAAACGGCCGCCATCTTGAAATTCTTTATATACGGACCGATTTTGTTCAAAATCGATATCTGAGGTATTTAAAGAATTTCAAGGTGGAGGAGGTCCTTTTTTTAATACAAGCTCGGGCTCGTATTAAGAAGCCCCTCGGACCAACAGATATCGATTTTGAACGAAATCGGACCGTAATTAAATTACTTCAAGATGGCGGCCACTTTTTTGAAATCCAATCCCTGACTTATACTAAGAAGCCTTTCGAACCCTCAGATATCGATTTTGAAAGATATCAAAACATAAACATTTTTAATGGCCGCCAGTTCTAAGCTGATTGAGTGAGAGAATGTTTCTAAAATAACAACAAAGTATGAAATGCTTGAAACAAGTAATTATAAAAAAAATACATATATCAGTTTGCAGTTCTCTATACTGTGGTAAAACGAATGGGCTTTAGCCAATGAAACGCCTGAGTAGTCTCTTAATCTAGCTCGCGGTTGCGCAGCGCGGAGAAGCTGTTCCGCCACTGCGGCTCCGCGGCCATCAGCTCTTCGATCACTTTCTGTATACTGTAGACTATCATACACCAACCTGAGTAGTCTCTTGATCTGGCGCCGCCACCGCCGCAGCAGCTCGCGGTTGCGCAGCGCGGAGAAGCTGTTCCGCCACTGCGGCTCCGCGGCCATCAGCTCTTCGATCACTTTCTGTATACTGTAGACTATCATGCACCAACCTGAGTAGTCTCTTGATCTGGCGCCGCCACCGCCGCAGCAGCTCGCGGTTGCGCAGCGCGGAGAAGCTGTTCCGCCACTGCGGCTCCGCGGCCATCAGCTCTTCGATCACTTTCTGTATACTGTAGACTATCATGCACCAACCTGAGTAGTCTCTTGATCTGGCGCCGCCACCACCGCAGCAGCTCGCGGTTGCGCAGCGCGGAGAAGCTGTTCCGCCACTGCGGCTCCGCGGCCATCAGCTCTTCGATCACTTTCTGTATACTGTAGACTATCATACACCAACCTGAGTAGTCTCTTGATCTGGCGCCGCCACCGCCGCAGCAGCTCGCGGTTGCGCAGCGCGGAGAAGCTGTTCCGCCACTGCGGCTCCGCGGCCATCAGCTCTTCGATCACTTTCTGTATACTGTAGACTATCATACACCAACCTGAGTAGTCTCTTGATCTGGCGCCGCCACCGCCGCAGTAGCTCGCGGTTGCGCAGCGCGGAGAAGCTGTTCCGCCACTGCGGCTCCGCGGCCATCAGCTCTTCGATCACTTTCTGTATACTGTAGACTATCATACACCAACCTGAGTAGTCTCTTGATCTGGCGCCGCCACCGCCGCAGCAGCTCGCGGTTGCGCAGCGCGGAGAAGCTGTTCCGCCACTGCGGCTCCGCGGCCATCAGCTCTTCGATCACTTTCTGTATACTGTAGACTATCATACACCAACCTGAGTAGTCTCTTGATCTGGCGCCGCCACCACCGCAGCAGCTCGCGGTTGCGCAGCGCGGAGAAGCTGTTCCGCCACTGCGGCTCCGCGGCCATCAGCTCTTCGATCACTTTCTGTATACTGTAGACTATCATACACCAACCTGAGTAGTCTCTTGATCTGGCGCCGCCACCGCCGCAGCAGCTCGCGGTTGCGCAGCGCGGAGAAGCTGTTCCGCCACTGCGGCTCCGCGGCCATCAGCTCTTCGATCACTTTCTGTATACTGTAGACTATCATACACCAACCTGAGTAGTCTCTTGATCTGGCGCCGCCACCGCCGCAGTAGCTCGCGGTTGCGCAGCGCGGAGAAGCTGTTCCGCCACTGCGGCTCCGCGGCCATCAGCTCTTCGATCACTTTCTGTATACTGTAGACTATCATACACCAACCTGAGTAGTCTCTTGATCTGGCGCCGCCACCGCCGCAGCAGCTCGCGGTTGCGCAGCGCGGAGAAGCTGTTCCGCCACTGCGGCTCCGCGGCCATCAGCTCTTCGATCACTTTCTGTATACTGTAGACTATCATACACCAACCTGAGTAGTCTCTTGATCTGGCGCCGCCACCGCCGCAGCAGCTCGCGGTTGCGCAGCGCGGAGAAGCTGTTCCGCCACTGCGGCTCCGCGGCCATCAGCTCTTCGATCACTTTCTGTATACTGTAGACTATCATGCACCAACCTGAGTAGTCTCTTGATCTGGCGCCGCCACCACCGCAGCAGCTCGCGGTTGCGCAGCACGGAGAAGCTGTTCCGCCACTGCGGCTCCGCGGCCATCAGCTCTTCGATCACTTTCTGTATACTGTAGACTATCATGCACCAACCTGAGTAGACTCTTGATCTGGCGCCGCCACCGCCGCAGTAGCTCGCGGTTGCGCAGCGCGGAGAAGCTGTTCCGCCACTGCGGCTCCGCGGCCATCAGCTCTTCGATCACTTTCTGTATACTGTAGACTATCATACACCAACCTGAGTAGTCTCTTGATCTGGCGCCGCCACCGCCGCAGCAGCTCGCGGTTGCGCAGCGCGGAGAAGCTGTTCCGCCACTGCGGCTCCGCGGCCATCAGCTCTTCGATCACTTTCTGTATACTGTAGACTATCATGCACCAACCTGAGTAGTCTCTTGATCTGGCGCCGCCACCGCCGCAGCAGCTCGCGGTTGCGCAGCGCGGAGAAGCTGTTCCGCCACTGCGGCTCCGCGGCCATCAGCTCTTCGATCACTTTCTGTATACTGTAGACTATCATGCACCAACCTGAGTAGTCTCTTGATCTGGCGCCGCCACCGCCGCAGCAGCTCGCGGTTGCGCAGCGCGGAGAAGCTGTTCCGCCACTGCGGCTCCGCGGCCATCAGCTCTTCGATCACTTTCTGTATACTGTAGACTATCATGCACCAACCTGAGTAGTCTCTTGATCTGGCGCCGCCACCGCCGCAGCAGCTCGCGGTTGCGCAGCGCGGAGAAGCTGTTCCGCCACTGCGGCTCCGCGGCCATCAGCTCTTCGATCACTTTCTGTATACTGTAGACTATCATGCACCAACCTGAGTAGTCTCTTGATCTGGCGCCGCCACCGCCGCAGCAGCTCGCGGTTGCGCAGCGCGGAGAAGCTGTTCCGCCACTGCGGCTCCGCGGCCATCAGCTCTTCGATCACTTTCTGTATACTGTAGACTATCATGCACCAACCTGAGTAGTCTCTTGATCTGGCGCCGCCACCGCCGCAGCAGCTCGCGGTTGCGCAGCGCGGAGAAGCTGTTCCGCCACTGCGGCTCCGCGGCCATCAGCTCTTCGATCACTTTCTGAAGGTCGCGGAATGCTCTGCGGAAACAGTAGAATATGATGAACGGTGCCAAGTATTCAATAATTTTTTGCGATAACTCTATAAAAGATTTTTGGAGTATAAAAAGTCTTACGGCTAAGGAAAGATCATAACTTTCATAATAGAACTGTTGATTGCTTGTTAAAGCTGCACTTCTAACGGCTAGGCCGGGCGAGATATTAATTGGAAATGCATATAATCGGCGATAAAACAAATTATTATAATATTGCCGATAACACGAAAATTCCTGCTACGCCTTGCGTCGCCTATGGCAGAGACCTAAGGATAATATCATGGGTAGGTTTTAACTTGACCAACATAAATCGATTTTGAACGAAATCGGACCGTAATTGAATTACATTACTTCAAGATGGCGGCCACTTATCCCTGACTTATACTAAGAAGCCTTTCGGACCCTCAGATATCGATTTTGAAAGATATCAAAACATAAACATTTTTAATGGCCGCCAGTTCTAAGCTGATTGAGTGAGAAAATGTTTCTAAAATAACAACATAGTATGAAATGCTTGAAACAAGTAATTATAAAAAAATACATATATCTCTCCAAACTGCATACTCATACTCATTTATTCATAAAATATAAAAATTTACATGTCAAAAATAAAATTATAATATCTCAAATGAATTTGATTATTCAACTAGTATAACATAACAATATTTAGGTATGAGTAACAAAATGTCAAAAATTAGAATTATAATATGTCACATGAATTTGATTATTCAATTAATATAACATAACAATATTTAGGTATGAATAACAAAATGTCAACATTATACAATGATTAAAATTATTATTATTACCAATATTTTATATTATACTCCTTAAAATTATAAAAAGCTTTATCAGTCAGCCATTTTTTTAGCTTATTAAGAAATGTCGCATCATTTTCAATATCTTTCAATTCGGAGGGTAATTTATTGTAGATACCCTACAATACTACTACAGACATTATTTTTGTTGATTTCATAAGTCGACAACATGTCGTGGCCAATGTGTTCTTATTCCTCTGAGCAAGCTGCCTGCCATCAAATATTCCAGATTGGGCACAGGTCAGTTTGTTTGCTGACGATACTCATATTGGAGTGAGACATAAAAACATTAATACAATGGAAGCACAGCTGACACAGGCCCAGCATATCCTCCAGGAATGGTTTCAGGCAAACGGCATTGTTTTAAATACAGATAAAACTATAAGTATAAAATATCAAACCAATTCTCGAACTCTCAAAAATACACCAGAGCTAACTTACCAAAGTTCTACGAAATTTTTGGGATATATAGTGGATAGTAAATTAACACATAAAGAACATTTGGAAAAACTCAGCAATAAATTATCCTCGGCAAATTTTGCATTACTAAAGTTAAAACCATTAATTAATAAAGAAACATTAAAAACGGTATATTATGCATACATACAATCATTACTAAATTACGCTATAACTGTCTGGGGGAACGCATCAGAGATTCAAAAAATACTAGTGCTTCAGAAGCGTTCCATCAGGATCATGTGCGGGGTCAACCGAAGAGACACAGCCAAACCACACTTCGAGAGGCTGGGCATAATGACGGTCATTTCATTATTTATTTACAACTCCCTTTTAGAAATACACAGACAAACGGATTGCCTCCCTAAATTGTCTGATATACATAACTATAATACGCGATCTAAACACAAATTGGTACTACCACAGTTGCGGCTTACAAAATGTCAAAAACAGGGTGCTTTTCTAAAGATAAAAATGTACAACAAATTACCTTTTGAAATAACATCATTGCCAATTCATAGTTTTAAGAAGAAAATATCACACTATTTCAGGAAACATGCCTTTTACTCCGTATCAGAATTTTTAACAAGCAATATTAGCTTACAAACATTTTGAACTGTATGTTATTAGCTATAAGTATCATTTTGATTTTATTGTAATTTATTTCTTTTATTTTTACAAATTGTTACTGACATACCATGTAATGCACATATTACTTTATGGTGAAATAAATAAATACAAATACAAATAAATACAAGACGCATGCTTTTTGAAGTGTATTTTGGAATTTGGTGTATATTGCTTCTCACGTATTTTACTATGTAGAAGATGTATTGTGAGGTTAGTGTCATTCTGTTGTGTGACGTTGGCATCCTTTAAAAAGTTGGCATCTTTAAAAAATATAATCGGCGATTGAACAAATTATTATAATATTGCCGATAACACGAAACTTCCTGCTCCGCCTTGCGTCGCCTATGGCAGAGACCTAAGGATAATATCATGGGTAGGTTTTAACTTGAAGAAAAAAAAAACGGATTCTAACATGCGACATTCAGGTAAACGCTGTTTTAGCTAACTGAGCTATCGATACAATCTGCTCAGTCGATACATCATTCAACTAGTTCCCCCTTTTAACCTAGGGAGGCCTACATAGCGGCACCTAGAAGACTAAGGCGTCTACCAGACTTCTGCGGCAGACGTGACTACTTAGTACAAAATGAATCATGGGTACCTGATACGGCGCTGGTGTGTGTGCAACGCAGGGATGAGGGCCACGTGGTGCATGTGTAACGTCAAGAACCAGCAAACCGTCTGGAACTTCGCTTCGGGCCATTTGTGGGCAGAGTCCTTGTCTGCAATCAAGCACTTAACGTTCAATCACGGGGCTTTTGAGCAACAATACAATTCTATACTAATATTATAAAATGGAAAAGTGTATGAGACTGTATTTGTAATTTTGTGTGAAGGGGTAATTCCCGAAACCAACTTAAACGATTTCAAAAAATATTTCATTGGTGGGCGAATGGACTTTCTGAATGGACATATGCTTTACTTTATACCGCAGATTTGCCTGCGGTCATTGCAATACGTGGGCGAAGCCGCGCGGGCAGCTAGTATTTGATAAGACTACAGGCAATCTACTGACAATGAAAGGCAGGCGATTAAACTAGGTAAGTGAGGTAGGTACTAATTGAGCCAACCTAGTCGTCTGCACGATTTTGATATCGATGGTAGCCAGTAGCCCTGTGGCCAGCGGGCTTCTGAAATTGTAGCTTCACCAAGCTACAATTTCAGAAGTCTATTTAAACTGGCAACACTGATCAAATGGCCAGTCGTTATTGGTCAAGCGCCTCAGTCAAATATTAACGTACATTCGTGAAATGGGACACTGAAAGCAATATGGTCCAAGATACAACTTACTGAGTTCATCGAGCCAGTCCTGTGCCTCTTGCGCTGTGAAGTACAGCCGCGTCTCGTCACGCACGTTGGCCCACGAGTCGGGCTGGAAGGCGTACAGCGGGTACACACGCTCCAACTTGATGCGGACTGAGAGCAGCTGTAGTACTGAGCACACGTTCAGCATAAAGCCATCGCCTGGAAAAGTAAATAAATCAGATATAAGAAATCAAGCTGACAAAATACCACATACTTATACTGATATTAGAGAAATCAATCCACGTAGACACGACCGTTCCTACCTATTTATTTATGTAAACTTGATTGCACAAAGGAAAACTTATCGCACATAAAGCGGACTTAATGCCGTATGGCTTTCTCTACCAGTTAACCTTACGTCACAGCAGAATAAAATGTAGACGGTGTATCTAACGAACTAAAAAGAAACCTACGCTATACTTATTATATGCTGAAGGTAGGTTAGGATATTATAAAACTCATAGAGTATAGACAAAACAACTTGTACAGTCACCGGCATCAATATATGATGAATCAAAGACCGCAAAAATATCAGACACGCTCTCACGGCTCTAGGAATAGAGTAGTTATCCGATATTTTTGCGGCCTTTGTTCCATCATATATTTATGCCGGTGACTCTACACAACGAGAAGGAGTGGAGCTCTTCCACGTGAATTGAATGATTAATACGAGTAGTGGTGTTCATATCCATCCCACTGGGGAGGTATGCTAGCGTTTTCCAAGCAGAAGTGTGTGTGATAACGAGGTGCGCACAGATTATTAGAGATACAAAGCAACTGACTGGAAGGGTAGTGATATACACGAACAGTCAGGCAGCATTGAAGGCGCTACGAAAGGCAACGGTAACATCGCCTCAGTGAAAGAATGCAAGGAAGAGCTTAATAAAATAGGAGGAAACCCAGGTATGACGTTGGCGTGGGTGCCAGGACATCAGGGAATAGTGGGCAATGAGATGGCAGATGAGTTGGCCAGGGAGGGTGCGGGAAGGGAGTTTGAAGGCCCAGAACTGGTCCTTCCTTTCTCGGCAAAATCACAAAGGGGGTCATAGATAGGCTAAAAGAACTGGATGGGGAAAGAGAATGGAGGGAAGCATCTGGATGCAGACAGACAAAGATGATGATAGGAGGCATTAATCACAAAAGGACCAGGTATCTGTTGAAACTGGGTAAGAGCAATCTGAGACTGCTGACTGGTATCATAACCGGTCACAATACTCTGAATAGACAATTAAAGATAATAGGTATAAATAACGACGCTACTTGCCCACACTGTAGGCAGGAAGAAACAAGCAAGCATGTACTAGCGGAATGTGTTATGTACGCGGCACCGTGGTTTAACACATTCGGTAAATATATGTTAGAGGAGAGGGAATTGAGGGATATCGACCTTAAAGATGTCCTTCTGTTCTGCAGGAAAACCAGAAGAATTGAAGAGTTTGAAGTGCCCTTGTGGCCTATTTGCAGAATAAATAATTGATTTTGAAAAAATTGATGTTGATTTAATGCCGCCGGGACCCCTCCAGCCGTTTTGGCAACCAAGTTTCGTAACCAGTTGTCAAAAAAGAATATATCATCGTGTTAGGCAACTAGTTGCCCAAAAAGAAATTCTATTCCTGTTTGACATCCAATTGCCAACGAAGAATAGAGCTCAGACAGTTAGAGAAAATGTGGCTAGTTTCCAAGGCTTCAAAAACAAATGTACATATAAAAGTACTTACATACAGTGTTAGGCATTCAATGATAAAATCATTATAAGAATTTGCAAGAATAAAAACACGGTGATTTTATTCTGGAATGATTCGTCCGAAATAATTTTGTCTGGAATAATTCGTAGGTGAGAAAATTTAATGGGAATAAGTTATTCTTAGTCAAATAAAAATAATCATGATTTTTTAGCTAATTTAGCTAAGAATATCTAATTTATCTGGCTTTAATAATTAAAGCTAGATAAAAAAGCTATTCTTGGTAAGCTATAAAGCTTACCTAGTTGAGTGGTAGTACAAAATACCATGGCTGCGATTTACTAAATTTCACAAAAAATACTAAATAACGCGTACAGGTTAATATTTTATAAAAAAATATTTTAGTCCACAACATTGCTTAACATATTTGACACCACGGAGTTCAACGTCTCTAACGAGAACCTAAGGAGATCAGCAATTCCTGTGCGTGGCGGGCGTCAAAATTGGTGCGGTTGTTGGGGCATAGAAATACTTGTGTCCACCCATTTTCCCCTACTCCGCAATGTTGACTGCAAACGCTCATTCCAGGTGATATAAAAAAATTGAGCTTGCACAAGAAATTTATCCTCAGTATGTTGGGTACCGATCTGAAGTCTGTTCGGAAACAGTCTGGAAATAATATACACTCCCCTTCGATCTCTGGCGTCACGATGTCACGTGATGTCTAGCTGTGAAATGAGAAATGAAAGTCTTATTTGTTAACCAGTTGTAAACAAAGACATTTAATTCCTTTCCGACAACTGGTTGCGAAACTCCACTATCATCTACGGTAGTTGTGGTTCAGGAATAGAATTTATTTTTGGGCAACTAGTTGCGTAACAAGATTATTTCTTATTTTTCAACAACTGGTTGCGAAACTTAGTTGCCAAAACGGCCGGAGGGGCCGGGACAGTAACCTGAGGCTCCAAACTAAGGGAATTGGGCTGAATGACCGCGACATCAACAGTGGTGTTCATATTGCAGATTAGAGGCCAAGATGGTCTTTTATAAATAAATAATGAATGAAATAAATTTATTCAACAACAAAAACAATCAAGAAAGGTGATGACGATGAGAGTAAACATGTATAATATTGGCTGTCTGTGTATTGAAATGGTTTTCAGTCTCTAACCACAACCTAAAAGCCAAGTCTTAGTCGTATTCGTATGTTTGACGTATGCAACTACTTGATAATCTTAATATAAGACGACGAATTCACGTGATTTATAAGCTAACATTGAT
This sequence comes from Epinotia brunnichana, assembly GCA_963854355.1. Taxonomy (NCBI): domain Eukaryota; kingdom Metazoa; phylum Arthropoda; class Insecta; order Lepidoptera; family Tortricidae; genus Epinotia; species Epinotia brunnichana. Next base: position 7,496,769 of record OY977953.1, on the reverse strand, counting down.
ATGATATGCGAGCTGTCTTCGAACACAGAAGGTACATTTTGCAATAAATATTACAACGACAGTATTTTCATTCAAATGTAAACAGTATATTTCCTGTTTAACTTGTCCTCTTTACGAAGTTGGAATAGGTATTAGTAACTGGAAACTTATATTTTGTTAAAGTGCAGATACGGTGACAACCGACCGTGAATCAATCATTCGTTATGAATGTTATTTCAATCGATTAAAAACCCTCAAAATAGGTCACCAATGCCGATTTATTGCGTACCTAATTTACTACTTACGAAAAGTGAATAGGACACAATTCATCACGTCTACTTATCTAAATATTAAGGATCATTTATTCTGATAACTTTGATAATGAAATTGGATCATTTAAACAATATTTTTGATACACATGACCCAGGAAAGTAATTTAGATATGAAGCAATAAATCCATTACAACAAAACTTGCGCAAAATTGAAAGCCGCAGAACATGTTATTTTGAGAAAACCAGTAAAGACTGCAGCACAAATGTTTGAACTCTCGAATAATTGTTGTATTTGGGGCAAGTTTATTTGCATGTATTGCCGTATACCTACATATACAGTGACGGCGCACATCGGGTGTAACAAAGGATGAATCACTGTGTTCGACAAAGCGCTTGGTTTCGAAGAACGAGGCAAATTAAAGAGGGTGTCAAGGCAATCGCAGCTATAAAACGCAAGGTAAAAGCTCGTTCAAGAATTTCATCGACGCGCCAATCGGGCAGTGTGTCTAAACGATAAAACAATTGACGACGCGCTGGTTCTAGCAACTTCCTCAAAGAACGAGTAAACAAAAATATTTTCACAAAATCTAATGAGGCAATCTGGACGCTAAGAAGTAAATAAATTGGAGCGGTTCCAATACGAAATTGTCTAATAGACGCATAGGAGGTGAGCGACATTTCGGCGAAACATGCGCGCTATTTTCGCCAGTCATTAAACAGCGTCTTATTTTTATTATCCAAACAAGCCCAGGGCGTAGTACTACCGTTATATATTTAGTTTCCTTAATGCACGCGTAAAGTACATACGCACATGCATATATAAGTGCATGGGGAACTCCAACTCATTGTCTATATGCAATTCAAACAACGTTACACCTGTTATTTTTATACGGGACGTCCTTGCTCTTGGCCTCAAAGATCAGTTTCATTTGATAGACAACGGTGAAATGCGCAGTCGAGTGTTCAGGAAATAAAATGTAACTTCGTCTAAAGCATCCGCCATATGGCTACAGCAGTTGCAGGACACGAAACCATAAACTTATAAATAGATACGCATTCATTAAACTATGAAGCCGTGCGCTAAACTGAACAGTAACTTCTAAATCCTATATATACTACTCAAAAGAAAATAGGGGCCACTAAGTATTTTGATTGCTACGTGAAAAATATAGTAAACAGTAATGTATATTTATTAAAATAACATGTAACAAGGCTTTTGTTTTAACTTATGCTAATAACCATTTAATTGGGTAGTCAATTGTTTCACTTATTTCAATTAACATGAAATTAGTCCATTGTCAACAGCAAAAACTAAACAGAAACTCTTTGCAAAACAAAACAAAAACTGACACAAGCTGTTTTTTTTAATGGTTTAGTAACGGGTGTGTCTTCCTCTCCTGTTTTCACACTCCTGGAGCCTTGAATGCATACTCTCGATTAAGTTTCTGATGTTTTCATCAGGTATCTCTTCCCACGCACGTTTCAGAGCATCCATAAGCTGTTGCTGGTTGTGAACCTCTTGCTCATGCTCCCTAACCCTTCGTTTTAATTGGTCCCACATATGCTCTATTGGATTTAAATCCGGACTATACGCTGGCCATGGTAGGACACGAATATGGGAGTCATCCAGTACAGTCTGAGTGGCCCGAGCTGTGTGTGGGCGGGCATTGTCATGCATTAAAAAGAACCCTGGCCCCACTCTCTGTGAGAATGGAATTACATGTGGCCTGATGACTTCATCGATTTACCGTTGTGCAGTTACTGTGCCTTGATTTAAGAAAACCAGCTCAGTTTTGCCTTGTAAGCTAATCCCAGCCCAAACCATCACACTAGGACCTCCAAATCGGTCAATTTCCTTGATGCAGACATCGGAAAATCTCTCACCCTGTCGTCTCCATACTCTAATCCGCCGATCATCACTACAAAGCTTCACTTTACACTCATCTGTGAAGAGCACCATACCCCATTGATTCATGCTCCAATCTGAATGTTCGCGGCAAAAACTTGTTGAACCCTAGATAAAGGAATTCGTACTACTCGACGTCTGGACCTTTGCTGGTCTTCATGCAGTCGATTACGTATCGTTTGGTCACTAACACGAGTCCCCGTTGTCAACCGTAGGCGATTTTGTAACTTACGTGCCGTCACAGAGTGCTCACGACGGGCACTCAATCGGATGTAGCGATCCTCTTGTGCCGTAGTCGCTCGCACCCTGCCCGATCCAGGCCTTCTTGCAACACTGCCAGTCTCTTGGAACCGATCCCACACATTTTGGATGGCTCGGCGAGAGAAACCCAACGAAAAAGCTACAGACCGCTGTGAATGACATTCAGCAATCAATGTAACGGCTCTGGTGGCAGTAATGGTATCCGTATGCCTTCGTTGACGTGGCATTATTAACAAAAGATGTTAAAAGAAGCAAAAGATGGACAGAAATAGTTTTTTTAACAGAATAAAATTGTGCTTCCATCTGAAAGGAATTTGACCTGAAACTCGTTTTTTTTATTTGCTTTAATTTCTGGCCAGCTGTAAGACTTAAACACCAGCATTAAAGAGGTTGGATACTGAAGGAGGCCGGACATCATTAATTAGTCACTTATTAATTAGTTTATCTGCGGCGATCGGCTATAATTTTGTGATTGGGTGTACACGTGTGTGTACTCGGATCTTCGCAAACAAGGTTCACATCAGAGCACATGAACGACATCAATATTTGATTGAAGCAGTCGCCGTGGCCGAAATCGGTCAGGAGAGAGTTTATATGTATTTCTAGTCAAAAACGAAGATTGACGAGGATAGAAAATAAAAGCTTCCTTCACCGTAACTGTATCGTTCAAAGAAAACCTTTCCATTGCAAAAATGTTCCTAATTAATGCATGATAGACGCTCGACGTCATTTCATTAGCACCTGCTACCGAAAACCGTTACTCATAAGTCAATGTCGTTTGCTATAGGCGTTCATTCTCACCGTCTGCAGTCCCTGCCAAAAAAACACTTGCGGGGGTAATCGTTAACGTGCCAGTATTTTTAACATCGAATAATGACACTTCGTAGCAACTGGGAGTCATTGCCAGGTGGATAAACTCCTTTTTTATCGCTTTCTTTACACGATTTTTACAGTCACATGTTTCCAAGAAGATACTAATTTGTTTCAGTTGAAATGTACGCTTCGCATTTTCTTAAAGACTGAACACGTGCCGCATTTGCATAAAGCTAAACTCCATTCATTTAGAAGTCGCAAAATAAAAACTCGAGTGGCATTGAATTGTCAAATAACATTTTATTCATAAAGAAACAACTTTTGAATTAGGTAGGAGCTAGCTGATTTGACGTCACGAATAACCCTAGTATAGATAGGAATACATTTAAACTTTTTTAATAGGTAGAGCGTGACAGAAGATGTAACAAGCCTAACAGAAGCAACGCTTATATACAGTGCTGGACAAAAAGAATCATACACTTACACGAAAAGTATATTTTCCTTTACAACTTTTTTTGTGAACTTCACCACGTGATGTTTGTATAGAAAACTTTTAGGACATTTAATGAGCTCTATTATTAATATAACAATATTAGCGATCTTCTCAAAATATTGTTTTCTAGTGCTTGATTACTTTTACCGCGTCATTTTACTCTGGACAAAATAGATAATACGGACGCTTTACTAGAAATAAAATTGTACCACGTAATTGCCTGGCTAGAAACAAAATAAAAATAGGTCATTGTGTCAGTCTTGACCATTTGAAGTAACTTTCATGTATTATTTCAATGTTGAAGATGTCAGGAAAACAGATTTCCATAGATGTTCGTAATCTGGTTATACGTGATAGGAAAAAACAAATTTCGTTTCGGAAAATTGCCGAAAAATATTCCATCTCTGTGGGAGCTGTACAGCACATTTGGAAGAAACATGAAAACCAAGGAACTGTGGCGAACTTGCCTGGAGTCGGTCGCAAGCGATCAACAACTCTGCGCGATGATGCTAGAATTGTTCGATGTGCGAAGCTAAATCCAAAAATATCATCGAGAGCTATTACGGAAACGATGGATCTTAGGGTCAGTTCTCGAACTGTACGTCGCAGGCTCAGAGAAAATGGTTTAAAAAACTGTTTAGCATCTAAGCGTCCATTTATAAGCAGTAAAAACAAAACAAAGCGTCTTGCATTTGCGAAGAAACATATTGGAAAGCCCTTGGAGTACTGGAAGTCAATCTTATGGACTGATGAAAGTAAATTCGAGCTGTTTGGACAAAAAAGCCGGTTCAGAGTGTGGCGTAAGCCTTGCGAAGCGTTGGCAGAACGCAACATACAAAAAACTGTGAAGCATGGTGGAGGTAATGTTATGGTGTGGGGCTCATTTGCTTGGTCTGGAGTTGGCAGCTTAGCTCGAATTAATGGAATAATGACCGCTGTAGATTATATTAACATATTACAAGAAAATTTAGAGATTTCTTTGCTTAAATGTGGCTTGGAGGGCCGATATTTATTTCAGCAAGATAATGACCCGAAGCACACAGCTAAAATATCCGCTGCATTCTTCAAGGCAAATAGGATCAAACAGCTTGAATTGCCGCCACAATCGCCCGACCTCAACCCGATTGAGAATTTATGGTCTTATTTGGATAGCAAAATTAATAAAACAAATGTGACTAACAAGGATTCCTACTTCGGTGCACTGGAAGAAGCTTGGGACAATATCGACCCTGAATACCTAAAGTCATTGGTGGAAAGCGTGCCTAGAAGATTAGCAGCGGTTTTGAAAGCAAAAGGAGGCCACACAAAATATTAGATTAAGTTTAATTGAGTTTGTGTTTAATGTATGATTTAATTTGTCCAGAGCAAAATGAAGTGCTATTGATAAATACCCATGTAAATAAATAAATTTGTTGAATCTTGAAATTTTAATATCTATATATAATAAGCCATGGAATGTGCTACAAGTTTGCCTAAGATATAATATATGTAATCGAATTCATAAAGTAGTTCAGAAAGAAACTCTCATTTCCGTGTAAGTGTATGATTCTTTTTGTCCAGCACTGTAGAACGAAACCTTTCTCGTCGATGTCGAAGATAATGCATCGTATTGCGATAGGCTTCCGCCACAAGTAGATACCAGTAATCAATCATCTGATTGCAACTGCGCGTTGTTCTTGTCTGCAGCAAAGCGAAATAGTTGAGAAAGGGATTCCTCGCGTCGGGACACAGCAGAATGTAATGTCATGGCAGAGGTTGCAGCGTGTTGTGCCCCTAATCCTACAGTAGATCACTCACCAGCTAACGATCTCTCGTCTGTCTGCAACTGCGCCCTACGCTCGTTCCTCTGCAGCAACGCAGCGAAATAATTCAGGAAGGGCTCCCTCGCGTCGGGGCACAGCAAGATGTAATGTCATGGCAGAGGTCGCAGCGTGTTGTGCCCCTAATCCTACAGTAGATCACTCACCAGCTAACGATATCTCGTCTGTCTGCAACTGCGCCCTAAGCTCGTTCCTCTGCAGCAACGCAGCGAAATAATTCAGGAAGGGCTCCCTCGCGTCGGGGCACAGCAAGATGTAATGTCATGGCAGAGGTCGCAGCGTGATGTGCCCCTAATCCTACAGTAGATCACTCACCAGTCAATGATCTCTCGTCTGTCTGCAACTGCGCCCTACGTTCGTTCCTCTGCAGCAACGTAGCGAACTAATTCAGGAAGGGTTCCCTAGCCTCGAGACACCTCAGAATATTATGGTAGAATTCTAGTGCCCCTCGCGTTGCGCTAACCCTACAATAAATCACTCACCAGCCAATGATCTCTCGTCTGTCTGCAACTGCGCCCTACGTTCGTTCCTCTGCAGCAACGCAGCGAAGTAATTCAGGAAGGGCTCCCTCGCGTCGGGGCACAGCAGGATGTTGTGGCAGATGTTGTGCAACGTGTTGCGACTGGCTTCCACTTCGAGTTGCAGCGCGAACGCGAGACTGCGGTCGCCTGAACCCGTCGCGAATAGTCGCTCGGCGAGTCGAGGGTTCTCTTCAGCGAATAAGGATATCTGAAACGAATTATGTGTTGTAACTGGGTTGGAACCACAGAACACTTAATACTATATACACCGTGGGCCTGAGGAACCCGACCAACTTTAACTACCTATCGATTCTAGAGCCTATTTGGAGTATATAATGTGGTATAACATATAGACCAATTACGCATAATCGTCGAGATATAAATCATTTAAACCAAAATTAAAATTTTAAACTCTCTACTACTACTATTCTACTATTTTAATGAATATGCTATTCGCCGTACATCGTATTACGTCGGAGTGATTCGTAAAGTGTCGTTTGATTACTTACTTTCTCGCCTAGGGATAGGATTGTCTTTCTCTCACTCAACTAAAGATTTGTTCACAAGGAAGTGCTTAACTTTATTTATTAATAAGGTTCTAAAAAAATATTTTGTTAAAATGCTTAATTGGACCTATGTTTATATACTTAACATTAATTAATCGTAATATCTTTAGGAGTACGCTGCTAAAAACTGTCGGGTTCCTCAGGCCCACGGTGTATAATGGCCATGTGGGCGTGGCACGCGCGCCACTAGAGTTTGAGCATGCGCTCAAGATTTCGTACCAACGTCACCCTCACGCCGTGTTGTTGTAGGCTTGGTGGAGCGGACGAGGAAGCGACATACCCCGCGCTATAGTATTTAATGTTCTGTGGTTGGAACGATAACTGTACCTATAATTGTCTATCATAAAACTTAACATGTATCTGTTAGTTAAAATGGTTATGCCTCTGTTTTACAGAAACAAATGTCACAGTGACAAACTGTTATAGTCCGTAAGCCCACTCCCAATAAGCCTACGTCTCATGACAACACGATAAAATGCATGGCAGCATGTCGAGAAATTGTGTTGAGCAAGAATAAGAAGATTATCGCACCTAAATTCGGCCGAAAACAATTTTGACCGAATTTGAAAGATTTTTCATACTTTCGGCCGAATTCAGGTGCGCTAAATTCGGCCGAAAGTATGAAAAATCCTTCAAATTCGGTCAAAATTGTAGGGGTACCTATATTTACGTCATGTGCAGACATCGTTAATTTTGTAGCATTTTTGGTGCAGCGTAGGCGTAGTGCTGTTATCGGAATTGGCATCGACAATATCAACCAAAATTGTTTATTATTAGGGTAAATATTGACATCATTAACGCTAATGGAGCATTACGATTGAAATAGTTTATACCAATTCCGTTAACTACGCTGCACCAAAAATGCTACAAAATGAACGATGTCTGAGTACGAGACATGTGGCATCATTTAACCCTTTAATTGTAGAGAGAATAAACCTAAGTCTGTCAGTCCTGAAATGGCCGGAAGTACTTGGCAGACGGTGTCAAAGGTGGCCCACTTTGGCACCGTCTGCCAAGTACTTCCGGCCATTTGTATTGGGAGTGGGCTTACGGACTATTAGGTTATTAAATTAAATCAAAGTAGGTTACACAGAGTTTTCGGAATAAATAATGGCTAACTCGCATATTACTCATCTACTACAACGTGACGGATGTTTTACGACAATAAACGGCATCAAGCGAATAGTGCAATATATATTTGTTTCAACGTCCGCGTCCTAATCAGAATGAATTATATTAATAACACGTCTTATACAACATTATATTATATGGGTTGGTTTAGTTTGGGCCTTGACATTGGGCATGCTTGATCGTGGCCCAGAAAGTTTCATGTTACAATCGCACCCATAGCTAGAGTAACCTAGTTTGTATTGGTGCGTGTTATTGATTTGCATGTAATAGCCGATTTGTTTCTAAATCGGCTGCCGAGTTGCTGACCCCGCGTGGGAATGGTCTCAAACAAGTTCCTATTTCCATATTTTCCATTATTTACGAGTATTGTCGCGGTAATTGGTTTTTAATTAAAATAATATTCGTAAGTCATAACATAAGCAGTCATAGATGAAAACCCTTTGGTATTTGTAGGCAACAACAATTTGCGTTGTTGTCAGAAGAACACATGCGCCTACATAGCTACACCAAAAATAGGCCTACTACCCAAGTTTTGAAAGATATATACTTAATGAAATCGGACTTGCGACAAACTAATTAATAGAATCGGGCGTTATTTCGCAGAATCCATGAAAAGTTACTAGAACAATATTCCTTTGCTAAGAAAAATAGGGCGTTTAATTTACGGCAAAAATACTGCGAGGTCTCGATCACCGATCAAAGGAGGGACCAGACTCAATCTTCAAAAAGTGGTGATAGCACGTTCACCCAGTAAATTTATGTCGGACACGTGACGTATAAGATACGTGAATTTCCTACGCTGCATCAAGCTCTGGTGGTGTCGGTCCAACATGGATCCACATTAAAAAACGGTACGAAGACGAATGATACTCACGGAGAAAAAAGGGCCGAGGAAGCTGACGCGCGCAATCTCTCGTCCAGGCGCGGTGGTGACAGCAGTCGGGCACAGCGAGGGCAGTCGCGCCACCAGCTCGCACACCGGACGCAGCGCGTGGCGCGGGCCCGCGCGCAGCTCGCACAGCGAGCGCAGCGCGCGTAACGCCGGCGATACGCAGCCGCGCATCTCGGACCGGATGCCCATTAGGAGGGGGACGAATACCTGTGGATAACCCCGCTGTTTATGCTTTCTGTATTTTGAACCAACGGCTGAGGACAGGTCGGGAACCACAGCCCCTTCAAGAGACGACTGCGACTCTTCCAAGAGAAGTTTGCAGCTATAGAAGACCCTCATTAGTCATATTTCATAAAAAAATCTGAAATTGGTAATGCAGCTGGCTTTTCTGTGATAAAAGTTTCCTTGGCCGCATTTTATATCAATGTAGCCTGCATGCCATAACATCAACATTAAATCTACATACTTTATCTATAACTAGGTAGAAAATCAGTATGACATAAAGAAAAGTATCAGCTTTAAACAGTCAAATTTGAGATCAAAATATTCAAATAAGAGACAAAAAAATAAAACTTACATCTTCGAAGACTTGTTTATCCATGTATGTGGCGACTAGTAACTCTGGCACGAGCCCGGTAGGCGCGTTGCCGATGAGCAGATACGGCAGCAGCGGCGACTTGCGGCACTTCTCCAGATCAAACTTGTCACGCAACACTAGCACTAAATGACTCACAAGCAAAGTTCTTAAGTTCTGTAACAAATCACTCAAAGGGGGCTCCGAACTCTTCTTTGGATGCTCCCTCTCGTATATGTTTATGTTGTTGTAGAATCTTAATACGTAACTAACTGCTAGACCCTGTGTAGGGATGGTTTTGGGCATTGGCAGCGAGGGCGCCGGGCAGCCACTTTTGTCCCCGTCGTTTTCTGATGCCAACGGGCCACCTCCGGTCAACGTGTCGTCGCTACAATCCTCGTTCAGTCTTTTGGTTGTTTCGGAAACGGCGATGAGTTTTTGGTTTAGAGGGTCCGCGCCGTTTGATATTTGTAGGATGACGTCCATTAGAGCCTCTGATGCCATATCTTCTAGACTTAGTTTAGGGTTGTCGAGTAGGGATGCTGCGACAGAAGGTACGTAAATACCACCTGAAACAAAACGCTGCGTTTCAGAAAGCTAACCCTTGTCGTCAATTACGAGTTAGTGTTATCTCACTGGAAAGAGGAACAGTGAAACAAAAATAATGTTCCACATTGTCACGGGAAAACAAAGGGGACGGGGTAGTCTCTTCTCAAAGAGCATGTCTACTCACCGGCGCTGTCTTCTGACCATGAGACCTGCATGATCTTGCCCACGATGGTCCGTAGTTGTTCCTCTGTCAGCTCGGTGCCACTGACAGTCCGCGAGCGGGAGATCTTCCGCGCAGGGGATGAGGTCGAGTCATTATCTTCCACCTGACATAACACGCCACAAGAGTATTGAGTAGTCGAATATGAAGAATTTCTCAGGAGTTCTTTTCGGAGAATGGTTTCCGGTGAACTTATATTCAGTTCAATACATTTACTGTTAGGTACAATTCAATAAGGTCTAGTTTCATATGCCATCCGTCTGTATAGGCAATACTGTCTACTAGTGCGTAAGTACTAGCCCCGATGCAGAAGAGTTCGTCCAGTACTTAACAACTATCACATTTATCTTGATATTTATTACATGCTCAGATCAAACGACTAAGTAATAGGAACAATATTAGTAATGTTTAATATAGTTTATTTTCATTGTTAATTAGAAACCCTAAAAGGTTTTTATTGTAGAAAAAAGGGCATTTAAAAACTATTGTCCAATTCAAATTGTGGTCTCCAACTGCACTTCTTGACTCATGGGCTCGAAGCAGAACCGTCAGCATATAGCTTTGCCATGTCGCTTTCCCTAGTAATGGCCCTTTTTTCGCTTGTTGATTTCGTTACCGAAATAGGTTGAAAAAAAAAACGCATAATTTCTTCTGCTCATAAAAGTGGTAGGTATCCTTATAATATAATTGTGTTATTGTGGAATATTTTCATACATAATGGAACTATAATACAACTAGTATTAAACGGTATTTAATTTCTATCGAAAACATTATGTCCTTACAAATGGGAGAACCTACAAAACTGCTCTGACTATAGACGAAAACATATGCATCGGGGCTAGTAAACGCTGGGGATTAGGTAGCTAGCGGATCATGGACGTCGAAGCAAGAGCTGACGATGCGGCCGGGAAATACGCTAAAATCTGTGTACGATGTTACAAGTAAAACGCCTTCAAGCGAGAAATTGAATGTATTGTGTCTATATTGTTTGAAGCGTATCCAAATCAATTAAACCGTAATACATAACTGTAAATATCGCGGTTTGGCAGAACATGTTTATTCTACTACAAAACGTTTTTTGGGGGTCACCCATATGTCGCTGCCACTCATGGACATAGGATACTCTATATGAGTATTGAGTATCCTATGTCCATGCTGCCACTGCATTTTGACAGTCTATGCCGTGACAACTAAAGCCAGAGAAATTGAATGTATTGTGTCTATATCGTTTGAAGCGTATCCAAATCAATTAAACCGTAATACATAACTGTAAATATCGCGGTTTGGGCAGAGCATGTTTATTCTACTACAAAACGTTTTTTGGGGGTCACCCATATGTCGCTGCCACTCATGGACATAGGATACTCTATATGAGTATTGAGTATCCTATGTACATGCTGCCACTGCATTTTGACAGTCTATGCCGTGACAACTAAAGCCAGAGAAATTGAATGTATTGTGTCTATATCGTTTGAAGCGTATCCAAATCAATTAAACCGTAATACATAACTGTAAATATCGCGGTTTGGCAGAGCATGTTTATTCTACTACAAAACGTTTTTTGGGGGTCACCCATATGTCGCTGTTACTCATGGACATAGGATACTCAATACTCATATAGAGTATCCTATCTCCATGCTGCCACTGCATTTTGACAGTCTATGCCGTGACAACTAAAGCCATTTTGGCGCCGGCCACGACCACCCTATAAGCTAGCCCTTAGGCTACGTGGTCCGACCGGCTTGTTCGATTGATCGGCCGACGAAGGTTTTTATTATCTGCTGGTTCGATTGATCGGATAATGAGTATTCTCCAAAGTATTGTCGTCAAACTATATCAGACTAACGGGATTTTAAAAGTTCACCTTGACCGATCGAACCACGAGACCTTTAAAAATCCTCTGTATCCGATCACACAACTTTTATTTTCAAGTGCGTACCTAAGTGCGAGAGGGCCGAATACTTTATGTCCGACATAAACGCGATCATGCTAGACAGACTTGTAATGTCCTTTAACGGTTTTGATCATTTGTAGATGTAATGTTGAGAAAAACGCTTAACCTATAGTCAGTTGGGTGATTCTACGAGCGTTCCGTTGTCAATGTACCGGCAAACTGGCGTGGCATGTTCAGGTATTTTTAACAAGTCCAGGACTACTACAAAATTACTCGGAAAGGTAATGCAAATCTGCAAGAACTACGACAATAATGCGACCAGCGGACTGACGGCGGTCGGAACGCTCGTAGAATCACCCATTTATACTGTTTTGTCTGAAGGGTTTTTAAACATGTTTAAACATAATAGCTTGTGTCAATATAACCCCGAGCGTAGGGTCGTTTCGCCGGTAACGCGACCACCTTCGGTTGGCGACCACTTGACGGACTAGGCTGCTTCAATTAAAGATATTAACATTTCTACAAACCCAACAGAAAACTAATTAGTTATTAACTATTCTTGAATAGTGTCATAATAAGAATAAATACACTTTAAAACCCAAAGCTTAATCCAAAGCAAGAAAAAATAACCTCAATTCACACATTTCACACATTGCTTCCGAAAAGTGTTGACGTGCAGTGAATCTGTAAAAAAAATAACGCGACAGTTGGCGCGAAAACTTTAGTTACGTCACTTAATTTAATTATTATGCTGAAATTAGTTACTTGATTGCTCAAATGATTAGCTGTTGTAATAATTTCGTTGAAATTCGGCATATTATAAAAATAGATTTAAATAAAATGGGGTGGTCGCGTACCCAAAAAAATTATTACCAAAGAAGTCGGATAGCGACCACATCGTTTTTTTTTTCTTTCCTTATGGATTCTTGCGGCACCCGCGATATTTAGCTTTGCAAGCCAATTGTGTCGGTAGGTATTTAAGCCGCGCCAATCCATGCTATGTCTATAGTAGGTATATGTAATATAATAATAATATATAATTATAAAATGAATAATTCATATGATTATATGATATTACAAATGCGAAAGTGTGTCTGTCTGTCTGTTACCTCTTCACGCTTAAACCGATGGACCGATTTTGATGAAATTTGGTATGGAGATAGCTTGAGTCCCGGGAAAAGACGTAGGATCGTTTTTATCCCCGAAATAATCCCCTAAGAGGCTGAAATAGGGGTTGAAATTTTGTATGGAGCTACGATATAAACGAGACACACGGACGGAGTCGTGGGCAGAAGCTAGTGTAGGTAAATAGAATTTAATCTAAAAGTTACATAAAAGCTTGTAAAATGGTGGCGTTTAGATACATACTATGAACGACATGTGTGTCTGTAATAGCAATATATATAATAGTACTATGGTGTGAGCGAGATGGCGCGCCGTTTTCGATTCTATTTTGCATTGACAAGCAATGTAAAGTAGATTTAGAAGAGTAACAATTTGTAGTAGTATAAGGGCAGTCAGGTCAGGTAGGTCCAACTTTGAGAAAGAGGTCAATCGTCGAATCCGACTCGGCTGGGCAGCGTTCGGGAAGCTACGCTATGGCACATCTTTTCGTCTAATATTCCGCAGTGTCTGAAGACGAGAGTCTTTGACCAGTGCGTGTTGCCAGTGATCACGTGTGGCACCGAAACGTGGTCGCTTCAGAAATCATAAGAAGCATCATAAGAAGGCTCAAAGTCACCCAAAGGGCAATGGAGAGAGGGCTATGCTCGGAGTTTCTCTGCGTGATCGCATCAGAAATGAGGCTATCCGCAGCATAATCAAGGTAATCGATATAGCCCTAAGCCGCTTAAGTTAAGTGGCAGTGGGCGGGGCACATTGCACGTAGAACCGATGGCCGTTGAGGCGGAAAGGTTCTCGAGTGGCGACCACGTACCGGAAGGCGCGGCGTGGGTAGGCCCCCCACAAGTTGACTGATGGCCTGGTAACGAACGCAGGAATCCGATGGATGCGGGTGGCGCAGAACCGGTCATTATGGCACTCTTTGGGGGAGGCCTATGTCCAGCAATGGACGTCTTTCGACTGATATGATGATGATGATGATGCATCGTTTTATTAACTACTTAAACACTATTTGCAAGAGTGGTCGCCAACTAGCTAACAGGTGGTCGCAAACCGACTAAAGCGGTCGCTATCCAGCGAATTCGCTATTTTGAAACCTTTTCCATATTTTTTCCTAATCTATGGATGAAAGTGCTATATTTTATTGTAGGTTTCAAAACTTGACTATACTCAGAACCTATACGAATACCATCTATTATGTGTGTACATTGAATAGGTATACATTTACTAATCTAAAGTGAGCAACTCGGCTAAGTGGTCGCTAACCGGCGAAACGACCCTACCTAAAATTGACTTAAAAGCACGAGTCCTACGCGCCACCCACACGGACCCTTGGCCGCGATTCCTTGCATTGTGCAAGGATTCGTTTGGTTCTACTAACTTTGCTGAATACATGTCAATTATTAATAGCCTGTTGAATAATTGTGTTATACTTTATAATTTACATCAGTTTTAGAACGTATACAATATTGCAGAATGTTGTAGTGTTTGGGTATGTTTTAAGGGGATAGCTCGATTTGAGTAAACCACTCCCCCGTGTAAGAAACGGGATTATATCTTCCGTGTAACCGTGCATGAGAATACGAGATGCAACACTCTTCGAAAATGGCATTTTGCAACAAAAAAACAATAAAAATCTAACTTTGTGTGCGACCATGGTATTTTATATCAACAATACGATTATATTTTATGGAGGAATTTTAATTTTTAAGCAATCGTGATATTCAATCAGACAAACAATCATATAGTCAAGAGTCATATATATATATATATGAAAATCAGTAGTCTTTGTTGTTTCCTAATCGGGTCAGAACGGCGTTTCAAAGAACGCGATATTTTCTAATTCACAAAATTAAGAACTTAATGAGGTCTTAATGGAATGTGTACGGGGGGAGTCCCTTCGCACTACCTACCACACCGGATTTTGTAACGCGGCGCTGGCTGATCCTGAGTCAGCGCAAGCGAAATCATTTTATAAGGCCTACAACTTGCCTACAAATTGTGTATTACCTATAGATAGCTGTATCTCCACTAGCGGACGTATGGAGCGAAATTCTCGTTTAACGACTACGGTCCTTAAATAAAGATTTAAAAAAAAAACCTTAAGAACGGTTAAGTAAAATAATATGTATACCATTTTGAAACCTATTAGATATCTGCACAAGTTATAGAGAGCGTACATACGTTTTAAATGTGTTTGGTGTGCTGCAAAGAGTTAGTTACAAAAATATGCATAGGTACACTACTTTTCTCAAAAATGGCCCGCTCGCTACATATTGGAAGGTAAAGTGTATAGTTTAAGGCCAGATCAAAATTAAAAAATAAAAAACATTGCAGGCCGCCTGGAATGTTACATATGAATTCCTTTATTTGTCGAGTACCAAACTTTTTAAAAAGTAGAAACTGGCATATAAAAGACGGCACAGGTCGTATTCAGCCAAATCAAGTCGTATTTTTCTGTTGCAAACGCGACATTTTTGTATGTGTCATAAAAAGATTGCGTTTTTCGGTAGAAAAATGCACTTGCGATTCTATAAAAAAAAATATTATGACGTTTCATTTTATGTAATTTGTAGTATCCTCAATTTGTATTTAATAATAAAATAACGCTTGATTTCAATTTAGTCTTTTTTATTCCCCCATTTTTGAGAAAAGCACTATATTAGCCTCAGCCGGAATGGCAATTGCAGGCTTCGTATTATAATTAAACGGACTCGCAAGCTCGTCCGTTTAAACAAAATACTCAGCCTGCAATTGCCGCCTTCCCGGCCACGGCAATAATGTACTATTATTGCCTCGACATTAAGGTCGTGTATTACATATTTTTGTAACTTTGGCCGTATCGATCTCTTTGCAGGCGACTGTACATATTTTTTCTAATTCAACGGACGTAGAAACCCGCAGACATACACGCCCATATCCTCACTAAGTACATGCATATTATATGCGAAGACCGGCGGGCTGTGGTTAGCTAGCCCAATGCCGAACAGATACATATTATATTAGTCTTGGTCGATATAATTAAAGTACCTGTTCGTCGCGCGACCGTGACGTGCGACTCTTTCTCCGTCCATCAGTTACGTGGATTGCTTATTGCCATTTTCCGCGTCATCAATGTCATCATTACGACATATCGATATTTGATTCCTAGGCCATCATAGAACCTTGCCGTTGTAAATGCTATGTCAATACGGGTTCCTAGGATTATTGCGTCGCTATGTAGCAGTTAAAATGACAGGGTTCTACGGTGGCCTAGGAATCAAATTGGTTGACCGTACATATTTCAACAAAGGAATATTAGGTTTAATAGGATCTGCAACGCGAATGCGATGTAGGTACACCACTGAAATTGCAAGTGTCCATAGGCTACGGCGACCGCTTGTCATCAGGCGGGCCGTACTTTTGTTTACAAAAATCACGGTCAGCTTCGGAGTTCGGAATCCTAAGCTCTTGATATGCAACCAATTTTAATCAACATGTAGGTACCTATCTTTATGAGACAAGCTCCCATTGCTTCCTTCTGACGTGGCATCAGATCAGTTCATCTTATATATTATTACTATTACTGTCCTCTCTTTTCAAATCTAACACTGGATTCTGCATTAGTGCTCAACCGAGCAACGTTCAATGGGTCAACCTCACTCGTAAGTTTCGATTATAAACACACCGTAACCGGTATTCAATCTGAGACACACGTTTCATTTGATTTCAACGTTTTGTGTTCAGCGCCTTAGAACGAGAAAATAAATGTGTCAAAAGGGAAGGAACTGCGAGAAACTACGCGGAAATCGCTCGAGTGCAATCAAGTACTTGTATAGCGTCTGGTTTTTCTGATCAAACCTAATAGGACTGGTAATTGATTTGACCGTGTAGTAGGGATTTATATGAACCAGGTCAATCGAGGCGCGCTGCGCCGTTATACGCTACAGCGATGTTAGTGGCCTATACTGTAAAGCAGGTAGAAAACCCTTTTTGCTGACGCGAACCCTTTTAATTTAGAAATATGTGTCGATCCCGGGGCAAAGGGATTTTTGATTAGTTAGTTGTATTTATATTAGAACATCTTTCACAATGTCAGCTCTAACTGGCTCTAACAACATTAAGGTCTCCTTTGACAACGAATAAATCTTAGATGTTTTTAACTTAGGGGTGTTACTCGTAGTTTCACTAAGACACTTTGCGACGCTCAGAGGGTCGCGACCCACAGGTCAAAAACACTGCTGTGAAGAAATCAGTTGCGTAAATGTATGTATAGCGGAATAAAATCTCGGAACACTTTCAGAGATCTTGCACTCGGGCAATCGAGAAAGCGAACAATGAATAAATTATGTAATAGGTACGCCTACGAAACGCGGACATATTGTGACGTCACGAACGAATTCTCACGTAACAAGAAGCTCGGGTAGTTTGATGGTCAGTACTTTGGTCAGTACGCAGTAGCGCAGTACGGTCAACGTCAAAGATATGTACACAGCTCTCGCCTTATTACAATGGAATAAGGTGGAAAGTGGAATAATGTAAACACTTTATTCTAAGTGTAAACATAAATGTGCAGTACTTGCAGTAGTCACGTGGGATAATATGTACACGTTTGTGTGAGCACGTTTCCAGCAGCAAGCTTGTAAGGTCGCATGGAGGGCTACGGGCGGCGTCTGCTTACCATCATTCAACCATACGCTCGTTTGCCACCGAAGTGGTATAAAAAAACCGGCCAAGTGCGAGTCGGACTCGCGCACGAAGGGTTCCGTACCATTATCTATAAAACGGCAAAAAAAATCACGTTTGTTATATGGGAGCCCCCTTAAACACCAACACCGTATAGCTCTCAAAATCTTAAAAGTAAAAGATTGTAGCTATATTCTTTGTTTTTTTTTATATTTCTTATTTTCTGTTTTTAGTATTTGTTGTTATAGCGGCAACAGAAATACATCATCTGTGAAAATTTCAACTGTCTAACTATCACGGTTCATGAGATACAGCCTGGTGACAGACAGACGGACAGACAGACAGACGAACAGCGGAGTCTTAGTAATAGGGTCCCGTTTTACTCTTTGAGTACGGAACCCTAAAAACAAATTCTAAACTTCCATCCGCATTTCATGCGTATAGGCGATGATGTCCAGGATAAATGGTATCATATGCACATTTCCGGGACTCAAACTATTTCCTTAATCATCCTCCAAGCGTTATTCCCGGTTGTGCTCCATAGGAGCCCGGGCTCCGCTTTGGCACCTAATCCCAAGATTTGGTATTAAGGCACTAGTTTTACGAAAGCGACTGCCATCTGACCTTCCAACCCAAACGGAAAACTAGACCTTATTGGGATTAGACCGGTTTTCTCACGATGTTTTCCTTCACCGAACAGCCACTGTTAAATATCAAAAAATTTATTGTACATATGTTTTTTGAAAAAACCCAGCGGTACAAGCCGGGGTTCGAACTCCCGACCTCTTGGGTACAGCGGATCCGTCAAACTAAATGGATGAGGGGTTTAAGTTTAAACTCATGGAAGGATAAACTAACAGGCATGCTGAATACCAAGACTTGAGTTGAGTAATTAGTAATTACGCATTTATAACATTGGTAGGTACGAGATAGGTACTGAATAAGTTTAGCTCCGATCAAGATTATGGCCACAATCTTCCGAGCCTAAATGACAAATAAAAGGGGTCATCGGGTTCACGAGTCTTTGCGACGGCAGGGCAGCCACTGATCCCCGCTAACGATACTAGAGACATCTAGAGAAGCCGGCGAATACCTAGTCGAAACCGCTATGGGTAAGCTGTCAATTGCTTTGATTAATATGAGTGCAGTGGCGGCAAAATAATGCTCTCAGATGTGTGTTTGGTGCGATCGGGCTAGAGAAAGCTTATTACAAGCTTTATTTTACATGCAGCTTCCCAAATTATATATGGTACCCGATCACCTTCAACACGCGATCTGATGACGGAGACATAACTATTAACAACTAAACTACATGAGATAAACCCTGGCGAGACAGCGAAAGCAAGCTAGAGATTTATGGCCCCATGGGCATGGCACGTTCATTTTGGCTCTACAAAATACGGGTTGTTTGGACTTTGGAAGACTGTCTCGCCATCATATCGCCATTACGTGTGACAAGAGTATGTATACATATATGTGTCGTTCCTGGAAAAAGCGCCTTATTGACACGGCCTAAGCGGGAGCTTTTGTTTGGCAATTACACAGTATATATATGCGTCAGATGTTCAAGTTACTGATGCAGACGGCAGTCCTGGAAGTTATTAGTGGACAAAATGCCAGATAACTTAGCATGCTCCGGCCAACCTATTTACAGCAAATTAATGACTCTGATATCGGAAGTTCACGCTGCCAATGCTTGCGAATTCTCACTTACTTATGTGAACATATGTATTGTAAACCTTATTGTAATGTAATAGAGTCCACTATGGATCCGAAAGTATTTTCGTTTGTGCAGCCTGCGATGGTGCGGTTGCGGTCATTGCTATCTTGATTGCTCTAAAGGCCGAAACGCACTGACAGCGGTGGCGGAGCGGCGCGGAGGCGGTACCGGTTGTAATGTTCGAGCTAATATAAAGGATCCGCACAGAGCGGCGCAGTATTCTGTGCGGACCCTTTCGTATTAGTTCGAAGTGTTCGAACATTACAATCGGTACCGCCTCCGCGCCGCGCCGCGCCGCTCCGCTACCGCTGTCAGTGCGTTTCGGCCTTATAACCTATTAGATACGAGTAGTAAGTAGGTAATATTGAAATGGTAACATCCAAATTAATATGGGACGTAATATAGGAATAAATGAATATTGGGTACATACTCTTAAATTCATATTATATCACTAGCCTCAGTACTCAGTGTCAATAAATTACCATCGTCCTATCCCGTTTCTCGATTTAATTGGGATAATATCTACTCATGTTTCCAAGTTATTGGCATAGGCAGGTTTTGCGAAAGCGACAGTCATCGGATTTTTTGATCGAGAGCTACTACAGCTTACTGGGCTTTTTCAAATTAGTGGGTAACAAGTTTATCGATATCTGTCATGTATAACTACTGGATTAAAGGGTTTAACGTAGTGTTGTGGATTCGCGCTCGGCTGACCCTTGAAGACTCGAGCCGATGAAGCTAAGACTAGCGTTATGCAGTACTGTACTGAGAAGTAGTCCTGAAGTCGGCCGAGCTCTTACTTGCAAGTACTTATAAGATAAGTATAACACTAGTTTAACGTGTCTCTCAGCCTGCCCGCTGGCGTCCAGTCCGCGGCCTCAAAGGTTGGAAGCGCTCAGTCAACCGAAACAAAACAGACCTTATATTTCTTAAATGTCACTCGTGCAAGCGCCGGTAGCATACCAAAGCAATACATCAACAGCCACAATCTTATCTGCTATGGTATCTGCTATGGTACGAGTACACTCAGCGTCAAATACTTTGTAGCAACCAAAGTAGTCAAATAGTTCGGTACACCATATATTTAGTATGGTGTACCGAACTATTTGGCCACTTTGACTGCTACAGAGTATTTGACGCTGAGTGTACAGTCAGCCTCATAAGTTGCTGAACACCTCTAAGTACCTTGTCGTTTTCACTCGTTTAACAACTTCATATGGCAGTTTAACATGACGTTTAATGCGACACAGTACAAAGGTGTCGAGCCCCTTGCGAGGCTGACCGTACCTGTAATTCTGATTTAAGTACTCATGCTATCTCGAGCATGTCGCGTCACGGAATAAACGGCTCCGACGAGCATTAAACATGGAAAACAATGTTCATAAAGTAATTAAATGTAAATGAGACGTAGGTATTTACATTAAGCATTGTTGCTTTTTAACTGACACCTATTATCAAAACGTGCGTAGTGTTATGTAATGTGGCAATTAACACTGTCAAGTAATGAATTTGATTAATCTCCATTCTTTTTACCTTTCACTAAGACGAAAGTGTGATAAGTTTACTGGCAGGATGTGACGTAGACACGTAGATCAATATACCAATTACCATGACATGATAAAATCTCTTTAAAAGGCTGATTGGTGGTTGGTAGCAGTGCCTTACTATTGCATTGTCATCGGATGCTTAGCAAATTTCAAGTTAATCCGATCACTGGAAATGAGAATGAGTGACTTACACGAGTTGATCACAGTTTGTTAGTTACAAGTAATATTGTAAGTTTTGTAAAGTTGCACGGAGCGCCTAGCTACGGAATGGTACGCCAGTCGTAAGAAAACGATAACAATTAAAATGGCGTGTTAACGTAACGTAATGACTGTTGTTCATATGAGCTATTATAAATCTTCCTATTAAGGTTTATTTATTTAAATGTGTTTGTTTACAGCTGTCCACATTAATCCAAGTCATTCTATATTGTTTAAAACTGAAGTTTCAATCCATACTAACATTATTAGTACGAATGTCAACTCGTGTCTGTTTGTTGGCTTTCGCAGTTAGACTGTTGAATAGATTGGGGAAACACAATACTTTTTTCCATCTCCCTTAGATGGTGAAATGGGCAATGTGAAAGTTTGTATGGAGTGGAATTAACGAGTTTTACATGAAACGAAGCCGCAACAAAATATTGTTCTCGATATACGTTTTAACCTTTTGACTGGCTTAAATGCCAATGCCAGTCGTACCCACAGCACAGACCACGATTTAAAGTACAAAAAAATGTTTCAAAAGTTATAAAAACCGGCCAAGTGCGAGTCGGACTCGCGCACGAACGGTTCCGTACCATTATCAATAAAAATATTTATTCTATTTTGTTTTTAGTATTTGTTGTTATAGCGGCAACAGAAATACATCATCTGTGAAAATTTCAACTGGAACTATCACGGTATCAGTGAGATACAGCCTCGTGACAGACAGACGGACAGCGGAGTCTTAGTAATAGGGTCCCGTTTTACTCTTTGAGTACGGAACCCTAAAAACTAGTAGTAAGGTAGCAAAAGGTTTAACTACCAAGCCGGAATTACATTACGAAATTAGTGGCATGTAATTAATTTCGTGGCATTAGTTTTACCAACAGTTTCACGTGTAATTTAATATTTTCGAAATGCATGCATTAATTTCATGAATGCAAATTAGTTTCGTGCCCTGCGCGATTTTTTGGTGAAATTAGTGTCATGCCACTAATTTGACTAATTTCATAGTGTAGATGCGACGTGAAACTAGTGTCGCGAAAGCGCCTGTGCTGTGCGGACGTGTGTATACTGTGTATTTTTTTATCATTGCGCGCGCTTCAAGCGTTGAAAATGGCAAAACAACGATGGAGTACAGATAAAAATATACAATTCAGCAATGAATATCAGCGACAAGAGTTTATATAGAAGCATCTCTTTAGCTACATTGAATATGGAAAAATATAGCTTTGATGCTGATGGGGATATGGTTACTGCTATACTGTGGATTTCACGACACTAATTATTTTACGAAATTACTTTCGCATATATCGAAACTACTTTCGTGAAACTGATTTCAACATGCATGACACTAATTTCGTAATGTAATTCCGGCTAGCTCAGCTAGAATATAGAACCTTGTCATAACAACAATGACAAACAAGGAAGGGTTTGCTGGCCCAACATTTCAAGTTTTGATCATATTAGGTATAGTCAGCATACGCATAGCAGCTACGCAATCGAAGACGTCAAAAGTTCTTATTCCCTTTTAATAAAGACTTTTGACGTCTTTGTTTGCGTAGCTACTTTCGATGCTGACTGTACTTATGTAATGACGAATGAAATTTCTCGTAACGAATTAAATTAGGAATGTAATTTCTCCGCTACGCGAAGGTTGTCTGGAAGTGACCGCTCTTTAGCGATTAGTCCGCCTGTTGTTTACCTCTACTTGTTATTGTTCTGTACTGTTTTCATATATTGTGATGTGCAATAAAGAGTATTTGTATTGAACCTACCTATTCTTTGCAAGACGACATAATACAGAGTGGTTACAACCGGGTGGAAAAATGTATTTTTTCTTGAATACCGGGTATTCGATATTTATCTGGGTACTAGTCTTAATGTTAAACATACATCACGTCTTTTTCATACTTACTTGCTTACTACGCTCGCTCAATGACCCAAGGTGGATCATGGCCTCTTACACAACAGAACACCACTCTTGCCTATTCGGCACCACCTCATGCCAGTTGGATGCTCCAAGGGTGGTCAGATCTTTGAGGGCTTTGTCACTACAGCGGTACCTGGGACGGCCCACCAGGCGTTTTCCATTGGGCCGACCCACATTGACATACGCTACGCATACGCACACGCACGTTATAGCTGGAAACGCACTGAAAGTGGTAGCGGTGCGGCGCGGAGGCGTTACCGGTTGTAATGTTCGAGCTAATATGAAAATGTCCGCATTGTGCAAATCACTTCTGCCACACATTTATTATTAGTGAATATTTTATTCTAAACAACCTGATGTGTTATAAGACTTATAAGTGTTATAACAACATAACAATACTTGTGGTAAGGGTCATTGTCAGTCACAAAAACAAAAATCATCTTTCCGGTGGTCAATAGTTAAGGGCTTACGCTCACATATAATGTTTTTATCACATGGAATTATAGAAAGGGCAACGCCGTTTATGCGGATTCAGTGATCAACCAAAAATTAGGCTTTATAGCTCTTAATTTTGGCAATGTCCACCGAAGAGACGCGAACCTAAATCTGACAATGACCCGTAAACAAGCTTGCAACTCTTGAGGTGAAATAATTTGAAGTTTGAATAACAAAGCAATGTGATATAATTATGTATTTGTATTAGATTGACATTAAATATATTATTTGAATTATACAAATAATCATGAATAAGAATTTATATCATGTCATAAATTCTTTATTAGGTATTGATTTTCCATTATTGTAGTTTTTAGGGTTCCATACTCAAATATGTGTTAACATGACCCTATTACTAAGACTTCGCTGTCCGTCCATCCGTCTGTCTGTCACCAGGCTGTATCTCAAGAACTGTGATAGCTAGAGAGTTGAAATTTTCACAGATTATGTATTTCTGTTGCCGCTATAACAACAAATACTAAAAACAAAATAAAATAAATATTTTTATTGATAATGACATGGCATTTGGCCGGTTTTTTATATTCTTATTCTATATTGTTATTTACTGCTTCTGCATCCGTTTTTATTTATTATGGAATTGTTACTTGTATTATTTTGACATTATTATCTATATTTCAAATGCGATGTATATTGTTGACTGAATAAATAACTATGAACTAATGACATCATAATAATATTGTCATTAGCATATTCCATAAATGTTTTGATACCTGTAAGAGTAGTATAACAGTCTTATTTGAATTCATTCTTATTTACATTTGTATTCTATTTTGAACTGAAAAACACAGCAGTTATATCAAATAAATGAAACTTCTATGTCAAATTGATTTGTCTAATTCCTAGCATGTACTGGAGATTAAAATACCTGACTTCTATGCAATGTACTTCTGTTGAGACATAAATAAAGCAAACGGATGATTCTACGAGCTTTTCAGATATTTCTAACTAGTTGAGGACTACTTTTAAAATTACTCGAAAAGGGGATGCAAATCTGCAAGAACTTTGACAATAATGTGAGCAGGGGACTGACGGTTGGAATGCTTGTAGAATCACACAAATACATAATCACTATTGGCAAACATACCTCCATGGGCTCCTGTTGTTGCTCTGACTGTGAATTTCTTTCTGACACATCATCCACTTCCATAGAAAGAGATCTTCGGGAGCAGCTAGGAGATGCATTGCTCGGCCGTGGCCTGACCGGGGACGGCTCCACAAACTGTGCTGGAGATATTGACCTGGACGTGCTGTCCTCCCGCGTCGACCCCTGCTCGGCCCCAACAGTGGGCCGCGGTAAACTGCCCACCCGCACTGAACCACAACTGACCAGAGTGTCATCCCCCATTGAATCAAAACTGTACTGTCTCGTCTGAGACAGATCTGTCATTTTAGTGTCCGGCATCTCGTCTAGTAAACTATTGTCCGTTTTCTCTGTAACTATTAGCCCGTCCGCGGGAATCTCTGTCTGATCGTCACTTTTTTTAACCGTATCTGAATAGAACGGTTGTTTGTTGGCGTTGGCGATGTCGTCGGGCGTGCCAGGGTCCGCGGTCGGGGCGAGCTCCCCGACGGGCGGCGCGGATGCACCAGCGGTGGCCGTGACGAGAGGCCGCGCGGGCTCCGCGCTGCCTGGCCCGCTCAGCGCAGCCAGCCGCGCCAGTCTCCGTCTCCGTATCTGCAACAACCACGAGGATGCAACACGTGCGACCAAACAAACTCGCGCAATCGTCTCACGCCAACGCTTTGTTTTGTTACGAAATTAGACTTCCCATACGTACTACGCTGGGCTCCGTCTACGGATCAAAATTTTAACTCACCTCCTCCTGACTCAGTTCACTCATTGTGGCGGACGCTTATATCGACTGTGAACTAAAACTACAGTGCGCCCTGTTTCTCAGATTTTCTAAAAATCTTAAACAAGAATGAATACGGAGCAAGCTACACAACGTCAAGCAGTCAGTCACCTCTCAGCTGAGCAGTGCTGCCAGGTACTGAGTGTGGGTCTACCCTACCCACTTACCCAGTACCCTGTGCTACCGATTAGGTGAAGGTCAAAAAACAACGCACTTTCTATGACGTAGGTGCATTAACTTTTTTTCCTGAACATATTGGTTATTTCTTTGAATTTATATGTTAAATAGGCTAAAAAAAGAAGACAGTAGTCAATACTGTTATTTTTCCAACAAAAAGAACATAATAAACGAATAAGATCTGAGATCTAATAATATTTTTTTATTAAATTCATTGGACGATGCAATTACTATAACCATTTGATTAATTACTAAAAGTTGAATAATTTAATCAAGGTGTCTATTACGATTTAGAATAAACAAAAGAGATTTGAAATTAGTCGTTTTTAAAATCCAATTTACCCTGAGTTTGGGGACTATCAGAAGTATGGTATTACTCAAATCCAATTCGTTGTTTGTGGTTGGTGGATGGATGACAAGTAGAAAGTATTGAAAAATACACGCGTCATTCTTGCTTTGTTTGATTGCATTTGTACTGCTACTTCAATAGAGGGCACTGTAACCTATAAATAATTCCCAAAACATATATCTCCTTTAATTGTCATTGGAGGTAAATTAACGTTTTTTTGATAAAGACAGTTAATTAAATTGATTTTATTCTCAACTTGATGACCTATTTACTTTTCTTTAAATTGTTTATATCCAGATTAAATTTAATAAGTTATCTGTGGCAAATGTCATTATGTCAGTTTTATGACTTTTATTTATGTCGGGACGGGAAGCCGCATGTTATGCTGTGTATTTTTGTTTACATTTGAAGGAAATTCACCATATTAGGAAAATCAGATTTTTGGTGTGCGATCTAATAGTATTTTATATTGCCTGATTGATAATATTTAGGGGATGTAGCTTCGGTGAACCCACCTCCTAAGACCTTTAATTGCATTTAGGATGTGAAAACTCAAGTGTTAGTGTGTATTAAGAGGATTGCCGGCTAGTTACATAAAATGACGGGCTTGGTTGTGTCCGAGCTCGTGGCCGGGCTGAAGTCCCGTCACTCGGAGACGAGACATAAAGCAATTCGCGAGTTGCTCCACTTCGCGAAGACGGATCTGCGGGAGCTAGCCCCTGAGACCATGGTGCAGATGCTGGATGACTTCAACCAGCAAATACACACGCTCACCTCCAGCTTTGATAATAATGAGAAAAAAGCTGGGATTCTCACCATTGGTAAGTGTATATATACATGTTATGTTTTAATTGGATTTCATATTTAGTAATATGTGTCCAGTGAGATTTCAGTATGTAGTTTGTACAGTAATTCAATTCTATGAAATAAATTGACGATTATCAACTATGGTGAATAATTCGGGGACATTATGTTTTCCGAAAATGTCATTACTTGCTATACTATCCGCAAAACTATCTGGCCGGTAAGGCAATAAAAGTAACAATGAAACCTTTTTGTGTGTAATAATAGCAAGATTCTAATATTTTACGACCTGACTCGCCACTTAGTTTTGCGGATACTATAGTTACTAGACCCCCTACATTCAGATATTGATACCTGCAGAGTCACAGGGCGTAACAGCCATTACAACAACAGGCTGTAACACCCTTTGAGTCTGCATGTATCAATATTATTTTCTGGTAGTGGCTTTCGGGCTGTCAAAGCCCTTATATCACTGCGACCATCGCTGTATGTATCAATATAGAGAGAGTTTTCTTTATACTATGTTAAAAATATTTATATCATTGCAGTATGTTTGATTGGAGGGGATACAGAAACAACAAAAAGCAGGACTATTCGCTACACCCAGTATTTAAAAAATGTCTTCCCTTCCACTGATATTGGGATTGTGGAGCTAGCAGCCAAAGCAATGGGACGCTTAGCTGCCACACTAGGTGTCAAAAGAGGAGAATATGTTGAGCAAGAAATGAAGAGATGCTATGAATGGCTCTCCGAAGAAAGGAATGAGGGAAAAAGGCTCTCAGCTGTTCTTATTCTTAAGGAACTCGCTATTGCAATGCCCTCATGGTTTTACCAACAAATCACAAAATTCTTCAATCATATAATGATAGCACTGCGAGATCCTAAAGACCAGATACGGGAAGCAGCAGCCAAGGCGCTGAGAGCTGCTTTAGTGGTCACGGCACAGAGAGAGCAGCCGGAGCAGATCAATAAAGCTCAATGGTATTCTGAGTGCTATGAAGAAGCCATGACATCATTTACTGACCAACCTGTTAGAGACAAAGGGCTAAACAGAGATGACCATGTTCACGGTGCATTGTTAATTTTGAATGAGCTCTTGCGATGTTCCAACTCTTCTTGGGAAAAGGAATACACAGCCTTGATGCAAAAACTAGATGCTGAACAGGATGCTTCAGATGAGATGATGTCACTGAGCGCTAAGATACAGACTTCTTGGAACCAAGAACATTTTACTGATGAGAAACATCAAAACACTACTATTTATGAGTCTAATATTTGTAAGAAACTTGTTACTGAAAAATATGAGAAAATTTGCACAGGTGAATATACTTTTCTTTAACTTATTATTAGACCCCGCTATCAGAGGTGCTAAATGGTAGCTGTCAAGTTCTAGGGATGGGTAAAAATTATTTTGAAATACTAGCTATATGTCGATAATTTTCCTTTACCATATTGAGAGTCTACTAAGACTTTCATTAAACATGTTAATTTTATAAAACAGGGCTTTATAAATAAATAAATAGCAATTTATTTCAGACATTCATCCATAGGTATTACACATAGGTGTATATAATATACATAAAAGCAAAAATGATAACAAAGGAAATTTTGAATTTTAAAATAATAAACATAACTAAAAGAATTAACTAAACTACTAATAACTAGGACCGTGAAGGGCCAACCACCTCTTCATCACGGGTGTGTTCCACCTGTCAGCAAACACGTTCAGGATGCTGTTTGTGGTCGTGCGCAGGCGGGTAAGCACGGAGGCACAACGCTTCCTTATGTGTCGCGTGGAAGTCGTCGGTGCGCGCCGCGGCGAACATGCCGGACGCGCTGCAGCTCCACGGCAGCCGGAACAGCGCCCTGAACGCGTTGTTGTACTGCACAAGCAGTGCGCTGTACGTGCGCGCTGTAAAATTGACCCATAGGCTGCACGTGTAGAAAGACTGACAGTAGGCTCGAAACAACGTCAACTTAACCTCGTCGCTACAACGTGCAAACCTACGAGCCAACATATTGCACCGCACGGACAGCGCTCTGCGCTCTCTCTCTATGTCCATGCCATCACTCATGTCCTCTTTATAATTACAAAATTGTCTGTTCAATATTTTTCATTTTTATAAATAAAAATCTTCAATCTTTCATCATTACTAACAAATTATCGTTATTTTCAAAGTATGAACCATTCATAAAGTAATTAAAAATTAAATAATTAATAAATCTCTCTTTTATTTCCACCAAAAGGGGTATCGTATTCTAGTGCAGCCACAATGAATATATTCAACAATAAACCCTCTATTGAAAAGGTTTATCTCAAGACACTCAAGAGCGTTCATGCACTGCCCTGCAACTCGAAACATTAGAAAAGTAAAATTGCAACCATAGTATCTTTGTTGTACTGATAATGGTTTATATTTCTGATGACAATGATTATCATTAGACCTTGTTATCTTGTCGCACTGTCATTGCTTTTCCGTAGAGCGTGAATGATTTTTTTTATCGACTATCTCAATATCGATAGTGTACTTAGAGTTATAATATATGTCACTGATAATTAGTCAACTGATAAGGAGTCACTAGGTAGGTACTATTGGGAATAAATATATATTATAAAAAAATAAGAAATAAAAGTCTCGGGTGTAGGTACCTTAAGACTGTTTACGAGTATCATAGTTTTTCCACAATAATTACAATACACTGTTTTTCCACAATAATCGTCAATGCAACTTTACTAAGGGTCAAATAGGGGTTTTGGTGACCACAAGCTTCGCATTAGGCGGCAACTGTAAACCCTGCTGCATATACATGCGAAGGGTGCACTAACCAGCCCCACACAGTTTCAAAAACAAATGCTTTTTAAAGGCTGCTGGTACTGGTAATTCAAAAATGGCTGCTATTATACATTCCATCTAGATATATTAGCGTTCAACAAAGGAATCTTCAAAACATTTGCAAATAAATACCACTTACGATATTGAAGTTCCTGATGTACTGGAAATGATTAGTTACTTTTCGTCGTTGCAGTTGCAAGTAGGTAAACCATTTATATCGCTTCACCAATGAGGTTATCTACTTATTTTTCATCAAGAAGTTTTCATTGAGATTGAGCAAAGATTTAAAAGGCGAAAATTCAATCACAATGCTGCATTATATAAACATCGATATCAAGACGATCGATAAAAAAATCATTCACGCTCTACGGAAAAGCAATGACAGTGCGACCAGATAACGAGGTCTAATTATCATGGATCCCAAAAAAAAACATGAAAAATTGTAGTCTAAAAAATGGTATACATATAAAACTAAATGTACAGAATAAGTAAGAGTATCAATATCGATATCATAAATATTTTTCCCATCCCTAAGAACTTGACAGCTACCAATTTGCACCTCCGATAGCGGGGTCTACTTATTATTGTCATGTTTTAAGTTTACCATAAACAAATTTTTTCTTAAGTAATCACTTCAGCAAACAGTCTGAATAAGCTGATTTTTTGGCAGCAAGTGATCTACTAGTGACTCATAGCCAGGGTTCGAAATTATCAAAATAATTACGCTTCTTGATAATTATCGGATATTAATCAGATAATTATCGGATAATTATCAGATAATCATCGGATAATTATGAGATAATCATCGGATAATTATCACCAGTATACTACTCAACTTTGCGTTGCGAATTTTTATTGTAAGGGAAATCCCCACGGCGCTGCACGTCACGTTGACACATCGTGCGTTCGCATTTTACGCCCGATATAAACTATCTGATATATCATGCTAGCTAGGCTGTAAGTAATATTTTGTGCTATTGCTCTTTTTCTGTTTCAGATGTTATGGCACAGCAAATATCTAGAGCTCACAATGTCCATCAAATGCTCTTGCTGATGATTCCCAGATTGGCAGCATTCAACAGAGAAGTTTTCTCCAAAAAGCATCTCAAGTCCACCATCAACCACCTTATCACATTTTTACGAGGCAGGGAAAAAGAGAGGGCTATGGCGTTTACTACCTTAGGGCTCATTTGTGTAGCTGTCGAGACAGATATCCAGCAATACTTGGGTAGGATCATAGAGATTATTAAACTAACTTTACCACTGAAAGAGACACCCAAGAAGCGAGTAGGGTCTGACACTCCATTGTTCAACTGTGTGACTCTACTAGGTTTTGCTATGAAGGAAAATGTGGCCAATGAGGTGAGGGAGTTACTTGACCCGATGTGTGCCACTGGGCTGAGTGCTCAACTGACAACTTGCTTCAAAGAATTAAGTCAAAGTGTGCCGTCGTTGAAGAAAAATATTACTGAAAAACTTCTGAACATGCTGTCTTTAATATTGAGGAAAAAACCTTATGCCCCAAACAGTTCAGAACAGCAGATCGTGCACTTATTGTCTTCAGCTTTACTGGTTGAGCCTCATGATGCTAACAAACTAGTTTTAGCGCTTCGCACACTAGGTGCCTTCGATTTCGAATGGAACAATACATTAATGAGCTTTATAAAGAGATGCACAGATCACTACCTGTTGAGCGAGCAACACGACGTCCGGATGGAAGCAGTAAAGACGGCTGCGAAACTCCTTATCAAGGCCATTGAACGTTGCTCGCTCACTAACTCGAGAACCCTGCATTTGCTCATTGACGAGTCTATAGGAAAACTTCTCGCGCTTCGCTCCGATTTCGATCACGAAGTCCGTTACAGAGTACTCGAAATCTTTACCAACCCCGCGTTCGACAAGTATTTGGCTGTCGAAGAACACCTTAGTTGTCTTTTTGTTGCCATTAATGACTCGAACGTCGAGGTCAGCGAACTCGCGCTGTGTGTGATCGGGAGACTGAGCAACATCAATCCAAGCTACACCACACCGACATTGCGACAGCTTTTTGTACAGATTTTGATTGAACTACAGTATTCCGAATCCGCGCGAAATAAGGAACAGTCACTGAGGATGGTCAACAACATCATATCGCATGCACCGCGAATTACGAGACAATTTGTTGACACTATATTGAAAGTGCTTGTCCCGAAACTAAAAGAAAAAGAAACCAACCCGACGATGGTGTCGTCAATACTTAAAGCTATCGGCGACTTAGCGGAAGTGTACGGGGGCGGCCATGCTTTACACCAATGGCTGCCAGAACTGATCTCCATTCAGCTTGAATTGCTATCAGATCCTAATCAACCAGAGAAGAGGAGTATTGCTCTGTGGTCATTTGGTCAAGTGATCAGCGCTACCGGCCACGTAGTCACTCCTTACATGGAATACCCTCAATTGATGGACATGCTCTTAAGTTTTTTGAAATCTGAACAGCAGAACAGGGACAGACGTGAAACCATAAGGGTTTTGGGCCTGTTAGGGGCGCTAGACCCTTACAAGCACAAGGTTAATCAGGGTTTGATAGATTTTCAAACGGTTTCCACATTGATACCCGCCATTGACGAGTCGGTAACCAGCGACAACTGCGACTTGAATACTAGTGAGATGTTGGTGAATATGGCGCCGATAGTCTTGGATGAGTTCTACCCGGCCATCGTGGTGACGTCACTGATGCGCATCCTGCGAGACCCGTTGCTGGCCCAACACCACAGCAGCGCCGTGCACTCCGTCACATTTATCTTCCAGTCTCTCGGCATCAAATGCGTTCCTTACATCTCCCGTGTCACGCCGAGCCTCTTGTACGTGATACGCAACACCGAGAATGCTAATTTCCGTGAATTCCTGTTCACTCAGTTGGCGCAGCTGATATCGGTCGTTAAAATACACATCCGGAACTATTTGGAGGAGATCTTCGATATCATTCGAGAGTATTGGACGGCCGACACTCCTCTGCAACCTACGTTGATTATGCTGGTCGAACACATAACAGTGGCTATTGGTACAGAATTCAAAGTGTATCTGCGGAAGATTTTGCCAAACATTCTTCGTATCCTAAGATACGATAGGAGCAAGGACAGGTTTTTGACTGAGAAACTGCTTATCACTATTCAAAAATTCGAGAATAATCTAGATGATGTTTTGCTATCGATTGTTCCCGCGATCACTGCTCTGTTCGACGGGAGAAACATTCCGACATCCGTTTCGAAGCTCGCTATGGAAACAATTGAGCATTTGTCCATGTATTTGTTCTTCAAGCCTTACTCGGCATCTATAATACAAGCCTTGGCCCGGGTTCTGGACAGCAATCCGCCGTTGAGGCAAACAGCTATGAATACACTGTGTGCACTCATCATACAGTTAGGCAAAGAGTATGTAGACTACATACCCTCTATGGAAAGACTGATGATGAAGCACAAGATCCAATGCCCCCAATACATAGTCTTGATAACGAGATTGCAAGTTGTCTCTACCCTAGCGTGCGACGACGACTATATGGATGAAACTCGTATGCGGCTTCGCAAGAAAGACGTAAGTTATATTTTATTATCGGTTCGCTCTAAGCAAGTTTTCAGCTACTCACGTCAATCTTATCACTTCAATGATGTCAGAGATGAGATCATCTACGTAAAATCTCTGCCTAGTATTTATTCGGACTTCCGCTTCCATAAAGGCTCATTTATATTGTCGAATGGCACGAATCCTGCTAGCATAGCCGTATTGATTAATTAATTCTCACAAAAATCCTTATAAAACCAAGTTCAGTATAGGGCATCAATTCGGCAACTTACTACGACTTCCTTTGTCTTCTACAGGTGGTAGCTACCAACGAGATCCAGACAATGCAGAAGTTAACAGTAAACCTGTACGCGCTGCGCAAGAGCTGGGCGGTCGGCAGCCTCATTACCAAGGAGGACTGGCTGGAGTGGCTGCGGGACATGAGCGTCACCTTCCTCAACGAGTCCAACAGTCCCGCCATCAGGTAGCTTTTCTTATTTTTTGTCATTTTAAGCAAATGCTCGTAGTCTACCGCAGACCTCACCCAGACACTTTGTTTTTTTTTTAGATGAGTTTGTAATAGTTTTGAATACAGACCTCAGTCTGTTTTCGCAAATAGTCTAGTATGTCCAGGGATACATCCTAATCTAATCGTTTCAGGGCATGCTCAACTCTCGCCCAAAACTATCCTCAACTCGCGTACGACCTGTTCAACGCGGCGTTCGTCTCATGCTGGACGGAGCTGGACGAGCAGTCCCGACGCTCGCTGTCCAACGCGCTGGAGAGCGCGCTGTCCGTGCCGGACGCGCCCGACGTTGCGCTCGCCGTGCTCACGCTGGCTGAGTTCATGGAGCATTGCAAGAAGGGGGAGCTGCCCATTTCGATAAGGCTGTTGGGGGATACGGCGATCAATTGCAAAGCCTATGCTAAGGCGTTGTATTACAAGGTAAGATTCGATAGGTTGTGGGGCGAAGTTGAAAGTGCTCATGTGAGTGATGGCAATTGTTACATTATTGAATTCTTTCCAAATGCAAATCTAATGACATGCTTAGTTTATGAATTATCTTATCAATTTCTTTCATGGCATTTCAGGAAGAAGAGTACCGAAACAATCCATCGACTCAAGTGGTAGAATCCCTCATATACATAAACAACAAGCTACAACAGAAGGAAGCAGCCAACGGTTTGCTAGAAAAAATCATAATGCAGAAGAAGGATGGCGATTGCTCTCTAAACGTACATGTTCGTTGGTACGAGAAGCTACACAATTGGGACCAGGCCTTGGATCTTTATAATAAGAAGCTGGAAGTAGAACCGCAAGATGACGAATCTAAGTTAGGTCTCATGAGGTGCTTGGAGGCTATGGGAGAGTGGCGCAAACTGTACATCATCACATCCGACCAGTGGGACACCTTGTCTGATGACGCCAGAAAGAAATCTGCGAAGATTGCAGCAGCTGCTACGTGGGGACTCCAAGAGTGGGATTCCATGAAAAAGTGCGTAGATTGTATACCGGAGGACACGCAAGAAGGCGCTTTCTACAGAGCTATATTAGCGATCCACGAGAGCCAGTGGCCTGAGTCTCGGCATTACATTGACTTGGCCAGAAGCCTACTCGATACAGAGTTAACCGCGGTAGTCACAGAGAGTTACCAGCGTGCTTACGGGGCGCTTGTCAACGCGCAACTGTTGACAGAACTTGAAGAAGTCGTCACTTTTAAGTTGGTCGAGGAACGCAGAAGCACTTTACGCAAGACATGGTGGTCGCGCCTGCAAGGCGGACAAAGACTGGTTGAAGATTGGAGGAAGTTGCTTCAAATAAGAAGTCTAGTTCTAAGTCCGCGGGAAGATTTCCAAACTTGGCTTAAGTTTGCTTCTCTATGTCGGAAGACTGGGGCTCTAAGTCAAGCTCATAAAATCGTCTTGTCGATCATTGGAAGCGACCCAATCAATAATCCAGACGTCTTGTTACACGTGCAGGATCCCAGGATAGTGTTGGCCTACAGTAAAAATCTATGGGAGGCTGGCAATAAGAGATACGCACACGATATTCTGCAAAGGTTTGTCGATAATTCTGAACCAGATAACGAAGAGCAGTGTCGATTACTAGCGCGCTGCCACTTAAAACTAGGGTCATGGTGCGAGTCCCTTCAAGAGATCAACGAGCTCTCCATCCCAGAGATACTTCGGAATTACTCAGCTGCAACCATCTTAGCCCCTGAGTGGTACAAGGGTTGCCACGCCTGGGCCTGTATGAACTTCGAAACGGTCCTATTCTACAAACAGCAAGACAACATTTCTGAAAGCAGCGTGGCCGGAGGGTCTAGCGAAAAGAAAGTCTCTAGAGCAGACTTCATAAACACACACACAATACCCGCCATCGAAGGCTTTTTCAAATCCATAAGCATCTCCAATGGGAGCTCTCTTCAAGACACTCTACGACTGCTAACTTTATGGTTCGACCACGGGCATAATCCTACTGTTTACGACGCGTTATTCGAAGGGATACGACAAATCGACATAAACATATGGCTTCAAGTGATACCTCAACTGATCGCCAGGATAGATTCCCCTAGAAGTTTGGTAGCAAAGCTGGTGCATATACTGCTGATAGATATAAGCAAGCTGCACCCTCAAGCGTTGGTCTACCCATTAACGGTAGCGACGAAGTCTTCATTCGTGACGCGGAAGAATGCAGCGCATTATATTCTTAAGACGATGTGCGTGCATTCGCAGAACCTAGTCAACGAGGCCGCAATCATATCGGAGGAGCTGATAAAGGTGGCGATATTGTGGCACGATCAGGTGTTCATAGCGTTGGATGAAGCGTCAAGGTATGTATATTCAATTAGTAGGCGGAGGTACCACAATTTTTATGTCATTATACGTCACCTATTTATTTATAGTTACAGCTGACCCTGTTAAAAACCAGCATATGAATCGGTTTTTTTAACACTTTCTCATATTTGAATTTACCTGGTTATTGGCAGTGGACTTTATCGACAGATCAACCGCAAATATTTAAAATGCGAGGGAAGGTCATTCGGCCCATCCACTCTTCATAAAGGCCGAAACACACTGACAGCGGTGGCGGAGCGGCGCGGAGGCGGTACCTGTTGTAACGTTCAAACTAATACGAAGGGGTCCGCACAGAATACCGCTCCGTTCTTTGCGGATCCTTTCATATTAGCTCGAACATTACAACCGGTACCGCCTCCGCGCCGCCACCGCTGTTATTGCGTTTCCAGCATAATTAATGAATTAAATATTTTATTTGAGGTCTTCACCGACCCATATAAGAGGTGTTAGTTACATTTTAATGGGCATAGATTATTTATTGAGAGTTTTGTGTATAATATCTATGACGGAATCACAATATCCGTGTTTGCAGACTCTACTTCAGTGAGAAGGACTACAAGGGCATGGCGCGCACTCTGGAGCGCATGCACGCCATCCTGGCGCGGCCGCCGCAGTCCCTGAAGGAGGTCTCCTTCCTGCAGATGTACGGGCGCGACCTGGCAGCCGCGCAGCGCTGGGGCGACATGTACAAGGTACCGTGTTGCATGCTTGCAGGCTGCTTCAGCGAGGACTACATGCTACAAGACCATGGCGCGACATCGCCGTAGGGGCAGCGCCAGCGTGGCAGACAGCGCCGCCGTGGTAGATAGCGCCAGCGAGGCAGGCAGCATCAGCATGGCGGGCAACGCCTCCGTGGCGGACAGCACCGCCGTGGCAGACGGCACCACCGTGGTAGATAGCGCCAGCGAGGCAGGCAGCATCAGCATGGCGGGCAACGCCTCCGTGGCGGACAGCACCGCCGTGGCAGACGGCACCACCGTGGTAGATAGCGCCAGCGAGGCAGGCAGCATCAGCATGGCGGGCAACGCCTCCGTGGCGGACAGCACCGCCGTGGCAGACGGCACCACCGTGGTAGATAGCGCCAGCGAGGCAGGCAGCATCAGCATGGCGGGCAACGTCTCCGTGGCGGACAGCACCGCCGTGGCAGACGGCACCACCGTGGTAGATAGCGCCAGCGAGGCAGGCAGCATCAGCATGGCGGGCAACGTCTCCGTGGCGGACAGCACCGCCGTGGCAGACGGCACCACCGTGGTAGATAGCGCCAGCGAGGCAGGCAGCATCAGCATGGCGGGCAACGTCTCCGTGGCGGACAGCACCGCCGTGGCAGACGGCACCACCGTGGTAGATAGCGCCAGCGAGGCAGGCAGCATCAGCATGGCGGGCAACGTCTCCGTGGCGGACAGCACCGCCGTGGCAGACGGCACCACCGTGGTAGATAGCGCCAGCGAGGCAGGCAGCATCAGCATGGCGGGCAACGTCTCCGTGGCGGACAGCACCGCCGTGGCAGACGGCACCACCGTGGTAGATAGCGCCAGCGAGGCAGGCAGCATCAGCATGGCGGGCAACGTCTCCGTGGCGGACAGCACCGCCGTGGCAGACGGCACCACCGTGGTAGATAGCGCCAGCGAGGCAGGCAGCATCAGCATGGCGGGCAACGTCTCCGTGGCGGACAGCACCGCCGTGGCAGACGGCACCACCGTGGTAGATAGCGCCAGCGAGGCAGGCAGCATCAGCATGGCGGGCAACGTCTCCGTGGCGGACAGCACCGCCGTGGCAGACGGCACCACCGTGGTAGATAGCGCCAGCGAGGCAGGCAGCATCAGCATGGCGGGCAACGCCTCCGTGGCGGACAGCACCGCCGTGGCAGACGGCACCACCGTGGTAGATAGCGCCAGCGAGGCAGGCAGCATCAGCATGGCGGGCAACGTCTCCGTGGCGGACAGCACCGCCGTGGCAGACGGCACCACCGTGGTAGATAGCGCCAGCGAGGCAGGCAGCATCAGCATGGCGGGCAACGCCTCCGTGGCGGACAGCACCGCCGTGGCAGACGGCACCACCGTGGTAGATAGCGCCAGCGAGGCAGGCAGCATCAGCATGGCGGGCAACGTCTCCGTGGCGGACAGCACCGCCGTGGCAGACGGCACCACCGTGGTAGATAGCGCCAGCGAGGCAGGCAGCATCAGCATGGCGGGCAACGTCTCCGTGGCGGACAGCACCGCCGTGGCAGACGGCACCACCGTGGTAGATAGCGCCAGCGAGGCAGGCAGCATCAGCATGGCGGGCAACGTCTCCGTGGCGGACAGCACCGCCGTGGCAGACGGCACCACCGTGGTAGATAGCGCCAGCGAGGCAGGCAGCATCAGCATGGCGGGCAACGTCTCCGTGGCGGACAGCACCGCCGTGGCAGACGGCACCACCGTGGTAGATAGCGCCAGCGAGGCAGGCAGCATCAGCATGGCGGGCAACGTCTCCGTGGCGGACAGCACCGCCGTGGCAGACGGCACCACCGTGGTAGATAGCGCCAGCGAGGCAGGCAGCATCAGCATGGCGGGCAACGTCTCCGTGGCGGACAGCACCGCCGTGGCAGACGGCACCACCGTGGTAGATAGCGCCAGCGAGGCAGGCAGCATCAGCATGGCGGGCAACGCCTCCGTGGCGGACAGCACCGCCGTGGCAGACGGCACCACCGTGGTAGATAGCGCCAGCGAGGCAGGCAGCATCAGCATGGCGGGCAACGTCTCCGTGGCGGACAGCACCGCCGTGGCAGACGGCACCACCGTGGTAGATAGCGCCAGCGAGGCAGGCAGCATCAGCATGGCGGGCAACGTCTCCGTGGCGGACAGCACCGCCGTGGCAGACGGCACCACCGTGGTAGATAGCGCCAGCGAGGCAGGCAGCATCAGCATGGCGGGCAACGCCTCCGTGGCGGACAGCACCGCCGTGGCAGACGGCACCACCGTGGTAGATAGCGCCAGCGAGGCAGGCAGCATCAGCATGGCGGGCAACGTCTCCGTGGCGGACAGCACCGCCGTGGCAGACGGCACCACCGTGGTAGATAGCGCCAGCGAGGCAGGCAGCATCAGCATGGCGGGCAACGCCTCCGTGGCGGACAGCACCGCCGTGGCAGACGGCACCACCGTGGTAGATAGCGCCAGCGAGGCAGGCAGCATCAGCATGGCGGGCAACGTCTCCGTGGCGGACAGCACCGCCGTGGCAGACGGCACCACCGTGGTAGATAGCGCCAGCGAGGCAGGCAGCATCAGCATGGCGGGCAACGTCTCCGTGGCGGACAGCACCGCCGTGGCAGACGGCACCACCGTGGTAGATAGCGCCAGCGAGGCAGGCAGCATCAGCATGGCGGGCAACGTCTCCGTGGCGGACAGCACCGCCGTGGCAGACGGCACCACCGTGGTAGATAGCGCCAGCGAGGCAGGCAGCATCAGCATGGCGGGCAACGCCTCCGTGGCGGACAGCACCGCCGTGGCAGACGGCACCACCGTGGCGACCGAGCCAGCAGCGGGCAGCGCCATCGCGATCGGCGTCGCCATCGTGGCGGACGGCCCATGGTAGGAGGTGGCGCCATAGTGGCGGACGGCACCAGATAAGGGGTGGCGCCATTGAGGCGGACGGCACCAGGTAAGGGGAGGCGCCATTGAGGCGGACGGCACCAGGTAAGGGGTGGCGCCATTGAGGCGGACGGCACCAGGGTAAGAAGGTCGTTGCTGGTGGCGGCATCGTGCCCGATAGCACTATTACAGCACAACGATTGGCTCCACCACAGAAGCAAGCGCCGTCGCGGCGGGAGCGCCGCCACGTGGCGCGCGGGGGCCGGTACGTGGCGCACGCGGGGGCAGGCACGTGGCGCGCGGGGGCCCCACGGGGCGCGCGGGGGCCGGCGGCCTGCCGATGGCGGCACGCGGGGCACCTAGGATATTGTTATGTAACTGACTCACCGATCTATTCGAAAGATATTCAAACCTCCATTCCGGGCCCAATAATGTGGTCGATGAGCGCACGCGCCCACGAAGGCGAGACTCGCGGCCGGTTCCGCCCCCGATGCCATCCATCCTCCGCATGATCGCGAAGCGCGTTCCTTCTCCTTCGACGTGGACCGATTCTTGTTGTTCATAATGCGATTCCAAAACACTCGCGAATAACGAAGTAAAAAAAATACAAAAGAGGGTAGTGCGATAAAAAAGATATCACTCGTGATTCGCTTTTCTTAATTTTTATTCTATTTAGGACTCCCTCCTCCCTCCCTTAAATATCGACTTTTAAGATTCCTTGTTGCAAAAATAGCTACGGTACGTCCGGTCTGTACGGCAGACGACGCAACAGGGTGAGCGTGCGTTTGTTGTGGACGCACCTAATGAGGAAGCCAAGATAGCGGCGGGCGCGCGGGCGCGGGCGCTGGCTCTGGGTTTGATAGGAGCGGAGGCGGATGTGACGTCACAGCGATGACGTGGACGCAAACGGCTACGTTCGAACGTGGGTTCGAACGTGCGCAGTGGCGCCCTCTCAAGTTCAATGAATACTGGACGTCGAACGGAACACATAATAAGATGTTCACTTCTTGGACCAAAGAGAACTGAAAATTAAACTTCTTATCGTTCTCGTAAGTCCTATTATTTCCTCTAGAAATACGATGGCATTATTTTCTTATCAAATGACATCAACCAGATTCAAACTCTTTAAAAAACGTCGCAAAATTTATCTAGGTTGCTTTTTAGTACCAAAATATGAAATTTTACCAGGAAGTTTTGTAAGCTCACACTTGACTCACTATTCAATTCCATGTGGGATATCAACACAATAAAACCACGTAACATAGATCAAATTAAGTATTTAATACTCAAAACTGCTTAACAGTGACAATTCTTAGTAATATTCATTATTACTTAGTAATTACTTCTTCATCATGGCCTGTAAATTCATTAATCCACAAGCTATTATGACAATTTGATCCATATACCTTATATGCCTGTATTTGACTTCAGAAAGAGGATACAGCATTTGAAATTGCCTTAGTCGTTTGTTTACCCTGTTAACATGCGCTCTTATAGTTGAGATTATTTTAGTTAGAGCCACCTGTTCAGTTGAGCTTCTGGTACCATAGTAATCATGCTGGGGGCGTAACAGTTTCACACCTTTAGTCATCAGATGAGTTTCAACACCTTCAAAGCCCCAGTCTGCCATTACTACAGCATTAACTGGCAGAATATCTTTTAACTTACATCTCTGCAAAATATTTCTGTTAGATATACAACCCCCGTAACCTTCAGAAATGAAAGCCACAAACCCATCGGGTGTACACCCTATTAAATATTTTAGGGTGCTGCCACTTTTGTATTTGGACCAGGTTTGGGCTTGAAGCATTGGGTCTGATGGCTTTTCAATTTCTATCTCCAAGCAATGTAGTATGCACTGTACATTAGGGAATATATTGAACTTGTTTGGCAGATGCATCTTTATTTGATCAGATGAGGGCAGGTATATCAGGTTTTGGTAGAAGTTTGCAAGACATTCTATCCCTTTTACAAACATGTCTGTCAAATCAGATGTAGGAATCTGGAATTGATCACTGATTTGTGCCATGGTGTGATTTTGCTTTATTTTAAAAAGCGTTGTAATGAGGGCAAGTTTTGATATTTCATGTCCATGTTGCTGACATATATATTTAAGAACCCACATATATTGTTTTGGAATGCCCAAATTACACTCAGGATTTTTATGGAGTATGTTTAAAAATAATAGGCTTGTTGCGTGGTGTTAAAATTGATAACGTCGTGTTGCTAAATGGATAGTAAACCATCAAATGATTGTAATAAAGTATAAATTACAAAAAATAATTCAAATC
Source organism: Epinotia brunnichana (assembly GCA_963854355.1). Taxonomy (NCBI): domain Eukaryota; kingdom Metazoa; phylum Arthropoda; class Insecta; order Lepidoptera; family Tortricidae; genus Epinotia; species Epinotia brunnichana. The sequence goes on along the minus strand of OY977953.1, from coordinate 7,454,907 downwards.
ATAAAAAGATATGGACCTTGAAAGTTTAGAAAAAAAAGTTTTTTTATTTATTGTCCATGAGTAAACTTAAAGGTACCACTAGAATCCTTACGCTTTTATAGAAACAAATTCGTATGACAACTATGGACCTAAACGCAGTATTTCGCGACCGAAACAGCAATTTACTTCATTTTCCATGCAACGGTTAGTACAAATTGCACGGTGTGACGTCATACTTTAAAGCCAATCAGTATGAAACGTTTTGGCTGCTGTCAGCGAGGTCCGTCTTTAACTCGATTTTTTGGGTATTAATATCCTTTAAATGTAGTTGCTTCCATACAAACATTTGTTCATCTGCAAAAACTGGTTCGAATGGCATCGTAAACAAATTTAAGGTCACAAGCCCATTGCCGCTGCTGTAAGTCATTCCCAGTGAGATTTTCTGATGCATCTGACTCGGATGTTGAATAAGATAATGATGGATTTACACTTGTGTTTGTACGGGATGGATACAGCTTATTAACATTGTAGTTTGTGGTTTTCTCCGCTGTTTTTGCTTTACATTGAACACCTACATCACATGAAAACATAGCCTTTGAAGTTGCAGGACAACAGTTTCCTTCAGCACTGGGTCTTGTTGAAGCCTCTTCTATATCCTGTAAACATATAAATTATCTAAGCCACTGAGGAAACTGGATAAGCAATCGAACATGCATTCCGGTGTCAGATCATAAATAGTTATTTTGTTTTGTTTTGTTCATCTACACTACACACTGAATTAGTTGTTATTAAGTACATACGCTTTCGTGACGCGTAAACAAGAGAAAAACAACTCTTTTTTTTTTTTTTTTAAACTGCAAGCTTTTGATTGATTGACATTGACAGTTGTGTTGTGTTACCACTAATAAAAAACTTGTTTATGAATGCGTTCAAGAGCTAAATTAATAAAAAAAAACACTAAATAATTAAATCGTAAAATATGTATTGATGATCGATTACAACTATAAAAAAGCGGCCAAGTGCGAGTCGGACTCGCATATGAAGGGTTCCGTTAAATAAATTGCTTTTTACGATTTATGACGTATTAAAAAAAAACTACTTACTAGATCTCGTTCAAACCAATTTTCGTTGAAAGTTTGCATGGTAATGTACATCATATATTTTTTTTAGATTTATCATTCTCTTATTTTAGAAGTTACAGGGACACACATTTTACCACTTTGGAAGTGTCTCTCGCGCAAACTATTCAGTTTAGAAAAAAATAATGTAAGAAACCTAATATCATTTTTGAAGACCTATCCATAGATACCCCACACGTATGGGTTTGATGAAAAAAAAATTTTTGAGTTTCAGTTCTTAGTATGGGGAACCTCAAAATTTATTGTTTTTTTTATATTTTCGAGTGAAAATCTTAATGCGGTTTACAGAATACATCTACTTACCAAGTTTCAACACTATAGCTCGTATAGTTTCGGAAAAAAGTGGCTGTGACATACGGACGGACAGACGGACAGACAGACATGACGAATCTATAAGGGTTCCGTTTTTTGCCATTTGGCTACGGAACCCTAAAAACCGGAAGAGAAGAACCCTTTTATGGGGACGGGATGATGACTTCATGGAATTTTGTTTTGTACTTTTGCTCAAAAGGGACAAACTAATCTTTCTTGATCAACTTTGAACTCTTATTATTGACATTATTTTTTTACCTATACTTTTATTTTTCCATTACATTTCGAGAACATGTATAAAACAAACCTTTCAACTTGACGAAATGATTATCGCAGGAAACAAACGACGACCGGCACCTCAACGAAGCGTGGGACCTGTACTACCACGTGTTCCGCCGCATCACAGCTCAGTTCCGCTCGCTCGCCTCGCTCGAGCTGCAATACGTCAGCAGGAAGCTGCACTCGTGCCGGGACTTCGAGCTAGCTGTACCAGGCTCTTATGTTCCCAATGAGAAGATTATCAGGATCTCGCATATACATAGCCATTTGCAGGTGAGATATTGTAACTCCGCTCCCTGGCCTCGAACTGCAATATGCCTGTAGAAAGCTGCATTCATTGGACGCATTGAGGTACCTGGCTTTTAAATTATGTTTATAATCTCACATGTTCAGAGCCATCGTCAATTTGCAGGTAAGCAATTCACGATAAAGTGAGACTACGATTAACACAGAGATTTAGCAACTTGATCAACATTTGTATTGATGCCTAGTTTGATAGCGACGCTTCATACAAACTTTAGTGCGGCAAGCCTGCTCTCAATCGCGTCACTAGAGCAAAGAATAGTCCTTTAAGCTAGCTTCCTCTTCACCAAAGTAAGGAAAAAGTATAATATTTTTACAAGCTTTTATTTAGTTTCACCTGTCCCGTTGTCCGTCTGTCTGTCTGTCTGTAATCAAATCTTGCAAGTTAAATTTGACCCACTTCCCGGTTTCCGATTGAGCTGAAATTTTGCATGCATATGTACATACGAGTATATCGCATGACAATGCAATATCATATCATGAATATCATGATGACATGGAGCTGATCTGATGCTGGAGCTGGAAGGTTCCGGGCTGGAACTCCGCAATAAAACGACACAACCCCATCGAGTTTGGGCTCGTTAGAATCGTCTCAATGAGTAGTTGATGATGGTATGCAGAAAAGTGCAGTCGGCAATAAAAGCTTGTACCAACAATGAATTTTTTGACAGAAACTTATTAAATTTTATGTTACTGATAGTTGGTCTTGTAAATTTGTGTTTACTTACCTTTTATCCAGGTAATAAAATCAAAGCAGCGCCCCCGCCGTCTAACCATCCAAGGCTCCGACGGCAAGCAATACATGTTCCTTCTCAAAGGCCACGAGGACCTCCGTCAAGACGAGCGCGTCATGCAACTCTTCGGTCTAGTGAACGCGTTACTCCAAGCTGACACGAGCACGTACCGACACGACCTCGCCATACAGAGATATGCTGTCGTCCCACTGTCGCCCAACTCGGGGCTGATCGGGTGGGTGCCGCAGTGCGACACACTGTACAATCTGATCATAGACTACAGGGACAAGAAGAACGTGAAGATGGGGCTGAACACGGAGCAGCAGATCATGCTGCGGATGGCGGCGGATTTCCCGAAGCTCATGTTGAAGCATAAGGTATGCACAATATAGCTTTTGATATGGAAGGTTTCTATCTGTTTCGAAGAACCAAAACAAAGGTTGTAGACTCAAAATGTATTATTACTCCAAAATAAAGTAGGTAAAGAATTATGCCTAGTGACGAAAATCCCATTCAGATATCTCAAAAAATTACGAAGCTACAACCGTTTTAATATTGCTTGTTAGAGAGAGAAAACGCTCGCGGACCGTGACGTCACGCTCCCCGAGCGTCATAGTAAATGACAATCGTTTCATATTGTAAGGTCTAATAGTTTACTAGACCTTACATGTACGTACGTTGTTGTTTGTTAATCGGGACGATGTCTTAAAGTGAAAGACGTGACCGTCCTCGGTGAGTATCTTTATTGAACTAAATAATAAAATGTATTACAAAGGTAAACGGCGTAATGATGCGCGCTCGGATGCATCGTAAGCTTAATAATAAAATGTCGAGTGTGCTCGTACATGCTGCCAAATTTAAGAAATAAGATAAGAAAATAAAACTATTAGCGTAGTTGCCTTGTCAGCGTGAGTTGTGGCATGTACAATCACCTCACTGACGGTGCCAGAGGCGCGCGGCTGCCGAAGGTGTCGAAATGACGCGTCGCCGTGGTCATTATTCGGTTTCTGCTCCTTGGCGATGTCTCGCACTGTTGTGGTCTGCATTCTGCGTCTCATGTAGATGCCTTATGCATTAGAGTTGAAGATTCTTGTATGTAGAGATTGTCTTCGCTTATTGTCTTCTTACTGTGAAGGTTGTTGTGAGATTGGATGACAACGTTATCTCCTCTTATCATGCAACCCGTATCAAGCGTGATTATTCCTGTTTCGCGTAGTACAAGTGGCGTCACACCGGCTGGACAAAATATGCGCATAGCGCATTCCTGGCAGCACGCAGACAGCCAGGCGCCGGGCCTGTGTAACCGGATCCAGTTGTCGGCGCACTCTGTTGATATAGTCTTGCAAGCCGATATGTTGTTATTGTTAATTAATTGCGCTTCACATATATTAATGTTTGATTTTGTGTCGTAGATAGGTAGGGCCATGCTGCATATTATAAGATGTTCTTTGAATTGCAGGCACGATGTAATGTCTTGATGTGTTAAGGGTATTACCGCACCCTTTTTTAGGTTAACTGCTATGGATTCTGCTGTCTTCATGATTCTCTGTGTGGTTCGTGACAGTATTTGCGGGATCGGTGTTTTTCTATAATTCGATTGAGCTCGTATTGCTCTGTGTTTACTAACGGTAATTTAAACTCGACAATAATAAAGTTGTTCGTTATATGCACATGTACGCGCGACAGTTTGTACACGTCGCAGGTGATGTTTCGTGTTCGCACATGGCAGAGATAGGTCCCCCGGAAGCTGCCCGGAGATGATGTTTAGCTGATCTTCGAATTGGTCGGGCTTCAGTATATGTATGTTGACACGCCCGTCCTAGTCTAGTTTTCCTTATCTGTGGTATCTACAGGCAATGGTGACAGTTTAGTGATGGGTCGTTTCATAATACTTGTTTTTGTTTTCAGTGTTACAACCCTTACGTGACCATCCTTTCCGGGATGCGTTTCTATGACCTTTCCCAAAAGCCATCTTGCCGGAGGAATGTTGTCTTCTTTCACCAACACCATGTCGCCGACTTTCAGGTTTTGTTTGACGCTGTTCCATTTGCTGCGAGTTTGCAGAGTATTTAGGTATTCAGTCGACCATCGTTTCCAAAAGTCCTTGTGCAACTTTTCTGTTAGTTGCCAGCGTGTTCGAATGTTGCGCGTTTCTTTTTCTGGAGACAGCGGACCTGCCATTAGTGGCCCACCGACCAGAAAATGTCCAGGACTAAGATATTCCAGGTCGTCTACGTCGTCTGTTAGCGGCGTCAGAGGCCGCGAGTTCAGACATCCTTCTATCTGAGCTAGGAGAGTGGAGAACTCTTCAAACGTCAACTTCTGTTCTCCGAGAACACGTCGCAGGTGATGTTTCGTGCTCTTCACAGCAGCTTCCCACTCCCCATTGGCTGTAGGCCACGCCGGCGCACTGAAGTGCCATTCAATGTTGGAGTTGGCCAAGTGCGCCAACAGCTCAGTGTTTACGTAACTTTCAAGAGCTTCCTTTCTTTCTCGCGCCAGCACCTTAGCTGAACCTGTGAAGTTCGTACCGTTGTCACTGTAGAGATGCTGGGGTGCACCTCGGCGAGCAATCAGTCTATGCAGTGCCGCTAAGAATGTTTCGGAGCTCAAATCTGAGACGAGCTCAAGGTGTATAGCCTTAGTTGATAGGCAAACAAAAACCGCTATGTAGCCCTTGGTTGTTTTAATGCCTCTTCCTTTGTTGGCCTTAACCTCGACATAGCCAGTGAAGTCAACGCCCGTGTGCGTAAACGGTCGAGATGGTGTTACTCGGGGCGCCGGAAGATCTGCCATCACTTGATTGTTGGTTGTTGGTTTGAATCGGTGACACCTGATGCAACTACGAAGCCGATCCTTCACTCGTAGTATCCAGAAGTTGTTTCGCAGATGCGCCAGAGTGAGTCTCGGGCCTCCATGAAGTGTTGTTATATGGGCTTGTTGTATGAGTAACTCCGTCAGCCTGTCGTCGTGCGGAATGATAGCTGGATGTTTTTGGGCGTAGGTGATACTTGCATGTTCTAGTCGACCACCGACACGCAGCACGTTATCGTCGTCCAAAATCGGATTTAGTTTTAAAAGTCGACTTTTGTTAGATATTGCTTTATGTTTCTTTAATTGCGCAATTTCCTCGCTAAAATGTTTGTTTTGCACCGAGCGTATTATTGCAGTCAGCGCATTCCTTAATTCCGACGTTGCTAAGTGCGGCGACTTCAGTTTATTATTTCCACTTGCGTTGTTAGCAAAACGCGACACCCAGCCGAGCGTTCGAACGACACGTGTCATAGAGCTGTTATTGTTCAGAAGGGTCTCTACAACCGGCGATGTCGATTGTAGAGAGCATGTTTGTTTGGTATGTTTTCGCTCTTCTGTGGGTTCTTCATATACTGGTTTTGCCGTCCGTTTTGTTATGTCGTTGGCTAGTGATGATGGGCCTTCAAACCATAAGTGGTGTGTTAAAAGTTGCGATGGTAGTATGCCTCGACTAGCGCAATCCGCGGGGTTGTGTTCCGAGGGTACATGTCTCCAACACTTGGCGGGCATCACCTCGGTAACCTGAGTGACTCTGTTGGCGACGAATGTCTTCCATCGTGTTATGTCACCTTGTAGCCATCCCAATGCCACAGTTGAATCGGTCCATCCATACACTTGTACTTTCTGATTGTTTAGCGAATCTAAAGTTTTTCGCATTAACTTTGCAAGTAAGACCATTCCAGAAAGTTCAAGTCTCGGTAGAGTGACGTGTCTGGATAAAGGCGCCAACTTAGTCTTTGCGGCTATTTGTTTAATTGTTGTTTGGCCATGTTCATTGGTACTTTTGCCGTAAATAACGCAGCCATACCCCTTTTCACACGCATCGCAGTATCCATGTAATTGTTGTACATCTCCGACCCATCTTGAAATTGTTATGTTGTTAAGCATTGGCAGTTTGGCTCTAAATGTTCGCCATTCATCTTGGATTTGAAGCGGAAGGACCTCGTCCCAAGACAGAGGCTGTTTCCATACTTGTTGAAAAATGATCTTGCCCTTCATTGTAACTGGAGAGAGCCATCCAAGTGGGTCATATAGTTTTGATAAATCGGATAGCAATGAGCGCTTGGTGATGACGTCATTTATGTGCGGACTTAAGTCAGCGATGTTGAACGTAAATTGATCTGTGCACGGATTCCATAGCACTCCGAGTGTTTTATTGTTATTTACGTTTTTGAAGTCGATCAAGTTTTGGCTGATTTGATCTTCCGTTAAATCTTCAAGCAGGCGGGGGTTGTTACTAGCCCATTTGCGTAGGTTGAAACCCCCTGCTAGTAGTAGTTTGATGAGTTGTTCTTGCGATGTTTTGGCTTCGTCAAGGTTATTGTTTCCGCCCAGGAGATCGTCGACATAAAGTTGTTGGTCTAAAATAGTAGCTGCGAGGGGATACTTTGGCCCATCGTCTGCGATCAGCTGTTTGATGGTCCGCATTGCCAAGTAGGCCGCGGCCTTGTTTCCGTATGTCACAGTGCAAAGCTGAAACTCCTGGATTGGTTCAGATGGAGAGTTTCGCCAAACAATTTTTTGTAAATGTTGATCTTCTTCTTTTATAAGAATCTGTCTGTAGAACTTCTCGATGTCCGCTGTGTATACATGGCGATATGACCTCCAACGGAGAATTATAGCTTGAAGGTCTTGTTGTAAGTTCGGGCCGCTCTCCATAAGTTGGTTAAGACTTCTTCCTGACCTTGTGGGGCTGCTAGCGTTAAAAACTGTGCGTAGGCGTGTTGTGGTGGAGTCAGGTTTAATTACTTGATGGTGAGGGAGAAAGCAGCTAGGTTCTCGCTGTACGGTACACAATTTCATGTGTCCTAGCTCTATGTATTCATTCATAAAGCTTTTGTAGCTGTTGGATACCTCTTTGTTTTTCGCTAGACGTTTCTCTAGTTGAAGTAACTGTGCTATTGCCTGTGGCTTCGAAGCTCCGAGTTTTTCTTCGAAGTTGGGTTGCATTGGAATTTTCACCTCGTAGCGCCCACTTTCCAATCTTGTTGTTGTTGTTTTGTATAATGTTTCGCAATATTCTTCAGTTGGGGTCATTTTGCTAGTTTGTTCGGTTATCTCCTCGATTTCCCAGAACTGAGCGATGTCTTCAAGGTTGTTAAGCACCGCGTGGCAGTTGAATGTTTTTACGTTTCCCAAGAGCACCCATCCGAGTTTTGTTTGTTGAGCAATCGGAGCATAAGCAGGGCCTCTGAGAATGCCATCCATTATTATATCTGCATACACTCCAGCATCCAGTAAGGCGTCGATAGGCCTAGAAATGTTGTAGTCCGGATCCGCTAGATTGATGTTGCCGAGATGTGACCAATGTTGTTTCTCGAATGAGTAGTTTGGTAAATTGTTAATCATGTTGGTCATAACTAGTGCATCTGTAGAGAACTCATGATCCCCATACAGTGACTGGCAGATCAATTGTACAGTTCCGTTGCTTTCTTTGGCGGACTGTCCAATACCTGAGACCGTGGCGTTCTGTTTGTATCTCTTGAGCCCGAGTCGTTGCGCTGCAGATTCAGTGATCAAGTTTATCTGGGATCCCTGATCCAGAAGACAACGAAGCTGCATGAGGGTACCGTCAGCAGCCTTGACCTTAATTTGGACAGTAGCTAGCAGAACCTCGTTAAAGTTTCCTGATACGTGATTGTTGGACTTCCGTTGTTTATCCGAAGTTTCAGGTTGTTCTTCGATCGCCGACATTGAAGAAGCCGGCGGCGCGCAGGCGGTGTCACGTAACAGGTCATGTAGCGACGTGTGATGTGCCGAATTGCACACTTTGCAGCGTCTGATCGACGTACATTGTTTTCCGTTGTGCGAGAATAAGCAATTTCCGCAAATGTTCAATTGCGACATCGTTGCCATTTTAGCACTTGGCGTCATGTTCTGAAATGTTTTGCAATAGAGTAGAATATGATTTGTTTTGCATATTGGGCAATTACGTTCTGTGTTGGCATGATACGATTTCGCAATAAATCGCTTGAACTTGCCGCTGTTGTGTCCATCGTTTTGTGGCGTAGTAGGAAAGTCTCGGGCATGTCCAGGACTCGTTCTATGTTGGTTTGTAGTTGTTTGTTTCCGCTTGACCACCGGTTCTAATGCTGTGAATTTTCCCTCCAAAAATCCAATGAATTCGTCGAAATGTGGCAATTCACGCGGGTTCTTTCTTGCTTCCATGTAGGATGCGTAGGTGTCAGAATCCAATTTGTTGGTCAAAATGTGCACCAAAAACGGGTCCCAGGATGAAGTATCGACACCCAGGTTGCGGATGGCGTGTACGACCTCTAGGCTGGTATCGTGAAGTCGCTTAATTTCAAAGGCATTTTGTTGTTGTATCGGAGGTTGGTTAAGGAATAGTTGCATTTGCTTGGTGAAGAGTAGCTGCAGGTTGTTGTATCTGTGGTTGAGCAGCTCCCAGCAAGCGTCGTAGTTTTCAGCCGAAACTGATAAATGTTGGATAATGCGCTCCGCCTCGCCGCGAAGCTTGCCTTTCAGATGTTGCATTTTCTGTGCCTTGCTTATCATGTTGTTGTTATGAATTGCCTCAGAAAATAAATCGATGAATGTTGGCCACTGGGTATAGTTGCCAGAGAATGTTGGAAGTTCTACCTTGGGCACCGCTTGGAGTTGATGAGCCGTGGAGTTTAGCTTTTGGTGGAGTTGCTTCTTAGTAGACTCGTAGATGGATTCGTGATGAGTGTACTCCTGTTCGTAATCTACGTCTGCACCAATAAACATGTTGTCCAGTTTCCAGTGAACTTCGTCGATCGCCTTCCACCTCGTCTGTAGCATTTGTAGTTTGTCCTCAATTTCCCATCTTTCCGAGATCTGGTTGAAGTCGATATTCCTGACCATACGAGTGAAGGCTCTAAAGTTAGTTGTTTGTTGGCTGAATAACTCATCTGCCTGCGATGGAATACCCTTATCCTCCATTGTTGCAACTACACAGGTCTGTAGTTTGTTTTTGAACGTGTTGTACAAACTCTTGACGTTGTCCACCAGCTTGGCGTAGTTTTTGTTCAAAAGAGTCTTGTCCTCTGAAAGCCTGAGCTCTTCATGGTTCGTGGTAAATTCTTCCCAGAGAGCTTCCAGCGTTGATATTCGTTTCTCAATGTAGTCAGCGGTTTTGCGTCTAGCAGAATCCTTCTGGAAGTTGGTCTTCATCTTATCGATGGTTTCGAAGATTATGTACTGTCTCTTCAAAGTTTCCATGTTGATGTTGTTGTTACGTTAGAATGAAATGTTGATCTCCGGTTCAATCCCGCGCGACCGTGCCCTTGTTTCTTCTTGCTCAATTAGACTGGTGGAACCCGCTTGTGGGAAGCCAGTCGAACTGAGCCACTATGTTGAGACACAATCACACTGAGAGAATCCGGTTCGAAGGACCAAAAATGTAAGGTCTAATAGTTTACTAGACCTTACATGTACGTACGTTGTTGTTTGTTAATCGGGACGATGTCTTAAAGTGAAAGACGTGACCGTCCTCGGTGAGTATCTTTATTGAACTAAATAATAAAATGTATTACAAAGGTAAACGGCGTAATGATGCGCGCTCGGATGCATCGTAAGCTTAATAATAAAATGTCGAGTGTGCTCGTACACATATGAAGGTGCGTTTGGCGGAAAAGGGACAGAACATACCCCCCTCTTGCAAGTTTGGACACTTATAACTTTGTGATAATTTAATCCCCTGCTTTACTCTTTTCTCCGTTTAACATTATTTTTATTCCTTTTTCGAGAAAATTCATCATTATTGTTTATTTTATTTGATGTTAACACCCTTATTGACTGAATGCAATAATACACAAGTAGGCACATCTCACTGTCACTAATTTACCTGCAATTTCATATATTGTTCTAAAAACTTATCATGGATTTCCACAAAGTAACGCCTGATTCCATTGATAAAAAATTTAAAGATTTGGTTTAAAAAAAAATCCTGACAAAAACCCTAATTTCAGGTGGAAGTATTCGAGCACACCCTATCCCAAACGCCAGGCAACGACTTAGCTCGTCTCCTCTGGCTGAAGAGCCCGTCAGCCGAAGCGTGGTTCGAGCGACGCACCAACTACACGCGCTCGCTGGCCGTCATGAGCATGGTCGGGTACATACTCGGCCTCGGAGACAGGCATCCCTCCAATATAATGCTGCATAGAGTCACGGGGAAAGTCCTGCATATTGACTTTGGCGACTGCTTCGAAGTGACGCAGACGAGGGATAAGTTCCCGGAGAAGATTCCGTTCAGGCTAACGCGGATGCTGATCAACGCGATGGAGGTAAGGAAATGTATAAATATAATTTTAAAAAATGCTACCCTTAGACTCTTTACTGTGTATTTAAACGTAGTTTTTCACCAGCAAATTTTGCTTAGACGACTTGGAAGTTAATTTTAATACAAATTGGTGCCAGACACAAGTCAGACACGCCCAACTTCGGCTCAAATTCACGGCGTTTCTGACGGTCAAAACTCTTTCAGTCCCCAAACATACCTACGAAGATACAGAGAACGAATATAGTGGAAAAATAAACCTGTAACCTGACCGCTATAATGCTTTCACCACTGAGCTACCTGATGTGGTTTGATTAGAATGGGTCGAGCGCATAGCTTGCCCATTAGAGTGATCCTAAGGCTGTGAGCGTTTCAAGAAAGTACAGAGAGGTCGCTACTAGTAGCAGCGGCGAATGTGATTGAAAGATACGCTTCATCAGTCACTGTCCTCGTGGCGAGTGCACTGTACCGGCATAGTTTGGACGCGAGATCGCGTCAACGCCAACCAATGTGTTAAGAAGTGACCTACATGTGCTCATCGCAAGAAGCCAAATTAATTGATGTTTCGAAAAAAATGGACGCAAGTTCTCCATCGACAATAATGTCTACACTTGAACAGCTTTTCTTTGTTTTCCACCAGGTGACCGGCATCGAAGGCACATACCGGTTCACGTGCGAGGCCGTTATGCATGTCCTTCACAAACACCGCGACAGCGTCATGGCCGTACTAGAGGCGTTCGTCTACGACCCCCTCCTCAACTGGCGACTCGTCGACAACGACCACCATTCCCTCACCGAGTCCACCTTCTCCTCTGACATAGACTCTTCCCTCTCCCTCCCAAGCAGGAGTCGGAACCATCTCCACTACGAGTCGGTGGAAATACCCCCCGAAGCGAACCTCAATAAACGCGCCCTGTCTATACTCAACAGAATTAGAGATAAGCTAACGGGCAGAGACTTCCCCCAGATAGAGGCGGTTGTCAGCGTTCCGAAGCAGGTAGATTTACTCATCAAATTGGCTACGAATAACGAGAATCTGTGCCAGTGCTATTTAGGGTGGTGTCCCTTCTGGTAGTTTTTAAAGTTGTACATTTATTGTTGATGGATGAAGTATAGTTATCTCGCGATTATAATAGGACGGATTTAAAAAATGTGTGACTTTTACTTTTTTATCAGAATTTAGATTTATTTTGTTTTTCCGGTTCAGAATCATGAGCACCCTTGATCCCGATAAAGACAAAAAGTGTCCCCAATTTTCAAGATACATTTTTTAGGATTCCACTATGTGACGGTCCAGAAAAAGTAAATTTTTATACAAACTAAATACTTAATTGTCGTTACAAAACTGACACTGACTTAATTTTTATTTAACAAATTATGCTAATTGGGTGCACGAATTATTGAAAATTAATTATTTAACGATCCAAGCCGTTTTGAAACATTCAGTGCAATTGAAATATATGGTTTATGTGAATTGTACAAAAACCGTATTCGTTATATTATTTTGCGTTTGATTATGCTTCAGGAATGTTGATGGCCCTGGGCTGGCTTCAAGAATGTTGAGCTAAAGACTTACGATGTGAACCTATGTTAGCAAATGGATCCAAGAATGTAGTCTACTTGGTTCTAATTGTTTAACTGAGATATGTTTTATTCAATAACGATTTGTGTTAATTTCTGTCAAGAGTTCCTGTTATAAGTTAAAGATAATAATCACACTGCCCCATTTGTAACTAAGACTGATGTATAACATATTATTTTATTTCTATCACATATACATCGTATCTTTATATATCCAAAGGAATTAAACCTACTTAGTTGAATTCCAAGGCATGATTGGCATTCATTAAACTAAATAAATAGGTAACATACCGAGTTTCTACAAGAAAGTGCGTCACCTTACGATTTAGCGATAGTTATTCCTGGCGTAGTTCATCGTTAAGAGATGTTTACGGAAATGGGAACGCAGTATTGTTAAGTTACGATTGCAGTATTTATACGATTACTTTTCCTTCCATTGTGTAGTTAACTGCTTATTGTGGCGCCGGACTTTCGGAATCAACAATTGCAGTGTTTCCGTTGACTCATCGCTGGGGATTCCTCGGGCTGGGAACAAATGTGACCTAGTGCTGGACTGGAAAATCTTATTTTGTAAGAGGCATATTTTTCTACTCGAAGGGCAATTTGCTGTTTCAGTGGAAGAATAGCCGTCTTTAGGCTCTCCGGACGCAAATCGGTCGTGCTGCTTCCGATATACTTTCAAATAAATTGAGCCCAAGAGTTTTCGAGGCCAACTTGCAAAATAATTATTAAATTTTTGATTTTAACAGTACTGACGTGTCGGATAAGAGCAGCGGCGCTACCACGAACTTCGAACTTCGTATATCTCCGTCTCTATCGCACTTATGGTTTATGGTACTCGAGCGACCGAAACGGAGATATACGAAGTTCGAGATTCGAAGTTCGTGGTAGCGCCGCAGCACAGTTAGCACAAGACGGCGCGCGAGCTGTTTCGAGGGAAGATTCGTCTCTTTCTAAGCGTTCTAATTAGGAAGAGACGGATAGTCTCTCTGGCTGCGACACAGCTCGCGCGCCGTCTTGTGCTGCTCGTAACCGTGTTTATGGTCAGTAAAGGATTGTCGTCTGAGCTATAACCACTAACTTCGAATCTCGAACTTCGTATATCTCCGTCTCTATCGCACTTATGGTTTATGGTACTCGAGCGACAGGGATGGAGATATACGAAGTTCGTGGTAGCGCCGCCGGCGCTGTAGTCAGACGTACCGCCTCCGACGGACTGAATGAATGGTGATTGACTCGTGCTCTATTGTGTATGTATTGTCTATGATTCTGTCGAAGGTGGTACGTCCGACATGCTACTTGATCCAGCAACTTTACCTCGATTTGTCGGACGCCCGCATGGTTATGTATACGGTCTTATAGGGGTAAAGTAAATCGTTGAATTTGAGATGGGAAGAATTGGATAAATAGCAAGTATATTCCCAGTATCACAGGTATCGACCCCTGGACTGGACCACTTACTGAATATATTCCTAACTCTACATTCAATTCAATAGCACGCACCCGATTCCTACCAACTAAAATCAAACTACATAGTGTGCATTGAGCAGGAGTTGGGTGGAGACTTGTTTTGATTACTGGTCACACTGGACGGGTATATCCCGGGAGTTGCATATGGAACAATGGGGCTGGCAACTGTCAAACTGACAGCACCAATAATGGTCCCTAAAAAAGCTAAATTTGTATGGCGGGAAGTAGTTTTTATTTATTTTTGCGAAAATGACTTAATGTTTCGTCCCGAATTGCTCTGAAATGGGAATCCACCGTTTTCCGAAAAAGGCTAAAAATAAAAGGCTATGGATTAAAGCTATGGGGAAGATTTTTGCCTAAGAACTGTATATGGTTTCCATACAAGTTAGGGACCATCGATCATCTGTCTCTCTCTCTCATCGTATGGAATCTAGAAGAGCGCCATCTACAATTAGCTTTCACCGGCCAACCCCATTGGTTTACAAGTCAGTGTCAGATGTGTTCTACTAAGGCTGGGCGTTCGTTTTCCGCGTACGGTTTCCGGATTCGGTTTTCGACTTAAAGCGCTCGCAGGCGTTTACAGAACAATAATTATCGCTCTAGAGGGCTGACCCGAACGTTTGCGTCCAGCCTAATAATTCCTTAATGAACTACCTAAGTTTTTCTAGTTTTGGTATGGACAATAATTGCCCTTGAGTCTGTGTGTTGCCCTGTTGTGTGTGCATTGTCATTGCACAGTCAAGGGCAATGATAATGGGCGCATTTTGCAAAGATATTGTATATAAGCTGTACACGTTTTCATTGTTTATTATTCACGAAGGAAGCGCCTCACTCCTCAATGCGTATTAAGTTTTTGTCGATAGCGTAGCGTGGGTAGTAGGAGTGTTGTGCTTCCGTGTTTGTTTTGTACGATCTATTCGTGTATGTAGAAGTCTATAGTCTATATATAGTATCATACCATACCTTACCCTATTGGACTAAGCCCCGTTTAGATTTTTGTTTTCTGTAAAGTTGTTTAGTCTTTGTTAGGCACTGTACCCATTCTCAGGCAAGCTTCCGACCCATCGAAGGTCATGATTGCCGCATCTGTGCAAGAGGTTCCTAGCCGTGTGTTAATTAATTTGTCTATGATTTTCTCGGAATCTTCGGAAGCCCTTTTTCTCCGTCGAAACCTTGCAGGGCTATAACCACGAACTTCGAATCTCTAAGTTCGTATATCTCCGTCTCTATCGCACTTATGTTTATGGTACTCTGGCGACACAGACAGAGATATACGAACTTCGAGATTCGCAGTTCGTGGTAGCGCCGCAGGTAATGGATCCGGTACAGTCACGGACTTTAATTGTTGAGCTATTTAGGTGTCACCTGATTTTCGTTTTCTTAGTAAGCTTTGAAGTGTTCAGTATAAAAATAGCTCTAAATGGCTCAACAATTAAAGTCCGTGACTGTACCTTAGCGCCTCGGTCAGAGGACTATGCGGATGAAAGTCATATAAATAGTCGATACCTAATCGGAAAGGAAGGTATAGGTATGATATGCGTTGTACAGTGATAACTTTATTATGTTAGATATGTATAAGATTTATTTAATGTACAAAATTGTAATACTTAATATGAAAAAGTCTTTTCTCTTTCATTTCAAACGTCGACGTTGTTATTATCAGTTCCCAAGAGACCTTAGAACCTGTTCACATCTGGGGTTTGTATTGCGAATCTTCGGCGATTCGTTTCATAATCGACCGACGCACGAACGGTGGGTACAAGGAGTCCAGTTCAATATGGAATCGCCCGAGAAACGCCGGTGTGCGCCGACACATCGATTTTTATTGAAACCGTCGACTTTGTCCACTCATTTCACGTAGTGGAACCGAAAGGGTAGATGATTCACAATAAAAATCGATCGTCTTGAGCTAAACCACTGATATCGTCCAACTAGTCTAGGTACGTAATAATACTGTCTTTTTGGAAATTCACAAACGAAAGCGGCAGTAACTTGGACAGTTTCGTGTCGTCATTCAAAATAAAAATCGATCATCTTGAGCCAAAACGCTAACATCGTCCAAATAGTCTACGTATTAACACTGTCTTTTTGGAAATTGACAAACGAAAGCGGCAGTAACTTGGACAGTTTCGTGTCGTCATTCAAAATAAAAATCGATCATCTTGAGCCAAAACGCTAACATCGTCCAAATAGTCTACGTATTAACACTGTCTTTTTGGAAATTGACAAACGAAAGCGGCAGTAACTTGGACAGTTTCGTGTCGTCATTCAAAATAAAAATCGATCATCTTGAGCCAAAACGCTAACATCGTCCAAATAGTCTACGTATTAACACTGTCTTTTTGGAAATTGACAAACGAAAGCGGCAGTAACTTGGACAGTTTCGTGTCGTCATTCAAAATAAAAATCGATCATCTTGAGCCAAAACGCTAACATCGTCCAAATAGTCTACGTATTAACACTGTCTTTTTGGAAATTGACAAACGAAAGCGGCAGTAACTTGGACAGTTTCGTGCAGAGGACTTGGTCCATGGTCGGCTTGCTGAGGTACACGTCGATGTCGCCTTCCGTCGAGACGAACTCGCTGAGGGACTGGCGGCAGAAGCCGCAGGGTGCTGTGAAGTTCTGCTGGTGAGCTACCACGGCCACCATTTTGAAGTTTGTGTAACCATCTGATACTGCTTTGGGAAGCGCCGCCCGCTCCGCGCATATAGACGGCGCTAGAGCTGCATTTTCAACGTTGCACCCTGTGTACACTTTAGAGTCCATTTCGGTGAGAATGGCCGCGCCAACCGCGAACTTGGAGTACGGGCAGTAAGCCTTTTTCCGAATTTCCACGGCATCCCTTATTAAACTCTGCACGGTTTCACCTGGAACAGGATAACAATTTTAGTTAGTTTTAGTGTACAAACTTAGTTTACTGTTTAGGCCGTAGTAGGTAGTTGCGTGCGCGCTTATGCAATAGGCCCCTGGTGGTACCTGGTACTGTATAATGAAGCTTTAATTACTCTATATACCTACCTATTATATTTAAGTACTTATATTATTATTCGTTAAAATAATACTTGTCCAATATTTTAGATCATCTACTTAACTGACTGACTAAATAGTTTTTTTTAGGAAATTAGCTAATTAGGTAAGTACCTACTTAGCTACTTTCCTAAAAAAAAACTATTTAGTCACTCAGTTAAGTAGATTATCTAAAATAATGGACAAGTATTTTTTTATTTGTCAATCAAAAAAAACCGGCCAAGTGCGAGTCGGACTCGCGCACGAAGGGTTCCGTACCATTATCAATAAAAATATTAATTTTATTCTGTTTTTAGTATTTGTTGTTATAGCGGACACAGAAATACATTATCTGTGAAAATTTTAACTGGAACTATAACGGTATCAGTGAGATACAGCCTGGTGACAGACAGACGGACGGACGGACAGCGGAGTCTTAGTAATAGGGTCCCGTTTTACTCTTTGAGTACGGAACCCTAAAAATCAAAGAAAAAATGATGAAAGATAGATCCGCGTGACGTCACATTATTTTACACTTTAGCATGATGTGACGCCACGCGGAACTTTAAGGGGACGTAGGTTCGTGGTCTTCTCTCTCTTTCACTGAGCATAAGCGTGAGCGAGATAGAAGTGCTTGTATGGAAGCGCGGATATCATGTTTTTTAATTGTAATTTTTTGTGCGTTTTAATAACTAAAAAAGTAATAGCTGATTTCCCTCAAACATGACATTGCCAATTTTTAAAACCAATTTTAATATGTTTAGCTGTAGTGCATAATTTGTTATGATTTTTTTAAGTGTATTTTAGACCTATGTTCGTGATTTTTTTCTATCGAGCGAAAGTCAAAAACTCAGGATTCGAATAGCTGATTTCCCTCGAGAAAGGCCTCAAGATTGCCAATTAAATTTAAGGCAGCCGTATTATAATCCAAACAAGAGCTACGATTTTTTTTTAATCTGTTTTTGGAGCTCACGTCGCCTTAACGGGCTATATCTTCATCATTTGTTGTTTGATTGACAAAATAAAAAATAGGTATCCAATATTTTTAGATAATCTAACTGACGGACCAAATATAATTATATACTTTTTACCCAGGAAAGTAGGTACCCTAGCTATTACTAATAGGTTTCATAATAAATAGAAAATCTCTGCATCACTTACTATGAATCGTACTGGTTAGATTTAATTTCCGCTACACTAAGGTTGTGTGGAAGAGATCGCTCTATAGCGATAAGACCGCCTGTTGTTTACACAGGCGTAATTTCGCAGTCGCTTGTCTGAATGTAACGAAGCGATGCGTAATAAACGCGGCCTTACCCTTACAACCGAGAAGTATTAGGTTGGTACAGTCAGCATCAAAAGTAGCTACGCAAATGAAGACGTCAAAAGTCTTTTTAAAAGGGAATAAGAACTTTTGAAGTCTTCGATTGCGTAGCTACTTTTGATGCTGACTGTACGTCAACCAGCAACAAGTGGAAAGTACCTATCTTTTTTGTACTCGTCGATTAAAATCTGTGTATTAAGATTTCATAGAGAATACTGCAACGTCACTCTTTTCATAGTTGTAGTCCATGTTACTGTCGAAACAATCGAAATAACTGTTTCGATACGCTCCAGACAACCGAAAAAAAATTGAAAATAGAACTAAAATAAATTCGACCAATCACGTGGCTGCTTTACCGAACTGTAATGAATTGGACCAATAGAATCGCTTTGATTATTGAGTTTACTCGTTGATGTCGTACGCTCGTATAAGATATCAACGAGCGTACGAGCGATAGGCTTCACTTCGTTTCAACAGTATCGAGTTTGTTTAATTAGTTCAGTTGACTCGTAGAAAATTAATTTTAATGAACACGTACAAAAAGTATTGTTCACAATAGTGTTATAATCAAGCTTTTTAATCTCGTACCTTACTTAGGCCACTCAGCAAGCTTCGTGGCCTAAACACGGTACTCGACTAAAAAGCTCTCAATTATAACACGATTGGGAAAAATACTATTATATTTTTGTGCATAGGTAGAGTCGACTACAAAGATAAGTATGTTACAAAATTATTATGTATGTATATCTTATTACTATGGTAGTAAAGTCTACGTATACATATTTTTGTAACATATTGTATGGATACATCTCTTTGTAGTCGACTGTACAGCCACTCGCAGAAGTTGGCATTCATATACGAAAGACTCAAAAATATCTCCATGAGCTAGTTATTTATATGCTCTCTTGACTAGTTAGTCTATAGTTATAGAGTCGAGGGCAGTTTTGCTTTGAGCTTTTCGCCCCTGTTGCTACTTTAGCTCCTGCTGTAGGAAGTCAAACCGAGGATTTGTTTTATCTACCAATTCATCAGACGTTATCTCTGATGAATTGGTAGATAAAACAAATCGGAAATTATACGCCAAGACGTATATTAAGTAATTATACAGATAATTTATTTTCCAAAACAAAGTTTTAACCGACTTCAAATCAGTAGCCAAGTTGCTTCAAGTTTGCCTATAAAATTTGAAGAGTTCCCTCGAAGTTTCCAGGATCCCATCATCAGAACTGAATTTTGGTGACAACGGGACCAATTTGGATGTATATGCTTTCAAACAAAGAATACTTCATAAATTACCGAGTTACCTATCGCGTAACACACAAAAAAAACCAGACGAATTGAGAACCTCCTCCTTTTTTTGAAGTCGGTTAAAAATAACGACTCAAAGCAGGAAGACCGTGAATGTCCTTATATTATCGTCTGTTAGGTTTGTTGCGTCAACGTGTACTAGACTGTTCAGATTCAGATTCAGATTTTTATTTGTGAAACATAGGTAATACAAATGTGGTCTTATATAATAGGTATACATGAATCTCTATGTTATGAATTGTAATTAACTTTCACAAGGTTACAACACTGTTTATCACAGGTACGTAATCAATAATCGCCACGATAGGGAGATAAACGTGGGTCGTGTGTGGTCATTACTTGTTTCCTCGTAGTTAGCCGGCCGAGCCGTTAACATCAAAACTACACGATCATTGTTTGTTTCGGCTAAGCTATCGCTCGACGACTATAAAGATTTTCTGATAATCAAGTAATTAATACCTGTAGAGTGTGCTTACTATCTATTCGTATTTAGAGGCATTCGAGGACTACACGGATCAAAAAATCAGACGTAAACTTAAAAAATGAATATAGCCCGTTTTGACTATGTTTCAGGGATCATGGTCCCGAGCGAACAACACGCTTAAGAAAGTAGGTACCTATTATGCAGTAAATATAAGTAGCACGTAAGAAAAATGTATATGTTTACGATTTCAATTATTTACTTTTCGAAACGACACAGCGTCTTCTTTAGTTTGTTTATTTACGGAACTAACGAGCGGTCTATTTTTGCAAACAAATTATTTATAGTGTCATACAGAAATTGGGCCACTAGGGAACATCAGTGAAAATAGCTGAATCATCTGCGGCAGTTTCAGTGTACTATAAAATTATTTCAATATCAAAATATTAACACTGACAATACCCATAACGGATAATATAATAAGATTTAACAGTTGTTTATTATGAGAACTTGGTACTTACTCAGAGAGTTGAAATCCACGATTTCAAAGTTGTCCATGTGAACGAGTTTCCGTGGCGTGGCGAAGGCGCGTGCGGAGCGGTCGGCGGGCGGCGACCAACTGGACTGATTCCAACTGGTCACAAACTAACTGGACTGAGCGGCCGGTGCCTGATTAGGGCTAAATGATCGCTGATCGGCGATTGTATGTTGTGATTGAGCATCCCTCGGGCGCGCGGCTCAATGAGCTCTTTCATTCACACATGCTATCAATCAAGCTTTGCTCCTATAGTATAGTTTTATTCTTACATACGGCATGTATACCAGTCACTCTGATATTTGAAACTTAAGTATTGAGAGTGATAATTAATGATAGGGCTTGTCCATATAACTAAAACATCATCCTGTTAATTCCTTGAATGGACCCCCCTCTAATATAATGACTACCGTCATCCAATGGTCAGACCCCCCTATTTTGAAATGACGCAATATATGGACAGCCCCTAATAGGTCGTAATCCCATTACACAACACGTACCTACTTACTGTCAAAATGTTGATCAAATTAGTATTTATAAATTGATGTGCAAAAAAACCTCATAAATATAAAATGGAAGTACATGTAATTATAATTAATTAGGTTGTTTAACTTTTTTGAAGTTGTTTTACAGTTGCAAAACTTACTTGCATTAACATTATCGTAAGGAAGCCATTAGTTGCAGCTACCGATAGTTGCATAATGCACTTTAGATAACAGACAAAAAAAATATATAATTGTACACATGCACTGCTATTTTGAACCTTATGTCTTATGAAAAATAAGGTGGAAAATATTTTAACAAACAAAATAAACACACATGAGTTATTATAGCCTGTTCTTCATTTATTCCTTACACTAGACCCATAAACTTTAATCTAAGTCATAAAACTTATAAACATAACTTAGGTTGGCTAAGCACAACGAGTATAAAATACAATGTAAAAATTTGGATTCATTCAAAATCTCAGATTAACTATACTTATAACAACTTTTCTTGTACAATCGTAAAGGTCGTTATTTTTTTGAGAATGGATGGCCATTTTACACTTAGCCCATATTTTACACGTCAGTCATAATTCTAAATGATTCTAATCCTTAGGAAACCGTTGCTCTGATTCTCTATCGTGAAAAGAAGCATATCATTTGGTTCTTTTGCGATTACAACCTGCATAGCGAATAGAGAGGCTGCATGCTTTACCTTACATTATAACTTGCTTATGAGGAAGGATAAAAATACGCGTAACTGCACACTATAGAGATTTAATTTAATGTGGCTGGCACATCGACTGCTAAATCGATTCGTTATTATCTGATCACAGGGAGGGCAGGTGTATTTGGCAATTGTCATTGTCATGGATTTAGTGTGTAGATACGGATTAGATCTATGTTAAACAATTTGATAAATACATAGATTCACGCCTTTATTCCCAAAAGGGGTAGGCAGGAGGAAAGCTGTTCCAGTGCCACTTTTAGCATAAATGTGGGTATAAAATATCGACAAAATGTGATATCGGAGTGATAAGTTGCTAGCCCATCGCCCACAACACACTTTTACGACACCCACAGGAAAAAAGGGGGTGGTGGTGCTATTGTAACCCGACACCACACGGGTAACGACTTGATATAGGGAACAAATTTAATACAAAGCAAAAATAAACCATCACTTTTTCAGCCCAAGAGATGACTCGAACCTGTATTGGTACAAGGGTTTCTGCTGAGCTACTAATTCAATTAAATTCATTTATTTTCAGATTACCAAGATCCATTATTTGTTAGTAATATCCTTAGAAAGACTATGTTAGTAAATACACTATAAATATAAATAAACAAAAACTAAAAATTAAACTTTACACAGCTCACTTCATTGAGTACGGCGCATGTAGCCGACTACAATGAATCAAGTAGGGGCAGTCCAATCTGTCCCCTATCATCCTTAAGATGTTGTTGGGGCTGGCGCGCACCCGACGCACCAGGGATGCAGCTCTCTTGCGCATGGTGGCATAAAAGCAATCCACTCTCGCTTCTGCAAACATCCCGATGCGCTACAGAAGCGCGGCAGCCCCACCATCACCCGGAACGCGTTGTTGTACAGTCGCCATCACATACGTCGGGGCAAACAAGCACGTCACAAACATCGGAACACACCTCTATTTTCAAGGTATTACGGTGCATGTGCCGATATTTTTGAACACCTATAGTGTACCTATGTATGTGATGGCGACTGTACTGGACGCGGAGGGACCCGTAGGCCCGTTTTGTATAATCACGCCATAAGCTGCATGGAGGTTGAAATAACGTGTGTTTCACCTAATGCTGCTGTGCTAATATTTAACAAAATAATTTGTTTCGTTAAGAGGCATATCTATGTTCTTGACAATTGTAAAATACACCTTCGCTTCTTGAACTGATTATAATGTGACCAATCGACATAAGATTTCGTTATGTATCTCAGACTTACGTCCTATCATATACTGTGCAAGTTATAGTCATATTGATTGCGTGGACGTATAGTGGACGATAATCCTCCCTTAGTTACCATTATAAAATAAACCTAATGACTATATATATACATAAAAATAACAATCAATGAATAATCATACATGTTATCACCACTTACTTACATATTAACTATGTAGTATCACAACTTCATATAATGTAGAGCGCGATGACAAACGCCAAAAAAAATACTAATATTATTTGTATGATACAATGACACATTTTGAAGTAATTACATCATGGCTTCATGGCTATTTGAAAAATGCAAAGTAATTTATGTTGAATTGCGTCAAACTTGTCCATTCAAAAAGCAACTCTACCATCTAAGGTAGAAAATTCCAATTGCAATGGCAGTTATATAAAAAGAATCGGCCAAGGGCCTATTGCATAACAACTTGTAAATTATATTACAAGCGGAAACCTCTTTTCAACTCCTCTCATTAGAAAAGAGATTTCCGCCTGTATTTATAAGTTATAAATTGTTATGCAATGGGCCCCATATCTGTAAACAATTAAAACAGAATAGGATCTCGTCATATCAGCCGAAAGACGTCCACTGCTGGACATAGGCCTCCCCCAAAGAGTGCAAACAATGACCGGTCCTGCGCCACCCGTATCCAGCGGACTCCCGCGAAATTTACCAGGTCATCAGTCCACCCACGCCGCGCCTCGCCTTCCGGTACGTAATAGGATCTAATTTATATATATTCAGTTCTCATTAGATCTTATATATAGTTTGTTCATGATGATAAATGGGTCAATCAACATTTTAGTGTCCTCCCCGTTTTTACTACTTGCTGTTTAAAAGGTGATTACATGAAAATACGATGTCTGCTGTTGGTAATTGCTGTCGCATTCCTTACCCAATTAATTATAGCGTGTAATTCCATGACAACTGTATTAAAAATATTAATTTGACCTCAATTTCACCGGTTGCCCAGAGGTCGTAAAGAGCGTAGCCGTGTTTTCATGGAAAATCGGCCCTTCCACCAAATGTTTACTGTATTTTTTTTTATCAAGAGCCCTCATGGCAAGTATTATTTCCTGTGAGTTTCAGCTTCCTATCTTTGTTATTTTCTGAGATATGATTTTTTTAAACTATTTACGAAAACAAAAATAAAATCCACACTAGCTAATGCGATTTACGTAAGCTTTTGGTACAGTAATCTATATGTAGAGACTCACGTATTCTTTAAATAATATTTTATTTTTTCAAAAAAAATCTTGGATAAATGTAGGAAATAAAACTAAAGTATTTTTTTTCTGGCTTTCTAGAAAAGCGACACCAACAGTTCTTCGTTAGGTAATTGCTTATATAAAGATCTGCAATGTGTATTTTTTTCAAAATAATCCAGTTGGTACTTCATACTAGAAAATGGAAAATTAAAGGATAAGGTATACCCATACTAGATATTTTAGTCGCAAAAGAGATTATGCACATTGCAACCTCTTTATTGTTAACGTTATAGGTACTGGCAGATTGCATTCTTAAGGGTATTTATTACGTATGTCAATGTCAAACTGTAATGATTGCATTTGGTCGAAGGGCCGATTTTCCATGAAAACACGGATACGCTCTTTGTATGAAAATTGTGGTTTGTCACCATGTTTTCTGCTAGAATACGGTTTTTTGCGAAATGCATCATATATGTTCAAATAGACTGTTTATCTGGCTATAAGAACTTGTACATTTTATCAACATACACATAAGTAGGTACCGATGTTGTAGTAACTGATAATGCAGAAAAAACAGAAGGGTCATTTAAAAGTTGATTGACCCAAATATATATACATATAAGGATTGAATTTGATTTTAACGAAAAATCTTGTTCTCTGAGTATAATGTGCGCTAAAGCTCTGTAAACAGAAGCGGTGGGAATAGAACTCCGCAATGTCAGTATGGAGTCTCTCTAGAATCTCTATATTAAGGTTAATTGCTCAAGGGAGCGCCAATTGGTGAGATTAAATGAGAATTAACGAGGCTTTGGCTTGATTACTAGTATACTTCTAATACTTCGAGACAGTATGGCCCGCATGTAGCAAATCTATGTCGTGAAATATAACAAAACGAATGTTTTAATATAAAATTACATTAATTTAACAACCGTTAATAATAGTGTTCGTAGAAAGTAGTAACTTATCAATCTTATCATGAATTCTTAAATTAATGACTTCTACACCGAATCGAACATAGGAACGTGTTATAGAAAAAATATCTCATATCATAATATCATGGATTTTATACTTGAAATAATTTAAGTTGGCCCAATTGCTTCAAAGCAGTCCATTTAAAAAGCAACTCTACCATCCAAGGTAGAAGATTTCAATTCCTATGACAGTTTTATAACAAGTCTCGTAAGCCACATTCAATAATCACAACTATAATTTTCATGCATTTTCAACGTGACATAAACGGGTTCAAATAATATAGCATATCGAACTTGCGATAAGTATTGGTACCAGTGGCGGAGCGCCCATACAAACCGGTTCCCACCGCCTATGGCAAGCTTATACTCTAAACTTTTTCAAAACTTTTTTGTTCGGGTTTGCTTATCTAAACATTTTCACGCGCGGCCAATGTTGGTACTAATTAGACCACACGGAGAAGTTATCAACTAATGGTGATGCTGTACAAAATGAAATGCATTGGTTTTGCATGTTTCTAAAGTGAATATCCACCAAGATGTGTGACGATGTGTTTTCGACGTGTTGTTTTGTGCGAGACAGCTAGCATCTCGCATGTTTGAAACAAGTCCGCATACAAAATGTATCTTTTTTTTTTAAACGCGTCGGTGGCAAACAAGCTTACGGTCCACCTGATGGTGCACACACATCAATACACGATTGTAAGTATTAAATGAGATTTTCTCTAATACATCACTTTCAGAAACGGAAGCGCATTGGCGTCCCTAAAACTCACTACTGTCTACTGTCTGGTTGGGAAACTACATTATATGAAACAACTGTTTGAAAGGCACAATCGGTTCATCCTCACTTACCAGAACGGACACCAGCCGATATAGCACTGGCAAAGATTCTCGTTGCTAGTCACCTGCTGTATCAACAGCTTTACCTGCTTCCGAACCGTCACTTTTTCGTCTATATGGGGAAACTCGCGTCCCGTCAACTTATCCCGCACCATGTTCACGATGACAAGCGCTCTTTTGTTCAAGTTGGTCTCAGCAGGCTGGTCTAAGGGCTCGTTAAGCGGTATAGCGCTGCGGGTCCGGCTAGGCAGGGGCGAGTTGGAATCGGACGCGTTGTCACTTACCAGAACGGACACCAGCCGATATAGCACTGGCAAAGATTCTCGTTGCTAGTCGCCTGCTGTATCAACAGCTCTACCTGCTTCTGAACCGTAACCTTCTCATCTATATGTGGGAAATCGCGCCCCGTCAGCTTGTCTCGCACCCTGTTAACGATGCCTAGTGCTCTTTTGTTCAAGTTGGTCTCAGCGGGTTGGTCCAAAGGTTCGTTTAGCGGTATAGCGCTGCGGGTCCGGCTAGGTAAGGGTGAGTTGGAGTCAACGGCGACATCGGGGTCAGCGCGCGAGCGACGGCCGGCGTCGATGAGCCGCCAGTTGAGCAGCGGGTCGTACACGAAGGCCTCGAGCACGGCCATGACGCTGTCCTTGTGCCGGTGGAGCACCTCCATCACGGACTCGCAGGTGCGCCGGTAGGTGCCTTCGATGCCGGTTACCTGATCATTTTTTTAATATTTCAATATTTATTGCCTCTATAGGCGGCTCCGTTAACTCATATCGGCCAGTTATGTAAACAAATGTATTGAGTTACTAAAATCTGATCTGACATTTGGTCTAACGTATCTTTAAAAAACAGGATCTAAGTCTACATATACCAAATTTTCAATAGAACCGACCGCTAAAGTCCGCCTTTTTAGGGAATGATCCGGATCTCATATCACGAAGTTGTAAGTTAAAAATACAAGAGGCCAGTGGGCTCTATTTGCGTAGGTGACTAGATGGAGCGAATGTTTGAAAAGGGGAAAAACGTGTCAGAACCGTCAGCGGTCACAAATGCGGTTTACCGAGGAAAATCTTGTATAATCTTACACTTAAAAGGTTCGGGCTAGTCCGGTATTGGTACATGCAGTGTGCACGTACGTACAGTCAGCATCATAATAGTTAGTAGCAGCCAAAGTAAAGTAGCCAAACATATCGTAACACATCCTTACTCCTATAGTAATAAAGACGTGTTGCGATATATATGGCAACTTTGACTGCTACCAACTATATGATGCTGACTGTACTCTATCCACTGCTTTATCTACAGTGTATCAAATTGTAAGAAACACGGTATATAATCATATCGCCCCTCGACAGAACTGTAAAGGAATTTCATGCGAAATTGAAGGCATAGGCCGGGAAGTCATTTTTTTTTAATTTTCATTCCACAATTTGTGGCACTGCATCACGGCGTTCAGCCATGAAAATTTATTTGATTTCTTGGAGGTTTATTTATTTATTTCATTGCATGTTTGAGAAAAGCACTATACATGCCTGGCCGTGAAAAGGGCTTGCCGGCTTCGTATCACTATCCGTCTCCGTTTATAAAGAAGAAGAGCTTGCCGGGTGAGTAGGTATAGGTTTTCGGTGAAGGAAAACGTCGTGAGGAAACCGGTGTAATCCCAACAACGTCTAGTTTTCCCTTTGGGTTGGAAGGTCGGCGGATGGTTGTCGCTTTCGTAAAACCAGTGCTTACACCAAATCTTGGGATTAGGTGCCAAAGCGAACCCCGGCCTCCTTTAGGATACAACCAGGAAAAACGCTAGGAGGATGATCATGAGAATATTGACAAAAACTTAATTTTAAAATAAGTATCATACCTCCATGGCATTGATGAGCATCCGCGTTAGCCTGAACGGAATCTTCTCCGGGAACTTATCCCTAGTAACCGCCACTTCGAAGCAATCGCCAAAGTCAATATGCAGGAACTTCCCCGTGACTCTATCCAGCATTATATTGGAGGGATGCCTGTCTCCGAGGCCGAGTATGTACCCGACCATGCTCATGACGGCCAGCGAGCGCGTGTAGTTGGTGCGTCTCTCGAACCACACTTCTGACGAGGGACTCTTAAGCCATAGGAGCTTTGCTAGGTCGTCGCCGGCTGTGTGTTCTAGCGCGTGCTCGAATACTTCCACCTGTGGAGTGTTTGGAGATTTTAACGGTTGAAAAAACTACTGCAATGTACGTTTATATTTACGGTGGTTTATTTATTTAATACACACAACAATCCTTACCTTACTTAGTGTACTATACAGTATATATAATCCTAGTTCAACAGTGGGGATTTTGAGTGGTGAATGGTCGAGCAGAAAAGTTCGATTTTTGAAAGGTTGTTTTTAAGGTTGAATCGTCACAGCAGCCAAATAAAGCAACGAAATCGAACCTTTTGATGTCACGACTAACCCGCGCACAGGCACCAATGTAAGCAGATTTTTTTTAAAGCATGAAAACATTTAAATCGCTATCATTTACGCCTGACATCCGCTAATGGCTAGCGGCGTCCGCTGCTAAACTGTCATTTAATTTACAGTCGAATATTGTCGATCTGACTTAGGTAGGTTGGGTAACTAAAGGTGGTTTATGTATGTGTATGGCTGTATGTATGTAAATACTTTATTGTACACATGACGTTGGTAAAAATACAGACAAAATAGGTTAAGTTGGTACAAAGGCGAACTTATCAGGAGTTCGTAGACAGCGGGACAGCCTTACCTTCTGCATGAGCATGAGCTTCTCCAGGTCGGAGGCCATCCGCTGCATGATCCTGTGCTCGATGTTGAGGAGGCACTTCCTCTTCTCGCGGTAGTCGCGGATGAGCGAGTGCAGCGTGTCGCAGTGAGGCACCCAGCCGATCAGGCCAGAGTTCGTGGATAGCGGGACAGCCTTACCTTCTGCATGAGCATGAGCTTCTCCAGGTCGGAGGCCATCCGCTGCATGATCCTGTGCTCGATGTTGAGGAGGCACTTCCTCTTCTCGCGGTAGTCGCGGATGAGCGAGTGCAGCGTGTCGCAGTGAGGCACCCAGCCGATCAGGCCAGAGTTCGTGGATAGCGGGACAGCCTTACCTTCTGCATGAGCATGAGCTTCTCCAGGTCGGAGGCCATCCGCTGCATGATCCTGTGCTCGATGTTGAGGAGGCACTTCCTCTTCTCGCGGTAGTCGCGGATGAGCGAGTGCAGCGTGTCGCAGTGAGGCACCCAGCCGATCAGGCCAGAGTTCGTGGATAGCGGGACAGCCTTACCTTCTGCATGAGCATGAGCTTCTCCAGGTCGGAGGCCATCCGCTGCATGATCCTGTGCTCGATGTTGAGGAGGCACTTCCTCTTCTCGCGGTAGTCGCGGATGAGCGAGTGCAGCGTGTCGCAGTGAGGCACCCAGCCGATCAGGCCAGAGTTCGTGGATAGCGGGACAGCCTTACCTTCTGCATGAGCATGAGCTTCTCCAGGTCGGAGGCCATCCGCTGCATGATCCTGTGCTCGATGTTGAGGAGGCACTTCCTCTTCTCGCGGTAGTCGCGGATGAGCGAGTGCAGCGTGTCGCAGTGAGGCACCCAGCCGATCAGGCCAGAGTTCGTGGATAGCGGGACAGCCTTACCTTCTGCATGAGCATGAGCTTCTCCAGGTCGGAGGCCATCCGCTGCATGATCCTGTGCTCGATGTTGAGGAGGCACTTCCTCTTCTCGCGGTAGTCGCGGATGAGCGAGTGCAGCGTGTCGCAGTGAGGCACCCAGCCGATCAGGCCAGAGTTCGTGGATAGCGGGACAGCCTTACCTTCTGCATGAGCATGAGCTTCTCCAGGTCGGAGGCCATCCGCTGCATGATCCTGTGCTCGATGTTGAGGAGGCACTTCCTCTTCTCGCGGTAGTCGCGGATGAGCGAGTGCAGCGTGTCGCAGTGAGGCACCCAGCCGATCAGGCCAGAGTTCGTGGATAGCGGGACAGCCTTACCTTCTGCATGAGCATGAGCTTCTCCAGGTCGGAGGCCATCCGCTGCATGATCCTGTGCTCGATGTTGAGGAGGCACTTCCTCTTCTCGCGGTAGTCGCGGATGAGCGAGTGCAGCGTGTCGCAGTGAGGCACCCAGCCGATCAGGCCAGAGTTCGTGGATAGCGGGATCACGGCGTATCGCTGTAGACAAGGTTATAGGTTTAAGAAGCAGGGACCCGCCTGGTATCCCCTTCGAGTGTTTTGAAAGGGTTTTACGTAAGGCTTTGCTTACCAAAGCCGATGCTCCTCAAAACCCTTTAATTTGGCTATTCATCATCATCATCAAATCAGCCGAAAGACGTCCACTGCTGGACATAGTCCTCCCCCAAAGAGTGCCACAATGGCTAGTCCTGCGCCACCCGCATCCAGCGGACTCCCGTGAACTTTACCAGGTCATCAGTCCACCTTGTGGGCGCCTACCGCGCTACCCACGCCGCGCCTTCCGGTACGTGGTCGCCAATCGAGAACCTATATTACATATTTGGCTATTAAAGTGGTTTAAATACGGTTTCCCCCTCGAGGGTTTTTCGTAAGGCTTTTTTCGTCAA
The DNA here is from genome assembly GCA_963854355.1 of Epinotia brunnichana. Classification (NCBI taxonomy): domain Eukaryota; kingdom Metazoa; phylum Arthropoda; class Insecta; order Lepidoptera; family Tortricidae; genus Epinotia; species Epinotia brunnichana. The sequence goes on along the minus strand of OY977953.1, from coordinate 7,424,166 downwards.
AGCCGATGCTCCTCAATTAGCTATTATATATAGTAATATATTAATTTAGCTATTAAAGCGCTTTAAATACGGGTAAGCAGTTCCCCTAACGAATATCAGATACCTTCTCAAGCGCTTAAAAAAACCTTTCGAAAGGGTAGCGTTGGTAGCTCTTGAAGGGGATTCTCTTTCAACGCTCATGCAGTTTTTATCCTTTTCCTAATGACAATAAGACCAAAATTGTAAATTTACGTTAGACTTCGGGATGTCTACGCGGTGCCGGCACCAGGTGTCAAAGCGGCGGCGCCTTTGACAATGCCGCCGCTTGCTCCCTTAACGAATATCAGATACCTTTTCCAAGCGCTTAAAAAAGCCTTTCGAATGGGTTATCGTAAGGGAAACCCCTTCATATGGCTAAGTAAAATGAATAGGTATTCATTTAACTTAGCCGTATCGGAAAGCAAGTGATTTGGGCTATTAAACGAACGGCTAGTCGTTGAAAGGCTTTTTTCTAGAAGGGGTGGGCGGATCCCTGGTTTAATGTATTTCAGCATTTGCAGAGAGGGTCAGAAGCGGGAATAGGCAAGTAGCGCAAGATTGACAATGACGACACTCAAAGCAAACACACGGGGAAAACCGGGACGCATTTATATCTACAATAATGACATGAATTGGTAAACAAATAGGTAAACAATGAAGGGTTTCCCAGCGATAACTTATCAAGTTATCACTCAGCTAACAGATCTAAACATCTAAGCACAAAATCATTAAAAAAGATCTATCTCGTTCTAGCTTTCCATCGTTCGTACATGGAATAAAATTATGGGCCCAACCCATACATATTGTGCCATAGAGTAGATATAAAACAATTTGGTCGATCAATACAGCACCGGCACACTTACCAGTTTCATTTTAGAGCTTCCTGTAAGAGCACGTTTACTAGTGAAAGGAGGTAACCGTTTTGCCATGTACTTACGTCAACGTGTCATGATCATGAGACTTGGTCGTGTAGTAACCTATACCGGTATAATACGAATGGTTGCCGTGGCAACCGCACGATTCCCGCTCTCACCTGTATGGCCAAGTCCCGACGGAAGGTGTGAGGGTCGGCCTGCAGCAGCGTGTTGACGAGCCCGAACAGCTGCATCACGCGCTCGTCCTGCCGCAGGTCCTCGTGGCCTTTCAGCAGGAACATATAGTCCTTCCCGTTGGAGCCGCGGACGCAGAGCCGTCGCGGACGCTGCTTCGAGGTTATCACCTGTTGGGGAACATGGCATTCGAGTGTTACAGTTAAATTAAACATCATCATGATATCAGCCGAAAGACGTCTACTGCTAGACATATGCCTCTTCCAAAAAGTGCCACAATGACCGGCGCTGTGCCACTCGCATCCAGCGGACTCCCAAATTAAACATAAGGAATCTCCAATTACTGAAGTCACCTCTCATGGGCCACCAAATGGATGCTAACCGAGTCGTCGCTCTTTATTGGACATTGATCGGCGTGAAACCCTTTAGGGGCAACAATAACATTCACATTACATTCACAGTACGTGATTTTTGTTAACTAAGCTCTTATCCATCTGTTTGAGATGGGGTCGCTATTTCCAGTCGAATTATTAGAAAAACTTAAAGGAGTATTCAAAACTGACAAACAATTTTGATATAACCTATAAACTTCATGCATGTAATTTTTACTAGTTACCTGCAAGCTGCTCTGTATATGCGCGATACGGATGAGCGGCAGATCCGGCACATATGATCCAGGCACGGCTAACTCAAGGTCGCGGCAGTTGAGCAGGCGCGGGCTGACGTACTGCAGCTCGAGTGACGTCAGCTGCGGCAGCTGACGGCTGATGCGGCGGAACACGTGGTAGTACAAGTCCCAGGCTTGGTTCAGGTCGCGGACGGCGTTTGTTTCCTAAAGACAGACAGTCATTATTATATTTACGTCATACCTGGCCATAAAGTAGGAATTACCGCACGCTACGCGTGCGTAAAACCCCACTTCCTGGCCAGATAGAGACGTAAAATTTTGTACTCACCACGGGCGGTAATAAAGAAAGCCTAAGAGCGCATATTTAAGTCAAATACCTGCGATCTGAGACATTCTTTGTTTAACCGCCCTAGGTAAGTAATGTACTATTAGATTGCTGTTGGGCTTGCTCAGCAGATGGTTTCCCAGCAACCATGCGCAAAAAGATAGTATCCCTGCTGGGGCGAGTTAGACGGAGCGCCAACAGCATTCGCCAATAGATATGACAGCTCAATGGGCTTGTGACCTTAAGGGGACGTAGGTTCGTGGTCTTCTCTCCCTCTCACTGAGCATAAGCGTGAGCGAGATGGAAGTGCGTGTTTGGAAGCGCAGATATCATGTTTTTAAATTTTATTTATTTGTGCGTTTTAATAAATAAAACAATAATAGCTGATTTCCCTCAAACATGACATTGCCGATTTTTAGAACCAATTGTAATATGTTTAGCTGTTGTGCATAATTTGTTACGATTTTTTGAAGTGTATTTTAGACCTATGTTCGTGATTTTTTTCTATCGAGCGAAAGTCCAAAACTCAGGATTCGAATAGATTTCCCTCGAGAAAGGCCTCAAGATTGCTAATTAAATTTAGAGCAGCCGTATTATAATCCAAACAAGAGCTACGATTTTTTAAAAATCCGTTTTCGGAGCTCACTTCGCCTTAAAGGGTATAGCCGTGTTTGTATGGCGATACTGCCTTTGACGAGAAAATGGTTTTCCTTTTGCTCGGATAATTATCTTTATATACGTTGTAATTTCACCAAATATCAGCCCCAAAATCGTCGTGATTTTTGAGATAATTAAAAAAAAAGGAAAATCGTTTTTATTTATTATCTACTAAACTAGCGGCGCGATTTTTTTGAAATTTGTATAAATTATGAAGATAATAGAGGACTTTTTATTAAAAATTACGTTGAAATTTTATATTTAAGTTAAAAAAAAAAGGTTTTAAATATTTCAAAAAATTTTTTTTTTACTTGCAATGTGGCGACACCTTCCAATATTGGATATTTTATAAACTATTTAATACTCTACCACATATATTTTTTCCAAAAAATATCACTCGGATCAACAGGTTAAAAAAAGCGCATTTGTAACCTCTCACACATAGGTTTCCCTTTACTAGGTAGGGTAGACACAACACTCTTTATGTACCTACTAAGTCATTGGAAATATAATATTAAAGTCCTATAAATCTTTGCTGTTAAGACAAATCGTTTATTTGTTAGAATCTGACATAATAGAAATCGATTTTGGGTCAGTGAGGGCAGCTACCAGATCCCGTGTTGCTAGGCGAATAATGGTCTTAGGAGACCTTCCTTCGATTTCATATTATTGAAGATTGGCGTGTACAGACTACAATTTTTTTTAACTTCCATATAAAATTTCAACGTAATTTTTTTTTTATAAAAAGTCCTCTATTATTTTCACAATTTATACAAATTTCAAAAAAATCGGGCCGCTAGTTTAGTAGATACTAAATAAAAACGATTTTCCTTTTTTTTTAATTATCTCAAAAATCACGACGATTTTGGGGCTGATATTTGGTGAAATTACAACGTATATAAAGATAATTATCCGAGCAAAAGAAAAACCATTTTCTCGTCAAAGGCAGTTTCGCCATACAAACACGGCTATACCCTTTGTTTACGATGCCATTCGAACCAGTTTTTGTAGATGAACAAATGTTTGTATGGAAGCAACTACATTTAAAGGACATTAATACCCAAAAAATTGAGTTAAAGACGGACCTCGCTGACAGCAGCCGAAACGCTTCATACTGATTGGCTTTAAAGTATGACGTCACACCGTGCAATTTGTACTAACCGTTGCATGGAGAATAAAGTAAATTGCTGTTTCGGTCGCGAAATACTGCGTTTAGGTCCATAGTTGTCATACAAATTTGTTTCTATAAAAGCGTAAGGATTCCATTGGTACCTTTAAATTTACTCTTGGACAATAAATAAAAAAACTTTTTTCTAAACTTTCAAGGTACATATCTTTTTATGATTTGAATTATATTTTGTAATTTATACTTTATTACAATCATTTGATGGTTTACTATCCATTTAGCAACACGACGTTATCAATTTTAACACTACGCAACAAGCCTATTTTTCAACACACCTGCTCGTAAAGTAGGTCTTATTACAGCGTATTTACACTGATAATGCAGAATATTACCCATGCCGTGCCTTTTACATTACATTATCGCACTAGTGCCTTTTCATTACATATCTTTTTAAATATTAGCAAAATAATGCAGAATATTACCCATGCCGTGACTTTTACATTACATTATCGCACTAGTGCCTTTTCATTACATATCTTTTAACATTTTCATTTTTTATTTATTTATTTTTTTCCTCGCAAATGTGTTGAAAAACGTCGTATGAAACACGTGAGCATTGGTCATTACACTTCTCGTCTCCATTAAGCCTTCGCCTTCGGCTCAGGCTTAAAAACCGACTCGAGTGTAATGACCAACTTAGCACACTTGTATCATAATGTACTATTATTTTATTTATTATTATTATGCGTATTGATTAAGAGCGCCCGTACATTTAAACGCGACCATTCTACCGCACATTACGCCACTAGTAACTAGGAGCCACTCAAGGATCTTCTGGCTTGGCCGCGGCCACTAAGCTGTCGACTCCGAATGTATTAATACTCCAAAAGAAAGAAGGCAAAAAATGGCTCAATGTGCCGGGCGCCTCTACAAGTTGGCAACATCAAAACTGCCTGGGACAAACGGACTGACGGCGAGTGATCGCAAGTGTTCCGTTGGATCAATTTAGGTGAGAAACGCAAAAACAAACCATTAAAAAACCAGATTCGATGTGAATATTCGGACGTTTGTACCGGGTTAATTTCGAGGAAAATGATATGAAATAGCATACACGTCAGGTAATACGTTGAAGCTACACTGGAAGCAGTACCTTGTCTGCCTAAACGTCAAAATTCCCTTCGTCAAAAATTTTTTTTTTTACAAAAACTAGTAAGACTAACCTTGAACCTATTGCACCATTCCTGCGCCTCGTTCAGATCTCTTCCATAAGCCTGGCTGAACGACACTTCCTTTGTGGTTTGCGGTCCGCGTTCGAGCATAGCATGCAAAGGCTCCAGGGTCTTAAACATCGCTTTGACATCGTGCTCGCTGAAGTAGAGTCTGGACGCCTCCTCCAACGCCTCGTGCCACTGCTCGTGCCAGAGTATAGCCACTCGAATTAGCTCCTCAGATATCATAGCCGCCTGGTTGACTAGGTTGTTAGAGTGAGTGCACATGGACTTCAATATTTGGTTAGCAGCGTTCTTCCGAGCTATGAACGAGGATTTAGACGCCACTGTTAAGGGATAAACTAACGCTTGCGGGTGCGATTTTCCAATATCGATTAGAAGCGTGTGGATCAACTTGCCGACTAACGCTCGCGGCGTATCGATCCTGGCGATCAGTTGGGGTATCACTTGCAGCCAAACGTTTATTTCGATGGTTCGAATACCATCCACTAAAGCCTCGTGGACGGCTGGGTGATGCCCATAGTCAAACCAGAGCGTTAATAGCCTAAGCGTATCCTGAAGAGAGCTTCCGTGAGAAAGTTTGATAGATTTAAAGAAACCGTCCACTGCCGGCACGGTATACTGCTGAACGAATTCTGGGTCTTTCTTTTCTTCACTCTGAGCGTTCTCAGGGTTAAAATTCTGGTGTTTATGGAACAAGACGCTCTCAAAGTTCATGTAGGCCCAGGCGTGCCACGCTTTGTACCATTCGGGAGAGAGCTGGGTTGCGGAATTGTAGTTTCGTAATATCTCAGGGATTGATGTCTCGTTGATGCCTGATAGGGATTCGCACCAAGCTCCGAGTTTCAAGTGGCAGCGAGCGAGTAGACGGCAGTTGTCCGGGTCTCCAGTCTCAGCAGACTCCACGTAGCGTTGCAACTGATTGTACGCTAGTTGTTTATCACCAGCTACCCAGATATGCTTGGCATAAGCGAGAGTAAGACGAGGTTCGTGAGTCGGAAGTGGCATTTCTGTATTCTTACTCGGGTCAGTCCCCAACAACATGACAAGAGTCCTGTGCGCCTGCCTCGGGGCGCCACTCTTGCGGCACAGCGAAGCGAACTTCAGCCACGTAGCCATGTCTTCATGTGGAGTTAGAACCAAACCACGTACTTGCAAAATCTTCCGCCAATCTTCGACAAGTCTTTGCCCGCCTTGCAACCTTGTCCACCAGGCTTGACAGATAGTATCCCTTCTCTCATTTATCAGCTTGTATGTTACGACTTCCTCTAATTCAGCTAAGAGTTGTGCATTCACTAGAGCTCCATAGGCTCTTTGGTAGCTCTCTCCAGCAACGGCAGTCAGCTCCGAATCAAGCAAAGTCCTCGCTTGATCTATGAACTGTTTGGAAATATCGAACTCACCATCATGAATGGCTAATACGGCTCTATAGAAAGCTCCGTCTTGAGTATTTTCTGGGAGGAAGCTGACGTATTTTGCCATGGAATCCCACTCGTTAAGGCCCCAAGCGGCAGCGGCTGCTAACCTCGCCGCTTTGAATTTCTCATCATTGCTCATCTGAGGCCACCTCTTAGAAACAGTGTTGTATAATTTAACCCATTCTCCTAATGCTTCGAAGCAGCGTAGTTCCCCAAGATACGCCTCCATATCAGTGGCATCATGGGAGAGTTTTTCTCCATAGAGATTGAGGGCCTTATCCCAGTTGTGTAGTTTCTCGTACCAGCGGACTTGAACCTGTAGACGAGTGTCGCCGGCCTCGCGCTGCGCCATGACGCGCTCGAGGAGGCCTTCGGCGGCCTCCTTCTGTTGTAGCTTGTTGTTGATGTGGATTAGCGCTTCTACTACTTGGGAAGTAGCGCCACTGCGGAACTCCTCCTCCTGAGAAATAAGTAGAATAACAAACATTGGGATAAATCTCTCTCCAATCGCTTTCTAACATTTATTTCTTCAAAAGAGTAAATGTATCTGATTGTTTTATTATGAAATTACAAATGTATGTATATTATTGTAATTCAGTGCAAGATCTGAATATTAACAATTGTACAAATACAATTTTTTTATTGTTCGAATGTGAGTGGTTATAAAAATGGTGTTAGGGTTAGTATTTTGGTTACATCACAATCGCCAGAGTTTGGCGTACAATATTTTGATTCTCAATATGCATGTCATTGAAATTATGTCATTATTATTTATTGTTATATTAATATCGAATTAAATTAGTAAAAAAGTAAAAAAATAAATAAAAATAGAAGTCAAAATGTAGCAATGTCAATATATTAATAATAAATCAATGTCATGCAAAAAGGAAAGTGGTCAGAGAAAATAATAATATTCATTAGGCATTTGTGGTTACAAAGTATTATTTTCATGTCTGTCAAAATTTTCAACCATTTGCCTAATGATAATGACCTGAAATCCTTGGATTGTCAAGGTTTCAAAACTAAATTTTTTTTTTTTTTTAATAATTTCGTTTTGAAACCTTGACAATCCATGAAATTTGAAATGAGAAGAGACATGATTTGGATAACAAATATTGAGTCCGTGGTGTTTAGAAGTTGGCCTAGGGTTAAATTTCATAATTTTGTATTGGATAATATGAGCTTTCACAAAAAGACACATTTCGTAAATGTACAATGTGGGTAACGGTAGGATTTTGAATTTTTTGAACAACGGTCTACATGAATATGTCGTTTTGACGCCACAGATCGCTCTAACGCATTTTTTTTTGCAATAGGAACGCTCGTTGGGCAAGTGTGGAGTTTCCCCATATGATAAGATCGTAACGAAGGTTTGACATAATGTGGCCATGAAACGCCAATAGAGCAGAATCTTGGGATACCACCTGTGATATTCGGCGCAGAGCAAGCACAAATCTGTTCAGCTTACCGACCAGGTACTCAACATGAGCTTGCCAGTCACAATGGCAATCCAACATCACTCCGAGAAATTTAATGGTTTGAACGCTTTCGATGGCTTCTTGATTATGTTCTATTACCAGACTTTTAGCGTTGCTTTGAGGAGCGTAAAATTCCATGTACTTGGTTTTGCTAATGTTGGCTTTCAGTTCGTTTCTCAGCAACCAGGTGTTGATGTTGTTGAAAACTAAATTTGCCTCCGATTGGTAAGTTGCGGGGTTTTTACCGGGAATAATCACGGAGTAGTCGTCAGCTAAAAGAAGGACCTTATTGTGCGTGACATTGGGGAGGTCGTTAATGTATACTAAGAATAATAACGGGCCAAGTATGCTCCCCTGCGGCACACACCTTCACATTAGATTGTATGTTACTTTTTTACAAGCTTTCTATTAACATTCAATATTAATACCTAACTATGTAACTATGTTTGTTCGGGTGGAATCTTGCAACTCAATTTTCAACCGATTGAGCTGAAATTTTGGGTAAAGGTATAGTTTGGATGACAATTCAATATTATGGTGTACCATCGTGCTGATCTGATGATGGAGACCGAAGGTGGCCATGGGAATTCAGTACTTAACCGACGTAACCCCGTTGAGCTCGTTAGAATCGTCTCAATGAGTAGTTGATGACGGTACACAGAAAAGCTTGTACGACAAATTCAATTGTTGCCAGAAACTTATTTAATCCTCGACTCGAGTTTAACATGTCTATTATCATGTTTGTATGCCGCATTGTCGCCCCCAAACGGATAAACCGATAAGAGTGATGATTTCGTCTCTAGCTTACCTTATAATGCAGTGCTTTAGCGTACGCTCGGCAATGCATCGCCCTTTCTCCCAACAACTGTGTGGAAATCGGCAACGCGCCCGCATCACAATGTTCCATGAACTCAGCCAGATTCAGCACTGTATGCGCTAGCTCTGGAGCGTCAGGCGCCGTGAGCGCCTGCTCTAGAGCCAGGCGTAGTTCCCCGCGGGCGCCGGCCTCGAGCTCCGTCCAGCAGGAGACGAATGCCGCGTTGAACAGGTCGCGCAGGAGTTGGGAGTAGTTGTGCGCGAGGGCCAGGCAAGCTCTGAACAGTATAAACTCAAATAAGGCATCTTATTATATAAGGCAATGATGTATTATAAAAAATAGGTAGATATGTTGTCTATACGAAATTCCCTGTTTAAAAATGGCCCGGTAAATCTGACAGCTGAGACACGTTTAGGTTTCCATTGACGACGCGAAACAGAGGCAAGTTGGTGCAATTGACTCAATTTTAGTGTGCCATTTGTGGAGCGCTTATAACCAGTATCAAAATTGGTGATTACTCTTCTTTATATTACATCATTGATATAAGGGAAGAAAGGGTACTTCAAAATATGCGCTTCGAACATGATTCGTACCTGCGCGACCTTTCCCCAAACGTAGAGATCGCCCTAGTCAACTGAGCTACCACAACTTTATAAATGATATTTTAAAAAGCGGCTTAGCCTCAGGTCTACTACGAGCTAGTTTCTTGTTGAGAAGCAGACGGTCCTGGCTTAAAATCTCGGTAGGGGCAAATATTTGTGTGATGATTTGATGAACATGAATATTTGTCGCAGTGTTATACAATGTTACCTGAGCGCGGGGCTGTGGGACTCGGTGAGCAGGCCTATGCTGAAGCGGCGCAGCCACTCGAGCCAGTCGTCCTTGGACACGCGGCTGCTCACCGTCCACGCCAGCTTCAGGTTGTGGGCGTTCACGAACAGCTTGCGGATTGAGGATGACGTGTCGCAGTGTTATACAATGTTACCTGAGCGCGGGGCTGTGGGACTCGGTGAGCAGGCCTATGCTGAAGCGGCGCAGCCACTCGAGCCAGTCGTCCTTGGACACGCGGCTGCTCACCGTCCACGCCAGCTTCAGGTTGTGGGCGTTCACGAACAGCTTGCGGATTGAGGATGACGTGTCGCAGTGTTATACAATGTTACCTGAGCGCGGGGCTGTGGGACTCGGTGAGCAGGCCTATGCTGAAGCGGCGCAGCCACTCGAGCCAGTCGTCCTTGGACACGCGGCTGCTCACCGTCCACGCCAGCTTCAGGTTGTGGGCGTTCACGAACAGCTTGCGGATTGAGGATGACGTGTCGCAGTGTTATACAATGTTACCTGAGCGCGGGGCTGTGGGACTCGGTGAGCAGGCCTATGCTGAAGCGGCGCAGCCACTCGAGCCAGTCGTCCTTGGACACGCGGCTGCTCACCGTCCACGCCAGCTTCAGGTTGTGGGCGTTCACGAACAGCTTGCGGATTGAGGATGACGTGTCGCAGTGTTATACAATGTTACCTGAGCGCGGGGCTGTGGGACTCGGTGAGCAGGCCTATGCTGAAGCGGCGCAGCCACTCGAGCCAGTCGTCCTTGGACACGCGGCTGCTCACCGTCCACGCCAGCTTCAGGTTGTGGGCGTTCACGAACAGCTTGCGGATTGAGGATGACGTGTCGCAGTGTTATACAATGTTACCTGAGCGCGGGGCTGTGGGACTCGGTGAGCAGGCCTATGCTGAAGCGGCGCAGCCACTCGAGCCAGTCGTCCTTGGACACGCGGCTGCTCACCGTCCACGCCAGCTTCAGGTTGTGGGCGTTCACGAACAGCTTGCGGATTGAGGATGACGTGTCGCAGTGTTATACAATGTTACCTGAGCGCGGGGCTGTGGGACTCGGTGAGCAGGCCTATGCTGAAGCGGCGCAGCCACTCGAGCCAGTCGTCCTTGGACACGCGGCTGCTCACCGTCCACGCCAGCTTCAGGTTGTGGGCGTTCACGAACAGCTTGCGGATTGAGGATGACGTGTCGCAGTGTTATACAATGTTACCTGAGCGCGGGGCTGTGGGACTCGGTGAGCAGGCCTATGCTGAAGCGGCGCAGCCACTCGAGCCAGTCGTCCTTGGACACGCGGCTGCTCACCGTCCACGCCAGCTTCAGGTTGTGGGCGTTCACGAACAGCTTGCGGATTGAGGATGACGTGTCGCAGTGTTATACAATGTTACCTGAGCGCGGGGCTGTGGGACTCGGTGAGCAGGCCTATGCTGAAGCGGCGCAGCCACTCGAGCCAGTCGTCCTTGGACACGCGGCTGCTCACCGTCCACGCCAGCTTCAGGTTGTGGGCGTTCACGAACAGCTTGCGGATTGAGGATGACGTGTCGCAGTGTTATACAATGTTACCTGAGCGCGGGGCTGTGGGACTCGGTGAGCAGGCCTATGCTGAAGCGGCGCAGCCACTCGAGCCAGTCGTCCTTGGACACGCGGCTGCTCACCGTCCACGCCAGCTTCAGGTTGTGGGCGTTCACGAACAGCTTGCGGATTGAGGATGACGTGTCGCAGTGTTATACAATGTTACCTGAGCGCGGGGCTGTGGGACTCGGTGAGCAGGCCTATGCTGAAGCGGCGCAGCCACTCGAGCCAGTCGTCCTTGGACACGCGGCTGCTCACCGTCCACGCCAGCTTCAGGTTGTGGGCGTTCACGAACAGCTTGCGGATTGAGGATGACGTGTCGCAGTGTTATACAATGTTACCTGAGCGCGGGGCTGTGGGACTCGGTGAGCAGGCCTATGCTGAAGCGGCGCAGCCACTCGAGCCAGTCGTCCTTGGACACGCGGCTGCTCACCGTCCACGCCAGCTTCAGGTTGTGGGCGTTCACGAACAGCTTGCGGATTGAGGATGACGTGTCGCAGTGTTATACAATGTTACCTGAGCGCGGGGCTGTGGGACTCGGTGAGCAGGCCTATGCTGAAGCGGCGCAGCCACTCGAGCCAGTCGTCCTTGGACACGCGGCTGCTCACCGTCCACGCCAGCTTCAGGTTGTGGGCGTTCACGAACAGCTTGCGGATTGAGGATGACGTGTCGCAGTGTTATACAATGTTACCTGAGCGCGGGGCTGTGGGACTCGGTGAGCAGGCCTATGCTGAAGCGGCGCAGCCACTCGAGCCAGTCGTCCTTGGACACGCGGCTGCTCACCGTCCACGCCAGCTTCAGGTTGTGGGCGTTCACGAACAGCTTGCGGATTGAGGATGACGTGTCGCAGTGTTATACAATGTTACCTGAGCGCGGGGCTGTGGGACTCGGTGAGCAGGCCTATGCTGAAGCGGCGCAGCCACTCGAGCCAGTCGTCCTTGGACACGCGGCTGCTCACCGTCCACGCCAGCTTCAGGTTGTGGGCGTTCACGAACAGCTTGCGGATTGAGGATGACGTGTCGCAGTGTTATACAATGTTACCTGAGCGCGGGGCTGTGGGACTCGGTGAGCAGGCCTATGCTGAAGCGGCGCAGCCACTCGAGCCAGTCGTCCTTGGACACGCGGCTGCTCACCGTCCACGCCAGCTTCAGGTTGTGGGCGTTCACGAACAGCTTGCGGATTGAGGATGACGTGTCGCAGTGTTATACAATGTTACCTGAGCGCGGGGCTGTGGGACTCGGTGAGCAGGCCTATGCTGAAGCGGCGCAGCCACTCGAGCCAGTCGTCCTTGGACACGCGGCTGCTCACCGTCCACGCCAGCTTCAGGTTGTGGGCGTTCACGAACAGCTTGCGGATTGAGGATGACGTGTCGCAGACCACGATGCGCGCCTAAAGGATTATACAAATTGACCGTAGTGCTACGAAAATTTTAAATTAACATTTTGAATTCATTCAGAATTGAAATGATTTTGAAACTTGTTATAAATGACTTGGCTTTAATTTAGAGCGATTACATAGTGCACCTGTCATATAACCTGTATCGATACTGTATCGCCCTTAAGTGACTGCGTTCAAAGGTCATAAGAATTCAGATACATGGTTCCCGAGTTTTAAAAGAATTAGAAAAATAAAGCAAGCGGGTAAATAGTTACCTCCTGATTATTATTCCTAGGCTTCCGTCTTGTGCTCTGCAGAAACTCGTCAACGGACAAAGAAGAGTTCGTCTGCAATTTCGACAGCAAAAGCTCATAGTTCTGGTGTTGTATCCTATGCTTTGTCACAATTTTCTGCACTAGCGGTATGAAGTCCAGGTACTTTCGACCTAACTGGACGATAAGAGCGCAGAGCGTGTCCATCGCTGTCGGTCGCAAAGAGGCACAGATGTCCATACTTCTTACTAGAGGATGGATAATCCTCGAAACCAATTCATTATAGTTCAGAGAGTCAGAGAGATAATCAACCGTTTCCATTGCTACTTTTGCGACGGAAATAGGACAGTCTGTCGCGTCAAATAGTTTCACAATAGATGGGATCACGAGGTGCATATAGTCATCCAAGTTGTCTTCGAATTTCTGCAAAGCGAATAATAGTTTCTCTGTGACCATCCGGTCTTTGCTTGTATCGTGAGCAAGGACACGTAGTATTTGTGGCATCAGCTGAGGTAGGTACACTTTGAACTCCGAACCGAGGGCCACGGCTATGTGTTCCACTAGCAATATTAACGTTGGTTGCAATGGACTGTTAGGAGTCCAGAATTCTTTGATCAAGTTGAATATCTTGTCCAAGTAATTCCGAATGTGTTGCTTCACAATAGCAATAAGTCTCGCTAATTGAGTGAATAGGAATTCTCGGAAGTTCGTGTCCGCTGCACGAGCGACGTACAGCAGGCTTGGTGTGACGCGGGAAATATAAGGTACGCACTTAATACCCAGCGACTCGAAGATGAACGTCACCGCTTGGACAACACTAGTATGATGCTGCTGTAGCGTTGGATCCCGAAGGATTCTCATTAAAGTTGATATAACAATCGCAGGATAATACTCGTCAAGCACAGGAGAAGACATATTGACAAGCATCTCACTTGTGGTCATGTCGAAATTGTTCTCATCAGCTTTGCTATCAGCTACAGGCACCAGACTAGAGTCTGGCTTTCCGTTGATCAAGCCTCGCGTCAGCTTATGTTTGTAGGGATCCAATGCACCCAGAAGTCCAAGGACACGAATAGTTTCTCTCCTGTCCTTCGGCTGCTGTTCTGTTTTCAAAAAGTTTAGGAGAACATCCATGAGATTAGGATATTCCGTGTATGGTGCCACAACATATCCAGTGGCGCTGATAAGTTGTCCAAAAGCCCACAGGGCTACGCTTCTCTTGTCAGTTGCACTAGCGTCAGATAATAACTCTAAGAGGATGGCTAAAATCTCTGGCAAACATTTCTTCAGTCCACTGTTATCACCATTGACATCAGCCAAATCTCCAACAGTTTTTAGCACACTGATGACCACTCCAGGATTCGCTTCGGATTCCTTCAGTTTAGGCACAAGAACATTAAGGATTGTTTCCATATAGGGCCTCACGAGTCTCGGAGCATGTCTAATCAAATTATCCAACATTCTAGCTGCTTGTTCCTTGTTTCTACTCATTCCTGAGTGTTCCAACTCAGTGAGGAACTGTATCAACGTCTTCCTCAGTCCCGGCATCACGTAGGCGGGGTTCACCGTGCTAAGCCGCCCTACGGAGCAGATAGCAAGCTCGCGTATCTCCAGTTGCTCGTCATTCATGGCGATGAACAGAAAATTCAAATTTTCAATTTGGGCCAGATGCGAGTCGAAAATCTCATTTAACGACTCCAGGACCGAATACCGAACTTCATGATCAGGGTCAGTCACTGACACTACCAACAGTTTTCCTACAACTTCCGCAGTTAGTATGGTGAGTGTGCGAGACGGTGTTTTCATGTTTCGCAATGTTGCATCAGCAAGTAGCTTTGCTGCAGTTTTAACAGCCTCTAGTCTGACTTCTTGCTGTTCGCTCTGAAGGAAGTGATCAGCGCACCGCCTCACAAAAGTCAACAAACTGTGCTGCCCTTCAAACTGAAATGTACCCAAAGTTCTCAAAGCTAGAACAATGCTGGCAGTATCCTGAGGTTCGGTGGACACACTCATGTTGGACATTTGCTGTTCCAAGCTCCTTGGCATCCCTGGATGCAAGAAAGGCTTATTCCTTAACACAAAAGACAGCATATTTAGCAAACCTCCAGATATTTCCCCCCTGAGAACAGGTACATTTTCGCTCAGTTCTTTCAGACAGATGGTCAATGCCGGGCTGAGTCCAGTGGCGAACATTGCATCCAGTAATTCTTTGATGTCATTTACTACTAAATCTTTAACAGCACTGCCTAGTAAAGCAATGCATGCAAAGATTGAGGGGTCTATATACATTCGCCTTTTGCTTTGAGAGTCCCTAACAGGCAGTGCTTGTTTGATCACATCCATAATTCTTGGAATATAGGCTTTAATTTCACTATCAATGGCTGCAGCCACCAGGCCGATGGTGGTAAAAGCCATGTTTCTGTCTTTCTCACGGCTGCGAAGTGGCGAGAGAGATGAAAGCAAGTAGTTCATGGTAGCACTGAAGTATTTCTTTAGGAAATATTCTTTGTTGAATGCAGCCAACCGAGGAATTATAATAAGCAGAATTTGAGGTACACCTTGAGTTTTAAGCATTCTCTGGGCCATGACATCTGTAACCATAAAAAAAAATTTAAGCAATACATGTGGCTTACACATTTGTTAATTTAAATAATACGAGCAAAATACATATAGACCAGCGGCTGAACAAAAATGGGTTTTGATAACATTAAAGTTTTTTCTTTTTTGATATGTCATTGGAGGCATGTTAAATAATACTTATACAAAAAGTTAGAAGTTTTTAGGTTCGGCTTTCGGTTATATTGAAATATTTTATTTTTAGCCAAGAACTATGTAAATATAGAATTAGAGTTACAAAAAACTGTAACATATCCAATAACACTTTAGTTTCTTCAAAATAATCTGTTTTAGAAGTCTGGAACATCTGCATTTTGGTGAACAAAAAAATGCAAATAATTTTGCAAATAAAGAATTAGAGTAGCTGATATTGTAAAATTATGATGTAATCGATCCACTTAATATACTGGAAAAAAGTTAGATGTGTAGACAATTGGCTTGTGTAGATATTTATTTCTGGTTAAGCAGTATAACCAATATTGAATTAGAGTTTGTAGAGTTAATAATAAACGGTCTTGACAATGATCTCAGTTACCAAACAAAAGTTTAGAAATATAGAATCACGGCTACACTAAATACTGATATGTATAGGTAAGCATTCCGTGCCTATATTACTACGTTTCAAACGCGCTGTATTGTATGCGCGCGCCGTGCTGTGCGCTGTGGCGCTGTGGCACCAGGCAGCGATCAGCGGTGGCGGGGCAGCGGGGTGCCCTTAACTCATCCATAAAAAAAACCGCAAATCATGTTTTAAACTAATATCAATGGAAAATTGTTATTTTGTTTTAAGTACGCTAATGGAAATACAAAGACGAAACTTACCCTTATTTATTACTATACTAGGAATTGCCCGCGGTTTCGTCGGCGTTAAGTCCATTATAAAGTAGGTTTTTACTTATAGTTTTATGTTAAAGTAAGTATTGGTGGCTTACACAATGGTGACAAATAACAAAGATACAACTTTTTACAACAAAATTATAATTGCAACATTTGCAAATCATTCATATTTGTAATTGTGGGTATATACATAATAACTAGGGTACGGACAAGTGGTGGCAGACCGATTCACACAGAAGGTAGTAGAGTCGCCTAGATATTTTTATGACTAAACAAATACTGATTGAATGATTTATTTCTCTTAATTTTTTTTTATTCTCTTGCGACTAAATATTAAGTTTTAAAATGAAAATGTACATGTATTTACATTTTATGTTTAAAGAACTTTATTTTTCATAAAGAATCAACATATTTCACTTACATGAGAAAAGTTATAAGTTAATACTAAATCTAAGCATACAGTGTTAACAATTGTACAAAAATCATAGTGGGTAGACATGCATTATAATACAGGGTATATTATTCAAACGGGGCAGTGAGGGAATATCCGAAACTATAAGATATACGGAAATTTGCTCTTAGGAGTTACGAGACCGATTTTAGAAAAAATCAAAACTGCATTCAAAGATTTTCAAAAAAGCCTCAGACACAGCCGGGAATCGAACCCGGTCAAATCTGTCTTAAAATCAGAGTGCGTTATTTTGCGTAAATTAATAGTGTAATGTAAGGAAGAATTGGTGCTAAGGAACCCTGTATCTACAATCCCAGGAAGATGCTGAATTTCATAGTTTAATGTACGGAAATGGATCTCCCCGCACAAACAGTGTACCTACCTACAATGAGTAAGTATGGGAATTATATTTTCTTTACAGCTTTGAAAAGATTGATGTAAATAATGAAAATAAATTAAAAAAAACCACGAATTTACCAATTTTGTCTAGTTTCAGACGCCACAGTTATTCTCCCCATACTTACTAAGGAGCTTAGTATGGGGAAATCCATTTTCGTACATCAAACTATGAAATTAGGCATTTTCCTGTGATTGTAGATACAGGGTTCCTTAGCAACAATTTTCCCTTACAATTCCGGACTTTCGAAATTCCGGAATCTCGGGCAATGTTTCCGATATTATAATTCCGGAATTGGTACACTCAGAATATGGGAAATTCCTGAACTGGATTTTATGTATTTCCAGAATTTATGAATGTTTATTTTCATAGTTTACCATAAACTGGATAAGTCTCGTGACTTTTCGTATCTCTTATAGTTTCGGATTTTCCCTCACTGCCCCGTTTGAATAATACAACCTGTATATAACGCTAAAGTTCGGCCGCCTTGTTGCGGCGATAACGGCGAATTTTGTTTAAGTTATCTTTCCACAAAAAATTCAATCTTTCGTCTACTACAGACTACAGATGCCATTGTGTTGGCATTTACGACTTTGTACGCTAACAAATCTGCCCTTCTTATTGCAAACGCAGTACTTGCAAAATGGTGGTTTCGAGATAACGCGGTAAACATATTTTTTGGTATCTATACAACAAATCTATGTTATACAACTTTTGAAGTGTACTGAAAAATTGTTAGAAAAAATAAATCTTTAGATTGAAATATTTTTTACTTTACTGCCTTATTTAGATAAAATACGCAGTACTGCATTTTCATCAACTATATGGGTTTGCAGTTAGGCTTATGTCCAGCAGTACACGTCTTTCGGCTGATATGATGATCTGGGTTTGCAGGTATTACAGTATCACTAAGGCTTAATGCACAATTTGTGTTTATTACTGCAAAATCACCTAGCACGTAATAAATACTGCGTTTCTAGTTCGCAATCATGCTCTATTTTCATACCTATGTAGTAATAAATAAGTGTTGGTAAGATTTAACTTCAGACAAATATTGAAGTGACGAAGAAACGAAATAAAATTGAGTTTAGGTAGGTACTATAAAAAATGAATATTTTTCTTATCAGCGTATCAAATTATTATTTTTAATAGTCTATAAAATGTGTTTCAGGAACATTTTTTTATTAGAGTCTATTAATATAAAACACCTCCACTCATCAAGCCATCAATCACTCTTTTGAATTATACAAGGTGTAACCAAATCAAGTGCGAATATTTCACTCTGATTTGCTAGCACGAAATGCTGCACTGTACCTACCGTGTGGCTTCGGTGCATGCGTAGCTTTATTATTATTATTATTATTGTTTATTTATTTCAGGCCAGGAGCCCATAAAGTTGTTAGTACAGTACATAATTAAACTACTTTATGTTACTCTCGAATACCTCTCGATACTCTTAAGCGCAGCACTGTGGAATAAGTACTGCGTTTAAGTACTTTTAGCGTGGCAAGAGTAGCTCTTTGGTTTTCTCGCTAAACTCAAACGCAGTAATTTTGAATACTGCGTTTGGCTTTAGTTAGTATTCGTTGCAAAAAAATTATATGCCTAATGAATCTGCAGTAAACGTAGCAAGTACTTCACAACCTTCTAGCACATGCTGAATGCTGTAGATCTTGTTAGCATAAGTAATATTTTTGTGAAAGTACTGCGTTTTTGGTTAGATAAGAAACATGTTTGAAATATAAAAAAAGACCTAAAATTTTTTTTTAGGCTTGTGATGTCATTTTTGCAGAAAAGTGAAAATCTCAAAAATGACTACTTTAAGTAGGTACAATTATCAGGGCCTTTGGCCACATTATCAACTGTTTCGTGTACTGCAACTACTGCAAGCCATAAATTGCAATAAAATATATTTTTTCTACTCCTGTACCGTTATCTGTCATTTATATAGGCTGTAGCTCAAATACAATGACACCACTAATAAGTCGTGGAAAAACTCTATGCTCTATGGCTCAAAAACGCACTATTTAGCGTACTTTTTTGGTTCATACATTTTTCATAAAAGCACTGTTTAACTTTTTTTTTAATCGGCCGCTATATTGCAGTGATGCCAACTTCATAAACAAGTATTTCGAAATAAAAGTATTTATTTACGATTTAACATTTGTACAATATGAATTATTTACTACAATAATAATAAATCATCATCTATTGTGTGTTAAATTACATGTTTTATAAATTCTTGGTATTATTTATAAAAATAAACAGTTCGAATTCGGTCCGGGTCCGGATTCAGTTTGATTCGGATGGCCAGTGCAAACAAATTAAAAAAAGCGGCCAAGTGCGAGTCAGACTCGCACATGAAGGGTTCCGTTAAATAAATTGTTTTTTATGATTTATGACGTATTAAAAAAAACTACTTACTAGATCTCGTTCAAATAAATTTTCGTTGAAAGTTTGCATGGTAATGTGCATCATATATTTTTTTTAGATTTATCATTCTCTTATTTTAGAAGTTACAGGGGGGGGGGGACACACATTTCACCACTTTGGAAGTGTCTCTCGCGCAAACTATTCAGTTTAGAAAAAAAATATGTTATAAACCTCAATATCATTCATAGATACCCCACACGTATGGGTATGATGAAAAAAAAAATTGAGTTTCAGTTCTTAGTATGGGGAACCCCAAAATTTATTGTTTTTTTTTTTTTTATTTTCGTGTGAAAATCTTAATGCGGTTAACAGAATACATCTACTTACCAAGTTTCAACAGTATAGCTCTTATAGTTTCGGAAAAAAGTGGCTGTGACATACGGACGGACAGACAGACAGACGGACATGACGAATCTATAAGGGTTCCGTTTGTTGCCATTTGGCTACGGAACCCTAACAAAACAAACCATAAACAAGAGCTGTCACATTTCCAATTTCCCACCAAAATGTCCAAAATACAGTTCAAAATGAAAAAACGAAAGATGATAAACTATTAGTCCTAAACTATTAAGATTGTATTCGTGTCTTTGAAGACAAAAGTGTACGTTCCTTTTAAAATGGTCGAAGAAATTAATAACTGCACTCCTGAAGAAATTGCGTGAGTAGCAAAAGTACGAATAGAAAACTTGCTGCCTGAAAAAATTAACTATTCTGTAGTCTGCTATCACAGATAACCTCCGTTATCAGTGTCTGCTATTTATTTAAAATTTGTCGTAGAAAAAGTATTGTATGCAACGGTGTATAACTGGTCTAAAAACGCTCGTGGCGTCTTAAATTGCGATGCTCGCCAAGGCTCGCATCGCAACCCACGCCACTCGTCTTTTAAGACCCTTCTTATACAACAGTTGCATAAATTACTATAAAATACTTAATATAATTTGCATATATTTTTATTTTTGATATCCAAATTACATTATAGTTCTCTAAAAATATAAATTAAATAAATAATGTATTCATTCAACCGTAAAAAGTAAATAAAAAGCAACGACTCCATTTTACTCCCTGTGCGAAATTTGCCACCACTTTTGTCTGGACGCTACTAATAACAGTTTTAAATTAACTGCTGTAACTTCACATTATTCCATGCAGATTTTTTCATAAAAAAACAGTATCTGTAATTTTTTATTGTACAGTCGACGCCAAAAATATGTTTACAGTTTTCGCCTTATAACAATGGAATAAGGTGCAAAAGTGTAAACATATTTTTGGCGTCGACTGTACATAATAAAATTAAAAATAGGTAAACTAATGTTACATCTTATAGGTTTTGACATAGCTATAATAGCAAGCGATAGCTCGCAAGGTCGACTAAGATCTGCTCCGCCGTAGCTACAACTTGTAGCGCGGCTTGGTTTTCGCGCCTTTTTTTAATAATATGCGTTTATGATGCAAACTATACACAGAAATTTCTTACTTTCCATAATATGGCTGCATATATTCTTTTATAGTATTAGACTTATTTTTATAGACTCTAATTCAATATTAGATATTACAGGACAAAAAATGCGTATTAATTTTAAAGCGTTTATCTTGTTCCTCTAAACTTTTGGCTTTGTCTATTAACTTAAGAATTTAGAGATATTGTTGTGGATTTTTAAAACTCTAATTCAATATCGACTAAATAATAAGCTAATTCTGGTTTGACGTAGTCGCGGGTGTTTTTTTTTTCTAAAACTTAACAGTGTAAAGCGTCATACATATTATAAACGATGAAGCTTAAACTTTGCACTTTAATTCAATATTCACAAATCATCAATAAAAATAAATAAATACCTAATTTATATCTAACCCTCGTTCTAACTTTTCTTCATATAATACAAATATGCTTGAAAGTAAGTCATATGCCATATAAGCATAACTTTTCCGACTTTAGAATTATCAAAACTTCTAGGGCCAAAATCCGGTTCCACTACTGAGCTAATAGAAAAAAATATGCATTTTGTCACTTTAAAGAAAAAGCAGATTGTGCATATAATCAAGAGCATAAAGGTACACACATATCATTTTCGCTCAAATATTACTGAATTTAAATTTTATACTTTTTATTAATTTCTACTCAACGCCCAACGCCCTTGTAGAAGGACCAATACGTGAGATAAATGCCGAGGAAGTCAAAGCTGCTGTAGCGAAAATGAAAAATGGGAAAGCAGTTGGACCTGATGAAATCCCAGCTGACTTTTGGAAGTTTATTGGGCCTGTGGGTGTAGCTTGGCTGACAAGACTGTTCAACACCATAATGCAAGATGGGGCTATACCCGAGTCATGGCGTCTTAGTCATCTGGTTCCTTTCTACAAAAACAAGGGTGACGTTACACAATGTGGCAACTATAGGGGCATAAAATTGACATCACATACATTGAAAGTGTGGGAACGCATACTTAACAGGCGCATCCTCACGATGACAACAATAACATCAAACCAGTTTGGATTCACACCATCGCGTTCAACAACGGATGCTATACAGGCCGTGAGGATACTCACGGAAAAACATCGACTGAATAAAGAAGATTTACACCTTATCTTCATTGACCTTGAGAAGGCATTCGATCGTGTCCAAAGAGAACTGGTCCGGGAGGCTTTGAGAGCACAGGCGCTACCCGAATGCTACATAACCTTGATCCAGGATATGTACAGAAACGTGCGCACAAAGGTAAAGAGCCCTGCCGGCACTAGCCGGGAATTTGAAGTGCGCGTCGGTGTGCATCAAGGATCTGCACTTAGCCCTCTCCTTTTTAACCTTGCTATGGACTACATCACAAGAAATATCCAAACTCAGCTGCCTTGGAATCTCCTCTATGCCGATGATGTGGTGCTTGTCTGCATGGGTAAATGCGCTCGAAAAATCAGGACTTAAAGTAAATAGGACGAAGACGGAACACATGGAATGCTGCTTTAGTAATGGACTACTACCCCGACGCAACTGCAGTTCCAAAGGTCACCCAATTTAAATACTTCGGCTCAGTGCTTACCCATGCTGCCGATATAGATGCGGATGTAAAGCATAGAATAAATGTTGCCTGGCAAAAATGGCGGTCATTAACAGGGGTTCTATGTGACCCACGAATGCCTATTCGCACTAAGGGCAAGGTTTACAAAACGGCAGTTCGGCCGGCTCTAATGTACGGCTCAGAATGCTGGACGGTAAAAGAGACGCATGTACAGAAAATACACACGACGGAAATGAAGATGCTAAGATGGTCAGGGGGAGCAACCAGGCATGACAAAATCAGAAACGAGTATGTTCGAGGCAGTTTCAAAGTTGCTCCAATACCAGAAAAGCTTTCTGAAAGCCGTCTTAGGTGGTATGGCCACGTCATGAGACGACCTGATGACTACGTTGTCAAAAAGGCCTTAAACATCCCGGAACGTAAAAGAGGCAGAGGCCGCCCCCCTTCTACATGGTGGACCAGCATGACCCGGCTTTTGAAAAAGGAACAATTACCAGACCCGACAACCCAAGACCGAGCGACTTGGCGCCGATTAATTAGGAGAGCCGACCCCACCAGACGTGGGAACAGGCACAGAAGAAGAAGACTTTTTATTAATTTCTACTGTGGATGTGGTCATATTTATAGGTGGATTATAAAGAGCCCATGCAGACAGAAGGAGTTCTCTGTTGTTCTGGCTGTAGCAACACTAAAAAATACTTTTTTGTACTCGAAGATTAAAATATGTGTATTAAGATTTCATAGAGAATACTGCAACGTCACTCTTTTCATAGTTGTAGTCCATGTTACTGTCGAAACAATCGAAATAACTACTTTTCGATACGCTCCAGACAACTAAAATAAATTCGACCAATCACGTGGCTGCTTTACTGAACTGTAATGAATTGGACCAATAGAATCGCTTTGATGTCGTACGCTCGTTGATGTCTTTTAAGATATCAACAAGCGTACGAGCGATGAGCTGCACTTCGTTTCAACAGTATCGAGTTTGTTTAATTAGTTCAGTTGACTCGTAGAAAATTAATTTTAATGAACTCGTACAAAAAGTATTGTTCACAATAGTGTTATAATCAAGCTTTTTAATCTCGTACCTTACTTAGGCCACTCAGCAAGCTTCGTGGCCTAAACACGGTACTCGACTAAAAAGCTCTCTATTATAACACGATTGTGAAAAATACTATTTAAAATTATCTGTCCAAAACTTTTATGTCAAAAAATGCTGATATTAATATAATTTTCTGTGTATAAGAACTGTTTGTTTAATTTTTTTTTTGTTTACGTTTTGTATTTTTTTTTGTTGTGTATCATTCTAGCCCATATAATATATTTTCCAATTACAAGTAAATATTGTCTGTCATTACCATTACACATACTTTGTGTCGTTAAACTCATTGTGGGCCTTGAACGGTCTAATTGGAATAATTGTTTGGAGGAAATATACATATTCATGATATGTTGATATAAATATATATATATATATATATATATTACGGGACAATCTTACACAAATCAATCTAGGCCCACGGTAAGCTCAGAAAGGCTTGTGTTGTGGGTACTAGGCGATGATATATATAATAGATACATACATATAGATACTTATATACATGTATAACATCCATAACTCAGGAACAAATATTCGTGAAAAATACACAAATAAATGCCCTGACTGGGATTCGAACCCAGGACCTCCAGCTTCGTAGGCAGAGTCACTACCCACTGGGCTACGGAGGCCGTTAAAATATGTATACTTGTTAAAATATGGAATTGAATTAATTCTTTTATGCACTTACCATGACATATTCTTTCAAATTTTTCATTTAACAGTGTCCTGCACACCATCGACTCATATATGGAAACAGGGTATGTAACATTTTCGGTCTTAAATCCATCACACAGATACCCTCTCTTCACAGATGGACTGTGCAGCTTTGTACTTAAAAATATGATGTCATCAGACTTGATTATGTCCTTCCGTGTGTCCAGACTTTGCATGAGAGTTGTGTATTTCTTTTCCCAAACAGCATTGGAGCATCTCAAGAGCTCATTCAATATCAGCAAGCCTCCATGAACCCTGTCTTCTTTGGTGATACCTTTCTCTTTGGTTGGAATCTCTTCAAAAGAAAGCATAGCCTCTTCATAGCATTGCATGTACCATTGTGGCCTGGCTGTAGACTGTTTAGCTGATTCCCTTTGAGTAGTAACTACTAACCCTGCTCTTAAAGCTTTGCCAGCAGCTTCCCGGATTTGTGGCTTTGGGTCTTTTAAAGCTACCAGAATGTGGTCGAAAAATCCTGATACTTGTTGATAAAAGTAAGTGGGCATTGCTATAGCCATTTCCTTCAGAAGCAGTACAGCAGAGTGCCGCCTGCCCTCATTTCTTTCCTCAGAGAGCCATTCAAATGCTCTTTTAACCTCAAAGTCAACATACTCTGCTCGTTTCACTCCTGACACAGTAGCTAATCTTCCGACAGTCTTCGCCGCTAGCTCCATGACTCCCACATCGGAAGAAGGGAGCAGGTTCCGGAGATAGTTGGCAAATCTGGTAATCCGTGTCTTTGTGGTGTCACAGTCCCCTCCAATGAGACACACTGAAAAATAATAAGAATCCTCATTGAAAACTTTATAATTGTAACCTAGGAAATTGTTCTGGTGTAATGGAAAAGTGCAACATTTTTTCTCCAGTCTTGCATAGGATGTAATTGATTTGACTGCCATTTAAATAAATAAAGTGCGAGTCGGACTCGCGCACGAAGGGTTTCGTACCATTATCAATAAAAATGTTTATTTTATTCTGTTTTTAGTATTTGTTGTTATAGCGGCAACAGAAATACATCATCTGTGAAAATTTCAACTGGAACTATCACGGTATCAGTGAGATACAGCCTGGTGACAGACAGACAGACAGTGGAGTCTTAGTAATAGGGTCCCGTTTTACTCTTTGTGTATGGAACCCTAAAAAGTATCAACTAAATACCCCAAAGATGCCTCATAAATTAGTATTCCTAAAACCAGTTAAAGAATAATTTATTTATAAAACCTATGATAAGGAAAATTATAACATAAGTTTAAACTTGTTATTATCAGCAGAACACAAACTTTATCATGTAACCAGTAACTTTATATTTAATTATATATATTCTCTAAAACAAAATTAAACATATGCACGTCACTATAGCAGTAGAATAAGAATCATAAATACCCACCGATAGCAAGCACTCCTCCCTTCTTCTCGTGCACGTCGCTGCTGGACACCATCTCGAAGATCTGGTGGTTGAACTCGTCGAGGAAGTGCGTGAGCTCCTCCTGCGGGACCTCTCGCAGCTCAGTCTTCGCATAGTGGTACAACTCCCGTGCTGTCTTTATTTGTAAATCCACATTTCGGGACTTCAGCCCAGCTACGAACGGGCCTACTTGGTTAGACATATTGGTGTAGAATACCGACGTAACTACACAAACCACATATTTAAGTCCATGTTATGGTTTTACTACCTAGTCTCAAAAGTTTGAGCAAACCTAAATAAAAATAAAACTCCAGGAAAATTTCGGCCGTGTTATTTGACAAACGAGGTAAGCCTAAGGGTACATTCATACAAACAAGCAACCGAGTTCACCATTTTTATATTTTCTCCAACACTGTTCAGACACTATTGTATTAACACTATTATCATAACACGAGTCCTTCATTGACGATCATTTTATGATATTTGATTGCAACGATACATAATATGATAATTATTATAGAATTTAAAATATCTAAAACGGTGCATGGTGTGTACTGTCTTTAAATTTATTTTTTATTTGTCGTCTGACTAGTGGCGAGACATATCGATTGTTACCGTCATTATTTGAATCGATTTAATGATTCGATTCCATATTCACTTTCAAAACGATTATCGATGATGTCAGTTCAAAGACTAGTAGAGAAATAAACAATAAAATAAAGTGTCTATGGTTACATGGCCGATATTTCATTTCATTCATTTATAGCTAGCTTCCTTTTCTGTCTTATAAATGATTATCTATATACGGGTGGTCGTCGTTGAAGATTTCTGTATAAATTGTTAAATGAAGGTGCTATAAGCGTTGATTTTATGCAAAAGCTGTAGGTTATAAATTGTTAAATAATGATCTTACTCGAGATCAATAATAGAATTATAGAAGAAACGCTAACAGTAAAATACAAAAATGCACTGGCGCGGTGAGTACGTTACGCTTAGAAAGTCGCTGTTTTTACAATCGTGGTGTGTTTTTTGTGCAGTGTTATTGCGTGTGCGTACTATTCGTATGGAAGGTGCTGTGATTCGGGCCAAATTTCTAACCGGGGGTTGACCGCTGACTATAACCCCTTTTCGGGAGCAAGTTGAACTTGTCAAGTGTCAAATTCCTGGGGTGGGCCCACGTTGGCCGCCGTATATCCATAATGGTGTTGATGGTGATAGTAGTAAGTTTCGATCGTAACAGTGAAATGACAGCCGGAACCGGCACCGCCTCCGCCTATATCTACGTGGATGACTCATTCTGTTGGTACCTACTCGCGCGCGGATATCATCATCAAGTGTTTTGGATGCCACTGAACCCGTAGTAAACAATACATTGCGCTCGATATGTATGTACATCCTACATGCTGTCACACCTTTGTTATAGATTCACTAAATTCACTTATCTGCCCTACAGGATGTGACCACCAGTAGTGTTATTTTTAATTGAATGTTGTCTAATTTCAGCTTAAAGCCGGAATCCATAGATGTGACGGTTGCAGATTTTGATGGAGTTCTTTTTCATATATCCAATATTAATGGAGACAAAACCAAAGTTAGGGTAAGTAGAATAATTCACACCTATACTGATAACTTTCATGACTAATAATATAATATGTAAAATAAATCCCTCCTATTTCTATACCGTAACCTCGGGGTACATTAACCCAATGGAGGGTTACTTTGGCCCGCATTAAAACCACACATAGCAATGTCAAATAATAAAAGTACCAACGTGAGCAATTAGCTGAAACTAAAAATAAGGTGATCAGACCATTCTTAAACTCATAAAAAAGCGGAGGACCAAGTAATTTGTGAAAGCCAAAGTTACCCCCCAGGGCTAAAGTACCCCGAGGTTACGGTATTTGTAAATAATCTCCTTGACGCTTAAGAATCAATACTGTCTAACTAACATTTTTGATGTTTTTTACCATTTAATGCAGTTAGGTGCAGAAAAAAATAACGAATAGCATGCCACTCTTCCTGTAAAATTGTTACTTAGACGGTATTGATTCTTAAGCATTGTCCTATTTCTATATCTGTTGATAACCTGACCTGTGAGCTGTTGGTTTTCCAATAAATAAATAAATCATAGTGCCTATTATTAGGTATATTCTGTGAGCTGTGCCTTTGCTACCATGTAATTTCAAATAATTAAAATCTGCAACAACCAATGGGACGGTCTAATTAAGTTCCTAATAGGGTCAGAAGTCAAGCTTCATTTAATTTCATGTTACTTAGATGCTATAGTAGTTTAGGTTGTGATAATTATATATATCATTGAGTATATCAACATCAAGAGCTTGGCTTTTAAATTTATGATAATGATATCACGTTTAATAATTCTGCTTTGCTCTAATGTAGAGATTGTCCTATAGCATTAATTATTTACAGCATTATTTCGTTAAATAATTAATGAGGTACACAATTTATCATGGAGCAGGAACACAACATTGTACGAACATGTAGCAATACAATAATAATGTTGAATTAATATTTGCAGGTTAGTATATCATTGAAGTTCTACAAACAGTTAGAGGAGCATGGAGCAGATGAACTTCTCCAACGAGTTTACGGACCTCTCCTCACTGAGCCAGAATCAGGTATGATACTGACATCAAGATGATTCAATATTGGGGTATGATACTGACATCAATACTATTAAATATCAAGGAATGATACTGACATCAATACTGGTCAATATCAGATTGACCCCATGGGGACTCTTCCAATCACACTCCCATAACATCTCCTCATTATCCCTGGTCTTCTTGGGGTATACTCAAAGTACCTCTATCCCTTTCAGACCCGAAAAATAATACCCTGATAACGTAAAATTAAGTATATTGACATATGTTTTTGTTAAGACAGTTAAATGTAATCAACCCGCACGATTGTATCAGTCGGGTCCGAAAGGGATAAACCAAATTTTATTTAAATTTGTTCAAATTATGTTTGAAAAGTTTTATATTTAAAATGTTATAATAGGCGTGATGCCTCGTGTTAACATTGATAACGTAGTGTTGGTAAATGGATAGTAAACCATCAAATTATTGTAATAATGTATACATTATTAAATATAATTAAAATCATAAAAAGATATGGACCTTGAAAGTTTAGAAAAAATATGCATTCTTTTTATTGTTCAAGAGTCAATTTGAAAGTACCAATAGAATCCTTACGCTTTTCTAGAAACAAAATTGTATGCGAACTATGGACCTAAACGCAGTATTTCGCGCGCGAAACAGTAATTTACTTGATATTCCATACAACCATACCATTAGTACAAATAACAGGTGTGACGTCATACCTGTGTGTCAATTAGTAAGCATTTATGGCTGCCGCCAACGAGGTCAATCTTTGTCTCAAATATCTGGGTATTTATAATATGTTCTTTAATTGTAGTTGGTCCTATACAAAAATTTGTTTCTCTCCAAAAACTGGTAGGAATGGCATCGTAAAAAAATCTTAATCATCATCCTTATTATAACAAAGATTACCTGTTTGAAGGTGAAACTGATATGAACTTTCTTTAGTACTATCAGTTTAATTTAAACAACCAAATTACTTTTGACCAACCAACATGTATTCAAGACATAACCGGCAAATGTGAACTTTATTATAATGCATTTAGATATTTTTTGCAATGTAAATAAGCTTTGATTTGGTATGCAGTACCGGTTGAGTGGATAGTTTGGCCTCAACACTTCCAGCATTGAAACATAATCACAGTATTAATTACTGTTTCAAGTATGTTCATGCTTCAAGGAAGCTATAGTCATAGCCATATAAAGTATCTATTACCATATAAGGTTAAATGAAATTAATGAACATTATCCTTAAACACGATTTTGAAGGAAAATAATATGTGTAACAATATTCAATTTGTTATAAAAATTATATTGCACAGTAACATTACATCCTGTTTATGACTCAGTTGGGATGTGTAATGTTAATGTTTTTAAAATAAATAGTTAAAAGTAAAATTATATTTATAATCAGGTGAATGCTTTGGTCAGATAAGATATGAATTGTTATTGCTTTTAAACATTATATTGATTAGATTAGTATGGTATCAGTAAGTTTTGGCTACACCTTATCAGAGTTTAAAACTCTTATAATTTGTCGCTGTTACAATTTGATACAGACTGGTGCATATTGCAATATTGCAATTGATTTTTAACAAACATGTGCATAGAAATGCTCTGCAATGGCTAATAATTAATAATATTTCAGCATTACTATTGTAATTCTGATGTCACGGCTATATCAAGCATATGTCAATAGTCATCAGGAAATAAAAAAAACCGGCCAAGTGCGAGTTGGACTCGCGCACGAAGGGTTCCGTACCATTATCTATAAAAACGGCAAAAGAAATCACGTTTGTTGTATGGGAGCCCCCCTTAAAAAAATATTTTATTTTGTTTTTAGGATTTGTTGTTATAGCGGCAACTGAATTACATAATCTGTGAAAATTTCAACTCTCTAGCTATCACGGTTCTTGAGATACAGCCTGGTGACAGACAGACAGATGGACGGACATACGGACAGCAAAGTCTTAGTAATAGGGTCCCGTTTTACTCTTTGAGTACGGAACCCTAAAAAAAATTCCCATGTTTCCTCCACTGTCAACATATTAATTTAAATAAATAAATAAATATACCTCATTTAATGTGGAATAGTATATACCTACTCGTATGTAAATATAAAATAATTCTGCAAAATCTGCAGTACAGTATGCTTAGTTACATTATTGAGTGAGATCACTAACATGATGGCCTCAAAAGACATATCAGGTATCTACACCCATAAATGGTCTAAGTAGTTACTATGTATGTGGCTGGTTTTAAGCCATTAATTACTCATGAGTTAGATTGAAATCATTGACAGAAATACCAGCTGTATAAAAGTAATATTGTGTTTAGGACAAATAAGCAGACAAGAGGAAAACTGTTCATAATCAGCCTTTAATATGACCACTGCCTACTGCTTGTTAATCAATACATAGTATAAAACAAAGTCGCTTCTCGCTGTCTGTCTGTCTGTCTATCTGTCCCTATGTATGCGTAGATCTTTAAAACTACGCACCGGATTTTGATGCGGTTTTTAGGGTTCCGTAGCCAAATGGCAAAAAACGGAACCCTTATAGATTCGTCATGTCCGTCCGTCTGTCTGTCTGTCTGTCCGTCCGTATGTCACAGCCACTTTTTTCCGAAACTATAAGAGCTATACTGTTGAAACTTGGTAAGTAGATGTAATACTGTGAACCGCATAAAGTTTTTCACACAAAAATCGAAAAAAAACATTAAGTTTTAGGGGTCCCCATACTCAGAACTAAAACTCAAAAAATTTTTTTTCACAAACCTGTGGGGTATCTATAGATAGGTTTTCAAAAATGATATTGAGGTTTCTAACATCATTTTTTTCTAAACTGAATAGTTTGCGCGAGAGACACTTCCTAAGTGGTAAAATGTGTGTCCCCCCCCCCCCTGTAACTTCTAAAATAAGAGAATGATAAAACTAAAAAAAATATATGATGTACATTACCATGTAAACTTCCACCGAAAATTGGTTTGAACGAGATCTAATAAGTAGTTTTTTTTAATACGTCATAAATCGTAAACCGCAATTTATTTCACGGAACCCTTCATGTGCGAGTGCGACTCGCACTTGGCCGTTTTTTTTAAATAGATAGAGTGATTCAAGAGGAAGGTTTATATGTATAATACAAACCATACATGCATGTATTATACACATAAACCCGTGCGAAGCAGGGGCGGGTCGCTTGTGTAAAATAAACGGTTTTCCTTCTGAAATTAAATTTATAGCATAACACATATTCACGAATAAAATATGTCTGGTAAATCTGTTCATACATGTCAATGGGAAAATGAAACATTTTTGTAGCCCAAATTGTGTAAATTTGTCTCAACTATTATAATTATAAAGACAGCTGGATGCGGGTGGCGCGGGACCGGTCACTTTGGCATTCTTTGGGGGAGGCCTATGTCCAGCAGTGGACGTTTTTCAGCTGATATGATGATGATTATATTAAGAAAACATCCTGTTATTTTGTGTATGCTCAGTTATGGAGGTAAAATTGACGGACATCCGTTAGTCAAATGACAACACAATATATTTTTAGAATTGATGACTACATCAAAGATAATAAAACAGATGCTGCTAAAAAATCTTAAAAATCTAATAGTTGGTCTCAGTATCATAAAATATGTTAAATGCGTACATTTTCTGGTCACCTTAATTGATTTCCTACACTGTCCAGTCCCGCATTCTAACTTTCTTCGGCCACGTATCACGGCGAGGCGATGACTCTGTCGACCGGCTTGTAGTGCAGGGCAGGATTGAGGGCTATGAGATGGTTTAACCAAATCAGGGCCGCGGTAGACACACCCCTACATATAAATAAATAATAAATAAATATTACGGGACAATTTTACACAAATCAACCTAGGCCCACGGTAAGCTCAATAAGGCTTGTGTTGTGGGTACTAGGCGATGATATATATAATAGATACATACATATAGATACTTATATACATATATGACATCCATAACTCAGGAACAAATATTCGTGATAAACACACAAATAAATGCCCTGACCGGGATTCGAACCCGGGACCTCCAGCTTCGTAGGCAGAGTCACTACCCACTGGGCTACGGAGGCCGTTAAATGTGCACAAGGAAGGCGGCCTTGAGAGACAAATGGCGACGGATTGTCAAGTTTGCCACTAAACCGACATGACGATCTCGTGCCACTGCCACTACTGCCAAGAGTGAAGCGACTAAGAAGAAGAATTGATTTATTTTAAGAACAATGTTTTTTGCTCTGTACCGGACTAAGACTTTTGAACCCACGATTATTTTAAATTCTGCCAAGTTAAAGCATAAGCAAAATCCACAATTTTATGAAGTGTAACATTTGTCCAGGTTACAACGTATCCGTGCTACTGGACCTGGAGACGATCCCTGAGGACTGGGAGGCGACGGTGAAGACGGTGGGGCTGTTGAAGCGGAACTGTTTCGCGTCCGTGTTCGAGCGCTACTTCCGCCTGCAGCAGGACGGCGATGTAGCGCAGAAGCGCGCCGTCATCAACTACCGTCAGGATGAGACGCTGTGAGTAACATGGGGCGAGGAAAGATGGTGTGCGGTTGGTTAGGATTGTGTCATACTAGTCTTATGGAGACGATCCCGGTGGATTGGGAGGCGACGGTGAAAAAAGTGGGACTGCTGAAGCGGAACTGTTTCGCGTCCGTGTTCGAGCGCTACTTCCGCCTGCAGCAGGACGGCGATGTAGCGCAGAAGCGCGCCGTCATCAACTACCGTCAGGATGAGACGCTGTGAGTAACATGGGGCGAGGAAAGATGGTGTGCGGTTGGTTAGGATTGTGTCATACTAGTCTTATGGAGACGATCCCGGTGGATTGGGAGGCGACGGTGAAAAAAGTGGGACTGCTGAAGCGGAACTGTTTCGCGTCCGTGTTCGAGCGCTACTTCCGCCTGCAGCAGGACGGCGATGTAGCGCAGAAGCGCGCCGTCATCAACTACCGTCAGGATGAGACGCTGTGAGTAACATGGGGCGAGGAAAGATGGTGTGCGGTTGGTTAGGATTGTGTCATACTAGTCTTATGGAGACGATCCCGGTGGATTGGGAGGCGACGGTGAAAAAAGTGGGACTGCTGAAGCGGAACTGTTTCGCGTCCGTGTTCGAGCGCTACTTCCGCCTGCAGCAGGACGGCGATGTAGCGCAGAAGCGCGCCGTCATCAACTACCGTCAGGATGAGACGCTGTGAGTAACATGGGGCGAGGAAAGATGGTGTGCGGTTGGTTAGGATTGTGTCATACTAGTCTTATGGAGACGATCCCGGTGGATTGGGAGGCGACGGTGAAAAAAGTGGGACTGCTGAAGCGGAACTGTTTCGCGTCCGTGTTCGAGCGCTACTTCCGCCTGCAGCAGGACGGCGATGTAGCGCAGAAGCGCGCCGTCATCAACTACCGTCAGGATGAGACGCTGTGAGTAACATGGGGCGAGGAAAGATGGTGTGCGGTTGGTTAGGATTGTGTCATACTAGTCTTATGGAGACGATCCCGGTGGATTGGGAGGCGACGGTGAAAAAAGTGGGACTGCTGAAGCGGAACTGTTTCGCGTCCGTGTTCGAGCGCTACTTCCGCCTGCAGCAGGACGTTATAAGAGTACTACGTAAAAAAAAATGTTATAGGTATTATAAAATAGTTA
This sequence comes from Epinotia brunnichana, assembly GCA_963854355.1. NCBI lineage: Eukaryota > Metazoa > Arthropoda > Insecta > Lepidoptera > Tortricidae > Epinotia > Epinotia brunnichana. The sequence continues at coordinate 7,390,125 of OY977953.1, read as the reverse complement.
CACTGTTGTCTTAGGTTCGATGCCTGTAAAAATAGTTGTAAGTGTGGATCATAATAAATAAATAAAAAACTGTTTCGCGTCCGTGTTCGAGCGCTACTTCCGCCTGCAGCAGGACGGCGATGTGGCGCAGAAGCGCGCCGTCATCTACTACCGGCAGGATGAGACGCTGTGAGTAACATGGGGCGAGGAAAGATGGTGTGCTGTTGGTTAGGATAGCACCTCCCTGTATGGTGTCGTACAAGTCTAGTGGAGACGATCCCGGCGGACTGGGAGGCGACGGTGAAGACGGTGGGGCTGTTGAAGCGGAACTGTTTCGCGTCCGTGTTCGATCGCTACTTCCGCCTGCAGCAGGACGGCGATGTGGCGCAGAAGCGCGCCGTCATCTACTACCGGCAGGATGAGACGCTGTGAGTAACATGGGGCGAGGAAAGATGGTGTGCTGTTGGTTAGGATAGCACCTCCCTGTATGGTGTCGTACAAGTCTAGTGGAGACGATCCCGGCGGACTGGGAGGCGACGGTGAAGACGGTGGGGCTGTTGAAGCGGAACTGTTTCGCGTCCGTGTTCGATCGCTACTTCCGCCTGCAGCAGGACGGCGATGTGGCGCAGAAGCGCGCCGTCATCTACTACCGGCAGGATGAGACGCTGTGAGTAACATGGGGCGAGGAAAGATGGTGTGCTGTTGGTTAGGATAGCACCTCCCTGTATGGTGTCGTACAAGTCTAGTGGAGACGATCCCGGCGGACTGGGAGGCGACGGTGAAGACGGTGGGGCTGTTGAAGCGGAACTGTTTCGCGTCCGTGTTCGATCGCTACTTCCGCCTGCAGCAGGACGGCGATGTGGCGCAGAAGCGCGCCGTCATCTACTACCGGCAGGATGAGACGCTGTGAGTAACATGGGGCGAGGAAAGATGGTGTGCTGTTGGTTAGGATAGCACCTCCCTGTATGGTGTCGTACAAGTCTAGTGGAGACGATCCCGGCGGACTGGGAGGCGACGGTGAAGACGGTGGGGCTGTTGAAGCGGAACTGTTTCGCGTCCGTGTTCGATCGCTACTTCCGCCTGCAGCAGGACGGCGATGTGGCGCAGAAGCGCGCCGTCATCTACTACCGGCAGGATGAGACGCTGTGAGTAACATGGGGCGAGGAAAGATGGTGTGCTGTTGGTTAGGATAGCACCTCCCTGTATGGTGTCGTACAAGTCTAGTGGAGACGATCCCGGCGGACTGGGAGGCGACGGTGAAGACGGTGGGGCTGTTGAAGCGGAACTGTTTCGCGTCCGTGTTCGATCGCTACTTCCGCCTGCAGCAGGACGGCGATGTGGCGCAGAAGCGCGCCGTCATCTACTACCGGCAGGATGAGACGCTGTGAGTAACATGGGGCGAGGAAAGATGGTGTGCTGTTGGTTAGGATAGCACCTCCCTGTATGGTGTCGTACAAGTCTAGTGGAGACGATCCCGGCGGACTGGGAGGCGACGGTGAAGACGGTGGGGCTGTTGAAGCGGAACTGTTTCGCGTCCGTGTTCGATCGCTACTTCCGCCTGCAGCAGGACGGCGATGTGGCGCAGAAGCACGCCGTCATCAACTACCGTCAGGATGAGACGCTGTGAGTAACATGGGGCGAGGAAAAATATGGTGTTTAGAATAGCACCTTCATGTGAGGAATTGCACCACCCGCTTTCTTCGCGTGGGTCTCGTAGAAGTCAAGATTGCGAGAACTGGATGGTTGATGAGCTAGCAGCCTCACTGCATTATCACATTTCTTCCATCTTAAAACTTATAATTGTTAGTGGTGTAGCACTGAAACTCAAATTTCATGTCCTCTGCATACCCTTTATGGGAATACAGGCATGAATTTATGTATTCCTCAAGTGTTTCTATATATTCTCTCCATTAATTAAGTAAATATGCCCCTCAGCGCCATCTCTCTGGATAGCGATACATAGAACGAGACAATGTCACCTTTTTAACCTCAGAGTGCTATGTCAAATACGCCTTGTCTTTTTTCCGAGGACAGAGTCACGGGGACAGCTAGTTATAAATGTGTTTATGTGCGTGGGCGCGACAATGATAATGAACTTTGGTTTGCATCACACTTGAGCCATGACTCATATTTGTAGTCATTCATTTCCACAAAGTGAAACTATATCAAGAATTCTCACTAGCATTGGTTTTGGTTTCGTGTTTTTCATTATTACGTAAACTCACTCAGCTCATTGTTTTTATAAAGTTTGCTCCTGAGTGACACATGAAATATGACGAAAAAATATGCAAAAAATACAAATTAAATTTTAAAAAAATGAAGAAAAAAAAGGTGTTTTGTTTTCATTTAATAGGAAAAATTTTCGTTTTAAATCGATTACGATGAAATTACAATCGATTATTTTGTTAAGATTTGTGTTCAATTGGCACATTGCGTAAATGCTACAATGCCAATGAATAAATTAAAAAAGTAGCATTTTGATCCCTCTCGTCGTGGACCAAAACTTACTTTTCTGAAGTGTGAAAATAACTATTCAGAAGAAGCCAAATTTATATATTTATTTGTGCTAGAATACCTTATACAATATAATACCAATAGGTAGGTAGATATACATAGCTTTAGTAAATTAGGTTAAGGTACAATGGAACTGACGTAATCTTAAGTGATTAAATGTTCCTAAAACAATAAAGAGAAAAAAAAAAAAAAAAAAACTATTTTCACGCCACTGCTCGGAAATTTGCCAAAAGATGGTCAGAATTCGGGCTTCAAAGCTGGGGTTAGTTGGACGTCGCACGAACAAGCCATCTATGAATTCAAACTGTCCAACAATGTTATTGTTGGTCACTTTGAACAGTGCTTCGACCAATCACAGGGCGTCGAACGGGAAGAGCGGCGCCGGCGGACGCCGCTCCTCTCCGTCGCGCCGGCGAGCGGGGCCGCGCGAGCTTGTTTTTTGATTAGTATTATGATCTACAATTAGGTACTTAAAAATTTTGATTTAAAATTATAATTATTTGCAATTTCCTCGCAGTAGACGTGAAAAGCACTCCGTTAAGCCTCGGCCGAAAGTGCAATAGCTGGACTCGTACTAACTCGTCCATCTATTGCTTACTTTCTAGCCTCTACAACAATGTACTATTGTTCTAGATACGTGGAGGCGCAAGAAGACCGCGTCACGGTTGTGTTCTCGACCGTGTTCCGGCACGAGGACGACATGGTGATCGGCAAGGTGTTCATGCAGGAGCTGAAGGAGGGCCGCCGGGCCAGCCACACGGCGCCGCAGGTACTGTGTTCATCATGTCAGCCCAAATATGCCCACTGCTGGATATACGCCTCCCCCAGAGTGCCACAATGACCATTCCTGCGCCTCCCGCATCCAGCGGAGTCCTGCAGAATTGAAAAAGGCTTCTAACTCCGAATCCGGCTCCGATTTTAACTCGCACTCCGATTCCGATTGCGTCTCTGATAGATCATATCTAAAACCTCCGTTTCCGATAAAACCACCTTTATAAAAGGTAGCTTGCACACGGAACCCTTCCTGTAAGATATTTGCAGCACCACGAGTGCGAGAGCGGCGTTCAGACACTTTATATGCACAAACTTAATTATTGTCTTCCAGCTTATGGCCCATGTCTTCTTGCACGCTCACAGCGCCTCATTCAAAGAGTACAAAATGCTTGCGCTAGATACTGCTTTAATATTCCACCTCGCACTTACTCCACTCTTGACTTACACCATTCTTAAGTAACGCGGGAATGTTAAAGATGACTGCTCGTCAGGAACTGATGTCTGTCTGCCTGCTTTTTGATACTATCCAAACCAAAACACCTTCCTATTTATTTCAAAAACTTCCATGGTACTCTAATAATCACCACCAACAATGGTCGTCTAGAGCAGTTATCTTACACATCCCGCTACATCGGTCGGCCGCTTTCAGAGGGAGTTTTCGCTACGGTGCAACAAACGGTGCATCACATACTCCTGGACAAATTATATGGAATAGGTGTCAGGGGCGAGGCACACAAATGGTTCACATCGTATTTGCAAAGCCGTGAACAATACGTCGAAATTCAACATACTGATAAAAGGTCTGGAAAAATTAATAATATCAAATCAAACTCATTACCAATGTTATGTTTACCCCAAGGTGGCGCCCTCTCGTGTTTATTATTTTTAATTTACATCAATGATTTGCCGAAAATTCTAAATGAAACTTGCGTGATGTTTGCAGACGATATTTCTATAATTACTTCCTGTAATAATAATGAAAACCTATGCACCGATCTAAATAACATCCTCACAAAACTCACAAACTGGCTAAAAGAACACAACCTGGAAATCAACTTCTCAAAAACAAAATTAATGCAATTTAGGCCCCAACAAAAAGTTCCCCTGCAAATAGATTACACATTTACAGGAACCGAAATTGAGTGTGTCGATACTTTCACGCTCCTTGGACTAGACATCGACTCGCACATGAATTGGAAACCGCATGTGGAAAAAATTAAAAACAAATTATCTAAATTCATATACGCCCTAAGAGAACTAAAGAAATGCACCGACCTAAAAACAGCCCTCAATGCATATTACGCATATGCATATTCGTGTTTAAAATATGGAATTATACATTGGGGTAATTCTACAAACGCTGAATGGTTTTGTTTTCAACTTGTATTTAATTTCAGTTCTAAGCTGCCTCTCTTTAATATTATAACAGATTTTTGATTGATTTTTAACCATGTATGTTGTGGAAGAATAAAGAATTTATCTATCTATGTATATGAATTACCGATGGTGCTTATGGATTCTGGCGCTACAACGCACATGTACCGCGACTATCTTCATTATATGTACGACAAGATAAGAAATATGAATACAAATATGGCTGCCAAAAGACGTCTTTAAAAAAAATCTAGTCTCGTCCTGGTGGCTACTCAGGCAAGTTTGGTATCATTTCCATATAGACCAAAGACGTAGAATTCATTGCTGATATTAGTGTTTTTCAGTTTCATAGTAATTTTGCAAGAAAAACGTAAAAAGGTGAAAATGTTGGTAGGAGATTTTTGCTTTGGGAGCTCATAAGTATAGAATAGTGACAAAAAATATCACAAAAAAAATACGATAATAAAGCGCAATTCATGCAAATTCTAAAAATATATACTTTTTATAATGTCTTAATGCAAAAACATAGTGAAAAAAAAATTAAATGATCGCAGTGCGGCTAGCTGGACTCGCGCTAGGCGGCATTTACCTTACAAAATGGTCGAGTACGACTACGAGTATCTGCTTATATACTTATTTTGTTAAATTTTATCTATCCAAATATCATAAACCCTCCATGATGCGTTCAAGGCCCGCACATTATGGCCACCATAAAAATTGACCGTTTTGTTAGAACAAATTTCTTATCTGTGAAAATGCCCCCCCCCCCCCCCCCCCCCTCCCGACTAGTCTCCCGGACTAGTCTCCCGGACTAGAAATGCTTAGAATTACTCAAGGAACATATATGATGAAGCACATAGCTTAATAAAAAAAAAATTGGGTTATGTATGGGAGCGTACCGAGATACGAGGTGATACTTTTTGAGGAGCAGTGACAGTTTTGTTGGTGACTTTTGCTTGTCACCCGACGATATAGTCTTTATTTTGTTTCAGGTCTTATTTTCACATAAGGAACCGCCACTAGAACTCATGGACACGGAAGCGAAAGTAGGAGAAAATATCAGTTATGTTACATTCGGTAAGTAACCTTCTACTATCCTGCTATCATTTGTCTTAAAGCAGCTCTTGTTCTTAAATGTGAACAATATAAACTGGTCACATAGTATGGAAATTCTATAAAATCTGCACCAGTTTCCTTTGTTCCTGAGTTCTTGACTGTAGTTACGAATTAAGACGGCATTACGGGTATTGTCACTAAAAAAATAAAATTTAATTTTTCTTGTAACCTGTTGCCATCATTTGTTTGTGCCCAAGTAGGAGGAAACACCGAAAATCAGCCATTTTCCCGTGATCGTGACGTCATCGTCGCCAACGCCAATGTCGCCATCCACTGTAATTTCGGTGTAACGGCTTTGGCTCTAACGAGCTCTGAACATAGTGACAGTCATCGAGTCTTTTGCTAGTTATTTTATAATTAAATACTTTTTATGGGTCAAAAATACATTGCCCTTTTTTACAGTCCTTAGACGTAAAGAATTAAATTGTTATATAATAATAATAAAAAGTATTTATTTAACTCCACCACAAAGTACACAGTTTACACAGTTTAACATTATGGTTATTATAAGTAGTCACATTACTTGTGCGGCGGAGACTGGTGCCCGAACTAGGGGAAACCTGTATGTCGGGTCACCAGGCTCCAGTCCTCAGACATCTATAACACAGTCTTGGAAGTCAATTATACAATCCAAATTTAAGACCTGTGTGTTTTTTATAAAATATCTACCCAACTCAAGGACCAAATTAGCCATTACATTTGTTTGTTTGTTTGTCCAGTGCTGTTCCCCCGACACACGTGCGCCGAGGCGCGCGACAACACCATTGACCTGTTGCACATGTTCCGTGACTACCTTCACTACCACATCAAGTGCAGCAAGGTGTACGTCCACTCGCGCATGCGCGCCAAGGCCGGCGACCTGCTCAAGGTGCTCAACCGGGCGCGTCCGCAGCAGCGGCCGACCGAGAAGAAGACCATCACGTGAGTACACAGTGTTGGCTCACTACTGATGGACTCAGGCGCTACATAGCACATGTTCCACTACCTGCACTACCACATCAAGTGCAGCAAGGTGTACGTCCACTCGCGCATGCGCGCCAAGGCCGGCGACCTGCTCAAGGTGCTCAACCGGGCGCGTCCGCAGCAGCGGCCGACCGAGAAGAAGACCATCACGTGAGTACACAGTGTTGGCTCACTACTGATGGACTCAGGCGCTACATAGCACATGTTCCACTACCTGCACTACCACATCAAGTGCAGCAAGGTGTACGTCCACTCGCGCATGCGCGCCAAGGCCGGCGACCTGCTCAAGGTGCTCAACCGGGCGCGTCCGCAGCAGCGGCCGACCGAGAAGAAGACCATCACGTGAGTACACAGTGTTGGCTCACTACTGATGGACTCAGGCGCTACATAGCACATGTTCCACTACCTGCACTACCACATCAAGTGCAGCAAGGTGTACGTCCACTCGCGCATGCGCGCCAAGGCCGGCGACCTGCTCAAGGTGCTCAACCGGGCGCGTCCGCAGCAGCGGCCGACCGAGAAGAAGACCATCACGTGAGTACACAGTGTTGGCTCACTACTGATGGACTCAGGCGCTACATAGCACATGTTCCACTACCTGCACTACCACATCAAGTGCAGCAAGGTGTACGTCCACTCGCGCATGCGCGCCAAGGCCGGCGACCTGCTCAAGGTGCTCAACCGGGCGCGTCCGCAGCAGCGGCCGACCGAGAAGAAGACCATCACGTGAGTACACAGTGTTGGCTCACTACTGATGGACTCAGGCGCTACATAGCACATGTTCCACTACCTGCACTACCACATCAAGTGCAGCAAGGTGTACGTCCACTCGCGCATGCGCGCCAAGGCCGGCGACCTGCTCAAGGTGCTCAACCGGGCGCGTCCGCAGCAGCGGCCGACCGAGAAGAAGACCATCACGTGAGTACACAGTGTTGGCTCACTACTGATGGACTCAGGCGCTACATAGCACATGTTCCACTACCTGCACTACCACATCAAGTGCAGCAAGGTGTACGTCCACTCGCGCATGCGCGCCAAGGCCGGCGACCTGCTCAAGGTGCTCAACCGGGCGCGTCCGCAGCAGCGGCCGACCGAGAAGAAGACCATCACGTGAGTACACAGTGTTGGCTCACTACTGATGGACTCAGGCGCTACATAGCACATGTTCCACTACCTGCACTACCACATCAAGTGCAGCAAGGTGTACGTCCACTCGCGCATGCGCGCCAAGGCCGGCGACCTGCTCAAGGTGCTCAACCGGGCGCGTCCGCAGCAGCGGCCGACCGAGAAGAAGACCATCACGTGAGTACACAGTGTTGGCTCACTACTGATGGACTCAGGCGCTACATAGCACATGTTCCACTACCTGCACTACCACATCAAGTGCAGCAAGGTGTACGTCCACTCGCGCATGCGCGCCAAGGCCGGCGACCTGCTCAAGGTGCTCAACCGGGCGCGTCCGCAGCAGCGGCCGACCGAGAAGAAGACCATCACGTGAGTACACAGTGTTGGCTCACTACTGATGGACTCAGGCGCTACATAGCACATGTTCCACTACCTGCACTACCACATCAAGTGCAGCAAGGTGTACGTCCACTCGCGCATGCGCGCCAAGGCCGGCGACCTGCTCAAGGTGCTCAACCGGGCGCGTCCGCAGCAGCGGCCGACCGAGAAGAAGACCATCACGTGAGTACACAGTGTTGGCTCACTACTGATGGACTCAGGCGCTACATAGCACATGTTCCACTACCTGCACTACCACATCAAGTGCAGCAAGGTGTACGTCCACTCGCGCATGCGCGCCAAGGCCGGCGACCTGCTCAAGGTGCTCAACCGGGCGCGTCCGCAGCAGCGGCCGACCGAGAAGAAGACCATCACGTGAGTACACAGTGTTGGCTCACTACTGATGGACTCAGGCGCTACATAGCACATGTTCCACTACCTGCACTACCACATCAAGTGCAGCAAGGTGTACGTCCACTCGCGCATGCGCGCCAAGGCCGGCGACCTGCTCAAGGTGCTCAACCGGGCGCGTCCGCAGCAGCGGCGGACCGAGAAGAAGACCATCACGTGAGTACACAGTGTTGGCTCACTACTGATGGACTCAGGCGCTACATAGCACATGTTCCACTACCTGCACTACCACATCAAGTGCAGCAAGGTGTACGTCCACTCGCGCATGCGCGCCAAGGCCGGCGACCTGCTCAAGGTGCTCAACCGGGCGCGTCCGCAGCAGCGGCCGACCGAGAAGAAGACCATCACGTGAGTACACAGTGTTGGCTCACTACTGATGGACTCAGGCGCTACATAGCACATGTTCCACTACCTGCACTACCACATCAAGTGCAGCAAGGTGTACGTCCACTCGCGCATGCGCGCCAAGGCCGGCGACCTGCTCAAGGTGCTCAACCGGGCGCGTCCGCAGCAGCGGCCGACCGAGAAGAAGACCATCACGTGAGTACACAGTGTTGGCTCACTACTGATGGACTCAGGCGCTACATAGCACATGTTCCACTACCTGCACTACCACATCAAGTGCAGCAAGGTGTACGTCCACTCGCGCATGCGCGCCAAGGCCGGCGACCTGCTCAAGGTGCTCAACCGGGCGCGTCCGCAGCAGCGGCCGACCGAGAAGAAGACCATCACGTGAGTACACAGTGTTGGCTCACTACTGATGGACTCAGGCGCTACATAGCACATGTTCCACTACCTGCACTACCACATCAAGTGCAGCAAGGTGTACGTCCACTCGCGCATGCGCGCCAAGGCCGGCGACCTGCTCAAGGTGCTCAACCGGGCGCGTCCGCAGCAGCGGCCGACCGAGAAGAAGACCATCACGTGAGTACACAGTGTTGGCTCACTACTGATGGACTCAGGCGCTACATAGCACATGTTCCACTACCTGCACTACCACATCAAGTGCAGCAAGGTGTACGTCCACTCGCGCATGCGCGCCAAGGCCGGCGACCTGCTCAAGGTGCTCAACCGGGCGCGTCCGCAGCAGCGGCCGACCGAGAAGAAGACCATCACGTGAGTACACAGTGTTGGCTCACTACTGATGGACTCAGGCGCTACATAGCACATGTTCCACTACCTGCACTACCACATCAAGTGCAGCAAGGTGTACGTCCACTCGCGCATGCGCGCCAAGGCCGGCGACCTGCTCAAGGTGCTCAACCGGGCGCGTCCGCAGCAGCGGCCGACCGAGAAGAAGACCATCACGTGAGTACACAGTGTTGGCTCACTACTGATGGACTCAGGCGCTACATAGCACATGTTCCACTACCTGCACTACCACATCAAGTGCAGCAAGGTGTACGTCCACTCGCGCATGCGCGCCAAGGCCGGCGACCTGCTCAAGGTGCTCAACCGGGCGCGTCCGCAGCAGCGGCCGACCGAGAAGAAGACCATCACGTGAGTACACAGTGTTGGCTCACTACTGATGGACTCAGGCGCTACATAGCACATGTTCCACTACCTGCACTACCACATCAAGTGCAGCAAGGTGTACGTCCACTCGCGCATGCGCGCCAAGGCCGGCGACCTGCTCAAGGTGCTCAACCGGGCGCGTCCGCAGCAGCGGCCGACCGAGAAGAAGACCATCACGTGAGTACACAGTGTTGGCTCACTACTGATGGACTCAGGCGCTACATAGCACATGTTCCACTACCTGCACTACCACATCAAGTGCAGCAAGGTGTACGTCCACTCGCGCATGCGCGCCAAGGCCGGCGACCTGCTCAAGGTGCTCAACCGGGCGCGTCCGCAGCAGCGGCCGACCGAGAAGAAGACCATCACGTGAGTACACAGTGTTGGCTCACTACTGATGGACTCAGGCGCTACATAGCACATGTTCCACTACTTGCACTACCACATCAAGTGCAGCAAGGTGTACGTCCACTCGCGCATGCGCGCCAAGGCCGGCGACCTGCTCAAGGTGCTCAACCGGGCGCGTCCGCAGCAGCGGCCGACCGAGAAGAAGACCATCACGTGAGTACACAGTGTTGGCTCACTACTGATGGACTCAGGCGCTACATAGCACATGTTCCACTACCTGCACTACCACATCAAGTGCAGCAAGGTGTACGTCCACTCGCGCATGCGCGCCAAGGCCGGCGACCTGCTCAAGGTGCTCAACCGGGCGCGTCCGCAGCAGCGGCCGACCGAGAAGAAGACCATCACGTGAGTACACAGTGTTGGCTCACTACTGATGGACTCAGGCGCTACATAGCACATGTTCCACTACCTGCACTACCACATCAAGTGCAGCAAGGTGTACGTCCACTCGCGCATGCGCGCCAAGGCCGGCGACCTGCTCAAGGTGCTCAACCGGGCGCGTCCGCAGCAGCGGCCGACCGAGAAGAAGACCATCACGTGAGTACACAGTGTTGGCTCACTACTGATGGACTCAGGCGCTACATAGCACATGTTCCACTACCTGCACTACCACATCAAGTGCAGCAAGGTGTACGTCCACTCGCGCATGCGCGCCAAGGCCGGCGACCTGCTCAAGGTGCTCAACCGGGCGCGTCCGCAGCAGCGGCCGACCGAGAAGAAGACCATCACGTGAGTACACAGTGTTGGCTCACTACTGATGGACTCAGGCGCTACATAGCACATGTTCCACTACCTGCACTACCACATCAAGTGCAGCAAGGTGTACGTCCACTCGCGCATGCGCGCCAAGGCCGGCGACCTGCTCAAGGTGCTCAACCGGGCGCGTCCGCAGCAGCGGCCGACCGAGAAGAAGACCATCACGTGAGTACACAGTGTTGGCTCACTACTGATGGACTCAGGCGCTACATAGCACATGTTCCACTACCTGCACTACCACATCAAGTGCAGCAAGGTGTACGTCCACTCGCGCATGCGCGCCAAGGCCGGCGACCTGCTCAAGGTGCTCAACCGGGCGCGTCCGCAGCAGCGGCCGACCGAGAAGAAGACCATCACGTGAGTACACAGTGTTGGCTCACTACTGATGGACTCAGGCGCTACATAGCACATGTTCCACTACCTGCACTACCACATCAAGTGCAGCAAGGTGTACGTCCACTCGCGCATGCGCGCCAAGGCCGGCGACCTGCTCAAGGTGCTCAACCGGGCGCGTCCGCAGCAGCGGCCGACCGAGAAGAAGACCATCACGTGAGTACACAGTGTTGGCTCACTACTGATGGACTCAGGCGCTACATAGCACATGTTCCACTACCTGCACTACCACATCAAGTGCAGCAAGGTGTACGTCCACTCGCGCATGCGCGCCAAGGCCGGCGACCTGCTCAAGGTGCTCAACCGGGCGCGTCCGCAGCAGCGGCCGACCGAGAAGAAGACCATCACGTGAGTACACAGTGTTGGCTCACTACTGATGGACTCAGGCGCTACATAGCACATGTTCCACTACCTGCACTACCACATCAAGTGCAGCAAGGTGTACGTCCACTCGCGCATGCGCGCCAAGGCCGGCGACCTGCTCAAGGTGCTCAACCGGGCGCGTCCGCAGCAGCGGCCGACCGAGAAGAAGACCATCACGTGAGTACACAGTGTTGGCTCACTACTGATGGACTCAGGCGCTACATAGCACATGTTCCACTACCTGCACTACCACATCAAGTGCAGCAAGGTGTACGTCCACTCGCGCATGCGCGCCAAGGCCGGCGACCTGCTCAAGGTGCTCAACCGGGCGCGTCCGCAGCAGCGGCCGACCGAGAAGAAGACCATCACGTGAGTACACAGTGTTGGCTCACTACTGATGGACTCAGGCGCTACATAGCACATGTTCCACTACCTGCACTACCACATCAAGTGCAGCAAGGTGTACGTCCACTCGCGCATGCGCGCCAAGGCCGGCGACCTGCTCAAGGACTGTTATTTTATGTTATATATGTTCTGTATTCGTTTGATATATTGAAATGCGCGATATAGAGTATTTGTAATGTACTTATGGACTAAACATAACGATATTGTTCCAGGGGGAGAACATTCGTCCGGCGAGATTGAGTGTGACGGCCGGCGCCCGCTCGCACAGAACCACCATTAGCCTTATTTATTACAGACGCGAGCCACGCCCGACGGCCACAGCGCTCCGACAATGTGCGTATTTCCTGACTTCAATCTCTATGTCGTTCCGATACACCTTGTTTGGTATCTGTGTATTGTTGTAGTGCCACTCGTTGTTGCAAACTTTATTTTCCCTTCATGCAGGACAGATGGAATGCCAAATATTTATAATGCTCAATACTGTACCGGTCGCCGAAGTTTACAAACACGATGAAATGTGCACATTGTTTTTTATAAATATTTATTGTCAACTTTTCATGCCTAGCGTAAAGTCAATAAATAATGTTGCTGTAGTACTTGTTGATAACAAAATTATGCTTTATTATATGAGAGTTCTATTTATATCGGCGGCGGAGCGGGCCCCTAGCCCTGGCCGCGCGAGCCTTCTCGTAGCTTACGTAATTTTGTTTAAGTAATCCGATTACCAATCCTCGAGTAGGGTATAATGTATTATAAACCTAGCCTTATCGTTTCGGTTAACAAAGTTGTAAAAATGTATATCTCCGGAAGATCGAGACAGGTAACTTGCACAAACTCGTACGAATTACTCACTATTAATTTTATAACGACACCCTCGTCTAGTTTGATAACGCTATCTATGCAATATACGAACAATAATTATTTAAATATAGTTACTCTCTTACGTTGTTAGGTAGGCCCGATTCAATTATAATCTAAGTGAAAGTGTATAGTATTTCTCAATAGAATCTTCCATAGGCGCGAGGCTCGGTGGGTATTGAAAGGCCTTATTTATGTCCCGCTTGCGGCGCGATAGATCGCTAGGTTAGATGCGATACACACGGTATCCAGCGTTTACAAGCATTTCCAACTCACCAAACTTCAATTCCATTATTGCATTAAAGAACAAGATACATATATTATCTACAATGATTTATATATATAAAAATTATGTATTAAATTTATAAGAATTCTTCGAATTTAGTGTCATAAGTTCATGAGAAATAGAAAATGGCACACATAATGACCACTCCCGCACCAAGAATTTGCTCAAATCAAACACCAAGGAGCTCTTTAGAAATAGTGAAGATTTCACACTAAAATATTTAGCCATTATTTGTGAAGCTAATCCATTTCGAAAGTCAAGTTTGGGAATTAGTGAAGTGGCACTTCTTCTATTGCAAATCTGAATAGTTGACTAGTTTGTCGGTCTTCTTTACACGCAGAGTCACTACATTGCAATAATTTATATAGTAGCGAAGTTATTCAGATTTGCATTAAACTTTGATTTGAAAGGAGTGCAGAGTAGGCGAGATGAACTAGGTAATTTTAGGTGAGAATGTGGCAAATATCGAGTCAAGGACTGAGAGTTATTTAGACTATGCGTATCATTGATGGGTTTGGATCGTGAAATAATGTAAACCACTAAGTCATAATTAAATTGCATGGGTTGATAATGTGACATGAAATATAAACATTTGACAGATTCTAAAAGAGAATATGGGATTAGTCGAGTATGAATGGAATGTAATACATTAAAGCGTGTAGACACAATTTAACTAAATAAAATTGTAGCTAACTTGAATTTTATGTAATTTTTTTTGCAAGATGTATTATTTATATATTATAAAATGTAAGTTAAATGTTGCTTTAAAGTTATAGCTTACTTGATGATTGTTTTTTTCTGTCAGTTGAAACGCCAGATTATGTAAACTGCAGACTATGGAAGTTATTTGTGAATATGTAATTATTCTTGTGATTTAAAATCCGTTTATACTGTATTTTTATTTTCTAGATTAAAGAAAACATCTTACTGCAATTATTCACTTATTTCATTTCCACCGTTCCCAGGTTCAATATGGTCAACAAGAAAACACATTTTATCTAAACTGGTTATACTCTAAAAATATCTTATTTAGGTTTGATACACATTTCATCATAAAACATAAAATTTCATTAAAGCTAATACACCAATAAAGTATAAAATACTTATTAAAATACTACATCTACTGTTTGGCTTGTATGTTTAAATAATTAAATATTTGCGGACAATCTTACACAAATCGACCTAGTCCCAAACTTAGCAAAGCTTGTATTATGTTTGACTACTTTATACATATTATAGGGCTATACCTGTAAGACTGGTACAAAATGTCGCCATCAACATTTAGTATGGGTTGCTATGGTTACACACTTGCAACAAGAGACTCCGTTACTGAGTCTGACCTCTGTTAAATGTTGGAAACTGTGAAGGTAGTGTTTATTTGCTACAGAAGCAAAACTACATTCTACAAACTATTACCTACAGTAAGCATCGGATAGATTACAACCAAAGTGACCATATACAGGGTGCTCCCGGGAATTTCCGTTAACTTCGGCATATTGCAGAGTACATTCACAGAAACAAATTAGCATAATTATTTAGAAATGTATTTTTTTTTAGATTTTTGTACAAATTCATTTAATGTAGCATTAACGGTTATTGTCTTATTGTACAAGGGTCTTGAAACACATGAAATAACAAATATGTATGTAAAAAATATGTAATATCGAACGAACTCACTTTGTAAACCTTCTTGTAGTGTATAGGAACCTTACAAAATTTAAAAAGCTGTTATGAAGTCACAATTAAGAGCCATTTACACCGCTTAAATCTGCAAAACTGATAAAATTAAATATTGAATATCTTGATAAGAGTAAGAGTTTAGATACTACTTTCTTTTTTTGAAGAAATTTACTTTATTTGATCTAAACTATGCCCTTGCTGTGCCGATCACATATTATAATTATGTGGTTCCGATATATTTGGCAACTTTCACCTTCAAACCATTTGATGCTGGCCTATTCTAAATACATATACCTAAGCATTCACTACGTCCAATAATCTTAAAGTGTTTGTAAACAAACTTCACTATTGATGTTACAATGGATGTTTACCAGGTATATTACCACAACAAATAGATTCAATCGCATAATCCCTAAAAGATAATACTCATTTATTGATAATACTAAAAAATATTACATGTCATATATTGATTATTATGATTTATGCGTAAAACAATCACTGAACTGTCTCTAGCAACTCTTATTTTAGAATAGTATAATTTTGAGGATTTTGTGCTTGTGCCATATTATGTAATGGTATAGGTACTTATTGTTGAAGGTCCTTAATAAATAAACAATAATAAACAACAATATAAGTAGTCAGGATGATGTTTATTTCAGAAAATAAAACAAAATGGGTCATAAAACTGAATAGCGAAATAAACATATCCACTATTATGGTACTGGCTAAAATTACGGGTGATCCTCATCTTCCTACCCAGGTTTCATAAGCGTTTCTCAAAAAAAAATGCCACTACATGTTGTAACATAGCAGTATTTCGATCGACACTCCTTTCTTCTAATTAGCGTTAAAATCATTTACTCAAATGATTCCTTGCTGGATATATTTTCTAAGTACAACATTAATTCATAATGCTGGCAATTATTAAGTAATTATCACATATAATTAAAAAGAAACAGTAGCCAATAGGATTAATTGTTTAGGGGTCAGAGTTGCCAGCAAGATGAGAGATGTTCGGATTTCAAGTTAATAAAGTAGGGGTTTTAAGGAATAACAATTATTGAAACAATCAATTTAAATTATTAATTATATAAAAAGAAGTAAAATAAATTAAATTAAAAATAATGACATTATGTCTGTACGTAAAATCTAATGTTATTCCTTAATAAATACAAAAAGTGGTTAGTTGATTGCTTCTGCGCTGGTAACCCAATATCGAGTCTGGGAGCCAGAGAGAGGAAGAGGAGATTGCTGGAGGAAAGCTGAGATGGAGGCTTAGAAGAATTGAGCATTTTAAATCCGGTCTCATCACCGACTAAACAAGATTTTTTGAGCCTTTTCGGATGGCAGTGCAAGTAGAGATGGTGCATTAGATTGTATTTTCTACATCGGCCCAAATGTAAGTAGTTTTCTTCAAAATTTACACAAGCACCAGGTTCATTCTGTTATCCTTAGTTCTGACAATGTGGTACTCTTTCCAGCAAATGCAGCCTCATATACATGTGGAAGGGCGGGTTCGACAGCTGAACTATATTCCATTATGGAGTGTTTAACTGGTAAGATAGAATTTCTCAACATCATATCCAGTGTAGGTTAGATTTCCACATAGATCCATGCTAATGAAAATAATTGTTTCTTTTCAGTCGATAAGGGAAAACTTTATATTCCTCTAGAACTATAGAAGGAAGTTAAACTTTACTCATACTGATCTACTCAGTCTTGGTCTGGTTCTTCAAACTTCATTAGCTTCGCAAATTCCATTTTGATGCTTCGATGGAAGTTTATTTTCTTCATCTCGACAACGGGTTCATGCTTCTCCTGATTTAAACACCGGGGAAAGAAGATATGCTCAGCGGCTGACACACCAACATCTGCGGAGCTAAGAAAGTATGACTCCAGTGTGAAGGTCGGTGTCAAGCATATATATATAGTAGGGAATTAGGATTTCAAAAAGTTACTTAATGATGGCATAAACACGTAGGGACTAACACCTAATTTCGTAGGCCTCTTGGAATTGTAAATCACTCTCGAACATATTACACGGAAGCTCTACCGATTGTAGCAAAACATAACTTAAGGTGTATTAAGGAAAACCTGAAACCTAGTGATTTAATATTCCAAAAGGGGAAAGAATTGTTCAGTGTGTAGAAATAAAACAAATCATAAGATATAACATTTTTTATTTAATATCCCATTTTCATTAGCCCCTGACTGCAGATAAGCCAGTTTCGATACACCACATTTTTTATATTTTTTTTATTTTATATTTTATTGTCACGTGGTCTCCTGAATTTCAGCCGAGCATAAAGGAGCCACGTTACAATGTTTTCAAAAAATTTCTGCAACTTTTATGTTATTTCTACTCAGAATCACGGTCTCTTTCCATCCTAATAAGAGAAAATAAGTGTCCCAAAATTTCCATACATTTTTGAACTTTCCTATTGTGTTACCGCTATACAAAGTAAATGGTAACACAATAGGAAATATATCTTTGGGACTTTTTTTGTCCTACCAGGATCGAAAGAGCTCCTGATTCTGAGTGGGAATAACATAAAACTAATACTGGAAAAAATTACAATTAATAGTAGTGGCATTTTTTTGAGAACGCTCTCATATGGAACTGGGTTGGATAAGGTTGGAAGATCGAAATCACCCAATATTACGTCAACAGCGAAGTATGAGGATTTTTCAAAGCCAAAGATTGTTCTCAAGTGTTCCTAACTTTCAGGAACAGAAGATACATGAACACGTCGTTTCAGGGACATTTTAAGTCCAGTGGATCCGGTTAATGTCCCAATAATCTGCGTTCACGATATCTCTGTCTGTATTTAACCCAATGCACAAAGAGAGAGACTCGAATTATTAACCGGACGCGTATTTTTTACTCCGAATGTTACCCAAATAATAATTTTTCCTAACGATACTTTGAGATATTAGTGAGGTTTAGAAGTCCATCTTGGAGGGAGCGGGCGATGGCTCGGGCGACTTGCCCCCCAGCTTGGCGAGGTGGCTAACTTTGGTGGCAAATTTAACGAAGCTGAGCCCTGACACCTGCGGCTCGGGCTTCTGGCCGCCCTCTTGGAATGCCGCGTCCAATGAACCTGTGATTATAAAAAAAGGGTTGGTTTTCTTTCATGATTAGCCGTGTTAACAAAGGACGCATGCCTCGGCCGAGCACGCCTCGCCCGAGCGTGCGCGCTCAGTGTAAACGTGTCTCGGCGAGCCACGCCTCGCCCGAGCGTGCGCGCTCAGTGTAAACGTGTCTCGGCGAGCCACGCCTCGCCCGAGCGTGCGCGCTCAGTGTAAACGTGTCTCGGCGAGCCACGCCTCGCCCGAGCGTGCGCGCTCAGTGTAAACGTGTCTCGGCGAGCCACGCCTCGCCCGAGCGTGCGCGCTCAGTGTAAACGTGTCTCGGCGAGCCACGCCTCGCCCGAGCGTGCGCGCTCAGTGTAAACGTGTCTCGGCGAGCCACGCCTCGCCCGAGCGTGCGCGCTCAGTGTAAACGTGTCTCGGCGAGCCACGCCTCGCCCGAGCGTGCGCGCTCAGTGTAAACGTGTCTCGGCGAGCCACGCCTCGCCCGAGCGTGCGCGCTCAGTGTAAACGTGTCTCGGCGAGCCACGCCTCGCCCGAGCGTGCGCGCTCAGTGTAAACGTGTCTCGGCGAGCCACGCCTCGCCCGAGCGTGCGCGCTCAGTGTAAACGTGTCTCGGCGAGCCACGCCTCGCCCTAGGCATGCGGCCGAGCATGCGTCCGGTTATCCGATGTAGACACAGCTATTATTGCTTGCAGACAGGAGAAAAATATATCCGTTTGAGAACCCATACCGCCATAAGAAATGTTACCTACGTGAACTTCTTTGCCTACGACAAGGTAGGTATAATCATCTCAACAAAGAGGAGAGAACAACAAACTGTAAAGATAGTTACTGTGCGCGCTATCTGCGCAGTAATAGACACCATAACAGACTGATCGCCGAATCGCACAGACTTGCCAAGTCAGAGCGATCCGCGTTTTATCTGGGCCCCTCTATTTACAATCGCCTGCCAGACTCTGTAAGAGATGCAACTTCCATCGCAGCATTCAAGGTTAGGCTGAAAAAGTGGTTGACGCAGGAGTCACTCTATTCATATGAAGAATTCTTTAGTTTACCAATAATTATTTAAAGGTATAAAATTATAGTGCGACATATTGTATATTGTTTATCAATATTTGTATATTGTTAGATAATTTAAAAATAAAAGTTAAGACAATTGACATATAATAAGAAATACTGTAATTAATCATATATATTTAAACACAACTTACTGTTGTGCAACTGTTGATTTTGGAATAAGATGAGTTAGTGTGTTTGACGAAATTACACCTCGTCGAATTTACCCATGATTCACAAATAAATACCCTGCTTCGTCCTACGGCTCATTTTACAACATTGGCTAACTATTGCCTATAACTAATCAAGAACATTGTAGTTATAATTCTGGCACAAGATTCGGAAAATA
The DNA here is from genome assembly GCA_963854355.1 of Epinotia brunnichana. NCBI lineage: Eukaryota > Metazoa > Arthropoda > Insecta > Lepidoptera > Tortricidae > Epinotia > Epinotia brunnichana. Next base: position 7,370,329 of record OY977953.1, on the reverse strand, counting down.
GAAGGTGCCAGAAATCCGCTACTAGGTAGCGGTCTGCTCGTAGGCGCTTTTTTCTACATACGGTTTTTTGTATGTTGTCAGCTGCGAGTGTCGTACCTACTACAAAATCGTCGGCAGTAAATCCATACTAAAAATGTGAAAGTGTGTCTGTATGTCTGTTGCCTCTTCACGCTTAAACCGCTGAACCGATTTAGATGAAATTTAGTATAGAGATAGTTAGTCCCGGGGAAGGACATAGAATAGTTTTTATCCCGGAAATCATGCCCTAAGGGGTTGAAAGTTTGTATGGAGCTACGTGTGTTAATAAACGTGAACTCACTCTGCTGCGGCGACACGACCGAGCTCTGCTGGGACCCTCTGTTGTCCTCCATCGATTTAGATTTCTCCGTCTTCTCGTGAAGCAGTTCCAGTGCTGCGAGCAATCAGCCGAGATTTAACTAGCTGTACGGTAAGTTAAATTATTTTATCTTATCTAGATCGGCTTGGCAAATAAGTCAGATAGTATTTGATGAGATAGCATCGGACGTCTGATTTCTTAGTAAGTATATAGAACAATAGATGCATTTTCAAGAATCTTCCAGCTATGATAGCCAAGTAGGTATAGTCGCCATCACATACATAGGTACAGTCGCCATCACATACATAGGTACACTATAGGTGTTCAAAAATATCGGCACAAGCACTCTAATGCCTTGAAAATAGAGGTGTGTTCCGATGTTTGTGAGCTGCTTGTTTGCTCCGATGTAGGTATGTGATGGCTACTGTACCTACTAATGTTAGGAAACTTGCATACCTGCTTACGTTACTACAAGTCTAAGATCGCGTTTACCCACAGGCGTTATTTCGCTCGAAATTACACCTGTGCGTAAACGCGGCCTAAGGGTCAAATGGTAAAAAAAACGCGCCCGCGCAAGCTAAAACTAGCATGCTTCCCATACTAAACTGCCTCTAGCCGCTATACAATTTTGAATCTTACTAGCTGCCCATACACACATTTTACAAGACTCATAATTTACTTTAAAAACAAAGTTTTTGACCGACTTCAAATCAGTAGGTACTTCGCCTTATTTGAAAAGTTCCCTCGATTTCTCCAGGATCCCATCATCAGATGACCATGGGACCACCTGGGATACATACCCCATCAAACCGCGAACTTCGAATGTCGAAGCTCGGGTATCTCCATCACTAACGCACTTACATAACTCGAGTGCCAGGGATGCAGATATACGAACGATCTTCGTGGTAGCGCCGCAGGCGTCTCGAGTACCTATAATCGGGGAACATTCATAAAGAATAAAAGATTCCGATGAACTGAGAACCTCCTCCTGTTTTGAAGTTGGTTAAAAATACGTTAGCAGAATAGAATCTGCTCTCGCTGATTGGAGTATGTGTACTCTGAGTTCTAATTGAGTGTAAACTATAATAAACAAGGTGTAAAATACACGGCCCTTCGGATCCAGACCAAGTAAACAGCTTGCTTACTTGATTAGCCAGCTGTGAACATTGGAAACTGAACATAAATAAAACATGCTGTTAAATTAACTTTCTCTGAAATTCTTTCGACACGGCACAATGCACAATTTCAATGATCTATTAGCCGTTAAGAGGATTGTGAACCTGTAAATTTTCATACAAAAAGCGATAACGTTTTTCACCCCGTAAACATAGTTCGATTTTTATAATTTTTAGATAATTTGTAGATATAATGAAAAACTAGGTCTGTACGTTTTGATTTTTAAGAAATATTGCTCACGTTAAAAGTTATTAGCATATAAAAATCTGTATTTTTGACTTAAAAACTTTGTTTACAGTTTTATTTTTTTCTAATTAATCTAAACTGATTAACTAAAAAACGAAAACCTACAGACATAGATTAAAGTGTAATAAATCGAATAATACCAAAATTGTTTCATTTGATAAAGGTTTAGGGGGGTAAAAACGTTATCACCCGAAACAATATTTCAACAAGAAACTGTAGGCAATTACCTGCAGGACTGGCAACTCTCTCTATCGCACGATACGGGTGAGGCACAGAGCGGTGTGAAACAGATATCATTTTTTTTAAATACCTACTCTCGCCGCGTATGGACACTTCACAATCCTCTTAAGGTAAAAACGTCATATTGCTCGACGCTGTACAGTCGCGGGTGAACGAATACGTACATAAATAATGACATAAATATCTGTACATGACTCATATCATCGTCATAAAGGCGTGTACAGATATTTATGTACAGTCAACCAATTTGATTCCTAGGCCATCATAGAACCTTGCCGTTGTAAATGCTATATCAATACGGGTTACTAGGATTATTGCGTCGCTATGTAGCAGTTAAAATGACAGTGTTCTACGGTGGCCTAGGAATCAAATTGGTTGACCGTACGCATTCGTTCACACTCGACTGTACTAGTATTATACGATTTGGGCACTCTACACTACCGGTCAAAAGTTTAAGTTCACTCTTTGTTTTAGGTACAAATTAGTACTTTTGGGCAATATTTTTTTGCAGTTCGGAAGCCGAAATTTGTTTCCAAATGATCCGTTATTGTTTACAGAGATGTTTTTGATTATAGTCAGACACAATTTACGTAGATTTCTAAACAACTCATTCCCTAAAAACCAACACCTATCTGAGCATTGTACGTTTTAAGTGGCAAGGCCCAGCCTTTGCCGTCATTCATATAAGATTTTAGGGAATGCGTTATTTAGAAATGTACGTGAATTGTGTCTGACTAATTAAACAAATCTCTGGAAACAATAACGGATCATTTGGAAACAAATTTCGGCTTCCGAACTGCAAAACATTATTGCCCAAAAGTACTCATTTGTACCTAAAACAAAGAGTGAACTTAAACTTTTGACCGGTACTGTATGTCAAAGTGACATGGCTTAAATTCGAATGAAGAAAAATCCTCGTAGTTCGTATTTAACCCTGCTTTGATATAGAGTGTACAGCGCAATGTTTAATAATTTTATATTGAATTTTATTTTGAATTTGTATTATTTAATTACTATGAAAGTATGAAAGCTATTTGAATTTCAGTTTATTTTATGGATCGCTATAAATATCTTTCAAATAATGTTGGAATCATTGGATCCGCTAACGATAACGCAGGTAAAGCAAAGATGGCAGCGGTCAGTCCTTGGATGGGTGACCGCCTGTTTGAGTGGTTACTATAAATGAGCTCTTCCGTGCTTTGGAAGGCACGCTAAGCAGTTGATCCCGGATGCTGTATATAACCTTAAGAACCTCTAACAGTCGAGTTGCCCACTCACTTGACAAAGGGGGGACAACTTTTTATTGTCACTTGCGTCCGCAGGAGCTACCTACCACAACCCTGCACGTGTCCCCGTACTAAAAAAGTGACAAACTCAAAGGTCAAATAATGTATGCATAACGATTAAATAAATTGGATCCGCTAAAGTTACGTTTCTCCAATAATGGACACTTATCGATAAAAATATTTTTAACTGTATCTACATTGTAACAAAAAACCGGCCAAGTGCGAGTAGGACTCGCGCACGAAGGATTCCGTACCATTATTTATAAAAACGGCAAAAAAATAACGTTTGTTGTATGGGAGCCTCCTGTAGCCTAATGGTAGTGACCCTGCCTACGAAGCCGGAGGTCCCGGGTTTGAATCCTGGTAAGGGCATTTATTTGTGTGATGAGGACCTAAAATAGATACATTAATTTTGAATTAACAAGTTTTATTTCATGTTATATTAATATCCTGTCCCATGAAATAAGCCATAAAAAGGACCTATACCAAATCATTACATAATCCTAGTGTCCATTATTGGGGTCTACCCATTACTGGGTCCAGAGAAATGTCCATTACTGGAGATTGGGAGACCATAACTGGTGATTTGACATATTTTTGCTTATTCCAATTTTTCTCTTAATCTATGTCGCTTCAATTAGTAAAAAGCAAATATTTCATTTCTTATACGGATATATTTTATAGTTTTTACTCATAATTATTGTTCCAAGTACAAACATTATTATTTTATTGTTGATGAAAATACACGACCTCCTTAAAGTATCCATTACTGGCGCCATCACGTTAGTATGCTTTAAAACAAAAACCTACCGTCACTTAACGACATGGCGTCCATCTTGGTGTCCTGTATAGTCTCCAGCTCATGGCGGAACTTGGCGGTGATCTTGCGCCGTTGATAGTCCGCCTCGATCTGCTGCTTCGTGCGCGGGATGCGAAACCGGAAGCAGCAGCACACCATCACGACTGCCATTAACGACAAATTCAAAACAAAATTTGCTAACAAATATTCCCTTGAAAAAGTCGTATCTTAGCACCAAATCAGTACTGAGATATGAGGTTTTTCAAAGTTGTGGAAGATTGCTTGCAAGTTTCGGTTCACTGGCGACATGTCACGTGGGGTAAGACCGATATACTTATGTGAAAAGATGATGAGTAAATTGACCCAATGATTAGTAATAATAATAGATTATTGGATTCGTTTAGAGGAAAGCATTATTTAGGTATTATTTAAGTTTATCGTCAATAAATTGCAAATAGTAATTACTAATTAGTTACATTTACATCCGCGCATGATCGTCTGGTAAGTGCTATTAAAATATGCGTACTTAAAACTGTCACCGCGCCTAAACAAATGAACATTATATGCCAGAGCTTCATCTCGCCCATCACTTTCTTCTCCAGCCATTGCGGCTCTTCCATACCCGCGAAAATCGCATCCCCGGCGAAATCCATTGCACTCGTATATTTTCAAATTATTAGACAAATAAAAATCCCTGTAAACAGGACGCGACCGCTAAACGGTTCACTCGGAATAAAAACTAATTGTCTCTATTCCTAGGAGTGGTTTAGCCACACCTTGTATTACGCTATCAACCCCCGGCACTCCCGTAAATTAGTTTTGACTCAATACATGGATTCCGTGTGACGTTCCTTCAAAAGTTCAAATAACATTTCATGTAATGCTCACTGAAGTACCGCGTGCATTTGTTTATGTTAATTTTTATCGTGATATTATAATCGAGTGCAGTGTGTTGTTTCGGTTAACTGTTTAAAAATTCCCGCTCGTGATACGTGTGAATTAGTTATTAGTGTTGCTACATGTGAACAATGTAGAGTCTGGGATGTAGAGCGCAAATTAAACACGTCTTAAAATTCAATAATTATTTCAAACATTTCTTCGTTTGTTAAAATAATTGATATTAAATATTAATTATACATCTCATGACGCTTCACTCATATGTTACAGCTCTATTTAGATTTTTACTCGAATTTGTGATGTAAATGAATTATTTATAGTTGAGGTGATTTTATTACTTGTTTTTATTTAAATTATGTCCATTCAATAAAAAAAACCATCGATCTAATTAAGAAATACTGGCCAGGAATAATAATGCGTGCAATGTCCTAATTGGAATTTATGAATGAAATTCGTATTGGACTGCTGGTATTTTTTCTACTGGCAACTGTCACATCTTGTTTCTCTTTCGTTTAACGACTGTTTCACCTTCCCGCAGAAAATAGGGTGTCGAATCTGTCCTATAACCTCCGCTATATTTATTACTATTTAAAGATCGAAGATGAATCTTTTATGATAATTGTGGTTCAATTCGTGTAAAGGTTGTTCTAAGTGATGTTGTGTAAGATCGTTTGCATTCTTGCGGTCATTCTGTAGCGTTTGTAAAAATTAAACATGGCCTCGAACCGAGGACTTCAGATCGGATCCGCGTGGTTTCAACGGAAGCTGAACTTGAGGCCGCAACACCGAGGCGTGCACCTCGTCACTGAGGAGATCCTCAAGCAGGTGCCCGAGCTCTCGTTGTTCGCGATCGGCCTCTGCCACATCCAGAGTGAGTACCAGTATACGCTAGGACGTCGTTCCTACTTCTACATTGCTGCACTCCCTCCCACTTGTCAATTTGCGCTATATAACAATCTCGCGCGATTTTCGGTTTACAATAAGAAAAGGGAGATTTCCATCAATGTCGATAACGCAGTGGTCAGATGACGATAGTAGTAAGACAGTGCGTGAAGTGTCAAAATGCGTAACGTTCGTAAACCGGCTGACGAGAGGGTACGTTGTTTTCAGTAATGCACACTTCGGCGAGTCTCGCGCTAAACGAGAGCTGGGACCCCGACGTGCGGGACGACATGGAGATGATGCTCAACAAGATCGTGCCCGAGGGCCTGCCCTACCGCCACTCATGCGAAGGCCCCGACGACATGGTAATTACACACTTCAACTTACTACTTATCCATAAACATTGTGTTTCGAACTTCCCAATGCTAACAATTCAAACTTGGAACATTCTTAGGGTGTCAGCTGTTTGTTTATAATACCATTTTAATTGACACTTGTTTGTTAATTAATGTCTGAAGGTGACCTAGAGCAAAGAATGTATATGTTGCTGTAATTCCTTATCTAATATCCGACATACCTAAGCAAAACATCTATCAATAGTCAATATACTGTAGAAGTGTAGACTGTTAATATTTCATATTTTTTTCTTATTATCTTGTTTATCAACAGACTAAATCTGATGACAATTGTATCAGGCATTACTATTACTGGCTGGTTGCTTGCACTTTCAAATGTAGAACAAATGTTTTTATAAATTATAAAACGAAACAAAAGAGAGATTTAAATTTTCATATGGTCAAGAATTCATGAAATATATATAACATTCCTGTTTTACTATTACAACAAATGCTTATAAAAGAAGATAAGAGAAAGAAATAAATAAATTTACATGTTTCCTAGTGGGAAACTATTTCATTTCTTAACACTTAGCTTTAAAATTATTTTACGTACTAACAAACATGGATTCTTGTTTTTTTTTATTTATTTTTTATTGCTTTAATTCTCATGTAGCAGGATTATTAGTGTAGCAAGGTGCAGGGGACAGGAGCAATTGAGACTTAAGCATCATTCCCCTAGCATTTCTCGTTTGTACTCTAAATGAGCCTGGTTCCCCTAATCCCACTAGACGAAGGTGCTAGTTTAACGAAGGCAACTGCGATCTGACCTACCAACCCTATGGTCCCAGACAACGACAGACCTTGTTGGGATTAGGCCAGTTTCTTCACTATGGTTTCCATCTAACAATACATCATACATTTTAGTAATATTTTTTTAGAATCATATTCACTACTCATGTACATTGCTGCCTCTTCGCATAAAAGTAGTATATAGTTTTTAGCATTGAAGTTTCTGGTCTAAAAATGTAAATGTGTTGTCCCACAGCCAGCTCATGTGAAAGCGTGCTTCCTGGGTTCCTCACTAACAATCCCCATAACGGACGGGAAGCTAAACCTGGGTACATGGCAGGGAGTGTGGCTCTGTGAGCATCGGAATCATGCAGGCAGTCGGAAGGTGAGTCCGTCAGATTATTATTGACTAACTAGAACATAGTTTCTCAACCAGAGGGTACTTATCCCTGGGGGTAAAACAGCAATTATTCTTCAGGGATCTCAAAATGGTTGAATATACTGGGGTGTTAGTAGTTATTTAAATTCGAGGTGGAAGTTCCCTAATAGGTCAATGAAAAATACCTTACACATAGTGTGAGAAGTTGTCAATTTCTTGGCTTTTGAATGACGTTACCTAACTTACCATCTAGTGGTAATGCTTATACTGAGCCGACTTATTATCATGTTGAGAAATCATATTTTAATTGGTTATCTTTTAAAAACTGGGTGATTGTTCATTAGCAGATGTTTATTTGTATGATGTGGTTTTCTCTGTTATTGCCAAGGACACTAGGGTCTGGGTCCTCCACTGAGGTTTTGTTGTTGATGTTGTAGTGAGCCACATGCTTGTAGTGTAGTGTAGTGTAGTGTAGCACGTTAATAGTGCGATAGTAAAGGGTTGTTTGGTCTGGCTGGTTGCAGGTGGTGGTGACGCTGTCGGGCTGCCCGCGCGACTCGCCGCTGTCGGCCGCGTCGCCGGCCTCGTGCTCCAGTTAGGAGCGGGGGGGGGGCGCGACCCCCCACACGCACACGCACTCGCACTCGCGCCCCTCGTCCAAGAGCACCCGGAGGTAAACACAAGTCCGACACCTAGACCTTAATTCTCGAAGAGCGACAATATGTACATAAGATTAATATTGTGGGTCGCGCGGCCCGCGGTGGGGCTCCCAGTGTAATATAGCTTTTATAGGAATTGAGTCGTGTCGCTCCGCCGGCGCCGCGCGGCTGCGAGCTGTACATACGGTTTGTTTGTGCGCCGGTTTTAACGTACTCGTTGTTTTGTTATCGCGCCCTGTCGATATGTACATAGTTCACGGGCGCCGCTGTAGGTTCGATTGTTGAGAAGGTTGATGTGGCACCCACTTTTACCGTTGATCATCTTCCTAGGAGGTAGGCGGGGACGGTTCATATCGATTGACGATTTTTCACTCCTGCACTCGTTCAATATTTTCCAAGTTCACCGGAGACACTATATTTTTTAACATGACCGCACATTAGGCATTTGTACGACGTCGGACACTCGTTTTACTATACCGATTTTGTATGTAATGTACCGGGATAATCGGTTCGCGTATCGTAAGAGCTGAGGTAGGTTATATAGTTAAGTCTACGTCTACGATAGCTCCCTTCTCTCTCCGTGTTAGGTTAGTCTATAATAGTACGTGAAACGAGTCCATAGCTTTAAATGTGTCACGCCCGTTGTATCAACGGGTCCCTCGGGGCGACTATGAGCTAACATTCAGTACTCCTAGGTAGTAGTTGTATATCATTACTGTAAGATCATGTAAGTGCCTCGGATTTATGGGGTGGTCATATATCGTTTGAGTCGACGCTACCGTCGACGGCTGCTTGCTCTACACTCTTGTCCTAAATTGCGAACAATTAATATTTTTTTCTTATTACGATATACTATGTAATAGACTTAAATGTTTTGTTTGGCAATGTGTACAAAAGACGCATTTGTATAGTTGTATGTCTTCCTATGTAAGTTCCATCACGATAGAGCGCGGTAAGTGGCTATTGGGATCATGTCTCTGGTATTCCTGATCGGTATTAGGGTAATTAAACTGTTACTATCAGAGGTCCGAAATAACATTCCGCTTTCTCGGTTACTAGAGGAAAGCTGAAGACGTAAGAATAGATGTAGTGGGCATCGATCGTTGCTTGCGATGACGGTCCGGGAATGATCTCAGTTTGTACATACATTCCTTTAGTTTCGCATTCCGCTTTACACGTCCCATCGAGATCGCTTGTGTGGCACAATTTTACACAAGAGACTTAGTTAGGAGTTAATAAATTATAAATAGTAGGATACGGTGGCGTTAAGGCACTCTGGGCGAGCGCTCGGTCGTTTTGATACCGCGTTGTACAAAGTAGATGTCACAGACATGACCCATTCGTCTCATGGACAAGTTAGACTTACCTCACTTAGGCAGCTTGTACGTTCATACTCGGCCTTTTAGACTCACCTTTGTATTGTATACCTTTACGGGTTCTTTTTTTATTGTTTATCTTATTAAGTACTTTTTTGAATCGTTATAAACCAGAGCTTTGAGCTTGTCTTATTAATTGTAAAGGGTATCTTTATATACTTCACTTTGCACAATGTGCTGTTTGACGATTTCATATTTTCGCATGTTCTACGGTTTTTCACGAATATTCTATTCTGTTTTTCTCTTTTGATAGATTCGGGAAGTGGGCTAAGGGGTGGCATTAAGTGCTTTTTAATACATAATTAAGTAAGGGATGTACATATTTTTTGCATTAATATAATGTACATGCATTATTCCGTGTACATACAGACTCACGTGTAAAAACGTTTCAAGTGCTATTCGTGTATGAGTGTTAGGTAAGCCACTGCCATTGAAGATTTGCCTCTTGTAATATACTCGATTTGTTTTTGTTCTGAAACTGAATATGTTCGGTTTTGTTTCCGCTTTAACGTTATGGTATCAAAAATAGTAAAGATAATAAATATCATAAGTAGAAACGTTTTCCAATGAAGAATAGCGACTGGTTCGCGTAGTTGTAATTCTCATTACTTTGTTTTAATCTTTAAGCGTTTTAAACATGTACGGGGACATTGTTGTTTTTGTTGTGTCATTATAGCTTATAGTGTCCCAGTTTAGGCTGTTCAGTGACAACGAATGTGGCTAGTGTTACATTTTAAGTGACACAAATTTTAGATTCCATTGTATTCCTTGAGTTGAGGACCTATGAGCAATGTTTTACGACCATGTGCACGTTCCCATTAACAAATACCATTTATTTGTCCTCCTATGTATGATGCAATGAGTGTTTCACAATTTCAAATATATTATTAAGCGTAACAAATTCACTATAAGGGCACGAATTTTATCTAATTATTTAATCAGTATCATTAATTTGATAATTAATAAACTTATTGCACATAGGAAACGAGGTTGTAATCAAGATTAATAAAATAACCAAGAAGGGAGACAAATAATTTGCGTGTATATTATTTAAGATCAATTATTATATCAATATTGTATGATTGTACAGTCTTGGACACTACTGCTGGTTGCGTGCTCACATGTGACGTCTGAACATTCTGTCACGATCAAATTTAATTGTATCATATAACTTGTACAATATAAATATATAGATCCACAATTATGAAAGAGATTAAATATTTGCAAAAGTTAAATTCTATGTGTTTTATTTTACTACTTAGCTAAGTTAATTTCAGTCGATTTAGTGTGGGTCTAGTTTAGTTAAAGTTAGTGGTCTCTTATTCATAGAGTAAGTATTTGGCATCGGCGCTCACGTCGCCGTCTCCGCGCTGCTGATGTTGTACGGTCCGGGGCCGGCTGTGGACAATACACCTTATTACTCAAAGATACTACATTACACTAGGTATATGGGCATTTAAAAACATTCGTTCACCCAATGATAATTAACAAAACACACGCTCACGCTAGTGAGTTGTTAAAAAAAATTATATGTGCATTTAAAAAAATTCGTTCACCCAATGTTTTAACAAAACACACGCTCACGAAATTACATGGGCATTTTTAAAAATTCGTGCACCCAATGCTAATTAATAAAAACACACGCTCACGCTATGAGTTGTTAAAAAAATTAACTCAGTGTCAGTTTTGTGACGAAAATTTAGCGTTCAAATTATGTGAAAATGAACTTGTTTCACATTTAAATAACGTGTTTATGCATATAATCTATAAATTGAAAAGAAAAAGTTAATTTTTATACAAACTGAATACTTAATTGTCGTCACAAAACTGACACTGAGTTAATTTTTATTTAACAACTCACGCTAATTGGGTACCTACATGAATTGTTAAAAATGTTGTTGGCTACATTTGTGAAGTCTAAATATTCATTGTCCATATTATGTCCATCACAAGCTTGCTCCATTTAGTAGTAAGTGCGTAGATAGTCTACGAGAAATTGTGACACCAATTTAATCATTATCATGTGTCTGACATTGATCGTCAGTATTATGACGGCCATTAACTGCTATCTAATTAAAAAATAAAAAATAAACGCCCACTGCTGAACACAGGCCTCCCCCAAAGAGTGCCAAAGTGACCGGTCCCGCGCTACCCGCATCCAGCGGATACTCGCGACCTTTACCAGAGGGGTAATCACGTAACGTTCCGAACGCGTGTTAAGACAATCCAACTGTCATTTTTCCATATAAAAATTGACAACTACCTAACGTGCGTACAAAGCGTTACGTGATCGTCCTGCAGGTCATCAGTCCACCTTGTGGGGGGGCCTACCCACGCCGCGCCTTCCGGTACGTGGTCGCCACTCGAGAACCTTTCCGCCCCAACGGCCATCGGTTCTATGTGAAATTATTATATTTACCACATAATGATGAATAGTACTTTCGGGCCGAAAGTACTATTCATCATTATGTGGTAAATATAAACCGAAAGTTTCGGCCCTCTAACAAAAGACGTTTGACAGTTAGAAAACTCAAAATATGCCATGTCGCTCTACCGCATTTCGTCTAGACGAAAGACTAGTTAAGGCTGTCGCGTTTTGAGTGACAGGGACGTCGGCCGCGCAACTACGTGCAAACGTCACTCATATAACACTCTAATTTATGGTGTCAAGCGGCCTTGAGACTTGGCTAAATGCAGTGCACTAACTGCAGTCACACTCACTGATTAGAGCGAGATGGTTTATCTCTCCTCCCCCAGTTAGTGATGCACTGCATTTAGCCAGGTCTAAAGTCTAAAGGCCTCTTTACAGGCGGTGTCTGCCGCGTTCAGGTGAATTTGCACCTCGGAGATGTCTTCTACGAAACATCTACCACTGGATCACACCTGAAAAACTGGCTACCGACTTTGCAGCATATCCAAGATCTACTAAACACGACCATTATCTCATTCCATCTCACCCAAATTCTCACCGGACACGGCTACCACAAATCCTACCTATATTTTTATTTTTATTATTTTGTTTGTGGGCCTTAATATGCCGCTTCGACCAGCAAGTGATCTATTGTGGCAGCCCTTGTTTTAGAGTTCACCGTTAAGTCCCGTTGCCTCCAGGAAATTCCAGATTCTTTGGGCGGTGATATGTTGTACTTCTAATTATTAATAATCCTACCTATACCGCTTCAAGATAACCACCGATGACCGTTGCCCGTGCGATGGAAGCACCTCACAATCCATCGACCACCTTTTAAAATACTGCCCGAAATTCACAAACCCGAGATTTAACCACGAAATCACCTGTCATAATCTCCATATAGAACCATACAACCTGCAGGAAATCATTCGTAAAGAAACTACAATAGCCTCATTTTGCAAATTCGCGGCCTCCATAGATAATAACCTGAAAAAGTTCAATGGCTCATAGTTCACTCTCCATTCCACCCATCATCCATTACAACCATCACTCATCAATCTCATCATTTATACACAGAATCACTAGTTCCATTAGAAATCATTTACCATAAAGTAACCGCGGATTCAGTCGCCCGTATCCCTCGCGGGGGCTGTTTTCTGAATAACAAAGAGATAAAAAAAAAATTGTTTGTCTATAAAGTCGGTTTACGGACGATAATTTTACGTACAAACTTTGGACCCCCATTCCTCGTCCTCAGAGGGTGAATTTTGCAAAATCCTTTCTTAGTGCACCCCTAGACCGTATAAGGAACCTACGTGCCAAATTTGGAATCTCTAGAACCAGTGGTTTGGGCTGTGCGTTGATATTTCGTGCGCGCAGCCGGCGTTCATCGATTTATAAGACGTTATCACGTCAAAAACTTTACCTTCAAGTTTAACTTTAGTCTGCACGGTGGTCATGCTGGTCTTGAGCTTGTCCAACGCGTCTCCGAGCCCGGTCTTGATCTGGCCGAACTCCTGGGTGACGAGCGACAACCGCCCCAGTAGGTAATTCAGGTTGTCATTAACCTCCTCCATTCGCGTCGTTATTGTGCTGACCTGCGGAATCATTAAGTACGATTTTTTACAACCATCAAAATAATTGTACATATTATGAATGCGGCTGATGAAGTAATTGAACTTTTTCTTATGTAAAGTTTGAAATGTAAGTTTAGATTGTAGCGCGTGTTCGTAGCGGCGCTGGCGGCGCATGAAAATTTTCGATGGGCAACCCGAAACAAAAAAGTTTTGAAAGAGTTTAGACTCTAAACTTTACAGTATACATCGTAAATTCACCGTTAAAATTTTCAGTAGATTCCTTAGCAAAAAAGAAAAAATACGTCTTTTTTTTCTTTTAGTACTAAAATATTGAGACAGCAGCTGAAAGATATCTTTAAAAACATGCGTCCGTGGATACCGCGGGAGGCGGCAAGCGCGCCCCTCCCCCCGCACCGGTAACCCCGAGTTCTCACTCGGCTCCCGATAATCCACACGTTACTAATTATTTATTCGGAGAGCACAGCACATTTCATTTTATGTGAAGCACAGATCCAACGCTTACGAAATGAGAGTCGTCACGCAAGAGAATCAAGTTCTAACACACCCGCTGGCCATGGTGGATCCTGACCGGCGCGCCCGGCCAACAAGTGACTAGAGCTATTATTATATGTATAGATTATGTATCCCTAGTATCTTTGAGTGCTCCAGGCCACAAGGTAGGTACTGCAAAACTTTCCACCAGTATCGGCAAAAACATAAACCATCAAGACTTGTTACTATATTATGTCACCCTAGTACCCGCAAAGTCAACACTGCCCCTTATGGCTTGGATAACATCAGAAAAATATATGTTATGTTGTTGTATTTAAGTAATACTTACCTTGTACTATGCGTCCCTAGTGGGCTGTCACCTGCTATTCTAAGGAATAATTGATTTATAAATTACACCAACTATTGTACTCACACCCACACTCCACATGCACACAAACAGCTATTTCACACACTTCTATACTCACCTAAGACTAAATCATACCTTTTCACTTCTCATGCTCTAAAAGTTCGTCTTTATGTCGTGCGTAGGCGACATAAAGTCGCTTTTTATGCTCTAGAGCATAAAGTAAAATCTTCGTCGAAGACCAAGGCAATCGCTGCAACAGCCACACGAACATCTTTAACTTCATACAACAACCTCTTTATTTTATTTCGTTTCGTTCGTATTCTAAGACCAAGGCAAAGATACCAACAGCCAAAGTACACAATAAAACTTCATGAAATAAACTTATAATTTGTATTTCGTCTCATTTACTATATTTACGTGTTGCTGTTTCATTTCCTCGCAATCGAAGTGAAAAGTAGAGTGTACAACTCGTCCATAAAACCCATTTTACTCGAGACGTTTATCCATCCGAGCGAGCTTGCGAGCGAGGATAGATATAAAGTCGAGTGCGTTTTATGCACTTGTTGTACAATCTACTATTGTTTCATATTTCCCTAGTAACCCAAAGCATGACTGCATTACCCTACGACGGGGATACGTCTTTACAATATGTATATCGGTCCTCAGCTACAACCTAATATAGTTGTTATTTTCTAAGCCGTCCGTTCCGCACTAAAGAACGCCGCACTGCAGAACGGACGGCTTAGAAAATAACAACTATACCACCATCCATGCTCTCCTGGTCCTGCCCCTCTGAAATTCAAATTGCAAATACTCTCACCCTACACGCACATCCACTTACTATTGCTTTGCGCCAACGATCTATGCACGCCTGGTAACTGCAACCTATCCCCCTACATGGTAAAACATTTGCTGATTGATCCTCCGGGACCCGAAGCACAGATAAGTAATAGTACAATCGAAGTAACATTTTTTCGACCACCTCAACTCTCTGTACCCCTATCCCCTCACCGAAGTTATTAGCAATACTTTTTAGTTGCGTGTTGGCTTCATTATACGGCGATTTGTGATTAAGGGGACGTAAGTTCGTGGTCTTATCTCCCTCTCACTGAGCATAAGCGTGAGCGAGATGGTGTTTTTTGATTTTAATTTTTTGTTCGTTTTAATAAATAAAAAAGTAATAGCTGATTTCCCTCAAACATGACATTGTTGATTTTTAGTAAATTTTAATTTGTTTAGCTGTTGTGCATAATTTGTTATGATTTTTTAAAGTGTATTTTAAACCTATGTTCGTGATTTTTTTCTAACGAGCGAAAGTCAAAAACTCAAGATTTGAATAGCTCATTTCCCTCGAAAAATGCCTCAAAATTGCTAATTTAATTTAAGGAAGCCGTATTATAATCCAAACAAGAGCTACGATTTTTTAAAAATCAGTTTTTGGAGCTCACGTCGCCTTAAGAGATTTCCTTTTGCTGAGTTGGTCCTTGCGACTCATAGATGGATTTAAGAAGGGGAGCCATCAATAGTAGATTGTACAACAAGTGCATAAAACGCACCATTTTACTCGAGACGTTTATCCATCCGAGCGAGCTTGCGAGCGAGGATAGATATAAAGTCGAGTGTAAAATGGGTTTTATGGACGAGTTGTACACTCTACTTTTCACTTCGATTGCGAGGAAATGAAACAGCAACACGTAATAGTAGATTGTACAACAAGTGCATAAAACGCACCATTTTACTCGAGACGTTTATCCATCCGAGCGAGCTTGCGAGCGAGGATAGATATAAAGTCGAGTGTAAAATGGGTTTTATGGACGAGTTGTACACTCTACTTTTCACTTCGATTGCGAGGAAATGAAACAGCAACACGTAAATATAGTAAATGAGACGAAATACAAATTATAAGTTTATTTCATGAAGTTTTATTGTGTACTTTGGCTGTTGGTATCTTTGCCTTGGTCTTAGAATACGAACGAAACGAAATAAAATAAAGAGGTTGTTGTATGAAGTTAAAGATGTTCGTGTGGCTGTTGCAGCGATTGCCTTGGTCTTCGACGAAGATTTTACTTTATGCTCTAGAGCATAAAAAGCGACTTTATGTCGCCTACGCACGACATAAAGACGAACTTTTAGAGCATGAGAAGTGAAAAATAATAAATGAGACGAAATACAAATTATAAGTTTATTTCATGAAGTTTTATTGTGTACTTTGGCTGTTGGTATCTTTGCCTTGGTCTTAGAATACGAACGAAACGAAATAAAATAAAGAGGTTGTTGTATGAAGTTAAAGATGTTCGTGTGGCTGTTGCAGCGATTGCCTTGGTCTTCGACGAAGATTTTACTTTATGCTCTAGAGCATAAAAAGCGACTTTATGTCGCCTACGCACGACATAAAGACGAACTTTTAGAGCATGAGAAGTGAAAAATATTTATTATAGCGATTATTAGCGATATTTATTAAGCTATAATATTATATAAGCAAGCTTGGTATCATTTTCGTATAAATCAAGGACGCCGAATTCATTCCTGATATTTTATTTTAACTTTTTTCAACGTAAAAAGGAAAGAAATTAAAATTTACATTGTCTTGTTTTCTTAAAATATTGTTAATATAATAAATAATGTACTTAAACAAGAAATTAAATATTTACTTTTTGAAAACATACGATTGTAAAAGAGTCCTTATGGAATGGTTAAATGGACTTGGCTATGAAGAAACTGAAGCGCTGCTTCACACAGGAAATTAAGACTTAACTTGAATAGCATTGTATAATGATAAAAGATAACCACCACACACCCGCACTTGAACACATTCCACGCTCACTACATACATACACACACACGCGCACACACACATACACTCACCGCACGCACACACGCACACATACACACACGCATACGCATGTACAGACACTCTCACACGCACTCTGCTTCACATTAATGCATGATTGTTTAATCTATAAGTTTAAATTCTACTCTAATATTACAAAATCTACGTAAAAGTTAAATTTAACTATAAGTTTTTATTATGTACTCACTATATTTGGAAGAGCGAGATCTCCTGATACAGGTATCTCTATACTATACCCACTAGGAGACCTCAACCTTACTCTAAACTAAAGCCTAAGTATTTGGTAAATGAAATAAACATATTTTTTTTTATTTTGAAAATTTTACCTATTTTTTTTTCAGAATAATGACATCATTTATTCATACCTAATGCCTGGGAAAAATTTGATCGGTCATTATTATTTCACCCTGTTTTTAAAGCTTGTATGGGCGCTCCGCCACTGCTATATATAGACACGATTCCAAAAATGATTTCACCGGTAGGTATACAGGATGACTGGTAATTCGACCTATTCCTTGAAAGGGGTTATACTAGAGCTAATATGCAACAATTTATGTCCAGTCAACCAGGGGTCAAAACACGATTATTTTTTAATTTTTCGAGTTTTTAGTTTGTTTGGAAAAAAATCGCCTTGCAGCCTTAAAGTGCTGATTGTGACAAAAATGATTTTTTACCATGCAAATGGAAGTACTTTTGTCACAATCACCATCTTAAGGCTGCAAGGAGATTTTTTTTCATACAAACTAAAAACTCGAATATCTTGGAAACCAGCGAGTTTCGACCCCTGGTTGACTGGACATAAATTGTTGCAAAATAGCTCTAGTATAACCCCTTTCAAGGAATAGGCCGAATTACCAGTCACCCTGTATAAAATGAACCTCCAGCACGGCTATCACAAGACTATCCGTCTCTCTCTTATTAGAAAACATAGAAAGAGAGGTACAGTCACCGGCATCACTATAATTATGATGAATCAAAGGCCTAGAGCCAAGGAATAGAGTTGTCATCAGATATTTTTGGGGCCTTTGTTCCATCATATATTTATGCCGGTGACTGTACTTATAGGGCGAGAAAAATCGAGAGAGCTCGCGTGCCGTTTGCAGGATCGACACAGGCTATATATTTTATCTCGCATCTCCACTATGCGTCTCTCTCTTATTAGACCACTTAGAAAGAGACGGATAGTGCGAGAAAGCTCGAGAGTATGTCGCGGCCGTCTTGTGATAGCCGTGCTGGGTTCACTGTATGCCCGGGTACTGGGCGGAGGTCAAAAATTAATGTTCTTTGTAGTATTCTAATGATAAGACCATTTTGGTGTTATCGGCCAAGCGCGTTACTTGTTTGTATATAAACATTTTCTAAGAAATTATGTCACTGTTATCTCCTAATTTCTGGACAGAAAGACAAAGAGAAGTAAGTAAGTACCTAAGTGTTTTATTAGATTAGAAATAGTAGGTATTATGTAGATCGACCCACTTCGATAATGATTACTTAAATATGATTAAGTTATTATATACAGTGTATGGTACAGGGGAAGACCTAGGCGAACTTTCTCCGATCAAATTGGAGAAATCTTACAGAAAGGCCAGGTCAAAAGTACCCTAAACCGACGAGCATGTATGAGAAATGTTATGAAAGTGAGTGAAGCGAAAGTGGTTTGTCAGGATCGTAGCAAATGGAGATCCGTGATCTCTGCCTACCCCTCTGGGAAAGAGGCGTGATTATATGTATGTATATGTATGTATGTATGGTATGTATATGTATATAGTACCTATTGATAAGTAATTATCAATTTATAACACCCAAACGGATCCTTTTTCTAACTACACACTTCTAAACAACACAACTCGACGTTATCCGAAATCTGACACATGGAGGACAAAGTACCATAATTTATTTAGCTTTACATTTTG
This sequence comes from Epinotia brunnichana, assembly GCA_963854355.1. Lineage (NCBI taxonomy): Eukaryota > Metazoa > Arthropoda > Insecta > Lepidoptera > Tortricidae > Epinotia > Epinotia brunnichana. Next base: position 7,351,315 of record OY977953.1, on the reverse strand, counting down.
GATTTAACTAACTGACGTAAATATAACACTGCCAGACAAGATGCTGTGTGGAACCTGCAACAAACATTTGAAAGGGCAGTCAGGCGGCGAAGGCGACGTTGTTTCTTGTTCGAAATGCGCTATAAAATACCACAATATGTGTCTTAAACTGACTAGAGAGGAAAGCAAGTCGATCAAGTCAAATAGCAACAAATACGTATGTTCAAGCTGCAAGGCACCGCCAGCCCGTACCGGTCCTCCGCCGAAACGCGCAGAGTCCAGCATCCCAAAACAGAATGAAGAAAGCGTTGAAGAAGATTTCATGTCATCTGCCAAGAGCTTAGCATCGATGGCTGTCCCGAGCGAGGTACTGTCGTCCTTCTCTACAACTCTCCAGCAACTACAGCGGGTTTTTGAGACAATGAAGCGGGAGATGAACGATTTTACCACATCACTAAATCACACAGCAGAAGATGTTGCTTTGTTTCGTAATGAAATAACAGAAATGAAAGGACAGCTGAAAGAACTCGATTTTTACAAATCAGAGGTAAAGAACCTGCGCACGGAGGTTTTGGAACTGCGTCAGGAACTCGAAACGAAAGAACAACGCCATTTATTAAAAAACGTTGAAATAACTGGCGTAACAGAAAACCAAGGTGAAAATTTGCAACAAATGGTGACCATAATGTGTAACAAACTAGACGTCCAACTTGATCCACGTGACGTCGACGACGTGCGGCGCGCCGGTCTTCGAGGCGGCGGTGCGGGTGGCGTCGAAAGGCCGCGCCCGATCGTGCTCACGCTGACCCGCCGCGCCCCGCGCGATCAGATCCTGCGCGCCGCAAAAGTGCGCCGCGGACTCACCACCGAAATGCTAGAGATTGCAGGAAACTCCCGCCGTGTCTACATCAACGAACACCTCACTAAAGCAAACAGGATTCTGTTTAGCAAAGCTCGAGCCGTTGGGGCCCAACTCAAATTTAAATTCGTCTGGTCCTCGAACGGGACCATATACATGCGTCGCAGTGAAACAAGCTCGGTATTGAGAGTCTCATCGGAAGCAGTGTTAGACAAGCTCTGCAATAATCCTGCACCTACTGGCCAATCTGAGTCGTTTCGACTCATGCCCGATTAAAAGCGGATCCATTGATTTATCCAACTTTTGGTCAGCATTGTTTGTAATGTCAATAATTGTTGTTCCAAAAGTATACTTTATGTTAGATTTTTATGAAAGCTTTATGTCTCTTTATGGATTAAGAAAAAAACCGTCTTGCGTAAATCGCCTCAACCTCAGAAAAAATAAATTAGAAAAAAATCTTAGGTTAAAAATATATTTGCCACTTTACTACCTATTCAACTCAATTAATAATTGTAAACCTTACAAATCCTATACAAAAACATCCACAGGCGATTACGCACTAATACATTCAAATTGCTTTGAATCTAAAACTTACTGTACGAAAAACATAAATACATCATATGAAATGTTAATTTTACCTCATGAATCTCGAGAAATTAGATACTCGTTTAACAAAAACGCGGTAGCTCAGTTATTTCAATTCACGCTTCCACAACAACAATTTTCCATTTTTACATATCTCAATCCACATCAACTAATGTTGTGGTTACATTATAATTGTACATTCATCAACGTATCTGAACGCAGCTTTTCCATCATCGTAACTTTTCCTTTTACCGTAAAATGGATAGAGCTGAATTAGCAGACGAATTAGATTCTGCTTTTAACATAACTTGCCACGAAATTGTTAACCCAGACGCGTGTATTACCGTTTTCAAATCTAATAAGACGTTTAAAGTTCTAACATATAACATCCGTAGTATTAACAAAAATTTTGATTTTTTTCTCCTAAATTTACACAGAACGCATGTTGAATTTGACGTTCTAATCTTGACCGAATGTAGATTACAGGACACTACATCAATAGACCAAATCTCAGGTTATTCCTCTTACCATACCTCCCACAATATAAATCAAAACGGTGGTGTTGTAATATACGTTAAAGACCTCTGGACCGCAGTCGTATCCGAACCCCGGTTTGATGAAGCATGTTGTCTACTGGTGGACATTCCCAATATAATCACAATTCTAGGTATTTACAGATCCCCTTCTTTCAATAATATCACAAATTTCCTACTTGCGTTAGAAAACACACTCAACACCCTCAGCCAAGTTAACCAGCTAATCATCGCTGGAGACATAAACATTGACATACTCACCTCTAAAATCCAGAGCACTAACGTAACATAATATCTTTGTCTTCTTGCTGAATATGGCCTTTTAGCCGCGATTACCTTACCTACGCGCGAAAGAGCCTGTTTAGATCATATATTTATAAGAACAAACCGTTTAGTCACAGGTCTAGTGTGCGACTTTAATATAACTGATCACAAAGCTTCCGCGATTGAAATCTCATCCCATCCACCGAACCCCTCAAAGCCAAACAGGATTAAAACCACAATTGATTATGAAGCCGTTGCAATGGAGCTTTCTTCCACTGACTGGTGTATCGTTTTGGATGAATCTGATGTAAATATAGCAGCAAATACTTTTATGACAACCGTGAAGAATGCCTTAAAGTCAAATTCGAAAGAAATAAAGATTCCTCGTTCAAAATTCACTCTGAAACCATGGATGACTCCCGGTCTTTTACGCTGTGCCCAACATCGCGATAGATTACATTTAAAGTCCAAACAATACCCAAACGACGCAGTACTACAATTAACATACAATAGATATAAAAACTTTTGTAATAATCTTATGCGAAAACTTAAAGAAGAACACGAAAAACGAGAACTCTATGCTAATAATCATAATACAAAAAAATTGTGGAACGTAATTAAAAATATATGTAACATTAATAAGAAAAATACACACCCAGTCGATCTCATTGCCACCTCTGATCCCATAGACTCCCTAAACAACTGTAATCGATTCTTTTCATCCATAGGTCAAAAACTAGCCGCCGGCTAGTAGCCGGTAATATCATTTCACAAACGGGAGAATCAGAGCAAAATCTAGCAAACAACTATCAATCCAACAGCTGTACGGACAAAATATTCTTTATGCAACCGACTGATTCTAGGGAAATCGAAACTATCATTACACAATTAAAAGATGACAGTGCACCAGGTTTGGATGGAATTAGCAATAAACTTATAAAATTGGTTAGAAACAGTATTATCCAGCCTATTACCCACATTTGCAATCTTAGTCTTAGTTCTGGCTGCTTTCCTGACCTGTGGAAATTAGCATCCGTCACTCCTATCCATAAAGATGGACCAAAAGACAATCCCGGTAACTATAGACCAATTTCTTTACTTAGCTCATTCTCTAAAATCTTGGAAAAACTTGTTAACACACGATTAGTCAATTATCTCGAAAGGTTTGGTCTCTTATCTGATAGGCAGTTCGGTTTTAGGCAAAACCGATCCACGGAAGACGCCACCTCACTTCTTGTTAATCTCGTTTGCTCTTATTTAGATAATAACTCAAAATGCATCGGCGTCTTCCTGGATCTGGCTAAAGCCTTTGATACGGTGTCATTTCCGATTTTGCTCCGAAAACTCCAAAATCTAGGCATACGCGGTGTGCCGTTATCCTGGTTCGAGAGTTATTTGTCTGGAAGGAGACAACTCGTCAAAGTAGGTTCCTTCAGAAGTGCCATGGAGCAAATTAATTTTGGCGTACCGCAAGGAAGCATCCTTGGCCCCACTCTATTCATTATCTATATGAATGACATATTTAATCTCCATATTGAAAACGCAGAGATTATTTGTTATGCTGATGACACCGTCATTCTTTTCACTGATAAAAACTGGCAGAACACAGTTAATGCTGCAGAAAGAGGTATGAGAATCGCAGCAGATTGGTTTTGCAATAATCTCTTGACCCTCAATAACAGTAAAACGAAATTTCTATGCTTTTATAAGACTGACTCATCAAAACCACCCTCTAATCCTGTAATAAAAATCCACACATGTAATTATTTTCCAAACAACACTTGTAACTGTAACTCAATTCAACGCACTGATGTCATTAAGTACCTTGGTCTGTATGTAGATGAAAAATTTAACTTCAAATCCCATATTCATAAGCTCTCCGCGCGAATCAGAAAATCCATATCAATTTTCAAAAAACTTCGGCACTCTGCTGAGAAATCTTTGTTAATATTGGTTTACGTCGCGCTGTGCCAATCAGTAATCAGTTACTGCATTACAGTTTGGGGTAGCGCGGCGAAGACCTCTATGTTAGAAATAGAGAGAGCACAACGTTCTGTCTTAAAAGTAATGCTTAAAAAACCTTTCCGTTACCCAACCACAGCTCTCTATGCCGAAGCTCATGTTCTATCCGTCCGTAAACTGTTCTTACTCAAAATGTCTTTACTTACTCATAGATCTCTCAAAACGTTAACATGCTATAACATTCTACTTAAAAAACGCGTATTTGCCTTACCAGTTCCCAGAGTACTTTCATCATTTGGTAAGCGTTTCGGAGATTATATAAGGGTATCCACTTATAACGAGATTCAAAAGCATTGTAACCTTAAGGGTCGTACTATAAATGAGGCAAAAAAACTAACTTCTAATCTTCTTCACTCGTTAACTTATGCCGAGACAGAAGCTATTTTAGACATTATACTTTAGCTTAAGTTTACAGTTTAGTAATTTTCTAAAAGTGCAATGTAATTTTTTATTTTTTAAGGTTTAAGTCCCTTTTTAAGTTCCTATAGTTTATAGTTTATACTTTGAATGTAAGTACCTTGTAACATAATTCCAAAATGTAATTTTTAACTGGTTCCCCGCGACACAGGCGAAGCCTAGTGCGGAGACCTCTGGAAATTAATGTAAGAAAATATGCCAAATAAAACTTTTATTACTTTTTATTACTTTTTTATACAATAAACGTATTTTTTGCATAAAATGGGGAAAATGCGTTGGTTCACCTATGTCCTATTCATCCTATTGCATTGAAACAATTCCAATGCAGCTCGATTACAAAGTTGGAAAAGGTTACGTTTTCACCAATTTACCTACTTGATATGTTATTTTTCTCAATTCAAAAAAGTGCTTAGGTACTGGTCGTTATCATAGTCGTTATTCCGTATGCCATAAAACCTATAATTAATTACCTTATCTTTCATGCTGTCCAGTGTCGAAGCGCTGGTATTAACATATTGGCCCGTCTGCTCCTGCGGGAATAAGGATTGTTGACAATAGGTATCTAGAATCGTGGCAGTGTGTACGGCCAAGTGTGCAGAAAAAGCCGAGCGCGTGAATATGAAGTCACATGAAATACTTCATGACATCATTCTCCACCCACCCCGTTTTTTTCTCAGTAAAACTGGAAACCTTTAGGAACCAAAAAACGTAAAATGTAAAAATAGGCTGCTGTTCTCTCTCAGGAGTTCAAAAAAATCTGAAAGCTACTATAATAAGTTTGGGTTTAAGATGGTTTGGTTTTGGTGTGTAGAATTTCAAGCTAATTATGAGTAAAAATTAACTTTCAACCCTGACTTGGCATTAGGTACAGTCGAAGCCAAAAATATGTTTACACTCTTGCACCTTATTCCATTGTAATAAGGCGAAAACTGTAAACATATTTTTGGCGTCGACTGTACCTACCTTTTGAAATAGTTGTATGTTCGGAACACGCCTATTAGTGAGTAGGTAGAAAATGCATGTTCAACATCCAAATATTTATTCTATTACTAACTGTGTACTTCGTCCGCGTAGAACTTTTTATCGTCTTAGAAAATGATTTCTCTCAATACAAACTTTAAACCCTCTTTTAGGGGATAAATAAAAAAAAACGTTGATGTTCATTTTCTAGTTTGTGAACAAACAATCTAAAACCAAAGTTAAAAATCTCATACTTTAAAAATGTCTTGAAATACACAAACATTGAACCCCCTTTTAACACTCTTAGGGGATATATTTGGAAAAACTCTGAAATTCGTTTTGTAGTCTTTTAACGTACCTACAGAGTAAGACCGAAGTTACAAATCTCTTACTCACACTTAAATTTTCTTGCTCTCCATTTAAAATTTGAATCCCCTTTTAAACCCCCTTAGGGGTTGAATTTTTCTAATCGCTGAAAGAACTTTTTTCGTATTGTAGTAAGTAATCTTACTACTAACTTTTAAGTCTCTAGCTCAAAAAAAGTGTTGCTTGTATGGGCAACACTTTTTTTGAGATTGCCCCCTTTTTAACCCCTTAGGGGTAAGTTTTCTAAAACTCTGAAAGTATTTTTTTTGTATTTTAATAAGTAATTTTTCTAATAGTTTTAAGTCTAGTTTAAAAAAAAGTGTTTCCACACAACACTGCTGGCTCCTCTTGTTAACCCCCTTAGGGGTAGAGTTTTCTAAAACGCTGAAAGTTCTTTTTTAGTGTTCTAATAAGTAATCTTTTTGCAAAGTTTTAAGTCTCTAACTCAAAAAAAGTGTTGCCCATGCAAAGCTTGCTCCCCTTTTTAACCCCCTTAGGGGTAGAATTTTCTAAAACGCTTTATGTTCTTTTTTTGTATTTTACTAAGTAATCTTTCTACAAAGTTTCAAGTCTCTAACTCAAAAACATAAACTTTCCCTCATAAAAACTTTGCACCCCTTTTTATCCCCATTAGGGATGTTTTTTTCCAAAACGCTGAAAGTACTTTTTTGTATTTTTATAAGTAATCTTTCTACAAAGTTTCAAGTATCTAGCTCAAAAAAAGTGTTCCCCATACAAACCTTGCACCCCTTTTTAACCCACTTAGGGAATGATTTTTGTAAAACGCTGAATGTAGTTTTTTTCATGTTCTAATAAGTAATCTTTCTACAAAGTTTTAGGTCTCTAGCTCAAAAAAAAAGTTTCCCACATACAAACTTTGCAACCCTATTTTAGGGGTGGAATTTTCAAAAATCCCTTCTTATCCCTAGCCCACGTTATAAAAACAACCTACTTTGCAAAAATCAACTCTCTAGCCCCATTAGTTTCGGCTGTGCGTTGATGAGTGAGTGAGTGAATGAGTCAGTCAGGACATAGGAAGTTATTTATGTATAGATTACACTCATAGATACTATCTATTATTTCCACCCGAAACAGTTTTCTGTACAGTAGGTATGTGTGTCTATATATGGTGCTCGTATCATGAGATCTATTGTTTATTTAAGAAAACTGCAAAAAAACTTCAAGATTATAATTTTCTACTCATTATTAGTCACATTCCGACATTAGCAGCTTTAAGGTAGAATTTTTTCGGAAACATTAACTTGGCCCATTTTATACATTTACGTTTTAGGTACGTGGTATTCAATTGGCGTTCACGGCTCATGAACTGTTTTTCCATTGCTAAACCTGTACTATGAATAAAATATGTGGCGCAAAGGGCGAGGGCCTGTTTGTTTTGGGGGTAATGACGACTGTTAGCTTAGTTGTTAACAACGTATTATGGAGTTAGCTTTGATGGTTTAACGCAAGACTAGGTTTTATCATGTTAGCTGCGTTCCACAGCCTGGGTAATGAATGACATTTTGTAGAAATTTCCCGAAAACAAGTATCCTTAAATTTTAAATTGTTTATTTCTATGGGTAGCCGATTCTCAGCCCATTGTGCCGCCACACTTGCGACATCTCCAACTCGATCTTAGCGCTCGTGTGGGACAGGGCTTTCAACGTGAACTACAGACGGGTCGAGAAGTAACTTACTGAGAGCTTGTCCAGCGAGCGCTGGCTGTCGGTGAGCTGCTAGTACATGACGCCGATCTACCGCCACACTTGCGACATCTCCGACTCGATCTTAGCGCTCGTGTGGGACAGGGCTTTCAACGTGAACTACAGACGGGTCGAGAAGTAACTTACTGAGAGCTTGTCCAGCGAGCGCTGGCTGGCGGTGAGCTGCTGGTACATGACGCCGATCTGCCGCTACACTTGCGACATCTCCGACTCGATCTTAGCGCTCGTGTGGGACAGGGCTTTCAACGTGAACTACAGACGGGTCGAGAAGTAACTTACTGAGAGCTTGTCCAGCGAGCGCTGGCTGGCGGTGAGCTGCTGGTACATGACGCCGATCTGCCGCCACACTTGCGACATCTCCGACTCGATCTTAGCGCTCGTGTGGGACAGGGCTTTCGCATGGTTTTCGACCATGTTTAGCTCTATGTCGTCAAACCTGCAGAAGCAATATATTTTTTAATTCTCTCAACATCAGGTAGCAAAACGCTGCGGCCTTATTGCAAAAATATAAGTAAAGGAAAATTAAGAAGGGCTTATGGCTAGATGGTTGGGGGGATGAATGATGGAATGAACAGAGGGTGTATTAAAGAACATCAATGAGTGCATGAAGAAAGAATAGATGATGGGGAATGCATTGACTGATTTTATACCACTGAATCGGATTTATTCTAAAGTCCATGTTAAGAGTTGCCTGAACCGACAAGCAAATATAAAAAAATGGTGAAAAAGAATATAGCGGAAGAGGTTTAGCAGGATAAATGGGTGTTACCGCTGTTGGGTCGGGGGTACTGCCGTGCAGATAATAGGGATGATGACTAACATTTTTTTACGATACCATTCGAATCAGTTTTTGGATACGAACAAATGTTTGTATGGGAGCAACTAAGGTAAACGTCCACTGTTTCGGCATGTTAAGCCTCTTATGATTTAGTATTTTTTTTAAGACATTACTGAACATGATATCGCTTTGAAATCTTTTGTGTGATGAATATTGATATCTTGGCTATTATATAATGAAAGAATTATATAGTTTTAGCTTCAATATCTATTTTTTATAAATTTATTTGTAAACCTCGTTTTTGAACCCCATTTCGTGATAAAATTTGGCTCTGCTCCTAAGTTTGTAAGTTCGTGGCCCCTGTTTCGGCATAAAGTTTTCGAGTACCTGATAGTGTTATTTATGCAAATACACCCTCATTTGTTATTAAGTATTGAACAAGATTATTGAAGTGGTAAGTAATATCATGAATATTGACAAAATTCAATAGAGGGCCTGGGTAAAACTTGGGTAAATTTAAAATCCCGTGACTTTTCTTGTTTTTCCAGGATTTTTTATGAAATGTAAGGTTAAATAACTTATTCAATAATACAGGGTCACCCTTTCGAAAGTATGTCACACCTTTATATTAACTGTTTAACTTCAGATAAATATCTAGACAACCTTTGGGACGTGACACATCTGTAAACGCTATTCTGTTTAATAGGGTATAAAGTTACCTTTTTACTATAAAGTTACTCTAAAAAAACCCTTAAAAATAAAGAAATTCCCGGTATTTCAAAGGTTTAAAATAAAAAATGTCTTCAATAATTTTCGTAATTTTTTTTACAACGTATCTACCTAGTTGTAATAATTTTATCGAAGTACATGTTTCCTCTTCAAGAAGAATATCAAATAACAGAAGAGGGTAGGGTCATTTCGCCGGTTGGCGACCATCTAATTTCATGTGCCGGTTAGCGACCACTTAGCTGACTTGGTGAACTGAAAGCATATTTTCTCGTTTTTTTTGTAAATTCCTATTCCATAACTACAAACAATAAGGCATACGGCTGACTGTTTCAATAGGCTCTGTAGAATTGATGTTATCTTCAATTGAAAAAACCATGTTCTTCAAGTGGTCGCTAACCGAAGGTGGTCGCGTAACCGGCGAAATGACCCTACACATTTCCCATACCTTATCTACTACTAGGATTGATCTGTGTTTACCTACCACTATAGATTTCTCTGTCACGAACTTGGGAAAAAGTATTAAAAGTGGTAGTCCCTTGTTTCGTGTTACTAGTTCTTGGATATTCCCGCAATTAATAATGTAGATCACATTTAAATTATGTTCAATAACCATTAAATATCCTACATGTAATAAATAAACATAAAAATACAGGACAGAAATCGAGCAATAAAAAAAAATATGCTGCAAGTAAATATGCGAATTCACCTTAAAATTGTAAATGTAGGTCACGTTCAACCTCGTTTTACGGGAATTCTAGTGAACAAAACATATACCGAATTTAGCTCATAGAAAACCTCATTAAATACATTATCAATTTTTTTTACTTACATTTAAAATAAATAATAAAATAAATATTACGGGACAATCTTACACAAATCAACCTAGGCCCACGGTAAGCTCAGTAAGGCTTGTGTTGTGGGTACTAGGCGATGATATATATAATAGATACATACATATAGATACTTATATACATATATAACATCCATAACTCAGGAACAAATATTCGTGATAAACACACAAATAAATGCCCTGACCGGGATTCGAACCCGGGACCTCCAGCTTCGTATTTACCAAGACCATTTCTCAAGTATTATTAAAATACAGAAGATACAAGGATGTATCTAGAAAGTCCTTGATTCGGTAGTAACACGAAATAGGGGCCACACGAAAAATATAATGACCGCTAGTTCGTGAGTCCATTTATTGCGATTTTAAGGGACTCCTATACCAAAATATACAATAATTTCTTATGAAATCAATTGTTAAGGAACTCCACAAAGCAATGTTAAAAGATTTTTTCAAATGGACTTCCGTTTGCCTTTCAATTCCCTTAAGAAATCGGAGTGAGCACCTTACGTCAACAACAAGTTTGCGCATACCGCACAGCTGTTTTCAGCCGACTGTGAGTTTCCAGCGTTATATTTCTATTAGTTAAGTCGTCAAAATGTTAGAAATCGATTTTTTGGAAAGATTAAATGATAAAGATTTTTTACAAATGTATATTTTAAATAAAAAATATTTGAATTGCTTATTATATGCGTCAGAAACAAAACTAACGAAATGACGTACTAGCACGAACTTGTGGCCCGTTACCTTATACCTACAATTAAAGAACATAAATATGTATAAGTATGTTCGCTGAGGCCCGCACGGACTGCTGCGATGCTGGGCCGACTCAGGGCAAGTACCAACAGCATTCTAAGTGTCATTGCAGACATGTACCTATGACTGCCCTATCTTGTCGCACTGGGTTGGGCAGACTAAGTCCGTTGCACAATTGGTGTGCAAATAGATTATAAATAATGTGTAACTAGTATATAAGACTAACATACCTAGGTTAAGTAAAATACTAATAATATATGGATACTATACAAGTCCGAAATAAAGATTTAATAATAATAATAATAAATACCTAAAAATTTGAGACACAGATTGACCTCGCTGGCGGCAGCCATTAACGCTTCATGCATGACACACGGGGTTGTATGGAAAATCAAGCTGTTGTAATAAGTGTGTCGTCGATGGTACACTAAGTGTTAGTAAATTAAGTAATTTAGTAAGTAGGTAGGTAAAACACAACAATGTTTAACTTTTAGAAAGGAGCGCACATTTGCCGACAAAGTGGCCTCAGTTTGGCGAAACAAGAAAATATATACTTACCATTAAGTTGTTCTTTGAGAATAAAAAAAATACTTTAAATAATTATATACCTAAATTGCTGTTTCGCTCGCGAAATATTGCGTTTAGGTATAGGTACATACATAGTTGTCATGCAATTTTGTTTCTATAAAAGCGTAAGGATTCTATTGGTAGCTATAAATGTACTCTTATACAATAAAAAGTTGGTTGTATATAAAGTCGGCTTACGGGCGATAATTTTACGTGATAGAACATAAAGCCGAACGCTCGGCTCAGGCGGAACGGGACAAAGAGTCATACTTTGTCGTGCGTGCTGCCGGTGTTCATCGATTTATACGACATTATCACGTCAAAAAAATGCATACTTTTTCTAAACTTTCAAGGTCAATCTTTTTATGATTTTAATTATATTTTATAATTTATACTTATTACAATAATTTGATGGTTTACTATCCATTTAGCAACACTAAGTTATCAATTTTAACTTAAGGCATCATGCCTATTGTACCTTTCGCTGACAGTCTGGTTGAGGGTGCGGGCCTGCGCCCGCACCAGCTCGCCCACTTCCACCAAGATCTGGTGGACGCCGTACTCGATGCGTTTCTTCGTGGCCAGCACGTTGTCTGCCATTGACTGCATCATGTGCTCGTCCTTCACTAGCGCTTGGACCTGACATTCAAACACATGTTAAGGCTAATATTGTTAAGGTTTTTACTTACTACTACTAGTTGATAAGGCAGATGTGACTGAGGGTCTAGCCAGTAGCCAGGTACGCGCAGAGGGGTACTTACAGTGGCTTGGGTATGATCAGCAGTGGACGCAGTGTGCTGATAATGATTATGAGGTCATCATCATCATCATCACTTCAGTCGAAAGACGTCCACTGGTGAACACAGGCCTCCCTCAAAGAGTGCCAGAATGACCGGTTCAACGCCACCCGCATACAGCGGACTTCCGCTAAGTTTAGCGATTCGGATGACGAGGTATATCAAGGTGCAGGTACTTTACCTCGGCATGTAAAGCCACGTAGTTCTGCGAGATGTCCGTGAGCGCGCGTTCGCTCAGCGTGTTCCCTTGCGTCAGGCTCTGCTGGATGTCCTCGTTGGTCCTCGTGAGCCGGTCGCTCATCTCCCTGAGCTTGGTTGCGATCTTGGTTACAGCTGTGAGAAGAGGTTCATGATTATAGATCTGTCAATCCACGAGGACGCGTCCCACTCCGCATTGCGTACTTGTTTGTGTCCTTTGTGGATTTAATGAAAAGTGATTTGAACAAGTTGTGCTCGATCCGGTTCGGAGGACCAAGGTTGAAAGCCAAGTTGGTGCATGGTAAATTTTATAGGATTTTTGACAACAATTTGTAGGTAAACCGAATTAGGGGTCTCCGCGTGGTTTGATAACTTATGACAGTCAAAAAGTCGCCTTCTCACTTTACTGCTAATATCAAAGATATTCCCCTCGGCCCCTCCATGCTAGACGGATAGGTGGCAGTCCAAAAAACAAGGGCCTACGCCCCTGGACTGTATTCGGGATATGCGAAGATAAGAAGGACGAAATTTAACAACCTCCAATCTGTGGCCCGTGTGACATGAAGCTACAGGTAGCAATAGGGAACGTGCATCTTTTTATTTTATTACGAAAATCAAAAGTATAATCCAGCATTAAGACAACTGTAGCATTAAAACTTTCTTACGATTAATTTTTCTGATGTTATATGCATTTTAAATCTGCACGCGCCGGCACCCCCCGAAAACGCTCTATATTAAACGGGCTTATGAATGAATGAATGAATAAGTTTATTTCAGAACCACGTTCCATATCTATGCTATGACGTCACATCATATATTCTCGGCGCGTTTACTATGGAGTAAGTCATTAATTTGCAATTATCTCCCAAAATATCATTTCTAATTTAATATTTTGTGTAACTGTTGTTATTTTATCGAAAAAATAAAAATAAAAGTTTCGTCATTTTAACGTGAGATAAAACTAGTACAATCGTTTTTTTGTCTTTTTTTTTGTATGATAGAAGAAGATATCTCTACGTATATCCGCATCGATTGAGTGCAATTTATTCGAAATTGAAGTTCCAAGCAAGTACCCCATTTTCCATTTCTAAACAGGTCAAACGGTCAGTTGTTATTACACCCGTAAGATTGTAACTTGCCATTGATACATATGGTGACAGTAACTGGGCCAGAAGAACATCCTTCTTGGTACAGTTCACTTACCCTGGTCGTTGTTCTCCACGGAGGCAGCTCTAGCGGCAGCGATGGCTTCCAGTGTGAGGTTGGTCGACGAGCGCAGGTCCGCGAGCCGCGGCAGGTCCTTCCACATGCTTTCCGCGTCGCCTAGTAGCCGCTGGATCTTCTGAACTTCCTTCTCTTGGCGTTCCATCACTGGACAAGTATTTTTTTTTAGGAAAAAGAAAGACGCTATGGTGAACTTCGATTTCAAGGATTATGACGAGAGTGAAAAACGACAGTCACAATTTTTATAAACATCGTAATATAGTTCGTAATCTGAAAGTATGGACTGATAGAGTTTTGGTATAACTCCATGACTTGGACCTCCTGACTTAAATTGTCTGGATTTCCAATATACTAACAGTCAGCCTCTGATTTTTACTGTTTTGAACTTTTGACATAATATATTGAAGCTGCTGCTGCGGTGATATTACGCAACCGCAACTAATGCCAAATTTTTCTTTGATTTTTGAAACTTGAGCTTGAGATCATCCTTGTTCAGCAGATTACCTTCGGTCATCTAGCTGTGCTAGGCCTAGTCAGCGAGGAAGACCATGCCAAGGCCATCCTGGATGTAGTTATACTCGCTCAGGCAGCTCCAAGAGAGTAGCCCATATTTTGTTCAGATATGGCAGGCAAAGAAGAGACTCCTCGGTTCGGAACTCGGGAGCATTTCGACTGTTTGTTCGACTAACTTGGGTGGCTTGCCCGTACCTGGCTACTCCCATGGTTACCTTCCATTTGTTGAGCAGTTTACCTTCAGTCATCTTGCTGTGCCAGGCTTCGTCAGCTAGCGAGACTTCGCTGAGCGGCACGAAGTCTGTCTGCACCCGAGTGCCGTTGTACTCGTTCAGTTTCAGCTCGTACTTGGTGAGCAGTTTCTCCGCATCGGACATGTGTTTGTTGAATGGGTGCCCGTCGTCCAGTGCTGCGTCGAGGCACATAGAGCGGAGTTTGTCCTGTTGACAAAAGTAATCTTGAATTGGGCAGAAACTTTGTATCTAAGTCATATTTGGTGGACATTCTTTGACAAAAAGTATCTCTACGTGTTGAATAAAATTTTACCAAAAAATCCGTATAGGCTGCTTATTTATTTCGTCCCCTTAATTTTTTTTTTCATCACTCCGTAAATTGGGTACATGGCTTGACGTACCTACGTATCACACTCATTATAAACTCTGACTCCAAATCTAAGAATAATGGAGAATGAGTAATAAATAAGCGTACAGTTCGTGAGCTATTGAAGCCTGCTTCAGGGTTTTTGAAATGTTCTGGTTGTAGATAACGTTCTCATTTAAGTACCAAGGAGATAATAATAAGTAAGTACCTACTTAACTTAGTAATGAGGTAGGTACGAATTCACCCACACCCCACACCTGATGGATGCCTAAAAAAATCACGGACTATGCTTTTTGATCCAAATTTTTTATAGACTGACCTTGCTGAGAGCGTTCTTCAGATTCTCAATTTCATTCTTGACAGCATCGATCTTAAGGTCCGTGGCGTCGAGACGCCGCCCCAGAGGGTCTTCTTCGGTGGTCAGGTTATTGTCCAAGTCTGCAGGCTTCGCGTTCGTAACACCAGCGGTTAGAGTCTGCAGGCTCTTCTGAATGCTGTCCAGCGCCTCTTCGGTCGCCTTTTGTGCCGTCTTTTCACGTTGCTCTTTCTGGAAAAACTGTTGTTTGTAGCTAAGGAACGATATTGAGGATGCCAAGTATTTATTGAGTTTTAGAGTTTAACTAGACCAACCTGTAATAGTATCGTCTCCACATTGGAAAGCCGGTCGTCCAGCCGCGATATCATGCCCTTCAGCGGCTCCAAGGCCCTGTGTTTCTTGTCCAGCACTCCCAGCATTTTCTTGAGCTGGTCGCCGAGCGCTTTTTCGCGGTATTCGTGACGCTCCAACTTGTCTTCTGATGTGCGGAACATGTGTACTAGGGACAACATGGCGTCGCGGATGTCTTCGTGCCTGGAAACAAATAAATATTAGTGGCAAACTTACACAAATCGAACTAGTCCCAAGATTAGCTAAATAAGGCTTGTTTTGTAAATTTAAAAGTGTATGTAGGTTAAGGTATGCTAAGGTGTAGGCGTATAGGTCATAGTCACTTTGAAAATAATCGAGTATCTACAAACTCTATGGTGGTTATACTTATTCTGACTTGGCCTAAATTACGGAAACTAAAAAAGTTAATACCTAGGGGTATTCAATAAAAGCAGGAACACAGTATTTAACTAATACGAGTACTTATAATCACCGTACGAAAACATGTCCCACATTTTAAACCCATTGTTATTTTCTCGTTTACATATTTATATTGCTTTATCACTAGCATAATATTTAGATTAGGTCGTCAGTGTCAGTCGTCACCGGAGGGTCAACAGTCTCGTTTGCGCCCTGCTTTGGGATTCATAACCTGTTTCAATTTAGTTAATTAGTACAATTTGACCCTGAAATTCGTAACAACTATGCGTGACTGGGGTTCAGACTTACATTGGATCCCCTGAGGTGAGTTACGTAGGCGTTGTGATAACGAACCCTGATTTTGGCGAGGGGAAATGAGGCCAATCCTGCCTCGACCTCAAGCAGGCATTCGACGCATATTTTATGGTCTACCTTTTTTTTTTTTTTTTTTTTTTTTTTTTTTTTACGTTGGGGGAATGCATTGATGCACCGTCCGCCCAGTCGGAGGGGGACCGGACAGGTGTGTGGGACTCCAGGACAGAAGGTCCAGACTACCCACTAAACCCCCAACGATTGTCCAGCCATTTTCGCTTACAAGGAGGGTCAAAGGTTCGCTTACGCATGCAACTTTGACCCTCGCGACTAGCCCGCTTTACAGGCCTGGCCAGGGAGAGCGCCCCGGGACAATTTCGAGGCGCTTCAGACCCGTGGACTTTTGGTTAGCTAGGGTCCCCTAACCCTGCAACCTGGTCCACTACGGCGGGGGGAGCAAGTGCGCATAACGCCGACGTGCGCGCCCCGCTCTACGTCTGCGGATATGGGGAGCGGAAGGGTCGTCCTCCCGCGCTCTTTCCGCAGCCTCCTTCTGCGCCATTACGGAATTGCAGAAGGATGCCATTGCTTCCCATGACCTCTCGCTGTCAAGCATCTTAGATACAATGGTTGGCAGCGAGAGGTCCCCGCCCAATACATCGGACAAATTATGCCGCTGCGGCCCCCACGGCGAGCATACCTCCACTGTGTGGCGCGCATCGTCTACTGCTGCGCCACACCCGTGGCAGCGGGGGCTTTCTTCTCGTCCGGCAACTCGGTGCAGGTACTCTCCAAAGCAACCGTGGCCTGTGAGGACCTGCACCAGGTGAAAACTTAATTCGCCGCGTTTGCGGTCGACCCACCTCTCGAACTGGGGCAAAATTGCCCCTATGGTTATTCTGCCGGCCGTGGACACCTCCAGGTCCGCCCTCCACCTCGGGAGAAGGGCGGTCATAGCTGCATCCCGTAGCCCTTCTACCTCCCGTTGATTGGGATGTTCTCCCCTGGCCCTCAGTTCCGCACGGTATCTAAAGACCTCGGCCAGAACCTCCGCCTGCAGTTCCCAGGGCGGATCATTGTCCAGTAGTGTGGCCGCTGCCCAGGACACCGTGCGGTACCCTCTGCATGCCCTCACGCTTATTACCCTTTGCGGTCGCCTTAGAAGGGTCTTGTTTTTCGACGTGAGGGCTTCCATCCATACAGGCGCCCCATAGAGAGCCATGCTCCGGACGACTCCAGAGTATAGACGCCTGCAGGAGGACTGAGGACCTCCTTGATTGGGAAGCAGCCTTCCCAGCGCTGCTGCAGCGCCTACCAGTTTGGGGGCCAGCCGAGTGAAATGTGCCCCGAAATTCCACCTGGCATCGAGGGTGAGGCCGAGGTACCTCATGTCGGTCCCTACCTCTATGGCTGTCCCCATAAGGGTTAACCGCGCCCCTCGTGGGGGACCTTTACGTGGGCCGTGAAAGAGAACCGCCTCCGTTTTTTCGACCGAGACTTTGAGCCCCAGGAGGTGGATCCTCTCGACGGCCAGTGTTGCTGCCTCCTGCCCTAACCGTGCAGCCTCCTCGTAAGTCCTTCCCCGGGCTGTGACGAGCGTATCGTCCGCATAGCAGATCAAGCTGGTCCCGGGGAGCAGTGGGCCGCGCAGGAGCCAGTCAAAACCGACGTTCCACAGAACCGGTCCCAACACAGAACCCTGTGGAACACCGCAACCCACATGTCGGTGGTGAAGCGTCGCATCAGAGCCCTCCCAGCGCACCATCCTGTCGCGGAGGTAGTCCCTCAACAACCGCCGAAGGTAGGTAGGCACTCCATGATAACGAAGCGCCTCCATTATCGTCTCGAACGGCAGGCTGTTAAATGCATTCTTAACGTCTAAAGATATTGCAAGGAATACCTCCCTTCCCTCTATAGCCTCTCTGGCCCGGACCTTAAGAGCGGTTAGAGCGTCGATTGTGGACCGCGATGCTCTGAAGCCATATTGGTTGTTGGAGAGGTCCGGTCCGACTTCCTCCAAGTGGCGGACGAGGCGATTTGCTAGGATTTTTTCCAGCATTTTACCAACCTCATCCAGCAGTACGATAGGCCTGTAGGCTCCGGGAGTTCCTGGTGGGCGACCTTCCTTTGGGATCAGGACGAGACGACCTTCTTTCCATATTTTTGGGAAGCGCCCGACACGGAGGCATGAGTCGAATACTCCCCGGACCCAGTCTTGCATTTCTCCCGCCGCAATCAGGAGGACCTTTCCCGGAACCCCATCAGGGCCCGGCGCAGTTTTACGCCCCCTCAGACGTAAGAGGGCCACTCCTATTTCCCCGTCACTTATTGGGGGAACATTTTCTGCCCCACTTTGTTCCTCCGACGATCGGGAAGGGGGAGCCATCTCAGTGTCCGATTGGATCCGGGAACAGTCCCGCAACGACCTGCTCCACCACGTCCGGATCCAAGGACTCCGTGGGTGGGACGCCTGCAACGCGGAGTTTATTCCGCGCAGCACGGTATGGGCGTCCCCATGGGTCCCTATTTAGGTCCCGTAAGAGCTCCTCCCGAGCAGAGGCCTTTGCCTTGCTTATGGCCACCTGTAGTTCCTTTTTGGCTTCGCGGCAGGCACTCCAAAGTTGAGTCTCCACCTCAGTCACCTCTCCGTCCCGTCGGCGGCGTTGTCGACGGCAGCGTGCAAAAGCTCGTCTCGCTGCGTTAGCCCGCGCCCTGAGATCGGAGATTTCTGCTGACCACCAGTAGACTTGTCGGCGTGGGGCGTGCCGTCTGGCTCTCGGCATTGCCGCGTCGCATACAATAGTTAAAGCCGTGCGAAGGCGCTCAGCCAGGACGTCGACTTCGACACCATCAGTCACTGTCTCGCCGTCCGTTGTTGTCCCGGGAGCCTGCCAGCGTTGTACTATTGCGGCCTCTTTGGCAAGTTCCCCGTCCAGCTTTGTGAGAGTCCAACGAAGAAAATTGCTGGGCCCTCTCGGAGGGGCTATCGGACCCGCGGCGGAGACCTCGAATCGAATGTAAAGGTGATCCGACAAGGTCTCCACCTCTTCCTCCACCCTCCAATTTTGGACCTTGCGCGCGACAGCGGGGGTGGCGAATGAAATATCCACCACGGACCCCCCCTGCTGGCGGACGCAGGTTTGCGCAGACCCTTTGTTAAGAAGGGTCAGACCTGTTTGGATGGCCCAGATTTGGACCGCCCTGCCGCGGCTGTCACACGCAGGGCTGCCCCATGCGCGCGACTTGGCGTTTAAGTCGCCCATAAAGATGATCGGCCTAGGCGCCGATCGTTCGACGACTTCTCTGACGGAGTCGAGGAACGTCTCGAACTCGGCCAGTGACCGGTTGGGAGAAAAGTACGCTCCCACTACGGCATACCCACCCCATTCCACCGCCACAACTCCCGGGCCTCGTGCAATAGGCGAGAGAGGCAGACTAGTGTTTGGCCCCACAAGGACTGCTACCAAGCCGTTGATGTCCCCCACCCAGTTTGGTTGATCAGGGACAAAATACGGCTCACATGCTACCGCTATATCAATCTGCCATTGCGCCATGGACTGCAGAAGGAGATCTTGTGCTCCTGCGCAATGGTTCAAGTTCGCCTGTAGGAAGCTGCTGTGTTGGGACAAATTCATTCCGACATTTTGTTAGCCTCTTCCTCTTGTCGGCCGACTATGCGACTTCCCTCCCCGTTCACGGTGGCTTGGGTCCTTGGGGCCACTTTCCCTGGCACGCTTGGGGCGCGGCAGCTCCTACCACCCATGTGATGATCGGAGGGTTTGCCCGCATCGGCGCACAGGGCGCAACGAAGCACCCCGTCGCAGTCCGCCGCTTTGTGATCCTCCTTGCCACACCGGAAGCACAGGTTGTCCCGGCATGTATCGGATGGGCACGTGGCTCGAGTATGTCCAGGCCCCATGCACTTAAAACAGCGCAGAGGACGCTGTTCTAGGGCCTCAACCCGCGCAGAGCTCCAGCCTACCAGTAGTCTGCCTTGCTTCAAAAGAACGGCGGCTGCTGTGATGGGGCACTCCACAATTACTGACCCCGATGCTCTTAGTCCCCATTTGATATTAAGGACCTTAATTTGGCTCTCAAGGCAGCTCCCTGCTCTAGCGATGGCCGTTGCCACCTTTTCAGGGGTGACCGACTCGTCCAATCCCGTGATGCGTACATCAGCATGCTTTACGGGCCGCCTAACTTTGGCAAGTCCATCTAAGGCTACGCGGAGACTTTCAGCCAACTTATCTGCGGCTTCGACCTTTCCTTCTCCGCGTATTTCAAGCAGTCGGGCTCCGGTCGCTGAGGCGCGTATTGTAAGCGCTCCCGGGCTAATGCCTACCTCGCCGAGGTTAACCCTCTCGTCCGCTGCCGTAATTATTGAGGCATATGTAACGCCCCGTTTTTCCGCCTCTGGGTCAAGGCTGATAACTACAGCCGCCGATCTTGGAGGAGACAATTTAGGCTTAGTTGGAGCCTTAGCCTTCGGTGGCAAAATTGGTGTCGGCTCCGGGGGCCTTGTAACCATGGTTGTCGTCGCTGTGGGGGACTTATTTTTGGTCTTCTTCTTTTTACCTCCACGCCCTGCTACGTTCCATACTCCCTCCGTATCTGCTTCTGGGACTGATGAATGTTCTGGTAATTGTTCGTCCATTTGCCTGGCTGATGCAGGAGGGACATTGCCCTTTTTAGGCTTGGCCGCAGCTTTTGCCGTGGGTTTTCCGGCCTTCTCCTGGACTATCCTATGCGAAGGGTTTTCAGAAGGACCCTGTGGAGCTTGTGCAGCAGCAGCCCTTGGGACCACCGCGGCCTTCGGGGCTTCCACATTTGGAGCCATCCCCGTCTTTTTCTTATCGGTTGCCAGCGTAGGGCGACAGACTGGGGCCGGCAACAGACGGTCTTCAATTACCGCAAATCGTGCATCCAGCATGTTACCCATTGTTATGGTCAGAGCACGCTGAAGTTCCTCTGTGTCAAATGCTGGTTGAACCGGCGGCACTGGCGCGCGGGCTGCCGAGAGCTCGGTCCTTATCTCAGAGAACTCTCGCCGATGGGCTTTGAGCTCGGTTCGCAAGTTGTCCACCTCCTTCCGAAGCCGGCCATTATCGAGGCGAAGACGCCTCACCTGTTCCTCTTCAGTACGGGAGGTCAGAATTTCTACCACCGTCATGAGACCTTTGGCGTTATCCCTGAGCCGCTTTACGTACGGCCCCTGCAGGTGTCCAGATTTTTTAGCCACTTCCAGAATGGAGGTGACTTTCCCCCCAGCAAAAACCCGCAGTTCTTCAGGGGAAAGTGTCTCCGGATCCCTCTCACTGTCTACTCTGTCCTCCATTTCCTCAGGATCGTCAACGGGCATAGCCGGACCCACCACTTTCCGAAAGGCCCGGGCCCGGAGAACTCGGTCGAATTCGGCCGCTCTATCCACTGCCGCATATTGGTCGCCCTCAGCCCGCGGGGCTATACCGTTGCGGTTGTCTGACTCTTCGAGATGCTCCTCCTCTGTAGGGCTTCGTTCCCTCCTCTTCGAAATAGTCGGGAGACGGTTCTCTTTCTTTTTCCTCTGGGCTCGGATTTTTGTGAGTCCCGCATACACGCCCAAGGACCTTCCTCTCCGCGCCGTGCTCACTTTAGGCGCGTTTTCGGGCTTTGAATCGTCTAGCCGATCCACGTGCCCACGTTTTGCAGCTGACATCTTTAACCCAAGCGAAATTATTTCAGAGGGGTCCGACCGCATGCCCGACCCTGTCGGCTCCTCTGTCGGCCCCGTCGGGCCCGGGAGCCGAGAGAGTTCCAAGTCCGTTACCACGCCTAGGTCATTGGTTTCGGTGCGCACCGTCGGGGTGCCCACCTCCGCCGCCAGATTATCAGTCACCAGTACATCGCTATGTTCGTTGTACAGAGCCATCGTTTGTTTTTGATTATTATGTTGATTTTCCATTTAGTTCCCACGAGTATGGGGGAAAAAGTGGTCCGTCCAGGCAGTGCCCCCTGTACCTGGATAACCCTATTTACACTGTGAGGTCGGGCGGTATCACAGGTCTTACAAACTATTTGTTTTTTATTGAGGTTGGCTCCTCTTGGCCCGGCCGGCTAAGGCAAGGCCCTCGGTCCCATCCGAAGCCGCGAGACGTGATCCACGACACCTCTTCATTTGGGATAACGAGTTTGAGGACGGTGACCGAAGTCTGTCCGCCCAGTCTCGGAACTGAGACCGTACGAACCCTCCCTCCACCCCTCTGGCCTGTAGCCGCCTACTGAACCCACTGGCGTAGGCTCCCCTGCCCTCACACTGGCCCGCTCATCTCCAACGCGCAACTACCTTTACGCAGCTGGGCGCCCTCCTGTGCTGCTCTTGGTCTGGCTCCTCCCCCCTCGCCTGCCCGGTATGGGTGACCCTATCCGGTATAGCCTTGGGGATCTTAGGAACACGCAAGCCCCCCCACCACGACAAGGTGGCAGCACCTCGGGGGGGATTTTATGGTCTACCTACAACGTCCATGACTGACTAATAACATGCTAGAGGTGCCGGCCTACAGGTAGCTAAGTGTTCCCAGAAATAAGTTATGTTTCCGCTTGGCCTAGCGGCTGATTGTAGATTATGTTGAGTTCGTAAGTATTTCCAGCCATTTGTCCGTAAGTATTTGAAAGGCTGGTACGAGTAAAAGCTTTTGTTCCAAAAAGTCATACGTTTCCATTCCAACAGACTATCAGCGTAAGGAAGAATTTTGGCCGAAGTTCCGGCGTTTTCTTCATGTAAGTAATACCTGACACCACGAAGTTGCATAACACATCGCAGTTATACTTAAATAAAAGTTTATAAATCGATATGTACCTAAGTTAGTCTGTAAGGTATAAAAAACATGAGCAATTATTGCCTGATTCAAACAAATAAATAAATTGCTTTTGTATTGTAGGATGTTGTCGCCGCTCCGTCATCTCATCGACCAACGAACCGAAACCAATTACTTAAGGATTAATGTAATATGTAGGTAACCGCTAATGTACGTAAATCAGTTAGAGTGCAGTTTAACTCCTTATAATCTGTGGATAATTGGGCGTAGTCCGTTAAGTGACACACTTTTTAGTGTTCCGTACCAAATATTGTCCAACGGAAGTAACGACACGGTGTCTCAGGTGTCTGTCCGTCTGGCACAGGCAGTTTTAGGGTTCCGTAGCAAATATTGTCCAACGGAAGTAACGACACGGTGTCTCAGTTGTCTGTCCGTCTGGCACAGGCAGTTTTAGTGTTCCGTACCAAATATTGTCCAACGGTAGTAACGACACGGTGTCTCAGGTGTCTGTCCGTCTGGCACAGGCAGTTTTAGTGTTCCGTACCAAATATTGTCCAACGGAAGTAACGACACGGTGTCTCAGGTGTCTGTCCGTCTGGCACAGGCAGTTTTAGTGTTCCGTACCAAATATTGTCCAACGGAAGTAACGACACGGTGTCTCAGGTGTCTGTCCGTCTGGCACAGGCAGTTTTAGTGTTCCGTACCAAATATTGTCCAACGGAAGTAACGACACGGTGTCTCAGGAGTCTGTCCGTCTGGCACAGGCAGTTTTAGTGTTCCGTACCAAATATTGTCCAACGGCCAACGGTAGTAACGATACGGTGTCTCTGTAGGTGTCTGTGGCACAGGCAGTTTTAGGGTTCCGTAGCAAAATGGTGTTTAAAATTATCGTACCGTTATTTGCACATTAGTGGTAAATAGGTTAGGTTAGTAATACACACATTGAAAAACCAAAAGTCCAGTAAACCTGTTCCTGAAATGTAAGCTATACTTATCTTGAAACTTCAAAATTCTTATACCTATAGGTAGGTACTTGAGTATATAACATAAATACATATAAAATTAGAACACAAATCTGTGTACTTATTAGGTATGCACAGTCAACCAATTTGATTCCTAGGCCACCGTAGAACCCTGTCATTTTAACTGCTACATAGCGACGCAATAATCCTAGTAACCCGTATTGACATAGCATTTACAACGGCAAGGTTATTGACATAGCATTTACAACGGCAAGGTTCTAAGATGGCCCAGTAATCAAGTTGGTTGACTGTACAGTACATGACCCGAAACCTGGCAAGACCACATTACTGAACAGAAGAAGAAAGAAAGAAAATACGTTTATTTAGCACTTTGTAGGATAAAAGACAAAAAAATACAGACATAATGATTAAATGCTAAAATGGCTGCCACTCAGCTTTGTGCCACGAAATGGTGATACCTATTTCGCAGCGCTGATTATCAGTGGCGCCTTACTGCGAAATAAACAATGTTTTAAGAACTTTGATTCCAGTGATTGTTTATGAAAACCAATAACCGGATGTACCCCGGACTGCGTTCAAAGCAATGCTGAGAACGAATTTAATGCAGTTGCATATTATTAGAGTTCCAGTTAGTGAGTGCAAGTACCCATTAACCGCGAATTAGCTAAAATAAGCGGCAAATGGGTCACCACTGAAATAGTACTGCCGGTTCTCAGTGACAAACGAGACTGCGTAGGTATCTAGACACTGGTCAGAAATGTCAAGTTAATTAACTTCACGAAAGATATACATATCTGTCTATCCACAGATATATTGATTAGGTTGATTATGTTTATATTGCTTATGTCGGTTCGGTTCGGTATCTGAATCCAAAAATTTGTCCAAAAACTTTGGGATCTTCGCCAATTTCAATTTGGTGATTGCGATCAAAATCAAAATACTCAAATCGTCAAAATATTCAGTATTATATAGGCGTAAAGATAAAGAATACCTTTAAAACAGTTGATTTTGACGTAGGCCAAATCTTGGGGATTCCTACTTAATCAAGAATGCTCTAGACTCCATGCATAGAGCAGCTTACATGGCCCTTGACTGCACTGTATGGAAGGACATTGTAAAGGCTTTTCTTGCGGCCACGGCCACGGACCACTCACACAGGACTTCTGAAGGGGTCGAAACATTTCGCTAGTAGTGACAATTAATCTGTGAGTGTAACTTAGTATAATTCATAAAAACCAACATGATATAGGTAAGTAGGTACTTATCTATCGATCCCATCACGTGTTTTCAAGGAGAAGTACGAACAACACCATACATTTTAAGACACTCTTGTTCTAAGTATTTGTAGTATAAATCAGCACTTAAATGGGCATGGATGTTATGATCTCTACCAATAATGTTCCAATGGAGATTTACGACTCAATATCGCCAGACATCTCGACTTGGAGATAAAAATGTTATTTCGAGATTTATATGAAGAGCTAACGTCTGGGCTGGGGCCATCAATAAACACTTACTGGCATGATAAGCTTTTAGAGTCGGTTTATTGCATGTCGTAGATGGTATCTAAGTAATTAAGTAATGGAAATGTATACGCGCCGCTAATTATCGTAAGCGTAAATTGCTAATTGAAGAAGTTAATGAATTGCCATGTGTAGTTAACTGTACTAAATGCCCACGTAACTACCACCATCATTAACCATTTGCTACGTAGGTACCCACCCACCTATGTGGTGATGAGTTCATTTGTTTACCTTTTAATTTAATCTCGTCTCGCTCATATTTGGAGCTGCCCGACTGGGGAAGCACCTCCACCTTACAGAAAACTCTGAAAACTGCAGCCATAATTACACCACAACTTGCCCTGTAGTGTATTTAGGTATACAGGGCTGTTTTATCCCAAGCTGCTGTAAGTTCTGTAACCGCAGACCAGTGGGGTGCTCACGTAACGTTTCGAACGCACGTTAGGACAACTCAACTGTCATTTTCCCATACAAAAAGTGACATTTAGATCTACCGGATGCACGTACAGTCAGCAGCAGAAGTAGCTATGCGGGCCGGTTGTTCAAAATGACCTGCATACGACTTTATTCTTAAGAAATTAAGAGCGGTCACTTTGAACACCCGGCGCGCTTAACTACTTGTGCTGCTGACTTTACAATGTGTTACGTAATCGACCAGCTGAGCACTATCTTACAAAATCAAAGTCGACCAAATTGTTAAATTGTAAGTAAACCAAATGTCATGTTCATGTCATACCAAATAGTAGGCTGTATTCTGTATTCTGTCACTTGTAAATTGTATTTTTATGGCATAGGATACCCTATCCTAGTTATTCTATGTTAGTTCAGGGCCCTCCCTGAACTAACATTGCTCTTAGGATGTCTATAGATTCGTAGTAAAATTTACAAAAAAAGTTGGCGCATGGGTATGACTTGATATGACCTACAGAACGTTCGCACACCCGTTATTATGTAGGTACCTATATCCCAAAGGGCACGAGTTCCCGTTACAAGCCGAACAACTACCCAGTTGTTTTTGCCAGCGATATCCCTCGGCGGTTAATAAAGGGAACATCGCAATTGTCGTGTTTTGTTTCCCTTCATGGAATTCAGCCAAAGGTCAAACGTAACGGTCGACGCACTCGGGGCGGGCGGAAAGTTGGTTGCCTTGGATACAGAGTCATTCATAACGACTACGAGGGGTTTATCTGTCACTAACGTTCCGCATTTAAAATTGATGTCGATATTTTTTGCGGACAAGCTGAGCGGGCCGAGTACCTACTGTGTTAGAAGAACGCGCGGAACATATTGGGATCAAATTGGAATGCGAAATGTAGGCGCCAGATTTACCCCTAAGTTAGGGTTCCAGGTGTCTCAGGATATTTCCTGACGTGTCAAGAATTTTCAATAGGTATTTGTCAGGAATGCAGCAAGACTTTATTTGATAAAGATAAAACGAATAAGATTATGGAGATTTACATAAAGGCGCATTTCATTGGTCGATAGGGGTGCGGGAGGTTTTTAAAACGCATGTCATATAGTAGGGCCCACATTATTTATTTTTATTTATTTTATTCTGTTAATCTGCGACCAGTCACAACAACTATGAGCAGATGAGTTGAGAGAGGTTGGCAATTGGCAAGGTAGGGCCATTGCCCCCCCACGTAAAAAAAAAAGCCCCAGCTTCCCCTAGTCAAGCAGCACATTGGCTCTCTTGAGTCTCTTCATTGAGTTTGGATGAGTTGCTAGTCGGTCCCGTTTTGCCTCGTCGAGTAAATATGGTTGGGATTTCCAGATACTCGTGGATTTCTGCGGTTGCGAGCGTAGGTACCAGGGCGCTGATGACAAAACCTTTAAGATGTTGTTTTGAACTCTCTGGAGAGACAGTATATTTGATTTGCTAGCCGATGACCACAGTTGGATGCCATATGTCCATATTGGTTTTATTATTGCGCAGTAAACTTTCAGCTTATTGGTTATAGATAAGGCTGACTGTCTGCCGAGAATCCAGAGGAGATTTCTGAACCGATGATTCATTTCGTCTCTCTTGTTCTTTATGTGATTCTTCCATGTCATTCTTCGGTCCAGGTGGAATCCCAGGTATTTTCCCACATTCGGGCATATATTCATACACCAGTAATACGAATATGTATTTGCAAATTAATATTCTTATTCTTATCAAATGCTTTTGGGTCCGCATACACACACTCCCAAGTTTGTTAATCCATAGCAACCATCTATATTTATTGTTTGTTTGTAAATGGGTTCTCGCCAAACGGCTCTAACGATTTCAATGAGATTTATAATTTGGAGTTTACGACGAAAACTTCGAGTAAAAATTATTATGATTAAAATTTCACTCACAAAGCGTGCTAGGTATGTAGAATGAATTCCACGTAAATTATGCGGACCGTATAGCCGCTGGTTGAGTAGGTACCTTAATGAGTATAGGTACTTACCTACCCTATACCTATGTAGCTAGCCCAATGCTAAGATGAGAGAGATGAGTTTTTTTAAAGGACTCGAACTTAGGTTCCTATCAGATTCTAAATTAGAACCACTTGTGTTTACATATAGTGGCGCGTGTCTCCCTGTTTGTGAGCATCGTAAACTAAAACCGCTCAGTTCGCTCATGGTTTTACGAACTTTATTTTATCTTCGTTGCTTATAGGCCATTAACTCGATCAATGATCGTTACTACAATAAGCTTAGCTAGCTAAAAACCACATAAGGCGAGGAATAAACCAAAGTTTAAGTACTTTATTGATTCTCCGAGTGACCGTTGCGTCGACACTCGACAGTTACCCCCTGGCCACGACTTTGGTCTTAAGCGACCTGCGACCAGCGTTTTATCTGTTCATTGCGCAAGATCCCAACTAACCACAGTGCGTTGTGCGTCTCGACCGCGCAATGAACAGATAAAACGCTGATGGCAGGTCGCTTAAGACCAAAGTCGTGGCCAAGGCGTTATATAGGGATAAATGTATGTTGGCCCTTACATTCAAAACAGCGCTCTCTCGGGAGCTCTGGCGACCTTACTCATCAGCTCACCACTACTAGGAACACAACACCACATGACCTATCTATCTATATATCTACTGGGCAAGTTGTAGTACTCGTACGATCGTCTGGAAGGTGATCGTGGTCGCTTAACTTCCTCAGTGTCTGCTCTAACTATGAGCGAGATGAGATTCCGCTGTAGTACCTACCCTACCTCTGTGTATATTAAGTATAATTGTAACATAATAAGTAGTACCTATTTCCAATGGTAAGTTGTAGGTACTCACGTGACGTTTCTGGTTTGCGCGTGCGGACTCCACATCAGTAGCGCGGCCGCCACCCACACCAGCCTCTGGGGACAAGGCGAGGATTACCGTCTAGCATACCAAATGCAGTCCCTGATGTATGTAGGTACAGTCTACTGCAAGGGCTTAGTGTTTAGGGCGACGACTTTTCGAGTGACTTTGAACTCTGTTGTTAAGAGCAGCAAGGTCGACTCGAATCGACTCTTCATACAAACTTAGTTTGGTTCTGATTTGTAAACGGCATATATATACTGGAATAACATAAAACTTTATGGGATCGGCCAATTTATTAATTTATCGTATGGCGGTTACACACTGGTACATATATGTATTCGTATCGATGTTGCTGATAAAGTTCCAGTGTGCGCTGCGAGGTTCAGAGGGAACAGTGCAGCTGCCGAGTTTGTTGTTCTTTTAGCACCACCCGGAGGTCACGTGTAGGGATTCTAGGGTTATTCCTACGGACGTAGAACAACAACGACCTCCAATGATGTAATATAAAATATACGTAGATATGTTATAAGCGGTCCAAAAGTGGCACACTAAATTTTGGTCAAGTCACACAGCTTGCCATAGTTTTGCGTCGTCAATGGAAACGAATGCTGTCAGAATTTGGTGGTCATTTTTAAACACGGAATTTCGTATAGACAACATATCTACCTATTTTTTATATTACATCATTGGGATCGGCCATATCTAGGTCGGAAACTAGTAACTAAGTAGTAGTTTCTGTTGCTAGAAATTATAATATACAGAAATAAAATTAAGCTATTAGAATGAATAGGTATAGAAAATAAATTAAGTGACAATGCAACATCATGATACTCATGATATCATCGAGATGATCTGATGATGGAGACAGAAGGTGGCCCTGGCCCTAATAACTCCTAAACTAGTACATACTATTATAAACACGTCGTGATTGGGCTCCTTTAAATGACTATACCAAAGCGTAAACTGCAATAAAAGCTGCAACCTACTTACATTAAAAATAAATATTCTAGCAGAAACTTAAGTGTAGGTACTTATAGCTAGGCTGTACTTTAAAAACAACGGAAAACAACACTAATTCGAAGATATTGAGCACAAAATCTAAACAGCAGATAAACGGCGCGGCGTGTAAATTCTATGAAATAGTGTTTACTAACCGAGCGCATGGTCGGGTTAGATAAGGCAAGGGTCACATTATCGACCGACCGCGACCCCACGCTCCATTATTCAATATTCTATTAAATGGACACTTGCTTTCAGCCTTGTTCTGTAGAAGCGCCCACTTAATAATATTTTGGGAGATGTGGCAATAAGTAGTTCGTCAAGTTTAAACTTCATATTCCGCTCGCCAGATCTGGTCATTGGGGCACTTTAGGGCCCCATGCATGACTATCACGAATTAATTTGACAAAGTAGGTATGTCAGGATGATCAAACTCTTTGACCGATTTTTTTTTGTGATCAAACTCTTGCGGTGTTCATTTTCAGGTGGTATCAACGAGACTTTCCTTATTTCTTGTAAAAGATAGGGAGCGATCAGATTAGGAGCCAATAAAATAGTATGTACATATACATAGGATGATGTTTCCCTAAAGGATGATATCCACATTTTCAAAGCTTATACAGGGAGTATATTTTTATGTGAATGAACTGAAATCTCCTCCTACCATCTAATAAAATAAAAAATAAGTAAATAGTAATAAGGTCGCGGGAGTCCGCTGGATGCGGGTGGCGCAGGACCGGCCATTGTGGCACTTTTTGGGGGATGCCTATGTCCAGCAGTGGACGTATTTCGGCTGATATGATGATGATGAAATAGTTCAGTAGGTACCTAGCTACCGAAACAAATCAATACCTCTACTAAACAAATAATTTTCATTCAGCATTTTAGCGTTATATTTAATTCGTCATAGTCAAGTTTAGTTGCGTCGGTAGGTAGGTATAGGCTTTATCTGTTGTGATGGACCGAAAGATAGACTTATTAAGTGTTTTTACTAAACAGTGGGTTAACTTAACTTCAATTTACTTAACAGGTTTCCTACAAATGACGGAGTTAAGCAACAATTGTTTACGTCGATGTTTACTTATGCGTACTTTATCAAAGGCTAGTTCTTTGTGCCATATTGATAAATATTAATTTATGTACCCAGTAGGTAGGTACACTACTTAGCTTAGTTCGATTTTATAGGAATATAGTCTAGAAATGACCGTATACTAACTCGCACTAATCTGTAATTATTATTAGTGATTGCAAACAGGAATAGAGACATATTTGAATTGCAATTAGACACAGCTAGAGCTTGATGTTGTTTATATTGCATTGTGCAATCAGCATAAGTATAATTTATATCAATATTTAAACGTTTTTTTTATAATAAGAATACAAATATAACGAATGTGTAAAACATCAGGTACAATTTTAGACATGAAAATATTTGAGCTAATTCTAGCTGGCATATTCCAACTGTAATGATTCGCAGGGGCCTGGGTCACATGTCTGCGGTGCGGCGCCGCAACGTAACTTTTTTTTTTTTTATTCAACGACGGTGGCTAACAAGCTTACGGTCTGCCTGATGTTAAGAGGAATGGCTATCTGCGATTTTCCCGTACAAACGCTCTCGACTGTTTCCTCCCTGGTTTTTGAACCTAGAGCAATGCTTTTTAAATAAGATTAATATCATCAATATATATGCCGCTACGTTTTGCTTTTTTGGATATTTTTATTTTAAAGACTCTTACAGCGCCTCGAAAATCGCAAAAACGGCTTTATTGAATTCGCTGCAAAAAAAGGCGCAGTATACAAATATGACAACAAATACCTATCCAAAAAATCAAAACGTAGCGGCATAGATTATTTCTTCCTCTTGCAGTTTCCAAAATTTTATAATGATTGGTTGCGTTTTGGAGGAGGAAATAGTCGAGAGCGAAACCTCGATTTTTGTGTTTTTTGGGTGGGAATTTTAGTCCGAGCTGCAGTTGTCCTTATCGCACGAATTGGAGGCGGTGGCAGTTTCTAAATGAGTATACGTACACAGAAGGAATAGTGATGGACAACAGTCGTTGACATATTTTGTCGATACGCTAGTGGTGAAAATTATCGATGACCTGTAGGGAATGTGGTCGCACATACTCTGCAAAGATAGGCTACATCAGTCACCTGAGGAGAGCTCACGAACGACGCTCCAATTAGCCATATTTCCAGTCGCCTTGGTCGAAATCGGCCAGGATGATGATGATGATAACATACTACAGGCAAGCTAGATCGCAATGTATGGAAAATGTTGAAAAATATTGTAGTTCTGAAACCTATTGGGATGTGTAGGGTATAAAATTGTACAGGGTATTATATTGTATTGACGTATTGTACAGAGTATTAAATTGAATTCACTCTCCGCATCCCTCCGGGGGATACCTTCACCCCCCTCACCTAAACAAGTGTCCCAGAACGCGGTTATTACTAATTTTAAGAAAACCCATAAAAGATACACAAAAAGTGTTCGATCGATCATGACCGAAATGATCCTTGATAAATTAATCATCAATGTCTCATACATACCAAAGCGTACATACTTGTGGTTTTGGAGCAGTGTGCCACGAAATGTTTTATGATTTATTCATTATTTTTGCTAAAAGGTTAGTTTTCTCAAGGCTTTCTTACTTAACCGCTTTCCGCTTCTTCAAAATGAGGTATAATTTATTTATGCACTCCTTCATTTAACGTTTCTATGCTATTTTGAAAATTGTAGGTATGTATTCAGCCATTTAGCGAAATACACATCCGAATAGGTTTCAGAACTACAATATTTTTCCTAATTTTGATACATTGCGATCAAGATTGCCTCCAACAGATGACAATGAATTTTCAAAATGGCGCAGCAACATGAGTCGCAGGAGTTTATAAATAAACTGTATCTAATTTTAAAGAGAGAATTCTATCCTTTACTCAACGACAAACTCAAAGGCCAAAGTAATAATTGCCATACGATTAAATAAAATATCCTTTACTTTTGTCATTCATACCTATCTTGGCAATAAATATTCATATTTTTGAGAAAATTACACTCACTTTCTTTTTTGAAAAAAAAACCTAGAAATCGTATTAAAATTGACTTTTCGTGGCAGAATGCGCGACAATTATAAGAAACATTGCTTTGGTATTTATGAGAAGTTGATAGGATTATTTTAATGGTACACATTCTTCGTGTACGGTGTGTTTACGGTTTTCTTTTTAATGATAAAAATCCACGTTTCAGGACACTTTTGGGGGTGAGAGGAGGTGAAGCTCCCCCCCGGGGGATGCGTGAATATATATTTTTAATACTCTGTCCTACATGTCGACATCCCGATATGTTTCAGAACTACAGTATTTTGGCAAATTTTGAGCTTATAGTTGCTTCCACTATAATAAGAGAGGTTTTACCTACATATACCTAACGATAAGTTAATCTTTGTACTTACTTAATAATACTTAATTACCGGAATACTTAAATACCAGTACGTTCTGAGATCTGTCTACTCGTATATTATCGATCTTTGTACTTGTGAAAGTGTTTAAGACACGGATAACCGAGTTTTATTTTGCGTTGCCTGTGGGAAATATTTTTCTTTATCTGTACGTACGTACTACTACCATTTCATAAAAAGTCCAGTAAACAAAAGCTTACTTACAAAAGTTAGCGGGATATCGAGTTCATTAGACGTAAGCTGGGTCAGTAAGTAAAATTCGCAATAACACCAAAAACCAATACAGCAGCCCCCCTATTCTGTAACTTGTTTTACCTCACTTCACCGTTCACCCACAAATAAATCTTGACGCCGCGGTTCGTAGTAACTAAACGTAGGCAGAGGTCTAGTTTCGTTAGGCTTGACGGGTGAGGTGAGGCATTAGCGTGTTCCGAATAACAACCCGGAGGCTTGAGGCACGCAGGAATGAACTAAATAAATTCCGTCCGGCTCGCGGGCGATGTCAACGGAAGGGCGCGCAGCGAGAGAGTGCTCGCGTCTCGCGCCTGTGTGCGTGCGCTCACACATAGACAGCCCCCGCCGCCCACAACAGCGCGACAGAAACATTGCGTCAAAAATTTGAGATTTGAAAAGTTGCTCAGCTAGGCATTGCTCTTAAGCAGCTACCGTAGCCTATGGACACTTGTAACTCCAGAAGAATCACAAGCTCGTTGCCGACCCTTTATTCACTTGAGGATTCGCTGTGTTGTGTTGGCAGATAGAGACACGCAGGTCCCTCACTCCCAACACAGCGCATCCTATATAGGGAGCTCTGGCGACCTTACTCACCATCAGGAACACAACACCACATGCTCCATAGCATGCAATAATATAGCAACACTACATAGCAGTGGTGCTATTATGGCTGCGGTCTTCTGTGAGGTACTTCCCCAGTTGGGCTGCTCCGCATACGAGCGAGATGACATTCCGCTGTGCCCTATACCTCTCTGATTAGTTTGTATTAAACGTTTTTGCTTAGACTATCCACTATTTGCTATGAAATAGTTGTTACTTAGTTAGGTAGTTTGGCACACAGCAGAAAACCGGACAACCCACCCAGTGAAGTTATAGCGGTTGTGAAGGTGGATGGCAAAGCGTTGGTTTGGCCTCAGTCTCCTAGATAATGGGCTAATCATGTAACTGTTCTAATAGGATTGACATAATTTAAGACTGCGACGAAAAATGCCTACCTCGGACTGGTTGGAAGCAGCTGGTGACAAAAGTCACCATAAAATTCAAGACCGAAATTTTCACAAGATCCGTTTTGTAAATACATAACAAATTAACAAAGGTCTAAATAATAACGTATAGTCCTAAAATAACCACATAACTGCATGCATTACAAGTTACATGACAATAAGTGTACGTTATCTACTAATTAATTATCATCTGCAACCCGACAATGACCCTGCGGCCTTTCTGTTACGAGCTTATAATTTAATAACAGTATTCAATTCTTATAAGACGTGCCATGCGGGCTGGGCTGTTCACAACGCGTCACCTCACCTCCATGAAAACCAGTGTAAGTCAGACCTCCGATTACGCGTTGTTATTATGAATCCCGACATGAAGATAAACTATGGGTGAGCGATGAGCTGAGGTGAAACTAGTTGTGAATAGTATAGTTGCATCGTAAACAACGTCTCTTAGTGTTAACCATCGACTAAGACCCACGCCATGAATACTTTAAGGGTGTACGAGAGTTCATCTTTCACTGGTTATGTCATTAATGCAAACGCGTGTAGCAATAGAGTAATAAAATAAACATTCATGCATTAAGTGCCTACATTGATAATCGGTAGGTACGTGATGTGATGTAACTTCGTTTGGGTGTACTCAATTGAGGCGTACTGTCATAACCGAATTACTATTAAAGCCCTATTGTAGGTCAGAGAGAGCTCTGTTCAATTTGTATTAAGTAGGTATGAGTAAGTTACTTAATATTTGGTCGTGTAACTATAAATCTATAATGTCAAGTCATACATAAACATGGTAGGATGATTTATGGTGTTATTATAACTACTTACAGGGCAATTGTGGCAAATTGGATATAATATATGTACTTTTTCATAGCTTTAGCAAAGATTATTAAGAAAAGGGCTTTAAGTTCCATACCAATTTCCACCCCACCTTTCCCCCCCTTAGGGGATGATCTTTGGGATAAAAACTATCCTATGTCATTCCCAATAACTCACACTATCTCTATACCAAATTTCATGTAAATCGGTTCAGCGGTTTAGGCGTGAAGAGGTACCGGGCAGGGAAACAGAAAGTCAGACAGACAGACATACAGATTTACTTTCGCATTTATAATTGTAAGTATGGATATAGGCACCCATAAGTACTTATTTTCTAATGAAATTCCATAATTAAAACCCAAAATCTTTTGTAATTAACTAATAATATTTGGGAATGGGGGGGGGAGACTGAACCACAAAACTGGTTGGCAACATCCATTTATTGAATGTCTGGAATCCATATAATATATATCAGAAGTCAGATTGCGGTGCGCTATTTTTGCAAACGAAACTCCACTGAGAGCCCGGTCTGGATATAACGAGCGAGCTTCCATATGCTTAGCCCAATTCGGGCACAAAAATACGGAAGTTACTATTATTAATTTGACCGAGATACCATATATCCCAAGTCAGTTCCGAAAAAATCTGAGGTTTCCCCTGAATTCTTGAGGTACCTAACTGACCAGGAGATTATCGAGTTACCTGGAGAATACAAGGGAAACCTGCAATCAGGTCGCTTTGTGCCCAAGCTCCCATATAACGCGAGTTGGTCCAAAATAATCTTGAGATTCCTGTCGCTATTATGATTGTGTTACCATCATCATATCAGCCGAAAGACGTCCACTTTTACTCTCCACTTACTTTTACACTCCCCCAAAGAGTGCCAAAGTAACCGGTCCTGCGCCACTTGCATCCAGTGGACACCCGCGACCTTTACCAGATCATCAGTCCACCTAGTGGGGGGCCTAGCCACGCCGCGCCTTCCGGTACGTGGTCGCCACTCGAGAACCTTTCCGCCCCAACGGCCATCGGTTCTACCTGCAATGTGCCCGGCCCATTGCCACTTAAGTTCAGCGATTCGGAGGGCTATATCGGTTAATACCTAGTTCTGCTGCGGATGCGGCTATCCGCTGCAGATTGAGTTCCCATACCTAGGCATATTAGGCGAGTCAGGTTCTTTAAAATCCTGTAATATCACCTGGATCCTATAAGTGATTATTGTGCTGCTGATGTACCTAATCCTAATTACACCAAGCGTCCATATAGCCTGAGACATTGGAAATCTGAAGTTTCCCCTGAATAGGGGTGTAGACTCAAAATTTATTATTACTTCAAAAGAAAGAAGGCAAAAACATATGCCTAATGACAAAAATCCCATTCGAATACATCAAAAAATTACGAAGCTACAACCGTTTTAATGTTGCTTGTTAGAGAGAGAAAACGTTCCGGGATCGTGACGTCACGATCGTCTAGCGTCATAGTAAATGACAATCGTTTCATATGAAGGTGCGTTTTGCGGAAAAGGGGCAGAACATACCCCCTCTTAAAACTT
This sequence comes from Epinotia brunnichana, assembly GCA_963854355.1. Lineage (NCBI taxonomy): Eukaryota > Metazoa > Arthropoda > Insecta > Lepidoptera > Tortricidae > Epinotia > Epinotia brunnichana. The sequence continues at coordinate 7,314,572 of OY977953.1, read as the reverse complement.
TGGACGCTCATAACTTTGTGATTATTTAATTTCTTGCGTTGCTTTTTTTCTCCATTTGACTACATTTTTAATCCATTTTCGAGAAAATGCAACATTATTGATTATTTTATTTATTGTCTATGTCACCGTTAGATTATGAAAACCGTCAGTTTATAATCTTGTAAACTGACGGAATATTTTGAACTGCCAAAATAATTCATAATTTTACGCATTCATTTTCGTGATTTTCGTTAGTTTATAAACTAACAATGTCATATCGTCAAATTGTGAACTGAATCAAATTTACCTGATTCGTAACGCAACCTGTGCGCTGTTTGGTAGAGCGAATTATTCCAATTCCACTTGCATCAGTTTCCACTTACGGCAGAACATTGATTGTTTATTTTTGTTATTCAGAGATTTTATTCTATTTAATTCGGCATCCAGCAGTGTCGGCGGAGCCCCGCTGCTCGGGGTTCCTATTTCTAGACGGTTTACCCTTCGGGCAACTGAAGAAACCTAACTAACCTAACCTACCTATTCTTTGTGTACGTTCCGTAGCAAGCCGATTTGATCTCCGTTCACAATTTCACGATTCGACATTGAAAGTTTATAAACTAACGAAAAATATTGCGTTAAATTGTGAACGGTTTTGACAGTTAAAAATTTTTCGACAATTTATTTATAGTTTCGCGAGTAAGATTATAAACTGAACGGTGTTCACAATCTAACGGTGACATCTACACCCCTATTCTAACAGGTCTCACAGTCTCACTCAATCTTGTCGCTATAACGAGCGAGCTTCCATAATACCTATAGCCTTAGTCAAGCTAAAAAAACCTAAGTAATGTCATAATGTCTTACTGTGAGTAGATACTATGACTGTTTAAAGGATGACTGCACTTCGTCTAATTTTAAACTAAACCGCTGACGGCATCGTCTAAACAAAGGGAAAGGACTAGGACAAAATAAGTCCTTGGCCAAGATCCAGGCAAGTTTTAGTGTGATTTAATTGAAGTATAGAGTCTATACTATAGACCATTTAGCTATAAAATGTTACACACACTTAATTAGTATAAATTCCTGTGGCTTTTATTATTCCGTTTCTCAAGATTATTAGGTACTTGGATTACTGGTAGGTATTAAATTAGACGTTAAGGCTTATCTTGTCTTAGTTTCAACTCGGTCAGTCATTTCTAAGTAGTTTTATTCATTAGTTATGTTATAGCTAACTAAACTAAGATGCTGATTTTAATGACGCGGAGAGTACTAGACTTTAGAGATGGTTTTTTGCCTTCTTATTATTTGAGTGGACTGTTCACTGACTGAAAAACAACGTTTCTGTTCCTGGACTGATTTATACCGAAGCCAAAAAGAGGGGTGTTATAAGTTTGACGTGTCTGTGTGTCTGTCTGTCTGTGTGTGTGTGTGTATGTGTGTGTATGTCTGTGGCTTCGAAGCTCCTAAACGAATGGACCGATTTGGATGCGGTTTTTTATATCGGTAAGCTGATGTGATCGAGATGGTTCTTAGCTATATCAAAATCGGTTCAGCCGTTTTTGAGTTATTGAACTTTGAAATGGAAATGAAATGGGGTATTTCAACTTTTCTAAGTTGTAGTTATATTCTTTGAAGCGAAACCGAACATAGCATTCTTGACATAGGTAATTTTAGCTTCTATTAAAATGGGGAACTGCGGATATACGTAGAGACATCATACAACAGAAAATAAAATAAACGATTGTATAAATTTTATCTCACGTTAAAATGACAAAAATAAAAATGTTTATTTTTCAATAAATGTTAATTTTTGTAGCGCCATTGGTTCTACTTACGTGCCGGGGCTAATAAATAAGCACCACCGTGCTTCATAGCACTTACGGTAAGTTAACCGTCGTTGTGTTTGTACAGGTGTAGTTAGTTATTGTTTTAGGTGATTGACAAATGTGTCAATGTGATTATATACTAAGTAGGTATTTCTCCATTTCCGAATATTTGTTACTGTGTACGCAAACGAAAGAACAAATGAAGTTTTTTGTGACACCTTTTCAGTGGATATTACAAAATGCCTTTATTTTATAATTAACTCAACGAAGCGAACAACAACTAAGACGAAATAGGCAATCATATATATAGACCAGCTGCACCAAAATGTTAACCTTTCTTTCAAATAAGAGTGATATACAGTTTTTTACCTCGCACAGCTCTGGAGGATTCTCACCCACAGGTCACGACTTCAAATGGCGACTGCAGGGGCAGCGATTCGCAATACCTATCTACGTGTTAGCGAGAGATCAGAACGCAGCTTCTTGCTCCATATGCTGCCCTCCTCCTAAGCCGAATTGCGATATTTCAAAATGAAATGTCATTCAGTATGGTGCACCGCCGTCGCTACCGCCGCCGCTGTTAGTCATGCATGTTCGAATCCTTAGAGTGGTTCGTTGTATTAATCGTTTTATTGAAAATCATAATTTTGATAACAGACTCCTGATAAAAAGAAGATTACATTGTCCAAAAGTAATAAACTCTTTCAGAGATCAAGTCTATGTATACAGATAAAATATCATTCAATAAATCTTAATAAAACGGACAATCTTGTCAGGTCGCATCGAACATATATTTACAATCTCGTATAAAATGTATTACTTTATAGGTACCTACATATGTATGTAGGTATATATATGTTACATATGTAGGTACTTAATCTGTTTATCGGTCACCAAATCTTCTCTAAGTCACGGGCCCTTTGATTACGTGGCACAAACAGGGCCTCGGGCAAAAACTGTGGGTGTTACTCGACAGTATTTTGGTGGTGCGACGCAATATAAAGCTGGCTCTACATATGTTTGATCGTCGTAGTCACTACCATTAATATCTGCTACAACAAAGCACGCATACGTATGACACGACTCTATTTCTAGGATCGCCTAGCTAGGTAGCATGATCGCGTTTATGTAGGACATAAAGCATTCATCCCGTTTGCACTTACATATTTGGGCAATATTTAGTAAAGGATCGACTGTTTTTTAGGGTTCCGGACCAATAAGGTAAAAACGGAAACCTTATGGTGCGACTCGGTCCGTCTGTCTGTCTGTCACAAAGTTAAATATCTCAGAAACTATTAATGCTATCAATTCGAATTTGAAATTTGGAATAGTTGTAAACAAAGATAATCCACGTGTATGGATAAATAAAAATTTAAAGATATATTTTTAATTTCTATAAAAAAGGACGGATAAGGGGGGGGGGGGGGGGGGCAAAAATGGAAAGTCTAGTTAGTAGGTCAAGTGGGGGTATCATAAAAAAAGGGCTTAAATTGCACATTCTAAAACAGTATTTTTTCTATAGTGGTAAAATTTTGATTTAAAAAGGAAAATATAGAAAAAAATACCATTTCCCCCCCTTATCTCCGAAGTTTACCAAGCGAAAATTTTGAAAATAATATATATATTATTAATATTAACGTAAATATTACCATAAAAGTATAACGAGACCTCTATCTAGCGTATTTTTTTTCTTCAAAAATCATTTCATATAATTCATATTTAAGTTTGTAATTTAATACTTTTGTGTTGATTTTTTTTCCTTCTAATTTGTATGGAAGTATTCTAAAAGTACCTTCTAGCAAATATTTTTTTTTATCGAAATTCATTCACTTGAAAAATAATTATCTCTGAAAAACCAACATAGTTTTTTTCTTAATAAAGCGTGGCGAAAGTTTGTACGGAACCCTCGGTGCGCGAGACAGACTCGCACTTGTTTATGGCAGGTGCCGGTAACTTGAACTGCAACTGCTGGTGTAAGTGTAAATAATACAGGTTGGTACTGTATTGTATTGTAGAACACAATGTGACGTCAGAATATTCATATTCATTTATTTGCTGCAACCATGGTATTTACAGGATGTTTTTAAAATTAATCAGTACAGACATGGACCCTACTAGGGTGTAGCAACATTTTTAAATACTAAACTAACCTAAACATACATATATTAAAAAAAAATCAACATATTGTTATATTTATATAAAATCTGCACATTAGATAACAACATACCTACTTGATTGCATTTGCACCATCAATTAAATTGTAAAAAAATATTGGCCCATGAACTCCTGCAGCGAGTATGGGCATTCAGTTAGGAGGTAAGTTTTAAGTTTATTAACAAAAGTGTTATATGTAACTTCGTTTCTTATAAGCTGCGGGATTTTATTGTAGATTCTAATAGACATTGCGTAAGGGCCTTTACTGAACATTGTTAGTTTGGCGGGAACTGCTTGAATTATTTTATTGCGATGACGTAAGTTGTGTGCATGAGAGTTGAAGTTTTCCGGTTTGGGATACACACTAGGATATTTATGGACAAATTTGCACGTTTCCAATATGTACAGAGATGTGAGGGTAAGAATTTTGAATCTACAGAAGTGTGGTCTGCAACTCTCTTCATTTCTTATGTTGCTGAGAACTCTTACGCATCTTTTCTGCAATAAAAATAGATCTTTGGCATTTGCACTACTGCCCCACAACATTATTCCATATTGCAACCATGATTGGGCAAAAGCATGGTAGGCACCTATAGCAGTTTTCAAGTTGGTATTTATCAATATTTGTCTCAGGGCATAAGCAAATCTAGATAATTTTATCGATATTTTATCAATGTGGACTTTCCAGCTTATATGTTCGTCGATGTTTAAACCAAGCAGTGGACAGGTTTTGGCAGTTTCTAATTTCTTATTTTGGTAGGAATAGTTAATATTTAACGCTGTTCTCTGGTGGGGTCTAAACTGTATTATGTTAGTTTTTTTGCAAATTTAGGTTCAGATTGTGTTCTTCAAGCCAAGGTAAAATTGTATCAAATATAATATTCAGGTTATTTGTAACTTCATCTGTGTTTATGCTAGGAAATATAATTGAAATATCGTCTGCATATAGGAAGGATTTGATATTTATAGTATTTAATAGTTTCGGTAGGTATTTAAAAATGACTAAGTTACACATAGAGCCTACAGACTGAAAAATCTACCATACGTACTGATCCTGGAAGTAAAGATCACTGGATCCTAATTTCGGCCATAGGTTGCAGTAGGTACAAGGGTCGCATTCTGCGGATCCAGATGTTTATTGTTTTAAAAAGTACATCTGCAACTTACAGCTAACCGCCAAAACGTCGCAGATCTTAAGCTAAAACATATTTAATATGATAAGGCTGGCTCAATAAAAATCTTGCATTCCTGCAACAAGAAGGCTACTTAATCTGGTTGTGAACAGATCACAGGACGGTGCTGCGTCCCGGGGGTGTTATTCGCTACGCGTTAATGCGGCTCACCCCGCCGGTCACCCGAAAACGAAACTAGACCTCTACCTACGCTTAATTACTACGCATCGCGGTGTCAAGGTATAAATGTGGGTGAGCATTGAGGTGAGCTTAAAACAAGTTACAGAATAGGGGGGCAGCACGGAGTTGAGGATAGAGAGTGCGCTCGGGAGCGGCGCGTGTTGCAGCAGGTTCCACACCCTCACTGACTTCGAACAACTCAAGCCAGAATGGCCCGGTCGAGAGCGGCCCTAGGTGGGCCCTCGCCAAACTCGACCGGGAACTCTTGAAAGAGGCGGCGACCGTGCAGGCCTGGTTACCTGTACCGGAGGGAATGGTTGAGGTAGAGACTGAAGCGTCCCGGCTCCGGGAGGCCATGTCGCGAATTTGTGACGCGGCAATGCCCCGGGCCAAGCCTCTGCCGCCTAAACGATGCGTGTATTGGTGGACCGCCGAGCTCGCGCAAATGCGCGATGAGTGTGTAGCCGCGCGGCGCCAGTACATGCGACAAAGAAGGCGCAGGCAAACCGACGAGGGCGAGGAGCGCCGCCTATATGAGGCCTATAAGGCCTCCAAACTGGGGTTCTCGGTGGCCATAGGACAGGCAATTGAGGCGAGTCGTGCCGAATTCCTCGAGACCCTAAACGCCGACCCGTGGGGAAGGCCATATAAACTGGTCCGAAATAAGTTGCGCCCCTGGGCGCCTCCGCTGACCCAAACACTCCAGCCAGAATTTGTGGTTCGCGTGGTCGCAGGGCTTTTCCCGGAAAGGGGACCCCACCAGCCGCCTATAATGGCACCGCCAGTGGCAAGGCCAAGAGAGGAGGACACCGTCCCACCAATTCGTCCTGCCGAGCTGAGCGTGGCGATCAACCGGCTTGGTGCTAGGAACACGGCCCCAGGGCCTGACGGCATTCCGGGCCGTGCTTGGGTCCTGGCCATGGACGCGTTAGAACCGAATTTGCTGCGTCTCTTGACCGCGTGTCTGGAGCAGGGTTGCTTCCCGAAGGAATGGAAGTCAGGGAAGCTGGTGTTGCTCCGGAAGGAGGGGCGACCGGCAGACTCTGCGTCCGGATACCGGCCGATAATCCTGCTCGATGAAGTGGGTAAGCTCTTCGAGCGAATAATTGCTGCTCGCCTCATCAGGCATTTGGAGTGCGAGGGGCCGGATCTAGCCGACTGCCAGTTTGGCTTCCGCAGGGGCCGTTCAACGGTCGATGCAATACAGCGGGTGAAGACAGTGGCGAACGAGGCCGTGTCCCGGGGTGAGGTCGTCTTGGCGGTATCGTTAGACATTGCCAACGCCTTTAACACTCTACCTTGGGACACAATAAAGGAGGCGTTGCGGTATCACCAAGTACCCCTCCATCTGTTTCGCATCATCAAGGCGTACCTTAGTGAGAGGTTCATAACCTGGCCCGGGCAACGGGAATGGGGCAGGAGGGAAATGCGCTGTGGAGTTCCACAGGGGTCGGTCTTAGGGCCACTCCTGTGGAATATAGGTTACAACTGGGTCCTGCGGGGGGAAAACTTGCGTGGAGTCAACGTCATCTGCTACGCAGATGATACGCTCGTAACGGCCCAGGGACCCAGCTATCGCGACGCAGCCGTGTTGGCGACGGCAGCAGTTGCCCACTGCGTGGGGAAAATCCGTCGGCTGGGCCTGGAGGTGGCTCTGACGAAGTCCGAGGCCATATATTTCTATGGTCCACGGAGAGCGCCCGCAGCCGGCACAGCGATTGTGGTGGGAGGAGTTCCAATTGCTGTCAAGCCGACGCTGCTCTACCTTGGCGTCATGCTTGACAGTAAATGGAACTTCAAAGCACATTTTGAGCGCCTGGCGCCCAAGTTGCTGCGTGCGGCGTCAGCCTTTGGGCGGATACTACCAAATCTGAGAGGGCCCAAGGCCTCATGTCGCCGCCTGTACACGGGGGTTGTGCGCTCTATGGCGCTCTATGGTGCCCCAGTATGGGTAGACGCGCTCAGCAGCCAAAACATCGCTCAGCTGCGCCGACCGCAGAGAGTGATGGCTCTGAGGGCAATCAGAGGGTATCGCACCGTAAGCGCGGAAGCCGCGTGTGTGCTAGCCGGAACCATGCCCTGGGACCTGGACGCAAGGGCCCTCGCGGACCTGTATCTGTGGCGCGAGGAGGCGCGAGACCGGGGGGACCTGCTAGCTCCACAGGAAATAAGGAAGCGGCGAACCGAGCTGCTGCAGGAGGCGATGGACGTATGGGAGCAGCGGCTGGAACAGCCGAGCGCCGGCTCCCGCACCATAGACGCGGTTCACCCAGTCCTCCATGACTGGGTTGAAAGGCATTTCGGGGTTCTCACCTTCCGGCTGACGCAGGTGCTGTCGGGACACGGTTGTTTCGGCACCTTCCTGCACAAAATCGCACAGAGAGAGCCGACCCCGGAATGCCACCAGTGCGGAGCCGGCATAGACTCGGTGCAACACACGTTGGCCGAGTGTCTGGTTTGGAGTGCAGAAAGACAGGAGTTGGTCGCCCGAATAGGGCAAGATCTGTCGCTGCCAGCCGTAGTGCGGGCTATGGTGTCCAGCAAAGCAGCCTGGAAGGCGATGCTGGACTTTAGCGAGCACGTTATGGCCGAGAAGGAGGCGGCAGAGCGCGAGCGGGAAGCCCGGGCTGAGGCTGACCCAATGCGCCGCCGCAGGATCGGACGCAGGCGCGCCGCGCACAACCAGCGATTGCCGCCTTAACGAAGACCTCCGGGTGGCAGTCACGGGGGCGACTGCCACCCATAGAGAAGAGGTCCTCGAGCTGAAGGGCGTGTCGGGTGTTCGGGCACGCCCCTTAAAATTTTATTCTGGGGACATGTATTTATCTCCTCCCCTCTCGCGACGGGTCTCACATGGGGACAGCTGCTGGCGGAGTCGCGGAAGTGTGCGTGAGCGTTCCCGTGGCTCCACCATAAAGCAGTGCGCAGAGCACCGTGGGGTTTTAGACGGTAGTCCGGGCGGTTCCCGGGAGTCCGTCATACCCGTCCTGGTTCCCCAGCCAGGCGGGATGTGTAAATGCATTTTCCCCACGAAAAAAAAAAAAAAAAAAAAAAAAAAAAAAGGTTGGTGCGCGTCAAGCGCGATGTTTCCGAATTTGCATGACACGTAGTCGTATTGTGTCTTAGGCTGTGTTTATTGACAAGCATCGCGAACGGCGAGGCCTGCTTAAATAACCCCAACACAAACATTATAGCGTTGCTTAGGAGAGGCGTGAGCGTTGGCATACTTGCGTAGCGTAGCTACCAACGACGCACAGCTCAATTGACAGGGATCCACCGATCTACGCCACTGGGTGCCATGCACGCACACGATTTCCGTTCCGGGTGCCAACCATGCTAGCTACGCTGCTGTAACACTCCGCGTCTCGCACCACCGCACGCGTCGCTTATCATACGTGGTTGAAATAGTAAACGGCCGTAGGTAGTGTGAACCTCTAACTTTACGGCGTCGTACGGGATACTAGTTCCATCTTATCCGCCTTGTTCCCTCCCTATTTGATTAATGAATCCAATTGAAGTGTCAGCTATTGCACCTGCTAGCTTTCGTATGGGTCTCTATTGAACTGGCTCGAAGCGGTTTAACATACATTATACTACTTCGTAAGTGCATATCAGATAAGTTAAGAGGCTTTGTTGATTGTTCGATCCTTATTTGGTGGAGGATTCAATCTGATTTCTATAGAGCAGCTACGTTATTCACAACCGGTCCACTCCATTATCCCTGGTGTAACTTGACACCTGGATTTATAACAACAATGCGTGAGTTGAGGTAAAACTTATACTGGTTATCCTGCACCTGCAGCAATAAGTTGTTGGTACTTAAGTGTTGTGAATGCTTAACACAGTGGGGGTCGGCCCACCCACTAGATGAAATTACTTCAAATGACTTGGTTACGGTAGCGCGAGGTATCTGTGAGCTCCGTCGTTATAAACTGACCTCTAGATCCGTAACAACTTTGTGTAGTGGGAGGTCAGAACTATGCTGGAGCGCTTACGTTGCGAATTGTACACAATGATGTGAACAACCAGTATAGCTAGCATGATCGCGTTTCGCCCCTCTCGCACTAATACTTGCTTAGTACCTAATGGACTTTAAAAAAAGCGTTGTTCGTCCACCGTCTGGATGGGTTGACGATGTAAAAATTTAACAACTTTTAATCTTTTTAATCACCGAGTTTGGGAAAAACACTACGACTCCTCAAATCAATAAAGGGTCTGCGGTTGTGACTCGACTGGAATCGCAAGCGCCCAAAAGCTAAGGTGTCTGAAAACCACCAGGTATAGGCCGTTTGATAATTTGCCACCGTCGTAGTAAAAAAAACTAACAATGGCCCTGCCTACTTAGGTAGTACTTACTTAAGTACTTGTGAAAAGGTGCACTCTCACTTTTTAACCAGCCAGCATCAATAACGTTAGTTCACCTTCATTTGCACACCGCAGTCAACTGTTTATCGAGCGTGGATCTTTACGATGTGCGAAGAGCATCGCTAACTGCAGTATGTTTGGGGCAATCAACTTTCTTATTTGCCGGTACTCTAGTCAAAAAGTTTAGTATCTCCAACAATAGTAACATTGTTAGTAATTTCATGGATCTAACATTAATGAGTATGCAAAATATATTTTAGCATGTCAATGCCATTTTTAGTTTATTTAGAATACAAACAGTCGCATAAATTAATATGTATACCAACCGGCATAAAACATAAAGACCTGGAGCCCATGGAGGTTCATTAATATACTTACGATATGTTAACAAAACAAATTAATCATGAGACAAAAACAAAAAAAAAAGAATAGTATATTTCGATGCTAGTGCGGAAAGTATGTCATTACTTTACGAGTGCCGAGATATCTTGCCACGAGCCGTAGGCGAGTGGTAAGACTCGGGACGAGTGAAGAATGACATTTCCGCACGTGTATCGAACGACGTTTTTTAATACAGTTGCGAAAAAATAAGAAAAACTACAAGTAAGAACAGTATTTAAAAAAATGTTTTTTTTGAACAACTTCATTATTTTTCAACTGTATTATAATGATGTTACAGAATTAATAATATAAAAGTTTCAAATTCCTTACTTGTTGTTTTTCTTATTTTTTTGCAACTGTATTAAAAAACGTCGTTCGATACACGTGGAAAAGTAAAAAGCACTAGTGCGCAAAATACAACTTTGCGCACGATTTGCAGCTACAAAAAGTGCCACTTTTTGAGCAACTGTATTAAAAAAATATTTATAGGTACCGGTCCTCTCTACGCAGTACACACGCCACGGGTGACATATGCCACTTTTGCAACATTGGTAAATACCAAGGCTTCTATTCGACGAAAGATCAGTTTTACCTTTTATTACACGTGAGCTTCGTTACCAATATAGTTTTCAGCGGCGTGAGAAATGAATCCTATGTGGATTCATTTCTCACGCGAGATGTTGAAGTATCTTCCCAGTGTCGTCTTTAATTGGGGTACGGAAGGTTATATATATATACTCAGTGTTGGTAATCAAAGTTTTGTGTAGGTAAGTAGCTACTTAACTTTACACGCTTACTCAACTCAACTAACCTACTTGAGTTTCATTTGTAGGTAGGTACTCACCACGGGCGGTAATGAAGAAAGCATAAGAATTGCTAGCCTTCTGTTCGGGCGTCAAATATCTACCTTTTTTTTACGTGCGATCTGACTTTCTTTATTTTACCGCCCTAGGTGACTTATGTAGGTACTATTTCTTACGTAAAGATAAGTTGAAATTGCGTTAGAATAATTATTTTAATATTTTCACACTGATTTAACGAGTTCCTTATTGTAAAGTTGGTGACCTAACAGTAACAGCAATTTTATTAGAATAATTTAGTACCTAACTAAAAGTACGTGTTATGTTATGATTTAACTTGCGTTATAAATGCGTAACATATTCACCTAATTTATGAATATCTGTATTGGTTTAAGTTTTCATTATTTTACCATATAGATGATCTTAGTAGAAGACCGAACATTGGAGATGATTCGACCGTAACGTCGAGGTAAATAAATATAATTATAAGTTACTTGTATTTTATCTATCCTATCTTACTTTTTAACCGACTTCAAAAAAGGAGGAGGTTCTCAATTCGTCTGTATGTTTTTTTATGTGTGTTTGTTACGCGATAACTCGGTAATTTATGAACCGATTTGAATTTTTTTTTCTTTGTTTGGAAGCATATACTTCAGATTGGTCCCGTTGTCACCAAAATCTAGTTCTGATGATGAGATCCTGGAGAAATCGAGGGAACTCTTCAAATTTTATAGGCAAAATTTGAAGTCGGTTAAAACTTTGTTTTGAAAAGTAAATTATTAGAATTAGGATAATGATGTCTATCAAATTTTATAAGTAGGTACCATAAGTCCTACAACAACCGACAAAATAATGAAGTAGGTACTTACTTACAGCAGAGCTTTTCTCGGTAGCTGAAGTAAGCGCCTTGAATAACTAAGTACCTAACAGCAGATTACGTTTCTTTGATACTTCACCCTTTATCACGACGAGACATGCTCATGAATAAAACGCTTATTAGTAACAAGAATCGTAAACTAATCACGCAACAAACATAATCTTAACTTACGTTTTATTATTAAATAGAAAAATAATAAAATCCACTCACCATACTTAGCATCATCCTTTTTCAAATTCAAATTAAGAACGTCTAGTAACGAACGCCGGTTCTATATTTAAAATAGTGCGTGAGACTGCGTGCGCGCACGGTTGGTCGCGAACTGAACTGAGCATGTATTTAAGATCTCGTGAACGATGAACTTTGGGAGCCGGCGCCGATGCACTCATACTCTTTACTTTATACCTTTGTCGATCGGCATTCCATTAGGACAGGTATTTTTGGACACTATCGGTCAAGCGGACCCTCGAGATTAAACGGATCTGTTTGAACAATTATCTGATAGGAGAGGATGTGGCTTGTATTTTGGTTATGTCAATAAGGTCGCTATATTTGCTGACTCGTTAGGGGGTTGGTCGGAATGTATCAATATTATCAAATTGTTTAGACATCTGTGAAATTAGATGAGGGGTAGGTCAGTAACCAATTAAAGCTGCGTCGGAAATTAATTCGGCTGATATAATGATGATGAGGGCTATAAATATTTTTAAGTAAGTATACCTATTTCGATTTTTACAAGATGTCTATGATCCCAACTAAAGTTATCTTGTGACGGCGCCGCAGCGCTACATGGTTTACTTCAAGCGCTGTAGAAAGGCACTCAATAGTGTTAAAATAGGCAAGACGATGGGAATGAGTTCTACGCACACCTAACTATCTTCATACAAGTAATATGCCTACAATGCAGAACAAATAACTTTAACATTGACTGATGGGCTACTATGGGCTAAAATGCATGGGTTTTACAGTGTATGTTTCTTTTTTAAACCTAAATAAATCCTTCTCGTCTCAGTTAGGGCCGCCAATAATGGAAAAAAAACTAAATAATGGTAGCTGACAAAAGGGCGGCCTACAGTCTACATTACAATTCTGAAAAAGACAAAGACATTTAACGTTCCGATTTGTTCTCGATCCGATAAACAACTACACTTCGAGGACACACATGTAAATATGTCAATAAAGATAATATTGGGGGTCACGATCATTTCAGAGCGCCTAGAAGGAAAATAAAACAACGAAATACTGTAGATTCTTTACTGCTTTTCTGTGTACAATTCGCTTGTGTCGACTCACACACCCCGCCGTCCTAAACGTCTTCCAACACTCAGTGCAGCTGAACGGTCTCTCGTCCGTATGTGTCCTTTTATGAACCGTCAGGATCTCCGAAGTATTAAATCGTTTCCCACACGTCTCGCACTCGTGGTTCCTTTGATTCGCGTGGTGAACGAAGTGCCGTCTGTATTGGGCGAGGATATGGAAAGTTTTCCCGCAAACTTCACAGGTTTTCTTAGGTGTTGGGTCGTGGACTGCTTTGTGGATGACAAGCCCGCTTTTGAACTTAAATGTCTTGCCACAGATGTCACAGGAGTAGAATTTTCCAGAGGAATGCATGTCTAAGTGACTGCGGAGGTTCCTCGTGTGTTTCCCGCACACCTCACAGACTTTCCAATAGTCGTACCTTAGTTTGCGTATCTTCTTTTTCTTTCGCGATAAAATCTTCTTCGACCCCATTTTGGGCAGTTTCTTCTCCTGTTTCATATCATTGTCGGAGAAATCGGCGTCGAAATGCGTGTCTACACTGAAAAAAATGGTTTGTTGGATTTACCAAATTAGCTAAGGTTGGCTGAATTACATAGAAACTAAGATAAATATAACAAAACCTCGCTATTGGACTTACAAAACTAAAAAGGTTGAAGTCGCTACCAGACTTCTGGTGTAAATTAACAAAGAGTATTTTACATTTTACAAAACAAATCTCAACAATTTGGCTTGGTTGATTATACCATAAAAATATAATAAATATAACAAGGCCTCGCGGTTGAACTTACAAAACTAAAAAGGTTGACGTCAAAATATAGTCCTTACCAGAGTTCATGGTGTATATTAACAAAGAATCTTGTACATTTTACCAAACAAATCTCTACAATTGGGTTTGGTAGATTTTATTATAAAAATATGATAAATATAACAAGACATCGCGGTTGAACTTACAAAACTAAAAAAGGTTGAGGCCAAAATATAGTCCCTACCAAAGTTCATGGTGTATATTAATAAAGAATATTGTAAGTTTTACCAAACAAATCTCTACAAGTCGGTTTGGTAGATTTTATAAATAAAATATGATTAATATAACAAGACGTCGCGGTTGAACTTACAAAACTAAAAAAGGCTGAGGTCAAAATATAGTCACTACCAGAGTTCATTGTGTTAATTAACAAAGAATATTGTACATTTTACCAAACAAATCCCTACAAATCGGTTTGGTAGATTTTATAAATAAAAATATGATAAATGTAACAAGACATCGCGGTTGAACCTACAAAACTAAAAAAGGTAGAGGCCAAAATATAGTCCGTACCAGAGTTCATGGTGTATATTAATAAAGAATATTGTAAGTTTTACCAAACAAATCTCTACTAGTCGGTTTGGTAGATTTTATAAATAAAATATAATAAATATAACAAGACATCGCGGTTGAACTTACAAAACTAAAAAAGGTTGAGGCCAAAATATAGTCCCTACCAGAGTTCATGGTGTATATTAATAAAGAATATTGTAAGTTTTACCAAACAAATCTCTACAATTTGGTTTGGTTGATTTTATCATAAAAGTATGTTAACTATAACAAGACCTCGCGGTTAAACTTACAAAACTAAAAAGGTTGACCTCAAAATATAGTCCCTACCAGAGTTCATGCTGTTAATTAACAACAATATTGTACATTTTACCAAACAAACCTCTACAATTCGGTTTGGTTAATTCTATATTGTAAATATGATAAATATAACAATATTTCGCAGTTGAACTTACAAAACTAAAATGGTTGACCTCGAAATATAGTTCCTACCAGAGTTCATGCTGTTAATTAACAAAGAATATTGTACATTTTACCAAACAAATCTCTACAATTAGATTTGGTTTATTTTATAATTAAAATATGATAACTATAACAAGACCTCGCGGTTGAAATTACAAAACTAAAATGGTTAAGGTCAAAATATAGTCCCTACCAGAGTTCATGGTGTAAATAAACAAAGGATATTGTACATTTTTACCAAACAAATGTCAAGAATTTGGTTCGGTTGATTTTATGATAAACATATGATTAATATAACATGGCCCTGTGGTTGAACTTACAAAACTGAAAAGGTTGAGGTCAAAATATAGTCCCTACGTAGAGTTCCTGGTGTAAATTAACGAAAAAAAATGAATATTTTACCAAACACGTCTCAACAATTTGGTTAGGTTCTATCGAAAAACTGGCCAAGTGCAAGTCGGACTCGCGCACGAAGGGTTTCGTACTATCTATAATATATTCTGTTTTTAGTATTTGTTGTTATAGCGAAAACAATTATTAGTAATAATATTAATATTAAAGACAGAGCGGAGTCTTAGTAATAGGGCCCCGCTTTACTCTTTGAGTACGGAACCCTAAAAACGAGTCATTTAGGGATTACGCGGTATTTTCGATTTTTGGTAAAGTGACGTTCGACGCTCGAGATCACAAACTTGTATTATTCATTGCGCCAACTTCATAAACAAGTCTGCAAAAATCAGAACTACCAACCCCGCCAACTACCCCGTACTTTCAGGTGACATAGTTACTTATTAAGAAAAGTCGGATCATTTTTAATTACCGCGATGAGTACGAAGAAGGCAAAGCCCATGGTTGTAGGTATATGTTTCAGTTTAAGTTCTAGTGACATTGTTACAAGGTTTATTATTCCAGTTTAACAAGGTTTTACAAAATAAATATCACGGAACAATATACTTAACACAAATATAATGCGGATTTCAGTAGCGTTGATATCTTTAGATATTCAAAGGCATATTTTAAAATGCAAGTAATTAATAGTGTTAAGAATAAGCAGCATAAATAGTATTCGAAATAGGTAACTCACCTCTTATCATGTTTAAAAATGTTGTAGTATTATACTTAAGTTACTAAATCTATTTGATTCACTCTAAATATGGGATTTATACAATAATATTGTCATTAGGATAAACTATAGCAATATATTCTCATTTGCGGTAAGCTATATAGATTTACATGCTTGGTTATGCTTTCATCTTCAAAACAAAAAAAAAACAATTACTCAAACTTAATTAAAAAAAATCTTCTCTCTTTCACAAATGTTGTGATAGTCCGTTCAATTGTTTACATATCAAGTTATCTAGGTAAACCTGTAATTGGCCATACTACTGTGTATTATAGTATAAGTTACGTACTTTGTATCGCTGTTGGTTTTCTGAATAAATAATAATAATAACTAATGCACTTGCTAGTTAGAGCAACAAAGAGAGGGATAAACGAACTTAGTTTGTTTCCGTTTCGCGGTAGCTCCTCAGACTACACTACGCTAAATGGAATAAGTAGGTACCTATAGTAAATCGAGTTTTCTTTCGATTTAAATTATATACATGTATATAAAAGATACTCTTGGTTTTATTAGTATATAGGTATGATAGTTAATGTAGTTAGCACAATTATTAGAATAACGTACGACTTAGTTTTGCTTCAATCATTATTAAAACGACATTACTTAAGTATCATAACCCATAAGGCATAGAAAACTGTATGCAATTGTATCTAACATGTATTTAACCTAAACCTATTTACAAATTAGTAATTAATTAATTATTAACTCTGTACTTATTATGATGTTTATAATCACACAGACAAACTGTTCCGACAGTTTTGCGAGACCATGTTAGTTATTATGTTTATATACTCTGTGTATTAAATAAAATTAAATAATAATCTAGGCCGCCTTTCACGTTGTATGGATGTACCTACCTAGCTAGACTATACCCAAATTAATAATTTGCAGAGCCATACCACAGATTGCCATACCTATTCCCAGACAAAAAAAGTAAAGTTTACTTACTTAATGATTAGCTATGTAGTAATTAGGCTTTAACGATGTTTAAGTTTTCGTGGCTTTTCCTTAATACGAGTAAGTAATATCCTTCCTTATCCTTACTAATAGTATGAATGTGAAAGTGTGTTAATTGGTTGGTCCTTCCTTGGTGTTTGTTTTGACGTCTTCATAAATAAGCAAAATACTTACGTTTGTCACGCGGGCCAAGCCGCTGACAAAACTAGTAAGTAGATACTACATGGTGTACCCATGTAGGTACAGTCAGCAGCAGAAGTAGCAACACAAAATAACACGCTCGAAATAATCTAGAAAGTCCGTATCCTCTTGACATTAGAGCCATGTGTAGGTCATTTTGAGCACTTTGACCCGCGTAGCTACTTTTGCTGCTGGATGTACCTTTAACTTTATCATTGATTAATTGACGTCTTAAAATATACAATTGGTAAATTACCTAAATACCTAATCATTACATAGTATACAACAAAGTCGCTTACGTTTTTTTCAATAGATAGAGTGATTCAAGAGGAAGGTTTATATGTATAATTCATGCATGTATTATACGTATAAATCCGTGCGAAGCCTGGGCGGGTCGCTAGTTATAAGTATATAATCAAGTAATAAATCGTTTTGTCTTTATTTGTTGGTCGTAGGAATGAGATTATATTGCTTTGTTATTTTGCAACCTTTCACGCCACACAAAATAGTATTAAGTACTTACCTAGTCTATTTTTTCCAACAACATTAACACGAAACATATGGCGTTTAGTACGTGCATAGGTAACTATCTACTCGTACCTTTTGAGAAAGCGCTGCAGTCACTACCAGACCTATACCTTGTTAAAATTACCAAAGAGTTTGGTAATTTTAATTAGGTAAAAGTCTGGTACATTTTACAAAACAATACCGCTGCATGCATAGTTCCATCCTACTCAATTTATAAACATAAGAGTGAGATGTGACTATTCCCCTCCCCGACTGCCCTGCGGAGGTGCGCCCCTTCCCCCGGCTACAGCATCTTGCGATGCGCGCGCGGCGCGGCAGGCTTCATTGCGTTGAGGTAGTTCATTGTATATAGTCACTTTGTTTTGATTGCGTTTTAATGAAATTTTCTTGGTGCGCCATTTCATTTCGGCTGGTGCGTGGTGGATTTAGTTTGCAAAGTGTAACCAACTATGGATAGTGATCTCGACGATGACTTAAGTGTGGGGGTGACTGAATATTTGAAGGAATGGGGATTATCTCAATCTACCATAACAAGTTTTGAAGGTAAGCATTAGAACGATATTACACTAAAAGTGCTAAATTGGCAACACTTACCTTTCTAATTAATTGTGAATAATAATGATATTGTATGTTTTTTTTTTATTCATGAATTTAAATAATCTCAAATATTTCCCAGTGGCGCTAGTCAATACGTGAACGGGCTCTTTTTAGATGAAATTTGGGATGTTGATATTTAGCTTGAGTCCCGGCAAAGGACGTAGGATACATTCATCCCGGAAATCAGTCCGCGAGTCTGACTCTTGACCGCTTTTTAATGTATGGTAACACCCCCTGATAAATAATTTACATGCTTGAATTTCTTATTATTCAATATTTGTTTTTGGCTGACCAAAGCCTGCATCTCGACAAAACGTGATGGATGAAGAACAAGATACCTAGGCATTTCGCACATTAAGTCAAATACATAAAATCGTTTTTTTTTTCAGATTGGATTGGATTTTGAAACCAAGTTTAAAGGATCAGAGCTCCTACTATTCAAGAAATGGCCCAACTTCTTAGAGAGTGCGTTTAATCATTTGAAAACGATTAAAGCTGCTTCTGTCTACATTAAATTGATCGAAGAAAATCCAAGCGAAGGTTGGTTATCATAATATTTATTAAAAAATCACGAATATCACCCCAAAATCGAAACGTCGAGGAAATGTTCTTCGTCCGTCAAACTCGACCTATCCACGAATTGCTTTTTTCCATCCTCTGCAATAATGTACTTTTACGTGATTGGTTATCATTATTCTGATGTTTAATTAGTGTTGAATAGGGTGTTGGCACCAAATAAAATAACCAATATTGTATAAACATAATGTTTGATCTAATTAAGTCAACAAATATGCATCATACATAACTAAATATTTATTTTTATTTTCCAGATATAAAATATAATAATAATTGGATATAAAATAGTTCCACCTGTGAGATTACACTACAAAGGTACAGATGGTAAAAAAAAACCGTAAAGCCAAGCATTCAAGAAGCTATGAACAGTTTCATTCTTCATGCGAAGATATAATTTCATTTTGACCACTATTGTGTGATGACGACTTTCCATACAAACGGCCATAAGGATTAAATATAAACTCCAATACAAATTTTCACTACCCATTTTACTTCCTTAGGGGATGATTTTCAGGATAAAACTATCCTAATCAGTTCTATCGGCAGACCAGCGCTGGCAGCAATGCCAGCATTATGCTGAGATAAAACCGTTTCGTGACAAACGCTGTGTGTTGTTTGTCTCGAATAAATGTTTCTTTCTTTCTTTCTTTCTTTCTATCTCCTTCCTCGGGACTCCAATTATCTCGATACCTACTAAATTTCATATCCTTCAGCTCAGCGGGTTAAGCGTGAAGAGGTAACAGACATACAGATATACAGACACACACACTTTCGCATTTTTAATACTAAAAGGTACGAAATTTTAAATAAATTACAGCCTGTCATATTCTGATATACACTCGTAAGGTACATAACTGGAAAGTTTCTTAAAAATTCGTCCAGTAGTTTTTGAGATTAATTGAAACGTACATTCATCCATACATCCAAACTTTCGCATTTATAATATTAGTAGGATTAGTACGGATACGGTTAAAAGTAAACAATATATTTTAATTTCCAGAACGAAAGCGAAGTCCTCACCCAGCTGGACTATTGAATAAAAGCCCAAATGGCTAAGGGACTGCGGTGCCAACCCATCATCATTGCTGTCGGACCGACCATCGATGCCCTAAAGGACTTTTATGTTGCTTATGACGACATCCTTTTTAATATCGACTCATTCCTGAAAGCGCTGGACGTATGCTTCAAAACTTTTCACTGCCTGGACGCAGAATATGGTTGGCAACATCTCGCTGCCCCAATATTATAAACTTCAAATTTCAAGTTGATAAAATTGCAACATGGAACCTTATAATATTGGGGCAGCGAATTCTGTTGATTGTATGTCTGGAATCTACACAAAGACGTCAGAATACGGTGCGCTATTTTTGCAAACGATACTCCACTGAGAGCCCAGTCTATAAGACTACTCAGCAAATTTTATCATGACTTGTAACTCAGCCTATAAGATTCACACTTACTACGTATACCGTGAACAGGGTATTTATCTCGTAAACTTAAAGTTAAGATATGTACAGCCAAGGAATTTGATTCACGTACGGTCAGCCGCAGGGAAAGAATGTGGGCCGCAACCTGGCAGCCTTTTGACTTTTATTATAAGAAAGGTTTTGTACCCAACTGAGTCACTGACATAATTTTAAAATAAGTGATCTACAGTTTATTGTATCGATTCGTAAAATAAATTTTATTACATATACCAAAATTGGGACTATTTTTCTTTAAACCACTGTATTTATATAGCCCTTATAATATTAAATAAGGTTACTGGTAAATCGACGTTATTCCTTTTAACAGTGTTATCTATTTAAAAAAGGCAATTTGTAAATGTTCACTCTCTAGGAACTGCTGATTTTCGGATAGCCTTCATGACCTTTTTAATTGCAAATGAGCTTTACTATATCTCCCTAAAAAGAAATACGTTGGTTACCAATAAGCCTGCATATTTTTGAAGTGTTTGTCTTTAGCTTTTTTTCATCTACAATATTTTTAGGGTGTGGCTACGAATAATTTTTGATACCCCACCCTATTTATACTCTGGAAATCAAAAATGTGTTTGGTGATATCTACCTAAAAAGATGTGTACATTTTACTAGTGTTAGTTTGATAAATTAACCAAACTAACACCATTAAACTGTACACTACTTATTTGGTACGTTTTACTAAACTAAGACCGGTACAATTAGCAGAACAAGCACTGATAAAATCTTGGTAGATATTACTAGTAAACATTTGGTAAAAACCACAGTACAAATCTGTTAGATATTACCAAACCAATTTTGGGAAAAAATACGAAACACATGATCGATAATACTTAATTATATTTGATAAAATCTGCGATCCACTTATAGTAGATAATACAATATTATCTTTGATATAAAGCACGATCCAATCTGATAGATGATACTAGACTAACTTTGATGAAAACTGCGTTACATATCTGGTAGATATATCAAACACCTTTAGTAGTAACTAAAATATAAATCTGGTAAATATTACCAAACTAAAGCTGACAAAATACACCGAACGTGATTAGTAAATACTACTTAACTTTGTTTGTTAGAGTTCACCAAATAAATTACATTATACTTACAAGTTAAGTTCAGCTCTTTCAATCAAAATGATTTAATACATTGTACCAATATAAAGTGCTATATCTACCAAATTGTGTTGTAGATTTTACCAAATTACTTTTGCATTTTCTACTGACTAACTTCGGTAATTTGTACCAAAAAATAGTAACAGTAGAACATGCCAAAGGTATTTGGTAAAAAAAGACGAGTATGTTTGGTAAAATGAAAAATATCCGTTTGGTAGATTACACCAAACTACATTGAAAAAAATTATACTTAACTACTTTGATAAAAAGGTTACTAAAGTACTTTGTTTAAATATGTACTAAAGTTCTTTGGTGAGAAACGTTACTAAAGTACTTTGGTAAAAAATATACTAAAGTACTTTGGTAAACAATTTTACTATTTACTACAAAATATAGGTGTAATCTACCAAATAAATTGGGTACAACACCAACTTATTTAGTTTGATAAAATCAACCAAAATTCGTGATAGGACCGAAATCAACCGCTAACTTTGGTAACATTTACACGGAATCTGGTAAATCCAACCTAACATTTTTTTCAGTGTATGTCTCCCATGTCTTTGTCTATGTCGTTGTTAATGTTGTCATGGTCGTCTGTGGACACTTCGACTTTGATCGATTTAGTTGTGCGGTAGTGTTTATCGACATCTTGGCATCTCCGTCGGAATTTGTAAGCGTGTTCCAGGTCATTTAGACAGTTTAAACATATTTGCCACGGTAGTTTATCGGATTTTTCCATCTGTAAACGAAAGCTTAATTAACTCGTCTATCGTGTCTATCTCGTATCGTGGTAAGAATCAGTAGCTCTAGTAGGTATAAATTTTATCGATACATATAAGTTTTCGGACGCGTTTGCGTTTAGTTTCAATTTGTATGGCAACGCGAACGTTCCTAATAGTTACCACCAGCTGTTCGTGTTGCTATACAGATTGAAACTAAACGCAAACGCGTTCGAAAGCTTACCTATATGTATCGATAAAACTTATACTAGAGCTACAGAGAAATAGAAGCTACTAAAACAGTTGGGGGATCGCGTCTTGTGCGACAAACGTGGTGTCCAGGCCCCGTAGCATGGATCACGCGACAAGTGACAGGATAAGCGCGTCGTCTCGTTCTATCGAACGGTGTGAACCAGGGACGGAGGCTCTATCCTGTCACTTATCGCGTGATAACGCCATCCATGCTACGGGGCCAGAAGTTGTAAAACCAATTAACTGAAATGAATTTCGCCTACAACGTCCTTAACCATCTGTTTCACATACATAGAGATGTATGAAGAAATCTTCATTATTTCATAACTAAGCGATGTTTCTTCAAAGTTTCCAAGTTTTGTTACCTAGTTAGTTAATAGTTAGTTAGTACCATCAGCCACAAAAGCGGTCTACCACTTTTGGACCTTATTTTGTATGCAATAAAGTCGAAAAGTGGTAGACCACTTTCTTGGCTGACTGTACATACATATTGAGAACACTATTGTTTTGATCCTTTGACCAAAAATCGTAAACCTCGTTCCACCCAAAGTGTCATAGAATGTTCACTCAATTTCAATGGAATTTAGACCTTTTATAACATATACCTTTTGATAGCTAAAGACGGCTGTGGTGGACGCGGACTAGTAGGTAAATCTTTTGTTTCATTAAATTATGGAACAAAATAAATTGAAGTCCATTTTCTAAGTATCATGATTCAAATTTCACTGACCAAGATCTTATATGGTGGGCGGCACGAGGATAACGCTTAGCAGTCGACAGGCACTCTGTTGGACTGATCTGGGGCGGGCCTAAGTGTTGTTATAGGAGTGCCTGGCACGACCTAACTAGGACTTTCGCACCTCCAGGCTACCTTAGGACGACAAAATTAAAATTACTGTATTACAGTCAAGGGTTAGTAACATACGTACATAAATATCTGTACACGCCCTCATGACATTGACAATAGGGTCCTGTACAGATATTCATGTCCTCATGTATGTACGTATGTACATCCTTGACTTTACATACCTCGATGAGCGGGTACCTGTATGCCGGCCATGACTCGCAGCTTGGCCGCCAAAGTTCGGCGTAGCGTGAGCAGGGTTCGAAATTATCAAGATAATTACGCTTCTTGATAATAATCGGATAATTATCACCAGTATACTACTCAACTTTGCATAATCTGAACTGATTTTTTCTTGCAAGGGGAATCCCCACGGCGCGGCACGTCACGTTGACACTTCGTGCGTTCGCATAGACGCAAGTGCGGAAATACACGTTCTAATACTTCTAATACAGTTCACTTTCACGAGCGCAGTGTTTTGTTATTATTAATCGATAATTATCCATCTGTTATTATCACGATATTATCATGATACCTATCGTGATAATTATCCTTTCGAACCCTGAGCGTGAGTGAGAGCCTTAAGTTAATTACAACTTACAACAAGCGAGTTGTATAAGTACTTCGATGCTCGCATCCTCGCCGCAGCAGGAGCGGCACTGCTTCTCCGGAGCCTCCACTTTGGGTTTTAACCTGTCTTGGATTATTACAAATTTACAACAGGGAGTAAGTACCTCGAGACCCGCGATAGCCCGCAGTTTCGCGGCGAGTTCAACCCCATCATCGTCGGCCCTGCAGAGGTCGACACTCGCATCCTCGCCGCAGCAGGAGCGGCACTGCTTCTCCGGAGCCTCCACTTTGGATTTTAACCTGTCTTGGACTATTACAAATTTACAACAGGGAGTAAGTACCTCGATACCCGCGATAGCCCGCAGTTTCACGGCGAGTTCAACCCCATCATCGTCGGCCCTGCAGAGGTCGACACTCGCATCCTCGCCGCAGCAGGAGCGGCACTGCTTATTCTCCGGAGCCTCCACTTTGGATTTTAATCTGTCTTGGATTATTACAAATTTACAACAGGGAGTAAGTACCTCGATACCCGCGATAGCCCGCAGTTTCACGGCGAGTTCAACCCCATCATCGTCGGCCCTGCAAAGGTCGACACTCGCATCCTCGCCGCAGCAGGAGCGGCACTGCTTCTCCGGAGCCTCCACTTTGGATTTTAATCTGTCTTGGATTATTACAAATTTACAACAGGGAGTAAGTACCTCGATACCCGCGATAGCCCGCAGTTTCACGGCGAGTTCAACCCCATCATCGTCGGCCCTGCAAAGGTCGACACTCGCATCCTCGCCGCAGCAGGAGCGGCACTGCTTCTCCGGAGCCTCCACTTTGGATTTTAATCTGTCTTGGATTATTACAAATTTACAACAGGGAGTAAGTACCTCGATACCCGCGATAGCCCGCAGTTTCGCAGCGAGTTCAACCCCGTCATCGTCGGTCCTGCAGAGGTCGACACTCGCATCCTCGCCGCAGCAGGAGCGGCACTGCTTCTCCGGAGCCTCCACTTTGGATTTTAACCTGTCTTGGATTATTACAAATTTACAACAGGGAGTAAGTACCTCGATACCCGCGATAGCCCGCAGTTTCACGGCGAGTTCAACCCCGTCATCGTCGGTCCTGCAGAGGTCGACACTCGCATCCTCGCCGCAGCAGGAGCGGCACTGCTTCTCCGCAGCCTCCACTTTTGGTTTTAACCTGTTGGAGATTACATTTGTTAAGTCGGTCCTAGTTTTACAGACGGGAATATTCATTGAACCATTAGGTAACGGTAGTTTAATGGCCGTCACAAAACTGACAGTTTAGATGTGATTTAAAGACAACTTATGTTAGGTTTAACATTGGACGATAAATTTATGTCCCCATAAAGCACCTACTTTTTTCTGTAACTAGCGTCTTAATGACTGCGAAATTGCGTGTCGCCACTATGTAAACGTTTTTATTTTTTATTATTGCCTATTATGTCCGAAATGGATGCAGGATGGTTGAAACATTGAGATACCTGGATCATCACGTTTTATAACACAAAGACTGTAATTTTATATCTACAGTTTATCACCAACATGATGTGTATCTTGATCATCTCAATTTGTTAAGTACGGTCAATCTCATAAGGGGCTTAAATAAAACTTTTTCACGCTACTGCTCGGAAATATGGCCAAAGATGGATTGAAATGAGAGTAGAAAGTAGTTCTTAGTAGTACAATTCAAAAACAGTCAAACAATGTAGATTTGCAAAGTAAAATGTAGTGTTTAGCGGCCTTTTTTACTTTCTACTCTGCTATTGGTCGATTATTTTTGAGTGGTTGGTCATTGTAATAGTGGTTGTTCAGTTTGAACAGCTCTTCGACCAATCACAGGGCGTCGAGCGGGAGGAGCGGCGCTGCCGCGCCGGCGAGCGGTGCCGCGCTTCTTTTGTTTTTTGATTAGTATTATGATCTTCAATTAGGAACTTAATTTTGATTTAAAATTATGATTATTTGCAATTTCCTCGCAGTAGACGTGAAAAGCACTACTAACTCGTCCATCTATTGCTTACTTTCTAGCCTCTACAACAATGTTCTATTGTACCGTGTCGCATTAAACGTCATGTTAAACTGCCATGTGAAGTTGTCAAACGAGTGAAAACGACAAGGTACTTACAAGCAACTTATGAGGCCGACTGTACATAGGGTGTAACGAATGATTTATGCTTCATTACCAGAAATTACGTAACCGAAATTATAGGCAATCAAATAACAATCCCAAAGCGTTGACTTACCTTCCGCTATGTAAATATAATTTAACTAAACAGAGGTCACGTCACTTAATGTCTCTCAAAGTATTGCAAATAATATTATAGCCAGCTAAATGTAGCAAGAATCACTAATTCTGTTACTTGTTTGGTCAGTGGACAGCGGTGAAATGAAAATTGATGATTTAGTTTTGTGCGACCAAAACACCTCACAATTCATAATGTGTCAGCATGCGATCTACTTTGTTTGGGTCATGTTTCGCGTATGTAATAAATAGGTATAAGTAAATGTTGAGGTGTGCAATAAAGAGTATATGTATTGCATTGTAATAAATATAGTAAGTGCACAATTAAACCGCGAACTCTATTTCAATATCCATATTTAACATCTTATTATCTTTGTCCGCTCTCTCTCTATTTACAAGTACAAACTACAAGGCAAATGTAGCAAGTAGGTAGCAGCTAATTGATGGCTCCTGCAAGTTTGATAGATCCAAAGAACTTATAACTGGTCTAAAAACGCTCGTGGCGTCTTTAATTGAGATCGCAAGTATCGCAACTCACGCCACTCGCGTTTTAAGACCCTTCTTATACAACAGTTGCATAAAATACTATAACGTTCGGCGGTTAAAATGTTAATACTACGCCTATGGTATTATCCTCGCCGCAGCAAATATATTAATCAAATCAAATCATTCCTTCCATTCCACAACCCACCACAGAAAAAAAAAGCGGCCAAGTGCGAGTCAGACTCGCACGTGAAGGGTTCCTTTAAATGAATTGCGGTTTACGATTTATGACGTATTAAAAAAAACTACTTACTAGATCTCGTTCAAACCAATTTTCGGTGGAAGTTTGCATGGTACATCATATATTTTTTTTGTTTCATCATTCTCTTATTTTAGAAGTTACAGGGACGACGACACACATTTTACCACTTTGGAAGTATCTCTCGCGCAAACTATACAGTATAGAAAAAAATTATGTTAGAAACCTCAATGTCATTTTTGAAGACCTATCCATAGATGTATGTACGTATGGGTTTGATGAAAAATTTTTTTTTGAGTTTTAGTTCTAAGTATGGGGAACCCCAAAAATTTATTGTTTTTTTCCTGTTAAAATCTTAATGCGGTTTACAGAATACATCTACTTACCAAGTTTCAACAGTATAGCTCTTATAATTTCGGAAAAAAGTGGCTGTGACATACGGGCGGACAGACAGACAGACAGACATGACGAATCTATAAGGGTTCCGTTTTTTGCCATTTGGCTACGGAACCCTAAAAACGAGGTGGCACCCCCCACGCCAGGCAAATTTTAAGTCTATAGTTTTTAGGGTTAGGGGACCCTATTACTAAGACTCCGCTGTCCGTCCGTCTGTCTGTCTGTCACCAGGCTGTATCTCGTGAACCGTGATAGTTAGACAGTTTAAATTTTCACAGATGATGTATTTCTGTTGGAGCTATAACAAAATATACTAAAAACCAGAATAAAATAAATATTTAATGGGGCTCCCATACAACAAACGAGATTTTTTTGCCATTTTTATTTGACTTCGTATGATATCGGTGGGTAGTTACAGTGACGAATTTGAGTTCAAGTCAGTGTCGGCGAATAGGTTAAGCCGCTGTAGGTTCAGCAAAGTTAAGCGAACAGAGTTTTTGAAACAATATAATGCGTCTGTTTATAATAATATGGTTTCAATAAAATACGAATCCTAATCTTGGTTGATTTTTCTGCTGCGAGATCAGTGATTCGAAACATGATTAAGCAATTTTCGCTCGATAGAAAAAAATCACGAATATACTTAGGTCTAAAAAACACTATTTTTTTTATACAACAACGGTGGCAAACAAGCTTATGGCCTGCCTGATGTTCAGCAGTTACCGTAGCCTATGGACACTTGTGACTCCAGAAGAATCACAAGCGCGTTGCCGACCCTTTATTCACTTGAGGACTTAAAACATTGGTAACAAATTATGCACAAAAGCTAAACATATTAAAATTGGTTCTAAAAATCGGCAATATCATGTTTGGGGGAACTTAGTGATTACTTTTTAATTTATTTAAACGCACAAACAAATTAAAAAACATGATATCCACGCTTCCGAACACGCACTTCCGTCTCGCTCACGCTTATGCTCAGTGAGAGGGAGAGAAGACCATGAACCTACGGCGCGCATTAAGGCGATTGACGAGTCTACTACTCAAAGTCTCTCAAAGTCTACTACTCAAACTCGGGGAATC
This sequence comes from Epinotia brunnichana, assembly GCA_963854355.1. Classification (NCBI taxonomy): domain Eukaryota; kingdom Metazoa; phylum Arthropoda; class Insecta; order Lepidoptera; family Tortricidae; genus Epinotia; species Epinotia brunnichana. The sequence goes on along the minus strand of OY977953.1, from coordinate 7,286,388 downwards.
TATACTAGGGTATTGTAACTCAGTATGGGGTGGAGCAGCAAAGACCATCCTTATCAGCTTGGAAAGGGCGCAGCGATCTCTTTTAAAAGTCGCATTCCGAAAACCATTCCGGTACCGTAAAACCACACAACTACAGTCCAGGTCACCCAACTATGGTCCAAATTCTCTTATTACTTGCTCAGGTGGGACTATTTTCATGGATTAACATAAAGACAGGCAATATAATAACTCATAATAAAAACTTACAAAATTACTAATACGAAATCGGTATTGATAAAAACGAATGAGTTTACTTTTGGACCATAGTTGGGGTAGTGAACTATAGTTGTGTGGTTTTACGGTACCGCACTAAAGACCTCTACAAGGAAGCGAATATCCTGACGGTCCGACAGCTGTTCCTTAGAAAGGTCATGCTTGCATACGGCAAAAACTTTGACGCGGACACAAGACGACGGCAACGCTGGAAAACGCCCAAGTATACATCCAGATTTGCCCAGCGTTTCAGCCAATTTATCTCCCCTCTTGTCCTAAAGACCTTCTGCAAATTTTACACAGCCCGTCGCCCCCCTAGTAGAAGCACTCTAACCAAATGGCTGCTGCAACACGACTACAGTGAGACTGAACTGCTCTTAACTGTTCTCTGTTAACAACAACAATTTAAAGCTATATTATATTGTTAATCTCACCAGTATTCAATTGTTTATTTATTTATTTATACCTTCACTTCAAAATACTCATGATCACACACGCACTCTCAGACTCTCACACACACTCACGCTCACACATTACACTGTCGGAACTAAAATTATTGTAGCTTTTTAATTTGTAAAACATCTATTCTATACTTGTCTCTTATTTAATATCGTATGCTTGCTGTTCTACTGGGTCCCGTAACACAGGGAATCTTAGCTCGGGACCCAATGACTTTGTATCCTAGTGTATCATGTTTTTGTCGAATAAATATTTCTATATTTCTAAAGAATCGGTGCCACAAACCTCTGTTTCAAGTCCAATAACTTGATATCATCCTCGAAATCGTCATCGTGTTCCACGTGGTCGTAGCTATCGACTTCCTGTTGTTTTATTTTTGGCGCGATCTTCAACAACTCATACTGCGCCATGGCGTCGAAATATGCCCATTGCTCGTTCAGTATACCTTTGTTGGCGAACTTGCGTTTCCACTGGAAATTTTACCTCAGTTTAAAAACCGGTACACATTGAGCCACCGGTGAAGTCGAGACACAGGCTTGAGGCTGGAGAGGAGTTCTTTCGTACATTTTTTAAAGCATCGGCGCACACCGGGCGATCAATATAGTGCAACATAAAAAAAAATTAACATCTCTGTTTCTATGCAGCCATCACCTACGTTTAACAAATAGTACATTACGACAGACGCCGGGAAAGAATATATAAGAATATCAGTATCACTTATATCCTATACTAGTCTATACCTACTCACACGGCAAGCCCTTTTCACGGCCAGGCAGAGGCCGGGAAAACACGGATTTCCGGCCAAGTAGGTATAGACGGCCGAGCGTAGCAAGGCCAGATAGAGATACGAGGCCGGGAATCCGTTTTCACGCCGAGGCATGTATAGTGCTTTTCTCAAACATGCAATGAAATAAATAAATAAAAATCCTCAAATCAAACTAATTTTCATGGCTGAATGCCGTGATGCTGTCCCATAAATAGTGGAATGAAAATTAAAAAGTTACTTTGCAGGCCTAGGCCTGAAAAGTTGTATGAAATCCCATTTCAGGCCGCCTCGAGATGGTGCGCCCGAAAAAGGATACTTCCGAGTCTATTATAAGGAACGTAAATAGAATATTTCATTGCATGTTTTAGAAATAGTGCTTTTCTCAAACATGCAATGAAATAAATAAATAAACTCCAAGAAATCGAACTAAAATTCATGGCCGAACGCCGTGATGCTGTGCCACAAATTGTGGAACAAAATGAAAAAAAAAATTACTTCCCGGCCTAGGCCTTCAATTTTGTATGAAATTCCTTTACAGTTCTCTCGATTTGTTCCGCCCGAAACGTGATACTTTGAAGCCTGTTATATATGACGCACGTAATGACGACATTTCATTGCATGTTTGAGAAAAACACTTCGGCCGCTTCAGAGCCACAAGCTGTATCGAGCGCGAGTGGTCAATATGCGGCGGCTCTTAGACGCAAAAGATGAATGTGAGTGGGTGTGTTGAGGTGAATTTACCACTCGAATCGTAACAATAGCCGAGCATAATCGATTCACGTACTCCCATGATTCAGAAATATCAAATTAAAGTTTAATTAAACGGGTCACACGCGTCCTTAATGGTGTCAAAACCACGAAGATCAACTGAAAATGGATTCTCTTGCTAAAAAACATTTAAAAGGTAACTTCAGCGGGTTTTGGCGTGATACGAAGAGAGTGAACATTCGACCTGGTCTTCCGATGAGTGTGGATGGAGTGAGTGACCCCAAAAGCATTGCTGATGCCTTCAAGGACAATTTTTGTGTGAAGTCACCTCTGGGTCCGTGGCGGGCGACGCAGGATGCTCAAACCGTCACCGAAGTAGTAAAAACTAGAATTACAGCTAAGAGTGTCGCACATGCTATAAAATCGATATCGCGGGGTAAATCCCCAGGTCATGACGGATTGAGCATCGAGCATCTCCAGCATGCCGGACCACACATTGCACGAGTCTTGGCCATGTTTTATAGTCTCTGTATGTGTCACTCGTATTTACCCACTGAAATGTTAAAAACTATTGTCGTACCTGTGGTGAAAAATAAGACCGGGGATTTAACGGAAAAAAGTAACTACAGGCCAATTTCTCTTGCAACTGTGATTGCAAAAGTATTTGACGCGGTGCTTAATACACAGTTAGACAAACACATAAAATTGCACGACAATCAATTTGGGTTTCGGCCTTCCTTGTCCACAGAAAGTGCAATACTGTGTCTCAAGCACAGCGTCAGATACTATACTGACCGACAGACCCCGGTTTATGCGTGCTTCCTCGACCTATCAAAGGCTTTTGATCTGGTGTCCTACGAAGTACTGTGGAAAAAGCTTGAAGAAATTAATATGCCTTCGGAAGTAATTAACATCCTTAAGTACTGGTATGGGCACCAGGTCAATAGGGTCAGATGGGCAGGAACAACGTCTGATGAGTATGGGTTGGAGTGCGGCGTGAGGCAGGGGGGGTTGACTTCACCCGCACTGTTTAACCTGTACATTGACGCACTTATCGTCTCGCTCAGCAGTCAGCATGTCGGTTGTCATGTTGAGGGTGTTTGTGTGAACAACCTCAGCTACGCAGACGACATGGTGCTGTTGAGCGCGTCGGTTTGTGGTTTAAGACGGCTGTTAAGAACGTGTGAGGAGTACGCCATGAGTCACGGGTTAAAATATAATGTGGAAAAAAGTCAATACATGATCTTTCAGGCCGGCAGTAATCGGACAGGAAGAGTACCGGCCATAACACTCAATGGAATGCCACTTCATAGAGTCGAGTGTTTCAAGTACTTAGGTCATGTCGTTACTGCCGACCTTAAGGATAATGTCGACATCGAAAGGGAGCGAAGGGCGCTGTGCGTGCGGGCGAACATGTTGGCTCGCAGGTTTGCGCGGTGTTCGAGCGGCGTGAAGTTAACGCTTTTTAAAGCTTACTGCACGTCGCTGTACACGTGCGGCCTGTGGGCTAACTACACGCAGAGGGCGTACAGCGCCCTCCGGGTCCAGTACAACAACGCGTTCAGGGCGGTGATGGGGCTGCCTCGTTACTGTAGCGCCTCGGGCATGTGCGGCGGCGACGCACACGGCATGTTTCCACAGCACCATGCGATTGCGGGCCGCGTCCCTGCTCCGGCGCGTGCGAACCAGCGCCAACACCGTCCTAGCAATGATAGCGGGCAGACTAGACTGTCACTATATTATGCATTGTTGCAACAGGCATGTAAGGACTGGTGTAGGATAAGAGAATGTTAATTATGGTTGTGTGTTGTTTGACTTATATAATGAATGTTTTAATTATGTGTTATGTTATGAGCCTATATGTAGCTTGAAATAAATGGATTATAATTTTTAATTTAATTTAATTATGAGTTCAAAGTCATGAAATTCGAACTTGACGACGTAAGCGTTTTATTATATTTTACTGTCTGCAACTCATGGGTTTTTTTATATCAAAATAAACCTCAATACCTGGGAATTTTAACTACACCTTTCCACGATGTTTCAACCCACACAAAATATATTTTAATGAGGCTTAAATTATGGACGCAGTTTAGCGAAAAGGATCCAACCCACACGGCGCAAAATTTTTAATTGGATCCTTCTTGCTAAAACAAAAGTCATACATTTTAATAGTGATACCATGTGGGATATATACTTCTTGCTAAACTACGTTGGGCCGCATATTATGCTTGGTGAAAATATACTTTAAGATTTATAATACAGCTGAAAATACCTTGTACGTTTTTAATAGATGCGTCCATATTTCTGCTAAGTCTAATAAACTGTGGTTGATAGGGAGCCCCATGCTTCGGAGTTTCTTTTCCACTTCCCTGAAATTAATATTTCATTTTAAAATATTATGTGACATAATAACGCAAAATGTTATAAGAAGAAAAGTGTGTGAGATTGAAACTTTGTAAGTTTGTATGTACAGGGTAATTTTCGGAACCACTTTTCACATTTCTTAAATTGGATATTTAAGAAAATCTTTCACCTGTATAGATTGGACTTTTTAGATGAGGATATTCTTATCTTTTCCCTATATTTTATCCCGGGGGTTTGCTTATCTTCTTTTCAATACGCGAGCAGCTAGTCATAGTATAAAACAAAGTCGCTTCCCACTGTCTGTCTGTACCTATTGTATGCTTAGATCTTTAAAACTACGCAACGGATTTGAAACGGTTTTTTTAAATATACAGAGTGTTTTTTTTAAATGGGACAGTATGGGGAAATCCGAATCTAAAGGACCAACTTCTGCTGTTCAGATTTTTTTCTTTCCATACAATGAAATAATCCTTACATGAAACAAAGCCGACCCGCGTCAAAAAAAAAATTGACCAACTTTATAATTTTTTAAGAACAACTCACGGTTGACCAAAAATTTTAATGAGCCAAATTTGTTTACATAAAAAAACACCTAATGTCTCCTTGGACACTTTTCCTCTATCTCCTTTAGATTCGGATTTCCCCATACTGTCCCATTTAAAAAAAACACTCTGTATAGAGTGATTCAAGGGGAAGGTTTATATGTATATAATACGTGCATGTATTAATACATATAAATAAACTCGTGCGAAACCGGGGCGGGTAGCTAGTTATAAATAAAATAATTTTACCTCCAAGCCGCACTCTGGTCCCGGTATTTGGTATATTTGAACAAGTAATCGAATTCCGTTCTCACACTTATAAGTTTCAAAACCCATTCTTCCTGCCCTGAAAAAAAAACATTTTATAATCATATAAATTGTTGCCCTAATTTGTGATTTTTAATTAACTAAATAATTTAAGAAGTGAAAAAAAGCAAGCAAGAAAACTACCTCATCGTCAGAGCACTAAGTCGTGTTTTGTTTGCGTTCGTTAGACATAATATACTATATTCTGTGACATAATTTACTCTGAGAGTTTCGGATAAAGTATACTATAAATAAGAACTACGAGTAACTTTTGTGTACTCGTAGGAAGCATTAGAATTGGGTTGTTTTCAAATAAACTGTACCCTAGTTAAGGTAAAATTAAGAAACGTTAACTTTGTCATGTGAGTAACGAAAATTAGCCATACATATCTAAACGGAAAATTTTCGTGACAAAGTTAACGTTTCTAATTTTACCTTAAGACCAATGCCTAGCTGAGCATCTTTTCAAATCTCAAATTTTTGACGCAATGTTTCTGTCGCGCTGTTGTGGGCGGCGGGGGCAGTCTATGTGTGAGCGCACGCACACAGGCGCGAGACGCGAGCACTCTCTCGCTGCGCGCTCTTCCGTTGACATCGCCCGCAAGCCGGAAAAGAAAACCGTTAACAATACACGAAAAATCACAAAAAGTGTCCATGATAAATAAATCATCAACTTCTCATAAATACCAAAGCAATATCTCTTATGATTGTCGCGCATTCTGCCACGAAAAGTCAATTTTATTATGATTTCTAGGTTTTTTTTATTTTAAAAAAACAAGTGTAATTTTCTCAAAAATATGAATATTTATTGCCAAGGTATGAATGACAAAAGTAAAGGATAGAATTTTCTCTTTAAAATTTGATATAGTTTATTTATAAACTCCTGCGAATCATATTATAAAATAAAATAAAAATAAAATAAAATATCTTTATTTCAGAACATTCCATTCCATACAATATAATATAGTCAAGGTTTCTTAATTAACTACTGATTATGTAGCTGCGCCATTTTGAAAATTAATTGTCATCTGTTGGAGGCAATCTTGATCGCAATGTATCAAAATTAGGAAAAATATTGTAGTTCTGAAACCTATTCGGATGTGTATTTCGCTAAATGGCTGAATACATACAATTTTCAAAATAGCATAGAAACGTTAAATGAAGGAGCGTATAAATAAATTATACCTCATTTTAAAGAAGCGGAAAGCGGTTAAGTAAGAAAGTCTTGAGAAAACTAAACTTTTAGCAAAAAAAAATGCATAAATCATAAAACATGTAGACGTTTCGTGGCAGACTGCGCAAAAACCACAAGTGATAGCGCTTTGGTATGTATGAGATATTGATGATTAATTTATCAAGGATCATTTCGGTCATGGACACTTTTTGTGTATCTTTTATGGTTTTTCTTAAAGTTAGTAATAACCGCGTCTTGGGACACTTGTTTGGGTGAGGGGGGTGAAGGTATCCCCGGAGGGGTGCGGAGAGTGAATTCAATTTAATACTCTGTATACACACATCCCAATAGGTTTCAGAACTACAATATTTTTCAACATTTTGCATACATTGCGATCTAGCTTGCCTGTATTATGTTATCATCATCATCATCCTGGCCGATTTCGACCACGGCGACTGGAAATATGGCTAATTGGAGCGTCGTTCGTGAGCTCTCATGTGACTGATGTAGCCTATCTTTGCAGAGAATGTGCGACCACATTCCCTTCAGGTCATAGATAATTTTTCACCACTAGCGTATCGATAAAATATGTCAAAGACTGTTGCCCATCACTATTCCGTCTGTGTACGTATATTTAGAAACTGCCTCCGCCTCCAATTCGTGCGATAAGGACAACTGCAGCTCGGACTAAAATTCCCACCCAAAAAACACAAAAATCGAGGTTTCGCTCTCGCTTGTTTCCTCCTCCAAAACGCAACCAATCATCATAAAATTTTGGAAACTGCAAGAGGAAGAAATAATCTATGCCGCTACACTTTGATTTTTTGGATATTTGTTGTCATATTTGTATACTGCGCTTTGTTTTGCAGCGAATTCAATAAAGCCGTTTTTGCGATTTTCGAGGCGCTGTAAGATTCTTTAAAATAAAAATATCCAAAAAAGCAAAACGTAGCGGCATAGATATTGATAATATTGATCTTATTTGAAAAAATCATTACTCTAGGTTCAAAAACCAGGGAGGAAACAGTCGGGAGCGTTTGTATGGGAAAATCGCAGATAGGCATTCCTCTTAACAGTTTATTTGAAAACAACCCAATTAGAAAAAACACTATTGGGAAAAAATGAGACTGTAAACGTGCTAGTGTGAATATAATAAAGTAAAAAAATAAATAAAATATAATAGCCTTTTATTCTCGACCTTAACTGTGTAAAGTGTGAAAATCTCGAGTTAACTGTGTAAAGTGTGAAAATTATATGCATTTTAGAAAAAAAAATAGAATGGTAAAAAACGCGATTGGAACATTCGATTTCGATCGAATAAGCAATACTTACATCCCACAAGAGGGTTGAGGCTCAGGCTCTCTTCACCCAAGTATAACTCGAATAGTGTGTAGTAGATCCAGCTTTTATTGTTCGTGGCTTTAGCCTTCTGATATTCCTAATACAAACAAAAAAACATGTATGCGAAAATTATAGGGCCTTTTCACTTAAAAGTCTACCTTTTACTTTTTTCTCAGTTTTTTCTCAAAATCATGTGTATGTACTATTGTTTAAAATATCGAAAAAAAAGTCCACAATTTTCCATGCATTTTTTAGGTTTTCACTAAATGGAAAACGGGAAAGAACTCGTTTCATACAAAATGTATACAAAAATGTGACATAGTGGAATAAAACATTGGGGACACTTTTTCTTTATTAGATTAGAATGGAGACTGCTCCTGATTTGGAATAAGAAATACCCTAACTTTACAAATTCTGAGAAAAAAGGTAATAAATCCAATGCAATGCAAGCACTAAGTACAAGTGCCTAACTAAGGTAAGGCAACGTTTATGCAAGCCAAGCTGTACCTCAAGCGATTCATCATTGGCCTCTACGTCTTTATCAGACGATTCAAGCAGCGTCTTGCGAATGCATAGTAGAGCACTTTTTTAAATGGCTATGTAGCCCTATGCGGGAGCGGCATTGTTTTCCAAAAAGGTGGCAGAAGAATTGTGCATTAGGTAATGGCGGGGTGTTTATTTGTCTTCTCCATATTTTACCTTCAAGAAGGTCAAACCAGGCCCCGTCATGTTTCTTGCGTCCGTCCGTGAGAGCCCTTCGCCACTTAATCCTATCTTCCGCAATGTGCTCCCAACATTGGTGATTGATACCGAATGCTATCATATCCCGCTTGGCACAATCCTTAAATCGTAGCAGAGGTCTACCTACACCTCTTTGAGCAAAGATGAGTTTAAAACCACCAGAATATTATCTTACAAAATAAATACTGTATTAGCAATTACCCCAAACGTCGCGGCCCATTTCCGACATATCTCCCGGCCGTTCAACGTGCCCGGGAAACCGTACTCTTGCTTCATTATGTTCAGGAGATCACTGTACCCAAAACAATAAAAACATGTATCAGAATCAACAAAAAAATACCTTGTCTAGGTGATAATTGAGTTCAATATTGCTTGCGTGGCGGATTGTAAGAATTTGAGAAGCGACTATGACTCACTTCCAAGCCCACTTCCTTTCTCTGAACAGCCAGTCGTTCTGCAGTCTTATTTGTATGAACGTTTCTGTAATGTCCTTGGACCCTGCAAGTTCATTAACATGTATAGTCGAATGTAAGTACACACTTTTGCACCTCATTGTGATAAGATTAAAACTTATTTCTGCTGTTGGCTATACTATTCATATTGACTCATAATCATATCCGGACCGTCGGCGACATAAAAATGTGTACATTTTGAACTTTAGCTGAATGGAACAAGGTGAGAAAATATATACATATTATACCCTCCACCGCCCTTTTTAGGGTTCCGTACTCAAAGAGTAAAACGGTACTCTATTACTAAGACTCCGCTGTCCGTCTGTCTGTCTGTCTGTCACCAGCCTGTATCTCACTGATACCGTGAAAGTTACAGTTGAAATTTTCACAGATGATGTATTTCTGTTGCCGCTATAACAACAAATACTAAAAACAGAATAAAATAAATATTTTTATAGATAATGGTACGGAACCCTTCGTGCGCGAGTCCGACTCGCACTTGACCGGTTTTTTAAATATGTAATTGCATAAAGTAAAGAAAAAATATATGACTGCGCCATATCTATTAAAAATGAAGTATTTGTAGGATGCCAATGAATGTCCTAATGCAATCGGAAGTAATCTGGGGGCACGGCAGTGCCCCCGCCAAGTCGAGCAAAACAAAGGGGCACGGCCGTACCATCCTTTTCTCGATCTATTTATTCGGATCTAGACATTCAGCCGAAAAAATTATATAATTTCATGGAATGTACACAATTAAACATAGTGGAAAGGAAAGTAATCGTTAGGTACCCCCAGCACTTATGCAAAAGTATACGCATATATTTATATATATGTACATTTGTATTTATTAATTAAGTATGTATTTGTATGTATTCTTGTTACTATATTTGTTTAGTTTATCAACATATTTATATTATTTTATTATTCAGCTGATCTAATAGATGATAATGCTCTTCCTGTTTTTAGGGTTCCGTAGTCGACTAGGAACCCTTATAGTTTCGCTTTGTCTGTCCGTCCGTCCGCGGATAATCTCAGTAACCGTTAGCACTAGAAAGCTGAAATTTGGTACTAATATGTATATCAATCACGCCGAAAAAGTGGTACTTAAAATAAAAAGTGTTTATTTTATTTTATTAGGATACCTTTTTTTTTTTTTTTTTTATACTACGACGGTGGCAAACAAGCTTACGGCCTGCCTGATGTTAAGCTGGTACCGTCGCCTATGGACACTTGTGACTCCAGAAGAATCAGAAGCGCGTTGTCGACCCTTTCACTTGAGGATTCGCTGTTGGCAGATAGAGACATGCAGGTCCCTCACTCCCAACACAGCGCACCCTAGGGAGCTCTGATGACCTTACGCACCACCAGGAACACAACACCACATCCTTCATAGCATGCAATAATATAGCAACACTACAAAGCAGTGGTGCTATTATGGCTGCGGTCTTCTGTAAGATGGAGGTACTTCCCCAGTTGGGCTGCTCCACATACGAGCGAGATGACATTCCGCTGTGCCCTACCTCTCAGTAAACCTGTACAGTAGTACCTCCCCTATACGTAACGTGGGGAGTGTTTTTTTTTTAATTTCAACCCTAACGTGTGATATATTGTTGGATAGGTATTTAAAAATGAATAGGGGTTTGCTAAAATCATTTTTTGATAATGGTAATATTTTCGGAGAAAATCGCGCCAGAATTAAAAAAAAATGTATCCCCCTTTTACCTTTTGAACCATACGTTTTAAAAATATGAAAAAAATATCAAAAGTTGAATAACTTTCTTGGAAAATTATTTTGAACTTGATAAGTTGAATAGTTTTTGAAAAAAATTACATAATAACTTCACACACTTACTGTGACGGACGAAAAAGTCCCGACACGCTCTTGGCCGGTTTTTCTCACTGCACCCACTCGCAAGTTTCTGATTTGCCCTATGGTTGACTGGTAGAGAATGCCTTGTGGCATCAAGTCCGCCCTTTGTACTTCTTTATTTGTGCAATAAAGTTTAAATAAATAAAACATTATGTACAGTCAGTATCAGAAGTAGCTAAGAAAAATAACACGCTCAAAATGACGTAACACACAGATCCTTATTCCCTTCACATTAAAGTCCGTGTTTCGATCATTTTGAGCACTAGGACCAGCAACTTCTGCTGCTGACTGTACACTCAAAGTATTCATACAACACAAATGGTAACTCACATTGAAACTCATCAGTCTCGCTATCTTGAGCGCCTTTGTTTTTAACATATTTGTTAGACGACTTTCGATGCCGACTGAAGAACTCTATTGGGGTCTCCGTTTCCAGCCGCGTCAGATAGTCGGGGTCGAACCGTTGGTAGTAACCCAGCACAGCGTCGAACAGCGGCCAGTTTTGGTCGACGTCTTTCTTCAGTTTCTGGCGGTACTTTCTCTAGAAATTAAAGCAATATGTGGACTAGCAGATATAAGCAGTTTCGGTGCCAGCAGCCCGCTATAGGTGGGCGCACTAACCGTAGCCGCTTTCGACTACAAAGCGGCTATGAGCGTTGCGCTACGAAATCTTTGGCACAGAATGTGTTAGTTAGTTAGTTATACTGGGCGTTTTCCGCAAGTCGACATCCATTGTGCCTATTTTGCGTGAAACGGCGGTGTGGCGCTACTCTAACCACCCCAGCTCGTCTAAAAAGTTGGTGAGTGACAGAATGTGTTAAGGCGCCATTCATTTATTACGTAAGACGATTTTTGCCCCTCTCCCCCCTGTTTAATATTTAATACGTAAGAATCCAAAGGAAATAATTGACTTTCAAAACAAAGTTTTAACCGACTTCAAATCAGTAGCCAAATAGCTTCAAGTTTGCCTATAAAATTTGAAGAGGTTCCCTCGATTATACTCTAGGATCCCAGCATCAGAACTGGATTTTGGTGACAACGGGACCAATCTGAAAGTATATGCATCCAAACAAAGAAAAAAAAATCAAATCGGTTCATAAGTTAGCGAGTTATCGCGTAATAAACACACATAAAAAAAAACATGCAGATGAATTGAGAACCTCCTCCTTTTTTGAAGTCGGTTAAAAAAAACATAGCGATGACGTGACTTTGAGGAGGCGTCATGGCGAGCTCGACTCCGCGGGGGGCATGCGGGCGGCGAAAGGACACGCGACGTGCGACACTCAACCTGACACTGCGCATATTGTTGCTGACAACACGCAAACTGACCGAGTTGACACTCGACGCCGGCAAGCTGACGCAAGTATTGTAGGGTCATAAGGCCATAAGTTTGAGTATCTATATGACATTGCACGTAGAACTGATGGCCGTTGGGGCGGAAAGATTCTCGAGTGGCGACCACGTACCGGAAGGCGCGGCGTTGGTAGGCCTCCCATAAGGTGGACTGATGACCTGGTAAAGGTCGCGGGAGTCCGCTGGATGCGGGTGGCGCAGGACCGGTCACTTTGGAACTCTTTGGGGGAGGCCTATGTCCAGCTGTGGACGTCTTTCGGCTGATATGATGAAGGGTGAGTATCCACCAGCACGGCTATCACAAGACGGCCGCGACATACTCTCGAGCTCTCTCGCACTATCCGTCTCTCTCTTATTAGGCCACTTAGAAAGAGACGGATAGTGCGAGCGAGCTCGACAGTACATACTTTGCGGCCGTTTTCTTATAGCCGTGCAGAGGCTTTACGAGGTTGCGAGAAAAAAAACCTGAAGAGTGCGAGTCGAACTCGCTTGACGAGGGTTCCGTACAAAATTACAAATGTATAGTTTTCAGACTTTTCCCTGTACTTGTAATATAAGACGACATTACTTGCCAAATTTCAGTTCTACTTCTAGGTCAACGGAATGTGGGTACCACCCTATACATTTTGATTCCCTTGAGTGACGAAATATACGTGTTATGGGGCATAAACGGCCGTATCTTTTTATTACGTTAACTTAGCAGTTTGATATTTTTAGCGCATTAAGGGACTGTAGACCTGAATATATGGTTTTAATTTCAACTCGATAGCTCCACGCGTTCTCGAGATAAAGGGTCTTGACTTGACAGACAGCCAAACGGACAACAACAACAAAGTAATCCTATAAGGGTGTCGCGAATTATGGCAGTTGATAATATCGCGATGGCTTTAACCCATGGTTAGTGCGTGTAATACCGCCTTAAGAGATTATTTACCCTGGCAATGTTGTGGTATATTTGTGACTGAGGGTAATGTAAGAATAGCCTTTGGCGTATTTAAACGTTTTTTTTTTTTTTTTCGATTCTGCTTCGAGCCGTCTAGTGGAGCACGTGTGCGGAATACTTTTGCTAACTGTCTACGTTAAATCCATCTGTGTTATTCCTGAATTTGTCCTTGTGATCGTTTTTGTGTTGTCCAGTGTTTGTTTCTCCGATTATCTGGTAAGTGGTTGACTAGAAAGAGGAGAGGGCGGCATCTGCTCCTATGTGAGTTTGCTACCTCCTTCTCCTTGGGTCTTCAGCATGGAGTCCCACCAATTTGACCCAGGAGGTATTCCTGGGTCAATAGTGCGTCCGCCCTCACCGGGCTTACACATGGAAATAGAAAGTTCTCCGGTTTCATTGACGCAAATTTTCAGTGCATCTCCCCCGATAGACACCGATACATCGCATAGTATGCTAAAATCCAAGGCTCCGGCAAGTAAAAATCAGAAAAAAAGGGATATTTCGGCAGTTACGGAAGATTTTCATTGCCACATTGATATGAAGGACGCACCTAAAGTCCCCCGCTTCGACGAATCTCCGTCGCATTCCCAAGACTTACAAGGCGATAAAGCCCAACTTCCTCCCTCTCAGTTCCAATCCAAGGAGAAAAATGTAATCCTGAGCTCAGTTTCCCCTGTGGACCATGCTCCCCAAGCAAAGTCCCCTCTACCTACCAACACAACCCAAGAACTGACTCCCCTCACCCCGCCCTCTCAATTTCAAACTCGGAATGAATATAACAGCTTAGACAAAGGCCCATTCATAGTGCACGTCTCTCGTGAGGCGACAGAAACTGACACAGGATCGTATCTACACCCGGTTAAATTTGGCCAGTTGTTGTTCACTAAAGGCATTAAAAATATCAAGGACGGAGGCATTAAAAAGATAGGGCGCAATAGGCTGAGCATAGAATTCTCCTCAGCAGCCGGGGCTAACCGCTTCCTGACTCTCCCCTTAGAACTGGATAAATATAAAAGCTTCATCCCATCTTATCATATAACAAAGACAGGTATTGCGAGGAATATTCCCACTGATTATTCCAACGATGAACTTCCTGAGTTAATAGTGCAACCTCACGGAGTAGGCAAGGTTGTAAAAGCCAGACGTCTCAATTTCAAAAAGAAAAATTTAACTGACAACACAACCCAGTGGGCTCCATCAGAAACAGTTGTCCTAACTTTCGATGGCCAAAGGTTACCCGACAAAGTTTTCCTTTTCAATTGCGCCTTGGAAGTTGTACCCTACTATTTTCCAACAGTCCAGTGTTACAAGTGCTGCCGGTTTGGACATGTAAAGGCCCAATGTCGCTCCCGCCCCCGCTGCTCTAAATGCGCTCAACCGCACGACGCAGAGGAATGCTCGGAAGAACCCTTATGTCTAAATTGCTCCGGTCAACACAAGTCCACTGATAAAAAGTGCCCTGAGTTCGGTAGACAACAAATGATAAAACGCATGATGGGTGATGAGAGTATATCATATCAGGAAGCAGAAAAAAAAATCCCGTCTGCTCGGAAACCCTATAACGAAGTTACTCAATCATCTTCATACAAAAAAACTGTTTTTATAACAAGAAAACCCCGCAGCCCTGCTAACCCACACGGGTACGATCAGAGGACCCATAATGCCCTGATTGCTGATTATAGCCCTCCCCAAACCTCTAACGGGGTGATGTTTAGAAATCCAATTTCGATAACACCCTCCCCCTCTTCAGTAGCTCCGGTGATCCCTGGACCGCCCTCCATGTCCAACCTTTGGTCCATGGTCAACTCGGTTATCCCCTCTCTGGTTACCTTTTTACAGCAGAATGCTGTCCCTCTACCGCCCAACGTTGCCAATAATTTAATGACTTTATCCTCTTTCTTCCATGGTGGCCCCCCGTCTGGGCCTTATGGCTCTGAAATTAATCCAGTGGAACATCAGGAGTATCAGCCGTAACAAGGCTGATCTCCTTCACATTGTTTATAAATATAACCCTGCTTGTATAGCTATCTCAGAAACCTGGCTTAAGCCTGGTTCTTATTTTAACTGTCCGAACTTTATAAGCTTACGACATGATAGCCCTGATGGCTATGATGGCTGTGCTCTCCTTATTAGAAAAGGCATAAACTATTCTTTAATTAACATCCCATCTCACCCCTCATTTTTTGTTGTTGCGTGTAAAGTTCTGGATTGTACCGTTGTATCAGTATACATCCCTCACCCCTCTCCTAGGATTGTTGCGGATTTCTGGTCTCACCTCGAGAATGTCCCTGGTCCGCTCATAATATTAGGAGACTTCAACTGTCACCATTCTCTGTGGGGCTCTCATGACTGCAATCCCTCGGGCCGTAAGTTGCTTGAGATCCTGGATTCCTTGAATTTGTGTGTTTTAAATGATGGCCGCCCAACTCGACGCTCTTCCCCCTCTCAAAACCCCTCTGCAGTGGATATTTCCATCTGTTCTCCTTCCCTGGCTTCTCTAATTTCTTGGGATATACTACCTCAAAGTTTTGGTAGCGATCACCTCCCAATTATTATCACATATTCTTCTGACGTTAATATTCAATCTGCTCCCCCTCCCCTTCAAAAGTTTAGATTATCTAAAGCTGATTGGCCCCTATTCTCCCTCACTACAGAGACAAAAGTCAACTCTTTACCACGTGTTTCCCAGTCTAACTGTCTAGAATGTTATTCTTTATTCTCTCAGACCCTTCTGGATGCTGCTGCCCTATCCATACCTCTAAAAAACATCTCATCAAACCATCGACCTTCCCTTCCTTGGTGGGACTCTGAGTGCACTTCTCTTGTAAAACACAGAAAAGAGACAGAGAACACTTTTTGCCACGATATGACCATGGATAACTTTCTGACCTTCAAAAGGGTGCAGGCTAAGACGAAAAAAACCCTCTCGTTTAAAAAGCGGGAAGGGTGGACTAAATTCTGCGAATCAATATCTCCTTCTACCCATCCTTCGGTAGTCTGGCGTAATATTAAAACCTTTCGCAATGCCTGCTCATCTTCAACCCCGTCGTCATCTTTCTCGACTTCTCCCTTATGGCTGGATGAGTTCTCGGATAAATTAGCTCCTCCCTATGTGCCTAGCCAAAATGAACTTCCGCGTCCCTTTGCGATCTCGGATAGCAGCGATACCTTAGCCTCTCCCTTTCAGCTATCTGAATTGCGCTGCATTTTGGATTCTCTTTCGGATTCGTCTCCTGGCCCCGATGGCATCGTCTATTCCTTCCTCTCAAAGGCTAGTTCAGTTGCTGTTTCTTATTACCTAGATCTGATTAATATTTTTTTTAGCTCCGGAATGATTCCTGATCCTTGGAAGGAACAATATGTAATCCCTATTCTCAAGCCGGGCAAGGACCCCGACTCTGGAACTTCGTACCGTCCGATTGCCTTGTCTTCCACCCTCTGCAAAGTCATGGAACACTTATTAAAAAACCGTTTGGATTGGTTCCTGGAAAGCCATGGCATTTTACCGCGGTTCCAGTTCGGGTTCAGAAAGGGCAGGAGTATCACGGATAGTCACAGCATCCTCTCTACCGACATTCGTCTAGCCTTTTCAAGAGAAGAATCCGTGGCCGCTGTATTTTTGGACATCTCAGCAGCTTACGATAATGTGCTCCTTGCAGTGCTCAGAGACAAAATGTCCCAGCTGAACATTTCCCCTAAGGTTGTCCATTTTATATCGAATTTGCTTATGTCCAGAACTATTAAGGTGAGATGGCAGGGTAAAGTATTAGCCAGCCGGAACGTGTGGAAGGGGCTTCCCCAGGGTTCTGTTTTGAGTCCCATCCTTTTTAATTTATATTCTTTTGATCTGTGCAATTCCGTTAATTGGTCGTGCAGAACGCTTCAGTACGCTGATGATGTGGTGGTATATTCTGCCGATAAAAACCCATCCGATGCTGCGGACAGGATTAATGACGTTTTGAGGTCTTTAAACTCATGGCTGGATCAGCACGGTCTCTCCCTATCATCATCTAAAAGTTCAGCCATTGTTTTTTCTAGAAGCCGCTTTCCCCCTGCATGTCAGATCATTTACAAAGAAGAACTTATCCCCATGCTAGACTCAGTTAAATTTCTCGGGGTTATCTTTGACCGCCGCTTCCAAGGAGTTCCCCACCTTGCTTACATAGCCAGTAAATGTGAAAAAAATTTAAATATGCTTAGAGCCCTTTCCGGTGTGTGGTGGGGTGCTCATCCATATTCTCAAAAACTTTTATATAACGCCTTCATTCGTAGCCACTTAGACTTTGGCACATTCGTATTAGAACCTTGTAACAAGGCCGCGCTCTCTACCCTGGAAACCATACAGGCGAAGGCTCTAAGGTTGGTAACAGGCGCAATGAAATCTTCTCCTAACAGAGCTATTCAAGTTGAGTGTACTGACCCGCCGCTAGACTTAAGAAGACAACTTTTATCTGACCGTTACCTTTTTGGAATCTCCACCCAGGAATCGCACCCCCTGTTACCAAAACTTCGTCTCCTACAGCTGTACGGCTCAACTAAAGCTTTTTGGCGCAATAAAGAAAAACCAAATCTGGTCCAAAGCCTGGAGAAAATAGCTTCTCTCAGGTGTTCTTTAATGAAATGCCGGTCCCTTCCGTTATATTCTGTTCCTTTTGAAGCCTTGATTCATTCTCCTACAGTAATCTCCAATACTGGAATCGATAAAAAGTCCCCTATGGCCAACTCCAAGTTTACTAAATATGTCAATAGCCACTTTGGTGGCTATAGACTTTTCTTTACAGACGCTTCGAAGCTAACAGACCAGGGCTGCGTGGGAGCGGCTTTCCTCCTGGCTAATACTCATATCCTTGCCAAATTTAAACTCCCCCCTCAGTCATCGGTTTTCTCAGGTGAATGTTTAGCTATATTGAAATCTTTAGAGTACATACTCGCTCACAGGCTCTCTAAGTCGGTAATCTTTTCTGATTGTCTCAGTGCTCTTCAGTCAATCTCTCTCCGCCCCTTAAATAATTGTGCTCGTAACTATCTGGTATGTAAGCTGAAGGATGCAATTTTTAAATGTCACTCGTCTGGATTGGAGGTTGTGTTTGTTTGGATACCAAGCCACTCTGGGATTTTGGAAAATGAGAGGGTGGACCTGGTGACTAAGGAAGCGGTCTTGGACGGGGATGACTCTTTTTTCAAACTTTACTCGCCGGATGTCTCCAACATTCCCTTCAAAATAATTAGTAAAAAATGGACGGCTCGGTGGTCTCGGTCTAAGAAATGCTTTTTCTCTCAGATGCAGCCAACTATCCCATCTCGCCCATGGTTTTTTAAATATAGATCCCTTTCCAAACGACATACCAGTATAATAATTAGACTCCGTTTAGGTCGAGTCTGCTCGCCAGAGCAGCTCCATAAATTCAAAATTAAAGATTCTCCCATGTGCGAGTGCGGTGAGGAAGTAGGTACTGTTGACCACATCTTTTTTAACTGCCGCCTTAACAATAAGTCCCGTGACCTATATACCCTAATCACTAAGCTCGGTGTCCCATTACCTATGAATATGTCCTCTCTTTTATGCCGAATTGATAACAAAAAAATTATTTGTACGTTGGGTAAGTTCATAGGAAAAAATAACATAAAATTGTAGCTTGTAGCGAATATGTAACCTACTTAGTTCCCTTGCTTCAAGTCTCAAATCTACTTGTACTAATCTGGTTACGGTTAATGTTATATGTCTGTGTTTGTCATCTGTTTTCAGGAATCACCCCTGTTTGTGAATTTTAGTAGCCTATACTCTTTCATATGTACCGTGCAAAGCTGGACACTTGATGCTGGCAGAATTGTGCTTAAGTTGCACAGTAGCCATAAACAATAGATACGAATACGAAACGTTTTTTCCGCCGTTGAAGAGAGCTAATTTTATTGTCTTGCGGCAAGTGTCGAAGTAAGCTGAAGTGTTCTCATCGAGGATCTAGGGACTACGTAGCCGGTCCCGGACTAAAGCTAAGTGTCTTAGTTTCTTGGCACTATATTTGTTCTATGTAGAATTATTTGTTCTGATATAATTGTGTTAAACCTGCATATTCTAGGATGTTATATATTAGTAGTATTTCCTGATTTAAAGCCTGCTTAGGGACACGCATGGCCGTGATCGGCATATATGTTTATAAGTCGCGTGTTATACACAGACGGAATGTGTGGATAGCAATGTACCCTTAGGAGAATACGATAAATAGATAGACAAAGCTCGTTGACTAAGAATGGACTTGACGAGGACCTGACTCTGTTAGTTAGAATCACCAGTATGATGCAATATCCTTGGATACTAGTATGACATAGTTGAGTGAGACTGCTTCTATGTAGATATACAGACAATAAGGAACAGTATAGAGAACAGGAGATGGACAGAGTATAGTAGAAAGTGGAGGCCCAGAGTTGCTCTGCCGATAGGCGAGAACCTGAGACAGGAATATAAGGTGCACACACCTTTGTGGCTAACCTCTCGTAGTGCAGGGACCTGGCAGTATGTAAGTGAGATGTGCGAGACGATTAGTATATTTACAATAAGTTATACAACTTCAGTTGTTTCGTAGTTAGAACTTGTAGGTATGTGCTAAGTTCTAAGGCCTAAGTGACAGTGGTGTCATGGTTATGTTTATAACCACAGGTGGTGCATGCGAGCATCATCGTGTCGGAGAGCGAAGCAGATATCGGTGGACTGCGTTGGATGATTAAGGTAGGATTAAAATTATCCCTCCTTAGATCATGTTTAAACCTATTGTGACGTCCTCAGCATTTACGCAGTCTTATTGTATTATACAAGAGTTATATCACATAGTAACATAACATATCATCAATATGTAACATTCCATTATGAGGAGGGCGTCACGACAAAGGGTTCCGGTTTTGTCTTTTGAGGTACGGAACCCTGAAAACCACCAATAGCGTGGCTAGCTGCATACAGCTCTGGTGCCAGAGTTGGGCGTTATTTAGATAATTTCTTATCTAGATAATTATTTCAAATAAAATAATTTGAAATGAATCTATTCGAAGATAAATTCAAACACAAATAGTGCGTTGACAACTTTTTTATTTAGATAAATTATCTAGATGAAGATAACCGACCTCGTTTGTTATTGAAGTAAGCTAATACTATAAATAAATATATACAGAATGTCACATCGGGTCAAACCGTCACACTGACATTCATCTTTTATTTAAAATCCCAACTAATTTATCTAGATAAAAATGAAACTGATCTAGATAAATTCAAAATAACAAATGACGGATTATTTAGTTACTTCAAATAAAAGATGATTTATCTTCCCGGTTTTTCGTAAATAGATATTTTTTGCCCAACTCTGTCTGGTGCCAACCCTTACTCTTGAAAAATGACGTCGATGACAACTGGTAATATTAAGATATTTAAACTTACATTGAATGTGGTGATGATGTGCTGCCAGAGACCCTTCAGATCTTGGATGCAGGAGTCAGCAGGTAGCTCCTGGCTCCTCAGTGCCTTCTCCACATTTCTAATATAACAAATCATTATTTTAAAACACAGTGTCTCAGTTTAAGATTGTAGAAGAAAATGGTAATAGTACATTATTGCTGTGGCCGGGAAGGAGGCAATTGCAGGCTGAGTATTTTGTTTAAACGGACGAGCTTGCGAGTCCGTTTTATTATAATACGAAGCCTGCAATTGCCATTCCGGCTGAGGCTAATATAGTGCTTTTCTCAAAAATGGGGGAATAAAAAAGACTAAATTTAAATCAAGCGTTATTATTAAATACAAATTGAGGATACTGCAAATTACATACAATTAAACGTCATATATTTTTTTAACAGAATCGCAAGTGTATTTTTCCACCGAAAAACGCAATCTTTTTATGACACATACAAAAATGTCGCGTTTGCAACAGAAAAATACGACTTGATTTGGCTGAATACGACCTGTGCCGTCTACATGATGCACAGTTTGGATTCAAACCCGGCCTATCTACAGAGAGTGCCATAATATGCATGAAGGAAACTGTCAGATACTACACTAGTAGGAGCACACCTGTATTTGCTTGCTTTTTAGATTTATCTAAAGCTTTTGATATGGTGCATTATGAACTTCTGTGGAAAAAACTTTATGATGCTGGGGTGCCTCAGGAAATAGTACATATTTTTAGACATTGGTTCTCGAGTCAAATTAATGTTGTTAAATGGGGAGATGCTATGTCTGATGAATATGGACTTGACTGTGGAGTCAGGCAGGGAGGGCTGAGTTCTCCTAAATTGTTTAACATTTACATTGATGCACTTATTGAGAGGCTCAGCAGCATGCATGTCGGATGCCGCATACAAGATACCAGTTTTAATAACCTTAGTTATGCGGATGACATGGTGCTGCTGAGCCCCTCAGTAGGAGGACTTAGGAAACTGTTGCATGTGTGTGAGCAGTATGCTAATGAGCATGGCCTTAAATATAATTGTATTAAAAGTGAAACTATGATTTTTAAGGCTGGTAATAAATGTCCTTTGAGTTTTCCTGCAATATTATTAAATGGGGTGCCCTTGAAAAGGGTGTCTGTTTTTAAGTATCTTGGACATATTATATGTGATGATCTCAAGGATGATGAGGATGTAAAAAGGGAGCGGAGGGCCCTGGCAACCAGAGCCAACATGCTGGCACATAGGTTTAGGCGATGTACACTACCTGTTAAATTAACTTTATTTCGAGCTTTTTGCACAACATTTTATACATGTGCCCTATGGACCAGCTATTCGCAAAGGGCGCTGAGTGCTCTCCGCGTCCAGTATAATAACGCGTTCAGGGCGCTGTTGCGGCTGCCACGCTGGTGTAGCGCGTCCGGTATGTTCGCGCACGCGCGCGTGGATGGTTTCCCGGCCATCATGCGTGTGCGATGCGCAGCCGCGCTCCGGCGCCTGCGGGACAGCCGCAACAGCCTCCTGGCCGTTATAGCTGACAGGATGGACAGTCAGCTTGTCATACATTGGACCAGAGTACACTCTATAGTCACCACGTACACGTGAGTGTCCTGGTTCTTTTACTTTGAAATAACTAACACTAGCAATTAAGTAGGTAAACCTAGATAATAATTTTAACATGTATGGACCCGTGGTTGTCTGAATTAAACGAATTTTATTTTTATTATTTATTTTATATGCCAGTTTCTACTTTTTAAAAAGTTTGATACTCGACAAATAAAGGAATTCATATGTAACATTCCAGCTTTGAGTAGATAAATACACATATAGTTTAATTAGTCTGAGCATTCCAGGCGGCCTGCAATGTTTTTTATTTTTTAATTTTGATCTGGCCTTCAACTATACACTTTACCTTCCAATATGTAGCGAGTTATGTTCACTTTGCGGGCCATTTTTGAGAAAAACTTTTTATTTCACAGAAAATTGTGACCTAGTACCAAAATACCTTAGAGTTTGAAAGGTAAAATAATAATCATGAATCATTACTAAAGGTCGAAACGCACAGACAGCGGTGGCGGCGCGGTGCGGTGCGGAGGCGGTACCGGTTGTAATGTTCGAGCTAATATGAAAAGGTCCGCACAGAATGTTATATGTTAACACACTTAGTATATAAATTTAATTTACTCTAAACAATCGATGACATGTAATATTTATAATATTATAAATAAATGACTTATGACTTATTATTAATCGTAGCAAAATATTAGGTACCTCCAAAGGTGCTGGTAATCCACCTTCATGTCTTTGGCCTCTGTTATGTAGATCACTAGTTTCAAACGCCACTCATCATCCCCTGTTAAATAGATTAAAGTGTTATGAATACTACATACTATAGAAATTTATGATCAATACTGCAACTTTTCATACAACTTCCGTCTTTTGTACGAAAAACCACATCCTGCCGTGCCATCATGCCTGTTATTATTATTATTATTCTTATTCTGGTAGTGGCTTTCGGGCTGTCAAAGCCCTTATATCACTGCGACCATCGCTGATCTATTGTGATCGCCACTTGCCTGTTACAATGACTCTTTGGACGTGATAACGTCTTATAAATCGATGAACACCAGCAGCACGCACGAAAAAGTGTGACTCATTGTCCTGTTACGTTTGTTGACTGACTGACATATGACAGACACAACGCACAGCCCAACCGCCGGTTCTAGAGATTCCAAATTTGGCACGTTGGTTCCTTATAAGGTCTAGGGGTGCACTAAGAAAGGATTTTTCAAAATTCACCACAAGGGGAAACAAGATTAGATTGACTATTTGATTCGAAACTTCAGAGGAGTATTCCTAATGATAAATGAGCAAATAAGTGTTTCAGGTTTTTTGAGAATACAACCCCTAAAGGGAAATGTAGTGACAAAGTCTGAAAATCAATATGAGTATTGTTTCCAGGGATCGGAACCGGTTAATTGCTAAAACCTCGGTTTACCACAAAACTTATATTTTATACTTCACATGTATGCGTATTATTAGATTGCCCAATTAGAAATGAAATTATTATCAAAAGAACGAAAAAGAACCGTTTTCGTTCCCATACAAACAATAGGTACCGGTTTCCGATCCCTGATTGTTTCTACGGTTTTTCGGGTCGCTGATTACGAAAAAACCAAAGGTTTTAAAATCCAACCTGGAAATACCACCTCCCCCCGTATGGCAATGGAGTTGAAATGTCAAAATACCAATATAGGTGTCGTTTTTATGGCATTTTGTGACGTTAATTACGAAAATGGCATCGATTTTAAAATTTAATATTGTGGACATGACAATTCTTGAAAGTGTGTATAACTAATATCAATACTAATAACTCTCGCAGCACAATGTTTTCTTACGACATAATCACGTAAAAATATATAGAACTGAAGTTGGTATCTTTAAAGCTTAAAATATAATGTGCTTAGCTTAAAGTATTTTCATGTGCATTTGCGGGACCCGGCACAAATTCAGATCAGTAAAGCATTTTTTCGGCCTCAACGACAGGCAACTCTACCCAACAACGCCCCTTATTATTATTATTATTTCTGGTAGTGGCTTTCGGGCTGTCAAAGCCCTTATATCACTGCGACCATCGCTGATCTATTGTGATCGCCACTTACTACAATTCTTGGTCAAGTCCTGCAAACTCGAAGAATTGCAGGATTTTGTTGAACTCAAGAAATTTGATCTCCTCCGGGCACATGATGTGTTTGCCCAGGAAGGAGTTACGACTGTGCATGAGGCAAGGGCAATCGGTTAGGATGTGTGTAGGCGTCTCCTCTGCTTCAAAGCAGAATCTGCACTGCCTTGTGTCACATAGTCCTATCGTTTGCATGTGCTTATTTAGGCGGCAGTGCCCAGTAAGCACCCTGACCAGCATGCGTAGACGGTTCCTACTTAGCGCCAAGGCGTCAGAAGACGCCTTTTTGCTAAAGGCTCTAATAAGTGCCTTGGAATGTTTCAGTCCTGGGTTAGCTCTCCAGGCTTGAATGGTCTTGTAGAAACAATAGGCTTTTAGAGTGAGCTTGGTTAGACTTTTAGGGATACCACAGAACGGCTCTGGTCCGCAGTGTGTTCCCTTCGCCCCCGCTTGTGCAAGCTCATCAGCCTTTTCATTTCCCTCGATGCCTGCATGCCCTGGGACCCAACGTAAGATTACCTTGTTTTTGGTACCCAGGTCATTCAATAGTTCCCGGCAGTTCTCGACCAGCCTCGACGTTGTGACGTTAGAGGTAAGAGCCAAGAGAGCCGCCTGGCTATCCGAGTGGATATAAATAGTATGATTAAGGAAGGCGCTTTGCAGATTCATTGTCGCACATTCTAGAATGGCGTATACCTCTGCCTGGAATATAGAAGTGTGCTTACCCAGTTTCATGTGCATTTGCGGGACCCGGCACAAATTCAGATCAGTAAAGCATTTTTTCGGCCTCAACAACAGGCAACTCTACCCAACAACGCCCCTTACTCTCTACATACAACCACCCGTTCTTTTTTTTAAATATTTATATTTGTTGTAAATAGTTGTTTATTTGCTTTTTATAAATAAAGATAATATAATTTCAGTACTTACATGATTCATATTTATCCAAAACTGAGGCTTTGCCAAAATGCTTGTTAAAAATCTTATAGTATCTCCAACTTTTATTTTTCGTTTTACTAGCTATTTTGTAGCACTGTAATAATTTAATAAAAACAATTAGGTAAAAACATAAGTGCCTGTTCAGGATTTGGGTTTGGACTTGAGCTTTTGAAATTGGTTGAGTAGTTCCAGAGATTTTCCCCTACAAAACAACTCACAAAGCATAAAACTTAACCTCTTTATAATATTAGTGTAGATAATATGACATAGTGGAAGTGAAAAAACTTACATCATAAGTATAAGACCATTTCTTCCGAACGTGATTCAGTGTCATAGTTTCTGGGTATCCATTTTCTAATAAGATTGTGCGGAATTCCCTGTAAAGAGTAGTCGTAAAATACATATTTTTAACTGTTTACATATATTTACATTTTGCTCTGGTCTATCTATACTGAAAGGGAGCTTCAAAGCTACAAAAAGCACCTTTTCATAGATTTCCATGAATTTATTATTGTTTTGCCTACATTAAGAAAAAAAATTGAACTGTCTTACGTCCAAGGCTGTTTCTTCTTTTTAAAAAGCCAGTTATTCTGGAACCGAAGCTCGAGCATTTTCTTGGTTAGTTCAGTGGTCCCTGAAAGTTAAATTACATTGAATAAACATATACAATTACCAAAACACGACATTGTATGCTACGTACACAGAAAAGCCTTTTCCTCCATGATGATTGAAATCAATTAGAGATCCCACTTGCAGCTGCACCTAGTAGCAACAGTGAATTGAATTGCGCTATTGCAATTAGTTATAAAAACAATGTTTAATTCATGTTCAGTAAGAAAAGAGAATCGGCCCAAAAATTTACAATTATTGACACTACTGACAGTCTGATCTGACATTCAAGGGAAAATTAGAAAAAAACGTCTGTTGTTTGGCGCTGATTTAAAAACCCTGATCAATTCAAATAATTCAATTTAATAAGTTACAATCAGGTAGCTATTTGTACATTGCTAAGCTGTCTAAAATATTTTAAGTAAAGCAAAAATAGAAAACCTATTCATTTCACTCGAAATAACTTAAGAAAATTTATATTTAATGAAAAGTTATTTTATTGATTTATATTTTTACCATCCTAGCTGTTTTTGAAGTGGCTTGAACATTATAGGAAGTTACTCTATGTTGCCTACGGGCAAAAGCTGTCAATGTCAATGATATCTGTCAAATGTCAATTGTCAATAGTGCGTAATATCTCGTTGATTTCACGTGGTTTTCTTGGTTTCGGCATGTTTTATATAATTTACTTTTGATACTATATGAATGAAAACACTATGCATCGACTTATATCAGCCAGGAATTTGTACCAAACAAGCCTTCATAATATTTCCTTACCTTCAAATACAGCTCTAAATAGGAGTCCTGATATAAAATGTGCCTTTTGCCGGAAGATTCTTCTAGGTCACCACAATATAGGTGAGTTTGTATGATTCCTTAGTAAATATAGGATGCCTAGTGATTGGTTTTATATATAGATCTAGAGTCACATGTCTTAGAAACCGACCGCTTAAGCTAAGTATCGAGTTGCGTAACTTTCGGCTTTTTTCCAGAAAACTTACTCGTCGCGAGGCACCAATCCACGAGAATGGCTAATGCTTTGAAAACGGTAAAAAAGAAAGGGAAACACAAAATCTACAAGAAATACGGGGAGCTAATGGAGGGTAGGTGTTACTTTGAAGATTGTTTACATATGACTACATGTAAACAAACATTATTTTATATTAAAAACCGTACAAACGCGCATAGTTTGAACGAATATCAAATTTATTTAATTATTCTCTTTAATCTAAAACAGAATTGATTAAACAATATATTTATGGCATGTTTTTTTTACAGTTGGTAATCAAGCTATGACTGAAACGAAGGTGTCCATAAGTAAATTGCGTGCTGTCCACCTCTCCAAACTTGCTGATAGCCCAGTATCCCTGGGTCAGCTGCACCAGCTAACCACAAAGCCTAAGAAGCCAAGCCTAGCCATAGCCGAAGTGGACCCTGAACTTCTTCAGAGAGTCAAAGAAAAAATATTAAAGAAATCCACACCAACCATATCTTCGGGTCCAAAGGAAATTAGTCTGGAGGATGACCAATGTGCGCTGGTTTACACGCATCACAAAATTTCCAGTTTAGCGGACAGACTAAAAACCAAACAGTACATAGACTCTGTTAAGGAGAGCTATTACAACTTCAGGAAGGCTACTCT
Organism: Epinotia brunnichana; assembly: GCA_963854355.1. Lineage (NCBI taxonomy): Eukaryota > Metazoa > Arthropoda > Insecta > Lepidoptera > Tortricidae > Epinotia > Epinotia brunnichana. The sequence goes on along the minus strand of OY977953.1, from coordinate 7,258,814 downwards.
TTATGACCAGAGATTACAGGATTTAAGGTATAAAGCTTATCCAATTTTTGAATGAAAAGCAATTAAATAATTATTGATGTAATAACTATTATGACACAATATATTGATATAAACTTTCACGATTCTCACACATTATTTTTACTAAACGGGACTTAATCGCGTATAATTAACTTATTTATTTAATCATCAAAGATGTATGTTTGTATCACATCTGTGTTAAATCATACATAAAATTAACTTTTTTAAATTTGACAATCTATGACTCATATTTTTCTTGCAATCATTAGTTAAATCCGTGTTATGGACTTTTTAGGTATGCCATAAATGAAGGGCTGACACAGGAGTTTGACATGATCACCCCAGACTCCAAATTGGATGAAATGCCCTTCCAATCTCTGCCAAAGAGTCCACACTCTGTGTTTAGAGAACTGTTCATTGAGAACCAGATGGATTCCTATGATCAGGAACTGCTCAATTCCTTTTCTAGTCTACAGTAAGTACTTAACATATACACTACTACTACATTAAAAATATAATAGTACATATATGAAATTTGTTTTCGCTTGACAGACAAATTCTCTTTTAATTTAACACATTAGTTCAAAAACAACAATTCAATTTTGAACGAAATCTGGCAAATAATTTCAAAACCGCGTTAGTCACGTTTTTAGGGTTCCTTAGCCAAATATAATGTATAAAGAAGAAAACTGTTTTCATACATTTACTATGGAGAAAAAGTTCTTTAATTTCTGGCTTTTTTGTACATTACCGAAAGTTGACCCCAAGGAAACTATTGATACTGGATAGAAATGGAATCGATTGACATAAAAAAATGTGAAAAAAAATATATTTTCATACAAATTGTATGGGGAAAGTTTTTCTCGATTTATGGCTTTTCTAGCCGGAAATTTCTTTTTGGTCCCATATAAGCTTTTGATCCTGGACAGGAACGGGATCGATTGGCATCAAAAAAAAAGTTTGTCAAAAATGACCATTTTCTCGCACCCTGTATGTTTTTTCCAAAATCTGTACATGCCAATCTTCATTAATTTGAAATCGAAGGAAGATCTTCTAAGACCATTTTCGCCTAGCAACACGGGATCTGGTAGCTGCCCTGACTGACCCAAAATCTATTTCCATTATATATACAACGTGTCCCAAAACTCAACGATAAGCCGGCACCAGAGGATGGAGCTGCTTATGATTAGTCGAGAAAAAATAAGGAAAAAAATATATCTAAATAAGTAGCTCCATCCTCTGGTGCCGGCTTATCGTTGAGTTTTGGGACACGTGGTAGATATATTTTATTTTATATATTTAGATATATTTTTTTCCTTATTTTTTCTCGACTAATCATAAGCAGCTCCATCCTCTGGTGCCGGCTTATCGTTGAGTTTTGGGACACGTTGTATATAATGTATATTTTTATATATATATAATGTCAGAGTCTAACAAATAAACAATTTGTATTTGTCTTAACAGCAAAGATTCGGCACCTTACAAGTAAAAATTTTTTTTTTTGAAATATTAAAAATCTTTATTTTTTACAATATAAAATTACATGGTAATTTTTTTCATAAAAATTCCTCTATTATCTACATAATATAAACATATTTAAAAAATCGGGCCGCTACTTTAGTAGATTTTTTAATTATCTCAAAAATCACGACGATTTTGGGGCTGATATTTGGTGAAATTACAATGTATATAAAGATAATTATCCGAGCAAAAGGAAAACCATTTTCTCGTCAAAGGCAGTTTTGCCATACAAACAGGGCTATAAGTACCCTTTAGTAATGACCTGCGGGTGTTTAGGGTTCCATACTCAAAGAGTAAAACAGGACCCTATTACTAAGACTTCGCTGTCTGTCCGTCTGTCTGTCACCAGGCTGTATCTCAAGAACCGTGATAGCTAGAGAGTTGAAATTTTCACAGATTATGTATTTCTGTTGCCGCTATAACAACAAATACTAAAAACAAAATAAAATAAATATTTTTATTGATAATGGTATGGAACCCTTCGTGCGCGAGTCCGACTCGCACTTGGCCGGTTTTTTTTTTGTCCACTTTGATGTTAAATAAAAAAGTACTAAAAAGTGACCTGAAGTAAATGCTGTATCAACAATGTTTGAAGACCTCTTCTATATATGAGGAAAAGTCTGTGAGATTGTAAGTTAGTATGTAGGGGGTAATCTTGGAAACACTTATATGATTTTGAAACTCCATTCGCTTGTGTATAGAACGGATTTTGCCAGATGGACAGTCGCCAACACACATAGGTACACTATAGGTGTTCAAAAATATCGGCACATGCACCCTAATGCCTTGAAAATACAGGTTTGTTCTGATGTTTGTGATGGCGACTGGACATAGGCTATACTTATCCGCGGGTTTGACCGTACTTTGTATTGCGTTCTGCATCTAGTATTTGGTAAATCGAAACCATAAAAAATGGATTTCAAACACAGCAGCACTCAATAAATACTTTTTTTCGTAGAAATTGTGAAAACATTTTATTAAACTGCCACACAATTTAATTTTATAATATAGAAAGAATTAAAGTGATTTTCATGCTTTATGCAAATTCCAAACGAAAATACACATATGAAAACCCATCAAGTCCTTTTTCATTCAACACATTTAATTTGCAAATTTAATTTAGGAGCCAAGGCCTGGCCCATCCTGCCATAGAAGACGTTTACGACGACCCAGCATTTCACCATGAAATTCCCGACCCACATGACCTGAACTTCGGCCAGAGAGAGGCAGCCCTAGAGGTCAAGAAGTTAAATATCAAAAAGGCGTAAGTTACATTGCTGGGTTTACCATTCTCATAATAGTGTGGCTGACATAAATATTTACTTGTGCATTTAGAAACAGCGCTGGACGTTGTATGGGGATAAATATGTTTGCCTACACATACATATGATACAGACAAATGTGATGTATATAATTATACAACTTTTGTATTATATTTACATTAGTTTCTGGAAGATTCTTTGTAACTTGATGCTGTTACATTATGATATTTCCAGTTGCTAATTCGTTTCTTACACCTCTTAACGAAACAAATAATTATATTAAATATTTTTTGGTTCATGTGAATTTTACGTAGAAGTTAGCACAATCAAATCTTTAAATGATTTGTACTGGCAATATAGGTGCACAGGATCGAGTCCTGTCTTGGGCTTAGTATAATTAATGGGCTTAATTAAATAATATAATTTGTTCTCTGTATCAAATCGTTTAATTAGTTTCTTTATTAAATTTAATTATTGTTTATACTCTTGATATCTGCTAATTAAACACTTATGGTCATTTAATTATTGCTGTTATCTGGAGAAAGTAAGTTTGCTAAAACTATAGAGAGTATGTGAATTACATACACGTGTCGGTCGCCAGAGCTCCCTAGGGTGCGCTGTGTTGGGAGTGAGGGACCTGCATGTCTCTATCTGCCAACACAGCGAATCCTCAAGTGAATAAAGGGTCGGCAACGCGCTTGTGATTCTTCTGCAGTCACAAGTGTCCATAGGCGACGGTACCAGCTTAACATCAGGCAGGCCGTAAGCTTGTTTGCCACCGTCGTAGTATAAAAAAAAACATGTTACGCCGGTGCTCGCAGAAGGGCTAGACAGAGAACATGAAATTTAATTTAGAAATAGCCAATGAAGTAATGAAGTATGTCTATGAAGAACTCATACATCTCATGTCCCACTTTTGAATGAACAGGAAACAAGCAATAAAACAGAAGAAGAAGGAGAAGCAAGAGAAGCGGAGAGCCAAGCAAGAGATCAGCATGAAGACAGACATGAAGCAGTTGGAGCTCCAGGGCAAGCAGGGCGCGCTCGAGCGCTTGCTCGCCGCGCATCTGCAGCTGCTGTGCTCGCTCAACATGGTGCAGGAGGTAAGAGTTTAAGGGCCGATTCAAACCGGAATGGCAGCGGCCGGCAGCAGTAGGCTCGCGTCGCCGCCGGCGGCCGCTGGCAGCCGCGCGCCGCCTCTCGTCGCCGCCTTTTATGCCACGCCACGCCTCTCCGACCGAGCGACCTTGGTCGGCACCGACCGCTGTAGTATGAAATTTTGCTGCAAACAACTGTCTACACGGTCGGTGCGGACCAAGGTCGCCCGGTCGGAGGGGCGAGTTGGTAATCGTCTAGCAGAGGCTTAAAAGACCAGTATCGCTCGAAAAGGTGATGCAGCTGCCCGCGGTGTCGCGAGGCTACTCGCGTCGCACTGTGGGCTGAGAATCGGCTCTCCATAGAAATAGCCAATTTAAAATTTAAGAATACTTTTTTTCAGGAAATGGCTTCTTTAAAGAATAAAGAGTAATGTTCTTTTTTTCGAAACAAATGTTTAGAGCCGTTATTTAAAACATATTTATGTCCTAAATTACCAAGAAGTTCGTTTAATCCTCGCAAAAACGTATAAACCTAATTATTTCTGATTTTTTTACGTAGCATACAATTTTTTTTTAGAAAAAGATACCTAAGTATCCTTAAATTTTAAATCGTCTATTTCTATGGAGAGCCGATTCTTAGCCCACAGTGCGTCGCGGCGGGCGGCCACGCGTCTTTTTCGAGCTTTTCAAACGATACTGGTCTTTTATGTATGTAGATTAAGTTTAAAATTATTTAACACTGAAAGTGCTCGCCGCGCCGCTGCCATTTCGGTCTGAATCGGCCCTAAGAGTTATGAATATTTATAGTACAAAGAGGCCTATATTCCCATTTCTCCTGTATAATTGTTAAGGAACTTATTATGGGTGGCTGTCGGATGCAAATTACGTCAAAACAATGTCGAACGATATACGTAATATGGATATGGCTACAATTGATTTTAAAAAAGATAACATAATTGCAAAAAAGTTTTTGAATTTTATTGTTGAAGTAAATAATCATATTTTTTTCTTGGTTTATGAGATTTTTCAGATCATTTCTTTTATAGTTCAATCCACTTATACAAGGAAAATTACCTCTCTACATCTACAGATGTAAGAGGTGCGTATTTGTAAAGTGATACTTTACCATTATTTGGAACTTTATCACCATCACTCAAATTTCTTATAAAATCATAAATATTACTCGAAATTTAATAAAAGTCTTATTCATCTTATGCTTTCGTCGCCATATTGCATCCATCAGCCGCCCATTACTTATTATAAATAACCCCCCTCAACACATCTCAATAATGCTCTATAATCCGTTTTCTATTGGGAATGCTTGTATGGAGAGGTATACAATTTTTTTTAACGTTGGGGAAATGCCTTTACGCATCCCGTCCTGTCCGACGAGGCAGAACGGGTATGACGGACTAACCGAAGCTGGACTACCGTCTAAAACCACCAACGAGTTCCGGCGCCGCCTTGTAAAGTGGGGCGTCGCAGGATCGCTCCTGGCATTCAACTGCGTACGTCCCGGCGGGCGGCCCACAGTAGCAGGTCACATACATTTCGAGGCATCAGCTCCAGTCCTGTGGAACCTTTACATACAGGGACCCCGACTCCCTGCATGGTTCCACTACGGCGGAGGTAACAGATGCGCATAGCGCCTGGCTCTGCCCCCAGTCCGTCGCCGGCGAAGCAGATCCGCGAGAGGATCATTTTCGCGAGCCCGCTCCGCAGCCTCCTTCTGTGACATTACGTCGTCACAGAAGGAAGCCATCGCTCTCCACGCCTCCTCGCTGTTGAGCATGGCGTTGACGACACTCGACAGCGAGAGGTTTGCCCCTATTACCGCCTGTAAGGTGGTCCGCTGATGCCTCAACACGGTTCACTCCACCAGAGTGTGAAGCGCTGTGTCGACAAGCGCACCACACTCGTGACAACAGGGGGGTTGCCTCTCTTCCTATGCGGTGCAGATACTTGCCAAAGCATCCATGGTCAGTAAGTATCTGCACCATGTGAAACGTCAACGTTCCGTGTCGCCTGTCGACCCAGCGCTCCAGCGCCATTCTGCTGATGCCAGCTCCTCCTTCCACTGGCGTAGAGTAGTAGCGCCCGGGCACGCTTCAGATATTTTTTTTAGGGGTGCTCTCCATACATATAACGGAAAGTCAAATATATATCATTGAAAGTCGACGTCTGGCACATCAACGTTAGGCCTTCAAAATCAATATAAATCATATCAAAATAAATATAAGGTTTCTCAGCATTTTTTTTTGATTAAATTCGTTCATCGAAATTTATTGACAAATGGAGTAAAAAGCAGGGGATTAAATAATCACAAAGTTATAAGTCTCCAAAGTTTTAAGGCCCCCCTTTTGGTAATTAATTTGCCAATGATGATGTATAGCGGTGAATTTGGCCAAAGTTGTTTGTGTAACAACAACATGTGACATAACTACACATGATTAAAGTTCATTGACACACCACACTGTCGTCTAAAACCAGCGAATATTATTATTGTTAAATCTAAGCAATAAGATAAGGAGTGTGGTCTACTTTTATTCAGCACAAAATTCTTGTAACGCTAAAAGAGTAGGTAGATAAGATAAACAGACGCTATTTTAATATGATTTTTCCGTATAATATACGGCCCAATAATCTGCCTCTACGTATCTTTTTACAAGCTTTATATTAACTTGCACTGTTCGTATGTATGTAAATATGTAAGTTGTCCGTCAAAATTTGTAATCCATTTTTCAGTCACTTCCCGTTATCCAATTGAGCTGAAATTTTGCAAGCACATGTATATCGCATGACAATGCGATATTATGATGACTTGGAGCTGATCTGATGCTGGAGCTAGAAGGTGGCCATAGGAACTCCGCAATAAAACGACACAACCCCATCGAGTATGGGCTCGTTAGAATGGAATCGTCTCAATGAGTACTTGATGATGGTATGCAGAAAAGTACAGTCGGCAGTAAAAGCTTGTACCAAAAATGAAATTATTGGCAGAAACTTATTCTCTCTCTTCATGCGTGAGTTAAATAAAGACAGAGATAGTGGACGCGGATTTTCGGCCGTACAGTTGACGTCAAAGATATGTTTTCACTTTAGCACTCTTTACATAAAGCGAAAAGTGTATATACATAATAGTATTTTATGCAACTGTTTTATAAGAAGGGACTTAAAATGCGAGTGGCGTGAGTTGCGATGCGAGCCTTAGCGAGCATCGCAATTAAAGACGCCACGAGCGTTTTTAGACCAGTTATAAACCGTTGCATACAATACTTTTTCTACGACAAATTTTAAATAAATAGCAGACTACAAATTAATTAGCCTTTTCGGGCAGCAAGTTTTCTGTTCGTACTTTTGCTACTCACGCAATTTCTTCAGGAGTGCAGTTATTAATTGCTTCGACCATTTTAAAAGGAACGTACACTTTTATCTTCACAAACACGAATACAATCTTAATATATCTAGGACTAACAGTTTATCATCTTTCATCTTTTCATTTTGAAATGTATATATTTTGGTGGGAAATCGGAAATGTGACACTTCTTGTTTATGGTTTGTTTTGTTTTTAATTTGTCTGCATTTGCCATCCGAACCAAACCTAATCCGGACCCGGACCGAATTCGAACTTTATTTTCATAAATAATACCAAGAATTTATAAAACATGTAATTTAACACACAATAGATGATGATTTATTATTATTGTAGTAAATAATGTATAATATACAAATGTTAAATCGTAAATAAAAACTTTTATTTCGAAATATTTGTTTATGAAGTTGGCACCACTGCCATATAGCGGCCGATTTAAAAAAGTTTAACAGTGCTTTTATGAAAAATGTATGAACCAAAAAAGTACGCTAAACAGTGCGTTTTTGGGCCATAGAGCATAGAGTTCTTCGACGACTTATTAGTGGTGTCATTGTATTTGAGCTACAGCCTATATAAATGACAGATAACGGTACAGGAGTAGAAAAACGTATTTAACGGCAACTGCACATACATTAACCGGACCCATTTTTAGTACATCTTCACGCGAAACTAGACTCAATTTGTCTAAATTATCGCCATGGAGGAGCGGGGCTTCCTGATACAGATATTTCATACTTAATAGGAAGCCCCTACCTTGTAATAGTTGTAATTCACTGTGTTACGGAAATAAATATTTTTAATTTTTTTTTAATTTTAATGTTTCATTTTTTCATTTGTATGTAATCATTGTCATTTTTTCAGGCTCGTAAGGTGCTACATTATTACCGGCAGAGGGGAGCCAAGGTTCCTGATCACCCCAAAATCACTGACATCAAAGTGTACAACACACTTCTACATGGATATGCGTTCATGGTAATCAACTTATTGATAAAATGTATGAATGGTATAGTCAGTTTGAAAAGTCGCTTGGCATACTAGTTTTTTGGCTGACTGAATTAAGAGCAATGCCTAGCTGAGAACTAAAATTCCCACGACAAAAAATCAAAAATTGAGGTTACGCTCTCGACTGTTTCCTCCTCTAAAACGCAACGAATCATCATACAATTTTGGAAACTGCAAGAGGAAGAAATAATCTACGCTGCTATGTTTTGAGTTTTTGGATATTTATTGTTATATTTGGATACTGCGCCGTTTTTAGCAGCCACTTCTATTAAGCCATTTTTGCGATTTTTGAGGCGCTGTAAGTTTCTTTAAAATAAAAAGATCCAAAAAAGTGAAACATAGCGGCATAGATATTGATGATATTGACCTTATTTGAAAAAATCATTGCTCTAGGTTTAAAAACCAGGGAGGAAACAGTCGAGAGCGTTTGTATGGGAAAATCGCAGATAGGCATTCCTCTTAAGGCCCATTATTATTGTGACATCACAGTAATATGGTGCTATGACCATGAAGTTTTATGGTTAATGATAGGAAGTAAAAGTAGATAATTCTCGTGTCTGACTGAATAATGACTCGAGATTGCAATATTCTTACGCCCGTGTTGTACACAATGTTTTTCATCACATTTGCGAGGAAATAAATAACTACAAAAGACAGAAAAATCTATGTTTCATACAAGCGCACCAATCAAATTTTGTCGAAATTGACAACTTCACTTCCAGATCAGTGCTAGTGGAGCGCGCAGCTTCAATTTTTCAACCAATCACAGCAGAATTCTTGTAGCGCGCGGCCATTTAGATTTGATTAAACCAATCAGATCAGATCACACACAAGCTCATTACTCCCTTGGGAGCTGTAAAATACCATTACTCCCGCGGGAACAATTTAGGTCATTGTATTTGTAAAAAAAAAAAAAATTAAAAAATATTGTGCCTATTTTGCGTGAAACGGCGGTGTGGCGCTACTCTACACACCCCAGCTGAACAATACATACAGAATGGTACAAATGGCGGACAGAATAAAACATTTTATTCTCTACCAGTTTTTCTCTACAGGGTTACTCATATTAAGGGCCATAAAAATAATCATCTGTTTTATCGCCAATTGTATGCAATTTCAATTAAATCCTCACCTCGCTGGAAAAGCAGTTTTAAAGGAACAATATCAACCTAAAATAACGATGTTAATTAGGGACTCCTGGACCAAACGAAGGATTTGTTGACATCAATGGCGACGGACGGCATCGCGCCGAATGCACAGACTTACGCGGCGACGTTCGAGTGTGTGGAGAGAAGCAATGTCACCGACAAGCTTGCAGTGCTGGAACAATACTATCAGCAAATGCAGGAAAAGGTCAGTTTTTTAGGGTTCCGTAGCCAAATGGCAAAAAACGGAAAACCGTCTGTCTGTCTGTCCGTCCGTATGTCACAGCCACTTTTTTCCGAAACCGTAAGAGCTATACTGTTGAAACTTGGTAAGTAGATGTATTCTGTGAACCGCATTAAGATTTTCACACAAAAATCGAAAGGGGTCCCCGTACTCAGAACTGAAACTAAAAAATTTTTTTTTCATCAAACCCATACGTGTGGGGTATCTATGGATAGGTCTTCAAAAATGATATTGAGGTTTCTAATATCATTTTTTTCTAAACTGAATAGTTTGCGCGAGAGACACTTCCAAAGTGGTAAAATGTGTCCCCCCCCCCTGTAACTTCTAAAATAAGAGAATGATAAAACTAAAAAAAATATATGATGTACATTACCATGTAAACTTCCACCGAAAATTGGTTTGAACGAGATCTAGTAAGTAGTTTTTTTTTAATACGTCATAAATCGTAAACCGCAATTTATTTCACGGAACCCTTCATGTGCGAGTCCGACTCGCACTTGGCCGCTTTTTTTTTTCAAAGAGAGCAAGTGTGAAGTCCAGGAAAATCAATGAGATTTAATAACCGGAAATAAAGGTTTTTTTATTATAAGCCTATTCATATTCAAAACATACATTGCGAATGTTGATATTTTTTTCCAATGTAACGTTACTTAGTTAATTTGCGAAAACAAAAAATGTTCTGGAATTGGCAGTAGATGTTGAAATTGTTTAAAAAGGAACTATTTTCGGTGCCCTTGTACAGACAAGGTCACTAATATGTATACACCGCAAACTTACATAAATATGTATACAGACCTTATTACTACGGAAGTAAGGTTGTTGCATACATATTTTTGCAACTTTGGGTATATACATATTGGTGACCTTGAATGTACTCAGCAACTATCATATACATATATAGCGACTAGTGTAAAATACTATTTGAACGATGGTTCAAATAGTATTTTACACTAGTCGCTGGATGCAACAACGAACAACATGATGGAGGTTATATATTTCGGTCAATCATCTATTTGTTATTAGTTATTACTTACATATAGTTATCCTTGTAGGTACTGTCAGTAACAGACAATATGACAGATGCTACAATTCGGACTTCTAAAATGCTTAGAATACGACTCATAATAAAAAGGGTGTAGAAAATGTCAAAAAAACCCCACATTTGGAGGATTAAACCCATAATGACAGTTATTAAATGTGTCTACGGAGACATAATATAACATATATATATATATTTAATTGGCTTTGTATTACTATCTAAGACTTACTCGTATATCATGTTTTTGCAGTTGTTGGTACTCCTTAAGTATAAATAAATAAATAACCTAAATTCACCCACTTAGGGACATATATTATTTACTACTTAAAGTTTAATTATTAAATTTTTTTAGGGCATATCTCTGAACGACCTCCTCGACAAGACCCAATTCGTGCACGACCAGCGCTCCCTCGTCTCCCGCGCCGTCCGCCGCCTCGCCCCCTCCTTCACCCCGCACTACACTCCCCCCCTCCTCGACTACGAGTGCCCCCTCATGGACAAGCTCAAGCTGGACGCACACGGCAAGCAGGGGCTGTGGGAGTCCCCCGCGGAGGGGTTGATGACCTTGGAGGAGATCAAGGAGAGGGGGAGGAGGCAGCTGGAGATCGAGATTAAGGGGGAGATTGAAGTGCAGAACATTGATGTGAAGGATGACGCGTCGCCAACTGTGCAGTTGTATGTGAGTAGGATTTTACTGAATTCAAAGACTTTTTTTTTACTTTTTAATATAATAGAGAGACAGAATGTGAACATGAAAAATCGTTCTGCAAAAGTTTCAAAAAAGGAAGACTACTATTTAAGCATCAACGAATTACAGACGTCACAGCTTCCTTATTCGCGCGGGCAGAACCCTTAACGGGCTGTCGAGAGAGCATGATATTGATGTGTTTAATATAAATACTACTTTAATCTATATATATAAAAGAAGACTTCCTGACAGATCATCAACGCACAGCCGAAACTACTGGAACTAGAAACTTGAAATTTACACCCATACTACCTTTTATAACGTAGGCGACGGATAAGAAGGGATTTTTGGAAATTCCACCCCTAAAGGGGTTAAATAGGGGTGCAAAGTTTGTATGGAGGAAACTTTATTTTTTGAGCTGGAGTCTTCAAACTTTGTGGAAAGATTACTTTATAGAATACAAATAAAGAGTACTTTCAGCGTTTTGGAAAATTCCACCCCTAAAGGGGGCTAAAAAGGGTTGCAAAATTTGTATGGGGAAACTCTTTTTTGAGATAGAAGCTTAAAAGTTTGTAGAAAGATTACATATAATACAAAAAAACTACTTTCAGCGTTTAAGAAAATTCCACCCCTAAGGGGGTTAAAAGGGGGTGCAACATTTTTATTAGAATGAAAATAAAGTGCTTTCGGCGTTTTGGAAAATTCCACCCCTAAGGGGTTAAATATGGGTGCAAAGTTTGTATGGAGGAAACTTTATTTTTTGAGCTGGAGTCTTCAAACTTTGTGGAAAGATTACTTTATAGAATACAAATAAAGAGTACTTTCAGCGTTTTGGAAAATTCCACCCCTAAAGGGGGCTAAAAAGGGTTGCAAAATTTGTATGGGGAAACTCTTTTTTGAGATAGAAGCTTAAAAGTTTGTAGAAAGATTACTTATTGAAATACAAAAAAAATACTTTCAGCGTTTAAGAAAATTCCACCCCTAAGGGGGTTAAAAGGGGGTGCAACATTTGTATGGAGGAAACATTTTGTTTTTAGCTAGAGAATTCAAACATTGTAGAAAGCTTACTTATTAGTATAAAAATAAAGTGCTTTCGGCGTTTTGGAAAATTCCACCCCTAAGGGGTTAAATATGGGTGCAAAGTTTGTATGGAGCAAACTTTATTTTTTGAGCTGGAGTCTTCAAACTTTGTGGAAAGATTACTTTATAGAATACAAATAAAGTACTTTCAGCGTTTTGGAAAATTCCACCCCTAAGGGGGCTAAAAAGGGTTGCAGTTTTGTATGAGGGAAACTCTTTTTTGAGATAGAAGCTTATAAGTTTGTTGAAAGATTACTTATTGAAATACAAAAAAAATAACATTCAGCGTTTTAGAAAATTCCACCCCTAAGGGGGTTAAAAGGGGGTGCAACATTTGTATTGAGGAAACATGTTTTTTTAGCTAGAGACTTAACCTTTTTTAGAAAGCTTACTTATTAGAATAAAAATAAAGTACTTCCAGCGTTTTGGAAAATTCCACCCCTAAGGGGTTAAATAGGGTTGCAAAGTTTGTATCAGGGAAACTCTTTTTTGAGATAGAAGCTTAAAAGTTTGTAGAAATATTACTTATTGAAATACAAAAAAAACACTTTCAGCGTTTTAAAAAAAATCCACCCCTAAGGAGGTTAAAAAAAGTTTCTAAGTTTGTACCAGGGAAACTTATTTTGAGATAGAAGCTTAAAAGTTTGTAGAAAGATGACTTATTGAAATAAGTCATCTTGCGCTGAAAGCGTTTTAGAAAATTCCACCCCTAAGGGGGTTAAAAGGGGGTGCAACATTTTTATGGAAACAACGTTTATTTTTAGCAAGAGACTTAAAACTTTGTAAATAGCTTACTTATTAGAATATTATTAAAGTACTTTCAGCGTTTTGAAAAATTCAATTTTAGAAAGCTCCACTCCTAAGGGGGTTAAAAGGGTGTGCAACATTTGTATGGAGGAAACATGTTTTTTTAGCTAGAGAGTTAAACCTTTGTGGAAAGCTTACTAACTAGAATAAAATTAAAGTACTTTCAGCGTTTTGGAAAATTCCACCCCTAAGGGGTTAAAAATGGTTGCAAAGTTTGTATGAGGGAAACTCTTTTTTGAGATGAAAGCTTAAAAGTTGTAGAAAGATTACTTTTTGAAATAAAAAAAAGCACTTTCAGCGTTTTGAAAAAAATCCACCCCTAAGGGGGTTAAAAAAAGTTTCTAAGTTTGTACCAGGGAAACATTTTTTGAGATAGAAGCTTAAAAGTTTGTAGAAAGATGACTTATTGAAATAAAAAAAAATACTTTCAGCGGTTTAGAAAATTCCGCCCCTAAGGGGGTTAAAAGAGGGTGCAACATTTGTATGGAGGTAACATGTTTTTTTAGCTAGAGACTTTAAACTTTGTAGAAAGCTTACTTATTAGAATATAAATAAAGTACTTTCAGCGTGTTAATAATTCCACCCCTGAGGGGGTTACTAAGGGTTGCAAAGTTTGTATGAGGGAAACTCTTTTTTGAGATAGAAGCTTAAAACTTTGTAGAAAGCTTACAAATAAAGTACTTTCAGCATTTTGGAAAATTCCACCCCTTAAGGGGTTAAAAAGGGTGCAAGATTCGTATGGGAAACACTTTTATTGAGCTTAGATACTTGATAGTTTGTAGAAAAAATGCTAATTACAACAAAATAAACTCTTCTTCTTAATTTTTCCTTGAGAAGCGTTAACAGGGGGTTCAAAGTTGGTATGGAGAGTCAGAAAAATTTAAAGTATGAGATTTGTAACTTCGATCCTAGCCTGTTTTTCAAAAGACTACAAAACTCATTTCAGCGTTTTTTTTTAATTCAACCTCTAAAGGAGATTCCAAGTTTGTATGGAGAGCAAGTATTTTTTAATGTAAGGGTGTGTAACTTCGGTTGTAGACTGTTTGCTAAAAGATCACAAAACTTATTTCAGCATTTTTTTTTTAATTTATCGCCTAAGAAGGTTAAAAGGGGGTTCGAAGTTTATGTAGAGAGCAAGACATTTTTAAAGTAAAAAATTTGTAACTACGGTTTCAGACTTATACTATGAGGGATGAAAGAGGGTTCTAAGTTTGTATAGAGAGCAAGACATTTTGAAGGTAACAGATTTGTAACTTCGGTTTTAGACTGTTTACTAAAAGACAACAAAACTAATTTCAATGTTTTTTTTTAATTCATTCCTTAAACAAACATTTAGACGATAACATGTTCTACGCGGACGAAGTCGCGGGCAACAGCTAGTACTTAATATAATTGATTAGTCTCCGTTCAATGGACAACTGTATACTTCTATTGTGATGTTAACTTCTATTAGATTGATATCTGTGAGAACCTATAATTGGCCTCCTATTTCTATATAAATTCCTAAAATTGATTGAGTGTTAGTTTTAGGTGACATTGTATATTGTGAGATAAATAAATCATATCATATCATATACATATCTGTTGTTAACCTGTTTTGTGAGCGGTTGGTTTTCCAAAAAATAAACAAATAAAAATAAATACAAAGTGACGGTAATCCTGAGAAACATCTGTCAGACATCCAGAGCGCATCAGAGAGCATCACGTCAGATGAATCTGGCTACAAGACAATCGTAAGAAAACTACACATCAAAGAGATTATCCAATTTCAGTAGTCGAACAGTAGTTCTATGCTTTCAGCTTGGGCCGAAAATCGTTCGTATGTCCGATGTCTGTCCAGAAGTCCGACTGTTCTCCCCTACAGGTCGCATTTCTCAATCGATTCTCGTAAAACTTTGTGAGCAGGTTCCTTAATTATATAGATTTTTTTGCCGAGTCACTTTTCCGATTTTTTTAAAGACGGTCTCGCGGGTTCTACAGCTCACAGACCGACTGGTTTTTATTATTGTATTTGTTGTTTAATTTAGCGAGAAAAGCTCCGCGCGACGACCTGTGAGTGGCGATCGGTGGTGCGCGACTCGTTCGAGCGCAACCTCGGCACCCTGCGCTCGCAGAGCCACGCCTCGCACTCCGCCATCGCGCTTTACCCGTACCTCAAAGTGTTGGAGGTGAGTAGCTATACCTGGCTCCAGGATCAAGAGGCCAAGAGGGACTATCGGATAGTTTATTTAGCGAGAGAAGCTCCGCGCGACGACCTGTGAGTGGCGATCGGTGGTGCGCGACTCGTTCGAGCGCAACCTCGGCACCCTGCGCTCGCAGAGCCACGCCTCGCACTCCGCCATCGCGCTTTACCCGTACCTCAGAGTGTTGGAGGTGAGTAGCTATACCTGGCTCCAGGATCAAGAGGCCAAGAGGGACTATCGGATAGTTTATTTAGCGAGAGAAGCTCCGCGCGACGACCTGTGAGTGGCGATCGGTGGTGCGCGACTCGTTCGAGCGCAACCTCGGCACCCTGCGCTCGCAGAGCCACGCCTCGCACTCCGCCATCGCGCTTTACCCGTACCTCAAAGTGTTGGAGGTGAGTAGCTATACCTGGCTCCAGGATCAAGAGGCCAAGAGGGACTATCGGATAGTTTATTTAGCGAGAGAAGCTCCGCGCGACGACCTGTGAGTGGCGATCGGTGGTGCGCGACTCGTTCGAGCGCAACCTCGGCACCCTGCGCTCGCAGAGCCACGCCTCGCACTCCGCCATCGCGCTTTACCCGTACCTCAAAGTGTTGGAGGTGAGTAGCTATACCTGGCTCCAGGATCAAGAGGCCAAGAGGGACTATTGGATAGTTTATTTAGCGAGAGAAGCTCCGCGCGACGACCTGTGAGTGGCGATCGGTGGTGCGCGACTCGTTCGAGCGCAACCTCGGCACCCTGCGCTCGCAGAGCCACGCCTCGCACTCCGCCATCGCGCTTTACCCGTACCTCAAAGTGTTGGAGGTGAGTAGCTATACCTGGCTCCAGGATCAAGAGGCCAAGAGGGACTATCGGATAGTTTATTTAGCGAGAGAAGCTCCGCGCGACGACCTGTGAGTGGCGATCGGTGGTGCGCGACTCGTTCGAGCGCAACCTCGGCACCCTGCGCTCGCAGAGCCACGCCTCGCACTCCGCCATCGCGCTTTACCCGTACCTCAAAGTGTTGGAGGTGAGTAGCTATACCTGGCTCCAGGATCAAGAGGCCAAGAGGGACTATCGGATAGTTTATTTAGACTGTAGAATGTGTGGCGAGGAGGATGAGGCCCTGTCCATGAGCCATGTCATGCCCTTGCCAGAGAAAGAATGAATTACTTTGGTAGCGGCTATCCGCAACCAAAGGAATTGAAGGTGCTTTCGCTGAACTGCATCTTCCGTTTTGCGGAAATGAAGGAGCGAGCTTGGGAGTAGGCATAAAGGAGAGGGCAAATGCACAAAAGATCCCACTGGGTCGAAGTGTATCCGAAAGGGCCCTCACCTAGATACGATAAGATAAGGTGTACCGTCAAGGACAAGGCGTCCATTAGTGACGACAACACCACGTCTTTGATTGATGACTGACGTTGAATTGGCGACTGATAAAGCCTAGTGGGTCACAATCCACAAGGTAATGACAAACTAGGCTGTATCAGTCGGCTAGAGGTTATATATAATTAATAAAACACATACGATATCCGACTACAATTATAACATACCATAACCCCTACGCTTCAAAGCTGGGGTGGGGTTAGATGGACCTCGCACGAATAAGCCATCTATGAATTCAAACTGTCCAACAATGTTTTTGTAGTCCAGTTGGAACAGCGACTCGAACAATCACAGGCCCTCACCTGCGGCTCGGACTTCGAACCCACTCGTCCATGTATTGCCTACTTTCTAGCCTCTACAACAATGTACTATTTCGCGACAAAAGATGCATTTATCACATACTGAATCGAATCAAAGTTAAAAATATTGAATTTTGGTTACGTAACAAACCCACTATTATTGTGTTAATTAACTAATTATTTTGGCTCAATGATCCAAAAAGGGTCTTGACCTTCGAAACGAGAGCACGCCACTTATCCCGATCCTGCGCCACTTCCTGCCAGCTTTCATCTTGAAGATGACGCAGATCCGGCAGCACGCTATCGCCTCAGCGATATCTGGGCCGCCCTACTGGGCGAGGACCAGTCGGCCGGCCCAAGTACGCTCTCTTGACTGTCCGATCCTCTCCCATTGGCAGTAGATGACCGAACCAGCGAAGTCTGTGGGATTTTGTTTCGCCGATGATGTTAGGATCGGCCACCAAGTCCTCGATCTCGACATTTTTCCGGGTCCTCCATGTTCCATCGTCTCTCTTGACAGTTACCAATAACTGATTTTATTAACAGATGTTGTTGTCATTGTGTTAGCGCACATGGATTGCTTTTTTACTATCATGAGGAAACGATGTGCGTCTCTCCTCAATCGCAGTCGTGGCAGCCCAAATAGTATCCTGAGCGTGCTAACCCACCGCTGGGACTCGTCACTGCTGCAGCGTTATGTGCAACTGCACGCGCCTGTAATACCGGTGCCCAGGCGTCTGTAATTTAAGTTTAGCATAATTATAAATCACTAACCATAGCTCTAAGTTTGTATCCACTAACAACTATGGATTTTATAGTCCGAAATAAATGATTTGTATTGTATTGTTAACAGGTGGACCAATTCGTAGACCTGATCATGGCTGAGATCAACAAGTTGGTTGATGGTAGTGAGACGTACAGCCCCACGCTCAAGCTGCTGCAGCGAGACCTGGGCACCCAGGTCTATCACAAGTGAGTAACTGTACACTCGCCATCAGATATATCGGAGCGGCCGAACTGCTCACAAATATCTGAACACGTCTCTAATGCCTCGGCAATGAGTTTGTGAGCACTTTGGCCGCACCGATATTTCCGATGGTGACTGCAATAATAACTGTTTTTTTTTTTTTTTTGTAACTGACTGATCTTTTTCATGAGCCAACTCCATTTCGGAGGTCGGCGGCCATTTGCCCATATAAATATTGACCTGTGCCCATATGTGTAATCATGTGTATTAGTAGTTCTTCCGTACTTTCAGCTTCCAACGAGTCTCTTACTTTCTTCTTCCAAGATGTTCTTTTTCTACCACAACCTCTTTTACAAGCTTTCTAATAACTTGCAATGTATGTAACTAACTATGTTTGTTCGGGTGGCATCTTGCTACTCGATTTTGAAGCAGATATCTTCAACTGATTGAGCTGAAATTTTGGGTTAAAGTATAGTTTGAATGACAATTCAATATTATGGTACAGTCAGCATCAAAAGTAGCTACGCAAACGAAGACGTCAAAAGTCTTTATTAAAAGGGAATAAGACTTAGTTAGTAGTTACTTTTGATGCTAACTGTACCATCGAGCTGATCTGATGATGGAAACAGAAGGTGGCCATGGGAATTCAGTACTTAACAGACATAACCCCGTTGAGTTTGGGCTCGTTAAAATCGTCTCAGTGAGTAGTTGATGACGGTATACAGAAAAGTACAGTCGGCAATAAAAGCGTGTACCACAAATGAAATATTTGACAGTCTTATCAAATTTCCTTTCAATGATGAACTGTCTGGT
Organism: Epinotia brunnichana; assembly: GCA_963854355.1. Classification (NCBI taxonomy): domain Eukaryota; kingdom Metazoa; phylum Arthropoda; class Insecta; order Lepidoptera; family Tortricidae; genus Epinotia; species Epinotia brunnichana. Next base: position 7,239,910 of record OY977953.1, on the reverse strand, counting down.
GTGTTGAACTATTGACCCATTTTTAACGCTAACAAAATCACTCGCTCACATGTACCTAGATTGTAAAGAATGCCTACTTGCAGACAGTCACCAAGTAAAGTAGACACTGACTCGGTTAGCCAAGTTCTACAAGGCAAATGCATTTATTTTTCATATATTATTACAAAGAATCGCATATCGTCGGGTGACAAGCAAAAGTCACTACCAAAACTGTCACTGCTCTTCAAAACCTCGTATCTCGGTACGTAGTCGATATATGACCTTTGATTGAAGTAGGTATTTGTTACTTAGTGATTTTTGTTTGTCACCCGACGATATTTACATTTATTAGTTTAATATAATTATTACAATGACTTTAATTATAGATACCAAGTGGAACAGTACCGCAAAAACGGCGTGCTGGCGAAAATCTCACAGATCTACGAGCAATACTGCGAGTGGTACATGGACCGCAAGTCGCTAGGCACCGATGTACCACTGAACAGTCGACAGGCGTGGCAGGTGCTGGTACACAGGAACCGGGAGGGAGCGAGTCTGGTGAGTATCAACTCTACGCTAGTGGAATAAGGTGTAGTTTTCAATGCACGCGAGTCCGGTGAGTACACGAATATCAATTCTATGTCGATGCAATAAGGTGCTATCGAATATCTGCGAAATCTACGAGCAATACTGCGAGTGGTAATTGGACCGCAAATCGTTAGGCACCGATGTACCCCTGAACAGTCGACAGGCGTGGCAGGTGCTGGTACACAGGAACCGGGAGGGAGCGAGTCTGGTGAGTATCAACTCTACGCTAGTGGAATAAGGTGTAGTTTTCAATGCACGCGAGTCCGGTGAGTACACGAATATCAATTCTATGTCGATGCAATAAGGTGCTATCGAATATCTGCGAAATCTACGAGCAATACTGCGAGTGGTAATTGGACCGCAAATCGTTAGGCACCGATGTACCCCTGAACAGTCGACAGGCGTGGCAGGTGCTGGTACACAGGAACCGGGAGGGAGCGAGTCTGGTGAGTATCAACTCTACGCTAGTGTAATAAGGTGTAGTTTTCAATGCACGCGAGTCCGGTGAGTACACGAATATCAATTCTATGTCGATGCAATAAGGTGCTATCGAATATCTGCGAAATCTACGAGCAATACTGCGAGTGGTAATTGGACCGCAAATCGTTAGGCACCGATGTACCCCTGAACAGTCGACAGGCGTGGCAGGTGCTGGTACACAGGAACCGGGAGGGAGCGAGTCTGGTGAGTATCAACTCTACGCTAGTGTAATAAGGTGTAGTTTTCAATGCACGCGAGTCCGGTGAGTACACGAATATCAATTCTATGTCGATGCAATAAGGTGCTATCGAATATCTGCGAAATCTACGAGCAATACTGCGAGTGGTAATTGGACCGCAAATCGTTAGGCACCGATGTACCCCTGAACAGTCGACAGGCGTGGCAGGTGCTGGTACACAGGAACCGGGAGGGAGCGAGTCTGGTGAGTATCAACTCTACGCTAGTGGAATAAGGTGCAATTTTCAATGCACCGTTGAAGTCAGGTGCGCGCGAGCCAGGTCACTAATGGTGTAATTTCCAATGCACGCGAGTCCGACGAGTACAAGAATATCAATTCTATGTCGAAGCAATAATGTGTTACAATTTCCCAGATCTGAGAAGTTCTCCATTTCAGCTTGGGCAGAAATGCTTTCGTATGTCTGTCCGATGTCCTGTGGACGTTCGGCTGTTCTCCGGTAGAGGTCGCATTTCTCAACCAATTCTCGTAAAATTTTGTGAGCAGTTTCGATTGGGTTTTTTTTTAGATAAGTAGAGAGAGTACCAGTTACACTAACATACATTTATAATAAATACACAGAAAACATCCATGACTCAGAAAAAATATCGTGCTCATTACACAAACCGCCGGCGTGGTAGACAGGGTCTCTACCAACTAAGTAAGCCAAAGTGGTCTTCATTCAAACGATTCTCAATCCTTTGCGAATATAATAAGGTGCATTTTGTAATGTGACCATTGAAGTAATATCACGTGTTTATACAGGACATGGAAGAGGCGCCTTGGCCGATGGAGATGCGACAGAACATCGGCAAGTTCCTGTACAACATCATCATCAACGACGTCAAGATCGACGTCAACATGTTCAAGCCCAAAGCCAAACAGTAAGCCACTTATCTCATCACTTTTATACTAAACACATAGCTATTAAAGCGGAGTCTTTGCCTTAATTCGATATAAAGTGTACCGGTTTTCATTGGCATATTCTTGAATATATCGCCCGACCGTCCTTCTATAAGAGCCCGCGCACACAGAGAGCGGTCTGGAGTTCCGCGTTCAGAGTTCTGCGTTCTGACCGCTCGAGAGTTCCAACGCACACAGGCGGCGTTCAAATTCTTGCGTTCCATTTTCGTCCGTGCCTTTGCACGCGCAACATGTCGTTATAAAGTTCATCTTCCGAAGAAGAGGCATTGCTTTTGTGGAGTCTAGAACCTTCTAAAAGGAAAAGAAAGTATTGGGTGCACCCAATTAACACAACAAGAGAAGACCAAGGTGAATTCAGTAGTATTTTACAAGCTTTATATTAACTTGACCTGTTCGTATGTATGTAAATATAATAATATAAGTATGTAACTTGTCCGTCAAAATTTGCAATCCATTTTTCAGTCACTTGCCGTTATTCGATTGAGCTGAAATTTTGGGTACTAGTATAGTTTGGATGACAATTAAATATTATGGTACCATCGACCTGATCTGATGATGGAGACAGAAGGTAGCCATGGGAATTTAGTACTTAACCGACGTAAGGACGTAACCCCGTTGAGTTTGGGCTCATTAGAATCGTCTCAATGAATAGTGATGATGGTATACAGAAAACTAACAGACGGCAATAAAAGCTTGTACCAAAAATGAAATTCTTGACAGAAACTTATTCATGAATTACTTAGCGACGAAAAGCGATTTTATATTTGTTTTTGTATGTCGATAAATAGCTTCAATGAATTATATGATTTCACAAAATGTGATATCGAAAAGCAAAATACTAACTGGAGGAAGTATATTAAAGCAAAAGAAAGGCTGGCTGTATTTGTTAAGGTAAGCATTTATTTAATTATTAATGCTAATCATTTAATAATCTCCTTTCTCTAACCAAACCAATCAGTTTTTCTGGATTTGCAAGTTCAGACATCGCAGAGAACGCGGCGTTCTCTGTCTCGGCGGCAAAAGAACTCTAGAACGCGGAGTTCCACTTTGACCACCGCGGTCTGACTGCCTGCTGTGTGCGTTATCGTATCGGACTCAGTACATTCGAAAGAACGCAGAACTCTGAACTCGGAACTCCAGACCGCTCTCTGTGTGCGCGGGCTCTAAATAGTTAGTTGTTGGACTATGAAGCGGCAAATAAACCTATATTCCAAATTTCATTAATTTACCATCCCCTCATATTACCTTATAATTAGGAATGTTACTAAAACAATCTATTTAGTCCTTCAGTTAGATTATCCAAAAATATTGGACACGTACAACACAAAATGTATTGTGTAGTGTGTATATGTTGTACTGTGACGTCACGCGGAACTTTAACGGGCTACATCTTAATCATTTTTTGTTTGATTGACAAACAAAAAAAATACGTGTCCGATATTTTTGGATAGTCTAACTGACGGACTTAATAGATTTTATTAGTATCATTCCTAATTTTTGAGTACAATGCCTGTCGGACAGACGGACATGACGAACCTATAAGGGTTCGATTTATGCCATTATAAACCCTAAAAATAGACGTTGTTTGACCATAGAAAATCGTGTCATTATTTGCAAGTATTCCCCTATAAACTTTACTTAAATACCGTATTGCCATAAATTATTAAGTCGGATCATTCGTTCTTACTCACTAGCTCTCGCTTACACTTTAGTGATGCGTAGTAGTGCGTGTGATCCTGTCAATTTAATTGCTGCAGCCCTGTCAATGTCCCTTATTTTGTACAGGAAGAAGCTCCCAGCCGTGTACAAAGTCCACCGACCCTGGGGCCGCCTAGTTCGCCTCGAACTGAAACCCCATCCGGCCTTGGCTCGTCTCTGGATGGGCGCCGCTAGAGCTGAACTGCGAATGCGAGCTGATCTAGTACCGCCATCCTCACCGCCGAAACCCTGGCCGCACTTGCATTCCGGTGCATATCTATTGACCAAGACACCACTTATTAGGTAAGTTGATTTCAACGCCATCTAGCGGATTAAAGCTGCAATAAGATGATACAATATGAATAGGCGCACTGAGTATGTATCTAGTAGTATGAGCTGCACTACCGATGCGAACTGGAGGCCGATTTTTGACTTTCCAGCGCTCGAAAATAAAATAAAATAAATACAATTGTAGTGTCATAATTGCAGGCACTTAATTTTTACCGATAGAATTGAATACGAGTGGTCAATACCACTCGCTTTCCAATTTTCTATCGCTATTTGAAAAGAGCATTTCGTCATTTTTATCAGTTTACAAGTGACAGATTCGAGCGCTCGAAAGTCAAAAATCGGTCCCCTGAGGCTTTAGTATAAGTTTTATCGACACAATACTTTTTCGAACGCGTTTGCGTTTTGTTTAAATTTCTATAGCAACGTGAACAGCGCCTCTGGTGGTAACTACTAGGAACTACGCGTTGCCATACAAATTGAAACTAAACGCAAACGCGTTCGAAAACGTATATGTATCGATAAAACTTATACTAGAGCTACTGGTCTAGTACACATTTGCATTCGGGAGCATATCTGCTAACCAAGATACCATTTTTTAGTCAGTTGATTTCAACGCCATCCAGCGGACTAAATAGGTGCAAAGTCGACTTCTTCTAATATGAATGAGAGCTGATCTAGTAGCGCGTTCGTCACCATCTAAACCTTGTCAACTTAAATAGTTGTAAGTTAGATACGTCAATGTAGCATACTCGTATATGGGAACCGGGTTATATAAAAGCAGAATTTAATAACGCGTTTTATTACAGGATGCCATTCTACGTCATGAACCAATGGAAGCGACTGGAGGAGGCACCTCCCTCCGCACTGTATCCCGCGCTGGACAGCCTCAACCAGCTCGGAGAAGTTCCATGGGTCGTCAACAAACCCGTACTTGACCTACAACTTAAGATATTCAGGTAAACAATTATAAATACTGTTGACTATAGACAAAGATCACACAGACCTTCATGGCGGATATTGAGTTTGAAATAATCGGACTAGTAACACAAAATGGGGTACATTCAACTCAGACAAAAACTATTCTGACTCACGTAAAATACAAAATCGGGAATTGCTGCTCGCCTATGAAACCTTGAAACCTCTAGAAAGCTACTTGTACCTGTCCAGTGGGTAATGTAAGAAATGGCGATCATACATTTCCTCCTTATTTGGAAACCATGCGGATCCTCATCGATTAAAATGTGATCGATCCAGCAATAAAAAAGTACGAAATGGCGGCCCCTTTCTCATCGATCAAGTTTGATTTCCTCTTCCCTTTCATTGTGAATCTTTGAGATCGTTTTTTTTATCATTCAAACCGCCTTTTGCATACCTTATAACCACATAAGTGCTTGTTGTTACTATCTTTGTGGTTAACTTTTTTTTATGCAATACTTCCTTAGCTTGTTAATAAAGTCATAACTAGGTTAGTAACATTCAAATTGGGCCACACTTTGGTCCAATCCAAAACTTGACAACTAATAAGACTTTTAATTCCCTCTAGATCCGGCGGCAACAAGAAGTTGGACATCCCTCCCCCCGCCTCAGCCCTGGACCCGGCCGACTTCGCCGAGGCCAAGGACGCGGCGGGCGCCTTCAAGCGCCGCATAGCGCTCAGCCGCGCCCGCGCAGAGATGCACTCGCTGTGGTGCGATGCGCTGTATAAACTCGCTCTTGCCAACCATTACAGGTAATAAACCATTTCGACTGGCATTTCTTTAGGGTCGATCGATGCCATCTATTGATATGGTCGACATTGATCGATCGTCACTACTATTAGCCAAACCTACCACACCGATGGCATCGATCGATATGGTCGACGTCGATCGACAGTCTCTACTATCAGCCAAACCCACCACACCAATCGATCGATATGGTCGTCGCCGATCGACAGTCTCTACTATCAGCCAAACCCACCACACTAATCGATCGATATGGTCGACGCCGATCGACAGTCTCTACTATCAGCCAAACCAACCACACCAATCGATCGATATGGTCGACGTCGATCGACAGGTCTACTATCAGCCAAACCCACCACACCACACCACACCAGTCGATCGATATGGTCGACGTCGATCGACAGTATCTACTATCAGCCAAACCAACCACACCAATCGATCGATATGGTAGACGTCGATCGACAGTCTACTAGCAGCCAAACAAACCACACCAATCGATCGATATGGTCGATGCCGATCGACAGTCTCTACTATCAGCCAAACCAACCACACCAATCGATCGATATGGTCGACGTCGATCGACAGGTCTCTACTATCAGCCAAACCCACCACACCACACCACACCAGTCGATCGATATGGTCGACGTCGATCGACAGTATCTACTATCAGCCAAACCAACCACACCAATCGATCGATATGGTCGACGTCGATCGACAGTCTCTACTATCAGCCAAACCCACCACACCAATCGATCGATATGGTCGACGCCGATCAACAGTCTCTACTATCAGCCAAACCCACCACACTAATCGATCGATATGGTCGACGTCGATCGACAGGTCTCTACTATCAGCCAAACCCACCACACCACACCACACCAGTCGATCGATATGGTCGACGTCGATCGACAGTATCTACTATCAGCCAAACCAACCACACCAATCGATCGATATGGTAGACGTCGTTCGACAGTCTACTAGCAGCCAAACAAACCACACCAATCAATCGATATGGTCGACGTCGACCGACAGTCTCTACTATCAGCCAAACCAACCACACCAATCGAACGATATGGTCGACGTCTATCGACAGTCTCTACTATCAGCCAAACCAACCACACCAATCGATCGATATGGTCGACGTCGATCGACAGTCTACTATCAGCCACACCCACCACACCAATCGATCAATATGGTCGGCGTCGATCGACAGTCTCTACTATCAGCCAAACAAACCACACCAATCGATCGATATGGTCGACGTCGACCGACAGTCTCTACTATCAGCCAAACCTACCACATTGAACGGCCTCCGTAGCCCAGTGGGTAGTGACTCTGCCTACGAAGCTGGAGGTCCCGGGTTCGAATCCCGGTCAGGGCATTTATTTGTGTATTTATCACGAATATTTGTTCCTGAGTTATGGATGTTATGTATGTATATAAGTATCTATAATTCTATATGTATGTATCTATTATATATATCATCGCCTAGTACCCACAACACAAGCCTAACTGAGCTTACCGTGGGCCTAGGTTGATTTGTGTAAGATTGTCCCGTAATATTTATTTATTTATTTATTTATTGATGGCATCGATCAATATGGTGGACGTCGATCGACAGTCTCTACTATCAGCCAAACCTACCACACTGATGGCATCGATCGATATGGTCGACGTCGATCGACAGTCTCTACTATCAGCCAAACCAACCACACCAATCGATCGATATGGTCGACGTGTAAAAGTGCCATTGCGGCCTAATTGCAGAATCAAGTTTATTTTTACTAATCCAATCTTTTTATGACGTCGTCGGTAGAATTCGAAAATACGAAAATACTACTAAAATACGGCACATGAATTATATAAAATCTGCCTTAGAGCTGTCGAACATTATACGGCAACCAGTAGCGAACGTGGGCCACTCCCGTGGCTCGGACGCGGCTACTATACGCTCGGTGTGTGTAGCGGCGGCTGCTAAAAGCCTAATGTGCGGGCGCTAATATTCTAATATAAACCTTACGTACTACGCCAGGGACGAGATGTTCTGGCTACCCCACAACATGGACTTCCGCGGCCGTGTATACGCGTGTCCGCCGCACCTGTCGCAGCTCAGCGCGGACGCGTACCGCGCGCTGCTGAAGTTCGCGCGGAGACAGCCGCTCGGGCCCGACGGGCTGCGGTGGCTGAAGCTGCATGCCGTCAACCTTACTGGCACGATGAAGAAGAGTACTGTGGATGAGAGGTCAGTGAAGTGAACCTTATGTCCATCACTATAAGGACGAGACCTGTCGCAGCTCAGCGCGGACGCGTACCGCGCGCTGCTGAAGTTCGCGCGGAGACAGCCAATCATACTAGGGACGAGATCTAGCTACCCCATAACATAGACTGAAAAAGAGCGCTTTTATTGAGAGGCCAGTAAAATGAGCCTTATGTACATTACCCTAGTGATGAGATCTGGTTGCCCCACAACATGAACTGAGACAGAGCACTGTCGATGAGAGATCAGTAAAACTAATCTTAGGTTTACAAGAACATAATGACCTTATAATTCACTTATTTTTGCGGCAAAACAAAAGACTGTCGCAATCTTCATCCATCGAATAGACAGTTTGTGTCGATAGCGACAGTCTTATGTTTTACCGCAAACATTCCCATCTCTGTTCATAGAAAAACAGAATGTGTCTCTTGTCATATCTGTTCTGAATATCACTGTAGTTTGTATTTAGTTTAGTTTTATTTTAAATATGTGTCATGTAGTTTAGTTGCACGAAATAAATGATTGAATTGAATAGCCCATTCTTGAAGATGGTCAGCCACTTCCATAGAATTTAATTTCATAACGATTGTCATGTTTCTCCTACCAGACTAGAATACGCCGAAAGCGTGTTGGACAAGATCCTGGAGTCTGCCGATAACCCGTTGGACGGCGCGGGCTGGTGGCAAGCTTCCGAGGAGCCGTGGCAGACGCTGGCCTGCTGTATGGAGATCGCCAACGCCACCCGATCTCCAAATCATGAAGGTTAGTTAGTGTATTGCTTCAACAAGCGAAAAATATTCTATTTAAATCCTGTAATATTAGATTTAAATGCGATCGGTCGAGTAAGTAAAAAGTTTGAAATAGTGTACAAATACTCACTATTTCATCCTTCTCTGAAATACAATAGGTGCAAAATAAATAGAGGCAAAACGACAGGTGAACCTTGTCGCTAAAGAGCGATCTCTTACAAGCAACTTTTCTAATAATGGTCTTAATATGATTCGTATTTGAGACTAAAGCATTCTGGAACTGCTTTTACGGACCATGATTTGTAACAAACAATTTAATATCTGTCGACCGTTTTACGAAGGCACGTGTTACAATTTTACAAGTTTAAGCTGGCAACACTGCCTTCAGTATTGACAGTCTAAACTTGTAAAATTGTTACCCGTAGCTTGAGGCGCTAAAACAGTGTCGGTGTAAAAGTTGATTGATCGAACTACGGCGATCATGACGACGATGATGATGATGCCGATGACGATAATGATGATTGCATTGACAATGATGATGACACAACACAGTACCAATACTCTTTATTGTACACCTCAATATTTATTTAATCCTATGGCGATCTGTAGAATAGGGGAATATCCATGTGATTATTTTATAATAGCATCTATTTCGCCGAAAGTGTTGTCGCTCATTTTAGGGGACACGTGTAGGTTTGTGGTAGGTAAATCCTGCGGACGCGAGCAACAGATTGTCACCCCAAGTAGGACAGTACTGCGGACGCGAGCAACAGATTGTCCCCCAAGTAGGACAGTATTGCGGACGCGAGCAACAGATTGTCCCCCAAGTAGGACAGTATTGCGCACGCGAGCAACAGATTGTCCCCCAAGTAAATAGGACAGTATTGCGGACGCGACCAACAGATTGTCCCCCAAGTAGGACAGTACACCTCAATGCAATTTGTACAGAATATAATCTTAAAAGTACACGTACCCAACAGACGCTTTCATCCATAGAATGTTTGTGTCGCGCAGAATACCTGTGTGGGTTCCCAGTACACCAGGATGGGTCCTGCAACGGGCTACAGCACTACGCGGCGCTCGGCGGTGACGCGGCGGGCGCGGCCGCGGTCAACCTCGCGCCGCGCCGCCGGCCGCAGGACGTTTACGCTGCGGTGTGCGCGCTGGTGAGCACAATCATACATTTCTATACAAAGCCTGGCTTTTCTCTTCTTGCCACCTCGGCAAAACTCGAACTACATACATCACACTCATCATCATAAACTTAAGAGCTGGGCTCTTGTCGGTGGAGTAATCGCCTTCTCTCTGCCACTGTTTTGAGCTCTTGATACGATACTTTCTCTTTAAATTGGTCCATAAACGCACGTCTTGGTCTTCCCCTGCCTCTTCATTCTTCCATCTTTCCTTCTATGGGGAATGGATGAAAACGTTAGAAGTGCCTGATAATTTTTTTGGTGATATGAATGACCTTCCTTAGCACCAGAAAAAAGTTGCAGACTTTTCAGCTGCGTCAATTATTTTTGAAAAATATAAACAGTGTCCTCACTTACGTTTTGGGTTTAGGACGGCGAATGAGACACTTTCCTTGATCCGTCTCATATTACAAAAAATATTTCAAATATCTGACCCTGGCAATGACAAATATAGCTGCTGCAGCTGTCATTATCATTGCCAGTGTCAGTTTACCACGGATTTTCAAGATATTTTTTATCCATTCCCAATTATAGTTTTTATGTGACCCAGTGAACTACAGGATTTATTAGTCTTTAACAAAACACACTCTTCAGTACAAAACATGAAAATACATGCTGGTAATTTGAATAAAAAAAGCAAAATATTTCTGATGGGCTTTAGCTTTGCTGATTTTAAAAACTTCTACCTGCAAATATTTCCCAATCGTGGAATTTATTTTTTATATTATTTTAAAACATACATAATAATGTTTATTTATCATACTTTATACTACACACGCACGTCATAATACTGCACGTTTTACAAAAATAGTCTTTTCAATATAATTTTTTTATTTTTTGGAGTCCGTAATTAAATTTTTGCATGTTGGCCATTTATGAGCATTGTTTCTTTAAAAACCGATCGTTCTCTTAGAACTATGTTGAATAACTTGTAACTAGCCCTAGCACAGGCCTCGGTCTTTTTGGGCTGTTACCGCACACTGTCTTTAAACACTTGTCTGAACCATTATTTAGCCTTATAAATAGTGATATAAACTTAGTGTAAAAACTTTGTTAATAAATAAACTTATAAACTTATGTAATTGTCATGTCGTATCAGGTGCCCCAATATTACCCTTCTGTTTTCAATAGTTTTTAGTAGACATCTCCTTTCTCCTATCGAACTTAAAACCTCTTCGTTTGTTCTTCCCACTACACATCATATTATATAACGTGTATAATATAAAAAAAAAACTGAATATTGACACTATGATTGCATTGCAACTATGGACCGTGAGCTTCAAACTTTTATCTGCAGCTATCTCTAACAATTGAAGATTCTTGACAGGAACATCTTTTATCCCCTCACAGGCACAGGACATGGAAATTATAGGTCATTCATTAAACATAATAATTTAATATCTATTTCCTATGTTGTCTATACAATAATAATAAATGGATGAAAGTCGTAAAAAAAACAACTTTAACGTAAATCGCTGCCTTCTACCATTCTCTTATTTATAAATACAATCGAAACTCGAGCTACTCACACATACAATCCCTACAGTTAAAACAAATTCCGTAATCAACTACAAAATGAAGTATCCAGTTTTCAACCTTACTGCCCTGTAATAATAAATAAATTCGTTTATTTGATACATTTTTCGACCACAACAGTATCTGGTGGACCCCAAACTAGGCAAAGCCCGTATCTTGGGGCCCAGGAGTGCAGGTCTGTGTATGTGTGTATGTGTGTGTGTGTGTGTGCGTGTGTGCAAGTATGGGTGTTATTTATATTGGTTCCGCAGAAAACGTAAAGTGATACAATGTGTTCTCTTTCTAGTTGATTGTCCATCTAAGTATCACATAGTAGTTTATAAATAGTACCTTAACGCTTACTAACTAAGGTCCACATTCAGGTGGAGGAGATGCGCGTACGCGACGCCTCGGCCGGCGTGCCTTGCGCGGTGATCCTGGAGAAGTTCGTGCGGAGGAAGGTCATCAAGCAGACGGTCATGACCACCGTGTACGGGGTCACCAGGTTCGGGGCGAGGCTGCAGATAGCTAAGCAGCTTAAAGGTATTTTTTTTTGTTAGCCTATATTGTGTCCCACTGCTGGGCAAAGGCCTCCCCTTTTTTCCGCCACTTGTCTCGGTCCAGTGCTAGAACGATGGGCCAAATTAGCAACCGAATGGACCCCACAAGATGGCTTCCGAAGTAGAGGCAGACCGGAAAGGCGATGGCGGGACGACCTTGACACATTTTATACAGATTGGCGAACACTAGCACTGGACCGAGACAAGTGGCGGAAAAGGTAATAAATAATAATAAATATTTGCGGACAATCAACAAATCAACCTAGTCCCAAACTAAGCAAAGCCTGTACTATGGGTACTAGACGACGATATAGATACTTATATAGAGAAATACATACTTAAATACATAGAAAACATCCATGACTCAGGAACAAATATTCGTGCTCATCATCACACAATCACACATCATACTGACCGTAGTTTTTAGGGTTCCGTACCCAAAGGCTAAATAGGGACCCTATTACTAAGACGCTGTGCGTCCGTCTGTCTGTGTGTCTGTCCGTCTGTCACCAGGCTGTATCTCATAAACCTGATGTCTATGTTCACACAGACAAACTGTTCCGACAGTTTTGTGAGACCCAGTTAATTATTAAGTGTATATACTCTGTTTGTTTATTAAATAAATAATAATAACCGTGATAGTTAGACAGTTGTTGAGTTTAACGGCCTCCGTAGCCCAGTTGGTAGTGACTCTGCCTACGAAGCTGGAGGTCCCGGGTTCGAATCCCGGTCAGGGCATTTATTTGTGTGTTTATCACGAATATTTGTTCCTGAGTTATGGATGTTATATATGTATATAAGTATCTATATGTATTTATCTATTATATATATCGTCGCCTAGTACCCACAACACAAGCCTTATTGAGCTTACCGTGGGCCTAGGTTGATTTGTGTAAGATTGTCCCGTAATATTTATTATTATTATTTATAGTTGAAATTTTCACAGATGTTGTATTTCTGTTGCCGCGATAACAACAAATACTAAAAAACAGAATAAAATAAATATTTGAGGGGGCTCCCATACAACAAACGTCATTTTTTTTGCTCGTTTTTGCTCGATATTGAGAACGGCAAAAGGTAAGACGCTTGAAATATACACATAGTATTTAGTTATTATTAAATTCTTTATTTTGGAACATTACAACTCCATAGTTATATAAGTGACATATGTACATACATATCTACATAGTTTAGAAATAGAAAATTTAAAATTAATCTAAAAAACCGGCCAAGTGCGAGTTGGACTCGCGCACGAAGGGTTCCGTACCATTATCTATAAAAACGGCAAAAAAAATCACGTTTATTGTATGGGAGCCCCCCTTCAAAAAACATTTTATTTTGTTTTTAGTATTTGTTCGTATAGCGGCAACAGAAATACGTAATCTGTGAAAATTTCAACTCTCTAGCTATCACGGTTCTTGAGATACAGCCTGGTGACAGACAGACGGACGGACGGACGGACGGATGGACAGCGAAGTATTAGTAATAGGGTCCCGTTTTACTCTTTGAGTACGGAACCCTAAAAGTACGCTACCCCTTTGATCTGCTTGATCCAATACATAAATATTGGGCAGTCATACTTATCAGCCGGTTTTTTACAAGACGCTTCGCTTATTGAATAGCTTTAAGAGTAAACGACTTAGGAATAAAATAAATGAAATGTCCTCAAAAACCGCATTATTTCAAAAAAGTATACTCGGAATGGCGCCAAAAATCTATAACAAAATTCCGAACGATAACGTTAGTATAGAAAGTATGGTCGAGTTTAAGAAGAATTTATTTAACATTTTGGTAGAAAAAGCGTACTACAAAATAAGTGACTTTTTGTCAGACTGTAATAGGGGTGTAGACTCAAATAATATTATTACTTCAAAAGAAAGAAGGCAAAAAAATATGCCTGATGACAAAAATCCCATTCAAATATCTCAAAAAATTACGAAGCTACAACCATTTTAATGTTGCTTGCTAGAGAGAGAAAACGCTAGGGGATCGTGACATAACGATCCTCTAGCGTCATAGTAAATGACAATCGTTTCATATGAAGGTGCGTTTTGCGGACAGAACATACCCCCTCTTAAAACTTTGGACACTCATAACTTTGTAATTATTTAACCTCTAGCGTTGTTTTTTCTCTATTTGACTATATTTTTAATACTTTTCGAGAAAATGCAACATTATTGATTATTTTATTTAGTGTCTACCTCATCATCGGCCTTATACATCTATAAAAAGATGATTTAAACAGCGTCCATATTAGAGTTGCGGCACTTACGTACGTGGCTCGTCAGGCCGATACGGGAGCGACAGCCACGACCACATAATTGGCAAGTAAATGTCCTGCCCGGAGATGAAAGAGGAAGAGCAGCGCGTTGGTGTCTTAATTCGCGTCTATAGGATAAGAGATCGAACCAAGCTTTATCGTGTTCCACCACTCCATTACGTAGGGTCTCCCTCCAATGGTCTCGATCTTGGGAATGTTCTTCCCAAGTTGAGGGGTCGATCCTAAAGGACACCATGTCCCGTTTAGCACTGTCCTTAAAACGCAACATAGGTCGCCCGACCGATCGTTTAGCGTGTGCTATTTCACTCAGGAGAGTTTTTCGTGGCAAACGAGAAGGCTCCATCCTTTGCACGTGTCCTAGCCAACGTAAGCGTCTCTGTTTCAGAACGGCAGCAATGCTAGGTAAACGCGCGATGCTAAGCACCCTCTTGTTTGTGACTCGATCCTTCCACGATATGTTTAAAATGCGTCGAAGACAGCGCATATGGAAGTTGTTCAATTTCCGTTCCTGTTTGGCATACGACGTCCAGGTTTCGGCTCCGTACAAGAGTATGGATAAGATGCATGTCTGATACACGATCACCTTTGTATTTACAGTTAGATGTTTATTTTCCCATACCCTTGTACTGAGCTTCCCGAACATAGTGGATGCCTTGCCGATGCGGGTGTTGATCTCAACATCAAGTGAAAGATTATTTGAGACGGTCGATCCTAGGTAACAGAAATTGTCAACCACTTCCAGAGGCGAATCATCCAACAGTACAGTTGCGCTCCGATCTACGCCTTGAGCCATTATAACTGTCTTCTTAACATTTACCGACATAGAAAATTGCTTACACGCCGCATTGAACTTCTCTACCATACCCTGAAGCTCCTCCGACGAAGTTGCAACGAAAGCAGCATCATCGGCAAACAGTAAACTGTCAACATAAAAATCTTCGCGATATTTTTTGGATTTTAAGAGCGATATATTGAACAGCCTACCATCAGACCTGGTATGAAGGTGAATGCCCTGAGTGGTTTCGCCGAAGGCAACTTTCATGAGTACGGAGAAAAAAATGCCAAATAATGTGGGCGCCAATACACAACCCTGCCTTACTCCTCTGCGCATTTCAAAAGGGGCTGAAGTGTTCCCGTTGAAAACAACAGAACCTTTCATGTCAAGATGGAAGAGCTTAATGAGCTTTAAAAGTTTTGGAGGGCATCCGATACTTTGCAGTATCGTATACAGTCCTTCTCTGCTCACGGTGTCAAAAGCTTTGTTTAAGTCCACAAAAGCAGCCAGCAGGGGGGTGTTCTGCTCTCTGCATTTTTCCTGAAGCTGACGTAGGGTAAAAATCATGTCGGTGGTGGAGCGGTGAGCACGAAAACCACACTGTGACTCAGGATACACGCGATCTGCTAATTTCTGCAGCTTAGCCAGGATCAAACGGCCAAGTAGCTTTCCAGCAATGCTCAACAAAGAGATACCTCGGTAGGAGTTACAGTTGCCGCGGTCACCCTTCCCTTTGTAGAGCGTGATAATATTCGCATCGCGCATATCCTGAGGGATGTATTCCTCGTTCCAGCATTTCACGAAAAAATTGTAAAGGAATGGAGCCACACATTGCAGTTTCACCACCTCAACACGGATATCATCACTGCCTGGGCTCTTCCCAACCTTGAGTTGCTGAACAGCGGTGCGGAAGTCTTCAATAGTGGGGATGTTATCAAGTTCATTCCATGCAGGCAATTTGGGGATTAACTCGATTGCTTCAGGCTGTATTCCAATAGGTTGGGAATAAAGTTGTGAATAGTGTTCCACCCAACGATGAAGTTGCCGGTCTGAGTCAGTTATTACAGTGCCATCTGCTTCTTTGAGAAGTGCTGTTATGGATGGAAAAGGACCAAGAGCTTTTTTAATGCCTGAATACACGCCAGCAAAATTACCTGTAGCTGCACTAGCTTGGATGCTCTTACATACGTCAAGAAAGTACGCGTTTGCACAGTGGCGTGTATTTCGTTGTAGGTCAGATTTAGCTTTGGTTAAGTTGTCGTGTGTCTTGTCGCTGGGTCTGAGACGATGAATCAGTGCTGCATCTCTTTTTGCTTCCAGGAATGGCCGGAGGTGTTCAATATTTTCCTGAAACCAGTCGGATTTTGACGACTTTAAGTAACCAAAGGCGTCGGCTGCGGTGTCTGTAAGAAGGCTTTTTAAATTCGCCCACTCCTGACTAGCACTCATGTTTAAATCCCAACGCGCTGTTTTTTGGTGGATCAGTTCCTTGTAAGATTCGACCATTTCGCAACTTCTGGATGTTGGAAGCTTTATTTTTTTACGACCGGGTGTGCGCAACGAGTGGATCTTTTTAGCAGTGAACGCGGCTGTAGTAATTACCAACGAGTGATCTGTATCGCAGTCTGCGCTATGGAATGTGCGTGAATGGAGTATATCGCGAAGATCTTTTTTCTTCGTTAGTATTACGTCTAGCTGGTGCCAGTGGCCAGATCGAGGGTGCCGCCACGAGACTTTGCGCATTAATTTGCCCTTGAAATAGGTGTTCGTAACACAGAGCAAATTTTGAGAACAGAATTCTAGGAGACGTTGTCCATTCTCATTTATGTTGCCAATACCGTGGCAACCCATGCAATCTGGCCAAGAAGAATGTGACTGTCCTACTCGAGCATTGAAGTCGCCCAGTATCAGAAGCCGATCTCCCTTGCAAACTGCACGCACAGTTTCATCTAGTTGTTCGTAGAACTGATCTTTCGACTCGGAAGACGATGTTAATGTCGGGGCGTACGCAGAAATCAGGGTTATATAGCCGCTGACAGTGTTTAAACGGCATGTCATGATGCGTTCTGACACCCCCCTTGGAGTTTCTGTGGCGTGCAGTAAGTCATTCCTAATCGCAAAACCTACTCCGTGTTGTCGCGCCTCAGCCAGACCTTTTCCCTTCCAGTAAAAAGTGAAATTGGACTCACGAAGGGACCCTTCATCCGGTAGTCTTGTTTCCTGCAATGCAGCTATAGAAACATTTAGCCGTAGCAGTTCCGCATCAATAACTGCAGTTTTACGTAGATGTTGGTCGTTATTTAAGCTTCCGTTGGTGTCCGGGAAGCCTGTCCTCATTGTACGGACATTCCATGTCCCTATTCGCATGGATTGGCGATTTTGGTATTTGATTTTGTTTGTTTTCGTAATCGCAGGTGAAATCGCTAACGACACTGACTGTCTAGCCAATACTAGTGTTCCTACCACCCATTAGAAACAAGTCAGCACCGAGACGGACAAGTACCTTACCGGCCGGGGGCTGCCCGGCTTGAAGCGGGCGATAACTTGTCAGTGGGTCTACAATGGACCCTCCCACTGTCGAGAGTGACCCCTGGCGTCCGCACTAACGCCTATCTGTTTGGACTTAGCACCGGTAACTGCCACTCTCCGTGTTGTTTTCCACTCAGCAGGCTGAAGTGGGTGAAGTGACCTCTCCACGGACGCTGCATCGCCTGGGACACAAATAATATGATGCGGGCATGCCCAAAACCCACATCACACTCTCGACCTTACCGACTAAGCCCGCAGGAATGACAAAGTCAATACGTGTGGAGTCGGTTCGGTTGCAGGTGCATGACGGCTAGCACCGAGCCGGGTTTGTTTCAAGTTTTCCTTCTCTGATACCCATCTCTTCCGTTGAACAGCAGGAGGACCACGTGCAGGCGAGACAAGCCGGGGCATTAAGATCTTATTTGTGCCCCACCCCCCCAAGTGTCTACCTACACCCCTATTAATGGAGCCTCTATTACTCACAAATTTGTATGCCAAATGGCCCAGCATAGTGATACAAAAATTAAATTATAAGACCATCATGTACCGTCATGCACCTATTACTCACAAATTTGTATGCCAAATGGCCCAGCATAGTGACACAAAAATTAAATTATAAGACCATCATGTACCGTCATGCACCTATTACTCACAAATTTGTATGCCAAATGGCCCAGCATAGTGATACAAAAATTAAATTATAAGACCATCATGTACCGTCATGCACCTATTACTCACAAATTTGTATGCCAAATGGCCCAGCATAGTGATACAAAAATTAAATTATAAGACCATCATGTACCGTCATGCACCTATGTTGAACAAATAAACGATTTGTATTTGAAAATATGCTCTCTGTTGAGAATTATAAATAGCATCGAAATGTTGGCGACAACTAACAGTCATCTTTCCTTACAGACATAGATGAGTTTCCCAAAGAGCACGTGTGGTCGTGCAGCCAGTACCTCACCACGAAGACCTTGGACAGTCTCCGGGAAATGTTCACCTCCACCAAACTCATTCAAGACTGGTTCACTGATTGCGCCAAGTAAGCCCCATTTGACGACCGCTTTAGCCTAGTTGGTAGTGACCCTGTCTACGAAGCAAGGGGTCCTGGGTTCGAATCCCGGTAAGGGCATTTATTTGTGTGATGAGCACGAATATTTGTCCCTGAGTCATGGATGTTTTCTATGTATTTAAGTATTTATTTATCTACATAAGTATGTATATCGTCGTCTAGTACCCATTAGTACAAGCTTTGCTTAGTTTGGGACTAAGTGGAATGGTGTAAGATTGTCCGAAAAATATTTATTTATTTATTCAGTCTATTATCTTTAAGTATTGCCCCCTTATACATAAAACTTACAATACCTCTGCTAAATAAAATGTTCTTTGTCCCTTTCTTACAAAAACATATCTCAAAGTGACAAAAAAAGACAAACGAATTTGAACGCCATTTTGCGTACAATAGTTTTGTTGAACGTTTGTGAAATACGAGCGTTAGTGTCCAAGGAGTTCCATACTAAATAACCGCACAGTCTTCAACACCTTGTTGCGCGTATGATAAGCTCTACAGATATTTTTATGTAGATCCCGGTAAATTAATAACATCATTATTGTGTAAAAGACATCTCCCAATTTGTTTCATCAAACATTTTGGAACAACATCAGAAGCAGCGAATGTGTCGGCCACCGTAACATATTATGGATTAGCCCTATTAACCTTTATTTTGAGTAGCACTTACACCGAGGCCATATTTCAACTCGATTTAAAAAAAAACATATTGACATGCGAGTACTATCAAAGCTTTTAAACTAGTTGGGTAATTATATTAGGTAATTAAAAATGGGATAAAAAACACTGAATAACTTCAATCATGCTAACAATATTTTTTTAATTATGAGGCGAAATTTTTTGATATGCTTAATTTCAGTCTTATTTTTTTACTAAAATTATGAAGATATTATCTATAAAACATAAAATATCTTTTGATTACTTATAATCTTAATGTTTCATCATATTAAATAAATGAAAAGCTCATAACTTAAGGCGACGTGAGCTCCAAAAACTGATTTTAAAAAAATCGTAGCTCTTGTTTGGATTATAATACGGCTGCCCTAAATTTAATTAGAAATCTTGAGGCCTTTTTCGAGGGAAATCAGCTATTCGAATCCTGAGTTTTCGACTTTCACTCGATAGAAAAAAATCACGAACATAGGTCTAAAATACACTTAAAAAAAAGTGTAACAAATTATGCACAACAGCTAAACATATTAAAGTTGGTTCTAAAAATCGGCAATGTCATGTTTGAGGGAAATCAGCTATTACTTTTTTATTTATTAAAACACACAAAAAATTAAAATTAAAAAACATGATATCCGCGCTTCCAAACACGCACTTCCATCTCGCTCACGCTTATGCTCAGTGAGAGGGAGAGAAGACCACGAACCTACGTCCCCTTAAATCATAAAAGAACTGACATCATATGATTTACGCATATTTTTAATGAACTTATGTGTAGTTCCTAATGATACTAGCTTCCTACGGGTAATTCATAATATGTAGCGAGCAGAACCTTATACTGACAGTAAGCCTTACTTGTTTTTTTCTTAGAATTCTATATAAAAAAAATATAGCTCAAACAAATGACGTCACGACTGGGATACACGATACTTACTATAGAGTCGCAAACACTAACACCGAGGTGACGTCCAGGAGACGTGCTATTTTTTGTGCATAAACACCGTGATGGCGTCTGTGAGACGTCGATCGCTCCGGAA
Organism: Epinotia brunnichana; assembly: GCA_963854355.1. Classification (NCBI taxonomy): domain Eukaryota; kingdom Metazoa; phylum Arthropoda; class Insecta; order Lepidoptera; family Tortricidae; genus Epinotia; species Epinotia brunnichana. Next base: position 7,219,354 of record OY977953.1, on the reverse strand, counting down.
CCGACTCGTGCGCACTCGCCGCGGTTACGGTCGTGGCTGCGGCTAGAGGACCCCAAAAAAGAAAGCTAGCGGAAAGGATAGCTTTAGACGCCACACATACGCAAAAATATTTTCGAAATAAAAGTGCTGACGTCTGTGAGACGTATACCACGGTAGTTAAAGGTTAAGTTCTGATATGGCTGGTTAGGCTAAACTTGCTCTTAAATAGTCTATTGAGTGGCTGACAGTAGACTTGCCCTGTCGTATTAAACGTATATACGCAGGATTTTGAAGCTGCTCGTCTCGTCGACCTTGATGAGAGACGTCAGGCACGAAAATCGCGCCCAAAGACCAACTACAATTATACGCACAATAGCTCTGGTCAGCTTTACTGTGCCTCCTGCGACCGAGTGTTTGAGAGTAAGTTCGGCTTCGCAAGCCATATCAGGGCTCACGCCCGCAACTAGCTAGGGTCGCCATCGCCGGCCACGGCGTCGATAGCTATATAATATATGTATACATATATATATACAGGGTGCTCGGGAGGAAAGGGAAATACTGAAACAGCAAATTCCTGACTATATTTTAAGTTAAAAATGTCATATAATAAACGCTGAGTTTTGCTTAGTTTTTGCAATGTTGGCATTTTTGTGTAAAAAACTTGTATTTAAATCACCAGTACAAAACACCTTTATAATTGCGACGTTGCAAGACCGACACCTATTTAAATTGACTGTATAAGTCAAATCCAGTTGAATAATGTCAATACCATTGTAGACGTATAAACTGTCAGAATATGTTGCCACCGTAAATAAGAATATCAATAAATATGAAGAACCTATCAGTTCACGAATCATTTGGAACCTTGTAAGCGGCTGATAAGCCAACGGCAAGTGTTTGTTAAATTGTGAATCGTTCGTTCTCGTATTGACTAGTTAATGTGGAGAACACATTGTCATAGGGTCGTTTCGCCGGTTAGCGACCACTTAGCCGAGTTGCTCACTTTAGATTAGTAAATGTATACCTATTCAATGTACACACATAATATATGGTATTCGTATAGGTTCTGAGTATAGTCAAGTTTTGAAACCTACAATAAAATATAGCACTTTCATCCATAGATTAGGAAGAAATATGGAAAAGGTTTCAAAATAGCGAATTCGCTGGATAGCGACCGCTTTAGTCGGTTTGCGACCACCTGTTAGCTAGTTGGCGACCACTCTTGCAAATAGTGTTATAGTAGTTAATAAAACGATTTATCATCATCATCATCATATCAGTCGAAAGACGTCCACTGCTAGACATAGGAGGCCTCCCCCAAAGAGTGCCACAATGACCGGTTTTGCGCCACTCGCATCCAGCCGATTCCTGCGATATTTACTAGGTCATCAGTCCACCTTGTGGGGGTCTATCCACTCAGCGCCTCCCGGTACGTGGTCGCCATTCGAGAACCTTTCCGCCCCAACGGGCATCGGTTCTCCGTACAATATGCCCCGCCTACTGCCACTTAACTTTAGCGATTCGGATGGCTATATCGGTTACCTACCTTGGTTATGTTGCGGATAGCCTCATTTCTGATGCGATCACGCATATAAACTCCCAGCATAGCCCTCTCCATTGCCCTTTGGGTGACTTTGAGCCTTCTTATGAGGCCCATAGTAAGCGACCACGTCTCAGTGCCATACGTCATCACTGGCAACACACACTGGTCAAAGACTCTCGCCTTGAGACACTGCGGAATATTGGACGAAAAGCCATAGCGTAGCTTCCCGAACGCTACCCAGACGAGTCGGATTCGACGATCGACCTCTTTCTCAAAGTTTGACCTACCTAACTGCCCTTATACCACAACAAATAGGAGTGTAGACTAACCATTTATTATAACTCCAAAAAAAGAAGGCAAAATAATAAGCCTAAGTGACGAAAATCCCATTCATATATCTCCAAAAATACGAAGCTACAACCGTTTTAATATTGCTTGTTAGAGAGAGAAAACGCTAGTGGATCGTGACGTCACAATCCCCGAGCGGCATAGTAAATGACAATCATTTCATATGCTGAAGGTGCGTTTTGCGGAAAAGGGATAGAATATACCTACTCCCTCTTAAAACTTTGGATACTATAACTTTGTAATTACTTAATCCCCTGCTCTTTTTTTTGTCCATTTGACATTACATTTAATTATTTTTCGAGAAAATTCATCATTATAGGTCATTTTATTTAGTGTTACTCTTCTAAATCTACTTTACATTGCTGTGTCAATGAAGAATAGAATCGAAAAAAGCGCGCCATCTCGCTCACACCATGGTGCTATTATATATATTGCTATTACAGTCACACATGTCATTCATAGTAGGTATCTAAATGCCACCTTTTTACAAGCTTTTATTTAACTTTTAGATTATATTCTACTTACACTAGCGTCTGCCCACGACTCCGTCCGCGTGGAAATCGTTTATATCGTAGCTCCATACAAACTTTCACCCGCTTAGGGGATTATTTCGGGGATAAAAACTATCCTAGGTATGTCTCTTCCCGGGACTCAAACTATCTCCATACCAAATTTCATCAAAATCGGTCCATCGGTTTAAGCGTGAAGAGATAACAGACAGACGGACATACACACTTTCGGATTTATAACATATCCATCTCATATATTTTGTGTATTATTATATAATATAATATATTATTATATACAATGGACATAGCATGGATTGGCGCGGCTTAAATACCGACTCAATTGGCTAGCCAAGCTAAATATCGCGGGTGCCGCATAAGAATCCATAAGGAAAGAAAAAGAAAACGATGTGGTCGCTATCCGACTTCTTTGGTAATTATGTATTTGGGTACGCGACCACCCCATTTTATTTTAATCTATTTTTAAATATGCCGAATTTCAACGAAATTATTACAACAGCTAAATCATTTAAACGATCAATTAACCAATTTCAGCATAATAATAAAATTAATTGACGTAACTAAAGTTTTCGCGCCAACTGTCGCGTTATTTTTTTCACAGATTCACTGCACGTCAACACTCCACGGAAGCAATGTGTGAATTGAGGTTATTTTTTCTTGCTTTGGATTGAGCTTTCGGTTTTAAATTGTACATATTCTTATTCTGATACTATTCAAGAATAGTTAATAAGTTATTATTTTTCTGTTGGGTTTGTAGAAATGTTAATATCTTTAATTGAAGCAGCCTAGTCCGTCAAGTGGTCGCTAACCGGTGGTGGTCGCGTTACCGGCGAAACGACCCTACCTAAATGTTAAAAATTCACGATTATTATTTGGTTTTGTAAACCTTATCTAGTGAAAGAGCGGGATCTCCTGGTACAAGCGGACTGCATGGTTAATAGAAGGTTTCAAACTTGTCTGTGCTATATGAAATTGTAAAACCAAATAAACATTTTTAATTTTCAATGATGTAATTAATTTCGTCCATAATTAAACACACACACAATCTTTTAGTACTCATTTATTATAAAAATGGGTCAAATTTAATCATTTACAACCTAGATATTACTTAAAATAGTACAGTACTAGTATTACCACTGACTCCAATACTATTTTCACGAGTAATTTAGATTCTTAGAATAATAATGCGTTATTATTCAAAGTTTAGATTGCATTAAATCTCTGATGGCTGTCTGAAAATCCGTTCTCCCATCTGGAGCATTTAAATGATCAAGTCTCGCTGATGTTGCCGTAACGTGCACCATGGAACACTCAACAGATCATTTCCTTCAACTTCCATCATTAAAAGCTGACCCATCTGAAATAGACAGCCCTCATTTCCTTTAAATTATTATGTGAAACTTTGAGATTTAAATTTACTTCGTAAAACAATTATCAATTTAAATCTAGCCATGCTAAAATTCACAATAATAACAACAATGGCTTGTCAATGACGTTGAAAGTCATTCTGAAGCATTGAGTTATATTACTAGAGTAGACATCACCTAGCATAAGTTTGCGCATGTAAACATACGCTCATGAGCATATGTTGGTTTAGTCTGTGGCGAGCACTGGTGCCGGTCGATTCGAGAGCAGATTGACTTAAAACTTTTAAAAATGCATTATTGTGCATTGCGCTATTGTACCAACAACACCACAACAATAGTAAAAATACGGAAATCACTTTTCATCGGTACATTCACGGATATTTTTCATAATATTCAATTATTAAATTTTGTTGTAATTTATAAGATGCGCGCCACACTGTCGGCCATTATTTCAAAGATTAAAAAAATGTAGAAGTGACAAAATCCTAATACTATTTCTCCCTATTAGCTAAGTATAAGCCGTGCTAATGGAACATTAAACTTAATAAACTGACTATTTGAACCTTTAATTATCAACATTTTAGCGCCAAATTAGCAGCAACCATTTGTTTTTATTTATTTAATCGTTTTTATGAATTGACAGCGTTCAGTTGCTATTTAGATTTTAAGTTCTACTCATTTAAATCCTAGGCCAATTCTCTTATATAAATAATGTCCGCAAAGCGAGTATGGTCTCCGAATATGAACCCATTGGCAATTTAGAAGAATAATAAAAATTAGCCGCCATCCATTTTAATTTCCAATTGCTTCAACACAAACAACACAGTGCATCCTCGGGAAGTATAAAGATATCCAGTATAAAAAATTACAAATACCAAATGTCGATGATGTGATTCGTTTTTAAATCAATAAGAAGTTTTTTTTTATATAAATGTATTATAAATCACGCTATGCTCTTATCTGAATCTAAACTCAGAAAAATGACGCATCTATTGCACGTTCACATACTCTTTGATTTTCAAGATGGCGGCCTGATTGGAAAACGTCAAGAAAAATGTTCTGGGTTGCCAGTCTATACGTAGTAATAGTAAGTCAATGTTCTGAAGCTGGAATGAAGTACTTAGAACATTTCTAAGTGCATGGCCAGTTATGTATCGTATCTAATCTAAGGAGTATCTATGATAGCGAAACTCGTTAAAACTTTAACAATTTAACTCCTTGTTGAGTAGTAGGTAAATATGCAAATAAATATTACTTTTAATTTGTATTAACTTAAATGATTAATTTAAGTAGTGAATAATCGTCTCAGGCTTAACTTTACTCATCTAACAAAACAAGAAGGGAGAGAGACGGAGAGACGTCTCTCTCGCTTCCGGACGTATGCGGAAGCGAGAGAGATGTCTCTCCGTCTCTCTCCCTTCTTATATTTTTGCATTAACTAACCTTTTTATTATTCAGTGTGATACTAACTTTTAACGATTTATAAGAAAGAAGGATCTTGATCCGGCTTTGCATAATCTATGCCTAAAAAGTTTTTATGACATTGCCTCTTGTGAAAATAAAAAGAGATAGCAATAATACGTTGCCAGCTCGTCCTAAGGCAGTTTTATGCTGGAGAAGCAAACGATAGGTATTTATTATGTATGAAAATATTAAGAAATTAAAAAAGGATAATTCGACCTAGTTGTATATAACATTTATTACTCCTTACGACCTCAGGAATACGCTGTTTCAGTTTTTCCCTTTTCTTCCTGGGTACCCTGTATAGGTTTAGGTCTGATTGGCGTTTTCCGTCTAAGACCGTTTACACACAGCGAGTTTTGGAACGCTATAAACGCGATACAGAATCGTTACAGGTGATTTTGAGAAGTGATCTATGGCTAATGTCGCGCAACAGTTGCGCATTTTTACGCGGTATCCTTTAAAATCACCTGACTCGACTAGGATCATTTGGGTGATTTCATAAGACATATTCGTCTGTGAAAGTTTTGGTATGTTTCATAATGAAGTTATGTGGTGTGTTTGCAGATTGATCTCCGGTGTGTGCGGCGAGAGCGTGGAGTGGGTGACACCGCTGGGGCTCCCGGTGGTGCAGCCCTACTACCGGCGCGGCTCCACGGCCGCCTACTGCCGCACGCCGCTCGACCATCAGCAGTGAGTACTGGCTATTGGGAATGGGTGACACCGCTGGGGCTCCCGGTGGTGCAGCCCTACTACCGGCGCGGCTCCACGGCCGCCTACTGCCGCACGCCGCTCGACCATCAGCAGTGAGTACTGGCTATTGGGAATGGGTGACACCGCTGGGGCTCCCGGTGGTGCAGCCCTACTACCGGCGCGGCTCCACGGCCGCCTACTGCCGCACGCCGCTCGACCATCAGCAGTGAGTACTGGCTATTGGGAATGGGTGACACCGCTGGGGCTCCCGGTGGTGCAGCCCTACTACCGGCGCGGCTCCACGGCCGCCTACTGCCGCACGCCGCTCGACCATCAGCAGTGAGTACTGGCTATTGGGAATGGGTGACACCGCTGGGGCTCCCGGTGGTGCAGCCCTACTACCGGCGCGGCTCCACGGCCGCCTACTGCCGCACGCCGCTCGACCATCAGCAGTGAGTACTGGCTATTGGGAATGGGTGACACCGCTGGGGCTCCCGGTGGTGCAGCCCTACTACCGGCGCGGCTCCACGGCCGCCTACTGCCGCACGCCGCTCGACCATCAGCAGTGAGTACTGGCTATTGGGAATGGGTGACACCGCTGGGGCTCCCGGTGGTGCAGCCCTACTACCGGCGCGGCTCCACGGCCGCCTACTGCCGCACGCCGCTCGACCATCAGCAGTGAGTACTGGCTATTGGGAATGGGTGACACCGCTGGGGCTCCCGGTGGTGCAGCCCTACTACCGGCGCGGCTCCACGGCCGCCTACTGCCGCACGCCGCTCGACCATCAGCAGTGAGTACTGGCTATTGGGAATGGGTGACACCGCTGGGGCTCCCGGTGGTGCAGCCCTACTACCGGCGCGGCTCCACGGCCGCCTACTGCCGCACGCCGCTCGACCATCAGCAGTGAGTACTGGCTATTGGGAATGGGTGACACCGCTGGGGCTCCCGGTGGTGCAGCCCTACTACCGGCGCGGCTCCACGGCCGCCTACTGCCGCACGCCGCTCGACCATCAGCAGTGAGTACTGGCTATTGGTAAAGGATGAAAATGTCAGAAGTGCCTGATTATTTTTTTGGTGATAGTAATAAACTTCCTTAGCACCAGAAAAAAGTTGCAGACTTTTCAGCTGCAGCTTTTGTCACCACTTGTTGGCCAGATTCCAGACGCGCACGTGCGCGTTCCACTGCGTTGTAAAGTATGAATCCTCATATCATATGTCACGCCGCTTGCGTGACGCGTGTACGCGTACGACCCGCAAGCAGTGTGACGTGTCTTATGACGATTCATACTTTATAATATAACGCAGCGTAATGCGCACGTCTACTCTTTCGCACTTGGTGTCCCTAGGACTTTGAGGTGGGTAATGGAGGAGGAAACTATACAGGAAACACAACTTACTTCTTTCGTTCAATTTGAGAACAAAATTCTAAACTATTATCCGAACCGCTTGATTCAAATTGAGATTGTTTTTATTAACCAACTGTTTAAAATTGTTTAATTTCATTTTTGGTACAAGCTTTTATTGCCGACTGTACTTTTCTGCATACCATCATCAACTGCTCATTGAGACGATTCTAACGAGCCCAAACTCGATGGGGTTGTGTCGTTTTATTGCGTTGTTCCTATGGCCACCTTCCAGCTCCAGCATCAGATCAGCTCCATGTCATCATAATATTGCATTGTCTTGCGACAAATTTCAGCTCAATCGGAAACCGGGAAGTGGGTCAAATTTAACTTGCAAGATTTGATTACAGACAGACAGACAGACAACACGACAGGTGAAAGTAAATAAAAGCTTGTAAAAAAGGAGGAGGTTCTCAATTCGACTGTATTTTTTTTTTGTATGTTTTTTTTTTGTTTGGTGTCTCAGGAGAATATTACTTTTCACCTTCCAGGCGTCCCTGCACAATGAAGCAACGAAACGCGTTCCCGCCAAACTTCATCCACTCGCTGGACTCGTCTCACATGATGCTGACCTCGCTGCACTGCCAGGCCGCGGCCGTGACCTTCATATCGGTGCACGACTGCTACTGGACGCACCCCGGAACTGTGCCGCTCATGAACAAGGTTTCATTTACATTTTATTTTCCAAAAAAGAATAGGTTGACGCCAAACAGTGTTTATTAGGTCTGTCCACACTGGACGCATGCTCAGCCGAGCGCGGCTCGCCCTAGCGTGCGCGCTCAGTGTAGAAGTCGCTAGGCGAGCAAATTCGACCGAGCGCATGCGGCCGACGAGCCGCTCGGCCGAGCGTGTGGATGGCTCGGGGAGCCTACCTTATAATTAAAAATAATAATTTAAAAACCTATATTAGATTCATTAGAACCCTCTAATTATCTATTAGCAATTTTTTTAGCCTCTTCTTAAAGGTGTCCTTGGCAGTACATTCATGTTCAGGAAAGATGGTGTTGAAAATACGAGGTGACACAGTAATTACCTTTACCGCTATAGGGCCTATTAAAAGGCAAGCTCCTCTTTAATCGATACATTCCAATAAAGAGGAGCCATTGTAAATAAAGTATTTGAGAACAGTAAAAATAATTGTTTTTACATTAGAAACAAATAAACATTATGAAAATACTCGGAAAGTAAGCTTAAGTCAAGCTTGCACTTATACTTGCTATTTTAAGATTCTTTAATTCATATAAACCATCAAATCCATCAATAAAGTCGTTACTTGGTTGTGACGTCACAACCAAGTAATCCCTACAACTCCAGACTAACGGAGCGTTTTTGACGTTTCATAAAAAAATGCTGATTTGATATTAGTCAAATACCGTATTGAAAGAGGGTTGCAATTGTTTCTTTCGGTTTTAAAACAAAATAAACTTACTATTTCCTATTACAGTTGATGAGGGCCAAATGAAACTAAACCTTATGCCAATGGTACAAACACTTTTCCATAATGCACAGAAGAATTGCATACATATGTATATTATTTTAATAGTACATTACTACAGAGGCAGTGAAGTAAGGGGTTGCCGGCCGAGTACATATAGACGGATAGTTATGAGGCTGGCAACTGGCAACCCCTTTTCACGCTGAGGTATGTATAGTGCTTTTATCAAACATGCAATGAAATAAATGACAAACACTCCAAGAAATCAAACATTAATTTCTCAAGAAAGTTTTAGTATAGACAAAAAATATAACTATTATTATTATCTCTTTATTTATATTTCATCTTAAGTTAGGTTTGTATAATAATCATATAAATAGTAAAATATAAAACTATATATACAAAACACAAAACCATTATAAAAACCTAACCTAGGGTGCCGCCTTTGGCGAGGCGCATAGGCGGGGCCTAAGCTACCGGTGGTCAGGGCGACAGAGACAGGAACCTCCTGACTATTCGCGCAGTATCCAGGAGTACCACCTTCTGTATCTGACCCTTGCTCCAGCCATCTAGCGAGAGTTTCTTGAGGTGATGGTCGAGACTCTTCGCTATTAAACCGTTCGCCGAAACGACTATCGGGGCGATGATCGTCGAATCAACATCCCAATTATTATTATTATAGCCTCTTTATTTCCATAACGAATGGCGTATAAAACATATCAAATTATATATATATTATTAATATTTTTCCCGCTCACGGGACAATGATGTCCCGGACCTTTGGGAGGCATGCGTGGGGCTAGGTACCTACAAAGTACCAACTGAGCCAACACGTAGAGGCCCTTTTGAGAATTTAATGAAATGCAAGGAGTACACCGAGCGGATGCTGTCCCTGCCCGTATCATGGGACGCACACAGAGACAGCACCCGCTGGGGTGTATAGGGACTATTGCTGGTTGATGGAATCTAAAGAAAACGGGTTATTGGGTGAAAATGATGGACTAGTGGCTGGGCTATTGAATGAAACATCGGACGCCTGCCTAATAAACTGTCTCATTTTTTATATCTGGCAGACGGTGACTCGCCAACTGCTAGATGGGCCCCTATTAATAGCGACATTAAAAAATGGCCTAAGGGCAACACCTGTCAGAGAGGCTGGGGGGGTAGAGAGGTGGCACTGGACTTTAAACATATAGCCAACTCGCCACTTAGGTGTCCACATCTACCCTCAAGCAACAGCTCTTGCGACTCCACTCTGGACAGCCAGTTAAGGCAAGCCAGAGGTGGGGGGGGGGGCCTGTCCAACCATCCACCCGATCGGCTCAGCCTGACCACAGGACACCCCCAGGAGCACTCAGGTACGTAGGGTCGCTACTCCCTAACAGCTCGCCACAAGCTGCCTTACGTTGACTGATTGCACCAGAAATCTGGTGGGCGATGGGGCCGTCACATCACTACGACAAATTATTATAGTACATTATGATACAAGTGTGCTATGTTGGTCATTACACTCGAGTCGGTTTTTAAGCCTGAGCCGAAGGCGAAGGCTTAATGGAGACGAGAAGTGTAATGACCAATGCTCACGTGTTTCATACGACGTTTTTCAACACATTTGCGAGAAAAAAAAAAAAAAATGAAAATGTTAAAAGATATATAATGAAAAGGCACTAGTGCGATAATGTAATGTAAAAGTCACGGCATGGGTAATATTCTGCATTATTTTGCTAATATTTAAAAAGATATGTAATGAGAAGGCACTAGTGCGATAATGTAATGTAAAAGGCACGGCATGGGTAATATTCTGCATTATCAGTGTAAATACGCTGTAATAAGACCAATTTTACGAGCAGGTGTGTTGAAATAGTAGATTGTACAACAAGTGCATAAAACGCACCATTTTACTCGAGACGTTTATCCATCCGAGCGAGCTTGCGAGCGAGGATAGATATAAAGTCGAGTGTAAAATGGGTTTTATGGACGAGTTGTACACTCTACTTTTCACTTCGATTGCGAGGAAATGAAACAGCAACACGTAAATATAGTAAATGAGACGAAATACAAATTATAAGTTTATTTCATGAAGTTTTATTGTGTACTTTGGCTGTTGGTATCTTTGCCTTGGTCTTAGAATACGAACGAAACGAAATAAAATAAAGAGGTTGTTGTATGAAGTTAAAGATGTTCGTGTGGCTGTTGCAGCGATTGCCTTGGTCTTCGACGAAGATTTTACTTTTTTTTTTTTTTTTTTTATTTATTAATTACAAGACAACTATGAGGTCCACTGGTGTTATTTATTCTTAGTCTAGGTTAGCTTTTTATGCTCTAGAGCATAAAAAGCGACTTTATGTCGCCTACGCACGACATAAAGACGAACTTTTAGAGCATGAGAAGTGAAAATATTATTATAACACTCGTGTCGATTTAAAACACTCCCTTCGGTCGTGTTTTAATTTATCGCCACTCGTTGCGAATTTCCTATTTGCACTTGTATCGTAAATAACTATAATAACATAGTAATAAATTCTTTGTGGCTACCAGGGGTGCATAAGGTAAGAGCGAGTAGATTAAATTGTGGACTATATTTTATTTAGCAAAGTGAGTGTGAGCACCGATTATGTTTTGCGTGGTCAAGGACGGGGGTGATGTACTAGGATCGCATGGAATGAAAGTGTGGTTTTGGTTGCATGAGGCAGGGATGAGTTGACTGTTATTTGTATATGTGTGTGTAATAACGTTAGTGTGTGTGTGTGTAGGAAGAATACGCATTTGCGTACATGCAGTGTAGTCACATCTAAAGACAAGAGCAGTCTACTAGGAGCATATAAGTTAAAAGAGTACATAGTTACCACGCTGGAACATTTTTGTGCAGTTATGGTCCATCGTCTGGTTTCGTTACCAGAGGTACATAAGGCATAAGTAGGTTGGTTAATTCTAGAGTATGTGTGTGACACATATACGTGTAAGAGTTGTTAAGTATGTGTAACAGCAGAGTGTTGTTATTTATCTATAACCATATTTTTTTTAGTTTTAATAATAAGGAGTAAGTAATAAGGCCAACCTACCAGGAACACATAGTTCGTAGTTAGTTGTTCTTGGCTGCAAATCGGTCATTAATTTATTAATAAAGGTGTATCTTACGTGGCACCGGGGGGTGCTAGGGTGATATAAGATCGTAGTAGCCAAGAAAGTATGTGATGTTAACAAATTGTATTTTAAGCTATGATTACACTGATTACTCACCCACAGGGGATCGATACATACGTATTTACTAGGGGCACTTAGGACAGTAGGAGTTAAAAGTCACTTATTTTGAGATTGCGACGACGATAGCTGCGACTGCAATATCTTTTGAATACTGGTTATTTCGTTGTCCCGGCTCGCACTGGTGTTAATGTCGTCCTTTCTGGTACCGGTCTCTTTCTTTAGTTCTCCTAACTGTGCTTCACTGTGCACCAGAATAATATGGGATGTGTCTGTTTTCCTGAGGTAGACCCTGCCGTAGCTTGTCCAGCAATATTTAAAGAGTTTCTCTTTTTTTAACTCGCGGACCATGAAATACAACCTGGCTGCTTGCGGGGTGAGTTGCTCAGCTACGTAGATGGGGGTCTCCCGGCTTGTCTGCAGCTTCAGGTGTTTAGCGGACACATTTTCAGATTTTTTAAAGTTATATGCTTTGCAGTTTTTAAGGACTTCATTTTTGACGAGGGTCGACGTGGTTTCTAAATAATAATTGACGTCTTAGCTTGTTCCTTTTTATTTTGAATTCGGTAGATCTCCTTAATTTCAGACTTACTAATGGGGCACGCTATTGTGTTGCCAAGTAAAGGGCGATAAGGCGATAAGGTTCTCTTTTGTCTCATTTTTTACGATAGGAACGTTTTTGATTTCGAGAGAGGTCTTACGTCCCTATCTTTGCAGGTCCGAAATTTTGCTTTAATGGCTGAACGCCGTGATGCTGTGCCACTAATAAATGTGGAGTGGAAATTAAAAACACCGGTCAAGTGCGAGTCTGACTCGCGCACCGAGGGTTCCGTACAAACGTGCATACACCATACCCATTCACATCACGACCATTCAATCATTCTTGAACAATCTTAACAGCTCATAGTAGAAGTTACCGTTGTACAGCGCCATCTGCATTTTGGTACTAATAACTTGCAACCTAGTATGTTTGTTTATCAGCGATATTTTTTTATTACGCGTACCGATTTCAATTATTATTATTTTATTTGAAAGGAGGGACTTTAAAGATAATCTCATAGGAATTTTAAAACATAAAATTACATACAAAAGTAAGTAAATTACAAATTTAATTAAGAAATTAATTTTGCTAATTAAAAAAAACGCTAGATAGAGATATTGTTTTATTTTTCCTGTATTATTAATGTTACTCTTAATCATATGTAATTATTTCAGAATTTTCGCTTTGTAAGCTTCGGAGATAAGGGGGGGGTTGGTATTTTTTTCTACATTTTTCTTAATAAATCAAAATTTAACCACCGTAGAAAAAAATTAAAAAAGGTTTTAGAAATTGCAACTCAAGCCCTTTCATATGATACCCCACTTGATATATTTACTAAACTTTAATTTTTTATCTCCCTCATATTCGTAATTTAATCAGAAAATAAAAATGTATATTATTTTTTTTCATTTTCCTTACACGTGTCTTAACCGTCTTAACAGTTGTTTTAAATTTCGAATTGATAGCTTAAGTAGTTCCTGAAATATTTAACGTTGTGACAGACGGACATCGTCGCACCATAAGGGTTCCCTTTTTACCTTTTTGGTACGGAACTCTAAAAAGACCATCTTGCAGGCCTAAGCCTCCAATTTTGCATGAAATGTCATTATGTGTCTCTCGTCTCTCCGCACCTGAAACGTGATACTTCGCTGCCTATTATACGGAACGTAACGTCAATATTTCATTGTATGTTTGAGAAAATATCAATTGTTAATAGACCATAATTCGCAGATTTAAGGATCAATGCTAAATTTCTATTTATTTACAGATTTGCCGCGAGCAGTTCGTGGCTCTACATTCGCAGCCGATCCTCGAAGACTTGTCAGAATTCCTAATCAAACGATACAGCTATGATGAAACGTAAGCAATTTTCTTCTTCTACTCGTCGACTTTAATCTTTGAATTAAGATTTCGTACACGAAACTAAGATCACATACTTTTTGATCCTGGAGCTCCACGAGCTCGTCACGGAGCTCGTGGTTTCATAAGATAACCGCCAGCAGTCATCTTATGAATCCACGAGCTGTATAAGATAACTGTGAAGACATCAACGCGCCAATATAATAAGCTGCTGCGCTTCATTTCAGCAGGGCGATTTTCAATAGATACCAAGTTTGTTTAATAAATTATTATTTCCGTTGACTCGTAGAAAAAGTTTTGTATACAATAGTTATATAATTAGCTTTTTAAGTCTCGTACCTTAATTAGCAAGCTTCGTGGCCTAAACGTGGTTCTCGACTTAAAAAGCATACATTATATAACGATTGCATAAACTACTAATTTACATGTCACACTGTACACATTGTATACTCTAAAAGAAACCGACAACCAAATGAAACCCTGACTCGCCATTTAATTATGTCAAAGTGAAGTTTTATTTATAATCGTCATCGTGAGGTACTTGCCATTTGGTCAATTTTATATAATTTCATGGTGTTACTGCTATTTCCAACTTTATGTACAAGGTATTAACTGTCAAATTGTTTCTTCCAGCGAGCTCGAAGGTACCTTGGGCGCACCGAACAAGAAACGTGTCAACAGTTTGCTGCAGAAGGTTCCCAGCAAGGGCGACTTCAAGTTGGACAGCGTTCTCGATTCCGTCTACTTTTTCAGCTAGTCGCTCGAATATGAGTGGTATTGTTGACTCTATTTTGTTTGGGCGGTGTGGAGTAGATTTAGATAGGCAATTGTGTGTCTTGATACTTTCATGTTGATGGTAGAAAGAGGTAGCTATGGTGAATAAGTGTTCCGTTTCTCTACACCACAGTGTTCGGAAACTGTAGACGAAAGGGATGTAGCCAATTTGATATATTCTCTAAGGCTTCCCTTTACAAGTTTACAACATTCAAGAGATCTACACCTGATTCTGACATATTGAACAGGTTAAACTTTTATCAGTCGAGGAACTGAATGTTCAAAATGCTTTTGCTTTTCTCGTAGATATATACTACATATATTATATGCTTATATTACGAGCACAACAGCTTTATTTATGTATTCAAATGAACTTTGCTTATATCTTGGTCCTGTTAAAACATTTTGTACGTTTGTATACACCTGTAGATAGACACACAATTCGGTTTGCTAGACTGATATAAGATATCGTGGACGGCTGATAGATAGTGTATTGACTTTTTGTATGTTTCAATGATTTTCCAATGTATTTCGTATGAAATATAACTTCCAAAATGCCTTCGCTATAATGGTAATTTAGTTGACTCTGGTAGAGTACAAATGAAGTAGTCATGTATTTGTAATTCATCGTTCCTAACGTCAGTTTACATTTGCGAAAGAAAATGGCACAAAGTTGGGGTATAAACCGGTTAATATTGGTATTAATTTAGACCCAAATTAATACTAATTGGTACCTGTTATGCAGGATTGTCAACCTCATCGCTTTGAAATAAGGTTGAAAGTACCAAGGGGTGCAAACAATAGATAGGTTTACCCTAATATATGTATATGTCATATATATATATTTTATAGAGAATACAAAAACTCAAACCTTGCCGCGCAAAGGTGTCAGAGGGGTCGGACGGGTATGCGGGAGGCGACTCGAGGCTAACTTCAGACACGCAAACTTTTGTGCCGCGTACTGTAGTGAAGTTAAAATGTCGAAAAACTAAACTAAATTTGCGCCATTTATTAGGGTTGGTTAGCAACTAAATTGGGTTTATTATGTTTTTATGCCGTACAAAGTCCTACACCAAAATAATAGTCATAGTCGAGTTAATGCGAGGAGGAAATATGTTTAGTTTAACTAAAGGGTTATATCGGATAGCGTCATATTTAGGATCCCAGATCTAATTAAACAATATATGTTTAGTATATTTTTTGAACTTTTGCCGCGTCGATATCTTTTACTTATTAACAGAAGATATAAACTATTAGAATGAACACAAGATATATAAGAAAAAAGTAGGTATTGTTTTTATTTATTCTCTCTCTATATCAATCTAGTGATCCTAAATATCCCAATATCCGATGGCTATGCAGTATTAGATATTGATATTATATCATAAGTTCTGGCTCGCAACCATTTTCAGTAGTGCAATGTAACACAACAGTCTGTGATTTGTTAGATGTCTAACAATAAATTAAGCTGAATTACATTTCATTGTTTTATTAACCGTTTTCACGCCAATCCCGCATGATACTTAACCTTTTCGTCGCCAAGATAAAAACACGAGATACATTGTCACGCCAACATCATTGTTACATGAAAGCAAATACAAACCTTATTTGAAAGACTGGAGGTTGCTTTGATAGCGGATGTCATATCACTTATGGGGTTCTTGGGGCATGATAACACACGATACCTACGCCAAGAACACCTAAGTGTTCTTGGCGTTAAAAGGGTTAAATGTCAAGTTACTGGCTAACTCGGCGTTTAAAAGTTATACGCCATTTATTATGGTGATGTCGCCATGTAGTCACTTTTCTAGGCATAAAAATGAATAAGGTAATAGAAAAACACTCAGTTAAAAATCTTTGCTTCATTTCTCGTACAAAAAATCAAGACATGGACGGTTCTTAATTACAACAAATTTGACTAGAACAACTGTACACTTACTATTTCTTAACATAGAACATTTACTTCGAATTTGCCTTTTACAATAAACAACTATAGCTGTGATTAGTGATATGCCAATTCCCGGGAATATTTCCGATTAGTATGGAGAATATTGCTACCTCGGGAGTATTCTCCAATTATTTTGCGGTATACGTGGCGTGGCGCAAGTAACATTTACCAGCACCTCCTGATAATGTCTAGTAGAGAAACGAAACAGTTGTCGAGACTTTTTTATTATTAGTGGTGGTGATTTGTTGTATTTGGTTGCTCGGGCGGAGGGGGGGTGGGAACATTAACTGCGTGCAAACAGCTCATTATCGCTAATAAACCTCCACGTTCTGTAGCGGATTAGCAAATAGTTATTTGTTATACAAGGTTGCAAAGTTTTATTTTACCTGCGAGTGTGGAATTGAAACACGAGCTAGCGAAAGGATTCTATATTTGAACCACGAGCGAAGCAAGTGGTTCTAAAATAGAATCCTGAGCGTAGCAAGTTTTTCAACACACGAGAAGTAAAATACATTTGTACCAGTGTGTAACACAAAACTTTTCACCTCACTGTAGCGAGAAAAGTGCAACATGCAAAACAACAGCTCATAAAAAATAGTTCTTTATTTGTACTCATTCCATCATCATCAAAACACAGTTACACACGCTCCAAGGTCAAATTATTTTCCCCACTAGTGGATAAAATGAGATTTTGCTTGGTTTTAAAGGATAAAAGACGGCTTTCCGAGGCAGTGAGGAGAAAATAATATTTTTATAGTCTAGTAACTTCTCCAATATTTGGCATACAAAACGGAATTTTTCAGGTATATTCCCGGTAACGTCACATCACTGAACTATGATCATGGCACCTAGTCTTTTAACTATGAAAATGCTGTGTAAACATACGAAGAAACTATTTTCTTAATATTTGGCTGGTGCAGTCTACTGTATTTTAATTTGAACTATGTTGATCTATGAATAATTTTTTTATAAATATTTATACCTCGATCTCTACCATATAGTTTTACAACACTACACTCAAAACCATTCCACAACTTGCAAAATATTTAACAACTAATGTCATATATTTGACAACGCGCACTGTGTTAAATAAAGTTTAAAATAGCGAACAATTTAAAATAGATTCGTGTCAAAAAATTAAGCATGTCCTAAAATTTAAAAAAGAGTGCCCTCAATATTAGGTATATACATAACACGTTCATATGCACAACGTCTATAGACGTCGCAACATAAGGTTTAACTTCGCTCAATTGGTAAGTACCTCGTGTGAACGTGCTAAAGAACGGTGGCATAAATCTATGCATGCAAACTAACAATTGAGAAATGTTACCAAGACAAATTAGTGGTTTTTAGTACATAAATAAATAAAAATTTGTCACATAAGATTTGTTACAAAGCAATTCAAGCAACATGCTTGCAATTATGTTCACAGAATTTAAGGTTTTTAAATGTAAAGTTTCTCAATCCTAATTAAGTATTATTTATACATGGGGCAAATGAGCTGATTTCTCTTTCATGATTGTATCACTACTTTTCCTCGAACGATAGTTTTCTTTGCATTCAGGTATTATAAATCGGTCGGTCGTAGTTCCGAGCGGCTGTGTAGCCGTAACTTATACGCTCGTATCACAAATGGGTCATTGTCAGATTTAGGTTCGCGTCTCTTCGGTGGACATTGCCAAAGTTAAGGGCTATAAAGCTTAATTTTTGGTTGAAATCTGAATACGCATAAACGGCGTTGCCTCTTCTATAATTCTAAACATAATAAATATAAACCCTTAACTATTGACCACAGGAAAGATAATTTTTGTTTTTGTTACTGACAATGCACGGCCGCACTGACCGGCACATTGCACGTAGAACCGATGGCTGTTGGGGCGGAAAGGTTCTCGAGTGGCGACCACGTACCGGAAGGCGCGGCGTGGGTACAAGGTGGACTGATGACCTGGTAAAGGTCGCGGGAGTCCGCTGGATGCGGGTATCGCAGGACCGGTAATTTTGGCACTCTTTGGGGGAGGCCTATGTCCAGCAGTGGACGTCTTTCGGCTGATATGATGATGACTGACAATGACCCAAATAGTTCACCTATCGTGGGATACATGTGACATTTGGCGTTGATATCACCTATTTTCTTGAGATCATAACATAAGTACACACAAATTGACAATACGCCTAGTGTTGTCCGGCCCCTTTCTCTTGCCGCTTCGTCTAAACTCGGCTATGGCACACCTCCAAGGTGAAAATTCACCCAAACACAGTTAACAGTGACACTCATCGTACCGAGGCGCCATTGACGACCCGCAAAACTAGACGAAAGGGCACGTCTCCGATAAAACGGGATACATTTGAGGTTTTCTAGCTGTACATTCAATTCAGATAGCCTGTCAGAAAGAATGTATGGTAGGCGAGCCCAGGGTAGGGTAAGGGCACCAACAAGATGGTCTGGCACCGTCAAGAAGGCAGGCCGCCAGAGTCCAGGGAGTATGAAATCCCATTACATATCCACATCATATTTAAATATACAACTTTTTTTTAATTAAAGATTAGCTAAGGAGGTTTTTGACAGTTAAGTGCCTTTAATAAAAGGGAGGTACCATAGAGGTTACACACACATTGCGGTGCACACGACTTATGGCCGCACCCTTTGGACCAGGGATCGGATACCGGTATTTTCGCGATACCTACAAAAATACCGGTATTAATACGTTCTATTTCGTTCTTTGGCTTATGATATCATTTTTGATCGGGCTGTCTAATAACACGAAAATGTTACCTAAATACAAATACGCCGGTTCTTCTTGAGGCAGAGGTTTTCTTTCCGAACCGGTGTTAGTTTATCGACATTAATAATGCCGCGTGTAATATGCCTAAATTGAAGAATAAATCACTTTGACTTTGACATTAAGAGCCTAAAATAACTCAATATATTAGACTACTACGGGGATTTTTTAAAAATCGGTTCCGACCCCTGCATTTTTGGACACAGACTATATCTGGTCGAGTTGCTCAGCAGTAAGGGAACGAGGAAGAAGAAACTGCCAAACATCGGTTTTGTTAGACAGAGGAGCTTCATTACGAAAGTACAATTTTTTCTGTGCTGTTGTGTGGTTTGGTCAGTGTCTCTGGTGCCTGTGTCCCTAGGTCTGGTTTCCCTCTGGGTTGGAAGGTCAGATGGTAGTCACTTTTATATAACTAGTGCCTGCGCCAAGTCTTGGGATTGGGTGCGGTATGGACTCCTTCAGAGTACAATCGGAAAACACTACGAGGATGATCACCTATCTTTTTGCCAATATTCCTATAGTGTTGTGTCGGTCAGTGTCTCTGGTGTCTGTGTCCGCTAGGATGATCACCTGTTTTCTTGACATCACATACTCACACTTAATGACCTGGTACAAGTCGCGGGAGTCCGCTGGATGCGAGCGCAGGACCGGCCATTGTGGCACTCTTGGGGGAAGGATTATGTCTAGCAGTGGACGTCTTTCGGCTGATAAGATGATGATGGATGGATGACACACAACGCCAATATTCCTAGTGTTGTGTCGGTCAGTGTCTGTGGTGCCTGTGCCCGCTGTGCTGCGCGGTGTGCGGCCGCGCGGCGGGGTCGGCGGCGGCGCCGGAGCCCGAGGTGGTGCTGCGCGGAGCCCGACTTTCGGGTGGACTAGAACAATGGCGCCAATATAAGCTTAGATTACATTTAGATTTATTTATTTCATAATATAAAAATACAATATAAATTACGCTAAGTCAACTTACACGACTTTATATTATGATCGTCAAATAATTAAACAAAGAATAAAAATCAAATTAAATTAAGTACAAATTATAAATGTCAACATACAAGTTAAGTCAAGAAGAGAATTATATAATTCAATAAAGTTCGTCAACATTCAAATAATAATCACAACAACTACAAATCAATAATTAATGTCAAACATATTTAATTTTCAAGTTTACGTTCACGTACGTATTGTCTGAGCAGCGAGTCGAGGCACAAAAAATGAGCCAAATTTGAAAAAACATGCATGCTGGTGCATGGTGGGGGTTGGTAGTTCTTTATACTGTGCCACTGGTCATATCGAGCCCTAAAAAGTTTCAAAAGTTTGACTCTACCTGGGTGTGGAGTCATCGTCGGTGTTCTGCAGACAGATCCACTGCGGCGCGAGTGTCTCGCCGAGCTTGGCGCAGTTAAGGGTGCCGTTGTATAGGAGCAAGTCGTCGATCAACACCTGAAGGTACATTACAAAAGTTTGACTCTACCTGGGTGTGGAGTCATCGTCGGTGTTCTGCAGACAGATCCACTGCGGCGCGAGTGTCTCGCCGAGCTTGGCGCAGTTAAGGGTGCCGTTGTATAGGAGCAAGTCGTCGATCAACACCTGAAGGTACATTACAAAATTACATGTCAAAGAAAACCGCTGTCCGCTGGATGCGGGTGGCGCAGGACCGGCCATTGTGGCACTCTTTGGGGGAGGCCCATGTCCAGCAGTGGACGTCTTTCGGCATATATGATGATGATGATGATGTCAAAGTGCCCTTGTGACCTATTTGCAGAATAATAATACATTTTGATTTTAGTCTTCAAACAGCCTCAATATGACAGTGAAACCAGTGCTGATACCCATTGAACCCTGAATTAATGTAAATGTCTTACTCCAAATTCCTTCACGCCTCTCGATGGGGTTTTTCCATAGTTCCATATTTTGATGCCATAAATTGATACCGGTGCGTCGAACACGAAGAATACCCTGTAATAGATTAGGTACACGTTTTTACTATAGATAGGTATCATTATGATACAAAGATTAAAGCCCAATCCGGTGTCTCTAGATTCCCGATTCATTGCGTAGGTATAGGTACAGTCACGGACTTTAATTGTTGAGCCATTTAGAGCGATATTTATACTGGACATTCAAAGCTTACTATGAAAACCAAAATTAATTGACACTTAGGTGTCTCAACAAAAAGTCCGTGACTGTTATGTCGTAAAGGTTATGCGTGCCGCGCGAACATAACGGTACCGTAACCGTTCTGAAATAACGGTTAGCGGTATCAGTTTTAAATGATACCGAAACCTTTATAATACCGGTATTATAAAGGTTATCGAGAAAAGTAAGCGAGTTGGAACTCTACAGAGGAAGCATTAGCTACTAAACATTTAAAGACAAAAAGATAAAACGGCAGTGCCTTTGCCGGCGGTTTGGCAACAACGCCAGGCCAAAGTCGATATATCGGTACCTTTAAAAAGCGGTTACGGTACCGGAAAAATAAAGGTACCTTTATATTTCGATTGCGAAATATAAAGGTTCCGCTACCGAAAACGCTATTTGACAACCGATATGACGTCATACCGTTAAAATAGAATACCGGTATTTTTCGGTTATGCAGCCCCTGCTACGTACCTATATTTGAAAGGCTGATTGTCTTCAGCGCCATCTATACAAATGATGCTATAACCCATGAATTTACAGCAGTAATAGACCGAGAGAGAGCGCCGTTGTTGAGCCTTCCAAATATAGATCTCTTGAATTCGGCCGCATTATGGCCGCATTACTACTTAATACCGGGAGCCAATAATGTAAAGCCAAAGCTCTGGATCAAATGGGGAAGAAAATAATTCAATAAATAAAATGCATCAGTGCTGCGTAATTGGTTGCAAGAATGAAGGGCATCATTAATTTCCTAAGGAAACGATGATACGAAAACTATGGGAAGCGGCAATACGTCGTAAAGCAAAAAAAAGCCCTCATCCACCTTTAAATAGCTATAGGATGCCATTTTAATATCACAGTACAGGTATTTTACACACGAATGATAATTAAATAAAACGATTGTAGTTTAACGCGTTTTCAGCAATTATTTGTTATTGTTTGTTAGGTAAATAAATATGACATTGTACAGTCAGCGTCAAATAGTTTGTAGCAACCAAAGTAATCAAATAGTTCGGTACACCATATATTTAGTATGGTGTACCGAACTATTTGGCCACTTTGACTGCTACAGAGTATTTGACGCTGACTGTACGTCATGGCGGTTTGTTTACGGGTTGTGTTAGTGTCGCCCCCTACGCAGAGCTTTGCGTAATGTTCCCTATTTGCTCAGGGTGATAATGCACGGCCCAATAATGTACAGCCCAATAATACGAAGCCACAAAAATTGGACGCGTATTATCGGGCCGTACATTATCAGCTCGAACAAAGGTGGCTTCCAATTATTGCACCGGACCAAGTTTGCTGCCTGTCAAAAGCGAACTCTGCCTTAGGTCGGTTAGGTTAGGGTTCACTTGTGTCCCTCAGACCGGAAATAGCCAGTCGACCCGCTGGAGACTTTTTAATGGACGCCAATTATTGGGCTGTACATTATCAGGTCGTACAAGATTGGCTTCCAATTATTGCCCCGTACCGAATTTGCTCAGGGTGATAATGCACGGCCCAATAATGTACATCATGGACGCGTATTATTGGGCTGTACATTATCATGGCTGTACATTATCGTGGCCGTACATTAACCGCCCCCCTTAATACCGTTCCGCTGTCTACCACGGTTATCACCAGACGGCGCGCGAGCTCTTACGATTTTTCTCGCAAGATCTTTTGATTAATTCGGCCTTGTTTTCACCCAACATTCGACCTCATAACTATTCCCGTTGCACTGTCTGCCTGGAGCTAGCAAGTGTGATGTTCACCTGTTGAGTGTGTGCGGCAGGATGGGCGCGAGCCACGAGTGCGCGTCGCTGGCCACGACCCCGTCCACCAGCTTGTCCGGCGTGCGCACGTCCAGCGCGCGAGAGTCCAGCACGTTGCACTGTCTGCCTGGAGCTAGCAAGTGTGATGTTCACCTGTTGAGTGTGTGCGGCAGGATGGGCGCGAGCCACGAGTGCGCGTCGCTGGCCACGACCCCGTCCACCAGCTTGTCCGGCGTGCGCACGTCCAGCGCGCGGTCCAGCACGTTCCACTGTATGCCTGGAGCTAGCAAGTGTGATGTTCACCTGTTGAGTGTGTGCGGCAGGATGGGCGCGAGCCACGAGTGCGCGTCGCTGGCCACGACCCCGTCCACCAGCTTGTCCGGCGTGCGCACGTCCAGCGCGCGAGAGTCCAGCACGTTCCACTGTCTGCCTGGAGCTAGCAAGTGTGATGTTCACCTGTTGAGTGTGTGCGGCAGGATGGGCGCGAGCCACGAGTGCGCGTCGCTGGCCACGACCCCGTCCACCAGCTTGTCCGGCGTGCGCACGTCCAGCGCGCGAGAGTCCAGCACGTTCCACTGTCTGCCTGGAGCTAGCAAGTGTGATGTTCACCTGTTGAGTGTGTGCGGCAGGATGGGCGCGAGCCACGAGTGCGCGTCGCTGGCCACGACCCCGTCCACCAGCTTGTCCGGCGTGCGCACGTCCAGCGCGCGAGAGTCCAGCACGTTCCACTGTCTGCCTGGAGCTAGCAAGTGTGATGTTCACCTGTTGAGTGTGTGCGGCAGGATGGGCGCGAGCCACGAGTGCGCGTCGCTGGCCACGACCCCGTCCACCAGCTTGTCCGGCGTGCGCACGTCCAGCGCGCGAGAGTCCAGCACGTTCCACTGTCTGCCTGGAGCTAGCAAGTGTGATGTTCACCTGTTGAGTGTGTGCGGCAGGATGGGCGCGAGCCACGAGTGCGCGTCGCTGGCCACGACCCCGTCCACCAGCTTGTCCGGCGTGCGCACGTCCAGCGCGCGAGAGTCCAGCACGTTCCACTGTCTGCCTGGAGCTAGCAAGTGTGATGTTCACCTGTTGAGTGTGTGCGGCAGGATGGGCGCGAGCCACGAGTGCGCGTCGCTGGCCACGACCCCGTCCACCAGCTTGTCCGGCGTGCGCACGTCCAGCGCGCGAGAGTCCAGCACGTTCCACTGTCTGCCTGGAGCTAGCAAGTGTGATGTTCACCTGTTGAGTGTGTGCGGCAGGATGGGCGCGAGCCACGAGTGCGCGTCGCTGGCCACGACCCCGTCCACCAGCTTCTCCGGCGTGCGCACGTCCAGCGCGCGAGAGTCCAGCACGTTCCACTGTCTGCCTGGAGCTAGCAAGTGTGATGTTCACCTGTTGAGTGTGTGCGGCAGGATGGGCGCGAGCCACGAGTGCGCGTCGCTGGCCACGACCCCGTCCACCAGCTTGTCCGGCGTGCGCACGTCCAGCGCGCGGTCCAGCACGTTCCACTGTATGCCTGGAGCTAGCAAGTGTGATGTTCACCTGTTGAGTGTGTGCGGCAGGATGGGCGCGAGCCACGAGTGCGCGTCGCTGGCCACGACCCCGTCCACCAGCTTGTCCGGCGTGCGCACGTCCAGCGCGCGAGAGTCCAGCACGTTCCACTGTCTGCCTGGAGCTAGCAAGTGTGATGTTCACCTGTTGAGTGTGTGCGGCAGGATGGGCGCGAGCCACGAGTGCGCGTCGCTGGCCACGACCCCGTCCACCAGCTTGTCCGGCGTGCGCACGTCCAGCGCGCGAGAGTCCAGCACGTTCCACTGTCTGCCTGGAGCTAGCAAGTGTGATGTTCACCTGTTGAGTGTGTGCGGCAGGATGGGCGCGAGCCACGAGTGCGCGTCGCTGGCCACGACCCCGTCCACCAGCTTGTCCGGCGTGCGCACGTCCAGCGCGCGAGAGTCCAGCACGTTCCACTGTCTGCCTGGAGCTAGCAAGTGTGATGTTCACCTGTTGAGTGTGTGCGGCAGGATGGGCGCGAGCCACGAGTGCGCGTCGCTGGCCACGACCCCGTCCACCAGCTTGTCCGGCGTGCGCACGTCCAGCGCGCGAGAGTCCAGCACGTTCCACTGTCTGCCTGGAGCTAGCAAGTGTGATGTTCACCTGTTGAGTGTGTGCGGCAGGATGGGCGCGAGCCACGAGTGCGCGTCGCTGGCCACGACCCCGTCCACCAGCTTGTCCGGCGTGCGCACGTCCAGCGCGCGAGAGTCCAGCACGTTGCACTGTCTGCCTGGAGCTAGCAAGTGTGATGTTCACCTGTTGAGTGTGTGCGGCAGGATGGGCGCGAGCCACGAGTGCGCGTCGCTGGCCACGACCCCGTCCACCAGCTTGTCCGGCGTGCGCACGTCCAGCGCGCGAGAGTCCAGCACGTTCCACTGTCTGCCTGGAGCTAGCAAGTGTGATGTTCACCTGTTGAGTGTGTGCGGCAGGATGGGCGCGAGCCACGAGTGCGCGTCGCTGGCCACGACCCCGTCCACCAGCTTGTCCGGCGTGCGCACGTCCAGCGCGCGAGAGTCCAGCACGTTCACACTCGCCGGGTGCGCGCACACATCTGTACAACACGTACCATCAAACGCATACTTGACATCTGAGAGCCTACCGCGAAAGGCTTCCAAAGTTTTCGCTCTCTGTCAGACTTGCGAGTTTGTACGTAAGTGCGACAGCGAAGGAAAACTTCGAATGCCGTTAGGGCCGAAGCCAGAGTTGAATTTAAGATAGGGCAGCCGTAGGGTTTGCAATCCGGATATCCGGATATCTGAAATATCCGGATATCCGCCAAATTTCGGATCCGGATCTGACAGGCTCTTGGATCCGGATTTTTCGGATATTACGGATCCTTAAAATACAACCATGAAAACCGAAAATACGGCTACAAAATGATGTTTTTACCGAGTCCACGTTGTAAACCGAATGGTAGATAACTCAATCTCTGTCTTTATTCGTCACTTCATCATCCCAGACCAGATTATTTTTGTTTTTAATTTATTAGTCACAAAAACTAATTAAACCTACGAACTAGTAAAATTGCCGCAATTTGATGGCGAAAGTTGGCGTTGGTTTAAATGCACTAATTCAGCGTAGGCAGAGACACAATGTAATTATATTATAAATCCAATATTACCTATAGGTACTATTATAGCTACCTACTAAAGACTTACGCCCGTATTCATAAATGTTCTACAAGCCTATTTTAACTAAAATGGCGTTAAAATTCGTTTGTCCTTATCTGTCACTTTGACATTTGTGTTCGTAAGAAAGGGACAAAGCACATTTTATTTAGCAGAGAGTTCAAATAAACCTAAATAAGTATTTAAGAAGTATATTTGACACAGGAAGTAAAAAGTAAATGCAGCAACAAGACCTACGTTTTACAATGGAAATAAATTTTCAATTTTTAGTATGATGTTCTTGACTATTAATATGATCATGTAATATAATAATCATGTTACGCTATATTCATGGCCCGTTCACCGCTTTTGCCATATTATACACAGTCTTGCCTTAATGAATGTCCCCTGCTAGACAAACACCTTTTCCCTCATCCGGCTCACATTGTCAATTTCTCCTCCTAGGCTTGATACCTAGTTACATTACACCCCTATTGAATTAACTCCGTACCTAGAGCTCATTGAAATCTATGTACGGAGTTAACTCGACCTGCTGGTTGATCACGTAACGCATTGTGCACACGTAGGGTAGATCTAAATGTCAATTTTTATATGGAAAAATGACAGTTGGATTGTCCTAGCGCGCGTTCGGAACGTTATGTTGATAGTTGTAGTTATTTAAGTGACAAATTTAAGTGAAGAAACTCTCACTTTGCCAGTTAGTTTGTAATTGTAAGTAAAAAGTTGAAAAAGTTTTAAACCCTTTATGACCTCGGGAATGCGTACCTATTTAAAATCTTTCAGGTATACGGTGGTATAACCGTTTTTTCTCAGTTTAACCTTACAATTCCTACATTATACCAAAAAAACCTTGTGGATCCGTATTATCCGAAAGATCCGGATATCCGGATCTGTTGAATTTAAATATCCGAAATATCCGGATCCGAAATATTGGCGGATCTTGCAAACCCTAGGC
The DNA here is from genome assembly GCA_963854355.1 of Epinotia brunnichana. NCBI lineage: Eukaryota > Metazoa > Arthropoda > Insecta > Lepidoptera > Tortricidae > Epinotia > Epinotia brunnichana. The sequence continues at coordinate 7,191,979 of OY977953.1, read as the reverse complement.
AGCCGTAATCAAATTGATTCTATATATTATGTTTCTCTGGGTGTAAACGGCCCGCCTGATGGCAAGTGATCACCGTCGCCCTTTAAAAATGTATACTCTCCTTTCTTGAAGATCCCCATACTTTCCCTCGGAAAACCTCAGCAAGGAGCTCGTATAGTTGCCTATCTTGCATACTCTCAATATTGATTGAGACCCTACATTGGTTTTTGAACCTTGATCTTACTTGATGCCAAAGCGCTATTGCTTCCCTCATCTCCTTTCCTTTAGGTCTAGCCTTTCTTCTATTTTCGAAGGTAAGATGGCAGTTACTTACGAAAAACTAATGCCAGGGCTTCTCCGGATTGCAAACCGGGATAACGTTGAGATGAAGAGACGAATGTCGTTTTCAACTACTCGTACAACAGCTTTTATTCAAAGGTAGGTACGATCGGCCAAGGAAGTGGTCTAACAGTTTTGACAAAAGTTTCTGTGAGATCTAACTGTCGCTAAGGTTACTGTCATAATACTATTGCAAGTGGAAATCGACCCTGTTGTTTCATGACGTTCAAATGAACCTCGACCGTTTTTGGCCGACTGTACTCGATATCAATTATTTGACAAAGCAAATCAAACAATCTAAGAAAAAGGTAAGCTTACTAGTCTCAGTAACAGGTAAGAGGTTCCCCATAGGATCGTACAGCTCGACCCCCGTGAGCCCCACATAGTACGGGTCGCCCCACGTGGAGAATATGCTGATCTGCAGGACGAAGCCCGTCGGCGCGCCGAGGTCTGTGCCACCGCCGTATGGCTCCGCGTACTCCAGCTCTTTCGGATTTTCTGTTCTAATTTCGGAAAAGATTTGGGTGAGAGAAAAGTGGACGTTTTCCCGTTGGTGGCAGAAGGGCACTTTTTGCTTAGCCTATCAAAAAGCGTGTTTGCTCAAAAACGGGCATTGTCGATGTTGGAGTTAAGACTGCTAGGCTCAAATGGGACTGGGCTGGTCACGTTTGCCATATGCACCCACAGAGTTGGGCTAAAATAGCTACAGAATGGGTGCCACACGATGGGCAACGGCGCCGTGGTCGGCCGAAGAGGAGATGGCGGGATGGACTGGACGTCTTTCAAAGCGACTGGCCAGAATTGGCTTTAAATCGGGATAGTTGGAAATCTAGAGGGAAGGCCTTTGCCCAGCAGTGGGACACAACATAGGCTAAGCAAAAAAAAAAAAAGTAGGGCACTTGGGTACATTATTTTGAGTTTGATCCATTTGTAAGTAAGTATGAGTAACGGACACGTTTAAACATATATTTATAAGGAATCATACCTTACGACACCAGCTCACGTCCTTACAACATGAACTGCGTAGGTACTTATGTCAGGATATAGTAGCAAGAGGTGAAAGAAAAGGAATCGTGAAACTAAGATTAAAAGGATAAGCATTAAGGAAAAGTGAAACGATACGCCAATTCTATAGAATACAAATCTGGAAAGATAGAGGGAAAATAAAACGTCAATAAGAAACGTCTTCGATAGGGGAAGGACATCCAGATTCCAGAAAGATGAGATACATAGGCCTGCCGGTAAGATAGGCATTTTCTTTGCTATACGTATGTATTGGTCTTGACAATATGTCGGGAATAAGTATACGAGGTTTAAATTTTTATTCTTAGTCTTCACTCGTCATTCCTTACTGGTCATCAGCCTGAAGTTCCAACTGCTGCACGTAGTCGTAGCAAGTGTCACCAGGAGCTCGCCTGAGCAACAGAGGTCGGCTCTGCAATGGCATGCCGTCTAAGGAGATGCGGCAATGCTTGGCGCCGATGTACGACAAATCCACATTGGCGTTATAGTTCCAGATGCGAATACCTGGAATAGTTGTTGTTATTATTTGAAAACTTATTCAGTGCTTTGGAGTTGTATTAGGCGTTAACAATATATTACGCCTACTGTTGCTGAATGCACAATTATTGGGAACAAGAGTCCTGATGACCCGGTGATGTCAGGTCTACTGGAATTGGCTAAACTGGTCCCCAAAAGTCAACTCCCATTTTATGTCGTTTTTATTGCCCACCGACTTTGGGCAATTCTCGGAGCGTTTTCCTGTTGATTTTTGTTGTATTTCTGGTTATTTGGTAGGGGTCAGGGACCACTATCTAATGACCAGAAATGCAACGAAAAACTACAGCGTCTTCGTCGAAAATTCTGACATGGAGGGGAGGGCGGTTGAAACGCTCTGAAAATTAACCTTAAGTATAAACAAAACATCGCACGTAGAACCGATGACCATTGGGGCGGAAAGATTCCTGCGTGGTGACCACGTACCGGAAGGCGCAGCGTGGCTACCCACTTTCACAAGGTGGACTGATGACCTGGTAAAGGTCGCGGGAGTCCGCTGGATGTGGATGGCGCAGGACCGGTCATTGTGGCACTCTTAGGAGGAGGCCTATGTCCAGCAGTGGACGTCTTTCGGCTGATATGATGATAAACAAAACACTTAACGCAAGAAAAGAACAATCCAGTAAGAATCAATACAAATCCAACTCACACGTAATCTCACTAGTCTCAGGCAACTCCATAACGATGTGGCAGAACATGTTCCCCGATACAAAGTTGGTGCACCACATGTCTTCAAAGTCCGTGGAGATGTTCCTTCCGTTGAAGAGGCTCTTGCAGTCGAGCAGCTTGGAGGGGTCGAGGCGGTCCTCGGAGATGTGGGACGTGTAGGCGTAGGCGCGGTGGACGCGGATGGTGGAGTTGTAGCAGAGGACCTCGATTCCTTGGGTTGGGAAATAAGAGACAGATTTTAATGCACAAGTCAGTAGCGGACTAATCCCGGGGCAGCAAACTTGAATGAGACACCCAACCCAATGTTTGCTTTTTCAAGACTGTAGTGTCCCAATGGTGGGCAAAGGCCTCCCTTCTCGATTTCCACTTATCCTGGCTCGGAGGTATATCTGGCCAATCGTTGCGAAAAGCATCCAAGTACTGATGTGCCGACGGAAAGTTTCCTATATTGCGAAATGTTTCTGCAATTTAACATAGGAAAATTTTGGAAATTTTCCTCATTTTTGTATGGGAACTTTCCATTTCCAACATAGCAATTTACATACTGAGAAGCATAAGACTGTTACTCTTATACATACAGGGTGACTGGTAATTCGACCTTTTCCTTAAAAGGGGTTATATTAGAGCTAATTTGCAACAATTTATGTCCAGTCAACCAGCGGGGCTAGCACAACTGACACAACAAGCGCGACGCGAGTCGAGAGAATCCACCCGCCTCTTTCTAATTTGCACAATACGAGTAAGACAGGAGTCGCTGAGTCGCGCGCGATACGACTTAGCAGCAAGTTGTGCTAGACGTACAGGGGTCGAAACTCGCTGGTTTCCGAGATATTCGAGTTTTTAGTTTGTATGAAAAAAATTAAGCTGGTGATTGTGACAAAAGTACTTCCATTTGGATGGTAAAAAAACATTTTTGTCACAATCAGCACTTTAAGGCTGCAAGGCGATTTTTTTTCAAACAAACTAAAAACTCGAAAAATTAAAAAAAAATCGTGTTTTGACCCCTGGTTGACTGGACATAAATTATTGCAAATTAGCTCTAGTATAACCCCTTTCAAGGAATAGGTCGAATTACCAGTCACCCTGTAGTGTATAAGAGTAAATTTTTTATGCTGCTCAGTACGTAAATTTCCTTAATTCCTTGTGAAACTTTCTAGAAATTTCTGGGAACTTTTACAACTTTTTGGAAATTTTCCTCAATTTGCACATCACTACATCCAGGTCATCTCGCTATCTCCCCCAGGCCCACCACACTTTTTTTTAAGCATTTGGAGGTCCCCCGTGACCAGATGCCCGTGGAGGGATGTTCGCTCCCCGTTAGGCCACCTCTGGCAAAATAATATGACAAAAATCTTAATTCTCTAACTTCATTTTTAGGGTCAACAGCCGATATGAGACCAATGAAGGTTATAGTTATAACTGTCATAGGTGCCTCGTGGAACAGGGAAAAGGAATATGGTCAAACTCATATGCGTACAACAGGACTGGAGCCAAAAATTGGCCCTTGGGGTATGATCAAATATTTGGAACTTTCAAAAATGTCTCAAGCTGACTAAACAGTTTCTATAAATAAATGATGATTCATTGTTTCCTTTAAACAATTCTGTTTAGCCACCTGTCAGTCCAATGAGATTCCTCTGTCCCCACGTCGACATGAGCGTTATCTTAATCTTCTTGGCCACGTATTTGGTCTCCTTCGGCTCCTCCCACAAGTGGTCCCGGACCGGACTGAGTCCGTCCCGACCGTCTGCCGTCGGAGGCCGCATGTCGGCCGGGATCTCGCTCGGCTCGTCCCGCATGAGAGCTTGGAAGTTGCGGTCGTTCACCATTATGGCTTCGAGGATTGCTGGTTCTTTTGTGAAGAGGATTGTCTGGAAATGGAATCTGTGATAGGTATATGGCGAAAAACTAAAGAATGAAGCTCAAATTGTAATTGTGATTGCCATCACGCCATATGACATTGGGCCCAGTATTAAGGAACACAGGTTGTCAAAGTGATACCAGTTTGCTCATTGCTTTGATATAAGTGGCCAGACATAGGGCACCTCCGAGGTTAGTTGAATCGATATTTTATAGAAAATTACAACAACGTTTGAGGCGTCTACCTGAACTCAACAATAGACCACGAGATTGATAGCATGGAATACTTATTCATCATATAATCTACAGTCTGGAAACATTAGTTCATAGATGCTTACGTCTCCGAATGTAGGCAGAAGGCCTTTGAGCTCGCCGCTGGCGCGGGCGACTTCGCCGTGGAATATGACGCGGTCGTCTAGCTTGATCTGGACCAGCCGGATGCCTCGCGACGAGTATATGCGGGACTTGTTGTAGTTCTGCAAAGGACAATAATTGAGTAAGTGTGTCAATATGCTACAACAGGAAGTAGAAAGCAGTTTTTTTTTCAAAAATGGAGTTCTCTCACCCAAATCCTGAGCAAAGCAATAGTAACACAGTTGGCCAGCAGCAGACTAAGCCCCACGGGCGCGTTCCTTGGCGTGGGAGTCGTCCAGCAGTGGCGGTCGTCTCTAGTCCGCACCACGCCATCCGCTATGGCTGCGGCCCGTCCGTGCTTGGTGTGGTCGCCTGTTTCACAATCCGTCCACACCTGGGGACAATACCTCTTTGGTGCAGGCCGCAAAATTGTACGTCCTAAAGTCTACTTTACCGGTACATTTGACGCGCCTTTATCAATAAACCAAGTGTCAAGTGATTTGCTAAGGAAAGGTACTCGATTGACAAATTACGATCTGGGTGTCTCCAGGCAAGCAGGATACGTCATTAACTGAACCAGTGAGCTACATATTTGATCCTGTTGTCACTTTTCATCAGCTGGGATTAGTGCCAAATGGCTGGTCAGTTAAGCTGGTAAAGCAGGCAAAATTAATTAGGTACGATAAAAATCTTATAAAAATTCTAATCTAAACATACCTTTTCGATTGGCACCAGTTGACCGTCAGAATTGAACAGCTCTATCCCATTCAAACCGACCAAGTATTTGTCACCCCAGTTGGAGTATATCTTCATTTCCAAGAGCCTCCCTTCAGGCAGTTCCGGTATCACAAACTCGCTCTTCAACCATTCTTTTGTGCTCTTAGCGTCTGCATTCCTTGAACCTGAGACAGAACTTAGGGACGCAGGCTTTTTCGGTGGATTGGCAGTGAGACTCGCGTACTTTTTGAGTGAGTTGGTGTGAATGCTTGACGAAGAATCGTTTCGCATTCTTTGGCCTGTAATGGTGTCCTGATGTCCTGCAATATCAATTTGAAGATATATGACCGTGTGACTAGAGCTTATGTCTGAAAACTTTTATTTAATATCGTAGATATACTTTATTTATAAAATGCCTCTCTACTGCTGACTAGCCAGAATGATTGCGCTTGAAAGCTTTTATTCCTTACCATAGCAAGTATATATAACTTACCATAATAAGTATTAAGTGCGAGAAGGACGAATGCATCATTCAGGACACAAACGCGATCGTGATAATTAGTCAGGAAAGGGAGAAAATAGGTGGATGGAAGGATGGAACAAATTTTTGGCGTGCAATTTGAGAAAAGTACGTGTGCAGGGTCCATTTCAATGAAGATATTTATTTATGTATTTTTACAGTGCGTTTATTTCGCAAAAGACTAGATATAATTGAAAATATTTAATGCGTAACGGACGATCGTATATCGTGCCGTATATCGAGTCGAATGAGAGCGGAGATCTAGCTCGGAGAGGGGCCGATGGTGTCATGTGGACGCGTGGCGCTAGATGTCGCGAGTAGGTGCGCGAACAGTACGTTTGAAGAAATATGCTGAAAGCGACTTTGGGTTGGTTACAATCTAGAAAGTTTATCTGGTTGTCGCTGTACAGTCAGCGTCATATAGTTAGTAGCAGCCAAGGTAGCCAAATATTTCGGTACACGACTTTATTACTGTAAGAATAAGGATGTGTTACGAAATATTTGGCAACTCTGCACACACTACCGTAAAACGGGGAAAATAGGAATCGCGGGGTATATTGGAATAAAAGTCTGCTTTTCTAAACCGGTCTGTTATAAGTTCCATTACAACCAGACAGGAGGTCAACTTATTAATTTCTGAACGAACATGGTATTTTTTGCTACTGGCTACACTGAGCATTTAAATCAGCCAATGGCGTTTCAGTAAGAAAAACACATTTAAAGTCAGGGTAGTCGTCAACACGTGTGCATGGTGCGTTTTAACTTCAAGTTTTAAGTAAGTAATATTGTGAAAAGTGTTGAAATTTGTGTAATATCGATCATAATAGTGTATTGTGGTTTATATAAATCAAAAAGTAAGTAAATAATTGTAATATTTCATTACAAATCTTAGTTTTTCGATATTCACTCGTTTTTAGGTTATTTTTTAAATTATAGGAACGGTGAAGGGGGAAATTGGCACGTCAACAGGTCTAATTGGAACAACGTGGGGGTTATTTGGTTTGTTAATGGGGAAAATTGGCATTGTCTAATAGGGTTGTCCAAAATTAAAATCTTAGTAAATTTAAGGAAATTTTATTTAGGTACCTACTAGATCTCACAAAGATTTTTTAATTTAGTGCCTATTGTAAAGATTTTCCGAGACTAGTTTTGAAGGTATCTGATGATGATGATGATGATGGTAGGTACCTATCTAGCTTTGAATAGATTGAGTGACAACCCTAGTGAATTCCAATTAACCCCGTCAGGGGTAAATTGGAATCCGATAGGGTTTTTGTAAAATATATCAAAATATGGCAATAAGTCGGGAATTTAAGGCTACTCAGCATCTAAAAGAGCTTACCATACATGTTTATGTAGTACTATAAAATACTCTATGACTTACGGAAGATGGTTAAAATTCCAGTTGAATGTGAATATTGGACCTATTTACCCCGTTTTACGGTACCCACACACAGACGGTTCTAATACTCACTAGTCCCTAGTATGACGTCATTAAAGTCGTGATCTTCGCGGCGGTGGCGCGGTGTGACGTAGTGTGGCAGCAGATCGGAGAGGAAGTCGTTGGACGAACCGTTCTCTTCCCAGTCCAACAGATTGGTGCGAGCGTATTTGCGCCGGCCATTGACGGAGTAGCCTATAGGATACATGTAACATACACGATAAGCTTGGAGGATCAGTGATGAAAAATAATGAAATACAAAATTGTGGTGGTACTCGTAGGAACTATTTTTAATTTAAATTCATGGTACAGTCAACATCAAAAGTAGCTACTAAATAATACTAAAAATAAAACTAGCAATCGAAGACGTCAAAAGTTCTTATTCCCTTTTAATAACGACTTTGGACGTATTCGTTTGCGTAGCTACTTTTGATGCTGACTGTACCTAAATCGGATGAAGTAAGTTGACATAGGTAGTCGCGCATTGGGGCGCTATGTCGGGTAACCTCCTCGAGTGTCTGGACTCTAACCGATTCCTCTTGATTCGGTTGATCCGCAGGAATGGGTAGTGTCTTGGCCGGTGCGTCCTGGAGACAACGGCAAGTGATAATTTAGTGAACCCTAAGTTATCGCTTGCTGCTGTTACCAATAACCCGACACGGGGGGGTCGGGGGGTTCCGCCCAGGGAATCGCAAGATGCCCCAGGTGCGGCTTGAGGGAGAGGCCATTGCCGTTTGCCTCTATAATAAATAACGGACCCGGAACCCTGACAAATCCTCTGCTATCAGAGGATTCATGTTAGGCGCGGGAGCTGCGACCGTCAGGCCGGGGCCGAGTTGTGGCTGCGAGGGAGAAACCCTCTGTAAAAAGTTACAAGGGGACCTGAGAGGGTGAATCCGAGGCCTATCACCCTCTCCTGGCGTAGAGGTCCTTTTGTCGGGTCGGGAAGCGTGTGGTGTCGCCCTGCACGCTTACGACGGGAGGGGGGGCTTTTGCCTCAGTAGTGAGGGCAGCTGCGGCTGTTGCCGAGGGGCGTCGTGGTGAAATGTTCGCGATCCCATGACGCCCCTACTACACGGCAGAAAAAAAAAAGGTAGTCGCGCATTATAATTTCTGGGAAAATTTACAAATATTAACGCTAACGCCTGGTCCCGTGCCCTGTGTGTCTGAAGCTAGACAGTTGGATCAAGATAATTTTATCTAGAGTACTATAGCAGGCTCTGAAGCTCCGCCAGAGTTTTACAAATAACGCAGGCAAATTCGCATTCAATTGTTTTTTTTATCGGATGATTTCAAATATTAGCTCCGCAGCACTAAATTACAAACTATGACTCTTTATAATGATATATCGATCGGTAATAGCTTAAGTACTATAATAGTAGTTTATGCAATCGTTATATAATGTATGCTTTTTAAATATAAAAAAGCTAATTATATAACTATTGTATACAATACTTTTTTCTACGAGACAACGGAAATAATAATTTATTAAACAAACTTGGTATCTATTGAAAATCGCCGTGCTGAAATGAAGCGCTAGCAGCTTAGTATATTTGCGCGATGATGTCTTCACAGTTATCTTATACAGCTCCTGGATTCATAAGATGACTGCTGGCGGTTATCTTATGGAACCACGAGCTCCGTCACCAGCTGGTAGAGCTCCAGGATTAAAAAGTATGTGATCTTAGTTTCGTGTACGAAATCTTAATTCAAAGATTAAAGTCGACGAGTAGAAAAATTACCTTTACTGTATCGCACGGTGCCTGCAGAATGGGCCAGCGGTTGCATTTGAGGTTTGGTCAGCAAATCCATCGTGGTGTCTAAAGAGGTCCTTCTTGCCAACCTGTTGTTGAAAAGGTTGAAAATTTTAAAAACTCTGCAAAAGGATTTTGATCGAGACGACTAACTCTTTGCTGGGGATAGTTTTTCGGGAAAGGGGTGGTCGGCAACGAAACATATGTGACTAACCTGGAGCCAAAAGCGGTACCTACCTAACTAAGCTACGCCGCCGCTGTTAAGGATAAGACTGTAAGGATTTATTGTATACAAACAAGCCATATTTTCTCTTCGGTTCTTACCTGTGATTCGAAGACTTGCCATTACCATAGTTCAGCTTAGACTTGTCAAGTGTAGAAGGCGATTCGTTGCTGTTTTTGATGTGCGTCTCTTTCATCTCCCTGCGACGAGTGAAATGGTTAATGTGGAAATTGATACCCTCGCGAAAATGGTCATCAGGCTGTAGATGCACATGCGAAAGTTAATAAAATGTATCGTTAGCATATATGGAAGGGGCCTTAGCCCGTTTGGAGCTTACGACATTTCTACGCCGTGAATTTGCATTTGTATTACATCAGAATTCTTCAATTTTTTTTTATTGCGCGGTCCCTTAGTAGGTACATGAAAATAATTATTAAGTACCAATCAATTCGATATTATTTTTGTTTTGAAACTTTAAAAATACGAGTAAGTAGGTAGCGGTTACCTATTAACTAGTGCAATTACAAGGGCAAAGAAAATGTTAACCTTAGATCAAATAAAATAAAACTACTCTTCCTTCATCATATGTAAGTTACCCTGGAGAACTTTTCGGTTTCGCTCTATGAAAACACAACAATATATCGATATCAGCCATATTTTTACACCATAAAATAGGTTGGGTAATTTGACTAAATATTCATTAATAATCCACCTATATTTAATACCGCAACGGTAAAAAATAATGAAAAGTAATCTTTATAAATTCCGTAAAAATCAGGCGAAAATGGTATAAACTTTCTTTACTTTATAATTGACTACATCTTTAATATACGTTCTTTGGGATATGCGCATAATCCACATATTTTTGTTAATGAATAAAACTTTCTATAGGCCAGATGAAATTCAATATTATCTCAAGGTCGTAAATATTTAATTAAAATGCTTTTATTTCCTGATGCATATATTTTTGGATTCAGGTAGTAAGTCATCAAATTTGTGTACTCAAACATGTTTTCATTGTAAAAATACTAATAGCATTTTTGCTTGCGGGTTAATTTTTTTTCCATACTTCCGGTCCATAGAATTATTGACTTCCATAGTAAAAGTTTTTTAAAATAACATATAAAAGCCGTAAACAAATAATTAGCCTGATATTGAATTATTTCCAAAAAAACCGTAATTTTTTCAGGGTAAGTAGGTAACTGTAAGTAGGTATTCACCGCGGACGACCAATATAATTGGTCGCCATCAATTTAATTTAATCATCATATGACCCCGAATGTGGGTGGTCAATGATAACTTGATAAGATAATGTTATCATTATCAAATAAGATTAACCCATCTACGTAGATATATATATTATATCCCAATCAATCTGCTAATATCGTGTGTAGGTATTTAGTGGTCATTAACTACCAATAAGTATACCTACTGTATTGAACTTAGTAGTACCTGTACCTACCTATATTTGGGAGAACACTATAGGTACTAAATGTGAACGAGATTATTAAAACTGACCCTCTGCGATGCATGTTTATATTATATTTTCCTACTAGACAAATTAACTACTTATATCAATAATATAAAAGGGTAAATGCCACGTTAAAAGATATGTTATCACAAGACTGTGTACACTAGCCGTTAGCCCCAGCTTTACCTTGAAACGCGGAAGTAGACCATTGTACTAAATTCACTTTATTGAACGCAAGCAAACCCAATACAAACACGGGGTCATTAATCATCCGTTCTATACAAATCATCACAAGACGCACTTACTTGGTAATGTCATCCAGCCAAAATGGTATTTCCCCGTCCTTGTCCGAATATCCAAACGTATCCATCCCTTGGTGCTCCTGTGCCATTCTTCAGCCATCAGAAAAAAGAAAAACTAACCCTCCGTATTCAACTAGAGAAAACTCAGTAAACACATTACATATATTCTAAAATTCACGTTATAAACAACGCAACAATAAAGTTACCGAAATAATTGATTACATAAGGAAAATTGTTGTTAATAATTTATTATCATCGTTCACACTTGCCACTTTTGAAACATATTTTGCCGCTGTTTGTTTGACCTTGGTTGCTATAGTAACGATTTTTTTTAATGGACGAACTAAGTCAGGCTATGAAAATTTATATTCTCTTTGATGAAAAGTATGAAATATATTCGCCATTAGAATATGTTTGACAATAGTAATTATTCCCGAATACAAGAAAAACAAGAAAAGAGTGGTTTATATCCCCTAATGTCTCAATAAAATATTTGTTTCTAACCAAATAGTGACTAGATTTATTTTTCAACATGCGTTTTGCATTTGTTTTGTCAGTTTCTAAACGAGTCCCTACTGTCACTGTCAGTTCTACACGTTCACTTCCGTGAATAAAACATTGTTCCATCTCTTTCAGTCAAACGACGACACGATTGTGTAGAAAGAGAAAGGAGAATAAAGAATTTGCCTTCATTACTTTGTCAATTCGAGGTGAAACGTCAACGTGCGGCTGCGGGCTGCGGCTACTAACCTATAAAAAACGAATACCGATGCTTACAATTTTGACTAAGGTCTTGGATATTACAATTCTAGTGCATCTAAAATGTCCCAGGCTGATCAAAACAAACTAGAGGAGCGAACTCGTAGAGCTGAAAAGGAGACGAAAGAAATAGAAGATGAAATAGAAAAACTCGCAAAAGGCGACCTTAGTTACGTAGGAGATCCAAGGCTTGATAAACTGCTGTCTGAAAATGAGAAGCTCAAGCATCGCCTTGCCATATTGGACAACGCTATCAAAGCAGAGGGCTCCGGGGCTGGCAAATCGACTACTAAAGCACCCAGGAAGAGACCCCCACTAATCACTGATGTCAATTCCATAGAAGGCACCATATGTGTCTTAGATGAGCTGAAAAATGTATTCGAAACAGCAATTACGTCTGCCTATCCTGATCTCGCAGACCCGCCGGTGGTAATTACTCTGTCCGGTAACAATCCGAAGTTTGGAGACTACCAATGTAATTCCGCCATGCCTATATCCCAGTTGCTCAAAGGCAAGAACATAAAAAGTAATCCTAGGGAAGTAGCTAACAATATCTTGAACAAAACTCCAACATCACCAATCATAGAACGCATTGAAGTAGCTGGAGCTGGTTTTCTAAATATATACCTTAACAAGAAAGTAGCAGAGCATGTTTTGACTTGTATTCTTCGGTATGGTGTGAAACCGCCACCAGTGAAGAGGGAGAGGATTGTTGTAGATTTCTCATCGCCGAACATAGCTAAGGAGATGCATGTAGGCCACCTGAGATCTACTATCATTGGAGATAGTATTTGCAGGGTACTTGAATTTTTAAACCATGATGTTCTCCGTATTAACCACCTTGGAGATTGGGGCACGCAGTTTGGCATGCTGATTGCTCATTTACAAGACAAGTTCCCTAACTTTAAAACAGAATCACCACCTATTTCGGATTTGCAAGCATTTTACAAAGAATCTAAGAAGCGATTTGATGAGGATGAAGTATTTAAGAAACGGGCTTACTCTAGTGTTGTTCAGCTGCAGTCTGGCCAGCAAGATTACATTGCTGCTTGGAAACTGATCTGTGAAGTATCTCGCCGAGAATTCCAGAAAATATATGATCGGCTTGATATTAGTATTATTGACCGAGGGGAGTCATTCTACCACTCCAGAATGAACATTGTTGTGGAAGAATTAAAGCAGAAACACCTATTAGAAGAAGATGAAGGAAGGCTGATCATGTGGGGAAGTGAAAATCGTGAAGGAATACCTTTGACAATTGTGAAATCTGACGGTGGTTATACTTACGATACATCTGACATGGCCACTATAAAGCAGAGGGTAGAAGAAGAGAAAGGAGATCGGTTCATTTATGTCACTGATGTGGGCCAGTATGGTCATTTTTTTATCATAGACGCATGCGCGCGGCGTGCTGGCATCTTGAAAAATGGCCTTAAAGTTGAGCATGTGGGCTTTGGTGTTGTGCTAGGTGAAGATAAGAAGAAATTCAAAACCAGATCCGGTGATACCATCAAACTTATTGAGCTTCTAGATGAGGGCTTGAACCGATCTCTGGATAAGCTTATAGAGAAAGAACGGGATAAAGTATTAAGCCCTGAGGAGTTGAAGCAGGCGCAGGAGGCTGTAGCGTATGGGTGCATTAAGTATGCTGATCTATCTCACAACAGAAGTAATGATTACATATTTTCATTTGATAAAATGTTGGATGATAAGGGCAACACTGCCGTCTATTTGCTCTATGCTCTCACTCGCATCAGATCCATAGCCCGCACCGCTCAAGTCTCGATTGAGAGTTTGCTGACTGAAGTTGAAAAGTCAGGTTTCAAACTAACCCACGAATCTGAGTTAAAACTTGGTAAAGTACTTCTCCGGTTCCCTGAAGTAATTCTCAAGGTGTCCAATGACTTGTATTTACATACTCTTTGCGAATACTTGTATGACATATCATCAGCATTTACTGAATTCTATGACAAATGCTACTGTGTCGAGAAGGACAAAGATGGAAAAATTGTTAAGATAATTTATGACAGATTGATGCTTTGTGAAGTCACTGCTAGGATCATGGAAAAGAGTTTGGATATCCTGGGTATTAAAACGGTATCTAAAATGTAAGGCTAAGGACCGATTTGTATGTATTTATTGAGTGAAGTTTCTGGCGGGCCTGCACAACTTACTGCCAAGTCACGACGCGTGCGACTCTGTGACTCCTGTCTCATTCACACTATGCAAATTAGAAAGAGGTAGATTTTCTCAGTTGTGCTATCACTGCTAGCCCCGCTGCAATATTAGAAATATCACAATATTTTAATTACTTATTTGTGTACCATTTGTACGTTACGTTTTAAGTAAAATAAAACATCAAAACCATTGTAAACTTTTATTGAGTTCCCAAAAACCTCTACAAAACTATACCAGGGTCTTATCAAAGGTAACATTCATGGAATAACTTGCTACAACTAGGTTAGAAAATTATTCACTGGGAGACTTCTACATCCAATGTATTATACGGAATATGCACCCTTACGTACTACAATTTGATACCATACATCAAACACTTCACATTAAGTTACAGAACTTACAGAATACCTATTTCCTAAAACATATCAAAACGGCTTTATTTGTAAAAGTATTCGATTAGGAAACAATTACATCAAACTCTTCTTAAAAATACCATCATAAGTGACTGACAGTGTCACCCAAAGGGGATCAGGAATGCTGGAAGTGGGGCATATTCTGCATGTGGCAGTTGACAGTATAGGCGGAAGCCCACTGCGGACCACAGCTACGCTACGCATGTTTTTTTTTATTGCATTGTATTAAAATGAAGATAACACTCCCACCGATGCCATTATTCTTCGTGAGTCCACAAATAGCTCTCATCTGTTCGTAGCAGTAGTAGGGCTTCAAGAATAAGAAAAATAATATTTTTATAATATTACTTCCGCCTTGATACATACAAACTATAACATATTTCATTTCATTCTCCTGTTTACTGCCACGAAAATGAATAGGAGCCGGTGTATATACCGGAAACACATTGTACTATTATTAAATAATTAAAGTTGTAAATTATAATAAAATACGAAATTGAGTTGGATACCATCTTTACTAAAAGGAGAATGGAATTGCTTGAAATGTAGGTATATTGTATAATTAATTACCTAATATTACTATTAGGCAAATTAATACGCGTTTAGTGCGTTTACTAAAATAAGGCAGGCATTCAATATTTTATGGGAAGACTTTGCAAACATTTATACTACAAAGTGTCAATATACTATGTTTACATTTTTGGAGGAAACATGAATTTTAATTTGCTATAGAGGTTGGAATAGCAAAATGCTATTATCTAAAACCATGCTTCAATAAATTATTATATTAAACGTAACTTAAATTACTTAATACCTTATTCTCAACCGATAAGGTCCTTTTTTCCATGGTAGAATAAAGCAAGGTAAGTCATTCCGGTGACAGCTCGTGACGTCAGAGTATTTTGCCTACGTCATCAGCATCTTTAAAATGGCGGACTGTCAGTGTGTTGCCACTGTGTGAAAGTAAATTGCATTACTTCACTTACTTGCTTTCAATCAATATTTACGTTGAACTATAATCGTATACAGTTGTCTTTACACCCCAAACAAATAACACAAACAAGGTAACATTTTTTTAATTATATTAATCATGCATCAACAAAACTCCTTGTTTGTATGGAAGATGTCAGTCAATTGCAACGTTTGTGTCCCAAGTTTGCACAATGGCAACATTTGTGTGACGGGAATTACTTGCCTTGTTTTATTCTATCATGCGTTTTTATATGAAAGCTTTATATAATGAGTCCAAAGGAATTATAAATATACATAATATTTTATTTATTCACTACTTAGTTATTTAAACCCCAGTACTATTATTTACTACAGACTGTTACGATTAAAAAATTAGAAAATATTGGTAGGTATTTTATATCATATAATAAATGTCAGTTGATTACACCCTTATCTACAATGGAAGAAAATGAAAACTACTTTTCTTACTAACAATACTTTGCACTGTTTAGGTAACTAGGAACCTGTGACCTTAAAATCAAAAGGTTTAAACTGCCACGTTTCATATGAATATCAACTCTACAGCTTACATCATATGATTTAAATTAGAACTTCACGAAGCAGTTGGAACCTTTTTACACTGCGATCACGAGATGCAAATAGTAAACTCACGTGTTATTTTTATATTACCCATTACCACTACAAAACATACGGGGAACCATCCAATAGGTAATTAAAATTGCTACTTAATTAATTCACGATTATAATTTAGGATAGCGAATCCGTAAAACGAATACCAATAAGTGGTACAATCATTTTTCTTTACAATTTTGTGGTTTAAACAGTAATTCGTATTTTAATACCAGATTACCCTGTTATAACCTTGAATAACCGGCAATACTCGTACATATAGGTTTATATTTTTAATTATCGAACTATAATAAAATATGAATGGCATTAACATAAAAAATATATAATGTGTCGACATATCAACAGTTTACTTACTTCGTATTCAACCTCGTATTTATAAAGCCATATCATTGTAAAGGCAACCTACACTGTACGTAATAAAGTTCACATTTGAACACAAGGTCGATATATAGATACGAAGTAGCGGAATTAACAAATCGATATGTAAACATTTGAAACATTGTGTCCAATGTTACAACCATAACAATAATACGAACGACCTCAATGAATACTAGACCAGATGCCCAGCAAACAACTACCTCACCTGGATGATGATTTGATATAAAGACATTGAGGTCGTTGTAGATATACATATAGATAATTCTACATTTTATCGCCCAAACCAAACATTACGTAAATCAATTCAGACCGTATCTTACATTCTTCTCTTTTACACTACTACTTAATTAGTGAAAAGGATACATTTCGAGACAAACATCATGTCAAATGCTGATTGCACATACTCATTCTCATTACACACCATTAATAAATCATAAGTTACTGTCATGATCGAAATCACTATATTTTAGTTCATTACACATTGCCAATTAAACTCTATATAACGTAGAGTAATAAAAAAATAAAAATATGACCTGTATAAACTCAATATATGTATAAATCACAGTTTCAATCAATTTGCGAATTATTGCAGCAAATTATATGACTAGATATTACTGTAGATTTTTCTTGATATTAACGTCAAACCCTCCAACTTTGCACTGGGGTGTAATTTTGCCCACCGAAAATCATGTGTCAAATTTGCCTGTTTTACGGTACTGATTTAAGGTTCGATAAATATATATTAACCCTGAACCGTCGAACGTCAAAAGTTACTAATAATTAATAATTTTCAACAGTATCATAAAAAATCAAGGTGACATGTTTCGTTGGCGGTTGAAGGGTTAAATAACGTTTCTAACCGTTCAGTTTCGGCTTTTGGGACATTTAGAGGGAGCTAGGGCAAAGTTGAACAGTTTGACGGTATGCACATCGAATGCTAAAGGGTTTAGGGTTACATATATCAATATGAGATCGCTCTGATTTAATTGTATGTTAGTGAACATTTGAAGATATATGTTAGTTGCATTATTTTGTATTCGATAACATTAAAATGGCGGCGTCAGTTTTTGTATTGCAACACATTTCTTCTATATCAAACATGGCAGTATGACGTACAATGAAGGTATTTTATCCTTGTCTTTGTTGAAGGAGAAAAAAGATAACTAAGATTTTGAATAGCATTAGGCGGCCTTTACACCTGTAAGTTACTTACGTAAGTTCTGTACAAACGTGAACAGTATTTAGTACTGAACTTACGTAAGATTAGTGCTATTGCGTCCTGCTTACAGAATAAAATTCTTTAATTTACTCAGCAAAAGATGATTGCTGTTTATTTTGATAGTTGTTAGCACAACTGGCGACGTCTTTAAGCGTCGATACTTCAAAGGGGTAAAAATAACAGTTATGCAAACCGGTAACTATCAAACTATGTCATGAGATCGGTGGACAAGCCAATGGAGTCAAAGGTTAAGCATTATTCATTGTTTGGAATAAACTCGTGGTTGTCCTAGTAGAGCAGCTCATTGTTTCATATGACATAACATCCACTAAGATACAGGCTCCACTGTCACACATACTGCCAATGAATGAGATTAAATACTTTCACATCATTTACTCTCAAGTCATGTAACAAATTGATATATATTTTTACGTCATACTTGGCTATTAAGTAGGAATTACCGCACGCTATGCGTGTGGAAAATCCCACTTCCTGACCAGGGAAGGACGTAAATTTTTGTACTCACCAGGGTAATAAAGAAAGCCTCCAATCGCATATTTATAGCCCTTGCCTTCGGCTCAGGCGTCATATACCTGCGATCTGAGACATTCTTTGTTTTACCGCCCTAGGTAAGTAATGTACTAATGTCTTCCCTAGACAAAAAGTCTTCTTATATTACTAATATTATAAACTGGAAAAGTCTGTGAAGTTGTAAGTTAGCATGTACGGATAACCTCCGAAACTCTTTATCCGATTTCAACATTACTTTAACCCAATGGAGGGTTAGGTACTTTGATCCATGTTTTGCCGTTACTAGACAGATTTTGCCTGGGGACGACATTTTTGAATATTTACAAAAAGCGTTAGCTGTTTAAAGATTTTCTTGAATCAATTATATAACCCTGGAGAGTTTACCTATGTATTAGGAAGGAATGACACAGAAAAATATAGTATCCATGAGTTATTCGTTCAACACAAAATCAAAGATTCTAGACAACAGTTTCGGGAGAACGTTTGAATTCATCGATTAACACAAAGACCACTTCTATGGGGAAATATTCGGACGCTCTCTAGGTGTTTAGTAACATTCTCTAGACAGGCAAGTTGCGACGCAAAGCCGCTATAATCAACAAAAAAATAAAAGCAATAGGACTATAATTCCAATGGGAACGACTGCGGCGCTACCACGAACTTCGAATCTCGAACTTCGTATATCTCCGTCTCTATCGCACTTATAGTTTATGGTACTCGAGCGACAGAGACGGAGATATACGAAGTTCGAGATTCGAAGTTCGTGGTAGCGCCGCTGGAAACAGCACCTAATCACTTAAAAGATTGAGCAATCCTCAAAAATTACAACCAATTTAATAAATAATATATTAACAAAACTTCTGAATATCTTATTATAAGTATATATCATAGACACACACCTAACTCTAGAGCTACTCTATTCATTACATGTATAACGACCTAAGGGATCCACAATTAGGTATAAAAAGACTGAAAAACTGGATCGTAGATATAAATATAAATGTTTCTAAAAACCCCAATACATTATCTATAAAAAAGTGTCGAATTGGTCTCGAGATTCAGAGATACTACACTACAACAACAGTACATTTAACAATATTTAACAAAATATACAGACGATTCGATCGCTTATAGTTATTTGGCCGAATGTGCCGTAGAGGGCGATATGACCATCAGTTGTACGCCTACTGCCTCCATAAAACTTAATTAGCAATAGTTCATAGACATTAAATACAATGTAGGTATGCTATGTCCCCTATGTATGCTTAGATCTTTAAAACTAAGCAACGGATTTTAATGCGGTTTTTTTAATAGATAGAGTGTGTCAAGAGGAATGTTTATATGTATTTTACATGAAGCTACGGTAGCCTAGTGGTTCAGGCATGCGGCTGTCAAGCGGCGGTCGTGGGTTCGAATCCCGGCTCGTACCAATTAGTTTTTCGGAACTTATGTACGGAATTACCGTTAGCTTTTCGGTGAAGGAAAACATCGTGAGGAAACCAGTCTAATTCCAATAAGGTCTAGTTTTCCCTCTGGGTTGGAAGGTCAGATGGCAGTCGCTTTCGTAAAACTAGTGCCTATGCCAAATCTTGGGATTAGGTGTCAAAGCGGACCCCGGGCTCCTTTAGGGGCACAACCGGGAATAATAACGCTAGGAGGATGATGATGTATGTATTTTACATATAAACCCGTCCGAAGCCGGGGCGGGTCGCTAGTTGTTCATAAATCGAAGTCGATTCAAATGCGCGGCATACACTAAGATCACCTAACGCGATCACCCCGGTGATCGTATTGGACGAATATGTCTTATGAGATCACCCAGGTAATCCTATTGTACGCCATATCCAGCACGATCCCCTGGGTGATTTTAGTGGACAGAATTATATCCGCTAAATGTAATCCAGTTGTCAACGAAATGGAAGGTCAACCGAATAATTACATCCAACTTTCGCATTTGCATTAGTCTAATAAATATTTATTTCTATTCTGTTTATTGTAACGTAATCGCAAATTAAATTCGTTTCCAAAGTTATTTGGAGGACAGTAAATTAGCATAGATAGTACAAATATTCGACCGTGATACTTTTCACATTAATTAATGGAAGACAATGTAGTAGAATACAATTGGTATTTTTTTCCAGAATCGTTTAGAACTTTAGAAACAGAGCTAGCTGCCTAAATAATTAAATAATGCTTATAAAAAAAGTAGAACATCAAATCAAGCCTCCGATATCGGATTCAACCCTCAAAACAGTATTACCGCTTGTGTGTGTGGTGGTGGTATCGGTATCCCCCGGATTACTCTGCCAACACGCACTCTGTAGCTCTAGTATAAGTTTTTGTGATACATATTATA
Organism: Epinotia brunnichana; assembly: GCA_963854355.1. Lineage (NCBI taxonomy): Eukaryota > Metazoa > Arthropoda > Insecta > Lepidoptera > Tortricidae > Epinotia > Epinotia brunnichana. Next base: position 7,171,357 of record OY977953.1, on the reverse strand, counting down.
CGCGTAGTTCCTAAAAGGTACAACCAGAGGCGCTGTTCGCGTTGCCATACAAATTGACACTAAACGCAAACGCGTTCGAAAACGTATTGTATCGATAAAATTTATACTAGAGCCTCTGATCGTTTTAGCGGACACGGCGCATACCCTTAAGCCGCTCCAAGGCCTTAAAAAAGAAGACTTCAATACAATTTATACCATTCTAATGGGGAAGGCCGGTGAAAGCTATAATTGTAGATGGCGCTCTTCTAAATACCATACGATCAGAGACAGAGACAGAAGATCGATGGTACCTAACTATGTACGGAAACCATATACAGTTCTTAGGCAAAAATATTCCCCATAACTTTAATCCACAACCTTTTATTTTTAGCCTTTTTCGGAAAACGGTGGATTCCCACTTCGGAGCAATTAGAGACGAAACATAAAGTCATTTTCGCAATAATAAATAAAAGCTACTTCCCGCCATACACATTTTGCTTTTTTAAGGACCATTATTGGAGCTGTCAGTTTGACAGTTGACTTCCCATTTGGAACGAATTGCATTTGTTTTGGTCGTTTCGATTTTAAAACGAAACAATCTATATTTTCTAGTTGATTCAAATTATATTGGCAATTTTTCTTGTATGGTGGGCGGGTACGGTCGGCCAAGAAAGTGGTCTACCAGTTTTGACAAAAGTTTTAGTGAGATCTAATTGTCGCTAAGGTTGCTGACATATTATTGCAAGTGGAAATCGACCTTGTTGTTCCATGACGGTCAACTGAACCTCGACCGTAGGGTGGTAGACCACATTTTTGGCCGACTGTACAGCAGCCTGGTTCGTATAAAACTGGGCGCGACAAATGCAATTTATACCGACGCTCCACGCCCTCTCGTAGCAGATCGTGCCCTTAGGCCGTACCTCAGAGCATAGAATACTAGAGAGAGGACAAGCCGCCGGCGGCCGTGTCGCAGCTGTATGCTCAATGGGCATACACTGCCATACTGTGCACGCGTGCTGATCGCAGAGAATATTACGTTTTTTCCCAAAATGCCTGATATGATGCGCGTTTATTGTCAAATAAGCGTGTAGGTATAAAAGAGTGTGTGTTTTAGATGTGTGCGTGCTTTGTCTTGTCAATTACTTGGGCGTTGTGTGGGTTAATGTACTTGCGACAGGCTCACTCTATACAAATTGGCCGCCATGTCCGATCTCCTTATATTCATACATCTGTGGGCCGTACACTTGAGTCAGTGTTAGAACTAGCGTGCACAACACGAACTTGATTCAAATGTAATTGTTCTCTAATAGATCCCTGGTGGCAGGAAGGCGTACAACTCATCGCATACATTGGCATAGCTACTCAACTACCTAATAGAGAGACGATAACCTACAGTCAGTGACCTAACAATACCGAGGAAGAAGATATCTCAATGGTCACTTTGCGACAATCAACGAGGCTGGTCCGACGATTGTGGATGAATGGCTTAGAATAGATGTTGCTAATGGGTTACAGTGGCGTGGCAATCTTATTCGAAGGTACTTTGGCTTATTTATTCTTCAAGAGTATGAGGTGGCTAATTCGTTTTAAGTCGGTGGGAGTCGAGTTCTATGGACGATCGCCACTGGGTCATAAACGAATAGAAAAATAAAATATGTGCTCTTGAATGTTAAGGGAACATCATTTTCTCATTATATACTTGGTGCAGTTTTGGCATGTTTTAATACTCGGGGAAATTAATTAAGAGTGCTCTTCAAAAAAGCGCTCGCTCAGAATTCGGTATTTTGACACGCGTAGTGCGTTTGTGTGTGTAAATACTACTACCACCCACACAAACGTACCTAACCCCCACATGCACAGCGAGATCGCACCAGCCGCGGGTGCCGTCCCTTTCTAGCTATATGTAAGTGCGATCGGGATAGAACTAACCGCGGAGCTTGCCGATGCAAATATCTGTATAGCGCACCGTTGGAATTCACTCCGTGACCGATATTGATACTTGCACTAAAAAGTGGTAAGTATTACTTCGCTAACATGATGTTCTAGAACATCATGTTAGCGAAGTTAGATAACTTGAATAAAGTAAGTATTTGATTTTTGAGCACAAGTTTTCTATTTGTATTAAAATACTATGATATGACAAAGTATATTTAGTTTCGTTTTTTTAGTATAAAATAAACTAACGAGTTTTAAAGTTGTCAGTAATAAGAATAATAATTTGTTTTACGGATATTAATAGTTTGCATGTTATCTGAGTCTTATTTATATATAGTAATGTAGTGAAATTATACCAGTAGACCCACTACTAGGAAATTACTGGGTACTTACGTATTCATTTCTTGAAGAATTTTTTTTTGTTATGGACAGTAAAAAAAACTGCCCTTCATAGAAATTGCTATGTCCGTTTCTTACCAAAGGAACTGAAAATTATAAATTATATAAACACAGCTTTTTATCTAGAATACAATTAATGAATGCGTGATTTTATTCAAAAGCCTAAAACCTCAGATGATAAAAAGGAATAGATATGAAACGGGGGCTTGGCGCGTGTCGGTGCGACATGGCCAAATGGGCATGTCACTGCCCACCGCATGTTAGTCGCAATTTGCCGTGAATCTGAAATGTTTTTCCACGTTTACTCAAAATGCCGAATTGTAGCGTGGTTACATGCAAAAATAGGAATAAAACTAAAACCTACATGAATGGTGGAGTCACGCAGCACATGTGAGTATTAGTATTTTCACTTAAGTCAGTAAAAACTAATATTTTAATAAATAAACGCAACGCCGCATCATTTCTCGGGATCGAACTAACATATCGAACGAAAAAGCATATTTTTGTTCTATGCGTTGTACATTGAACGTTCAATACAGTAAACCACGGCGCAATGTATTAAACCACTATGGATATGGACGATGCTTGATTTTTTTAGTGGTACGGCCGCTGCTTGGCGTCGCAAACTAGAGCGGTGCCAAAGTGCAGTTACAATTTACGCGTAATCGATAAAATAGAAGTACGATATCATACTAGTTATTTTATTTCGACTACTTTCGCTGTTTTATTTTATTTAATTACTTGTTTTGGTTGGGTGCCTATCTTAAAGGTAACTAATAACATACTAATAAGATTAAAAGGCACAAAATGTTTACGGTACCTACTAATAAGATTTTCACTAAGTTGCAGTATGAACGGTAAATAGACATATTAAAATTGTATGTACAAGTATATAATTTAGTTGCAAATGGCTTCAGAACAACTTTAAATGTGATATTATTACCAATAATTTATTTTAAATGAGTATTTTTTACTTTCATTTGAAATGTGATAATTGAAGAAGAAATCTCGGTTTCTTATTACAGTTTTCCAAAGAATCCGAGTAGGTACTAAAAAAATGGATAGATGCTACTGGCAGAGGTCCTAACTGGTTTCCTGTACAGAGAAGAGTTAATGTGTTCGTAACATTTTCAAGAAAAATGTTTCCAACCACTTAATAAGAGCCGTACACTTTTCGAATATTTGACACCTCGCTTGCTTGAAACCTAGGTGTAAAATGTATGGTAACACATCTTCGCACATCTTTGGTGGATACTCGCCCTTAGCCTTAAATCTCGTAATATGAGTAATGGACATATTATTTCGCGCCAAAATGCGAGTCGGATCGGCCTGGTACCTACAGGTCAAAAATATCGATGTGACCAGAGTTTTAAATGTATGTGAACACGAACTTATAAAAAGCCGTTTATGTTACTCTGTAGGTATTCGTCAATATTTTTTACTTTTGCGATTTATGGTAATTTAACAACCCGTGTTATTTAAACTTGTAGCTAGAAGTTTAAATACCACCACATAATTTTACCATGTCGTTGAAGTTGTTACCCATCAATATCTTAACATAATATTAATTTTAATATCAATGTCGATAAAACATAATTTTAACGTTTGTCGCCCCCCTAGTGTAGTGCGTTTAAGCCAATCACAGCCCTTGTTTGCATGTTGCCGTAGACTCACTGGCAACGCCCGAGTCTTTGTTTTTACACGGTTCAATGTGTGTGCCTGTGGGCGCTGCGGTGGGAGAAAACTGGGGACATCGGTTTTGGTTGAAATTAAGCAGTACGGCACTTCTCCCTTTTTTTATGTTCTGAGCATAAAACCTATGTCACTTTTTAGGATTCCGTACTCAAAGAGTAAAACGGGACCCTATTACTAAGACTCCGCTGTCCGTCTGTCTGTCCGTCTGTCACCAGGCTGTATCTCATGAACCGTGATAGATAGAGATTTGAAATGTGATGTATTTCTGTTGTCGCTATTTATAACAAAAAATACTAAAAAACAGGATACATAATTTTATTTTTATTTTAGTTTTTATCTGTTTCTTTTTCTTTTACAATCTTACACAAATCGACCTTGCCCCAAACTAAGCAAAGCTTGTACTATGGGTACTAGACAACGATAAACATACTTACATAGATAAATAAATACTTAAATACATAGAAAACATCCATGACTCAGGAACAAATATTTGTGCTCATCACACAAATAAATGCCCTTACCGGGATTCAAACCCGGGACCTCCAGCTTCGTAGGCAGAGTCACTACCAAGTTACTAACTAGGCTACAGGGGGTTCCTATACAACAAATTTTTTGCCGTTTAAAGATATAGATAATGGTACGGTACCCTTCGTGCGCGAGTCCGACTCGCACTTGGCCGGTTTTTTAAACATTTATTTCGAAATAAAGAGTGATACTCGGAAATGTCGAAGGGAAGGTCAATCGTCGAATCCGACTCGGCTGGGCAGCATTCGGGAAGCTACGGCACATCTTTTCGTCCAATATTCCGCAGTGTCTCAAGACGAGAGTCTTTGACCAGTGTGTGTTGCCAGTGATGACATATGGCACGGAAACGTGGTCGCTTACTAAAGGCCTCATAAGAAGGCTCAAAGTCACTCAAAGGGCAATGGCTCTCCATTGCCCTTTGAGTGACTTTGAGCCTATGCTATGCTATGCTGGGAGTTTCTCTGCGCGATCGCATCAGAAATGAGGCTATCCGCAGCAGAACCAAGGTAACTGATAAAGCCCTCCGAATTGCTTAACTTGAGTAGCAGTGGGCGGGGCACATTGCACGTAGAACCGATGGCCGTTGGGGCGGAAAGGTTCTCGAGTGGCAACCACGTACCGGAAGGCACAGCGTGGGTAGGCCCCCCGCAAGGTGGACTGATGACCTGGTAAAGGTCGCGGGAGTCCGCTGGATGAGGGTGGCGCAGGACTGGCCATTGTGGCACTCTTTGGGGGAGGCGTATGTCCAGCAGTGAACGTCTTTCGGCTGATATGATGATGATGATGATGATGATGACTCGGAAATGTAATAAAACCACGTAAAAATCTTCCTTTCCAGTGTAAACCCCCGGTGTGTGTTATTATTATATATAAACGAAAATAATTACTAAATGCAAGGTAGGATCGTGCTGTACTTAACAAACGCCATATAAGCTTGTTTTTTAAAAAGTTTTTTATTCATCTTGTTATTTTCAATAACCCTGCATATTATGTCGCTGGTTCGTGGGTACTTGTACAGACAAATCACACAAACCCAAACAAGATAGGTCTATCTATTTTAGTTAAGGAGTTCCCATGACCACCTTCCATCATCAGATCCTGGAAATCATCCATCACCAAAGTGTTTACCAAGACAAAACAGATGAGCTCAAACTAGATGGGTTTATCTAGTTTAGTTTAGGAGTTCCATGACCACCTTATAGCTCCATCATCAGACTCTGGAAATCATCCAGCACCAAAGTCTTGCCGTGCCATGACCAAATAAATGAGCCCAAATTCGATGGCTTTATCTTGTTGAGTTTAGGAGTTGCTATGGCCACCTTCCGACTCCATCATCAGACCAGCTCTATGATATTATGTCACCGAAGATACGCAATTGTACCTAATTTGAAGATTTCACCCAAACTCCCATACATACATACATACTAACAAGGTGGACTGATAGTAACAAGTAAATAAATTAAATCTATCAAGTATCACGATCACTCGTACAATAATAATTGACTATAGAACGCTTAGTTTAGACAAAAGGATCCAACCCACAAGACATCACCATTGAAATGTATGACTTTTGTTTTAGGTAGAAGGTTCAATTTTAAATGTTACGTATCCGGTGGGTTTGAGCCTTTTCGCTACACTACGTCATATATGGCAGCTATGCAATTCATAACTTGTCTCGATTAGCCTCACGAATGTATCCCCAGTATAGTTTGACCCCGAGGTTGGTAACAACTATGCCTAGTCGGAGATCAAAATAATATTATTTTATCTGAAGAGTGGCCGGTTAGCTTCGTGAATAGCCACAAATAAACACACTACACATCTGTCTCGGAGGGCTATTCAGCCGGTACTGAGATAAATTCCCGCGCGACGGTAAATTTATACTAGTTTTGAATAATTATTTATAAATATAAATTTTGACAAAAGTAATATTTTTTGGACTGGATCTTGTTGGTACAAGCATGAACTTTAATGTTGTGTAAGATTCAATACAAAAATTATTCAACAATAATGAGAAAATCCTTGAGTTTTCAGTACGATTTTGTCGACAAATATGGTGTAATTGAGAACAGTTTACATATATATACGTGCAGAATAAGGAAAATTCGAGGCGGCTAGGAGCAATGGCAACATATTACGCTAGTGAAAATAGAAAAAAACAAGTAGGTTCTCATATAACATCATGGAGTATTAGGGGCTCAAACTTATGACTCTGCGCTCTCTTCAGAAAACTACTGTCGGTAATCGGGTATTTTCGGTTAAAGTATTCAGTTCTTCGTAAATTGGAGGCGGCTAGGACCAATATGAGGAGTTTACCTATGCAAATAAGTAATCAGGATTTAGAAAAAGCTCTCCGTTTCTTAGAATTACAACGTCAAAAATCCGTCATTCTCGCTTATTCCTGGCCAAAAAACGAGCGCCCTCTTAATACTTTGTGACCAATGCATTAGCAGGAACAGAAAAGACACATTAAAAAAAAGTAAATTCAATTTGGTTCAAAAAAATAAATGAAATTGTTAAATCCGTTTATAACCCAAAATAGTACTAATACACCACCTGAGCGCAGGAAGGAAAGCGATATCAGGAAGCACATATCATAATGTAATATATCACTTGAGGGAAATATATGTTAGTGTTATTATTTTTATCTTTATTCAAGGAGCTTAGGTTAGTGTTAATAAACCAGCGGCGCAAATTAATAAAAGAGCATGCTGTGGACCGTCTCACGAAGCTAACAATTTACAAGTATTAAAAAGCAACACAGCACGGCCGGTGCCGGTTAATGTACGGCCCAATAATTGGCATCCTCTATATCTATGTCTCTTTTTAACTTATACAAAAAGAGAGAGATAACGATAGATGGACGCGTATTATCGGGCCGTACATTAACCGGCACCGCACGGCCATCACAGAGGCTCTAGTATGAGTTTTATCGATACATATACGTTTTCGAACGCGTTTGCGTTTAGTTTCAAGTCCCTGGGCGACCGAGCTCTGCTCGGGTGAAAATGGAGAAAATACGGAGAAAACTAATTTCCCGGACATGCGACCTATCTAGATCGATTTCTCGCCCCCGTAAACCCCTGGATTCCAAATTTCATCGAAATCGTTAGAGCCGTTTCCAAGAACGTGATTGCAAATATATATATAAACATATATATATACATATATTGCTCGTTTAATAGTATAGGATTTGTATGGCAACGCAAAGAGCGCCTCAGGTGGTAACTATTAGGAACTACGCGTTGCCATACAAATTTAAACTAAACTCAAACGCGTTCGAAAACGTATACGTATCGATAAAACTTAAACTAGAGCTACAGAACGGTCCGCGGGCTGTGTCGCGGCGACATAAGATTATTTATTTATATATTCTTTATTGCACCCAATAAAATAATAATTACTATTCGTCTCATTAAAGTGATTAAAGAGACAGATATCGTCTCGCCGCGGGCCGTCCTTTGAAAGCCGTGCAGGTCAATTATTGCACAAAACGAAAAAAGTACAAAAGGCGGACTTAAGAGTCCGCAGTAAGCTCGATTCTCCATACAAACGTAGTTACGCTCTTATTTTAAAACGACTAGCTAGTTTGCTCTGAAACTTTGTACTTAGAATAAGTTAAGTACCATCCGGTTCTGTAATTAGTTTATGACATATACATTATAGCTAGCGGCAACAAAAATACATCATCTGTAAAAATTTCAACTGGAACTATCACGGTATCAGTTAGATACAGCCTGGTGACAGACAGACAGACGGACAGCGGAGTCTTAGTAATAGGGTCCCGTTTTACTCTTTGAGTACGGAACCATAAAAATACAGCAAATTTAAGTTTTTCATGCAAAACTTGTTTTTGCTGTATTTCGTTTGTATAAACTGGAGCCATATAAACTAATTACAGACCTAGATATACCTCATGTCATTGTATAAGCAATGTTTCGTTACAATCCAACACGTAGTTTAAAAATGAGAACGAAACTCCGTTTGTATGGGAAGGTCAAATTCGGCCGAGCTTACTGCGGACTCTTAATGCCTAAAGGCATTCTCTACCAGTTGTCATTGGAAGACTTGTTCTAACTTGTTGCTTCGCGAAACGGACCACTACCCTATTACTTTAAAGCCCTCTAGGTCTACTTTGATATGTACTTACTGGTCGTATGTTCTGGAAAACATACCTTCTTCTAACATACTTAAAAGAAGCATACAAAGTAAAAAAAAACTGTAACCCGACCACGGAAAAATAAGTGAGTTTTTTTTCCTTTTTCGTACAAAAGGTACCTAGCCTATGTCACTGGGAGCATAATTTGGTATCGATTGACACCTCATTTATCAAAATCGGTTCAGTATCTTAACCGCTACAGTGGAACACACGTAAATACAAACATAGACTGATAAAAACATAATCCTTCCTTGCGGCTCTGCCGTAGTCGGGCAACAAAAAAGCAAGTATGCTTTCTCAGATGCCGTCTAAGGGATCCATTCGTTCCAAAACGCCACATTTCTTAAGTGTAAGGCCTGAGTGGACGCTCGGAGCGGAGCGTTCGGCGGGGCGTGCAGAGGGGCGGGCGAGCGTGCATTCGCTTTGTGCAGCGTCTACTCAGGACACCAGTATGAGTTTCATTTGTTTAACATGCACGCCGCACGCCCCGCTCCGTCGCACGCCCGACTCGAGCGTCCACTCAGGCCTTTACACTTTACACACACTATAAAAAATCGGCTAATTCGATATTTCTGAAATCTGATTCTAGTTATTAATTTCCATTCAATAGATGCCAGCTACCATACTTCATCGACTTCCGCTCCACCCGTACAAAAATAGCATCAAAGAGCTCCGGCTAAGCCAGCCCAGTCTTCATTGAGATTTGAGTTCAGGGAAGAGGTGTCGCAGTATCGCCAGGTAGTGTACCGTGGCCGCTAGGGCCACGAAGATGTGCCAGATGGCGTGGGCGAACGGGATCCGCCCGTCAGACTTGAAGAAGAAGACACCGATTAGGTACAGCATGCCGCCAAGCTTGAGGTCCGACATGGCTGGGAACTGGTGCTGGAAATGTGGAAAGAATGTATTAGTATTTGTAGTGGCAGTGGGGGCCGATTGTACAACGTTCATCTGACACGACAAAGAACGTAATAATATTAGACAAACCCTATCACTTATCAGTTCTATACGAGTAGATACCTAGAGTCATGCCCCTAAATACTAGCTAGCGATTTTCTACAAAGCGGAAAATTCTGCTACGCGATACGGCGTAGCACACGTACCGTTACTCGAATGGACCCTTTAACAGGGAACATCTTTTCTTACTTTTTATTTTTTATTTAATTTAATTTTATTTATTTATTCCTTAAATTAACACTAACACAGACAGGCTATGCATGTAAATTATACAGGAGGATATTATACAATAAGGTACTTAGGTCTAGAGCATTGGGAATAGAGTCGGTATCAATTAAAAAAGTATGGAACTTGAAGCCGTAATAGACTCCAAATATCGGCTGCTATAAATCCGCAGAATTAAGTGGCGAGTTGCGCAATAAATGACCCTGAAATGTATGACCCTGCTCGCCACTTAATGGAGGAAACGATGTGCGTCTCTCCTCAATCGCAGTCGTGGCAGCCCAAATAGTATCCTGAGCATGCTAGCCCACCGCTGGGACTCGCCACTGCTCCAGCGTCATGTGCAACTGCACGCGCCTGTAATACCGGTGCCCAGGCGTCTTTAATTTTAGTTTAGCATAATTATAAAACACTAACCATAGCTCTAAGTTTGTAACCACTAACACTATGGATTTTATAGTCCGAAATAAATAATTTGTATTTGTATTTGTATTAATTCTGCGGATACTATAGTCGAGACAAATTGAGATTCCGTGCTGTGGAACACATCTAGTTTGTTGACTTTGTTGTCTCTTGAGAAGAGTCAAGGCATGGTGCAGTGGAGAGTGAGATAGAGCACGAGTTCGTGCTGCCGGGCTTATGTATTTATACTTGATATTATTTGAGTAACTAGGCCGAATTGCATCAAAGTAGTCTATTCAAAAAGCAACTCTACCGTCCAAGGTACACATTCTAATTTCAATGACAGTTTTATGAAAATTCGGCCACATTAGATACCTAATCTTAACTAAGTATACGCTTTTATTATATAGCCCTTTATTCAGATCCACTTAAACCTAATAACAATATTTAAATTGAAACTTAAAACTTCTATTCTAGTATTTGCTGCTTGCTTATTTTCTGTAGATCTGTTTGCCCATCGGCAAAGGCCTCCTCCAACCTTTTCCATTCATGTATTTCAAGAGCGACTCTGTTCCACATTACCCCTGCCACTTGTCGAATGTCATCATCCCACCTCTTCTGCGGTCGGCCTCTCTTTCTCTTACCTTCTCTGGGGTACCATCTTGTTGTTATTTTACTCCACTTATCGTGACCTCTTATTACGTGTCCTGCCCATCTCCATTTCAGTCTTCTAATTTTTTTTGTTATATCTTTGGTTTTTGTTTTACTCCGGATGACCCAATTTTTCAATTTATCTGATTTCTTGACATTTGGCATGCTTGCAACCTGCCAACGTACAATGGAGAGGTCCATTGTACGTTGGCAGGTTGCAAGTTTGTTTGTCATTTCCTGAGTTAAAGTCCATGATTGGCATCCATACATGAGAACAGGTAATAAGCAGGTGTTGAATAGTTTGCTTTTTGTGTTTATATGAAGTTTGTTGTCTTTCATAACCTCTTTCAAGCTCCAGTATCTCTTCCATCCGTTTGTGGTCCTTCTCTCTACTTCTCTGCGCATAGAATCTTTCTGAGTTATAAGCTGTCCTAGATAAATATACTCGTCAGTGTACTCAATGGTGGTGTTTCTTAGTTGTATTGTGTTTTTATTGCCACTAATGGCATCACCCTAGTTTTCTCTGGATTCATTTTTAACCCTACCTTTTCGCTTTCGGAAGCTAGCTCTTCCATCATTTTACTTAGGGCTTCTGATGTCTTGGCAAATAGCACAATGTCATCAGCGAATCTCAGATGTGTGAGTGATACACCATCCACATTTATCCCAAGGTGTTCCCAATTGATTTTTCTAAAAATTTACTCTACTGAAGCTATATTTATAGTAGATTGAATGTTTTTCAATCAGAGCTAGTTTGTTCGAAGTCGCGCGACTTCGTGACAATAGGAAATATCTTTTTCTAATTAGACTAGAGTGAATAAGACTGCACGCGTGTCAGGTCGAATCGAACTTGCTTAGCTCTTCAGATTATTAGCGTCGTCATAACGGCCAACAGACGGCGAGGGATTTTGAGAGACGAACCAGAATGAATCTTAGTGCAAAACAGTGTATTTAGTGCAGCTTGAAGAAGTTAGAGTTAATGCTTCAGCAGTCTGTATTGCCGTTGAAGTTGGGAAATGTGTAATTCTAATTAGATGTCTGATAGAAATGTTCTACAGCCAGTAGGTGCTAGCTCTAACAGGTTTTCCTTAAATTCTATCTAAGGTTGGATGGACTCTACATCGGATAACAAGTAACTGTTTGTGTTATTTTTTTGTCATGACAAAACTAGGTAATGAATCTTTAGTAAAGATAGACTCAATAGCTTTAGGGAATGATAGTATTTTTTGTTATTAATTTAGTTGTCCGTGTGCAGGACGGCATAGAATAAAACCCGTTATAAACATAAAATTGTCAGTCGCGACCTAACTTGTAATCTAGCTTATAACCTCTTATAACATAGGCATTGCGCTACTATTGCCTTATATAATTGGCACCTGAAATAAAGAATAATAGGCCTCACATTTCATTCCTACATAGTAAAAAAAGGGTAATATACCGCTGGATTCCTAAATAAAGAGTGGACAACACTAAGTTTCCACTAAGAAATGTTGACAGACTAAAGGAAACCTAGAGATCCTACTCGCGCGCCAGTCAGGCAACGACTGATGGGCGAGCGAGGGGGGAACCCCGGTATTTATACCTCAGGTGGGGGACGAGGTACGTATATACGGGCCGACACGGAATCCCCGCGTTTCAGATGCATTTTGACGCCGAACGAGCGGGATCTCGTGTAATAATGTATTATAAATAGCATAGAAATAGGTATAAGCACTGTAAATAATGTATTAGAGTAAGATTGAAGTGTAATAAATGAACATGTCATTTCGCGCCAAAATTTCCCGCGCAAATCGCTTTCCCGCCAAAAATACGGGGCGAAGGGGCGTCCGGCCGAGGTAACTTGATAGTATAAATTGGGCGGCCAGGCCCCATGAAATTCAGTACCTACAGTAGCAGCGAAGTGACATTACTTGAAAAAGTAAACAAGTCTTTCAATTCAGAACCCCGACCCGACCAAGTTCCCGCTTCGGCCGCCCAGACCAACGCCGAAGGTGCAGGATTTCCCTTCAATTCTACCCAGCCCAGAGCCAGTCATAGGTGCGTCTCGCACATGCTGGTCCATCGAAAACCGGATTCTACATAGAGGATGCCCCTTACAAGATCGAAAGCAGGAAATCGCACACTCGGTCAACTTATCGCAGCGAACATAAGAGAAGCCATGCTGGAACAAGCAACCACGTCCACGTCGGGAACTGCTACGACTCAAGAAGTTTCGAGGCCCTCGCAGGAGACCTCACGAACGAGCACTCCTGCGACGCCGGCGCCTCGTCCAGACCCACAGCCGAGGTCACCCATAGGGCAGCATCATGATGCCGCGCAGTCACAAACACTGCCTCATGAAACCCCACAGTCAACGTTGCCACCCATAGTCCCGCTGCTGCAGGAGAGCCTACACCCTGCAGCAACACTGCGGCAGGAAACCCCACAGTCAAGCCAGCATCCTGCCGCACGGCCGCCGTCAAAATCGGTGAAAACAACGTCGAGTCATCGCGTCCGCCGTCTCGCACAAGCGCGAGAAGAAGCCCTCCGAATCAAATTGGAGCTCGCGCAAGCGCGCATAGCCGCCATAGAAGCCGAAGACAGCGACGATGACACCGGCACAATATCTACAGTCCAACAAGAACGCCGCATAGATGAATGGCTCGAGACCAGCCAGAGACATGTCCTCGCCATCTCCAATGCACCTTACATCGAAGAACCCGAGCCTGCAACCCCACAGTACGCCGAGCAGGCTCGGGAGAGGAGCCCCGCCGAGGGCGCGGGACAGGGCGCCGCTGCCGTGCGCCCCGCCGTCCCCGCCCCTCCCCCCGCCGGGGGAACCCACGCTCCCGTTTTCGCGCCAACGCCGCCGCGCCCACGCGAAACAGACGCATATCCGCCGCCGTTAATGTATTCACAAGCGAATGCGCAAGAAGATAGCGCCATAGTAATGAAGAATCAACAAAGTGTGAACCTGAGTGAGCTCGCCTCTGCCATCGCCATCGCCGCGCGTGCCGGCCCGAGAGAGTCATCACGCTATCACGCCGAGTTGCCGCCATTCAGCGGCTCGCATCAAGAATGGCTATCATTTAAAGCCGCCTACAACGGAACCACCGCAAATTATAGTGAAGTGGATAATATAGCAAGATTAAGAAGATGCCTCAAAGGGAGGGCCAAAGAAGCCGTCGAGAGCCTCCTCATTTACAACGCTCGCGCAGACGAAGTAATGAGAAGCCTAGAAGCCCGCTTCGGCCGCCCAGACGCCATTGCCCTCGCCGAGCTCGAGCGTTTACGCGCCCTACCGCGCCTCAACGACGGGCCGCTCGACATCTGTGTCTTCGCCAGCCGTGTAGCCAACGTCATAGCCACACTCAAGGCTCTTGACCGCGCTCACTATCTACACAGCCCGGAGACGACACGGGCAATGATGGAGAAATTTACGCCCGCCCTACGCTACAGATGGTTCGACTACGCGAATACGCAGAAAAACGACGAGCCTGAGCTAATAAAGATATCAGCCTTCCTGCAACGCGAGGCGGACTACTGCGCACTCTACGCGCAGCCCGAGAACGTCGACGGTGCAAATCCTCATCCTGCAAAAAGGACACACCGAGCCTTCGCGACCACAGACAAGCCTTCACCTAAGTGCGCCGCCTGCAACAACACCGGTCACCCAATAGATAAATGCACTAAGTTTATCGAAAAAGCCGTTGAAGACCGGTGGAAACTAGCCAAAGATCAACGGCTATGTTTCCGATGCCTGCGCTACAAGAACAGGATGCACTCATGCAAGCGCACGAAGTGCGAGCGAGACGGCTGCGAATACTTCCACCACAACTTGCTACATTATCAACGAATCGAAGAAAGAAACGAGGCCGTCACATCGACACGCGCCTCCCGAGAAGCGAGAGCTTATCTAAAAATTATCCCGGTCACAGTCTCTGGACCGGCGGGAGCCGTCGAGACCTACGCCCTCCTCGACGACGGCTCCACGATAACACTTGTACAAGAAGAGCTCGCGAACGACTTAGGCCTGGACGGCCCGACAGTGCCGCTACAAATAGAAGCTATAACGAAAGAAAAAATCGACGCATCGAGATCACGCCGTGTTACGCTCAGCATCCGCGGCACCGACCAACCTTATAGGGTCGGTGCGCATACCATAGACGATCTGAGCCTATCACCACAGTCCGTCAAGAAGGAGGATCTCCGCGAGTGCGCACACTTATGCGACATAGAAGATAGCCTGCGGTACGAGTCAGCGAGACCTAGAGTATTAATCGGACAAGATAACTGGCATTTACTCGTCAGTAATGAAACGCGCCGCGGCCAGCGGCATCAGCCAGCGGCATCCCTAACGCCGCTAGGCTGGGTGCTACACGGTGCACACACACGCATCACAGGCAAACAAGTACATGCGACGCATCGCTTGATCACTATTGAAGAAGCCGAGAAAAATGAAGATTTGAATTTACAACTCAGTGAATATTTCGCGCTCGAAAACCTACTTATCGAGCCGAAGTTACCCCAGTCAAGCCCGGAAGAGCGGGCGCGTATCATGTTAGCCCAGTCAATAAAGACTACAGCCGACGGCCATTATGAAGCACCGCTATTATGGAAACAACCCGACAGCAGCTTGCCTGACAACTACGAAAATACACTGAGAAGACTTCATAACATAGAAAAGAAACTCGACAAAAATAAAGAGCTTAAAGGCAAATATAGTGAAGAAATGGACGCCCTTGTCTCGAAGGGCTACGCCGAGCCTGCGCCGCCCACCAAGTCATCGAGAGTGTGGTACCTCCCCCATTTCCCGGTGCTGAATCCTAGCAAGCCCGGGAAAGTCCGAATCGTCCACGACGCCGCCGCGCCTACAAGGGGCGTGTCGCTCAATGACAGCCTACTGACAGGCCCGGCCCTCCTACAGTCGCTGCCGGGCGTCCTTATGCGCTTCCGGCAACACCCAGTCGCCGTGGGGGCGGATATTAAAGAAATGTTCATGCAAGTGAAAGTCAAGTCTGAAGACAGAGACGCCCTGCGCTATCTATGGCGAGGCGACCGGCGGGGCGACGACGCGCCGCAAGAATATCGCATGACTTCACTCATTTTTGGCGCTACTTGTTCACCGTCAATAGCAATATATGTGAAGAACGTCAACGCCCAGAAACACGAAGAAACGCATCCAGAGGCCGTCAAAGCAATAATAAGACATCACTACGTCGACGACTACCTACACAGCTTCAAAACGGAAGAAGACGCGATTCGAGTGTCAAGTGATGTACGCGATATACATAGAGAGGCCCATTACGAACTACGCCAATGGACCTCTAACTCCACGCGGGTCCTCCGAACCCTCACTTCGGAGGACGCCACGTCCGCGCCCGTCGAACTGAATAAGAGCGAAATGAAAAATGAACGAATCCTGGGACAAATATGGAAACCCGCGAGCGACGAACTCGCCTTCAACTTGGACCTCAGCCGCCTACCTCCCGGAGCCCTGGACGACATCGAGCCTACCAAAAGGCAAATATTGAAAATAACAATGTCGATCTTCGACCCCCTCGGGCTAGCGGCGCCGGTAACCATCATAGCAAAGAAAATCCTACAAGAGGTGTGGCGGCGCGGAACTGGCTGGGATGACAAGCTGGATGCAGACTTAGCGCGCCAATGGACGGAGTGGACGCTGCACCTAAGGGCATTGCGAGACCTCGCGATTCCGCGCGCCTACCCCTACTACGGCGACGCCCTCGAAACCGACGCCGCGCAACGCGGTATCAGCTGGCGCTTCATACCGGCGGGAGCCCCATTTATGGGCGGGGCATGGGAGAGGATGGTACGAGCCGTCAAGAGAGCCCTACACGCCGTGCTCAACGAGCGCCGCCCCAGCGAGGAGACCCTGACTACTCTGCTCGCCGAGGCCGAATATACAGTGAACAGCCGCCCCCTCACTCACGTGGCGGTTGATCCTGACGAGCCAGAAGCCATCACACCGAACCACTTCCTCCTCGGTGGCTCAGCCCGGGCCCCCAACCCCGGGACATTCGACGACACCGCACTCATCGGCCGCGCGACTTGGCGGACGAGCCAACGCCTGGCCGAGCACTTCTGGGCCCGCTGGCTCCGGGAGTACCTGCCCTCACTCCAGTACCGGCGGGAGCCCTACGGTCATGGGCGGCCTATCAACGTCGGCGACATCGTGCTAGTGGCCGACGGGAATCTGCCTCGCAACACATGGCCACGAGGCCGGGTTACAGCTATATACCCGGGCCCCGACGGCGTGACGCGAGCAGTGGACGTGACCACCAAGGGCGGAGTCTTCAGAAGACCGACCAAGAAGCTGGTGATCCTGCCGACGGAGCCTGAGAACCTGCACGCAAAAGAAGATCCAACGTTCACCCGAACGATGGTCGGCGGGAGAGATGTGCAGGACGGCATAGAATAAAACCCGTTATAAACATAAAATTGTCAGTCGCGACCTAACTTGTAATCTAGCTTATAACCTCTTATAACATAGGCATTGCGCTACTATTGCCTTATATAATTGGCACCTGAAATAAAGAATAATAGGCCTCACATTTCATTCCTACATAGTAAAAAAAGGGTAATATACCGCTGGATTCCTAAATAAAGAGTGGACAACACTAAGTGTCGCGGTGATCGCGAAGTCTGTTATTGTGGTATGTATTCTATCTGTCACTCTTAGTGTATTTTCACTGGTAACACTGGCGATCGAGGTCGACGAGTGTTATATGTCAGAGCGGAGAGAAATGGCGGGAACGAGGTGAGAAAAAGTTGGTAGAGGGAGTCCGATGGCTGGGACGGGATACGCGGTGTGGCGCGTGTATTGAGATACAGGAGACTCTTGGTAAGCGAATGATATCTATAATCTTGATATATATAGATATTGCGGTGACCTTGAATTAACGTCTACCTTGAGATAGAGCTGAGTTGAAGAATATATTGATATTCTTTGTGTGTAGCTCGAGTATGAATGTAACAAGTGAGGTGGCTGTTGGTTATCGGTTTGAGTTACTGGAGGTTCTTTATGGAGGCTGATGGATGAGCTGTAGGGGTTGTTGTGGAGGCTCGTCGGGGACCACATGGTCCCCACCTCAGTACTCATCGCATAGCTATATGAGCTGAGTTGAGAGATATGAGAGTAATGAGTTGCGGGATGCACGATGAGTTCTCCCGTGGAGATTCAGTTGTGCCGTGCATCCACCGATAAGAGTCACGGGACTTGGGGCCCTTCTAATTTTCCCCGAGAGAGTTGAGGTTACATTCATAACAAGAGATACGAGTTTTGAGAGTGGATGGAATTGAGCGCCCATCGAGTGTTGATTCATGGTCGCTGCAGTAGCTGTCATATACTGTGCTTTATATATATATATAGATCCATGTAGCGAGATTATTATTACATCCCCCTAAGAGTAAAACTCCGCTACATGTTTTGGTGGAGATGCTTAAAAAAGAAAAGAAAAGTCTGTCGGTGGCGGTTCATGTGTTTGGAGAGATAAAAGAGTTGTACTGTTGAAAATTTTCTGTCTGTCTGTGAATTTAGTCTCTGACCACGTTCAGAAATACGCCACTGTTTATGTTTGGTCAAATGCATGTGCAAATTTAATTGTCATTTTGCGCCTGTTTCCTCGTAAGTTTTATTACAACAATTTTTTTTATTATTTAAAGACAAAAAGAAAGATATATTAAAATATTTACTTGTTGTTTTATTTTCCCCACGGACGTTATTTACGTTACGAAATGTTCATTGTGTTTGGAACGGAACGGTTCGGGTACCACAGATCGATCGGTCGGATCGTATAGAGGAGGTTTAAGAGTGAAGTTTAAGAAGTAGAGTGACGTCTATTTAATCTATGGTTTGTGCCTTTGCTAAAACCCGCTCTTTTTTCCTTTCGTGTGTTGTGACATGTTGTGAGAAAAGTTTGTTATAGAAGAAAATATCGAATAAAAGTGCCCAATTACTTAATTAAAGAGTGCCAAAGTTTGGAAGCAGACCGTTTAAAAAAAAAACAGTCGTAAGTAATAGCTTAAGGAGACTTCATTATGAAATAATTAAGTAGTTACATTTTCATGTAAAACTAACAAACTTTTGTGGTACATAAACTCGACTTCAGGTGAATACATTTCATTGCAGATTAGCATCAAACGAAATGTAAGATTTACGTAATATTTAGAAGCATATGAAGTATATCGGTAGCTTGCATTGCGTACAAAATGGACTTTCTGCTTTCCACATTGCAATTGCGCCTAGAACGGCTAACAGAAGCGTTAAAGGGAGCCGCAGAGACCCTTAACAGCATTGAGACTGGCGTAGCAAGGGACAGGGTAATTGCCGTGAGAATTAACGTTAAAAATAGATTGTTATCGCTCACAACAGATTTAGATAGATATTTGTCTGGGGCGACGGACATAAAAGAAGAATTCTGCATTAAATGTCGAGATACGCAAGTAAAGGCGGAGGACACGCTGACCGAATTAGAAATTGCGATGAAACTATACTGCCATGAAGCAGAGAACAATCATAGAACGCGTCTACCTAAGTTAGAGTTAGGGAAGTATAACGGGGACATCCTAAAATGGAACACTTTTTGGGATAAGTTCGAGGCCAACGTTGATAGTAAGGACATTGCCAACGTTGAGAAGCTTTCATATTTGTTGGCGTCATTAGAGGGGCCAGCCTTTCAGGCAGTTGAGGGTCTGGAAACTACTAACATAAACTACCCGATTGCGGTAGACATTCTCAATAGGCGCTTTGGTAAACCTACGAAGGTCATCGATGCTCACAACGAGGCTTTGCAAAATCTTGCTGTAGCGAAGGATTCACCTGAAGACTGTAGGCGCACTCTAAACATTATAGAGAAGCACCTGAGGGTATTAGAGGCTCTAGGGGAGAAAGTTGATGCTAGTCACCTTAGAGTTATCATACTTAATAAATTTCCATCAAAAGTGGTATACCAAGTGCGGCTAATGTCAACCGATGATTCTTTTGCTGCAATCCGGAAAGCTGTGGATGCTGTAATAACAGCCATGGAGAGTTCAGTTGTTACAAACATGGAGAGTTCTGTGATTCCAGTAAAGTCTAGTGACACAACGGAGATGAGTACACCTGCTTCAACAGCAACACTGCAAATTGGAGCTGTAAAGAAGAGGAAATGGCAACAGAAGAGGGAAGCAATTTCAACTCAACCTTACAGGAAACGCCCTAAGAGAACGTGCATATTTTGTAATGAAGAACATTACAGTGAGGACTGTGTCAAATTTAACACATATAAGGAGAGGATTGGGAAGCTGAAAGATAGGTGCTATGTGTGCTTTCAAATAGGACACCGTGCCTCCAAGTGTACAAGAAGGAGGAAATGTGTACATTGTTCTAGGATGCATAATAGAGCGCTTTGCCGTCAGAAGGTGCAGAAGGGTGAGGCTAATGATATGAGTATGATACTTTCAAACACAACTTCAGCTAATGTACAGTTAAATAAGCCATCTAATTTCTTACAGACAGCAGTAACCCAAGTAAGGACAGCGGAGGGGAGAAGTCTGAGCATTAGACTTTTACTTGATTCTGGAAGTCAACGAACTTACATTACAAACAGAATAGCAAAATTATTACGAATTAAACCTGATGGAGAAGATTGTTTGATGATTTATACATTTGGATCAGAAAAGCCTAGAGAAATGTTATGCCCATATGCAACAATAACTGTAGTGAGTAAACGTAATGTAGAAAGACTGATTAGAGTGAATATAGTTCCATACATCACTGCAGAGGTACCCGTAGCTAAGGTACAGTCACCAATGATAGACATCTTGGCAGACGATGCTTCTACTGGTGAAGGCATCGATTTGTTGATTGGAAATGACTTATTCTTCTCATTTATCAGGAAGAGTGTTGATTTAGGAAATAATACCTATCTAGTAGATTCTGATTTTGGTTGGTTCCTCGCAGGAAGTGCTACTAACAACAGAGAAGGGGACACTCTATCAGTGGCTACATATTGCCAGTGCCATGATATCAATCAAGACTTTACAGAACCAGATCTTCCTCTGCGTACCATAGATGTCAAATTTTTGTGGTCACTTGAGAGCATCGGGATATGTGATTCTCCAAAAACTACATGTGAGGAAGAAGCCGTTCAGCATTTTAACAAGACTGTCAAATACAGTGAAGGAAGGTACCAGGTGAAGTGGCCGTGGATAGAGTATCCACCAAAATTGCCCACTAATTTTGGACTTGCCTTTGGAAGATTAAAGGGTGTATTACGAAGATCAAATAAAGAAGTCATGGCGGAGTATGAGAAAATCTTGAAGGAACAGCTTGAAGCTAACATAATAGAAGTTGTGGATCCTACCATTCCGGCTGACCATCCAGTTCACTATCTACCTTTTCATATGGTTCAGCAGAAGGGAAAAAGGGGTCGTCTAGTCTATGATGCTTCAGCTAAGTTGAAAAATGAGAAAAGCTTGAATGAATGCTTATACACAGGTCCGAACATGCTGGAAGACCTTACAGGGTTGATACTGAAATTTAGAATTGGAGAAATTGCTATCACTGCCGATGTTGAAAAGGCTTTTCTTCAGGTTGGCCTACAAGAAGAAGACAGGGATGTGACCAGGTTTCTCTGGGTCAATGATTTGGAAAGGGAACTGACTGAAGACAATATCACGCAATATAGGTTCTGCAGGGTGCCTTTTGGAGTAATATCGAGCCCCTTCCTCTTAGCGGCAACAATTCGATATCACCTTTCAAAGACTAACAAAAGTCTTCTTCCAGTGATAGCAGATAAATGTTATGTAGACAATTTAGTGACGTCAGTTCAATCAAGAAAAGAGGCTCTCAATTTGTATGCTCAAACAACAAACTCATTTAAAGAATTAGGAATGAACATACGAGACTGGATGTCTAATGACAAAGATTTTGTAGACAACATTCCCAAGCAAAAAAGAGCTACACAGGAAAGTGAAATGAAGATCCTCGGTTTGGTATGGAATTTGGAAAATGACACTTTACGGCTCAAACTGAATAACGAAACTTTTGAGAGTGAGATCATAGATAGAGGAATTACAAAGAAAGGAGTCTTGAGAGTGCTAGCACGTCTTTATGATCCATGCGGTTTTGTTTCACCACTCATGCTACCAGGAAAACTCTTATTCCAAGAGATCTGCACTAGAAAGTTAAAATGGGACGATATTCTGCCTGAAGACCTGTCGACTTCATGGAGGAACATAATTGAGAATTTATAAACGGTTAAGAACGTAGAACTGCCAAGACATGTCGCAAATGAATCAAAGTCAGAATGTATGAAGTATGAACTACATTGCTTCACTGACGCATCTTTGAATGCATATGCAGCAGTCATTTATCTGCGCGTCATTGCTGGAAAACAAGTATCAACTTCGTTTCTCATGTCGAAATCCAGAGTAACCCCAGCAGAAGACAAAAGTGATCTCAAAATTCCTAGACTTGAATTGCTAGGATATCTGATAGGAAGTAGACTTCTGAGGTATGTTAAGAGCCACATAGACCTAAATATACGCAAGATATATTTGTGGACAGATAGTGAAATTGTCATAGCTTGGATCAAATCAAATAGACTACTTCCACCATTTGTATTGAGACGAGTCAATGAGATTAAGCAAATTAAAGACATCATAGGTGCAGAGCTGCGCTATGTCAACTCAAAAGAAAATCCTGCAGACATAGCTACCAGACCAGAGTTGTGGCATCACAAACAGGATCTATGGCTCCATGGTCCAGATTTTCTTCTACAAGACCAAAGTGATTGGCCTAAAGAGCAGAGAAAGGAAGAAATGTGCTTGGCCGGGAGGGCTCTGGACACGATGGATGGTCCAGAGATGACAATGAAAGGTTATGAAGACCAAGATAGTGATCTTAACCTTTCTGAAATGGAGGATAATCCTGCAGCCACTGCCCTTCAGGAAAGTTTGGAGTCTATGCAAAACCCGTCAGATGAAGAAAAGTGTAACGAGACAGTGACTGAGATTAAGAAGTTACAAGATAAATACTTTTCAGATGAAGTTTCAGGAAAGGTGACCAGTTTGTCACGAAACTTAGGTCTCTTTGTAGATGAAGATGCGATCTTAAGATGCAAAGGAAGGTTCGCGAATGCTAATTTATCATATGATAAGAGATATCCCATTCTGATTCCGAAGAAATCATCCTTCACAACCGAGATAATACTAAAAACGCATAGAGACAACTACCATGTTGGGGTCCCACACACGCTAAGTATATTACGCGAAAAGTATTGGATCCCACATGGGCGAGCCCAAGTACAGAAAGCTCTGAAGAGATGTTCGCAGTGTGAAAAGTATTCTGGAGGTCCTTACAAACTGCCGTCACCACCTGCACTGCCCAGTGAAAGGGTTAATTATAGTTCTCCATTTACTTTTACTGGATTAGACTATCTGGGTCCGGTATTAGTGGAGACAAATACTGGCAGAGAAAAAAGATGGATTTGTCTTATGACATGTCTAGCAATTCGTGCTGTACATTTGGAGTTGGTCAAGGCCTTGACGGCTGAGGAGTGCTTGCTGGCGATACGTCGGTTTGTGGCGGCCAGAGGACCACCTAAAGTATTAATATCGGACAATGCACTACAGTTCAAGTTAACAAGTGAAGTACTAATCCATTCATACTGCCAGGAGAAACATATCAAGTGGAAATTCATCACGCAGCTTGCGCCTTGGCAAGGCGGTTTTTACGAAAGATTAGTTGCACTGGTAAAGCACTGTTTAAAGCGCACACTCGACAAGCATTTATTGACAGACGGTCAAATGCATACAGTAGTGAAGGAGATTGAGGCTGTATTGAACACAAGACCTTTGACTGCAGTGGGTTCCGACCCAGAGGGAGTGCTGCGACCAGCTGATTTTCTGTCTCTAGGTCAGTGTCTAGAAATAAACCCAGAACTTGGCGAGGGAACCTCGCAAGGCACCAATACTAAAGTTGACTTGGTTGAAGGCTGGAAGAGAGGTCAGAGGATTCTTAACGAATATAAAGAGATGTTCACCAATCAATACCTACCAAGTCTGCGGGACAGATTCAGTCACTCTCATAAACAACCGCGAGTGATGTCAAAGAAGTCTCCAGAAGTCGGTGATATTGTACAGATTAAGAATGATTCCAAAAATAGAATCAATTGGAAGGTCGGTAAAATCTCAAGTTTAATCAAAAGCCGGGATGGTGAATGCCGAGCAGCCAAAGTGGTAGTTGGGAATACAGAGTTTACGAAATCCATAGCCCATCTGTATCCGTTAGAGTCTGATACGTACGGCCCAACGAATTATGCACAACTACCATCACATGACAACGAGATGGCAGAGACACCAACTAAACACATGGATAGAACTGAAGCTTTGGAACCTATAAAAGCATCAGAAAAGATTGTGTCACCAGAGCCCGAGATGGAAATTGATGAGCTAACAATCCCTACTAAATCTGCAACAGAGAAAGATGTTTCTGTTTTAGAGTCTGAAGATAGTCCTATGCAAACTGAGCAAGCTCCCGCTGCTGATACGCACGAGGCAGAAGTGAGAGAGCCAAGTGTTATGGAAGAACGGCCTGAGGAAGCGACGAGAATAAGGCGGAACGCTGCCATTTGGGCCAGAGAACGAATAGCCGAATGGACGCGTCAGCTAATGACCCTACTAATGTAGTCCTTTCGCCTTTTGGGAGTGTCGCGGTGATCGCGAAGTCTGTTATTGTGGTATGTATTCTATCTGTCACTCTTAGTGTATTTTCACTGGTAACACTGGCGATCGAGGTCGACGAGTGTTATATGTCAGAGCGGAGAGAAATGGCGGGAACGAGGTGAGAAAAAGTTGGTAGAGGGAGTCCGATGGCTGGGACGGGATACGCGGTGTGGCGCGTGTATTGAGATACAGGAGACTCTTGGTAAGCGAATGATATCTATAATCTTGATATATATAGATATTGCGGTGACCTTGAATTAACGTCTACCTTGAGATAGAGCTGAGTTGAAGAATATATTGATATTCTTTGTGTGTAGCTCGAGTATGAATGTAACAAGTGAGGTGGCTGTTGGTTATCGGTTTGAGTTACTGGAGGTTATTTATGGAGGCTGATGGATGAGCTGTAGGGGTTGTTGTGGAGGCTCGTCGGGGACCACATGGTCCCCACCTCAGTACTCATCGCATAGCTATATGAGCTGAGTTGAGAGATATGAGAGTAATGAGTTGCGGGATGCACGATGAGTTCTCCCGTGGAGATTCAGTTGTGCCGTGCATCCACCGATAAGAGCCACGGGACTTGCGGCCCTTCTAATTTTCCCCGAGAGAGTTGAGGTTACATTCATAACAAGAGATACGAGTTTTGAGAGTGGATGGAATTGAGCGCCCATCGAGTGTTGATTCATGGTTGCTGCAGTAGCTGTCATATACTGTGCTTTATATATATATATATAGATCCATGTAGCGAGATTATTATTACATCCCCCTAAGAGTAAATCTCCGCTACACTAAGTTTCCACTAAGAAATGTTGACAGACTAAAGGAAACCTAGAGATCCTACTCGCGCGCCAGTCAGGCAACGACTGATGGGCGAGCGAGGGGGGAACCCCGGTATTTATACCTCAGGTGGGGGACGAGGTACGTATATACGGGCCGACACGGAATCCCCGCGTTTCAGATGCATTTTGACGCCGAACGAGCGGGATCTCGTGTAATAATGTATTATAAATAGCATAGAAATAGGTATAAGCACTGTAAATAATGTATTAGAGTAAGATTGAAGTGTAATAAATGAACATGTCATTTCGCGCCAAAATTTCCCGCGCAAATCGCTTTCCCGCCAAAAATACGGGGCGAAGGGGCGTCCGGCCGAGGTAACTTGATAGTATAAATTGGGCGGCCAGGCCCCATGAAATTCAGTACCTACAGTAGCAGCGAAGTGACATTACTTGAAAAAGTAAACAAGTCTTTCAATTCAGAACCCCGACCCGACCAAGTTCCTGCTAAGCCGTAACGACCAACGCCGAAGGTGCAGGATTTCCCTTCAATTCTACCCAGCCCAGAGCCAGTCATAGGTGCGTCTCGCACAGTCCGTAGAAAGTAAGGTAAGGAAAGTGTAGGTATAAGTGGAACAAGTAACAAGCACGTTTGAGAACTCAATAAAAATAACGCCAGAAATATAGACATTGGGTAGGCTTTTAGATTAGCTCTCAAAAAGCCAGTTAAGAATGTCGACTAAAATGTAATTATTGTCATTATTAACAAAAAAAACTATAATGGATGGACGTGACAAAAACAATTGAAAAGATAAATAATTTCCAAAATTGTCCATAAGCCTTCTCAAGGCCAATCAAGGCTTAACTCAGTCCACTCCTATGCAATTAACAAACCGTTTCACCACGACATTCGTCCCTAACTTGAACCCGAAATTCGTAAAAACTATGCATTATCTAGTGCATAATTATTTTCCATCGTATTTTCACGGAAACGTACGAACGTGTCTTACTATTTCACTCGGTCTCGGTACAAAAAATTTGCTTTGACATAAAGTGCCCCTGCCATATACTAGTACCGCGTCGAGCACTCGAACGTTTACCTTACATACATGACTACATCTGTATACATAGGCAAGCAGCAGATTACCTAATCAACAAACATATGATATGTGATGATGGATAGCACTTATCACGTACGTAAATTAGAAAGATAAACCACTCCATGGAAATGGGAGGCTTAATTTGACACTTTTTCGGTGACAATTTGTGACATGGTAACCACAGGGACATTTTTGAGATAACTACAACTTAGAAAAGTTGAAAAACCCCCGACATTTTCATTTCTAAGTTCAATATCTCAAAATGGCTGAACCGATTTTGTTGAAACGCAGCTAAGAACCATCTCGATCACGTCAGCTTTCGAATAAAAAAAACTGCATTCAAATCGGTCCATTCGTTTAGGAGCTACGATGCCACAGACAGACACAAACACACACAGACACGTCATACTTATAACACCCCTCTTTTTGCGACGGGGGTTCAAAAATAGCTTTATCATTATTATTAGGTAACCAACGCATAAACGTGACACTTGTTTGATGTCTGTTTAGACATAGTCCCTGGGCGACCGAGCTCCGCTCGGATGAAAATGGGGAAAATACGGAGAAAACGAATTTTCCCGGACATGAGACCTATCTATATCGATTTCTCGGCCCCGTAACCACCTATATTCCAAATTTCATCGAAATCGTTAGAGCCGTTTCCGAGAACGTGATTGCAAATATTTATATATATACATAAATACATATATATACACCGTGGCCGTGAATAACCCGAAAGATTTAAGCTAACGATACTAGAGCCTAATTAGAGTATATAAAGTTATGTAACATATAGTCCAAAAACTCATAATTAAGGAGATATTAATTATTTGAAACAAATCAAAAGTTAAAAAATCTCCAGTCTAACACACCCTAAAGGCTTAAGCATAACTTGACACTTCTTGTTATGGAACACAAGTCACGGCATTCGCCGTTCGTCGTATGATTTCGGAGCGATTCGTGAAGTGATATGCTCGCTCTCTGTTCTTCAACTTGAGTTTCTCAACTAAAGAGTTGTTCACAAAGAAGCGGGTAATTAATAAGATTTAATTTGTACTGAAATAGTAATTTAATTAAGACACATAATTAGACCCATGTTGATACAACATTATTTACTCGTACTGTCGTCAAAAATACGTGGTTTAAATCTTTCGGGTTATTCACGGCCACGGTGTATATATACAAATATTGCTCGTTTAATAGTATAGGATACATAATTAACACTGACAACGCAGTTTTTTACAGAAGAAAACTAATAGCTACCTAACACTGAATTTCCATTCAGAAATACCACAATAGCACAATACACGACTACATTTTATTTAAGTATTGTTTACATGGTCGTAAGAGTAATGTATTAAAACATACAAGTATTTTATTTTAAAACGTAACGTAAACAAAAGAACTAAAACAAACTAAGAGAGGCGAAGAAGACATGTAAACATTAAAGAAAGATAGCATCTAATATTAGACATCCTGTCTACACTTATTTTGTAACCAAATAATGTTTATATGTTAGGGGCAAACTGCGAAACAACCTATCCGATTTCGAAAATTCATATACTGTACCTTCCGAAAGGATATAAGTGGACTGTAATTTATATTTTATCCCGCACTCTTGGCCACTAAACTTGGTGACGATGGCCTGATGATGGAATCAGGAGGTGGATAGTTCTTTCTATTATACGTGGTGACGATGGTCTACAAGTAGCCATTGATTGCCTTTCGTAAAACAACGGGCAGGGCAGCAACTGCTAAATAAAATAACTTAACAATCACACACACAAACAAAAAACAAATTATATTTTTTTTTTACTTTTTTACTCTGTACGAAACATGCATTTCGATTTCCAAACTTATTATTCGATTTCCTGCTCCTGTAACACAGGGAATCCTAGCTCAGGACCCAACGACTTGCATCTATTATACGTAACATGTTTTTGTCAGTAAATATTTCATTTCATTTCATTTTAATGGGCAGTGGTTACAGAAGCGTATTGATTTCATGCAATTTTAATATTGCGGTAGGGCTGAGACAATGTTCTTTATGGTTATGTTGCCGGCAACTTGCAATTACAGCGTCGAATCAAACGACTTAATGATTATACGAGTAAAATAAATTTCCATGCAGTCAACAGCAATAACTACGCGAATGAAATCCTGACAGTGATTCTGCACAAGAATATAGTCGTGTGGCAACAAGCAAAGGGGCTATTGTTAATGATTCGTTTTTTCTGGATGTTCAGTTTTTGGTAGACCTCGTAATCTAATATTACGTATCTAATACTAACCTATCTAAAATGTTGGCGATGTTGGCTCTATACTATAGCGAAGAAGACCGCAGGACAAAACCCATAGGTACGGTTAACCAATTTGATTCCTAGGCCATCTTAGAACCTTGCCGTTGTAAATGCTATGTCAATACGGGTTACTAGGATTATTGCGTCGCTATGTAACCGTTAAAATGACAGGGTTCTACGGTGGCCTAGGAATCAAATTGGTTGACTGTACAGTCAGCCAAGAAAGTGCTCTACCACTTTTCGACTTTATTGCATACAAAATAAGGTCCAAAAGTGGTAGACCGCTTTTTTGGCTGATGGTACCTACCTAAGTTATGTTGTTGTTTTATTCTCGTTAAACAATAAAGAATAATTGTAACGATTGTATTGTCTGTACAAAAAGATCATTGCATGTTATTCTGTGCAGTCGCCATCACATACATCGGAGCAAACAAGCACGTCACAAACATCGGAACACACTTCTATTTTCAAGGCATTAGGGTGCATGTGCCGATATTTTTGAACACCTATAGTGTACCTATGTATGTGATGGCGACTGTACATGTTCCTATATATTATAGTCTGCATGGGACAATGCAATGGGAAAGCTGAGGATAGGGTCCCGTTGGCGCCGTTTTTAAAATATTTAAATTAAATATAGTGGTTTTGCATGTTGCACTTTCCTCGCTACAGTGAGGTGAAAAGTTTTGTGTTACACACGGGTGCAAATGTATTTTACTTCTCGTGTGTTGAAACACTCGCCACGCTCAGGATTCTATCTCGCTCGCTCGAGGTTCAACTATAGAATCCTTTCGCTTGCTCGTGTTTCAATTCCACACTCGCGAGTAAAATAACCAGCAGAACCAAGGTAACCGATATAGCCCTCCGAATTGCTAAACTTAAGTGGCAGTGGGCGGGGCACAGTGCACGTAGAACCGATGGCCGTTGGGGCGGAAAGGTTCTCGAGTGGCGACCACGTACCGGGAGGCGCGGCGTGGGTAGGCCCCCCACAAGGTGGACTGATGACCTGGTAAAGGTCGCGGGAGTCCGCTGGATGCGGGTGGCGCAGGACCGGCCATTGTGGCACTCTTTGGGGGAGGCCTATGTCCAGCAGTGGACGTCTTTCGGCTGATATGATGAGTAAAATAAAACTTTGCACCCTTACATGACAAATAATTATTTCGCGGTTAGTGACGCACAGCAACAGAGTTGAAAAACTTCTTGAATAATTATCGGCTTCTGGTTTGACAACCGGTTTAGTTTAGTATGAAGCTGACGGTTCTGGGTTAAAATCCCGGTAAGGGCCAATATTTGTGCGATGAGCATACGTATTTGTTTCACAGTCTTGGATATTTTCTATGTATTTAAGTACATACAACTATTAGATATTTCGTTGTTAAGTAGGTACTCATAACACTGGCCTTGTTATTGAGCCTAGTATGGGGCTAGCTCGATTTGTGTTAGAATAATAATATTTATTTATTTATTGTTCAGTGACTTAATGTCGCAAACATGATGTATTCTCGAATTTCATAGAATAGGCAATCCAATTATGTTTTTTTATTAAGCCGATGGGGATAGAGTTTCGTCTTTGGATTTATGGATGCCTAGCACTGATAAACAGACAATATGGTGGAGTGTATTTGTTTGGTAATTCAATGAATCGGACTAATCTACGGAAAATCGATAACTAAGTATACGGGTATGCGCTAATGCAAAACATAACTAATGGATACACCGATTTCAAATAAGTGCTTCGTTAGAGGTCAACTATTTATGACTTAATCCTCATATTATATTACTAAACGTGTGCCGCGAGGGATTTTTCTAACAAAGAAGCCGACTAAGTTGCGAACAAAAACGAATAAACACATAAATATTTGTAAAATTATACTAAATTTATTCATGGGTCTTAAGATTTCACTTTCCATCAGGGCTGTTATTCGCTACGCGATCATGCGCCTCACCTCACCCCCTTCCCGTGACACGCCTAACGAAACTAGACCTCTACAGGGTATTACTTGACTTAATTCGTGATACAAAATAGCAAAATCTGAACAACTTTTACTACGGGATCCACAAACAAAAAACAGGCTGTTTATACATTTTCGTCAGTCTAAAACTAAAATGAGCAAAGTGTATGTACCTAAAAGTTAGATTTTTTTGCAAAACATAAAGTTGCCAGATAGTAAAAGTTGTTCAGAATCATGGATATATTAACATTTTGCTATTTTGTATCACGAATTAAGTAACAACCTGTATACCTAGACAACCTACGCTTAGTTACCTAGTTACCGCATCGTGGTGTCAAGATATATTTGTGGGTGAGCTTAAAGTTACAGAATAGCGGGGCAGGTTGAGTATGTGCACATTAAAAACCGGCCAAGTGCGAGTCGGACTCGCGCACGAAGGGTTCCGAATAAAAAAGGGCAAAAAAACACGGTTGTTGTATGGGAGCCCACTTAAGTAAATATTTATTTTATTCTCTTGGTTCCGTACTCAAAGAGTAAAACGGGACCCTATTACTAAGACTCCGCTGTCCGTCCGTCTGTCTGTCACCAGGCTGTATCTCACTGATACCGTGATAGTTCCAGCTGAAATTTTCACAGATGATGTATTTCTGTTGCCGCTATAACAACAAATACTAAAAACACAGAATAAAATAGTTTTTTTATAGTTTATGGTACGGAGCCCTTCGTGCGCGAGTCCGACTCGCACTTGACCGGTTTTTTTAGTATTTGTTGTTATACCGGCAACAGAAATACATCATCCGTGAAAATGTCAACTGTCTAACTATCACGGTTCATGAGATACAGCCTGGTGACAGACAGACAGACGGACAGCGGAGTCTTAGTAATAGGGTCCTGTTTCACCCTTTAGGCACTGGTCCCACCGCGAGCGAGTAAGCTACGAGCTATCGGCTATTTTCTAGCTCAAGAAACGAACAAAAGATAATCGCTTTCGTGTAAATAAAAGAGAGATATATATTTATAGTTTATAGCTGGCTGTTCACACCGCCGGCGATGAATATAAATCTATTTACACTTGAGCCTGTATCCGGCGGTGGGGCCAGTGCCTTAGGTACGCAACCCTAAAAATTAACCTTTGGACTTCGGGATTTACGAAGATACTTTTCTATTTATATTATACTAGCTGTTGCCCGCGACTACGTCCGCGTATAACATGTTATCGTCTAAAAGTTTGTTTAAGGAATGAATTAAAAAAAAACATTGAAATTTGTTTTGTGCCTATAGTCTTTTAGTAAACAGTCTAAAACCGAAGTTACAAATCTCTTACTTTCAAAATGTCTTGCTCTCTATACACACTTAGAACCCCTTTTGAACCCTCATAGTAAACAGGCTGAAACCGTAGTTACAAATTTCTTACTTTAAAAATGTCTTGCTCTATAATACGACGAATTAATTCAAAACAGTTTTTTATAAAGACCTTATTTTTCAGTTTCTTTTTGTTTCATTATCAGTTTTCACACACTATCTACTTTCTTTCCGATACGGTCCTTAAAACTTAACAGATCTGTAAATCTATACTAAGCAGAAAAGTCCGCTAACGAAATTCTAAGTTTCGGTCAAAGAAGAAAACTTAATAATTATTCGCCACCAGCGGGACACACACCTAACAACACAGATCTGTGTTAGCTAAAGCGTGTTTTGACCCTTCCTCACAAACACAAATGTCACATCGATAGATAAATACAAACTAATTTTAAAGGCTTTTTTGCTAGTGTAGGTTTGATGGACGTTTGCGAGGAAGGGCATACCTAAATCTGTATAAACGCTAGGCTAGATTGATGGCGCCCTGCTAATCGGATATGCAATTAAGTTACGTGTCCGTTTCCATTTAGGGTAGTGCATGTAACGAATCAAGTCCAGAAACCAAGTTATAAAGTGGGTCTCTATTAATTCTCTATAAAGTATACCGAATAACCGAACCGAACGAAATGAACGTACGTAAGCAATGTTCTCTTAAGCATGGGTTCTGGGTTTCTCTCATTGACTTTGGACTGCATAAATAATTATGGCACCTAGATTAGATAACACCGGAAGTCAAATAGTACATTACTTACCTAGGGCGGTTAAACAAAGAATGTCTCAGATCGCAGGTATTTGACGCCCGAGCCGAAGGCAAGGGCGATAAATATGCGCTCTGAGGCTTTCTTTATTACCGCCCGTGGTGAGTACAAAATTTTACGTCTCTATCTGGCCAGGAAGTGGGGTTTTACGCACGCATAGCGTGCGGTAATTCCTACTTTATGGCCAGGTATGACGTAAACATATTTACTACACGCCAACGTCCATCAAGGCATAGTATAAAGAGGACAAAGTATGTTATCTTCATACAAACGCACACCGCGCGCGGCTTGTGTATGTGTAATACTATCTATACGTCGCCGCACGCACACTCAAACTATCTGCCTCTATCTGACTCTAATTCTAGGTTATAATGATTGTAAAGTTTATATACTTGCGTTTAAATAGTTTTTTTTCGCTATTTGTGATGGTCCCCACCACGCGGGTAAGTAAAGTGATCATTGCTCACTGTAATTAAAATAAAGAAGCGGCCAAGTGCGAGTCGGACTCGCACATGAAGGGTTCCGTGAAATAAATTGCGGTTTACGATTTATGACGTATTAAAAAAAAACTACTTACTAGATCTCGTTCAAACCAATTTTCGGTGGAAGGTTGCATGGTAATGTACATCATATATTTTTTTTAGTTTTATCATTATCTTATTTTAGAAGTTACAGAGGGCGCGGACACACATTTTACCACTTTGGAAGTGTCTCTCGCGCAAACTATTCAGTTTAGAAAAAAATGATAAAGAAGTTCTGAGTATGGTGACCCCTAAAACTTAATGTTTTTTTTTAGATTTTTGTGTGAAAATCTTAATGCGGTTCACAGAATACATCTACTTACTAAGTTTCAACAGAATAGCTCTTATAGTTTAGGAAAAAAGTGGCTGTGACATACGGACGGACAGACAGACAGACAGACGGACGGACATGACGAATCTATAAGGGTTCCGTTTTTTGCCATTTGCCTACGGAACCCTAAAAAAGGATTGCGAGGAAGATTTAGAACAATACATACAATCAGCACCAATTAAATGGAACTTATGTTTTTTATACTATCTTAGTGTAGAATTTTGCATTTCGAAAACACGGTACCTACTGTTAAAGATTTTGTGTCATTTCCAGTTATTTCATAGAAGGCAGGACTCTTTCAGGCGACTGTAAATACCATAAATAGGAGAGAAACATGACTAAAATACTGTCAAAGAAATTAGGCAGCTGAATGAAACGCTCTGATATTCACCCAGAAGAGACTTGTCATGATACAATACTTCTATTATTCTCATAGAAGTTAGTACAACGTTCATAGCCTTACCGGCATTGCGTATAACAATATGCCAGCTTTGTTCTTGAACGTGTCGAAAACTATTAATCATACCGTATACTTTATGAACACAACTACTATAGTTTCGCTAGTTCCATAAAGTATTTATTACGCAACACGCTAAGAAATAAAACCTGTCATAACATAACAATGGCCCCAAGGCTGTATAATAAATTGCCAGAAACATGGAAATCTGAAACCTCCTCTAAATTTAAATATCTACTTTATAGATTCTTACTGGACAAATGTTATTATAATGTACAGGATTATCTTAATGATACTACTATCCTAATTTAATTTTAATTGAATTTATTTCTATTGTTTAATTTATATTGCTAAGTATTTTTAAATTCTGTATTTTGATATTAGTGACATGCCATTTATACTTAATATTTTTAAATTTGACATGTAAAAACTAGAAATTCGTACGCCATAAGGCACATCATGGCTTTGTAACTATACAATTAATTCTAACATTCCATCTTTTTTTACCTGTGATGAACGAATAAATGATTCTGATTCTGATTCTGAACCAGTAAATAACTGCAGCCTTTTGGGCATCAGCAATAGGTGAAAAAAAAAAAATATATTGTGAGTGTGTAAGGCAAGACATGCGGATAGGTGGCCGTGAGCGGAAAACTGCGTGAGTCGCGGGCACAAGCGACTTACTTATTACTTACTTTGATACATTTTTAGGGTTCCGTACTCAAAGAGTAAAACGGGACCCTATTACTAAGACTTCGCTGTCCGTCCGTCCGTCCGTCTGTCTGTCACCTGGCTGTATCTCAAGAACCGTGACAGCTAGAGAGTTGAAATTTTCACAGTTGCCGCTATAACAACAAATACTAAGAACAAAATATTTTTTTTAAGGGGGCTCCCATACAAACAACGTGATTTTTTTGCCGTTTTTATAGATAATGGTACGGAACCCTGCGTGCGCGTGTCCGACTCGCACTTGGCCGGTTTTTTAGATATACTAACAACTGCATTTAAAAATTATAATGTTAGTGATTATTTTTGGGATAATAGAGCATAAGGTTTTGTTACTAAATACATGTGTGTGTATGCATAATTATGTTTAATTCGTGATTCTCTTTCGGGTAGTATATATTTTACAATAGATAAGGACAAACGTCCGAGTGCTCGACGCTGTATTAGTTAGCATATTGCATGGACACTCTATGTCAAACATGCCTTAAACTCAAATGAAGAAAAATCCTCTTAGTTCGAATTTAACCCATATTGCTTTTACATAAAATGCCCATGTCACATACTAGTACAGCGTCGAGCACTCGGACGTTTACCTTACAACAAACATATTATTAGTACAATGCAGCACTAATAAAAATACTTACTACACGTCGAAAAATACTTCACTGTAATAGTTACATACACATACACATACCTATCATAATTATAAACACAAACAGTCGATACAAAGTGCTAATGTTTGTAAAAGAGCTAGCTTAAGCCTATTTACAAAATAAATATTTTGATTTTGATTTTGTAGTTCTCCTGTATGAAATGCGTATACATATAATACGTAGGTTTATTGTATGATATGATATGAAAATGTATCTCGTCATAATGTTCAAATATTCCACATTATACCTAAAACTGTTTCAAAATTAACAAATAATGTACAAGTTCATAATAAACACATAATGAAAGCTCATTATGTAACTGCTCTGAAGTAAATGAGGACAAGTTTCTTGTCAAAAATGACATTTTTGGTACAAGCTTTTATCGCCGACTGTACTTTTCTGTATACCGTCATCAACTACTCATTGAGACTATTCTAACGAGCCCAAACTCAACGGGGTTACGTCGGTTAAGTACTGAATTCCCATGGCCACTTTCTGTCTCCATCATCAGATCAGCTCGATGGTACCATAATATTGAATTGTCACCCAAACTATACCTTTACCCAAAATTACAGCTCAATCGGTTGAAGACATCTGCTTCAAAATTGAGTTGCGAGATTCCACCCGAACAAATTACATACTTACATACATTGCAAGTTAATAAAAAGCTTGTAAAAAAGAAATCTTATTGTAATAATTTCCACCAAAATAACCTATTTAGTATAAATAATGTCTATAGTTGCTACGCGGAAAATCGGAAATATCTCCAAACAGTCCGTGACATCCTTTCCGTCCTTTTGCTTCTCTAACTGGAAAATTTATCAGTGTCACTCGTTTTCCGAACATTCCCTTTCGACAAACGCTTTGTCTACTTATTTTCTTCGCTCGCGTTTTCAGGGTATTCAAAGAATTGCTGATATTGCGGAATAGTCCCCATTCGTTAAAGCACAAAGACTAACTTAAGTGATCATTAAGACCTTTTATCTGTTTAGAACATAGATAACCTTATCTATGGTTTAGAATAAGGTCCACGTATGGCTACTGTGTCTTCGGTGGTTCAATATGTAAATCTAAGCTATGTGCATGATAATCAGGTTTTAAGTATATTTTTTTTCGTTTTCCCGTTTTTTTTGAAGATGAACTCCACTACATATGCATGGACGCCGTCCCTTCGGGAAAGGTTTTTAAGTAGTGGCACACTAGACAATGGCCATTCATTTTTAGACTTTATTCCAATGCCGTGACGGTTCAAAAGGTTTTCTTTTTGGCAACTGTATTTCGAAGAAACTCCGTAAATTATACAAGATCGTTTAGATACGAGAGGTTACGTGTCAAACGTCTCACGTGAATGTAGTCTGCTCATAATTACAGTAATCTCGGTGCCTTGGGCTGGCACGTTTTGCCACGTCACTAAAGACATATACAATAAACATGGTCCAAAGTTTTATGGAGAGTGTGGTCTATATACGGTGGTTCGTGCTTGCCATGCATCATTGTAGACTTATGTTAGAGAGGTAGGGGGCACAGCGGAATGTGATCTCGCTCGTATGTGGAGCAGCCCAACTGGGGAAGTACCTCCACCTTACAGAAGACCGCAGCTATAATAGCACCACTGCTTTGTAGTGTTGCTATATTATTGCATGCTATGAAGTATGTGGTGTTGTGTTCCTGGTGGTGAGTAAGGTCACCAGAGCTCCCTAGGGTACGCTGTGTTGGGAGTGAGGGACCTGCTCTATCTGCCAACACAGTGAATCCTCAAGTGAATAAAGGGTTGGCAACGCGCTTCTAAGTCTTCTTGAGTCACAAGTGTCCATAGGCTACGGTAACTGCTTAACATCAGGCAGGCCGTAAGCTTGTTTGCCACCGTCGTTGTATTAAAAAAAAAAAATTATGGCCTTTACGGGCTGGTAGTCAATGAACGTTACCGACAATCTTACAAAAGCCAGTATAAGCCTGACTTTTGATTACGCATAGTTTTTGCGAATCTTGGTGTCATGTTATACTCGGTGAGGTGAGTCAAGACAGGTGCGACTGTGCGACTCGCATAGATC
The DNA here is from genome assembly GCA_963854355.1 of Epinotia brunnichana. Lineage (NCBI taxonomy): Eukaryota > Metazoa > Arthropoda > Insecta > Lepidoptera > Tortricidae > Epinotia > Epinotia brunnichana. The sequence continues at coordinate 7,133,745 of OY977953.1, read as the reverse complement.
GGCGTACTTATCATGTACCTACTTAAAAAACCTCTTTTCAACTTTATACCTTTGTTAAATAAATGTATCTTGTTGTAACTTTAGGACACACAGATTATTCGCTCAATTAAAACTGGAAAAAGCACCAAAAAGTAATTAAAGTTTCAAAAACCGGGTAATCAAAGTTCGCTTATAGTTTTACGATTACTTTGGATCAAATGTTCCGCTAACGCATAATACTGATAGCAACGTTTGCTTTATATACACTAAATGTAAAATATTTTATTTTATAAATAAATAATCTGTATCTGCATAATTCTTCATCTAATTTAAAATCAATGTTCGCCACAAACACACGGACAGATGCAATACACTAATCTATTAAAAGATACCAACTCGCGTTATAGCTCAGTAGTGGAACCGGATTTTGGCCCTAGAAGTTTTGATAATTCTAAAGTCGGAAAAGTTATGCTTATATGGCATATGACTTATTTTCAAGCATATTTGTATTATATGAAGAAAAGTTAGAACGAGGGTTAGATATAAATTAGGTATTTACTTATTTTTATTGATGATTTGTGAATATTGAATTAAAGTGCAAAGTTTAAGCTTCATCGTTTATAATATGTATGACGCTTTACACCGTTAAGATTTTAGAAAAAAAAAACACCCGCGACTACGTCAAACCAGAATTAGCTTATAATTTAGTCGATATTGAATTAGAGTTTTAAAAATCCACAACAATATCTCTAAATTCTTAAGTTAATAGACAGAGCCAAAAGTTTAGAGGAATAATATAAAAGCTTTAAAATTAATACGCATTTTTTGTCCTGTAAGATCTAATATTGAATTAGAGTCTATAAAAATAAGTCTAATACTATAAAATAATATATGCAGCCATATTATGGAAAGTAAGAAATTTCTGTGTATAGTTTGCATCATAAACGCATATTATTAAAGGCGCGAAAACCAAGCCGCGCTACAAGTTGTAGCTACGGCGCATGCGGCAGATCTTAGCCGACCTTGCGAGCTATCGCTTGCTAGGTATCCCTCGCCCCGCCCGAGCGCCCCCGTTCTGCCGCATTTAAAAAAAACAATTTTTCGTATTTATATGTTTAAAATAGTGAAGGCGCAAAAACTTTTTATGTATAATTTATGAGATTTTTTTGGGGGCAAAACCCAGATTCGAGCATAGTAAAACATATGTAGAAAAAATTTAAAGTGGCCAAAATATATGTTATAAAAATCGTCTATTTAAACAGCTCATTCAAAAAACTAACCAAAATAGTTTTTGAAAACCTTCCTTCAGGAAAATACGTATTACAGCACTGTTACAATATTAGTGATGCTCCACGGGTAAAGGTACCATAAGGCGGTTTTATGTTTCGGAGATATTCAATGTTTGGAAAAGCGGGTGAAAAGGAAGATTTTTTATTATAGCTATGTCAAAAACTATAAGATGTAACATTACTTAAGCTATTTTTATTTTTATTATGTACAATAAAAAAATACAGATACTGTTATTTTATGAAAAAATCTGCATGGAATAATTTGAAGTTACAGAAGTTAATTTAAAATTGTTATTAGTAGCGTCCGGACAAAAGTGGTGGCAAATTTCGCACAGAAAGTAAAATGGAGTCGTTGCTTTTTATTAACTTTTTACGGTTGAATGTATACATTATTTATTTAATTTATATTTTTAGAGTATTAAACTATAATGTAATTTGGATATCAAAAATAAAAATATATCTAAATTATATTAAGTATTTTAAATATATTTTATTTCAATTTATGGCTTGCAGTAGTTGCAGTACACGAAACAGTTGATAATGTGGCCAAAGGCCCTGATAATTGTACTCGCAGTAGTCATTTTTGAGATTTTCAATTTTCTGCAAAAATGACACCACAAGCCTAAAAAAAATGTAGGTCTTTTTTTATATTTCAAACATGTTTCTTATCTAACCAAAAACGCAGTACTTTCACAAAAATATTACTTTTGCTAACAAGATCTACAGCATTCAGCATGTGCTAGAAGGTTGTGAAGTACTTGCTACGTTTACTGCAGATTCATTAGGCATATAACTTTTTTGCAACGAATACTAACTAAAGCCAAACGCAGTATTCAAAATTACTGCCACGCTAAAAGTACTTAAACGCAGTACTTATTCCACAGTGCTGCGCTTAAGAGTATCGAGAGGTATTCGAGAGTAACATAAAGCTACGCATGCACCGAAGCCACACGGTACAGTGCCGCATTTCGTGCTAGCAAATCAGAGTGAAATATTCGCACTTGATTTGGTTACACCTTGTATAATTCAAAAGAGTGTGGCTTGATGAGTGGAGGTGTTTTATATTAATAGACTCTAATAAGAAATGTTCCTAAAACACATTTTATAGACTATTAAAAATAATAATTTGATACGCTGATAAGAAAAATATTTATTTTTTCTAGTACCTACCTAAAATCAATTTTATTTCGTCTCTTCGTCACTTCAATATTTGTCTGAAGTTAAATCTTACCAACACCTATTTATTACTAGGTATGAAAATAGAGCATGATTGCGAACTAGAAACGCAGTATTGAACACGTGCTAGGTGATTTTGCAGTAATAAACACAAATACTGCATTAAGCCTTAGTTATACTGTAATGCCTGCAAACCCAGATCATCATATCAGCCGAAAGACGTCCACTGCTGGACATATGCCTAACTGTTAACCCATATAGTTGATGAAAATGCAGAACTGCTTATTTTATATAAATAAGGCAGTAAAGTAAAAAATATTTCAATCGAAAGATTTATTTTTTTAACAATTTTTCAGTACACTTCAAAAGTTGTATAACATAGATTTGTTGTATAGATACCAAAAAATATGTTTACCGCGTTTATCTCGAAACCACCATATGGAAGTACTGCGTTTGCAATAAGAAGGGCAGATTTGTTAGCGTACAAAGTCGTAAATGCCAACACAATGGCATCTGTAGTCTGTAGTAGACGAAAGATTGAAATTTTTGTGGAAAGATAACTTAAACAAAAATCGCCGTTATCGCCGCAACAAGGCGGCCGAACTTTAGCGTAATATAAAGGTTGTATTATTCAAACGGGGCAGTGAGGGAAAATCCGAAACTATAAGAGATACGAAAATTTGCTCTTAGGAGTGACGAGACTTATCCAGTTTATGGTAAACTATGAAAATAAACAGTCATAAATTCTGGAAATACATAAAATCCAGTTCCGGAATTTCCGATATTCTGAGTGTACCAATTCCGGAATTGTAATATCGGAAACATTGCCCGAGATTCCGGAATTTCGAAAGTCCGGAATTGTAAGGGACAATTGTTCCTAAGGAACCCTGTATCTAAAATCACAGGAAAATGCCTAATTTCATAGTTTGATGTACGAAAATGGATTTCCCCATACTAAGCTCCTTAGTAAGTATGGGGAGAATAACTGTGGCGTCTGAAACTAGACAAAATTGGTAAATTCGTGGTTTTTTTAAATTTATTTTCATTATTTATACAACCAATCTTTTCAAAGCTGTAAAAAAATATAATTCCCATACTTACTCATTGTAGGTAGGTACACTGTTTGTGCGGGGAGATCCATTTCCGTACATTAAACTTTGAAATTCAGCATCTTCCTGGGATTGTAGATACAGGGTTCCTTAGCACCAATTCTTCCTTACATTACACTATTAATTTACGCAAAATAACGCACTCTGATTTTTTGACAGATTTGACCGGGTTCGATTCCCGGCTGTGTATGAGGCTTTTTTGAAAATCTTTGAATGCAGTTTTGATTTTTTCTAAAATCGGTCTCATCACTCCTTAGAGCAAATTTCCGTATATCTTATAGTTTCGGATATTCCCTCACTGCCCCGTTTGAATAATATACCCCGTATTATAATGCATGTCTACCCACTATGATTTTTGTACAATTGTTAACACTGTATGCTAAGATTTAGTATTAACTTATAACTTTTCTCATGTAAGTGAAATATGTTGATTTTTTATGAACAATAATGTTCTTTAAACATAAAATATAAATACATGTACGTTTTCATTTCAAAAACTTAATATTTAGTCGCAAGAGAATAAAAAAGAATTAAGGGAAATAAATCATTCAATCGGTATTTGTTTAGTCATAAAAATATCAAGGCGACTCTACTACCTTCTGTGTGAAATCTGCCACCACTTGTCCGTACCCTAGTTATTATGTATATACAAATATGAATGATTTGCAAATGTTGCAATTATAATTTTGCTGTAAAAAGTTGTAATTTTGTTATTTGTTACCATTGTGTAAGCCACCAATACTTACTTTAACATAAAACTATAGGTAAAAACCTACTTTATAATGGACTTAACGCTGACGAAACCGCGGGCAATTCCTAGTATAGTAATAAATAAGGGTAAGTTTCTTCTTTGTATTTCCATTAGCGTACTTAAAACAAAATAACAATTTTCCATTGATATTAGTTTAAAACATGCTTTGCGGTTTTTTTTATGGATGAGTTAAGGGCACCCCGCTGCCCCGCCACCGCTGATCGCTGCCTGGTGCCACAGCGCCACAGCGCACAGCACGGCGCGCGCATACAATACAGCGCGTTTGAAACGTAGTAATATAGGCACGGAATGCTTACCTATACATATCAGTATTTAGTGTCACCGTGATTCTATATTTCTAAACTTTTGTTTGGTAACTGAGATCATTGTCAAGACCGTTTATTATTAACTCTACAAACTCTAATTCAATATTGGCTATACTGCTTAACCAGAAATAAATATCTACACAAGCCAAAGGTCTACACATCTAACTTTTTTTCCAGTATATTAAGTGGATCGATTACATCATAATTTTACAATATCAGCTACTCTAATTCTTTATTTGCAAAATTATTTGCATTTTTTTGTTCACCAAAATGCAGATGTTCCAGACTTCTAAAAACAGATTATTTTAACGAAACTAAAGTGTTATTGGATATGTTACAGTTTTTTGTAACTCTAATTCTATATTTACATAGTTCTTGGCTAAAATTAAAATATTTAATTATAGCCGAAAGCCGAACCTAAAAACTTCTAACTTTTTGTATAAGTATTATTTAACATGCCTCCAATGACATATCAAAAAAGAAAAAACTTTAATGTTATCAAAACCCATTTTTGTTCAGCCGCTGGTCTATTAGTAACACAAACAAAATGCCTGCAGTTCACAAGATACCATGTAAAACGATCCTGTGTAATACCCAGTGGCGGAGCGCCCATACAAGCCGATTCCCACCGGCTTGCGTTAAATTTCTAAGTTAGGCAAGCCTATAGTTATATACTCTAAACTCTTTCATAACATTATTTGTTCCGGGTAGCCCATCGAAAATTTTCACGCGCCGCCACTGGTATAAAATGTATACCAGTGGCGGTATTTATACTATAAATACCTCACCATGCGACCTTTCGCCTCCTGTAGATATATAACTAAACTAAGTGTTAATCTAGCTAATAAACTATCTAGATCACGACATCCACAACTACAACCCCAAGCACCAACACCAGTGACAATTGATTGTATAATACAGTCGAATTAATTCCAATTTGAGCCAGAATTTTATGAAAAATATCTGAACACGAGTCTCTTATCGGAGATCGCGTGTTCAGTTATTTTTGTAAGCATAAAGATTTAGATATAAATTAACCGGACTTTTTACTTTTTTTAATTCAACTTAGCGATTAGCTGAACTTTATAAGTGGCGCAAACCAAATGGACAGCAGAACAAATAAAGTGAGTTGTGTTCGTGAGACCATGCAAATGCAAAACAGCCTTATTTGACCTCCTGTCCTCAGGTTTGAGGACACTATTGTATCTTCGAATGTGTGCATATATCCTGGAATTGGAAAGCCTCACGGTGGGTTAAGAGCAAACCAACAAGCCACAAATACGATCTACCAAGCGAACACGTGCGAGCGTTAAGCGTGCAATCAAAAAGACGTACATTTGAGGTGACAATAATTACAGCGGGCCCAAGTCCCATGACCAGATATAGAAGCAGTTCCAACATCTTGTATCTCTCGTGGAATATCTGCTGGTAGGTGATGCCGAGGACTGCCAATAGCCAGATGGCCCAGCGGAGTTCGCGCAGCATCCAGCACGAGAGCGTGCCGACCGTCAGCCATGGGAAGTATGAGCTTGCGATGAAGATGTAGATCATGGCTCGGTCGCAGCGGTGGAGCCAGTGCTTCATTTTTCTGTAAAATTTGTTCCGTTTAGCGTATGTTGTGATAACCAGTCATGTCTGTTTGATGCTCGTATTGAAAGGGAAACTCTCATGGAATTGTGCTAGATAGGGAACTCCCTCGTAAATATCCGCATAGAGACACGGCCTAGGCTACTGGGTATTTTTGGATGGGCACTTTTGACGTCAACATAGCAAAGGAAAATCTAGTCACAAAAAGCAAGTTTCCAAAGAAAGAAAACAGGTTTACTTTGTTACGTTTGAGTTTCAGATTTGGGAGGTCCTTTCTGTATAAGATGCGTTTAGATCAGACGAACGACCAGTCTGGGATGGATTGTTAATTTTATAACTCGTAGCATCAAGGCATGGACAGATGATACGAACAGTCGTTTGAGCTAAAACACATTTTATCCAGAATTTGATACACAAAGATATCTTTCAAGGTTGGTGAGGTGAAAAAGTGGTTTTAGAAAGAAATGAACAATGTAATTACTCGTATAATTAAGCGTAGATTTACTGCTTGAAATGTAAAACATATGGTGAAAATAAAATATCATTAAAGCTTAGTGGCACGGCCTCACGCTCCGCGCTATACTTAGCTCTAGCTAGACGTAATAAACTGCTTCCCGCTCGGCCTTGTTACTCGACTAACACCTACCTACGAAGCCTTAAGAAAGCTGCTATAAGGATTAAATTTAAACTTGTTTTCTCTCTCAATGTCATGTTGAACTAGGCAATTCTTGAAAGTAAAAAGCCTGAGATAGATGATGGTGTTTGGTGTATGGGTAAGCGTTCATTTTAAAGCCAAAGCTTAACTTGGTTCATTAAACTTTCTGATCTTATGAGATGAGCGTTATTTCAATCACTTAGTACCTTACTTACGAGTAAACTAATCCCAATTTGCATCCGCATATTATAAGAAATATGTGCTAAAGTACAGAAGGTGAATAAGGGATAAAGTGCCAGTAGTGGGGTCAACCAATTAATTGACACCAATTAAATGAATGTCGTGCCGGTTCATTGTTAAACCATCAGAGTAATTGGAACTGAGGGAGCACTCAGATCCGAGGTGTATGCTGAATACTTACTTAGATATACCCAATATATGGATTATTGTCGGTACACAATGGAAACAAGTCAAAGCGTAGATTAGATTAAGGCCTTTAACTATGTACATTTTTTTTGAAATTCACCCCAAAAGGCAATATCTTGGGTAACAGGCAATATACAGAACTCAAGACGAGATTAGATTACAGATTTTCGTTGCGGCTCGGAGAATTTGGAAAATCATGCCCAATATTGAGCTGGATCTTCGTGGCAGGTATATTAAATATCCAATATGCCAAGCGCATATATGGGTAGCTTTAAGAATTCACGAGGAATTTTCTAGGTTAATGTCCTCTTTTTTGTTTTCGTGGCGTAACCAGCAAATTCGACTTCGTGCAAAGCGTGATTAAAATGAGTTTACCAGCTTTGCCGTCCTACTTACCGCTTCTTTTTACGACGCTTCCTCCTAAGGCGCAGCGTAAGTGTCAGATTATAATATACAGTTGGATAAATTACCCTAAATTATGTAGGAACCTACGGTCCAAAATGGCTCTTTGTTCCGGAGCTCAAGATATTTTAACTGTGTAAGTTCCACTATATCTCTGTTAGTGCTGTTAATGTACCTCAAAGTGTAGTTAAAAGTGAGGGTAGAGTGAATTAGGTTGGAGCTCTTGGGGTTTAACTGTGCGCTGTAAATGTTTTATGATGATTGAAATTCCTGGTCTACTCCGGCTGTTAGTGAGAGACTTTTACTCGAATTTTAACTACACTAATACGTATGCGTGTTAGGTCAATTGACGATAAAATACGACATTTCTTTCATTTTGTATCGAAAGGACCCTTACCTGAATTCGGCCTATACAAATGTATATCCATCAAAGAATTCGTTCCTATCGATACGTCAAATAACTTCGAAGTTTTCGGGTTTTGTTTAAAAGGACTTTTTATCTAAGTAACTCAAACATAGACCGACTGTAAGCTACTTCGTTCCCTGAAACGGTCGCGGCAAATAATAATAATAATTATTATTATTTATTTCTTGAAAGGACACACAAAATGGTTACATAATAAATGCACTGCCAAACTGCATGACAGTTTGTTGGCAGTTCATGTTGCTCTTGGTACATATTTGTGTCGCTACTTACTACTAATTACTGCTGTATTATTTAATTAGTGCTAGGCATCTACTTTCACATTAAATATCTAATTCTACTGTTTACAATTATATACTTAAATCCATGTAAACAGTTAGGTACAGGTACAGTTTGTATTCAAAATCCATACAAAAAGACCCGGTTTCATTGCTCTTGTCTGTAGTTTTCTAATAGGCATTTTTAAAATAGTACCTAACTCTTTTCGCTAGAAGAATAATAAAATTCTCGTCATGTCCAAATGCAATCATAAGGGGATCGTTCTATCTCAACCAATTAGGTAGTTAGGTACGGTATAGAAGTTGAAACACGTACCTTTTTATCCCTTATTGATCTCAATAAGGGATACTTAAGTGACGAGAGCGAAAATGGTACGTGTTTCAATTTGCTTGACTGTAATAGGTACAGATTCTACTTCAACAAACCTAGGCTGGAAGGAGATTGAGGTTACCGCCCGTGATCGAGCCAGGTGGAAAACCCTTCTAGGGCATCCATCCACAGCGGCACACGCAGGCCCACGGACCCATGAAACGGGCGAAACTACGCCAATTCTCGACCGTGATTAGTGCACAAACGTAGTCGTGCGTAGCGTGGCCCACCGTGCGCTGCTGTGGATGGTCGCCCTGTGTTTCCGATGAGTTATACGATCACACTATCCTCATAACTATAGGTACCTAGTTACCTACAGATACTCACGTATCAGATCTACAGCAGCACACAGAGTGGAAGGTAGTCGATACAGCGAAGAGCAGACACAGCGCTAGTCCATAAACCACGGCCGCGATGGCCTGCGGCGCGTTTAGCGACCGAGTGAGAAGTTCCCGCGCGCCAAGCGACGCGGGCGCAACGCAGATCGCGTGCGTGCATACGTTGGCTACGTTCTCCACCTGAGGGACAAGAAAAAAAAGAATTAACTTACTGGTATAGATCGTAGGGGGAGTTTTGAGGAGTACGTAAGTGTAGTAAGTAGTACTACGATCGAACAAGAGGCTGTGAAAACCTTTTATACCGCGTGTCGCTTTATCGCTATCATTAAACTGTCATACGAAGTTGTCAAACGGGAGAAAGCTTTTGAGTTCGACTGCACTACACCAACCTGAAAGCAACATAGCGCTCAATATCAGACAAAATATCTAACTACGGTACTCGTAACATTTTGCCAAGCGTTTTGAAAAGATTAATGTCTTCATTTATTCGTTTTATTACTTACACTCCATCTCCGACTATCCAAGCGAAGAAGTAAAGATCTACTAAAATCAGCAAGTCTGGACAATTAATCATAAGTATCGTAACAGCTAACAATGGACCAATCAACTTTTGGACCCACAGTATTTTGTCCGGTAACGCAAGATACAGAACTGTCATGTTTGTTAGAGAAACTGCTATAAACCAGGTACCCAATTGTGTATAACGATGGTTTACACCAGCAGTTACGATATGCCACAGATTTTAATTGGATTGATAGACACACAGGTTTGAAATAGATCGATTTGAAAGTTTGTAAAAAGTAACACAGGAGACAGAAAAAGTGTGGGTGAAAAAGTTGATTGACCCCAATACTTCTTTTTGGACAAATTATAAAGAAGTTAGAAAACAAATCTTTAAGTCGTTCGTCAGGATTGCAATTTGCAAGTGCAGACCAATACCCTGAGAAAATTACGGTTTTTTTGGAAATAATTCAATATCAGGCTAATTATTTGTATACCGCTTTTATATGTTATTTTAAACAACTTTTACTATTGAAATGAATAATTCATGGACCGGAAGTGAGGAAAAAAATTAACCCGCAAGCAAAATTGCTATCAGTATTTTTATAATGAAAACATGTTTGAGTACACAAATTTGGAGACTTACTACCTGAATCCAAAAATATATGCATCAGGAAATAACGGCATTTTAATTAAATATTTACGACCTTGAAATAATATTGAATTTCATCTGGCCTATAGAAAGGTTTATTCATTAACAAAAATAAGTGGATTATGCGCGTATCCCAAAGAACGTATATAGACGTAGTCAATTATAAAGTAAAGAAAGTTTATACCATGTTCGCCTGATTTTTACGGAATTTATGAAGATTACTTTTTATTATTTTTTACCGTATCGGTATTAAATTAAGGGGGATTATTAATGAATATTTAGTCAGATTACCCAACCTATTTTTTGGTGTAAAAATATGGCTGATATCGATATATTGTTGTGTTTTCATAGAGCGAAACCGTAAAGTTCTGGGTATAACAATTGCGAGCTTTTTGGCATCGCATTGGTTCTTTATTAGTTTTATTACGAGTATATGAGGAAAACAAAGCATTTAATATGTAGGCTGGTAATAAAACCTATACACATGTTGTAAGTTAGCTCTTGAATGTGTTCTTGTTTTGGAATTTTGCCAAAAGAGCCAGTTGCTTATGCTGTCAAGAGGTCTTTAGTCGAAGGTTTTTGTGTCATGCAAAAAACTTTATTTCAATTAGGTAAGAGACATATGCCCAGAAATATGCCTACATAAATAATTCTCAGCGGCACAATAGGGGTGTAGACACAGAATAACATAATCAATAATGTTGCATTTTCTCGAAAAAGGATTAAAAATGTAGTCAAATGGAGAAAAATGCAACGCAAGAGGTTAAATAATCACAAAGCTATAAGTGTTTAAAGTTTTAAGAGGGGGTATGTTCTGTCCCTTTTTCGCAAAATGCATCTTCATATGAAACGATTGTCATTTACTATGCGCTCGTGGAACGTGATGTCACGATCCCCTAGCGTTTTCTCTCTCTAACAAGCAACATTGAAACGGTTGTAGCTTCGTAATTTTTTGAGATGGGAAAATGGGATTTTCGTTATTAGGCATATTTTTTTGTTTTCTTTCTTTTGAAGTTATTATAAATTTCGACCCTCTACACCCGTATTCATATGTTTTGATGACGACTCGTGCCAACAAGACGATTCGAAGAACTTCATTTGTCCATGACACTCCAAAGTCTCCAAATTGCAATATTTTACCGATCACCGCGGTTTTCATAAAGTTGACGGTTATAAAAGGGTAGGGGGAAGTCCCCTAGTGGCGGACACCTAAGGGTTTCAAACAAAATAAAAAAAACTTTATGTATTTTTTTACATTTATTTACACATTAAGTAAGTTAACAAACTTTAAAATCAAAATAAAATAACAAAAATGCTACCTCTGCTTAAACATACTCAAAAACTAAAATTAAACATTGGTGAAAAAAAATGCTGTCTCAGCAAGTGGCACCTAGTACCGGACGGACTTCACTTCGAACCCCTAGCACCGGACGGTTTCAAAACATCTGACACCGATCACAGATTTATGCATCTGAACATTCTTGAATGTCAGCACAGGCTTCATGAGCCCACCCATGGCAACTGGAGCACTGTATCTAGTCTTCTTTATATTCCTCTAAACACACTACACAAAACCTTAGCAATCGCAGTTTGTAGACTGGTTTGATCCCATTTTCCTTTCTTTTTCTACTCTTCCATTTTGATCTATTTTCTTTGTCTTGCCCTCTGAAACATCATAGAATAATAATCATTATAGGTTTATCTACTAACGAAAAAGAATTATATGTTCAATGTCCGGCGTTACGGGACTACTTGGTGTCCGGTAGTAAGGGACAGCGAGTCGTCACAATTACGTATTTCATACCAAATGTGATTTTGAAAATCCACAGAAACTATTATAAAAAACTGAAATCAATGGAATACTACCTTTAATAAAAATAAACATAAACACCTAAACACAAAAACGTAGTTGTAACACTTACTCGAATCTTATATGACGCAGTGTCTTCCCGCCAAAAACTACATACAATCGCTGCCGCTGTTGCTGCGCGCATCACTGACAAACCGCGTCGCGTGTGTGGGTATCTGTACGTCCCCCGCGCCCCTTCCACTTGTCGTTGATTTGCTCGCGTTGCTAGTTGCCGAAAAAGTACGAGTGTCCGGTCCTAGGTGCCGTCCGGCGTTAGGGGACTTCCCCCTATCTAATAGAAAAAAATGTACTTATGATATTGCAAGAATTATAGACATTTAAGTTTTTCAAGATAATGTATCAAATGCTCATAGTTGCTTGTCAACGGGCGAGGAGAAGCGAGATAATGTGAAAAATTAAAATTTCATAATGTCGGTGATGAAATACGTACGTATAAATACGTACAATTAAAACCTTTATTAATCGACATTCAACTGTAACACCTTTGAATGAAACTTTATTCATAAAACTTCACAAACCTGTTAAGGCGCTGTCAACACCAAAAACGCGCACACTGTCTATTTGTATCGGAGTAAACGAGAGCGAGTGTTACTTGAGCGGCCAGGTTTTAGACGAAAATAATGAATTAAAATTAAAATAAAAAAAAGTGTGGATTTTTTGCGAAATATGGCTCGTCTACGGTTTAGGTATGAATATGTGGACTTCATGTTTTTAATTGCAGACCCATACGTCAAAAAAATAAGGACATAGAACCGTTTAAGATGATTTTAATTATTTTCTATCGAGCCGATTTCATCCAATTATGTTTCGAGCCCGTCTACGGTCTTGGAAATATGATGAATATTAACATATATTTTTTTTATGTGCTAGAACAAATAGTTTTTCTTAAACAACTGCTTAAATAATATCAATTTCAACAAATTTGGTCTTGTCAGCCTCTTAACAAATATGACACTTGGCAACATAATCTATGTTGTAAATCAATGTATTACCTATTATGTGAATGTTTATGCATATATTCATTCATCTAGAGTAGAGAGAATTATATCTAGAGTCACCAAAAACAATGTCTCCATGGCAATTTTTAAATCGTCTAGAATATACGCAAATGCCTGTGATGATGATATATCTAGATAGAATAAAGCCACTATTCACATTTATCTGTATTAAGCTGGGTTTTTACAGAAAACCCTGTCTTACAAAGATTTAAGTTTCCCAAAGTTTATGTTAAAGTGTTATGATCAAAGCCAAGTAACACGTATATTCCACGTCTATATTCCTACAACGGTATACAAATGGAAATGGGCACGAGATGTGTCGCTAGTCGCTGGGAGATACATCGGCAAATGTTACGCGGCTTCCATGAAAACGAAATGAATGTTCCGACACGTAGTTAGGCATGAATAGAGATGCGACAAGTTGGGAAGTATAAATGCTATAAATAGATATGGAAATCTTCTCCGTTTCTGAATAATGACAAGGGCAACTGAGTTAGCCTACAGATTTCTAATGTAATGTTAGTAGTTACGCATTCGGAGAAGGACAGATATTTACATTATTCATCATCTGATATGCAAATCTATACCCGTCGTATGATGATTCATATCAGACGAAAAACGTCCACTGCTGGACATAGGCCTACCCAAATAGTGCCAAAGTGACTGGTCCTGCCCATTTTTTTTTTTTTTTTTTTACCTTGGGGAAATGCCATTACGCATCCCGCCCGCCACGGGGAAGGGGCAGGGCGGGGATAACGGACTAACCGCGGCAAAAGCCTTGAACTACCGTCTATTAAAACCCCAACGATTGCCAGCTCCGCCTTAAGAAAGGGGCGCCGCGGGATCGCTTTCCGCATTCGACCGCGTACGTCCCGACGGGCGGCCTACAGGGTAGCGGGCCGCAGACATTGCGCGCAAGGTCAGCGCATTCAGTCCAGTGGGATTACTTTTTGCAGGGTATCCCCCGAACCCCGCACCATCCCACTACGGCGGAGGCACCCGCATCCAGTGCAGCATTACATATTGAGTCAAGGAATAGGTGTGTACATATATATGCCTCTCCAACAGTTACGGCCACTTCGGAACACACAAAACCTCTCAAAGACAACGGCAAAAAGGCTAAAACTCGCCCCTAACCTCATCATGGCGTTGAAATCACGGAATAAAAAATCCATTGGAAGTGGTGAGTGGGCGTTCCCGTGTCGCCGAACATGAGCGTAAATTCGCATACTTCTTGCACAGATTATTGTCAGTCACCTGGCAACCGCACACGGCGTATGACATGAGTAAATTATGTGTTTATTGTAGGAAAATGCCGTATTGCTCTGTTAGAAGCTACTCAAATAGAACAGATTAAAAAACTTGTCTCATGGAGGTATTTCCTATCATCGGTAATTATTGTTTTAGAATTCCTACATAAAAATATTAAATTTTCAATTTCTCAGACACAATTTGCATCTGTAGTCAAGGAAATATCAATTCTATTTCTCTAACAATGAAGTTCATAATCCTGTGCATAATTTCGCTACTCGGAACGAGGAACGCACGTCAAATGTCCAGAAGGTTCGCTACTCAAATGCTGTTGCTAAGGTCTATAATTATTATCGATAAAACGATAACTCAAAATAAAAAGGATTAAATTTATTATTTATGTATATAATATCTGACTGACGACATAACTCATATAAAATAAAATAACTATTATAATCTTATAGTTTTCCTAAAGAAACAAATGCAAAGGAAAAATGGACTGATGCCACGGGGAGAAAGGATTGGTTTCCGCAACGACTGAACACCATTTGTTCGGAACATTTTGTTGAAACTGATTTTTGGGTTTCGCCAAAAGGAAAACGCTTAATTCATGAAGGTTCAATTCCCACGCAGAATATCGTATGTAGCGTAAGTACGAATAATTTATAATGATTAATTATTGTTTCTCTATTTACATGTTGTATTAATAGTACATAGCTAGGCCAAGATATCGAGCGGTGGCGGCAACAGCAGCGGTGCAGTAGGCAACACGTAGAGCGAGAGCAGCGCTCCGCTTTTTCGCTCGCACACATGACGCACTGCTTCCAATTCTTTATATTTGACGACTGGTTTAGCCTACCATCTCGCACACAGTCGACAGTCTAGATTGCTGGGAACATAATTCTAAGTAGTTTTTAGGATGTGCTTGTATAATATTAAACTAATTATACTTTTTGTTTATTAGAAATCTGTGTTTAATTGCAACTACATTATAACAAAAATAATTACCTAACTATAAATGTAACAAATGTCGAAACCTATTCCGCTGCAGCGGGGAGTCAGGAAAGGAGATGTTATTTCTCCAAAACTGTTCACCGCTGCACTGGAAGATGTCAAGACTGGACTGGAGAAGACTAGGTGTCAACATCAACGGCGAGTACATCACTCACATTCGGTTTGCGGACGATATAGTAGTCTCGGCTGAGACCATGGAGGACTTAAGAACGATGCTAGATGACCTCAGTAAAGCTTCCGAGCGAGTTGGTCTAAGAATGAACATGGATAAGACGAAGATCATGTCAAATGTAGTACGTAATGTTCAGCAAATAAATGAATTTCAATTGCAATTTCAATGCCCATGTAGTACCAAATCCGACTCGGCTGGGCAGCGTTCGGGAAGCTACGGCACATCTTTTCGTCCAATATTCCGCAGTGTCTCAAGACGAACGTCTTTGACCAGTGTGTGTTGCCAGTGACGACATATGGCACTGAAACGTGGTTGCTTACAATGGGCCTCATAAGAAGGCTCAAAGTCACCCAAAGGGCAATGGAGAGGGCTATATATGTTGGGAGTTTCTCTGCGTGAATCACGCAAAGAAACTTTCTAATGCGATCACGCAGCGTGATCGCATCAGAAATGAGCTTATCCCATTGTACGTAGAACCGATGGCCGTTGAGGCGGAAAGGTTCTTGAGTAGTAACCACGTACCGGAAGGCGCGGCGTGGGTAGGCCCCCCATGAGGTGGACTGATGACCTGGTAAAGGTAGCGGGAGTCATTTTGGCACTCTTTGGGGTTGAATTATGTCTAGCAGTGGACGTCTTTCGGCTGATATGATGATGATGATGATGAACTATAAATGTCACCTACTAACTAACTATATTATTAACAAGATTTTATTGGAAACTAAGTCATTAGTAACCTAAGTCTTATTAGCTTTAATATTTAATGTATAAATATCATAAAAATATCGATATGCAAAATCATACCCACATCCCTATTCCGTTATGGCGAAATAGTCGTGTCATCATACGCATTTCGCAGCACATGCGACTTTTTGTTTTCAAGCGTATAGTTTTGAAAACACTGCCATCTGGCGTCGAATAGCCGAACCACCACGTCTCTTGCAAGTCTTGCAACGCAGATAATAACGGACGTAAGAAATATTTACTTGACACTCTAAATTAGACCGTAAAAATATGACGGTTAAAGTACCTTTTGCATATAAAATTTGCTACCCTTAACAACTTATTGCCACAGTACATTTTAACAAATCAAAAGCGTATTGCAATTGTGTGTTCGTGTTTTATTGAAGTGCGGTTGTATGCGTGCGGCGACACTGGTTCTCTAGGAAAATCGGTTGAATGCACGGAATAAAGAATCCATTGGAAGTGGTGAGTGGGCGTTCCCGTGTCGCCGAACATGAGCGTAAATTCGCATACTTCTTGCACAGATTATTGTCAGTCACCTGGCAACCGCACACGGCGTATGACATGAGTAAATATTTGTTTATTGTTGGAAAATGCCGTATTGCTCTGTTAGAAGCTGCTCAAATAGCAGCACATTAAAAAACTTGTCTCATGGAGGTATTTCCTATCATCGGTAAGTATTGTTTTAGAATTCGTACATAAAAATATTAAATTTTCAATTTCACAGACACAATTTGCATCTGTTGTCAAGGAAATATCAATTCTATTTCTCTAACAATGAAGTTCATAATCCTGTGCATAATTTCGCTACTCGGAACGAGGAATGCACGTCAAATGTCCAGAAGGTTCGCTACTCAAATGCTGTGGCTAAGGTCTATAACTATTATCGATAATACGATAACTCAAAATGAAAAGGATTAAATTTATTATTTATGTATATAATATCTGACTATTATGTCATATAAAATAAATAACTATTATAATCTTATAGTTTTCCTAAATAAACAAATGCAAAGGAAAAAAGGACTGATGCCACGGGGAGAAAGGATTGGTTTCCGCAACGATTGAACACCATCTGTTCGGAACATTTTGTTGAAACAGATTTTTGGGTTTCGCCAAAAGGAAAACGCTTCATTCATGAAGCTTCAATTCCCACTTAAGTGGCAGTGGGCGGGGCACATTGCACGTAGAACCGATGGCCGTTGGGGTGAAAAGGTTCTTGAGTGGAAGCCGCGGCGTGGGTAGGCCCCCCACGAGATGGACTGATGACCTGGTAAAGGTCGCGGGAGTCCGCTGGATGCGGGTGGCGCAAGACCGGTCATTTTGGCACTCTTTGGGGGAGGCCTATGTCCAGCAGTGGACGTCTTTCGGCTGATATGATGATGAACTATAAATGTTACCTACTAACTAACTATATTATTAACAAGATTTTATTGGAAACAATTTGTAACTAAGTCATTAGTAACCTAAGTCTAATTAGCTTTAATATTTAATGTATAAATATCATAAAAATATCGATATACAAAATTATACCCACATCCCTATTCCGTTATGGCAAAATAGTCGTGTCATCATACGCATTTCGCAGTACATGCGACTTTTTGGTTTCAAGCGTATAGTTTTGAAAACACTGCCATCTGGCGTCGAGTAGCCGAACCACCACGTCTCTTGCAAGTCTTGCAACGCAGGTGGTAACGGAAGTAAGAAATATTTACTTGACACTCTAAATTAGACCGTAAATTTATACCAGTTAAAGTACCTTTTGCATATAAAATTTGCTACCCTTTACAACTTATTGCCACAGTACATTTTAACAAATCAAAAGCGTATTGCAATTGTGTGTTCGTGTTTTATTGAAGTGCGGTTGTATGCGTGCGGCGACACTGGTTCTCTAGGAAAGTCAGTTGAATGCCACTTCCAATGGATTCTTTATTCCGTGGTTGAATGCCACTTCCAATGGATTCTTTATTCCGTGGTTGAAATGTTACCTTTGAAAATAAGGCCGCATGACTTTTAGGGTTCCGTACCTAAAGGGTAAAACGGGACCCTATTTACTAAGACTCCGCTGTCCGTCCGTCTGTACGTCTGTCCGTCTGTCACCAGGCTGTATCTCATGAACCGTGATAGTTAGTCAGTTATGCCCTTGACTTGATACAAACATCCTGTATATTGGCGTATAGGTCAATTACACAAATAGATAGGTACTATATGTAGCTGCTATTGGAAAGCGAGCATTGTGTCAAAGGTAGCTGGTATATTATGCGTCGTATCGACGTCGCTACGCTATATTTGTCGCGGAGCAGCACACAATATAATTATTGTTCTCGTATGATATAATGTGGTTTCATTCCGTAATACCAGAGGTCAATGCTTTGCTTTAGTGCTTTGACATTTGTGAAGAAAATTATAGTATTGTAGTAGATTGTGTGAGATGTAGAAAAAGGGAGCCAGCCTTTTTCTACATCTCACAGAGTCACACTAGTTATATTTATATATTTGTTTACGCAACTTCGGTATTTTTTTCAATCGTACCTATTTCAACTTTTTGAGGTCGGTAAGGATGGGAATTTTTTAAGCAATCGTGTTTTGGCTTCTGACATGCAACAAAATATATATATTTTTTTTTTTTTTTTTTTATTGAGAAACAAACAGTCTTAAAAAACACATAAGTAACTTAGCTATGGCTATGTGAGTAATGCTATAATAGACCTATAGTTTCATAAATGTTTACAAAGTTACAAGTTATATTAAAAATTGGAAAATATGTTTAATATAAGACCAAATGTCATAAATATATAAATATATATATACATATATGTGTTGTAAATACACTTATGACAGTTACGTACATTTTACAACTTAGGTACACCATTATACAATGCAAAAAAAGTAAGAAAAAGTTAATGAAAAGGTTAAGGTAACTGCGTTTTAACATTCTTAGATTAAAGAAAAAACTAATCTTTTAAATATACTATATGAGTTGCCAAACAAATCTGCGTCCATACATTTTTCATTATACAGTTTACATGCGCGCTTAATATATGAATGCTGTGCGTATTTAGTTCTGCTGCTTGCAATACTAAATAAGGCCTTCTTAAGGCCTATATATGGTCAAATTACATATATCCGAAAATTCCTTTCACATAGTACAGCCATTGGAAAATCTCATAACTAATTCTGCAATTTGTTATTTTATATGGCAATGGACTTTTCATTTAGTGCGTTAGCTTTCCACAGATTCAAGAACAGGTAATATGTACCGGTATATGGCGTAATGACTTAGTCATATCTAAGATATTCAGGCAACTAGGGAATGCGAGACACCGTGCCAGTTTCTAGCTTCTTTTTATCTCCAGTATCTCCTAATTTCTACAGCCAGACTACCAGATCGGGTATTTAATAGGATACGCCTCAGATTATTCAAGCCATTATTTTATTCATCGTGCGGCTAAGTGATTACGACAAAGGCTATTCTTAATTGGAAATATGGAAATGAGAGGGACAGGATGATAACAACACCCTTATTTTTTAAGTCGGTACAGACTTTATATTCGCACACCTTTATAAGTACGTCGCTTCAACTCACAGATGGCGTTATAAAGATATGGTGTGTGGCCGTAGCGATTGTCGTTTTTCTAGATCTTATCATCAAAAACATTGACCAGTTGAATTAGGATGCAGTCTAGATGTAGGTAGTACAGTCGAGTTTAAAAATATGGGTGCATTTAGACACGCGGCAGCGTGTCAAGCCAAGTTCAAGCAAAGGAACTGGCTAGCCAGCGCCGAATGTAATATTACACGAACCACTTGGTGCCACTTCTTGGCCAGTTTTTATCAGAATTAAAATATATATATATATATATATATATATATATATATATATGCACTGATGTACCTAATGAAAATTGGCCAAGTCAAATCTAACCTACTTTAAGATCTCACATTTTTAAATAACAGCAATTGTTATAGGTATCAAAGACATAGAATTTAATACTTGTTCATAATGTTATTTTGTTCCTATGAATACATATTTGGATTTTGCATAGAACTTGGCACTCATTTAGATCTCCTTTCTTTCGCGGCGAAGCAAGCATAATTTTTGTATTGAACTTGGCTCTCCTTTTTTACATTTATATTTTTGGTGGGATACAACTTACTAATAAATACGTCCCATCGCTCTTATGTCAGCGGATTATGATTTTACATATTTATGAGTGGATTAGGTATATCGATACATATTTTTGCTCTTGACTGTACGAAACCGATACAGGTAGGTACATAGTATCACGTACAGTGGGTTCCCTCGAGACTCGAGAAGCTATCCATTACGATTAAATTATAAACCGGACATGAGTGGACTAATATGATAAGTAGGTCTTTGGGCTTAATATAATATAATGAGTCGTGTGTAGGTAGATATTTGGCAGACATCCTTTTTTGCCTGATGGGAAAGAATTTTGTTGCTAGAAGCCCAATTGCGGATCGCGTTTTTAAATCATATATGCCAGTGTACTCAGGCTAGGAGTTAAGGAATGAATATATCTTCGTTTAAAAACCTTGCTGTCGCTCGGCTACAAATATATACTTGTAAAGATAGACGTCTCTTACTCGTCAAAAAACGCCATTAAGTGCTCGGCGCGTGCCATAATTCACCAAAGACGATAAAAATCAAAGTCAAACATTTGTTCTGCAAATAGGCCCCATGTCAATCAATAATTTACAAAAAAAAATCTTACGAAAATAATCATTTGGAAGTTGCAGTTTAACAGAACTAAATGATGTAGATGATAGATAAATGTAAATTATTAACCTTTTATTTGCAAGATATGGCACGCGCCTACCACTGAATGACATTGTTTGAATACAAAGACTTTGTTTTACGACAAATGTGATGAGACGAAAATCTCACTTAAAAAAAATTAGACTATACTATAAGTACTAGATAGATGATCAAGCGATGTAAGGATAGCAAATACCACCGCTCAAGTAACGTCCCCGGGCCCTACCCCGCTTTTCTGTAACTTGTTTAGGCACTTGTCCCACCGCCGGCGAGTAGCGAGTACTCTCATAGTAATTCTTACTCGCTTTTACTCGCGCGAGTAAGAATTACTATGAGAGTACTCGCTACTCGCCGGCGGTGGGACAAGTGCCTTAAGCTCACCTCAACCGTAGTACTATTACTTATTCTGTGCCTCAACGCTCACCCACAATTATACCTTGACACCGCGATGCGTAGTAATTATAAGCGTAGGTAGAGGTCTAGTTTCGTAACGGGTGACCGGCGAAAATATGCAGATCAATCTGAACAATTTAGTGTGCTTAGCTACTTCTATTCTATGTACTGTACCATTTCGCGTTAAGAGGATTGTGAACCTGTAAATTTTCATACAAAAAGCGATAACGTTTTTCACCCCGTAAACATCGTTCGATTTTTATAATTTTTGGACATGTTGTAGATATGGTGAAATACTAGGTCTGTACGTTTTGATTTTTAAGAAATATTGCTTACGTTAAAAGTTATTAGCATCTAAAAATCTATATTTTTGACTTAAAAACTTTGTCTATCTTTTTATTTTTTTTAATTAAGAAAACGTACAGACATAGATTAAAGTGTACCTAATCCAAGCATACCAAAATTATTTAATTTCATTAAGGTTTAGGGGGGTAAAAACGTTATCGCCCGAAACCATATTTCAACAAGAAAATGTAGGCAATTACCTCCAGGACTTGCAACTCTCTCTATCCCACGATACGGGTCGGGAGGCAGAGCGGTGTGACGGTGTGAGACAGATAGATTTTTTTTAAATACCTACTCGTGCCGCGTATCGACACTTCACAATCCTCTTAAGGCGCTGTCAACACCAAAAACGCGCACACTGTCTATTTGTATCGGAGTAAACGAGAGTGAGTGTTATTACTTGGGCGGCCAGGTTTTAGAAAAAAAGAATGAATAAATATTGATACCAAAAAAGTGTGGATTATTTGTGAAATATGACTCGTTAGCGGTTTAGGTATGAAATATGTGGACTTTATGTTTTTAATTGCAGACCCATACGTCAAAAAAATAAGGACATATAGAATTAATTAATTTTATATTTAACAAAAAACGTTTAAGATGATTTTAAGACCAATTTTTGCAATTATTTTCGATCGAGCGGATTTCGTCCAATTATGTTTCGAGTCCGTCTACGGTCTTGGAAATAATATGATGAATATTAACTTATATTTTTTTGACGTAATAGAACAAACAGTTTTTCTTAAAAAACTGCTTAAATAATATCAATTTCAACAAATTAGGTCTTGTCAGCCTCTTCACCCCTTCGCTACGATACTATCGTAATTTGTGTCGAAACTAGACCGCCAATAGCACGGACGGGGTTAAATGGGTCACACAAATACGATTGCTCGATTGCCTGCCTATATCAATGTTATTTCTCCATCAGACCTGTATACGTTATAATTGTTTAATTTGATAACTGAATATAAACCGAGTTATTACTGCTACTATTTACAAGCTTTGCCCTGCGGCTTTTCCTCCGTATGACAAGGGTTTTTAAGCGGTTATCAACTTATCACAATGCCGCACCGCCGTTGCGGTGTGCGGAGCGACGGTTTTCTCGTTGTATGCAAGTACTACCTCAGTTTGTATATAAAATCCGCACGGTATCACCCACTGCACCGCACCTTCCGTGCGGTTAAATTTGTATCGGCTCCGCACACCGCAGCGGGATGCTCTCCGCCTTAGTATAACAGCTCTTGAGAAACGTGAATATTTTTCGGGAAACAAAGTTCCGTTAAGGCGCCTTAGGTTCAGCGAAGTAAAGCGAATAGAGTTTTTAATACAATATAATGCAACTGTTTATAATAATATGGTTTCAAAAAAACACGAATAGCAATCTTGAGACTTTTCTGCAGGGAGATCAGTGATTCAAAACATGATTAAGCAATTTTTGCTCGATAGAAAAAAATCACGAACATAGGTCTAAAATACAATTAAAATATTCGTAACAATTAATGCACAAAAGCTAAGCATATTTAAATTGGTTCTAAAAATCGGCAATATCATGTTTGAGGGAACTTAGTGATTACTTTTTTATTTATATAAACGTACAAAAAAATAAATTTCAAAAACATAATATCCGCGCTTCCGAACACGCACTTTCATCTCGCTCACGCTTCTGCTCAGTGAGAGGGAGAGAAGAACATGAACCTACGACGGCGCCTTAAATTTGTATCGGCTCCGCACACCGAAGCTTCGCCTTAGTGTAACTCTTGAGAAACGTGAATATTTTTCGGGAAACAAAGTTCCGTTAACTCTTAGAATGGGATTCGGATTTGAAAGAAATCACTTAAGAACGCACTACACTTAAGATGCTCTAGTATCAGTTTTATCGATACAATACGTTTTCGAACGCGTTTGCGTTTAGTTTCAATTTGTATGGCAACGCGAACAGCGCCTCTGGTGGTAACTATTAGGAACTACGCGTTGCCATACGAATTGAAACTAAACGCAAACGCGTTCGAAAAGGTATAATATATGTATCGATAAAACTTATACTAGAGCTACAGAATAAATAATGTACGAGTAAGCGAGAGAGAAATACACCCAAATACAGACCCGAATCCTAGGTACTCTTAAAGGCCTCCACACACCGGTCGCGGGCGCGGGTCGGGCCCGCGTTCGATGTGTGTTTGAAGTGTAGTTTCAATGTTTTACAACTTGCGCGGGCCCGCGCCCGACCCGCGCCCGCGACCGGTGTGTGGAGGCCTTTAAGAGTACCTAGGATTCGGGTCTGTATTCGGGTGTATTTCTCTCTCGCTTACTCGTACATTATTTATTCTGTAGCTCTAGTATAAGGGAATGTTTAAACGATGCTATGCTATTAGAATTTCTTATCGGAGGTGGTAAATCGTTCCAACACTTTGTCGCAGCGAAACGAAAGCTGCCACGAAAGGCAGACGTACGGTGTAAAAAAGGGCAAAGTCGAGGTGCTTGTCTAAGGTGGCGTTTAGAAAATTTAAGTTTTTTATACAAGTAGGAGGGCTTTTTACTTTTTACTATTCCGAATAATAATGAAGCAAAGTGCAAATTTCGCCGAGCGTCCATGTTCATCATGTGATGTTGGTTCAGGTAAGGCGTAATGTGGGCTCGACGAGGAACAGGAAAACAGAATCGTATACAGGCATTTTGTATTCTCTGTATTATTTTCCTAGTCCTCATCAGCAAACACTCGCCAAAAACGGTATCTGTGTAATTTAGTTTTGATAGGATGAGGGCTTCACACAAGTTTATGCGCATGCTTACAGTAAGGCAGTCGCGAATCCGGTATAATACTTTGAGCCTATAAAAACAGTTTCGCATCAGCTCAAGTACAAGGCCCTCGAAGCGCAATTTTCCGTCCATGACAAGCCCTAGGTTACGTGCTTCATATACCCTTTCAAGGTGGTCTTCTTCTATTGATACATCCAAGTAAGTTGCTTCATTTTTTTGTATCTGATTTTTTGTACCGAAGACCATGAATTTAGATTTGTTAGGGTTAATCATCAGGTTATTTTGACTACACCAGTTGGATATATTATTTAAATCAGCATTTACATAATTTACAGCTGTAACGGTAGAACTGGGGTTGAAAGATATGTAAAGCTGTATATCGTCAGCATAGATGTGATAATCGCAGAAATGTATATTTTTTATAATGTCTGCAGTGTACAAGATAAAGAGAATAGGTCCCAAAATAGAGCCCTGTGGAATCCCTCTCATAACAGGCAACTGAGTAGATAGCATTTCCAAGCCGTCTTGATTACAGATCTTCACATATTGCGAACGACCGGTAAGATAACTTTGAACCACTTTAGCGTTAAACTGTCGAAACCATAGTAAGCTAATTTGGAAAGGAGTAGGGTAGAGTCAATGGTGTCAAAGGCTCGTGAGAAGTCAAGTAGAACCAGCAAGGTTCCCTTTCCAGAATCTTGCGCAGCTAAAATGTCATCCACTACGTCCATCAGAGCTGTGGAAGTGCTGTGACCCTTCCTGAAACCTGATTGGTGTGTGGAGGCCTTAAGTGCTCACGGACATGCGTTAGGTGTACTTGATATTATTTAACTAGGCCGAATTGCATCAAAGTAGTCCATTCAAAAAGCAACTCTACCGATCAAGGTACAAGATTCCAATCTCAACGACAGTTTTATAACAAGTCGGCCGAATGAAATAATTCACCCATAGTTATGTTAACCTACTCTCAGCAAACTTTTTCGTGAGGTGCGACTAGTGATGTGCAAATGGCAGATAGTTTCCAAAAAGTTGGAAAAGTTCTCGGAAATTTCTAGAAAGTTCCACAAGGAATTAAGAATTTACGTATCTGAGAAGCACAAAACTGTAACTCTTATACATATATAGTGTATAAGCAGAGGTTACAGCTTTATGAATGAAATGAAATGAAATGGAATTTCCATGTTGGAAATGGAAAGTTTCAATTCCCATACAAAAATGAGAGAAATTTCCAATATTTTCCTATGTTAAATTGCAGAAAAATTTCGAATTATAGGAAACTTCCCATCGGCACATAAGTAGGTGCGACAAATAGCCTTTTTGTCAATCCATACCTAATAGGTATTATAAATGCAAAAGTGTGTCTTCACGTTTAAAACGCGCACACTGTCTATTTGTATCGGAGTAAGCGAGAGCGAGTGTTACTTGAGCGGCCAGGTTTTAGACGAAAATAATGAATAAATATTGAAATAAAAAAAGTGTGGATTATTTGTGAAATATGGCTCGTCTACGGTTTAGGTATGGATATGTGGACTTCATGTTTTTAATTGCAGACCCATACGTCAAAAAAATAAGGACATAGCACCGTTTAAGATGATTTTAAGACCAATCTTTGCAATTATTTTCTATCGAGCCGATTTCATCCAATTATGTTTCGAGTCCGTCTACGGTCTTGGAAATATGATGAATATTAACTTACATTTTTTTTGATGTGCTAGAACAAATAGTTTTTCTTATACAACTGCTCAAATAATATCAATTTCAACAAATTTGGTCTTGTCAGCCTCTTAAACCGCTGAACCGATTGCGATGAAATTTGGTATGGTGTTCGTTTGAATACCGGGGAAGGACATAGGGTAGTATTTATACCGTAAATCATCCCCTAAGGAGGTGAAATAGGACGGTGAAAGTTTGTATGGAGCTACGATATGAACGAGTTCCATGAGGACGGACTCGCGGCCAGAGCTAGTGTATTATACCTATAGTAGATGATTATGTATCATTACCTAGCTATCACGGGATTTGGGGGATTTGGTATGATTACAGGTTCGTTATCAAAAAATACAATCTTTCAGAGATTTGGTAAACCTTGTCCATATGTATGCCTAACGGTAATGCTTCAGATAATCCCCATTATCATTAATATGCCATTAAACCTATGTGATATTCAACTTGGGCAAAAGCGTGACTGATACCACATTTATGGATCCTTATCAACATAAACATTGAACATGGACTTACAATAACATAAATTATCATTACCTATATAGGCTTCAACTATGATTGTATGGCATATTAAAATTATAGCCTGTGTAATGTTATTCAATTCAATTCAAATTTTTTATTTCGGAAAATAGTAATCCATGTAAAATGTTAGTAACAATGAGATTTATAAGGCTATGTTAGTACCAATTGAAATAATTAACGAAATAAAATTAAATTAAATTAAAAGCGGCGTGGTGCGGCGACTACAGGCGCGTGTAGTCAGACTAGCTAGACCCAGCGCGCGAGCAGCGGCGAGTCCCAGCGCTGAGCCAGCACGTTTAGAACACCGTTATACCGGGTCTCTAAATCAGATTGGCTATGCAGCCTTATAGGCGCGTAGGCGTAATGCGAGATGCGGCGTTTCCCGCCCCCGTCCGTCGTCGCCTGGCAACAGTGGCAACTCGCGGCATTACGCGTCCCTCTGAGAGGCCCTTCAGGGCCCCAGAGAGTACATACCGTAACGTACCCGTTACTGGCCGCGCTGCAGGCCAAAAGGGGGAAAAAAATAAAAAAAACGCGGCATTACGCGTGTGCGTAAACGCGGTCTTATAGTAAGGTTTAAGGCGCTGTCAACACCAAAACCGCGCACACTGTCTATTTGTATCGGAGTAAACGAGAGCGAGTGTTACTTGGCAGGCCAGGTTTTAGAAGAAAATAATGAATAAATATTGAAATATAAAAAGTTGGAGGGATTTAACGATATTGGACTAGATTTGAACTTTTCTAAATGCGAACTTTTCTTTTCTGATGCGTGTCAAGACAAAACAACTCATTTTATCTAAATTCCGTCTCCTCGCACCCAATATTAAAGTAGTTGAGAAGGACACACTTCACCTCTTAGGCGCACCTATCTTAGATGAATATTTTCCTGGTTTCTTAGACAACAAAGTTAAAAACCTAAATTAAAGTTTCGGACCGCTTGTCTAGAATAAATTCCCACGTAGCGTACACAATTATCCGATACTGCCTTTTTGTACCTTTTACCTACGTCTTAAGGTGGGTGCAGCCAGTTTTGGAAATTTCCAACCCTATTACATAAATCGATGAAATTATTCAGAACCTTTTAGTATCAGTATTAAACGTTAAATTTAGACAATCGTTCGTGGACTCAGGCTTCCCTTCCAATAAGACATGGTGGTCTAGGCATTAGGAAAGTTTCTAGCGTTTCGCTCCCGGCATATCTGTCCTCTGTACACAGCTCATTTAAACTTACATCCAAAATTCTAAAGTCTCCGATCCAACTATTTGACATCCCTTTTATCCTCCCAGAGCGTGCTCGGCTCCTAGCCGTTGCTGAGTGGAAATCTGGGCAGTGGCTCCAAGCTCTGCCTTCATCACCAATCGGAACGCTTTTGGACAATACCACTTTCCGCATTTCTGGCGCTCTCCGCCTGTGTTGCCCCACACCGCTGCCGCTGCGGTGACCCCGTCGACCAGTTGGACACCACGGATTATCCTGCAGCAGAAGCGCAGGGCGTGCCCAACGTCATGCCAACCTAAACGATGTTATCCGTCGGGCCCTAGCCAGTGCCGGATCGCCGGCTATTTTAGAACCGACTGGCCTTACCCGCGATGACGGAAAGAGACCCGACGGCATGACCCTCGTGCCGTGGAAGATGGGACGGCCGCTGGTTTGGGATGCAACATATGCCGACACCCTGGCGCTGTCTCATCTCCACGGTACCGCCGTAAAGGCTGGCACTGCGGCAAATTCAGCAGAACACCTCAAGCGGCGCAAATACACAGCCATCAATAGTGCCTACCTTTTTGCGCCGTTTGGGGTCGAAACTCTAGGACCGTGGGGAGAAAGCGCCCATTCTATGTTTCAAGAGTGCTCCAAGCGGCTGGTACTGGTGACGCGTAACCAGAAGGCTGGATCATATCTGGCACAGCGGATCAGCATTGCCATTAGACGTGGCCATGCTGCCAGCCTTCTGGGCACTCTGCCCTCTGAGGGCGATTTGGGGCATTTTTTTTATTTATAGTAATTTTTTTTTTTGTTTAGCTTAGGTTAGAGTTAATGTTATTTTTCTATATTATTTTCCTATTATCCTCTTGTATTTACAAAAAAGTGTGGATTATTTGTGAAATATGGCTCGCTAGCGGTTTAGGTATGGATAACATAAATATGAACAGCATGTCTTTATCTGCCAACACAGCGAATCTTCAAGTGAATAAAGGGTCGGCAACGCGCTTGTGATTCTTCTGGAGTCAGAAGTGTCCATTCGGCTACGGTACCAGCTTAACATCAGGCAGGCCGTAAGCTTGTTTGCCACCGTCGTTGTATAAAATATATATATATATATATATATGTGGACTTCATGTTTTTAATTGCAGACCCATACGTCAAAAAAATAAGGACATAGAACCGTTTAAGATGATTTTAAGACCAATCTTTGCAATTATTTTCTATCGAACCGATTTCGTCCAATTATGTTTCGAGTGTGTTGTGAGTGTTAGACTGTTAGTCGTCTACGGTCTTGGAAATATGATGAATATTAACTTATAATTTTTTTGATGTGCTAGAACACATACTTTTTCTTTAAAAACTGCTTAAATACTATCAATTTCAACAAATTAGGTCTTGTCAGCCTCTTCATGGCTTGCTTGTACCTCTTCTTCTTCTCAGTCACTCTTGTCAGTGGTTGTGGTCACGTTTATGGTGTACTCGGTGGGTCTCCATCGGTTCGGGGGGCGTCGTGGGGACATGTTCGCGATCCCATGGCGCTCCCATTAACGGCAGGGACGGAAACGCCGGAGTGGTTTTAGTGGGTAGACTCCCTCCCCATTCTCTTTAAATAGAGATGGCTGGAGGGTGTGAGTCCCACATACCCCCCATTATAGCTTCCCGGCTGGGGGGATGCGTAAGTGCATTTCTACTCCATCAAAAAAAAAAAAAAGGGTCTCCATCGGTGTCTATGACTAGAGCCCCACTATGTCATGTATAACCAACTATGTCACCCAACTATGGTCCAAATCAATTCTCATGTTACTTAATCAGGTCATTTTCATGGATGAACTTAAAGACAGGCAATATAATAACACAAATTTAAATAAAAACGTATAAAATCACTAATACAAAATCGGTATTGATAGAAACGAATGAGTTTACTTTTATGCCTAGTTTACACTATGCCGAAGTGAGCAGGGAAGTGTGGGCAGAATGGGCGTAAAATGCGGTATTACGCCCGTTCTGCCCACTTCCCTGCTCACTTTGGTATAGTGTAAACGTAGTATTAGACCATAGTAGTTGGGATAGTGGACTATAGTTGTGTAGTTTTACGGTGGTTGATGAGATGACTGTGCAAAAAATGTACAGCGGTCAATAATAGTACATTACAATGTAATCTTATTAAATAGAAATAGAAAAAACTTTATTGTTTAACCTTATATATATATTATGAAATAAATGAATCTGAATCTTACTTACCTAGGGCGGTAAAGCAAAGAATGTCTCACATTGCAGGCACAAGGCAACGGCGATAAATATGCCATCTGAGGCTTTATTTATTACTGCCCGTGGTGAGTACAACATTTTACGTGTCTCCCTGGCCAGGAAGTGGGATTTTTCGGTTTTTTTTTAACTTTATTGCACAAAAGAAAAACTTATCGTACAAAAGGCGGCCTATTACCATATGACATTCTCTATCAGTCAAACCTTAAGGTGCCTTAAGGCAAAGCGGAAAAGATTGTGGGCAGTGCAAATAACAAATTATCAAGTAATGTAATTGCTAGGTACTCTATGGTCAGGTAGTAGGTACCTATTTATGACTTAAAAATGGTAGGAACTTAAACATACATTTCTGACAGCTTATTTTTCATTGAATAAGTTTGAGGGCGTGGGTAGGCCCCCCACAAGGTGGACTGATGACCTGGTAAAGGTCGCGGGAGTCCGCTGAATGCGGGTGGCGCAGGACCGGTCACTTTGGCACTCTTTGGGGGAGGCCTGTGTCCAGCAGTCGACGTCTTTCGGCTGATATGATGATGATGAAGTTTGAGGTTAACCCATATGATCAGATCAGGATTGTTTGATGTTGGTGTTCTATGTATAATGGCTGTTATCACTACATAGTATAAAACAAAGTCGCTTCCCGCTGTCTGTCTGTCCCTATGTATGCTTAGATCTTTAAAACTACGCAACGGATTTTGATGCGGTTTTTTTAATAGATAGAGTTATACAAGAGGAAGGTTTATATGCATAATACATGCATGTATTATACATTATATAAACCCGTGCGAAGCCGGGGCGGGTCGCTACTAATTAATAAGTTAGTTATGCCATGCCAATCTACCTGACAACAAATTGAATAACAGATGTCATGCGAGTTCAATGACCTGTAGACATTACCATTATAATAGTATTGTTACATCAAACTATGATAAACTTCATACTAATTAGTTGAAACACAATAACAATCCACTTTGAATAATGTATTTACTGAAACTCGATACATGAACAATGTGAAACCCAAAGAGTCATTGAATTTTATTTGCTTAGTTGTTAAGCAGACAATCTAATCTGGGGGCACGGCAGTGCCCCCTCAAAGTCGAGCAAAACAAAGAAGCACGGCCGGCACCCTTTTCTCGAAGCCATTGGGGCCATTTTCAACATCCTGTAATTTTGTGCTGGCTAAAGCGAGAACCTTCAATTGACAGTAACTTATAGGGCTTAGATAATTATATTCTCAATAACATTCAATTTGAACTTTTAGCTTAAGAACGCCCATTTATTGCCAGTCAAAGTTCCTTAGTTTTGTCACTGACACACTTAGGTACCTACTGACTGATCATCATAATTCTAATAAGGTACTTCTAACAGACCCACAAGCTCCAAATTTTAAACATAATTAGTTTTTAGCCCAGCAGTTCATAAAACACTTAAAAATATATAATTGCACTTCCAGTCACGTTTCAGAGATATACAAACTGCATAAGTAGGTAAGTTTGTAATCCTCTACAAATACAGGTGATTTTGTAGTTCATGCAAATAGTAACAAAAAGGTAAGTACAGTGCACTATACGATGTATTGCGGTTATTAATGTTAGTATTAGGTGTACAATGCAATAGAAAACAAAACAATCGTTATTTGCGGTTGGTAAAATAACATTTTCCATACAAAGTATATATTATGTAAAAATATTATTCCCGGCTGCATTCATAAATTTGTGCGTGTTGATAACACAATAATCTACAAAAAGAAGTGAGATCCCTAAAAAATCATTCTATGTCAAAAAACAAGCCAAGTCTCAAAACTCTTCCACCGTAAAAAGTTGTGAGATTTCGCAGAGCCAAGTCAGGCGTTCTTATTCGACTTTATTTGCTTGCTAAATAAAATTTTGTGACTTGGCAATCACACAATACTACATAGTTTTAGGTATGCAAAAATAAATAAATCCAGTAAAATTGTGTCATTCCCACCTTGAAGAATTTTATTTAGCAATCAACTGCGAAATATCTCACAACTTTTTTCAGTGGAGGATTTCGAGACTTGGCCTATTTTTTACATGAAATGTTTATAATGGGTTTTTCATTATTTATTTTCAACTTCAGGTGTACAGTCAGCATCCAATAGTTAGTAGCAGCCAAAGTAGCCAAATATTTCGGTACTTTATTACTGTAAGAGTAAAGGTGTTTTACGATATATTTGGCTGCTACTAAAATACTATGCTGACTGTACATTAAGCTGAGTATGAGTATAATATGTGGTATTTAAAAATGTACAAATATTATATTTAAAAATACTTTATGAATTAATTAGTCATATTATACATAAGTAAGTCAAGTTATAAGTGGTAGTAGTAGTATTCTCTATTATGTACTAGCCTCTAGTACTTAATTGAATAGTCTTTGTTTTACTTTAAAATCAAATAAAACAAAACAAATGCAATGAACTATGTTCTAATTTAGAATGATAGAAATTCCATTAAAAAAAATGTTAAATATGGGTCACATAGTATGGGTATGTTCCCTTATTAGGTAAGTAAAGTAATTTTAAGTGTGAACAATTGTTGGTAAACCGAAATAAATAAATAAAAATTAATCTTAGAAATCCCCTATTTAGATTATGATTAGCCATGACCAGTTGATTTACCTCCATAGAAACAGCATATTTTTAATTGGTGAATGATGATGACATATGTATTTTACCTATGTTTTTTTTTTTTGTTTATTTATTTATATATTTAATTATTTTACAATACACGGCCAGGCAGCGGACAAAACCCAGCAGGGTTTAACTGCCACTGCATTCACTCAATTAATATTTAGTTTATACATAGGATAACAAGCTTATAAAAATAAAGCGATTGCCTACACAAAATGCGACATTATGACGTGATATGCCGTGAAGCACTAGGGAGCATGCTGGAGATGTGCATACCGTTTCTTATCCTATATTTAATGTGATCTCATGGATTAGTTGCCAATGTGATATGATATGAATATTCTGACTAATTAGACCGAATGATGAAGGTGGGTGGTAAATAAGAAAGTCTTATCTAGTTCCGCTTGTAAAAGGGTAGTGTTCTTATTTGACTACCAAATTCAAATTTTTACTAAGATTTTTTGAAATACAATACTTGTGATAAAAATCTGCTGAGTAGCGGTGAAATATCATGGACATTCACACAAAATAAAATAATATACTTATAGTACATTAATTTGACATTCCTATTATAAATTATTTGTTTTATTTTTGAAAATTAATTTCAAAAAGTTAATTAAAAAGTGAAGTGAGTGTCAGCTGCTCACGATTCATCCAATGCGGGTAGAACAGCTAAATTTAGCTTACACCTGATGTTTCTTATCACATGCTCTATCCCTTCACACTGATCCAAAACCTATAATAGGAAGACGTGCACGTAATCAAGATCAGGTCTAAATATAAATCGAGAACACCAATCTAAGAAAAGCTAACTAAATATAGTTTCGGCATTCTTTGGAAGGCGGAAGATTAAAGTTGGCCAAATAAAAACAATAGATATAAGTAAAATACTCACCAGCGTGGGAATGTAAGCCTTATTCGGCGATGCCCTCTCGTTCATCCAGTTAACACTCTTCATTTTCTCCCACGGAATATCGTAGTGGAAATAAATCTTACTTTCATTGAACTTAGTTTTAAATTTCATTATTATCACAGAAAATAAACTCAGAACGTCACCCATTTTTAGATTCCCCGCGACGAACTGAAATCTAAATGGTTAAGCGACCAACAACATGACGGGCTACGTTGTGGAAACGTTGAGTATCATGTTATTTATTCAATTTACATTTTCTTTTGGTTCAATACCTACGACCTCGTAATATTTTTACTACGCGCGACCAGCGCGGGTCGATTCAGCTTGACAATGACATCTGATAGACATAGACATAGATAGATAGACAGAATCAGATGAAGCGAGGAATGAAATGAATGAATAGCAAGCAGTGAGTGAATGATACGAAATAGGGTGATTGACATGGACGTATAGGACTGGACAGGCTAAACGTGATGCCACAACGAGGGACGGAAAGGCTTCTATGCAGCTAAATTAAAAACCGGTCTTAAAATGGCTGATGGCTTACCATAAACATCCTACTTAATTTGGACGGGTAAGTGTTTGTCTGGCACAACTTCATACTAAATCAGTTGAGCCCAACAAAAAAAAGTGGAACTATGACAAGGACAACGAATGATATTTCTCTTTCCGTCACACTTACACACTATCGAGATTTGTATGCTACCATCTCGTTCGCACGTGGTATTGTTATTACCATAGCTTGTCCTGAGTTATATACGTAGTGTTATATTCTCTTTGTATACGTCCATGGGTGATTGAAGATTTTTTCGTTGGTGCTAGTGGCGCCCCCACCAATAGTTTTTTGGTCAGCATTTATGAGTGATTTGCGGGAACATAGTATGAAGATAGTATGTTATTATTTCAAATTGTTTAGAGAGAGAGAGAAATTAAAAGACAAATAAGACTTAATAATAATTTCATTTCAAGTGAGAGCTTACAAACCAAGAAAGTCTAAAATAATTTGTGAATTCATTTACTTTTATGGCATGCATGTCTGCATGCGAAAAATACACACACAGCTTGAACATGGAAAATCCCAAGTTTTTCAGGGTGTAGGGTGAAACAAAATGCAATGATGGTAGCAGAGCTGATATTTGATATAATATATATTTTATTTACAAATAAAATAAATAGGCACATCCTTACAAATCAGTCCACCTTGTGGGGGGCCTAACCACGCCGCGCCTTCCGGTAACTCGCCACTCGAGAACCTTTCCGCCCCAACGGCCATCTGTTCTACGTGTAATTATTATTATTACTTTATTTCAGACATTGCCCATAACAAAACATACAACATAATCAATTAATCATTAATTAGCATTATAACTTAAATATCAATTTCAAACAATCACAGCTTTAAATTTACATTAATTCATGAAATTAAATTAAATAAAAATGTCAAATAATATTAATGAATGATAATACGTGAAACTTGAAATTTAATTAGTAATTATTTCTGGACTCCATGTGGATGGAGTTCCAGGTGCCTCCATAGTGGGCTGTTAATATTTTCAACATTGGCTCTAAGGAGGCTGTTGAGACTGATTGGTGTCCGCTGGATGCGGGTGGCGCAGGACCGGTCATTTTGGCATTCTTCGGGGGAGGCTTATGTCCCGCAGTGGATGTCTTTCGGGTGATATGATGATCCTTCCTTACAAATAAGAACTAGGCAAATACAAAATATAGTAACTAATCAAGTAAAGCTAAAACATGTTTTCAAATAACTGTAGTAGTCTTTTTATTTCAGCAATTCTGGCAGCTTGGGCTTGCACAGGGATCATGGCCTGTGACACCTCTTCACCCTTCGCAAGGATAGTGTACATGCTTTTAATATTATTGTCCATTGCATCACATGTCTTTCCTACAGCATCTTTATACACATCCATATTCTCTGCAGTCAGTGATGAGTTAGAATGCAGTATACTTGACAAGTTCTCTATTAAGTTGTCGACAGACTGAGCAATCCTTTGAGCTTCATATTCTAAATCGTTCAATACTGTGATATCAATCTGGCCAATTTGAGGAGCCAATATTTGCCTGTAGAGCTTGCCTGATGGTGTACTGGACCTAGATGCACTTGAGCTCCCAAAAACTGGAGTCTCGCCTCTTTTTGTTATAGGACTGGAGATCTTTATCTTGAATTCTAAATCATCTGCTACATAATGTGTCATGTCTCCTTCATACCTAACATGACCATCCATGTTCAAGGGATTTTTTTCCTGCTTACGGTTCTCTGACGGTAAATCGTAAGGCCGGGATGGACCAGCAGATTTTCCTGGCTGTTCTCCAGTGCCCTGGTCTGAGTGAAACGATATTTCGCTGTAGGAAGCCGTCATGCGAGCAGAAATCTCGTCATCCATATCATCTTGTTTATTCGGCGGGTCTTCCATGTCTGGGGAACTAGGCTTGTTTGTTTCGTCAGCCATATTTTTCTTAGTTGTATATATAAATTGATAATAAATGTACACTCGTGTTATGAAAATTATTTCAAATGTTTTGCCTTTACGCAAAAAATTAATAAATAATAGGCGGTATTGACATTTCATTGATGAACGAATGAAACGAATGATAAGATATCGTTTATGTTCAGTAATAAGTACTGTCAGTACTGATATTGGACGTCCCATAGCTCAAATAGCTTTGAACACACTCGATTAAAGTATAATGACCTATAATTATTTTCAACGTTTTGAGTATTTTTTACACTTTATTTAAATTTTATGCAAAAGTTGTAGTCATATTTTCCACTTTCAAGTAAAATTTCTTTGCGGGAATTTTTGACAGTTGTCAAAATGTCAATAAAAACATAAAACTCACTAGCGGTACAGTAGTGAGTGTATCTGTGAGTTTCGGAAATCCTTTCTTAAATCTTGCGTTATTTTTACAATGACTGAGTTATAAAACATTTGTATTACTTTATTAGGGCAAAGCAAAAGGCGAGTTTGATCGGTGAGTGCAGTCATCGCATTTTGCTGGGGTCGTGCTGGTTTCGACACGATCCGCCGTTTAACATGGCGTTCATCGACATGTGCGGATGAATTGCTTTATTCTTTGTCGTGTTCATTTTCATTTCGGAGTGTTTATACAGTGTTTTGAGTAGACAATCGTGTATGTAACCTTGTTTGTCAGTTACATAACGAATTTATGGGTTTGGGGTGCAAGTTGACGGGAGTGAAATAAGTAACTGCGATGGTGAAAACCCGCCGCAGTAACGGAGAAAACGGGGAGGTGGAGGAAGGTACCGAGGGCCTGAACGACGTCGCCAGTGTCTCTGACGAGAAGGTGAATGGTTCTCGATGATAAGTTACTTGGAACTTCACTGTTCGCCACTTCCTCGCCTGACCCTGTACCCTTGGCACCACAAAACGCAATCACGCATGAGCTTACGCGCTATTCTATTGGAATAATCCTTGGTTTTTCTAGTTCGTGTCTTGTAGTTTCTTTGTTGAATATCAAGCATGATCATAAGTTGCATCCTTTGTTACCTACCTTATACACTCACATAAAAGTTAGTTTTGATTTTGGATGACAGTTAGTTTCTGTTTGTAGAAGATAACTGACTTGTTTAATGTTTGTAGGCTTCTAATTGGTCGCAACGGGAGCTGAGGAGTGGCCACTTTAAAGTTACAAGGAAAATACAACACTGGCCAACCAAGAAATGTGAGTTGATATCAACTTCAATGTACAAGCCAAGAAATTTACATGGATTGATTACTGTGGACCTTTAAGGCTTTAGATTCAAATGATTAAGATGGCTAAGTAATTAAGCAAAGGGATGAAATCAATATCATTACATCATAATTTCTTAACGCTTCAGTGATATTGCATTGTAATGCTTGTTAGTGGCAAATCATACTAGCATACATTTTTCAAGAGTGAGTAAAGTGTGTTTGTAAAGGATCCCTTTAATGTACGGACCAGTAATCCAGGACCTAGTATATTTATATGTCCCTTTAAAGGCCGAAACGCACTGACAG
Source organism: Epinotia brunnichana (assembly GCA_963854355.1). Classification (NCBI taxonomy): domain Eukaryota; kingdom Metazoa; phylum Arthropoda; class Insecta; order Lepidoptera; family Tortricidae; genus Epinotia; species Epinotia brunnichana. The sequence goes on along the minus strand of OY977953.1, from coordinate 7,095,866 downwards.
CGATGGCGGAGCGGCGCGGATGCGGTACCGGTTGTAATGTTCTAACTAATACAAATGGGTCCTTTTTGTATTAGTTCGAACATTACAAGCCGTCAAAATTTTACCAAACATTCTCCTCATGTGTAAATATGTCAACACCTCTAAACTGATATTGGCAAAACAGCCATCATAAAAAAAATTAAAATTATTGGCTGTACATTATAGGGATTGAATGAGACAGTGAAGCGAATGAAGTTCTCCCTTTCAACTTGGGCCAAAAATCTTTAGTATGACCGTCCGGATGTCCTGGATGTTTGACTGTTCTCTGCTGGTTGCATTTCTCAACCAATTCTCATTTGTCATTTATGAGCATGTTCAATAATTATATAGAATTTTGTTGTCAATTAAATTCTTCCAAATTTATAACAAAATATAGTCTTGTGAGTTCTACAGTTTACAGAGCCACAATTTCTAAATTTGTGTTTGAGAAAGGTGTATTCAATTTCAAGGTATTACAACTGAAATCCTACTGATATTATTAATGTAAAAGTTTGGGTGTTTGTTACTGAAGCATGCAAAAATGGCTGAACATATATTTAGATTAAAACAGGAAACTTTTTTCTGAAGAGATCTACCAAAGTGATGTAATTGGGGATGACACAGAATTTACAGAAGAAAAAGTCGCGGGCAAACACTACTGTAGAATAAATTAAATCTAACCACTACATAATTTACTACTGAGCAGAAAGTGATGAAAGCCATGATGAACTTATGTAGTTGAGAAATAAGTTTATTAACATGGAAAATACTACCTCATGTCTTCATAAGTTTTGAGACGAAATAAATGTTACATAAAAAATTAAGGAATAAAGATATATTTATAAAATTTACAGATAATGATAATTAGATAATAACGAACAACTACAAGCAATTACTATTAAATATGACCACCCCTATATTTAATACAAGCTTTTAGACGTTCTGGCCAGTCATCGATCGCGGCACGAATCTTCTCCAGTGGGATATCCTTCGCTGCTTTGATGAGGGCTCGCTTAAAGGAATCTACGTTTGGGTGGGACTTTAGCCAGGCCCTGAGTTCCAATTCAGTCCACAGAGAATAGTCCGGCAGATTGAGGTCAGGGCTGGAGGATGGCCATTCTTCCGCCGCGATGAAGCCTGGCAAATTTTTCCTTAACCAAGCTTGAGTCGTTTTAGCCTTGTGGGCAGGTGCTGAGTCTTGCTGGAAGATCCATTCTTTGTTGTGAAATAAAGTATCAGATAGGGGTTTCACTACAGTCTCCAAAATGTCACGTTGATAATTTTTTACTTTCACCTTGACACCTTGTCGGCAAAAATGAAGCAGAGTGACACCTTCGTACGAAACCCCCCACCATACCATCACACTCGCCGGATGGTGGGCACGCGAGACATTTCGTGCTGTAGCTGGAACATCTTTGCTACTTTTGGCATAAACTTTATTATTTTGCCAGTTAAACTTTTCTTCAACAGTAAAGATTTTTTCGTCGGTGAAGAGTATCTTTTTCGCATCGTGTCTCTTAAGTAGCATCGGACAACGTTCACGTCGTAATTTACGAAGGCGATCATTTAGATAATGAACTTTCCTACGACTGTAAGCCTTTACTTTGAGATCGTATTTCAATATCCTGTTGACTGAAATACGCGAAATGTTAGCCTGCAGAGCGAGTTTTTTCTGGGTGCGACATGGGTTTCGGCGAAGTCGCTCTCTGATTATTTTGATGTTTGCAGCCGTCCTTACAGACCGCGGCCGACCACTCCTATGGCGATGTTTCAAAGAATTAGTCTCCTTGTAACGTTTAATAGTGTAATACTTATACGAAGTTGCGGCTTACCCCAAAACATTTTATGTTACGGAAAATGTCCACTGGTTTTTTTCCCGCCATATGTAGCGAAATGACAGTCGCACGTAATTCTTTCGTTCCCTCCATCGCGAGAAAAACAAAAGAAATTAATTTTAAAAACATTCAAATAGTACACTAACATTCCAAATTCATAATTTAAAAAAGAATAAAATAGGCCAGTATTATTTTGTTTCATTTTATTAAGTAACAAATTTGTCTCAAACCTTATGAACATACGAGGTATGGTCTGTTCCCATATAAATAAAATAGATCAGGTATCAGGCACACTTTTTTGAGGCTGCGTTGTGGATGCCAACGGGCACCTGGATGACAAGTGTGCATTCATAGATTGAAATCGATGAAATGTATGAACTGCTGCTCGTCGCCCCATACTCGTTGGCGTCCAGTCCGCGGACTGAGGAACACACTAGACTGGATAGATTTGTGCAGGCCAAGACTTGACTTAAATGCCTGAGGTTTCCTGACACAGCTCTCCCATTTTCTCCCCACGGGTGAGATTAGAAGGGCTGCAATAGCAGTAGATTAAAAGTATATTTCTAATTAAATAGATTCCTTATTAATCAAAGCCACCTAAAGGGCTATGGAGAGGGCTATGTTGGGGGTTTCTCTGCGTGATCGCATCAGAAATGAGGCTATCCGCAGCAGAACCAAGGTATGGTTAGCTTGGTTCTGAAAAGAGGACTATATCGGTATATAGTCCTCCGAATCGCTAAACTTAAGTGGCAGTGGGCGGGGCATATTGCACGTAGAACCGATGGCTGTTGGGGCGGAAAGGTTCGCGAGTGGCGACCACGTACTGGAAGGCGCGGCGTGGGTAGGCCCCCCACAAGGTGGACTGATGACCTGGTAAAGGTCGCGGGAGTTCGCTGGATGGTCACTCTGGCACTCTTTGGGTGAGGCCTATGTCCAGCAGTGGACGTCTTTCGGCTGATATGATGAGGATGATGATGAGATTCCTCATTTAAAAATTGTTAAAATCATAAATGGCTCTTACATAATCACTCAGTGGGTTTTATCTCTATTGCACAGGATCACCGTGTCAAAACAATACATAATTATTAGTTACGCGATTGTAATTGTTACGTAATTAAGTATTTGTAAAGTTGTTATGAAATAGATATATGTAGTATTCTATTTAACTACTCCTACCAAGAACTGACTAGAACTCCTTATGATTTAATACAAAAAAAATCACATGTATAAATTTTTTTGACAGTTCCATATCAAATTTGGTCGAATGGAATCACTCTGTGTCTGTCCATCTGTCACAGGCAATTTTTAAATAGTATTTTTCACAATCGTGTTATAATAGAGAGCTTTTTAGTCGAGTACCGTGTTTAGGCCACGAAGCTTGCTGAGTGGCCTAAGTAAGGTACGAGATTAAAAAGCTTGATTATAACACTATTGTGAACAATACTTTTTGTACGAGTTCATTAAAATTAATTTTCTACGAGTCAACTGAACTAATTAAACAAACTCGATACTGTTGAAACGAAGTGCAGCTCATCGCTCGTATGCTTGTTGATATCTTAAAAGACATCAACGAGCGTACGATATCAAAGCGATTCTATTGGTCCAATTCATTACAGTTCAGTAAAGCAGCCACGTGATTGGTCGAATTTATTTTAGTTGTCTGGAGCGTATCGAAAAGTAGTTATTTCGATTGTTTCGACAGTAACATGGACTACAACTATGAAAAGAGTGACGTTGCAGTATTCCCTATGAAATCTTAATACACATATTTTAATCGTCGAGTACAAAAAACTATTTTCAATTACAGACAGCAGAAGACGCCGCACAATAAAAATGCCTCGTATTGTGTTCCCGGAAAGCGACACGGAGCCTGAAAAGTATTCTAGAAGGTAAGTCCTTTGGGTCAAACATCTATTTCTTGCTGTGATTCTGTCCCATTAGCGAGAAAACCATATGACAGAGTTTCTTAGACAGATTGTTACAACATGGACTTCTAACTTGCTAAGATGGGTCCATGAAAGAGGTTGAACTTGACAAGAAAACCCCACATTTAGTGGATTTAAACCCATTAACTAGCAGGTTTAAAAAGTGACTCAGGAGATGTAACCATGGCAACTAGTGACAGAAACAGTTGATTTGCCCCCTTGCATTATCTGATGTAATACCGCTATCCGCAGCAGAACCAAGGTAACCGATATAGCCCTCCGAATTGCTAAACTTAAGTGGCAGTGGGCGGGGCACATTGCACGTAGAACCTATGGCCGTTGGGGCGGAAAGGTTCTTGAGTGGCGACCACGTACCGGAAGGCGCGGCGTGGGTAGGCCCCCCCGCAAGGTGGACTGATGACCTGGTAAAGGTCGCGGGAGTCCGCTGGATGGTGGCGCAGGACCGGCCATTGTGGCACTCTTTGGGGGAGGCATATGTCTAGCAGTGGACGTCTTTCGGCTGATATGATGATGATGATTCTGGGTGCGTCTCACGAAATATAACAACATAATATATAATTTCATATTAATAACGTTGACAAGATATAATGAACGCTAGCTATAATAACAAAATCAATAAAATTATAAGGAATAACGGTCAGTTGCCATAATATTCATTTTATATAACGTTTTTTTACATATCACTCAAATTTACTAATTTCAGTTGGTATAACATGCAAAACGTATAACGATCATTAAACATAATATCTTTTAGTATAAGCATTATAAGATATAAGAGACATAAGATATAAAACAGAGACCGCGGAATTAGGTTAAGGCAGCTAGAAAAAGGAGGGCTCGGGGGGCGTAGTAAAAAACAAATCAACGATTGTATTTTTGGTAGGTTTAGGTTATGGTTATCTTGTGTCCCTTAGAGCGGAAATAGGCACCCCGCGAAGCGGGGTGACGTCGACACGCTGGCGGTTAGGTTAGGTTTAGGTTAGATAAAATAATTGCCATGCGTTTCTAAAAAAAAAATATTTCGGTTAGGTTAGGTTTAAGGTTACAAGGAGACAATTTACTTTAACTGAATGTTCAGGATTAATAAGTAAGGTAAGGTTGATTTTAAATTAGGAAGACCACATAACACATAAAAAAATATTTAATTTTTACCAACATAACATGTATATCTTCAATGTTTACTTTTCTTCAAACACAAATTTGAGGCTATCGCTCTAAGAAATTCACATTCAGTATATTCAGCTTTTCAAGCGATTGCTATTAAAATAATTGTATGTGATTATACTATACGAGCATTATGCTTTTTGATGTTAGATTAATTATATAATATATGTTTTCAATCTTAGGAGTTATGAACATTATACACTTTAATCGTTATATCAATTGGTATTATATCTTAATAACGTTATACTTTACACAAACACAAAAGTTGATATTTTGAATTTTAGACCAATAAACCAAATCGCTGTATGTGGGCCGATAATATTTGAGGACTTCCGTCAATTCCTCAAGGATCTCAAAATTACCTTTGGCACTTCATTGTTTGCTAATTCAACGGAATCATATCAGAATCTGTGAGGTAATTTTATATAATTTGAAGTACATCATTGACAAGTTCCACAAGCCATCTGTGGTCTTCATCATCACTTCCACTTCACCAAATTTATGATTTCCGGGTGTAAATACACGAGTTATAATAGAAAATATCGAAATTACTACACGTGTGCCTAATATATTTGAGGAGTTCCCTCAATTCCTCGTGGTTCCCATCATCCAACTGGGGCTTTGGAAACAATGGGACCAATCTGGAAGCATATACTTTCAATTAAAAAATAATTGTACAAATCGGTTCATAAATGACGGAGTTCTGAGGTAACAAACATTAAAAAAAAATACATCCGAATTGAGAACCTCCTTTTTTTTGAAGTCGGTTAATAAGTTAACACATTAAGTAATAATAATGTTTACTTCATGTTCTACATGAGTATGCTCACTGCTCAGTAACAGTGCGTAGACATCTAGATCAGTGTTTTTGAACCTGTCGCAGTCCCCGGGGGTTAGCGCCTCCCTTTGCCAACTATAATTCCCAAAATCCTAATGTAGGTACTTAAGGCTGAAACGCACTGAAAGCGGTACCGGTTGTAATGTTCGAACTAATGCGAAAGAGTCCGCACAGAATACCGCGGCGGGACGCGGTGCGGCGCGGTATTTTGTGCGGACCTATTCATATTAGCTCGAACATTACAACCGGTACCGCCTCCGCGCTGCACCGCGCCGCTACCGCTTTCAGTGCGTTTCCAGCTTTAACTATGTATCTGTTCTTAGATCGCGGCAGTTGCGAGTGTTTTTCGCGGACGACAATGACTCAACCAACCGCAGTCTACGTATACACAACAGCCGCGCCCCCAGGAAGAATTACATGGAGGACAGCGAAGACAAGCCTATACAACAAAGTGAGACACCTATAAGATAAGATAATATAAGATTTAAGATTATATATGTCTGTGCATAGGGTTAACTTATTTCAACTGGGCTCATGAATGGTTCTTTGTTAGCCAAGTATACAATGGTATTATCTGCGTTTGTTTGCGGACGCGTGCCATTTTATGCAAGAAAAAGTTTAGCGCCACCATAAAATGTTCATTGTATAATGAACTCTATCGCCTTTTTCAATAGATTCAAAATGGACTAAACGATAAAAAAACCGCTCCCGGCGAACCAGGTATAAGGCGCTGTGTGTGGTATTTTATCTCGTAGCTAATTTTGAATCTATTGCGCAAGAAGATAGAGTTCATTATCCAATGAACATTTTATGTGGCGCTAAACCTTTTCTTGCAAAAAATGGCACGCGTCCGTAAACTAAAGCAGATTTTTTTCATTGTATACCTAGCTAACAAAGAACAATTCATGAGTCCAGTTGAAATAATTTAAAGTATACTTGATATTTCAAAAACGGCTAAACCGATTTTGTTGAAACGTAGCTAAGAACCATCTCGATCAACGCAGCTTTCGGACGACATAAAAACGCATTCAAATCGGTCCATTCGTTTAGGAGCTACGATGCCACAGACAGACAGACAGACACACAGACACGTCAAACTTATAACACCCCTCTTTTTGGGTTGGGGGTTAAAAAATACGTCAGTAACATATTTAAGTACTAATTTAACCCTTTTAATTTGTATTTAGGTCAAAAAATGCAAATCAATCAATCAATCAATTATTTATTCTGCAAATAGGCCACAAGGGCACTTTTACATGTCAAATGGTATTCTACAATATAATATTAATAATCTTACACAATAATCATTTTAAAATTGCAGATTTTAACCAATTAGTACCTAAACGGTTAACAAACTAAATGTCACTAAATGAAAACTAAAAAAATCCAAAATTGTAAAATATTATCAATTACATTCGATTTAAGGTCTGTATCAGAATTAACAATAAGTTAATGATATTAATTTAGTACCCCAGAGATGTATAAGGTCTCTGAGCATCCAAATACAATTAATAATTATTCTAATGTTCTTATAGAGATGTATACTGTCTCTAAGCGTTAAAACAGAAAAAAAGGATCATTAATGTAATATTGTCAGAGATGTACAGGGTCAATAACAATAAAACGTGTCAAGAACAGAATGATGTCTCTCGTCAAAATAATGATAATAACACTAGTATTTAGGTAGTTACTATGCCCTTGCAAGCATGAACAGACCGGACTCCACAAACAGCACCCGATCACGAGTATGACGCATATCTCAGCCATCGCCTCCCTCAACCATATGTTAGGGAAGGTGGCGACCCGATCAACGACGCCACCGTAAGCAAAGCCCTTTAAGCGAGCATGACATATTCAAGCCACACTGGACATTGATAATAGCAAACATTAAAGCGACTTGTTCGGCGAGAAAAAGCATTACGTGCTCTCATGTTACATAAAACGGAACAGCTATTTCCGGTACTTATAATAATTACAAAGGTAATACAAGGCAAAGGCCCAAGGTTGTCCAGAGACGTTGTCGGTAACGCAGAATAGTCCAAACGAATTTGGTCATGAAGAAAATGCGAACAGACGGTCAACAACAATTAAAGGGTTGTACAATTATGATGTCAAAACGCGAGAAATTAAAGAGTTATTTCACACAGATGTCAGAAGAAGTTGCCGCAAACGCAAGCTGCTGCACCACAACTTCAACGAGAGCTGGATCACCAACGAACTGAAGGTCAAAGGCTATCCGGACCTGTATGGCTTCCCTGGGACCAGCTCCTCTGATGAGTTCACTTCGGGGGACGAGGCCAGGGTGTCGAGGAAGAAACTGGTGACAGTTGGACAGGTAATACTACAACTCGACCCAAGCATTCTGAAAAAAATTGTTTGTTTTGTCTGTCATCAATATTTAGTTAACTGAGGTCACTTGGGGGTGGGTTAATGTCCAGTCGCCCACCGTAGAAGAAATAATGGCAATCAAATTTGAATCAAATGTAATAGGAAATAGGATCTATTCGTCTAAAACGGAATTAAACAAAACGAGTACAACTCTGTTTCAGTTTTAATGTTCCCTGTGCATGCATCATATGTGTAGCATTTTAGGAAATATATGATACGTGCGTGCACCACGGATTATGCACGACGCCTTATAAATTTAAAGCATTGCCAAAGTTAACACGTGTGAGCTAGATGTTTTTTATCTGGCTACGAAAATTTTGACAGAAAACATGTGCACTTGAGAAGTTCTGGTTCCCAGCTACACAGGTAAGGTGTGATATAAATTCCATAGATGTTCAAAGGCCTTTGGTCGGCCAAAAGTATAAAAAAAAAACATGTCGAGCAGAACCTAGTAGACTACTAAAGAAAACCTTCAACATTTTCTTGAACTATGGATGCTAAGGTGCTTAGAGGGCTTTTTTTTTCAGTCTCACGGCATTTCTCAGCCAACCAACACAGATGAAGACACACAACTGTCGCGCCAAAGGAGGACTTCGGCCAGGTTCAACAAGAAAGCAAATGTAAGGGTTTCGGTAACCTTTTGATCAATTTGACGAAAAGTGTTGTTAGACGCGCGTCGTCCATAAATTACGCGATATATGTTTATTTTTATTGCAGTCTAATGAAAAGGGGATTAAACGTATTTTTACCCGGCTGCCTCAGAAGAAGGTTATGTTTTTCGAGCGTACAAGAGTAATCTCTATTTCGCGGGCTACAGTCTACGCGGTTTGATGGATTTTGACTTATGAGCTGTCTTTGGATTCCTTTTGATCGCTGGAGCAGTGTTTATTGAAAAATCGTTTAATTTCACTTGTTTAATAGATATTTCTTAATTCAACAACGGTTTTCCCTTCAGGATGCCACAGAATCGGATTCTGACGTGGACAATAACCAGACGGTGATAGAAAAGAAACCAGCTGTCGAGGCCAGTGAAGATGCCAACATGGATGTCAGCGAAGTCAAGAAAGAGGAGACGTCAGATCAACCGAATGAAAACGGGCAGGATAGTGAGAGGTTAGTGTAGATCACCAAGCTAAGCTAGGCTAAGGGATGTGGTTTGATATAACCCTCCGAATCGCTAAACCTTAGTGGCAGAGGGCGGCGCACATTGCACTTAGAACCGATGGCCGTTGGGGCGGAAACGTTCTTGAGTGGCGACCACGTACCGGAAGGCGCAGCGTGGGTAGGCCCCCCACAAGGTGGACTGATGACCTGGTAAAGGTCGCGGGAGTCCGCTGGATGCGGGTGGCGCAGGACCGGTCATTGTGGCACTCTTTTCTTTCTGATATGATGATCATGATGAGTGTAGATTTCAGACTACTGCTGCTATCACAATTTTGTTACAGAACCGTAGAAAATAGCACGTACTCGTACATAAGGCCGTCAATACTATACGGCGTTTGACTGATAGTAAATTCGGCAACTTTTTATGAATCCTCATAAACGCGCTGCGAGTGTGAAGTTTGTAACGAAATACAGAACAGTGACGTCACAATTTGGTATACCAGCGTCTTTTTCTGATCTTTGTGTTTAATCTAGAAGGCTTTTCTAGAAACCAAATATATATTCAAAATAGTTACGTTTTGGTCATTCATTTCAAGACGAGTCACTTTTTAAGAAAGTGCAATTTATTTTTAACCTATGTCGGAGAACTAAGATTGAAATTCGATTGACAGTCACGTATTTGGTCGATAAATCGTACTATGCTTGGAAAAGGGTTAAAACAGCAAACATAAGTGGAAGGTTGTTGTTTTCAGAGTATTTCCGTAAGTTTTGTTTATTGGTAGAATGTAAAAACTATTTATTTTTACTTTCGTCGAATACCATACTGGTCTAACTTCTAGATAATTCTAAACACATTTTGTTTAGGGCTTATTTTCAGTGGTCGAGCGCCCGCATCCCGCATGCTCGCATTTTGTTTTCCCCTTAATAAAACAAAAATAACAAGATGTATGATACGAGCTCTAACAACCAATGAAAACGAGGCCTTATTTTAATGGTTAGGCATTCATAAGTATCATAAGTCATAGCCATTTATAATTATTCTGTCCCAGTTGGCTTCCCAATCACGAGTTATTGCCGTAGTCGGCGTCATGAATTCGGGTCTATCCCAGAAGTTCCATATTTTCTAATTCCATATGGAACAATCGGTACATGGAACAATCGGTACACCAATCATAACTTGTCACACTAATTTGTTAAATGCTTGTAATTGCACCTTTGGTAAATAAAGTCATTTGTTTGTTTGTTTGTTTGTAAATGTCAAACAAATGATCCTAATAGTTCCATATGGAACTACATACTAGGGTTATCACTTGGTTTTGTATTTATTTTAGTTTTAAATCAGTGGAGTACCTACCTATCTTCGGAGATGTGCTCTAGGGTGAATCAGTTGCATTTCGATTCTCCAGCAATTTATTTGACCATTTTTTTTAAGTATTTATTATTACTATTTTGTGACTGTACACGATTAACAGCGTTCAAATATTACTATTAACGTGAAAGGCACGCTTATGGAATTGATATTTTAAGGGTGGAGCGGCAGCCGAGTCTCAGGCGGCGGTGAAGCGCCAAAAGTATGCTCCATTGGGCTCGGGGTATATTTTCGTCCCTTTTGCGGTGGAAACGGCGGGCTGCTGGGGTGCTGACGCGAAACAATTTGTACGTGACATAGGCCGTCGACTCAGGCAAAAGGGAGAGGACCCCCGCTCCGAATCGTTTCTGGTGCAGAGACTGTCCATAGCCATCCAGCGGGGTAATGCCGTGAGCATTATGGGCACTTTTGCACGGGAAGCGATAACGAACGGGGTTAACTAGTTGTAGTGTAGTTGACGTGTGTAATATATTATACTAGTTTTTTGTATTTAAATAAATAAATTATGACGTTTTAAGGGTTATATAGACAAAGGTTGTACTTTGTTAGCAGAGGTAGACGTTTGACATGAAAAAAAATCCATGCATCCCTACCAGAGGAGACAACCGGTAGGGATAGGTGGAACAGGGGAATATGTACCATTAGTTCCATATGGTACTTCTGGGAAATTTCCTTCAAAATTAATATCCCGGTAGATCCATATCATCATCATCATATCAACCGAAAGACGTCCACTGCTGGACATAGGCCTCCCCCAAAGAGTGCCACAGATCCATATGGAACTTCTGGGATAGACCCATGAATTCATGTATTTATTTATTTTTTATTAATTTTAGCAACCAAGGTCCTGCGCGGTCCACCAGGGGGCGGGGCCGTCGCAGGCAAAAGAAAGAGGACAGTCAACAAGACACAGGTATGACAACCTTTTTCGTATAAAAGTAAAAAAGAAATGGTTTACATGGCATGACAGGTTGGGTTGTCATTGTCATTAATATTAAGATGTCCTGACTGTTTGTGTTTGTTGTTAAATTATTTTCGTGCTGTTTTATATGTTTTGTTTGTATATGTTCCAAAAATGTAAAAGTGATGTCCTGGTTTTCTAACTGTTTCATGTTTTGCAATGCGATTTTTTTTTGTAGATTTTCGTTTACAAATCCATTGGTTACAATCTTAACTCAATCTGAAGAGATTGTTTTGAATATTGAAAATTTTTAGTACGAGTGCTTCTGTATAAAAAAAAACATAAAATACAAATAAAAAGTCTGTATGGGGCCGAAGAAGGGGTATTGATAATATCGAGGTGCGTATAAATTATACCAATACTAATGGCAAAAGACATATTTATGTAACTAAAACAACACATCGACGGTGGAAAGGCAAAACCACTGAAGCGACATTTTGGTTATATATATCGTTGAAATCAGCGTTTTTTTCTGCGTCGATTGAGCTAGGTTTCACGGCGATCTATGACTTTCATGTCGCTTAAGGTAATACAAAAATAAGCGTCAAATTTATAAAATGTTACTTTATGCGACACACTTTTTGAGTAAAATCTAACCTGTGTCACTTAACCGTACACTCAATCATAACCATGGTCGCATATCTGGGGTGTTCACAGGTCACTTCGGGGTCAAGGATCTCTTGGCCAAGATGGGACTATCTGATAGTTTAGACTGTAGAATGTGTGGCGAGGAGGATGAGACTATGGAACACTTATTGTGTGAATGTCATGCCCTTGCCAGACAAAGAATGAACTACTTTGGTAACGGTTACCCGCAACCAAAGGAATTCAAGGTGCTCCCGGCGAACTGCATCATCCGCTTTGTGGAAATGATGGAGCAAGCCTGGGAGCAGGTATAAAGGAGAGGGCAAATGCACAAAAGATCCCACTGGGTCGTGATCCGCCTTGCTCAGTTCTGACTCCTTTAAGTTTATACTATATTAAAAGGTTTAAAATGAGAAGTCAGAAAAAACGGTCAAAAATATAATATAAAAACTCAGCAGGCTAGTTCAGAAATTTGTGTGGTATAAATACGTAGGTTCGTGCGAATACACGTAAAATCGGATTCCGCTGATTCCCTGTAGCCGAAGTACTCCCCTGTGGTGCGCCGGGTAGGTTGGCGGAGGAATTTCTTGTCGGCGCTGAGTTCAGCGCCAGCCGGAAAACTGCTCCACTGTCTTGCACAAATGGCCAGAAGCAAGCGCAGGCAGGCGGCAAACATTCAGCCGAAAAAAATGTCACTCTGGACCTTGGACCCTGGAACGTGCCATCAAAAAAAGGCATTACGAACGGTCCATTTATTCCTGTGAGCACCAACGGCATGTGGGAAAGTACTTAAGTAGTTGTGATGCCGTGGATGTTCACAATTCAGATGCGGAGATTACATTTAAATGGAGTTGATTTGACAAACAGTTAAATTAGATGATATTATATTTTATTTTTAAAAATGCGGGTGGATTAAAGTGACACGCACGATGAATAGCAACTTTAAATAAGTACTAGTTATGAGCAAGTTTGTATGTAGATACGATATAAGAGATTTGCAGTTAAAATTATTGTGAACTAGTAGCAAGTTAAACTAATTAAGCAATGAATCAGCACTAAAGGTTCTAAGCTACTTGCAAACAAAATATAACCACTTACCCAATTTGGGGTACACTATTAACACTTTAAAAAAAACACCACAGTGATTACTGTTTAGTCGAGGAACGTGTAGGGACGACACCAGAACACCGATTACGGTTCCGTGCAGCGGACCGTAGCAGAGATCGAGTCTAGGTGACGTGCGTTCTACTCAATATATTTTGGCTAATGAAAAAATGAGCGGCCTCGCGCGATGACGAGTGCCCGCGCAGATCACGTGCGTCTCACATGCATTCGTTCATGTGCGAATGAAGCTATGAGTGATCGAACGTCAAATCAATGCCGCGACATATTTAAACAGTTTAGCGTGTTGATGAGTTTATAACTTATATTTAGGATAGTTTAAACATGTGTTTTGGTGTGTAGTGTTGTAATGAGTTGTATATGTTATTTTTAATTAAGTAAGTAGCTAGAATTAAGGTTTATTTATGTAAATATGTACGTGTAACGTTACATTACCCCCGGCTCCAGTGAAAGGGTTTTGTTCTTAAAGAAAACCCTTTTGGACTGTCATTAGTATTTCGCTTTCATTCAATCATCTAACACTTCATACATACTTCATCTAGAAAACATAAAAGCAAACGTCACTTCGAAAAATGGACGGCGCGTCCTTACATACAAAAGGCATCTGTGATAAATTGCACATTTGACTAAATACTGACAACAAGATCTAAATGAGATTATACTGCGTACACTTTACTTAAGACTACTGACGAGTTTAAGGTCTTTAATATGCCATACTCCCAAATCTTTACCAGTCATATCTTCTAAAACGTATACTAGTGGAGATCGTTTTTCAGTTATACGGCATTTTATAAATTTGGGCGCTAACTTTTTACTAAAATATTTGTCTTTATCGCTTAGCATGTAAGTGCGTTTAAAGACTAAATCGCCCACATTAAATTCTGCGTGTTTGCGGCGTAGGTTATACTGAGCAGTGTTTTTTACATGTGCCTGCCACAATGAAGCTTGCACATCGTCAAACACAGAAGACAGACACCCTCGGTTTTCTGCGTAAACATCGCGTGGTAGGAACAACACCTTGCCATCTAGGTCAGAATCCGTATAATGCGATCCACACAAAACAAGCTCACGGCCAAACACAAGAAAGGACGGTGAGTAACCTGTGGCTTCATTAATGGAATTGTTCATAGCAAACTTAATTTTGGGGATAAAAGTGTCCCAAGTGCGGTGGTCGTTTTGGACAAATGTTGACAAACAAGAGACAAGGGTCTTGTTGTATCTTTCTACGCTGTTTATCTGAGGTGTATATCTAGGCGTGAAGAACACGTTCGGGATCTTATACTTCTTGAAAAGAGCCTCCGTTGTCGAACTAATGAACTGGCTTCCATTGTCAAGAAATATAGTTTGAGGAATGCCGTGTACTAAAAATATATTGTCCTCTAAAATCTTGACAACAGCGTCTGAAGTCGCGCGACGTAATGGAAAGAAATCACAATACTTAGAGAAACAGCAGGATATGACCAAGATGTAGGCATTCTGTTTGCGAGTAACAGGTAAGGGACCGATGAAATCGATGGAGATCATCTGAAATGGACGTGAACACTGTTTAGGACGTCCCATTTCTCCTAATGTGGCGTGATTTTGCGCTTTATATGACAAACAGACAGAACAAGAGCCCACAAACTTCACAACATCTTGGTGCATACCAGGCCAATAATAGTTTAAAGCTAAGCGCCTATATGTTTTAAAAATACCAAGATGTCCCGCTGTTGGTTCGGAATGATTTTGTGCAATTATTTCATCATGAAAGTCAGAAGGCACTACTTCCTTCCAATCAAATTCAGAAGTAAGTTGTGAATGTTTTGATTTTGAAAGTCGATACAGAGAACTATTTTTGATAATGAAGTTAGGAAAATTACTTGGAGCATTAAGACATCCATTATACATTTTCTTATACCAAGCATCGTTTGTATTTACCACTGCGTTAGAAAGAGATATGGCATTTACTGGAACAGCACGGGAGAGAGCGTCTGGTATAACATTATCGACTCCACGGCGATGCTTTATTTCAAAATTAAAGGATGACAGACGAACTCCCCATCGTGCTAATCGTCCTGATGGATTGTCCAATGATAGGAACCATTTTAACGCAGAATGGTCAGTGTACACTGTAAAGGATTGCCCATTCTCCAGATAACAGCGCCAGTGTTCGACAGCAGTCAAAACAGCAAGGGTTTCCCGTTCTGTGATGCTGTAGTTTCTCTCGGCACCGGTAAGAGATCTACTCATGTAGGCGATAGGGTGTTCTTTACCATTCAGAGTCTGCGTCAACATGGCGCCAACGCCATAATTGCTTGCATCAGTATGCACTTCAAATGGCAATGAGTAGTCAGGACAGGAAAGGACTGGCGCGGAAACCAAGGACTCCTTTAAAGCATTAAAAGCCGCGTCAGCTTCCTGTGACCATATAAAAGGTGGTGACTTCTTGCCATTCGAAGTGAGCTTGTTTAAGGGACCAGCTACAGTACTGAAATTTGGTACGAAACGTCGGTACCAAGTGGCAGTACCAAGGAAACGCTTAAGTTCCTTTCTGTTGGTAGGCGTGGGAAAGTTAATAATGGCCTCGACTTTTTCGGGGTCTGTGCGTAAGCCGCGAGCATCAACCACGTATCCTAAATATCTAAGCTCACTCCTGAAGAACTTGCACTTTTCGAAGTTAACAGTGAGGTTAGCAAGTTTTAATTTGTCCAAAACGCGCAACAGACGTGAGACATGTTCTTCAAACGTTGAGCTGATGATTATAATATCGTCAAGATATGCGAACGTTTTAAACTCCATATCCCCAAATAATTGGTCTACTAGGCGTTGCTGTGTGGCAGGCGCATTGGTCAAACCAAAAGCGGTGGTTTTAAAACGCAGGGAACCTCTATTTGGCACGTAAAAAGCCGTTTTATCGCGATCCTCAGGCACAATAGGGATCTGCCAGAAAGCCTTAGATAAGTCTATGCTCGAAAGGTACTTAGCATCACGGAGACTATCTAAGATTTCTGACACATATGGCAAATTATATGCGTCGCGTTTGGTGATAGCATTCAGTTTTCGGCTATCGAGGCAAAACCGAGGCTGTCCGTTCTTCTTATTAACGATGAGTACTGGAGAAGACCAAGCACTCTCACAATACTCGACCACATCCAGGGCTAGCATTTCATCGACTTGCTCGGTTAAGATTCGCTGCTTTTCGGGGGACATGCGATAATATCGCTGCCTGATTGGTTGGGCGTCTCCAGTATCTATACGATGCGCTATAATATTTGTACGTCCTAAGCCTTTTTCCTCAGTCGATATTGACTTAAACTGGGCAATTATGGTGTCTCCTATTACTTTTTGGGGCGCCGTCAAATTATCATACGAGTGAATATAAGTGTCACTGGAGTTTACTTTAATCTCTGATAAAGAGTTTTCTGATAATTTGACGCTACCTATAAATTTGGGGCAAATTTGGAACGCTCGCCAAAAATCCACGCCAAGAATAATAGAAGTATCTACTTCAGGGACAACATGAGCTTTAATTAAGTGATATTGCCCTTCAAATGTAATGGGTAAGTTAATGTATCCAATACTCTTTAAATATTGACCGCCAGCTGCTACCATGCTAATGCTGTGATCCTGGTGCAAAGTGCAGTCAATTAGATGCTTATGGCAATTATTTCCTAAAATTGTCACTGCAGCTCCAGAATCCAACAAGGCACACGCGTCAATATCATTAATCTTTATGTTAATGTAAGGTCTAGCATCATGTTCTGGTTTAGTTTGCAGAATTGTATAAACTTTGTAAGAAGAGGTAAATGTTTTAACGAAATTCAACCAAGTTTCCCAATCTTCTTTGTCAAAATTACTACAACTCTGCTGCACTAGTTTTTTGAATGACTGTTAACTTTAGAGCAAACAGGACAGTCTGGTGTTTTCACATCCTTCCTTCCGCACTTAAAGCAAAAAATATCACGTTTAGCTTGACACTGACGGATGTGATGTGTATTGTTACGACACCTTGGGCAGTATGGTTGATTGTTAACTGCTTCTACTGAGTGTATATAATTTTGTTGCTGATTTTTACCTTGTGTGTGTTGATTATAACTTGGGTGTTTGTAGTTGTAGTTTTTGTTGTAGTTGCTTGTGTTTGGAAAATTGTGTTTGTTACCATTGTTGTTATATTTATTATTACTTTTATTTGAATCCATAGTATAAGCAAATTCAGGTGCAACAGTATCTGAACTTACTTTAGGTGGTTCTTGGAATTGAGAAAGGCGAGCCTGAATGGTCTCATAGTTACGACACAATGTACGCAAAGAATCTATGTCCGATATGGAAGCTGCCGAAGCCAGGGTGCTTGCATAGCAGGGCCTAATATTGTGAAGAAGGATCTCCAGTTGATCCGTCTCTGAAAGGGACTTGGACAAACGCGAGAACATCCCATCCATGATAGAGAGATAAATGGTGATGTTTTCGCGTTCACCCTGAGTACGAGAACGAATCTCTGAGATGAGCCGGTAGTCATAATCCGACTGGTCAAAGTCCTTCTTCAGTAAGGCTGCTAATTCAGACCAAGAACCAACCTTGTCCTTTACAGATCGATACCAATGCAAGGCATCTTCTTGAAATATTTCTGTCGAAAAGCTTAATACTTTACTCGACGGTATATTACGAGCTTCTATAAACTCATCCACACGCTGTATAAAGGAGCGCACGCAAGTCTTGCCATTAAACTTCAATTTTCCTAAATCAGCTGAGCCACGATCGCACGTCACCGAAATCACGTTCTGGAGCTCAGGCAATGAAGATCCAGATTCAGTACTGTAAATTAAACTCGAAGTGCTTGCAACAGGTTTAGCTGCCTGAAGAGCCTTGAATTTCTTTGATACGCTGTTATACTCCTTCACAATATCATCATATTCTTTCCTGGTGTCCTCGCTACGCGTTATCCTCGAAATACGATTATATAAATGGTTCAGCATGTTTTGAATTCTGAGGATTACTGGGGCTGAAGAGTCAGAAACGTCTAGGCTAGACTGAATTTTAGTGAGTACCTCACAACAGCCCTGAAGATCCTGTCTAGCTTCAAGTGGAGATTCTAAAATGTGGTCTGAGGGATAGTCTTTGGCTAACTTGACAATTTGCTTGCGTAATTCCTCAACGGATGACGCAGGCGTAGCACCTCTAATCCGAACTTCATACTCCAACTCTGACTTTTGAAGTGACAAGTACTTCACGGACAGCATGGTGAACCAAATATATGTTTTGGGTAAGTGGTGGAAAGCAAAAGCAACTACTTAAAACTATAATCAACTTCCGTTCTCCGATCTGTTACAATTCAGATTGATGATGTTGAACGTTTGGTTTTTTTTTATTGAAATGAGCAAAATTGAAAATAAAGTTGTTAGCAGCAACAAAAATAAAAAATGGCTACTAATGTGTACTTCGTTTTTTTTTTTTACATTAATATCTATAAAAAACCTTTTTTAATGTTAAGTGAGTGTAACAATGACAGTTAACAGCGAACTTCAGATGTACTTTACAGTAAAGGTTTATGAAAAAAATACAAATGTTTACGAAAGTTTACTCAGTACACGTTAGCAGCAGGAAAAAACCAAAAAATAAAACAAAGCACAAGAAAAGAAAAAAAACGTTTCACAAAAAGAGGCCACAAACAAACACTAACTACTACTACAAAGAAAACAACAGAATCCGATGTGTATTACAACCACGTGTAAGGGCGCCAATGATCCGCCTTGCTCAGTTCTGACTCCTTTAAGTTTATACTATATTAAAAGGTTTAAAATGAGAAGTCAGAAAAAACGGTCAAAAATATAATATAAAAACTCAGCAGGCTAGTTCAGAAATTTGTGTGGTATAAATACGTAGGTTCGTGCGAATACACGTAAAATCGGATTCCGCTGATTCCCTGTAGCCGAAGTACTCCCCTGTGGTGCGCCGGGTAGGTTGGCGGAGGAATTTCTTGTCGGCGCTGAGTTCAGCGCCAGCCGGAAAACTGCTCCACTGTCTTGCACAAATGGCCAGAAGCAAGCGCAGGCAGGCGGCAAACATTCAGCCGAAAAAAATGTCACTCTGGACCTTGGACCCTGGAACGTGCCATCAAAAAAAGGCATTACGAACGGTCCATTTATTCCTGTGAGCACCAACGGCATGTGGGAAAGTACTTAAGTAGTTGTGATGCCGTGGATGTTCACAATTCAGATGCGGAGATTACATTTAAATGGAGTTGATTTGACAAACAGTTAAATTAGATGATATTATATTTTATTTTTAAAAATGCGGGTGGATTAAAGTGACACGCACGATGAATAGCAACTTTAAATAAGTACTAGTTATGAGCAAGTTTGTATGTAGATACGATATAAGAGATTTGCAGTTAAAATTATTGTGAACTAGTAGCAAGTTAAACTAATTAAGCAATGAATCAGCACTAAAGGTTCTAAGCTACTTGCAAACAAAATATAACCACTTACCCAATTTGGGGTACACTATTAACACTTTAAAAAAAACACCACAGTGATTACTGTTTAGTCGAGGAACGTGTAGGGACGACACCAGAACACCGATTACGGTTCCGTGCAGCGGACCGTAGCAGAGATCGAGTCTAGGTGACGTGCGTTCTACTCAATATATTTTGGCTAATGAAAAAATGAGCGGCCTCGCGCGATGACGAGTGCCCGCGCAGATCACGTGCGTCTCACATGCATTCGTTCATGTGCGAATGAAGCTATGAGTGATCGAACGTCAAATCAATGCCGCGACATATTTAAACAGTTTAGCGTGTTGATGAGTTTATAACTTATATTTAGGATAGTTTAAACATGTGTTTTGGTGTGTAGTGTTGTAATGAGTTGTATATGTTATTTTTAATTAAGTAAGTAGCTAGAATTAAGGTTTATTTATGTAAATATGTACGTGTAACGTTACAGTCGAAGTGCATCCGAAAGGGCCCTCACCTAGATAAGATAAGATAAGATGGTTGCATACAGTATTTTTAAAAATCGTTCATTTTCGATGTCATTGTCACTTAAAGTGTTTCTTCCAGGTACATATTTCATAAGATAAGGTACTTAAGTGTTTCTTCGGACATGTTGAAAATAACTGTTGTCGCATGATGGTGTCGCTTCAATGGTTCTTCTGGGATTTTTTTGGGGGCTTTTTCACTTAAGCGACATTTATTTTCGAACCCGCCTTGTTTAGGAGAATAACATTATTTTTATTAATAAGCTATTATAATTTGAAATAACACGTGCATATAACTCAACGCTCTAAATTAACAAGAAATAAAATTACGATTTTTTTTATCAAAAAAAAAACTTTAAAATGATCTCCTGTAAAATTCAAAAAATGTCGCTTTAGTGGTTTTGCCTTTTCACCGTCGACATGAAATATGACTTATATGACTTCAAACATTAGTGTCCTGAGTTGGAATCCTCCATTTTCCATTCAATAAAGCAGTGGTTCTTAAACTTTTGCTAGGCAAGGACCACTTTCAGAACTTGAAAAGTGCTGCGGACCCCTGTCGAATATAATGTTGAAAAAAAAACTAATTTCGCGCGAATTACTGCATATTAAAAAAAAACGTTAAGAGTGAACGAAGTGGCCGTGGACCCCTAGCAATCATGTCACGGACCCCTAAGGGGTCCATGGATCCCACTTTAAGAAACCCTGCAATAAAGGGTCGGCAATGCGCATGTGACACCTCTTTCAATGGCGTATATTCGCTTACAGTAGACGGCAAACAACATGAGCATATTTATTTTTCTTTTCTTACATTCCAAAGCGAGTAGTTAGTAATTAATTAGTTAAAAATGACACATACACATTAGTACACAAATAAATGTAATTCCATAAAAGCGGGGTCCTTTTTGATCTTAACGTAAGTGTAGGATACGCAAACCTTCCCCTACTACCTAGTCATCTAATGCTCAAGAAGTTTTTTTACAATCGTTTATTTACTTTCACCTGTCCCGTTTTATTTGCAATGAAGCGTTTTACTGATCAACTACGAGCTTTTTGTGTAAAACAGTTTTATAAAATCAACAATTTGTATGTAACAGCCCGCATCTTACTCCCGCCGATTTTTTCGTGCGAGGATATTTATAAAGTCGAGTTCTAAGTTAAAACACTGAATACAATATCCAAACTCAAGCAAAACATCCGCGATGAGATAGCCGAGATCCCTCGCAGCATGTGTCAGCGAGTTTCCCAAAATCTGCGTTTTCGTTTGCAGGAGTGCCAGCGTTGAGATGGCGGTAATTTCAAAGATGTTTTTTTTCAAAAAATAAATTGGATTTGATGTTAGTTACAAAAATTAAATAATCAGGAAATTAACTTTCATGGTTTTATTTTCATCAAAGTTTCAAAAGTACAAAAATTTTTAGCCCACCCTATATAAGTTTTATCTACATATACATATACGTTTTCGAACGCGTTTGCGTTTAGTTTCAATTTGTATGGCAACGCGAACGTTCCTTATAGTTACCACCAGAGGCGCTGTTCAGCCAGCCGTAAGCTCATTTGCCATCATCATTACAATTGGGAATGGATGAAAATTTAAGAAGTGCCTGATTATTAAGATATTTTTAGTAATATGAGACAGGTCAAGGAAAGTGTCTCATTTGCCGTCCAAAACCCAAAACGTAAGTGAGGAAACTGTATATATTTTTCAAAAATAATTTGCGCAGCTGAAAAGTCTGCAACATTTTTCTGGTACAGTCAAGGTCACCAATATGTATACACCACAAAGTTACACAAATATGTATACAGACCTTATTACTACGGAAGTAAGGTTGTTGTATATATATTTTTGCAACTTTGGGTATATATACATATTGGTGACCTTGACTGTACTAAGAAAGGTTATTCCTATCACCAAAAAAATTATCAGGCACTTCTACAATTTTCATCCATTCCCCATTGCTGCACCAGGTTTTTAGATTACGTTGTATTTCACATTTTATTACCGACGCCTAGTGGGTAGTGACGCTGCGTACGAAGCACAACTAACGTACGCAAGACTAGATGACAATAATGGCACATATTTTATGTGGTTCTATCGTTAAGAATACGCCAAAAGAATCATGTTTTGTTTCAAAAACATTTCTCTAAAATCAAGGTTGGCTGAGATATTAGCGTTCGCGAAATGTTTCGCGAACCTATATGTATAGGTTCCGTCGAAATTCTTGGGTGATGATAAAAATGTTAAATATTTTCACTTTTGATAAAAAAATTGTCGAAGTCTTTTGTGTACACCCCGATTTGGGCCTAGTTCCATCTGTGTAAGACTGTCTCTTCAAATGTATTTATTTATATTCACAAGCATCGACCGACCGACATTACCTCGCGGCAGCCATATTTAATTAGGTGTTGCAAACGCGTACAGAAACATCGCTGCGCTTACAATAGTATGCGAACAATAATTTTCAAAATTGGAACATTCTATAAAGGAAACTCCCGTGATAACAGACATATTAAAATATAATGGAAACGATGGTTAGGGCGCATAACGTCCCACTCGCAGAATGTCCCCTTCGCGAAATGTCCCTTTCCTAAATGCCCCGTTCGCAAAACGTCCCTTTCGCAAAATGACCCGTTCGCAACACGTCTCTTTCGCAAAATGACCCGTTATTGGCCATATCTTATCCCATGAGAATACTTCTAGTTTCTACTTAAACAAGCTTTTTCCAGACGGGACATTTTGCGAATGGGCCATTTCGCAGACGGGACGTTATGCAGTAGGGACTTTCAGCGAAAGGGGCTTTGTCAGAAAGGACTGTTTGCGAAAGGAGTGGGGCATTTTGAGAAAGGGACGTTTTGCGAATGGGGTATTTTACATAAGGGACCATTTGCAGAGAAGGCGTTTTGCGCCCAAACCAAAACGTCACGTATTTAAGGTCGATTATAGCTCGATATGTTTTAATATATAATATAATGGAATAAAATATAATGGAAACGATGGTTAGGGCGCATAACGTCCCACTCGCAGAATGTCCCCTTCGCGAAATGTCCCTTTCCTAAATGCCCCGTTCGCAAAACGTCCCTTTCGCAAAATGACCCGTTCGCAACACGTTCCTTTCGCAAAATGACCCGTTCGCAACACGTCTCTTTCGCAAAATGACCCGTTATTGGCCATATCTTATCCCATGAGAAGACTTCTAGTCTCTACTTAAACAAGCTTTTTCCAGACGGGACATTTTGCGAATGGGCCATTTCGCAGACGGGACGTTTTGCGAAAGGGGCGTTATGCAGTAGGGACTTTCAGCGAAAGGGGCTTTGTCAGAAAGGACTGTTTGCGAAAGGAGTGGGGCATTTTGAGAAAGGGACGTTTTGCGAATGGGGTATTTTACATAAGGGACCATTTGCAGAGAAGGCGTTTTGCGCCCAAACCAAAACGTCACGTATTTAAGGTCGATTATAGCTCGATATGTTTTGAACCGATTCGCGGTTTCTAGTCATGAGAACACGCGTTGCCGGCGCGTTTCGCATTGCGGGGTATGACACGGGAGCTAACTTCATGTAATTCTAACGGTATTTGGATTGTGGACGGGTTGTGTAGTGACGGAGTCGTCATCGGAGTCGAGTTCAGAGCTGACGCTGCGGCGGGCGCCGCGCCGTTCGACGCGCTCGCGGCAGACCAAGCCGGCCTTCGTGCAGATCGCGCAACGAGAGACGCGCGGCCGAGGTGAGTGCAGCGAGTCTCATCGGAGTCGAGTTCAGAGCTGACGCTGCGGCGGGCGCCGCGCCGCTCGACGCGCTCGCGGCAGACCAAGCCGGCCTTCGTGCAGATCGCGCAACGAGAGACGCGCGGCAGAGGTGAGTGCAGCGAGTCTCATCGGAGTCGAGTTCAGAGCTGACGCTGCGGCGGGCGCCGCGCCGCTTGACGCGCTCGCGGCAGACCAAGCCGGCCTTCGTGCAGATCGCGCAACGAGAGACGCGCGGCAGAGGTGAGTGCAGCGAGTCTCATCGGAGTCGAGTTCAGAGCTGACGCTGCGGCGGGCGCCGCGCCGCTCGACGCGCTCGCGGCAGACCAAGCCGGCCTTCGTGCAGATCGCGCAACGAGAGACGCGCGGCAGAGGTGAGTGCAGCGAGTCTCATCGGAGTCGAGTTCAGAGCTGACGCTGCGGCGGGCGCCGCGCCGCTTGACGCGCTCGCGGCAGACCAAGCCGGCCTTCGTGCAAATCGCGCAACGAGAGACGCGCGGCAGAGGTGAGTGCAGCGAGTCTCATCGGAGTCGAGTTCAGAGCTGACGCTGCGGCGGGCGCCGCGCCGCTCGACGCGCTCGCGGCAGACCAAGCCGGCCTTCGTGCAGATCGCGCAACGAGAGACGCGCGGCAGAGGTGAGTGCAGCGAGTCTCATCGGAGTCGAGTTCAGAGCTGACGCTGCGGCGGGCGCCGCGCCGCTTGACGCGCTCGCGGCAGACCAAGCTGGCCTTCGTGCAGATCGCGCAACGAGAGACGCGCGGCAGAGGTGAGTGCAGCGAGTCTCATCGGAGTCGAGTTCAGAGCTGACGCTGCGGCGGGCGCCGCGCCGCTCGACGCGCTCGCGGCAGACCAAGCCGGCCTTCGTGCAGATCGCGCATCGAGAGACGCGCGGCAGAGGTGAGTGCAGCGAGTCTCATCGGAGTCGAGTTCAGAGCTGACGCTGCGGCGGGCGCCGCGCCGCTCGACGCGCTCGCGGCAGACCAAGCCGGCCTTCGTGCAGATCGCGCAACGAGAGACGCGCGGCCGAGGTGAGTGCAGCGAGTCTCTCCGTTCGAGTTTCTTCTTAGCCCTCTTGGGACGCTCTACCCGCGATGCCGGATGACATGCCTCTTAGGCCGGAGTAGTACGCACGTGGGTACAAAAACGCTTCGTATCAAAATGTAGGTAGATACTTCCACAGCAGTGTACGAGCACGCTACGCACGAAATGACGTCACTGATACACGCGTGGCCTGTTCCAGAGTGCCCCCCACGCACACGCTAGCGCGCGTGGCAGGCGAGCCTCCACTGCGACCCACGCTGTCCACGCTACGAACGAATGCCGTATGGTGGGAGAGCGGGGGAGACGAGAATCGTGCTAACGTGCACAGCGTGCCTGTGGGTTGCAGTGGAAAGTTGGCCCCAACTGCGTCGCACAAACCCCGTTTCGTGCGTAGCGTAGGCCGCGTGCGCCGCAGTGGGGAACGTGGATACACGCAGCTGACCAATGTACCCACGTAGGAGACGTGTATAGCGTGTGCGTGCGTGGCGTGCGCAGCAGTGGGGTTCCGGCCTTATGCCATTACTCTTAGCGCCATGCCATACTAGCGGGACTGCGGAGAGCGGCAGTGGCGTACGAGTGGAGTTTGCGTCTGCCGGTCTAGCTGCATGGTTATATATTTGTATCGTGAGTGCTGCGCGACCACGCACTAACCCTTCGCTGGTTGTGCCAGATGTGCGAAATGGCCGCCAATGTAGGCTACGCCTGAGGTACGCATGCACTTAAGTGTATTGCTTAGCGCTACAGACAATTATATACCAGTGAACCGTTTCATGAAACAAAATGTAACAATTTTAGAAGTCTAAACTGGCTATTCTGTGGCCCTTGACCAATTAAAAGTGGCCACTTGACCAGTGTTGCCAATTTGAACTTGTAAAACTGAAACTTTTAGCTTCGTGAAAGACTAATTAAGAATTATCAAGGCACAAACCTTCTAGAAGGTTAGGGTGCATATCGTCCCACTCTCAGAATGTCCCTTTGTCCCTTTCTTAAAAAAATGTCCCTTACGCAAAACGACCCTTCTACAAAAGGTCCCGTTCGCAAAACGTCCCTTCACATAAATAAAGTGTCGCTCGGAAAACGTCCCTTTCGCAAAATTACCCGTTCGCAACACGTCCCTTTCGCAAAATAACCCGTTCGCAACACGTCCCTTTCGCAAAATGACCCGTTATTGGCCATCTCTTATCCCACGAGAAGACTCCTAGTCTCTACTTAAACAAGCTTTTTCCAGACGGGACATTTTGCGAATGGGTCATTTCGCAAACGGGACGTTTTGCGAAAGGGGCGTTATCCAGTAAGGACATACAGCGAAAGGGACTTTCTTAGAAAGGACGTTTTGCGAAAGGGGTGGGACCTTTTGAGAAAGGGATGTTTTGCGAATGGGGTATTTTACATACGGGACCATTTGCAGAGAAGACGTTTTGCGAATGGGACGTAATTTTGGTGGAAGGACGTTCCAAACCTTCTAGAAGTTAAGCGTTAGCCTATCAGTGCGTACTTAGCCTAAGAAAGTTTACTCACTGCGCCCGTTCCGAAACATAATCAATAAGGCACTGGTCCCACCGCCGGCTACAGACTATAAGCTATCGGCGATTACTCGCCCAAGAAACGAACAAAAGATAATAGCTCAAGTGTAAATAAATTTATAGTTCATCGCCGGCGGTGTGAACAGCCAGCTATAAACTATAAATATATAACTCTCTCTTTTATTTACACGAAAGCGATTATCTTTTGTTCGTGTCTTGATCTAGAAAATAGCCGATAGCTCATAGCTTACTCGCTCGCGGTGGGACCAGTGCCTTATTCTTAAGGCCATATTGACGTCTCTCCATCAGCTAACTCCTGGTGGTGAGGTAAGTGGGATTTTGGCTCTACAATTCTGGCTGTCAGATTCAAGCCCCAATTTCCTAAATCGGAATTTAGAAGCAGTAGCCAAACATCGAAAATTATTATTTTATTTCATACTCTTGAAACCATTCAGATTTTCATTTATGATTATAGATCTTCTGGCGCTATGACTAAACGCTTCTAGTTTGTGTGTGTGTACTCGTATTTGTTTGTAGTAGTGTGGCTCGGATTGGATGTTATAAACATGAAATCAGACCGTAAGCTCAAGAAAAAAAAAACAAGTTGAGCTTAAAGTATAATTACCGAGCCTAACGACAGATGGAAAAAAATGGTTTCTTGATAGCGTAGAAAAATGTTTGCAGTGTGTATTCATAAAAAAATAAAAAAGAATAGAAACTTGTGTTGTTTGCTTGCTTACTTTGTGTTTAATCTAAACACCAAATAAGTTAAGGCGACGTAGGCTCTCCCTCTCACTGAGCAATAAGCGTGAGCGAGATGGAAGTGCGTGTTTGGAAGCGCAGATATCATGTTTTTTAATTTTAATTTTTTGATAAATAAAAAAGTAATAGCTGATTTCCCTCAAACATGACATTGCCGATTTTTAGAACCAATTTTAATATGTTAGCTGATGTGCATAATTTGTTACGATTTTTTAAAGTGTATTTTAGACCTATGTTCGTGATTTTTTTGTAAAGTAAAGTAAAGTAAAGTTTATTTGTAAAGCATAGGTAACAAAGATGGTACAATGGTAATATGTGTATTACTATGTTTGGCCATTTAGGCATACAAATTTGCAAGCAGCATGCATTACATACTTATATATAGATAGTCTTAATTATAAATTATATTTCGCTTATTACAGTTTAAGTACTCATTGACTGAATAAAAAGCTTTACCTGTAAAGAATTTAAATAATTTTGATTTAAATTGTGGCATGTCAGTTTCTCTTATACATTCCGGTAACTTATTGTATAGTTTCGGTGCCATGCCGAAAGCACTTTTTGCTAGTAAAGCTGTTTTTAGAGGCCTTGAATTCATTTTATGCCGCTAGCGTATACTTTTAAAAACAGGAAATTGTTTGATATTGCACTTGATATACCTACATTACTAACTCGAAAATATCGAAAAAATTTATATCGAGTGAAAGTCAAAAACTCAAGATTCGAATAGCTGATTTCCCTCGAGAAATGCTAATTAAATTTAGGGCAGCCGTATTATAATATTTATAATCCAAACACTTTAAAAATCAAGACTTTTTAAAAATCCGTTTTCTGAGCTCACGTCGCCTTAATATACAAGCATGCCTGGTGAAGGTTAATGCATACCGTCGGGTGACAAGCAAAACTCACTAAGTAACAAATACCTACTTAAATCAAAGGTCGTATCTCGATATCGACTACGTACCGAGATACGAGGTTTTGAAGAGCAGTGTCAGTTTTGGTAGTGATTTTTGCTTGTCACCCGACGATATATCGCATGTAACGTATACATGTTTGAAACATACTGAAATAAAATGAAATGGTGCGTTTTGTTTCAGCAAAAACGTTCACGATAAGGAAGAAACCTTACAGCCTCCGCGAGAGGAAACCAAAAATCCTTCGTAGGAAAACTAACAGATGTAAGCCATCCCTTTTTTTAAACGTATGAATATGAATGCGAGAAAGGGGTGGTATGATAAAATAAGTTTTGGGTCAGTTTTAGATAATATTTCTTTTAATTTGTAGATGATAAGATAATATAATGCATAAGTAAAGCTTGTCCCAGAAAAAAATGTCGCTTATAAATTAGTAAAAATTCCATATTAATTATTAAAATTCAACAAATTTTCCAATACAGGTTTATTTGATATTCCTTTCAATATTATTATTTACACATAAAGATCAGTTTAAGGTTGGTTCATCCAGAAACTTCTTAATTTTCACTTGACCCCTGCCATCAAGTTTTGTACATCGTCATCGGTGATTAGTTTGGATGCTTCATTCCACTTCCGTTTGAAGTTTTCGACTGAAGTGTCATTACTTATAGGTTTTAAAAGCTTCTGTTTCACACGAGCCCAATATTTCTCAATGGGTCGTAGCTCCGGGCAGTTGGGAGGATTGAGGTGTTTTTCAACAAAATCGACATTATTTGCTTTGTACCACTCTATTGCTTTCTTCGTGTAATAGTGATATGTGGCCAAATCAGGCCAGAACAGTACAGGTGAAGTATGCCTCTTAATGAATGGCAACAATCGTTTTTTGAGGCACTCATTCAGGTACAAATCACCATTTACGGTTCCATTAGTAAAATATGGTTTACTGCGTTTGCCACATGAACAGATCGCCTGCCACGCGAGAACTTAAATAATAAATAAATAAATAATAAATAGCAATTTATTTCAGACATTCATCCATAGGTATTACACATAGGTGGGTATATACATAAAAGCAAAAATGATAACAAAGGAAATTTTGAATTTTAAAATAATAAACATAACTAAAAGAATTAACTAAACTACTAATAACTAGGACCGTGAAGGGCCAACCACCTCTTCATCACGGGTGTGTTCCACCTGTCAGCAAACACGTTCAGGATGCTGTTTGTGGTCGTGCTGTGGCGGGTAAGCACGGAGGCACAACGCTTCCTTATGCGTCGCGTGGAAGTCGTCGGTGCGCGCCGCGGCGAACATGCCGGACGCGCTGCAGCTCCACGGCAGCCGGAACAGCGCCCTGAACGCGTTGTTGTACTGCACGCGCAGTGCGCTGTACGTGCGCGCTGTAAAATTGACCCATAGGCTGCACGTGTAGAAAGACTGACAGTAGGCTCGAAACAACGTCAACTTAACCTCGTCGCTACAACGTGCAAA
Source organism: Epinotia brunnichana (assembly GCA_963854355.1). Lineage (NCBI taxonomy): Eukaryota > Metazoa > Arthropoda > Insecta > Lepidoptera > Tortricidae > Epinotia > Epinotia brunnichana. Next base: position 7,066,110 of record OY977953.1, on the reverse strand, counting down.
CCTACGAGCCAACATATTGCACCGCACGGACAGCGCTCTGCGCTCTCTCTCTATGTCCATGCCATCACTCATGTCCTCAGAGACCCAGTGACCCAAATACTTATAATATTTTACCTGAGTCAAGGGAGTTCCACACAAAGTCACCGGGGGCACATCCTCGTAAGGTTTCTTACCAACCCTGAAAATTAGGAACTCGCTTTTTCTTGCATTGTATTTGAGTCCGTGGGCCTCCGCATATGACTCGCAAACTCGCAGCAAGTCACGCAGTGCACTGAACGAAGGGCACAACAAGACCATGTCGTCCGCATAGTTAATGTTGTTTATAAAAACACCATCAACCGAACAGCCGACCCTGGTAGCAGTTAGTTTTTGGAGCAACCGGTTTACATACAAATTGAAGAGGCGAGGCGAACTCAACCCCCCCCTGCCTCACCCCGCACTCCAACCCATATACGTCCGAATGCGCGCCTGTCCACCTCACACTGTTTTTCTGTCTTCCGTACCAGTACCTGAGTATTGTCATGATTTCATACGGTACATCGGTCTCATGTTGTAGCTTATTCCACAGAATGTCATAAGCTACAAGGTCAAATGCTTTTGACAGATCCAAGAAACAGGCAAAGACAGGCGTACCTCTAGCTGTGTAGTACTGAACAGTTTGCTTGAGACAGAGAATCGCAAAAAACTTAATTTGCAAGTTGATGACCTTATGCTCTACTTCTTATCTCTCACTTACTGCTTTTCTGTCGGTCCCAGAATAATAGTGGTGTCCTGAAAGTGATTTGAATTCAAGTTTGCAGTAAGTTTCGTCGTCCATAACAGTACAATAATTTTTCTTCGTCATTTTTGTATAAAGCTTTCTAGATCTGGTTTTAGACTCTTTTGACAGTTTTGCATTTCTATTGAGCACTTTAGTTTGTTAAAACGTTTTTATAGAATTATTTCTCTTCACTCGTTGCACAGTAGATTTCGAGGTTTTAAACTTTTTGCCCAAGTCTCGTACAGAGAGGGTAGGTTTTTTCTGTAAAGCTGTTATAATCTTCTTCTCGATATTCTTGTTTACATACCCTGGTTTACGTCCACTTCCAGGCCGTCGCCGTATACCACCAGTCTCCCTGAACCGTTTAAAACCCTTTGAACGGTTTTTGTAGACGTTTTTAGCTCCGTTGCCACTTTTTTCGCAGAGATGCCTCCATATTGAACATATTTGTACAAACATTTTTCGTGTAACTTTTCTTGCACCGACGACATCGTTGAACATCTAGTACTGACAGCGTTTTTTTTTATTTTAATTTATACATGAATGACCATCCTAACGGAGAGTATAGTTTTCAAACCTCTTGAGATTTCATCCTGATATACCACCCCATCTAATAATGAGCGACATTTTTTTCTGGGACAAGCTTTACAATGGATTTTTCACCTTATTACAATCAAATAAGGTACAGCCAGAATCGTAAACATGTATACAGTAGTTGTATAGTTATCTCTAGTTTAATGATGCTGACTGTACAAAACTATTAACATATATTTGACGGCGACTGTACTCTGTAAGCTTTCAAGTATAATTGGTTAGAGGTACGAGTAAGGTCTTCATCTCTTCTTGACTTATTATTACGATTTCTCCTAAAATGCACAGAGCTATAACCACGAAAATCGAAATTCGATTTGTCCGTCCTTCACACTTGCCATTTTATGAAAAGTTGTACACTCATTTTCTTTTCCGATTTTTTTTCTTTTAGGCTGAATACAAATTTTGATTATGCATAGGGGGAATATAAGGATAACCTAAAATCACATGTCATGCTCCCTGGAAAACCCATTCTCTGTTTCTGAGTAAGTATGTGAAAAAATTTAATCCAAATTATACTGAATTAGTACATACTTAAAAAAAATGTACCTCAATAGTTTCGAGAGTACATTTTTTAAGCCTTGTTTTACAAAAAACATAAAAAGTAAATTTATACGCGAAATTCCTATTTAAGTTTGAGGTTGCTGGGGAGATACTCTCGAGCAATTCCAAATTAAAATAATCTTACTATTGAAACTATTGAGGTACCATTGTTTTTCAAGTAAGTACCAATTCAGTACATTTACGCTATAATTTTTTTCATATACTCACACAAATACCAAAACAGGGAGTGGGGTTGCCAGGGAGCGTGACATAAAATTTCCAAATTCTGAAAGATAAAGGTCCCTTGAACATGATGAGATAATCTAACTTCGATCCTCGGGAGTGTTAGCCCTCCAGAAGTGAGCGTTCTCCGTAGGCCTGTTCTTGATTTTCCTAGAATGTATGTTAGGGCACTTTTTAGGGTTCCGAAAGGGTAAAACGGGACTCCGCTGTCCATCTGTCACCAGGCTGTATCTCATGAACTGTGATAGTTAGACATTTGAAATTTTCACAGATGGATGTGTATCTGTTGCCGCTACAACACAACAAATACTAAAATACAGAATAAAATTAATATTTAAGTTGACTCCCATACTACAAACGTGATTTTTTTGCCGTATTTTAGATAATGGTTTTTTTGTTTTAATGGTACGAAACCCTTCGTGCGCGAGTCCGACTCGCACTTGGCTGGTTTTTATTACAAGCTTTTATTTAGTTTCACCTGTCCGTTGTCTGTCTGTCCGTCTGTAATCAAATCTTGCAAGTTAAATTAGACCCACTTCCCGGTTTCTGATTTGAGCTGAAATCTTGCATGCATATGTATATCGCATGACAATGCAATATTACGATGACATGGAGCTGATCTGATGCTGGAGCTGGAAGGTGGCCATAGGAACTCCGCAATAAAACGACGCAACCCCATCGAGTTTGGGCTCGTTAGAATCGTCTCAATGAGTATTTGATGATGGTATGCAGAAAAGTACAGTCGGAAATAAAAGCTGGTACCAAAAATAAAAAAAATGACCGAAACTTTTTAAATGATGTTCACAGCTCAATCCCCGTCAAGCAGCACCAGTAGCACGTGCAGCTCCGACACGGACGAGGACCTCAACGTCACCATGAAGAAAAAGAACAAGGGCAGGTTAGTTGGAACGATTTTCAACCTTATATGTAAAGACATAGGGCTCAGCAGACATCTCACTTATACTTAGAGCAGAGCAGAGCAATAGGGGTAGACTCACAATTTATTATTACTTCAAAAGAAAGAAGGCAAAAAAATATGCCTAATGACGAAAATACCATTAAAATATCTCAAAGAATTACGAAGCAACAACCGTTTCAATGTTGCTTGTTAGAAGAGAAAGCGCTCGGGGATCGTGACGTCACGATCCACAAGCGTCATAGAAATGACAATCGTTTCATATTAAGGTGCGTTTTGCGGAAAAGCTCTGCTGCTGCTCTTAAAACAGTGGACACTTATAACTTGGTGATTATTTAACCTATTGCGTTGATTTTTTCTGCGTTTGACTACATCGTTAATCCTTTTTCGAAAAATACAACATTATAGATTATTTTATTTAGTGTCTACACCCCTATTGAGGAAATATTTCCACCTTAATCAAGACCGCAACAATTACTTCCACTAATAGGCAGCTCGAGTTCTTGGAAATATTTTCGACCTTATACGTAAAGAGATAAGGCTCAGCTGAATGTCTTCTCGACTATATATTTTTGGAGCAGCCCAACTGGTGAAATGTCTTTTTCACTTCTCATGCTTGCAAAGTTCGCCTTTGTGCTGGATGTATGCTACACAAAATGCCACTTTTATGCTCTAGTGCACAAAGTAAAATTGTTTTAAAGACTAAGATAATCGGGCCTAACAGCCACACGTGGGGCAAATATTCAGCGTTTTTAAGGCGTTTTTTTTCGTCATTGTCGTCTCCAGGAAATACTATTAAAAGAGATGAATATCAGAGTCCACTTTTGATGAAAACGTAAGCCAATACCGGTGCTGAGTCTTTTTTGATTTAAGTTTCCGCGGTATGTTTTACCTCTGCTGAAATAATCTTGAGCCGACAATGACTTTAGAACCGCGCGGAGATTGGCCCACACACAATAAAACTTCGTAGAAATAAACTTGTCATTTGATTTGCTTTAATAAATTTCACATCCGTGTTTTCCATTACAATTTTAATAAAACCAGATAAGGAGTCAATTATTATTTTAAAACGTATTGAACCATTAAATTACTTGGCAGTATGAAGTACCTAAGTGTAATATCACGTGTCGAAAATTAAACAAAAACCTTTAGAAAGTTAAGTGACGGGAATGAGCTATTATTTTATTTTATTTTGCAATTATTTGTTATTTTCTCGCAATCGCAGTGAAAAGCAGTGTGTACAACTCGGGCATAAATTAGCCATTTAACCCCTCGACTTAACTATCCACCTTCGCCGGTGGCTCGGGTGGATATAAACGCCTCAGGTTAAATGGCTCGTTTTATGCGCTTGTTGTACAATCTACTATACCCTACAGAAGACCGCAGTCATAAACCACTACTGCTTCCACTGTAAGATAAGTATGTAGTGCTGTGTTGGTGGTGATTAACATCGCCAGAGCTGCCAAGAACGCACTATGTTGAGAGCCAGGACTCTGAATTTGTCTCTCTCACACAATTTCTGACAATGATTGGCTTGACACAACATGTAAGCGACCCTACTCACTTTACGGAACACAGCCAGACAACTATAGACCTTATTTGCTCCGACGCTCGTGTTGTGTCTGTGGACGTGCAGCATATCCCGGACCTAGGGAGACATGCATTCATCACAGCCGAGTTTGACATTAAAAAACGGAAACCGACACCTAGACGTATTACTTATAGACCTCTGAAAGACATTAACCTTACTGAATTTAACAATGACCTTGACGCCATAAACTGGGAACAAATTTTATTACTTAACGACGTAAATGACATGGTTAGACTATTTAACTCACTGTTACTTGGACTTTTTGACAGACATGCGCCGGAAAAGACGATAGTGGTGAAGGAGGCACTTAAACCATGGCTCACGAGCAACGTTCGGCTCATGATGCGCCTCAGAAACGAGGCTCACGCACGTTACAAACGAACCAAGAGCGATGTTCACAAACGATATTACCTCGACCTTAAGCACCTTGTGATAAAAGCCATTTATAGCGAGAAACGCGCCTTCTTCACGCACCATATCAATGACATTACTGACTCGAAGACTCTCTGGAAAAACTTAAAGCGCACTGTTCTTCCAGATTCACAGACGCAGACTGACCTCCCGGCACAATTTGATGATCCTGACTTGATCAACCGGCATTTTCTTAATATTCCTGGAAAACAGGACATGACTTTATCTGACTTGACTTTTTTTGAATTTCATAGACATAACGACAACACTTTCACGCTCTCTGCTACCACAGCTGCTGCCGTCACAAAAATCATTACATCAATAAAAACTACAGCAAAAGGACTCGACTCAATTGACATTGACATGTTGCTTCTGACATTACCGAGAACTACAGACGTACTGACTTACATTATTAATATGAGCATTCTGACTATGACTTTCCCAGCTGACTGGAAAATCGCTCAGGTGATCCCGTTACCTAAAAAACCAAATCCTACTGACGTGTCTCAACTACGCCCTATAAGTATTCTTCCTTGTGCATCGAAGATAATAGAACGGGTAATTTGCGATCAGCTGTCCGATTACCTGGAAAAAAATAGCATACTCCCTGAACTGCAGTCGGGTTTTCGCAAGGGTCGATCGACAGCTACTGCGTTGCTCGATGTATAACATCCTACAGGCTCGTGATGTTGGTAAAATTACCTTTTTAGTTCTTTTAGACTTCTCTAGGGCCTTTGACTGCATTAGCGTACCTCTTCTATTATCCAAGATGTCTTATTACGGGTTTGATGTCACTGCAACAAAATGGTTCAGTAGCTATTTGTCTGGCCGTACGCAGGCAGTTTCGTTGCGTAGGGTGGATGGTGGTGCTCTGCGGTCCTCTGTTTGTCCTGTGACAAGAGGAGTACCGCAGGGTTCAATACTTGGACCCCTGCTCTTTATACTGTATAGCGCTGACATCACTAACAGTATAAAGAGCTGTAAGTATCACCTTTACGCGGACGACGTGCAACTTTATTTGTCTAGTGCGCCGTCAGACACATCTGCTGCCATTAACACGATAAATGCGGACCTTGCTCATATTTCCTCTTGGTCGGAGAGGAACTGCTTGGTTCTTAATCCTAGCAAGTCGAAGTATGTGGTTTTCGGGTCAAAACATCAAATCCGTAATACCCTTGATGCTCGAACTTCCGGGAATGTCGCCGTCATGGGCGAACCAATAGAGCAGGTGGTAGAAGCAACCAACCTCGGCCTTCTTATGGACGAGAATTTGCGCTTTGAGAACCACATACTAAATGTTGTGAGTAACTGCTTCTATCGCCTTAAAGTCCTATATAATATACGTGATTACCTTAGTGTCGATTTGCGTGTCGACCTATGTGAATCGCTTATATTATCTAGGTTAAACTAGTGCATTACTGGTCGTTCCAAGAGGCTCATACAACGAGTGCAGAACGCATGTGCTCGTTTTTGTTTCCGAGTCCCTCCCCGGTCCCACATCACTCCATACTTGAACGCCGCTAACTTGCTTAACATGTCTGCACGCCGACGCCTGCACCTTGCCACTCTGCTTTTCGGGGTGGTAAGGCACGAAACCCCATCTTACCTTTTCAATAAACTGGTATGGTCAAAGAGTGCGCGCAGATTCAAGGCAATGGCCATAACTCCTATGCACCGAACCGCTGCTTTCCGAGGTAGCTTCAAGTTCGCGGCGTCTAAGTGCTGGAATGATATCCCTCCCCCTATCCAAGGGGCGCTTAGCAGATACACCTTTAAGCGTAAGCTTAAAGGCTATTTGTTGACGCTCCAAAAATCCTAATCCTAATCCTGCACTTTTGACAGCAAAAATATGCCAATTGCACATTTTTATCTAGTTTTTGTTTTTAGTTTAATAGTAAAATTTACTTTAATGTGTAACGTAGTTATTATTTTATTGAAGATGCATGTAGGTAGTGCTGTATGTATTATCTCACTGTGTATTTATGTTTATTTCTCTCTCGCCTTGCACAATTAATTATATGTATAGTTGTGTAATTATAATTGTATGACGTTTCCGTGAGTCACCAACGGTGCTGGCTGAAAATCAGCGCTGTAGGTGTCTGACTGACACCTCAGCATAATGCTGAGCCAGTGTCCGGTTCACGGCCGCAGAGACACACTTGTTACATGTTATTTTTATTTATTTTTGCTTAATATATGTGTCCTGTGTGTTAGTGAATAAATGTATCTTTCTTTCTTTCTTGATCCACCTCAGAATGGTTAAAAAATAAGCTGTACACTCTCCTCAAGACCCTTGTCATTTTTGTTAATAAGTTGTTTCTTTTCAGACAAAAGACGGACGGCAAGAAAACCGATAGAGCACTGAGAGACATACAGCCAGTGGAAGTCGACGGAAGCGTTAGATTTTCATCCGTAAGTTCAACTCTGTCTAACAGTTCTGAAAATACATACTAGTCGGGCTAGTATAATAATTGCTTAGAAATAAACACGCATATCTTTCTACTTAGCGTTGTCACGCTATAAAAAGGGATGGGTGTAAATCCTTGTGCCATGTTAGATTGACCCGACACTCGTGAACATTCTGTGGTTTTAATTACACTGTTCTCCCAACAGGTCGGCGGTTTAGAAGAGCACATAAAATGCCTCCGCGAAATGGTGCTCTTCCCTCTAATGTACCCAGACTTGTTCAGCAAATTCAACACCCGTCCGGCCAAAGGAGTCCTGCTCCACGGTCCTCCAGGCACTGGCAAGACGTTACTCGCTCGAGCGCTGGCCAATGAGTGCAGTCTGATAGGAGGAAGGAAGGTGGCCTTCTTTATGAGGAAGGGGGCGGATTGCTTGAAGAAGTGGGTGGGGGAGAGTGAGAGGCACTTGAAGCTGCTGTTTCAACAGGTATGTTTGCGATAACTCTTACTTAATTCTTATTGCCTGGTACTTTTAACGGTGCTGAATGCAGTCTGGTTTTCTAAAGCTCTTACGTAATTCTTATTGCCTAGTACTTTTCGGGGGTAAAGGACCCAGACTTGTTTTGTGTAGTAAAATCAAGATCGGTGCAACCAACGCTTTCTTGGTCCACGGTCCTCTAAGCACTGGCAATACGTTGCTAGCTCGAGCGTTGGCCAATGAGTGTAGTTTGATAGGAGGGAGAAAGGTGACCTTCTTTATGAGGAATGGAGCGGATTGCTTGAAGAAGTTGGTGGGCTTGGGGAGTTCTTATTACCTGGTACTTTTGACTTGGCAACATCGCGTGTTAATAAAGTCACCCGACAGCACCCAGAAATAGTACATTATCGCCGTGGCCGGGAAGGAGGCAATTGCAGGCTGAGTATTTTGTTTAAACGGACGAGCTTGCGAGTCCGTTTAATTATAATACGAAGCCTGCAATTGCCATTCCGGCTGAGGCTAATATAGTGCTTTTCTCAAAAATGGGGGAATAAAAAAGACTAAATTGAAATCAAGCGTTATTATTTAAAACAAATTGAGGATACTGCTAATTACATAAAATTAAACGTCATAATTCTTTTTTAAACAGAATCGCAAGTGTATTTTTCCACCGAAAAACGCAATCTTTTTATGACACATACAAAAATGTCGCGTTTGCAACGGAAAAATACGACTTGATTTGGCTGAATACGACCTGCGCTGTCTTTTGTATGCCAGTTTCTACTTTTTAAAAAGTTTGGTACTCGACAAATAAAGGAATTCATATGTAACATTCCAGGCGGCCTGCAATGTTTTTTATTTTTTAATTTTGATCTGGCCTTAAACTATACACTTTACCTTCCAATATGTAGCGAGTTATGTTCACTTTGCGGTTTTGAGAAATAGTACATTATTGCCGTGGCCGGGAAGGAGGCAATTGCAGGCTGAGTATTTTGTTTAAACGGACGAGCTTGCGAGTCCGTTTATTTATAATACGAAGCCTGCAATTGCCATTCCGGCTGAGGCTAATATAGTGCTTTTCTCAAAAATGGGGGAATAAAAAAGACTAAATTGAAATCAAGCGTTATTATTAAATACAAATTGAGGATACTGCAAATTACATAAAATTAAACGTCATATATTTTTTTTAAACAGAATTGCAAGTGTATTTTTCCACCGAAAAACGCAATCTTTTTATGACACATACAAAAATGTCGCGTTTGCAACAGAAAAATACGACTTGATTTGGCTGAATACGACCTGTGCCGTCTTTTATATGCTAGTTTCTACTTTTTTAAAAGTTTGGTACTCGACAAATAAAGGAATTCATATGTAACATTCCAGGCGGCCTGCAATGTTTTTTAATTTTTACTACTATACACTTTACCTTCTCATATGTAGCGTGTTATGTTCACTTTGCGGGCCATTTTTGAGAAAAGTATGTTTACTCCCTTTGTCTCTGTGTGTCTTTTGTGTAGTAAATAAATGTCTTCTTCTTCACCCGTAATTTTTTTTCCTTGTATGCTATTCCGCCGTAGCATGAGGCAGCATTTTCCCGTCTTGTAGTAGAAAAGAAAGACGCATGACTCAAATGATGTGTTTATTCGTAGGCCAACAAAATGAAGCCGTCCATAATATTCTTCGACGAGATCGACGCGCTCGCGCCGGTCCGGAGCGTGCGACAGGACCAAGTTCACGCCAGCGTTGTCGGCACACTGCTGGCTGAAATGGACGGGTTATGTGACAGGTATAGCTCAGATAATGATGAGTCTATCAGCACTAGCCACACGTTGTATCGGGCTAAGTTCGGGTTTGTTGTTGTTGCACAATATTTGATCAAAATACATTATAGATGTACTCTACCTGGTAGTGTTTGCAGCAAGGTTTGCCCTCGATACGATACAAAGATGCACTTTTCTGCCAGTCGTATTTAAATTTCGTGGGAAGGCCATTTGTCTTTTTAACCTGGTTGTTGCTTTGGGGCCTCCAATGTGTCAAAATCGTGGAGAATCGTTAGATGCAGCACACAATCAATCGTAGTGGAGAGTCTTGACGGAGGACATTGTCCAGCAGTAGATTTCTTTTGAATAAATTGATGATGAACGTCGTTTAGCACGATGTGATGATATCAGCCGAAATACGTCCACTGCTGGACATAGGCCTCTCCCAAGAGCGGACCGCCATGATCGGTTCTGCCCCACCCGCTTTTTGATTGGTATGATGTGATTAAAGTTAAGATTTAACCTACCTTACAGGGGAGAAGTGATAATAATCGGCGCCACAAACCGCTTGGACGCCGTAGACCCGGCGCTCCGGCGAGCTGGCCGCTTCGACCGCGAGCTGCACTTCCCGCCGCCGCACGCCGCCGCCCGGCGAGACATCTTAGACATATATACTAGTCATTGGAGGCCCAAGCCTTCGGATGAGACGCTTGACCATTTGGCGCAGGTCGCTAGCGGCTATGGAGGTAAGCTTTACGTAGACCCGGCGCTCCGGCGAGCTGGCCGCTTCGACCGCGAGCTGCACTTCCCGCCGCCGCACGCCGCCGCCCGGCGAGACATCTTAGACATATATACTAGTCATTGGAGGCCCAAGCCTTCGGATGAGACGCTTGACCATTTGGCGCAGGTCGCTAGCGGCTATGGAGGTAAGCATTAGTATTACGTAGACCCGGCGCTCCGGCGAGCTGGCCGCTTCGACCGCGAGCTGCACTTCCCGCCGCCGCACGCCGCCGCCCGGCGAGACATCTTAGACATATATACTAGTCATTGGAGGCCCAAGCCTTCGGATGAGACGCTTGACCATTTGGCGCAGGTCGCTAGCGGCTATGGAGGTAAGCTTTACGTAGACCCGGCGCTCCGGCGAGCTGGCCGCTTCGACCGCGAGCTGCACTTCCCGCCGCCGCACGCCGCCGCCCGGCGAGACATCTTAGACATATATACTAGTCATTGGAGGCCCAAGCCTTCGGATGAGACGCTTGACCATTTGGCGCAGGTCGCTAGCGGCTATGGAGGTAAGCATTAGTATTACGTAGACCCGGCGCTCCGGCGAGCTGGCCGCTTCGACCGCGAGCTGCACTTCCCGCCGCCGCACGCCGCCGCCCGGCGAGACATCTTAGACATATATACTAGTCATTGGAGGCCCAAGCCTTCGGATGAGACGCTTGACCATTTGGCGCAGGTCGCTAGCGGCTATGGAGGTAAGCTTTACGTAGACCCGGCGCTCCGGCGAGCTGGCCGCTTCGACCGCGAGCTGCACTTCCCGCCGCCGCACGCCGCCGCCCGGCGAGACATCTTAGACATATATACTAGTCATTGGAGGCCCAAGCCTTCGGATGAGACGCTTGACCATTTGGCGCAGGTCGCTAGCGGCTATGGAGGTAAGCATTAGTATTACGTAGACCCGGCGCTCCGGCGAGCTGGCCGCTTCGACCGCGAGCTGCACTTCCCGCCGCCGCACGCCGCCGCCCGGCGAGACATCTTAGACATATATACTAGTCATTGGAGGCCCAAGCCTTCGGATGAGACGCTTGACCATTTGGCGCAGGTCGCTAGCGGCTATGGAGGTAAGCTTTACCATACTAGAGCAATATCATATCAGTAAGCAAGTAAAATTGATGTTGGGCAGCCGAGATTTATACGAAAGAACGATGACCTGTGCTTGCCTGCAGATATGCCAATTGCGGAAAGTTTCCAAAAATATAAGAAACTTCTCAGAAATTGCAAATCAGTATTTTGCTTGCCGCAACCACATACTCGTATAGCCACACGTCACAATATTATCGACAAGCCATTGGTGGCTCAGGTCTTCTGGCGAGGCTTTGAACCATGTAGTACAGGATGCAAGTGGCTATGGAAATATGATCAATAATAATTAATAATTAACAAATTATACAATACGGATACGGATTCTCTGCGTGATCGCATCAGAAATGAGGCTATCCGCAGCAGAACCAAGGTAACCGATATAGCCCTCCGAATCGCTAAACTTAAGTGGCAGTAGGCGGGGCACATTGCACGTAGAACCGATGGCCGTTGGGGCGGAAAGGTTCTCGAGTGGCGACCACGTACCGGAAGGCGCGGCGTGGGTAGGCCCCCCACAAGGTGGACTGATGACCTGGTAAGTCGCGGGAGTCCGCTGGATGCGGGTGGCGCAGGACCGGCCATTGTGGCACACTTTTGGGGAGGCATATGTCCAGTAGTGGACGTCTTTCGGCTGATATGATGATGATGATGATGATGACAATACGGATCTCTAACAAAGATCGTTAGCTTTGCATAGTATTTAGCGCTCTCGTAATCTTTAACAGTAACTAACTGATTCAGATACTAATTATGTTGTTATTTGTTACAGGTTCAGACTTAAAGGCTTTGTGTTCAGAAGCAGTATTAAAAGCGTTACGAAGAGTGTACCCTCAAGTATACGAAAGTGAATACGCGTTACTAATTGACACGAATAATGTGAGTGATCTATCATTTTCTACGTTTTGATCTGCCACTCATCCTAAAACAATCTCAGAGGATTCCTCAAAAGAACATTGCAGTGTCACAAATACACTTACTGCTTCTCTAAGTAAGATCAAATTCCAAGCCTTAAGTAGAGTCGAAGTGGAATTCATATTCCCTTCAGAATGTTTATGTGACTGTACATAATGAAGGGCATTAAACACGAGTGTGGGTTTATGAAACCAGCCGAAGGCGAGTTTCATAATAACATCACACGAGTGTGTTAATGCCTAATTATGTACAGTTACATACACTACTTTATCTATCCACATATCATAAGCCTCCATGATGCATTCAGGAGCCGCATATTATGACCGGCATCGCGGCGTTGTTTTCTGGTAGCTGTCATAGTTTTTTTTTTTTATTCAGAGACAAACTAGAGTCGGATCCAACTATCATATCGTTCGATATCATACTTACGTGCGACATTTTGTAAATTTTTTATGCAAATTGACAATTCATTTCGAACTAAACATCATCTCGACTGATATTAGAATAGAGGTTAAATCAAATTTCTTTGTTTTTCAGAGACGTTCGTAATGAAATAATATTATCGAAATTCGACGTTATTTTATTATTTAGCAATAATAACAGTTTCACAGATAAGAAATTTGTTCTAACAAAACAGTCTATTTTTATGGTGGTCATAATGTACGGTTCTTGAACGCGTCATTGAGGGTTTGTGATATTTGGATAGATACTATTATACCATTGTAGTCAAACTCCTAATCACTTTTTGCTTACAACACAACCGACTCAATTATAACACATAGATTTGCTTGACAGGTGGAAGTGACACGCGAAGACTTGGTATCAGCCATGCAGTCCCTGGTCGCGGCTGGCGCGCGCACCAGTCCCTTGGCAGCCAAGCGGTTGCCAGCATACGCGGCGCCGCTGCTTCAAGCACAGATACAGGCCGCAGGAGAGCTCTTGCACACTGTGTTTGTGCGCGACAAGAGGCGAGGCCTAATTATTACTAATATGACGACTAATAATAGTAATAATACGATACAATACGATTAATAGTATTTTATGCAACTGTTCTATAAGAAGGGTCGTAAAACGCGAGTGGCGTGGGTTGCGATGCGAGCCTTCGCGAGCATCGCAATTAAAGACGCGTTTTAAACCAGTTATACACAGTTGCATACAATACTTTTTCTACGACAAATTTAAAATAAATAGCAGACCATTGAGTTATATTACTAGAGTAGACATCACCTAGCATAAGTTTGCGCATGTCAACATACGCTCATGAGCGTATGTTGGTTTAGTCTGTGGCGAGCACTGATGGCGGTCGTTTCGGGAGCAGATTGACTTAAAACTTTTAAAAATGCCTTCTTGTGCATTGCGCTATTGCACCAACAACACCACAACAATAGTAAAAATACGGTAATCACTTTTCATCGGTAAATTCACGGATATTTTTCATAATATTCATTTATTAAATTTTGTTGTAATTTATAAGATGCACGCAATACTGTCGGCCATTATTTCAAAGATTAAAAAATGTAGAAGTGACAAAATCCTAATAGTATTTTCTCCCTATTAGCTAAGTATAAGCCGTGCTAATGGAACATTAAACTTAATAAACTGACTATTTGAACCTTTAATTATCAGCATTTAAGCTCCAAATTAGCAGCAACCATTTGTTTTTATTTATTTAATCGTTTTTATGAATTGACAGCGTTCAGTTGCTATTTAGATTTTAAGTTCAACTCATTTAAATCCTAGGCCAATTCTCTTATATAAATAATGTCCGCAAAGCGAGTATGGTCTCCGAATATGAACCCATTGGCAATAATAAAAATTAGCCGCCATCCATTTTAATTTGCAATTGCTTCAACACAAACAACACAGTGCATCCTCGGGAAGTATACAGATATCCAGTATAAAAAAATTACAAATAGCAAATGTCGATGATGTGATTCGTTTTTAAATCAATAAGTAGTTTTTTTTTATATGAATGTATTAAATCACGCTGTGGCTTTATCTAAATCTAAACTCAGAAAAGTGACGCATCTACTGCACGTTCACATACTCTTTGATTTTTAAGATGGCGGCCTGATTGGAAAACGTCAAGAAAAATGTTCTGGGTTGCCAGTCTATACGTAGTAATAGTAAGTCAATGTAGCAGACTACAGAATATTTAAACTTTTCAGGCGGCAAGTTTTCTATTCGTACTTTTGCTACCTACTCGCGCAATTACTTCCGTAGGTGGAGTTAGTAATTTCTTCGACCATTTTAAAAGGAACGTACACTTTTGTCTTCACAAACACGAATAAAATCTTAATAGTTTAGGACTAATAGTTTATCATGTTTCGTCCATTTTGAACTGTATTTTGGTGGGAAATTGGAAATGTGACACCTCTTGCTTATGGTTTGTTTTGTTTTGAATTTGTTTGCACTTGCCATCCGAACCAAACAGAATCCGGACCCGGACCGAATTCGAACTGTTTATTTTCATAAATAATACCAAGAATTTATAAAACATGTAATTTAACACACAATAGATGATGATTTATTATTATTGTAGTAAATCATTTATAATATACAAATGTTTAATCGTAAACAAATACTTTTATTTCGAAATATTTGTTTATGAAGTTGGCACCACTGCAATATAGCGGCCGATTTAAAAAAAAGTTAAACAGTGCTTTTATGAAAAATGTATGAACCAAAAAAGTACGCTAAACAGTGCGTTTTTGGGCCATAGAGCATAGAGTTTTTCGACGACTTATTAGTGGTGTCATTGTATTTGAGCTACAGCCTATATAAATGACAGATAACGGTTCAGGAGTAGAAAAAATCAGTTAACGATTCTGATGTTAGCTACTAGTAGCGCCGCAAAGCTGTCAAAGGGGTCGGACGGCATACTCGAGGCTAACTTCAGACACGCATACTTTTGTGCCGCGTACTGTACTTGCTACAATCCCTTATTATCCAAGCGACTTCGCCACTCCTGTAAGCGCAGATTCAGGCCGCGTGAGATTTCTTAAACATCGTGTTTATGCGGAACAAAAGTTGCGGTCGCACTCTCGGCTGCTTAGTCATCAGCTGAAGTAGTTACGCGGACCCGGCTCTTTAAAATTATGTATATGTCACCGTTAGATTGTGAACACCGTCAGTTTATAATCTTACCCGTTATATTGTAAACTGACGGAATATTGTGAACTGCCAAAACCATTCACAATTTAACGCAACATTTTTCGTTAGTTTATAAACGTTCAGTGTCGAATCGTCTAATTGTGAACTGAGATCAAATTGGCTTGCTACGGAACGTACACAAAGACTAGGTAGGTTAGGTTAGTTAGGTATCTTCAGTTGCCCGAAGGGCAAAGGGCCCAGAAATAGGAGCCCTGCGCAGCGGGTCTCCGTTGACACTGCTGGATGCCGAAATAAATGGAAGAAAATGTCTGAATAACAAAAAAAAAACTATCATGTTCTGACGTAAGTGGAAACTGATGCAAGTGGAATAATTCGCTCAACCAAACAGCGCACAGGTTGCGTTCGAATCAGGCAAATTTGATTCAGTTCACAATTTGACGATATGACATTGTTAGTTTATAAACTAACGAAAATGAATGCGTAAAATTATGAATTATTTTGGCAGTTCTCAATATTCCGTCAGTTTACAATATAACGGGTAAGATTATAAACTGACGGTTTTCACAATCTAACGGTGACATATACACTGTGTCAAAGAGAATAAGAATTGTTCTTATTTTGCTGACTGTCCGACTAAGAATAAGTAGAAAGACTTAAAAAAATATTTTACCTAATCTCCTTCATACTTCTACTATGATTAGATTATATTAGGTTATTTATTTCATGATAAAAAATTACATTATGAAGATGGCTTCTGTCTTTTAGCATTTCACTTTATTTATTTTTCATTTACTTTTATTTACTAATATTTTTGGGAATACAAGAAATGCAGAAGAGAGACTGTGGAATTCCATACAAGAAAAAGCACTGTGGAATTCAACAAAAAATCTACCATAAACTGGACCCTATGACAATAATCAATTGTCAAGTTGATGACAACTTGACAATTGATTATTGTCACCTGACCTGACAATTCGCCATACATTGCTTGTTCTAGAAGTTAAGGTTACTTGTGGAACCGGCAATATACGGAGAATTCATCATTAACCATCATCATCATATCAGCCGAAAGACGTCCACTGTCGTTGCGTGTTGTTCGTAGCGTTGTCAGGTGACAATAAAATTGTATAGATCTATTGTTTCCAGACAATTGTAACCTTTCAAGTTGTATTTTTTGTTTCACTCAATTTGGAACAAAATAACCCAACACTCATCATCATCATATCAGCCGAAAGACGTCCACTGCTGGACATAGGCCTCCCCCAAAGAGTGCCACAATGGCCGGTCCAGCGCCACCCGCATTCAGCGGACTCCAGCGACCTTTACCAGGTCATCAGTCCACCTTGTGGGGGGCCTACCCACGCCGCGCCTTCCGATACGTGGTCGCCACTCGAGAACCTTTCCGCCCCAACGGCCATCACTACTTCCTAAATAATTTGATCAAAATTTCACTTACCAAATTTTGATATGGTGAGCGGTACTTACGGCAGCTGAACTCTTTGTCGACAGGATCGGTGACGTCCCCTTGTCTCCGAGCGTGCTACTGATCAGCGGCGAGTGCTCCGAGACCCACATAGGGCCCGCGCTGCTCGCTCAACTAGAGCGCTGTACGGTGAAGGAGCTTAGCATGAGCACTTTGCATTCTGTGCACGCGTTCACACAGGAACAGGCGCTGATCACTGTAAGTGGCATCATTTGTTTGTGTAAAAAATAAATGTTTGTGTATTTATGTTTGTAAACGGGTTCTCGAAGACGACTCTAAAGATGTTGATGAGAGTAATCCAGCGGTTGAGGAACCGATTAAGGCTCCACCTTTGAAATTTTCGTGAAAATGAGTTGTTTAGTAACCATTTTATACATTATAAATTATAACTAGGGTTAGGATTCTGGTGGCAGTTTAGCACAAGTAATGCAGTGGAGTCGTCATTGTATATTTTTTTTATTTGAATTAATGAATAACTGAACGATAAATCTATATTGCAGTGCCGGCCAATAATATATCACCTTTGCGTTTTATTGTATGAACGTGTATAGAGTAAACAATTTAGGTTTGTTGAAACATCGCATATTTTACTAGTTACACAAATTAACATAATTTTTGACGACAACCGCAATGCAATACGGTTTACAATGATGATTTTATACTATAATATTTAAATAAATTTTACTTCTTTGCTAAACTGTTTAATGTATTCAAGAGCTTGAACAACTTGTAACTGGAATTAAAGTTTCAAAATCTTGCACATTATCTTCTTCTGATGTTAAACGGTTGTACATTATTGGTTTAACAACCATTTATTAATTAATTCATTCAATCAAAAAAATATATAACAACATCTCCTTTGTTCTTTGTTCACCTTTGCCACCAAACATCCTAACCCTAATTATAACGTAATGATTTTCAGGTCGGAAAAAATATATCATAATCTGCAAGATAAGATAATTGTTAGATGAGAAGTAACATAGTTTTAAAGTGAAACCTATTATTTCACTTGTAACCATTTTACTGCTCCATTTTATATCAGAAAAAGATGAAATTTTATAATCTTAACGAACAAAAACTGTATTTTCTTACTTACTTAAATTTCTTCTCGTGTTTTGAAATATTCCGAAAAACATGATATCCGCGGTTTCGAACACGCACTTCCATCTCGCTCACACGTGTGCTCAGTGAGAGGGAGAGAAGACCATGAACGTGCGGAGCCTCCCAAGGTCCCATTCCCACTGCACTGTCTCCGAGTGTACTGATCAGCGGCGAGTGCTCCGAGACACTTTTTAGCTTTGAACTTGACTGGACATGCTGCCGCGTGTCTAGATGTTTCAAAAATATTATAAGAGACAATTGCGCGTGAAAATGTTCGATGGGCAACACGGGACAAAAAGTTATGAAAGAGTTAAGAGTATATAATTATATTTAGGCAAGCCGGTGGGAATCGGTTTGTATGTGCGCTCCGCCACTGTGAGACATGTATTCTAATCTAAGTCTGACGTTACAGTTGTTCTCCGAATGCCGTCGCGCCGACCGCGGCTGCGTGCTCTTCATCCGCGACTGTCTGGGCGTCTGGGAGATGCTGGGAGCCACCGGCGCGGCACTGTTCGCGCAGCTGTGGCGAGCGCGCGCTGCCGGGGACGACACACTGCTGTTGGCTACGACCAACTTGCCTCAGAGAGACCTTCCGCATGAGGTATAGTACCTGTCATCCGCGACTGTCTGGGCGTCTGGGAGATGCTGGGAGCCACCGGCGCGGCACTGTTCGCGCAGCTGTGGCGAGCGCGCGCTGCCGGGGACGACACACTGCTGTTGGCTACGACCAACTTGCCTCAGAGAGACCTTCCGCATGAGGTATAGTACCTGTCATCCGCGACTGTCTGGGCGTCTGGGAGATGCTGGGAGCCACCGGCGCGGCACTGTTCGCGCAGCTGTGGCGAGCGCGCGCTGCCGGGGACGACACACTGCTGTTGGCTACGACCAACTTGCCTCAGAGAGACCTTCCGCATGAGGTATAGTACCTGTCATCCGCGACTGTCTGGGCGTCTGGGAGATGCTGGGAGCCACCGGCGCGGCACTGTTCGCGCAGCTGTGGCGAGCGCGCGCTGCCGGGGACGACACACTGCTGTTGGCTACGACCAACTTGCCTCAGAGAGACCTTCCGCATGAGGTATAGTACCTGTCATCCGCGACTGTCTGGGCGTCTGGGAGATGCTGGGAGCCACCGGCGCGGCACTGTTCGCGCAGCTGTGGCGAGCGCGCGCTGCCGGGGACGACACACTGCTGTTGGCTACGACCAACTTGCCTCAGAGAGACCTTCCGCATGAGGTATAGTACCTGTCATCCGCGACTGTCTGGGCGTCTGGGAGATGCTGGGAGCCACCGGCGCGGCACTGTTCGCGCAGCTGTGGCGAGCGCGCGCTGCCGGGGACGACACACTGCTGTTGGCTACGACCAACTTGCCTCAGAGAGACCTTCCGCATGAGGTATAGTACCTGTCATCCGCGACTGTCTGGGCGTCTGGGAGATGCTGGGAGCCACCGGCGCGGCACTGTTCGCGCAGCTGTGGCGAGCGCGCGCTGCCGGGGACGACACACTGCTGTTGGCTACGACCAACTTGCCTCAGAGAGACCTTCCGCATGAGGTATAGTACCTGTCATCCGCGACTGTCTGGGCGTCTGGGAGATGCTGGGAGCCACCGGCGCGGCACTGTTCGCGCAGCTGTGGCGAGCGCGCGCTGCCGGGGACGACACACTGCTGTTGGCTACGACCAACTTGCCTCAGAGAGACCTTCCGCATGAGGTATAGTACCTGTCATCCGCGACTGTCTGGGCGTCTGGGAGATGCTGGGAGCCACCGGCGCGGCACTGTTCGCGCAGCTGTGGCGAGCGCGCGCTGCCGGGGACGACACACTGCTGTTGGCTACGACCAACTTGCCTCAGAGAGACCTTCCGCATGAGGTATAGTACCTGTCATCCGCGACTGTCTGGGCGTCTGGGAGATGCTGGGAGCCACCGGCGCGGCACTGTTCGCGCAGCTGTGGCGAGCGCGCGCTGCCGGGGACGACACACTGCTGTTGGCTACGACCAACTTGCCTCAGAGAGACCTTCCGCATGAGGTATAGTACCTGTCATCCGCGACTGTCTGGGCGTCTGGGAGATGCTGGGAGCCACCGGCGCGGCACTGTTCGCGCAGCTGTGGCGAGCGCGCGCTGCCGGGGACGACACACTGCTGTTGGCTACGACCAACTTGCCTCAGAGAGACCTTCCGCATGAGGTATAGTACCTGTCATCCGCGACTGTCTGGGCGTCTGGGAGATGCTGGGAGCCACCGGCGCGGCACTGTTCGCGCAGCTGTGGCGAGCGCGCGCTGCCGGGGACGACACACTGCTGTTGGCTACGACCAACTTGCCTCAGAGAGACCTTCCGCATGAGGTATAGTACCTGTCATCCGCGACTGTCTGGGCGTCTGGGAGATGCTGGGAGCCACCGGCGCGGCACTGTTCGCGCAGCTGTGGCGAGCGCGCGCTGCCGGGGACGACACACTGCTGTTGGCTACGACCAACTTGCCTCAGAGAGACCTTCCGCATGAGGTATAGTACCTGTCATCCGCGACTGTCTGGGCGTCTGGGAGATGCTGGGAGCCACCGGCGCGGCACTGTTCGCGCAGCTGTGGCGAGCGCGCGCTGCCGGGGACGACACACTGCTGTTGGCTACGACCAACTTGCCTCAGAGAGACCTTCCGCATGAGGTATAGTACCTGTCATCCGCGACTGTCTGGGCGTCTGGGAGATGCTGGGAGCCACCGGCGCGGCACTGTTCGCGCAGCTGTGGCGAGCGCGCGCTGCCGGGGACGACACACTGCTGTTGGCTACGACCAACTTGCCTCAGAGAGACCTTCCGCATGAGGTATAGTACCTGTCATCCGCGACTGTCTGGGCGTCTGGGAGATGCTGGGAGCCACCGGCGCGGCACTGTTCGCGCAGCTGTGGCGAGCGCGCGCTGCCGGGGACGACACACTGCTGTTGGCTACGACCAACTTGCCTCAGAGAGACCTTCCGCATGAGGTATAGTACCTGTCATCCGCGACTGTCTGGGCGTCTGGGAGATGCTGGGAGCCACCGGCGCGGCACTGTTCGCGCAGCTGTGGCGAGCGCGCGCTGCCGGGGACGACACACTGCTGTTGGCTACGACCAACTTGCCTCAGAGAGACCTTCCGCATGAGGTATAGTACCTGTCATCCGCGACTGTCTGGGCGTCTGGGAGATGCTGGGAGCCACCGGCGCGGCACTGTTCGCGCAGCTGTGGCGAGCGCGCGCTGCCGGGGACGACACACTGCTGTTGGCTACGACCAACTTGCCTCAGAGAGACCTTCCGCATGAGGTATAGTACCTGTCATCCGCGACTGTCTGGGCGTCTGGGAGATGCTGGGAGCCACCGGCGCGGCACTGTTCGCGCAGCTGTGGCGAGCGCGCGCTGCCGGGGACGACACACTGCTGTTGGCTACGACCAACTTGCCTCAGAGAGACCTTCCGCATGAGGTATAGTACCTGTCATCCGCGACTGTCTGGGCGTCTGGGAGATGCTGGGAGCCACCGGCGCGGCACTGTTCGCGCAGCTGTGGCGAGCGCGCGCTGCCGGGGACGACACACTGCTGTTGGCTACGACCAACTTGCCTCAGAGAGACCTTCCGCATGAGGTATAGTACCTGTCATCCGCGACTGTCTGGGCGTCTGGGAGATGCTGGGAGCCACCGGCGCGGCACTGTTCGCGCAGCTGTGGCGAGCGCGCGCTGCCGGGGACGACACACTGCTGTTGGCTACGACCAACTTGCCTCAGAGAGACCTTCCGCATGAGGTATAGTACCTGTCATCCGCGACTGTCTGGGCGTCTGGGAGATGCTGGGAGCCACCGGCGCGGCACTGTTCGCGCAGCTGTGGCGAGCGCGCGCTGCCGGGGACGACACACTGCTGTTGGCTACGACCAACTTGCCTCAGAGAGACCTTCCGCATGAGGTATAGTACCTGTCATCCGCGACTGTCTGGGCGTCTGGGAGATGCTGGGAGCCACCGGCGCGGCACTGTTCGCGCAGCTGTGGCGAGCGCGCGCTGCCGGGGACGACACACTGCTGTTGGCTACGACCAACTTGCCTCAGAGAGACCTTCCGCATGAGGTATAGTACCTGTCATCCGCGACTGTCTGGGCGTCTGGGAGATGCTGGGAGCCACCGGCGCGGCACTGTTCGCGCAGCTGTGGCGAGCGCGCGCTGCCGGGGACGACACACTGCTGTTGGCTACGACCAACTTGCCTCAGAGTGACCTTCCGCATGAGGTATAGTACCTGTCATCCGCGACTGTCTGGGCGTCTGGGAGATGCTGGGAGCCACCGGCGCGGCACTGTTCGCGCAGCTGTGGCGAGCGCGCGCTGCCGGGGACGACACACTGCTGTTGGCTACGACCAACTTGCCTCAGAGTGACCTTCCGCATGAGGTATAGTACCTGTCATCCGCGACTGTCTGGGCGTCTGGGAGATGCTGGGAGCCACCGGCGCGGCACTGTTCGCGCAGCTGTGGCGAGCGCGCGCTGCCGGGGACGACACACTGCTGTTGGCTACGACCAACTTGCCTCAGAGAGACCTTCCGCATGAGGTATAGTACCTGTCATCCGCGACTGTCTGGGCGTCTGGGAGATGCTGGGAGCCACCGGCGCGGCACTGTTCGCGCAGCTGTGGCGAGCGCGCGCTGCCGGGGACGACACACTGCTGTTGGCTACGACCAACTTGCCTCAGAGAGACCTTCCGCATGAGGTATAGTACCTGTCATCCGCGACTGTCTGGGCGTCTGGGAGATGCTGGGAGCCACCGGCGCGGCACTGTTCGCGCAGCTGTGGCGAGCGCGCGCTGCCGGGGACGACACACTGCTGTTGGCTACGACCAACTTGCCTCAGAGAGACCTTCCGCATGAGGTATAGTACCTGTCATCCGCGACTGTCTGGGCGTCTGGGAGATGCTGGGAGCCACCGGCGCGGCACTGTTCGCGCAGCTGTGGCGAGCGCGCGCTGCCGGGGACGACACACTGCTGTTGGCTACGACCAACTTGCCTCAGAGAGACCTTCCGCATGAGGTATAGTACCTGTCATCCGCGACTGTCTGGGCGTCTGGGAGATGCTGGGAGCCACCGGCGCGGCACTGTTCGCGCAGCTGTGGCGAGCGCGCGCTGCCGGGGACGACACACTGCTGTTGGCTACGACCAACTTGCCTCAGAGAGACCTTCCGCATGAGGTATAGTACCTGTCATCCGCGACTGTCTGGGCGTCTGGGAGATGCTGGGAGCCACCGGCGCGGCACTGTTCGCGCAGCTGTGGCGAGCGCGCGCTGCCGGGGACGACACACTGCTGTTGGCTACGACCAACTTGCCTCAGAGAGACCTTCCGCATGAGGTATAGTACCTGTCATCCGCGACTGTCTGGGCGTCTGGGAGATGCTGGGAGCCACCGGCGCGGCACTGTTCGCGCAGCTGTGGCGAGCGCGCGCTGCCGGGGACGACACACTGCTGTTGGCTACGACCAACTTGCCTCAGAGAGACCTTCCGCATGAGGTATAGTACCTGTCATCCGCGACTGTCTGGGCGTCTGGGAGATGCTGGGAGCCACCGGCGCGGCACTGTTCGCGCAGCTGTGGCGAGCGCGCGCTGCCGGGGACGACACACTGCTGTTGGCTACGACCAACTTGCCTCAGAGAGACCTTCCGCATGAGGTATAGTACCTGTCATCCGCGACTGTCTGGGCGTCTGGGAGATGCTGGGAGCCACCGGCGCGGCACTGTTCGCGCAGCTGTGGCGAGCGCGCGCTGCCGGGGACGACACACTGCTGTTGGCTACGACCAACTTGCCTCAGAGAGACCTTCCGCATGAGGTATAGTACCTGTCATCCGCGACTGTCTGGGCGTCTGGGAGATGCTGGGAGCCACCGGCGCGGCACTGTTCGCGCAGCTGTGGCGAGCGCGCGCTGCCGGGGACGACACACTGCTGTTGGCTACGACCAACTTGCCTCAGAGAGACCTTCCGCATGAGGTATAGTACCTGTCATCCGCGACTGTCTGGGCGTCTGGGAGATGCTGGGAGCCACCGGCGCGGCACTGTTCGCGCAGCTGTGGCGAGCGCGCGCTGCCGGGGACGACACACTGCTGTTGGCTACGACCAACTTGCCTCAGAGAGACCTTCCGCATGAGGTATAGTACCTGTCATCCGCGACTGTCTGGGCGTCTGGGAGATGCTGGGAGCCACCGGCGCGGCACTGTTCGCGCAGCTGTGGCGAGCGCGCGCTGCCGGGGACGACACACTGCTGTTGGCTACGACCAACTTGCCTCAGAGAGACCTTCCGCATGAGGTATAGTACCTGTCATCCGCGACTGTCTGGGCGTCTGGGAGATGCTGGGAGCCACCGGCGCGGCACTGTTCGCGCAGCTGTGGCGAGCGCGCGCTGCCGGGGACGACACACTGCTGTTGGCTACGACCAACTTGCCTCAGAGTGACCTTCCGCATGAGGTATAGTACCTGTCATCCGCGACTGTCTGGGCGTCTGGGAGATGCTGGGAGCCACCGGCGCGGCACTGTTCGCGCAGCTGTGGCGAGCGCGCGCTGCCGGGGACGACACACTGCTGTTGGCTACGACCAACTTGCCTCAGAGTGACCTTCCGCATGAGGTATAGTACCTGTCATCCGCGACTGTCTGGGCGTCTGGGAGATGCTGGGAGCCACCGGCGCGGCACTGTTCGCGCAGCTGTGGCGAGCGCGCGCTGCCGGGGACGACGCACTGCTGTTGGCTACGACCAACTTGCCTCAGAGTGACCTTCCGCATGAGGTATAGTACCTGTCATCCGCGACTGTCTGGGCGTCTGGGAGATGCTGGGAGCCACCGGCGCGGCACTGTTCGCGCAGCTGTGGCGAGCGCGCGCTGCCGGGGACGACACACTGCTGTTGGCTACGACCAACTTGCCTCAGAGAGACCTTCCGCATGAGGTATAGTACCTGTCATCCGCGACTGTCTGGGCGTCTGGGAGATGCTGGGAGCCACCGGCGCGGCACTGTTCGCGCAGCTGTGGCGAGCGCGCGCTGCCGGGGACGACACACTGCTGTTGGCTACGACCAACTTGCCTCAGAGAGACCTTCCGCATGAGGTATAGTACCTGTCATCCGCGACTGTCTGGGCGTCTGGGAGATGCTGGGAGCCACCGGCGCGGCACTGTTCGCGCAGCTGTGGCGAGCGCGCGCTGCCGGGGACGACACACTGCTGTTGGCTACGACCAACTTGCCTCAGAGAGACCTTCCGCATGAGGTATAGTACCTGTCATCCGCGACTGTCTGGGCGTCTGGGAGATGCTGGGAGCCACCGGCGCGGCACTGTTCGCGCAGCTGTGGCGAGCGCGCGCTGCCGGGGACGACACACTGCTGTTGGCTACGACCAACTTGCCTCAGAGAGACCTTCCGCATGAGGTATAGTACCTGTCATCCGCGACTGTCTGGGCGTCTGGGAGATGCTGGGAGCCACCGGCGCGGCACTGTTCGCGCAGCTGTGGCGAGCGCGCGCTGCCGGGGACGACACACTGCTGTTGGCTACGACCAACTTGCCTCAGAGAGACCTTCCGCATGAGGTATAGTACCTGTCATCCGCGACTGTCTGGGCGTCTGGGAGATGCTGGGAGCCACCGGCGCGGCACTGTTCGCGCAGCTGTGGCGAGCGCGCGCTGCCGGGGACGACACACTGCTGTTGGCTACGACCAACTTGCCTCAGAGAGACCTTCCGCATGAGGTATAGTACCTGTCATCCGCGACTGTCTGGGCGTCTGGGAGATGCTGGGAGCCACCGGCGCGGCACTGTTCGCGCAGCTGTGGCGAGCGCGCGCTGCCGGGGACGACACACTGCTGTTGGCTACGACCAACTTGCCTCAGAGAGACCTTCCGCATGAGGTATAGTACCTGTCATCCGCGACTGTCTGGGCGTCTGGGAGATGCTGGGAGCCACCGGCGCGGCACTGTTCGCGCAGCTGTGGCGAGCGCGCGCTGCCGGGGACGACACACTGCTGTTGGCTACGACCAACTTGCCTCAGAGTGACCTTCCGCATGAGGTATAGTACCTGTCATCCGCGACTGTCTGGGCGTCTGGGAGATGCTGGGAGCCACCGGCGCGGCACTGTTCGCGCAGCTGTGGCGAGCGCGCGCTGCCGGGGACGACACACTGCTGTTGGCTACGACCAACTTGCCTCAGAGTGACCTTCCGCATGAGGTATAGTACCTGTCATCCGCGACTGTCTGGGCGTCTGGGAGATGCTGGGAGCCACCGGCGCGGCACTGTTCGCGCAGCTGTGGCGAGCGCGCGCTGCCGGGGACGACACACTGCTGTTGGCTACGACCAACTTGCCTCAGAGAGACCTTCCGCATGAGGTATAGTACCTGTCATCCGCGACTGTCTGGGCGTCTGGGAGATGCTGGGAGCCACCGGCGCGGCACTGTTCGCGCAGCTGTGGCGAGCGCGCGCTGCCGGGGACGACGCACTGCTGTTGGCTACGACCAACTTGCCTCAGAGTGACCTTCCGCATGAGGTATAGTACCTGTCATCCGCGACTGTCTGGGCGTCTGGGAGATGCTGGGAGCCACCGGCGCGGCACTGTTCGCGCAGCTGTGGCGAGCGCGCGCTGCCGGGGACGACACACTGCTGTTGGCTACGACCAACTTGCCTCAGAGAGACCTTCCGCATGAGGTATAGTACCTGTCATCCGCGACTGTCTGGGCGTCTGGGAGATGCTGGGAGCCACCGGCGCGGCACTGTTCGCGCAGCTGTGGCGAGCGCGCGCTGCCGGGGACGACACACTGCTGTTGGCTACGACCAACTTGCCTCAGAGAGACCTTCCGCATGAGGTATAGTACCTGTCATCCGCGACTGTCTGGGCGTCTGGGAGATGCTGGGAGCCACCGGCGCGGCACTGTTCGCGCAGCTGTGGCGAGCGCGCGCTGCCGGGGACGACACACTGCTGTTGGCTACGACCAACTTGCCTCAGAGAGACCTTCCGCATGAGGTATAGTACCTGTCATCCGCGACTGTCTGGGCGTCTGGGAGATGCTGGGAGCCACCGGCGCGGCACTGTTCGCGCAGCTGTGGCGAGCGCGCGCTGCCGGGGACGACACACTGCTGTTGGCTACGACCAACTTGCCTCAGAGAGACCTTCCGCATGAGGTATAGTACCTGTCATCCGCGACTGTCTGGGCGTCTGGGAGATGCTGGGAGCCACCGGCGCGGCACTGTTCGCGCAGCTGTGGCGAGCGCGCGCTGCCGGGGACGACACACTGCTGTTGGCTACGACCAACTTGCCTCAGAGAGACCTTCCGCATGAGGTATAGTACCTGTCATCCGCGACTGTCTGGGCGTCTGGGAGATGCTGGGAGCCACCGGCGCGGCACTGTTCGCGCAGCTGTGGCGAGCGCGCGCTGCCGGGGACGACACACTGCTGTTGGCTACGACCAACTTGCCTCAGAGAGACCTTCCGCATGAGGTATAGTACCTGTCATCCGCGACTGTCTGGGCGTCTGGGAGATGCTGGGAGCCACCGGCGCGGCACTGTTCGCGCAGCTGTGGCGAGCGCGCGCTGCCGGGGACGACACACTGCTGTTGGCTACGACCAACTTGCCTCAGAGAGACCTTCCGCATGAGGTATAGTACCTGTCATCCGCGACTGTCTGGGCGTCTGGGAGATGCTGGGAGCCACCGGCGCGGCACTGTTCGCGCAGCTGTGGCGAGCGCGCGCTGCCGGGGACGACACACTGCTGTTGGCTACGACCAACTTGCCTCAGAGAGACCTTCCGCATGAGGTATAGTACCTGTCATCCGCGACTGTCTGGGCGTCTGGGAGATGCTGGGAGCCACCGGCGCGGCACTGTTCGCGCAGCTGTGGCGAGCGCGCGCTGCCGGGGACGACACACTGCTGTTGGCTACGACCAACTTGCCTCAGAGAGACCTTCCGCATGAGGTATAGTACCTGATAACCACTATCACTAGGTAGTAAAATAACTAGATCTTGGAAATCTTCTATTTTTCTTCAGCCTGCCACATGACATAGTCTTCTAATCGCTTCTAAGTGACTGTCCCAAACGGTTTTATCAAAAATAATGGACTCGGCTGAAAAGTGCAACTTTTTTCTGGTGCTAAGGAAGGTTATTCCTATCATCAAAAAAAGAATCAGGCACTTCTGAAATTTTCATCCCTTCCCAGTTGCAAATTACTCCATAGTAAACGCGCCGAGAATATTAATTGTCACGTCAAAGCATTTTCGGAGGGTGAGATTTCAAATGCATATAACATTCGAAAAATAAATCATAAGAAAGTTTTAATGCTACAGTTAATATTCCTCTGGATCATACTTTTGATTTTCGTAATAAAATTAACAGATATGCAAGTTCCCTATTTCGTATATGTAAAGTTATAAATTTGTCCGCAGCTACAAGAGCTATTTCCCGTGTACAAGGACTGCGTGTACGCAGTGCGCGAGCCGAGCGTCAGCGAAGTGATCGCGTTCTTGAAGCCGATCATCACCGAAGCTCCGTTAGAGCCCCCGGCCATAGAGAACCATGAACCGCCTCCTCCGCTGCCACGAGGTGAATTTAACCTTATTTCCTCCTCTTTGAGTCGTGTTCCTCATTGCTGAGGGTTCTGAACTCCCCAATGTGAAGTTATAGACCGTAAGCCCACTCCCAATACGCCTACGTCTCATGACAACACGATAAAATGTATGGCAGCAGGTCGAGAAAGTAGCAGGTTTGGCAGTTTGTAATAATTTGTCTTAATCAAAACATATGGTTAAAAGGTAAAAAAAGTATACAGTAATGAAACTGTACAGTAATGACTTTTTAAATTTGCGCTTGTCAGTAACGAGGAACTTCACGTACTATTTTTGCTACAGCTGCGCACATTTCCGAGCATATTGGAGAAAAATAGTTTTTGTAAGTTCGTCTTTGCAATTTGATTTTATATGACATATACATGCTTTAACCTTGTATTCTGTACAATAACGTGCTTACACGTGTACACACTTCAACACCTTTTTGCGGCAAATTCGGTATTTGACAAAAGTCAAATCAGCTTCTTTTTATGAAACGTCAAAAACGCTCCAATAGTCTGGAATTTGTAGGGACTACTATGTGGTGACGCCACAATCAACCAACGTCCTTACTGTTAGTTTTTATGAATTTAAATATCTTTATAGCAAACATTAATGAAAGCTTGATACTATCCGAGTATTTTCGTAATTTTTATCTGTTGCTAATGAAAAAAACAATTTATTTTCACTGTTGTCAAATACCCAATTATAGTAATCTAACTCCATTATCTCAGCGCCCCCGCCACCTCCGCCTCGAGAGACCGAAGAGCAGATTTCGCGACGCAAGCGCAAGGAGGACTACAAACTGCGCGAGCTGAGGATATTCCTGCGGGACATATGCCGCAAGCTGGCCTCCAACCGACGGTTCTACAAGTTCACCAAACCTGTGGATTTGGAGGAGGTAACACATCTCATCTTAAGTGGCAGTGGGCGGGGCACATTGCACGTAGAACCGATGGCCGTTGGGGCAGAAAGGTTCTCGAGCGGCGACCACGTACCGGAAGGCGCGGCGTGGGTCGCGGGCCAGAAGGTCGCGGGAGTCCGCTGGATGCGGGTGGCGCAGGGCCGGTCACTTTGGCACTCTTTGGGGGAGGCCTATGTCCAGCAGTGGATGTCTTTCGGCTGATATGATGATGATGAAGACATATCTGTAACTGACAATTTAACTTATTTTAACCACTACCTCGAGATACTGAAAAGCAGATCGCGCGAAAGTTCTGTAAGTTCACCAACTTACTTGGTGAACTATAGAAAGGTGAGTAGTCGACCAAGTTTCGACGTATGTCCGGGGTGAATCTCCTGAACTACCTCCTCCAAATCAATGAGATTTGGAGGAGGTAGTTGAGGAGGTTCACCCCGGACATACGTCGAAACTTGGTCGACTACTCACCTTTCTATAGTTCACCAAGTAAGTCCATTTGGGAGAGGTATAGATATGACATCGAAATATTTCATTTAACATCACACTTTACAACAGCGGGCTAGTGTAACATCTTATATATCAATCTTAAAATAAATCTTGTCATCTATGCGGAGGCTATAAATTAACAGGGACATCACACCTATAGACGCTACGCAATATTCTGCTTCTGCCTCAGGGCACAAGGGGCTTAACACCTTTGAACCGTGTCGCATTAAACCTCATGTTAACTTGCCATATGAAATTATTAAACTAGTGAAAACGACAAGGTACTAAGGTGTTCAGCAACTTATGAGGCCGACTATAAGAAGCAGGCAACATTAGTCACAAAAGGCCACTTATACACACACAAATGTTTACTGTTCTCCCTTCGTCAACCGAGTCATTGAAAAAAGTTTACTGTTGTCCCTTCGTCAACTTGAAAAATGTTTACTGTTGTCCCTTCGTCAACAGAGTCATCGAAAAATGTTTACTGTTGTCCCTTCGTCAACCGAGTCATCCAAAAATGTTTACTGTTCCTTCGTCAACCGAGTCATTGAAAAATGTTTACTGTTGTCCCTTCGTCAACAGATTCATTGAAAAATGTTTTCTGTTGTCCATTCGTCAACCGAGTCATTGAAAAATGTTTACTGTTGTCCCTTCATCAACCGAGTCATAGAAAAATGTTTACTGTTGTCCCTTCGTCAACAGAGTCATTGAAAAATGTTTACTGTTGCCCCTTCGTCAACCGAGTAATTAAAAATGTTTACTGTTGTCCCTTCGTCAACCGAGTCATAGAAAAATGTTTACTGTTGCCCCTTCTTCAACCGAGTAATCAAAAATGTTTACTGTTGTCCCTTCATCAACCGAGTCATAGAAAAATGTATACTGTTGTCCCTTCGTCAACAGAGTCATTGAAAAATGTTTACTGTTGCCCCTTCGTCAACCGAGTAATTAAAAATGTTTACTGTTGTCCCTTCGTCAACCGAGTCATAGAAAAATGTTTACTGTTGTCCCTTCGTCAACCGAGTCATAGAAAAATGTTTACTGTTGTCCCTTCGTCAATCGACTCATTGAATACATACAGTTTCACGTAGGTCGAGTTCCAAATATCCAATGATAACTTCATCCGCAGGTGACAGACTACCTGGAGATCGTGACGCAGCCGATGGACCTCGAGTCCATGATGACCAAAGTGGACATGCACAAGTACAACTGTGCGAAGGAGTTCCTCGAGGACATTGACCTCATATGCGCTAACGCACTAGAGTATAATCCGGACAGGTCAGTACCCACCCTAGTTAATAATTTAACAACTGATAATGAATACAATTTCTTATATTATAATGTACCGTTCAAAGGGTCTAGCAGGCTAAGCTAACAAGGGTGGCCCCCGCAGGGGATTTGGTTGTAATTTGAGGTGCAGTAGTGGCAGGACCTAAGAACACGGTATGCGTAATATTAATATCACACAGTGTTCAATATGACTCAAAAAAAATCCACATGCTTTTTATCGTATAAATCGATTAAGGAATGCATTTTAAATGCAAGACTAGAACACCCACAAGTCTATTTCAAATACTTTTTTTATAAAAATTATTTCATATTTCGTTACCTTGACTTAAAAAAACCGGCCAAGTGCGAGTCGGACTCGCGCACGAAGGGTTCCGTAGCATTATCTATAAAAACGGCAAAAAAATCACGTTTGTTGTATGGGAGCCCCCTTAAAAAAAGATTTGATTTTGTTTTTAGTATTTGTTGTTATTGCGGCAACATAAATACATAATCTGTGAAAATTAGTTTCTCTTTTCAACTCTTTAGCTATCACGGTTCTTGAGATACAGCCTGGTGACAGGCAGACAGACGGACGGACGGACAGCGAAGTCTTAGTAATAGGGTCCCGTTACTCTTTGAGTATATATGATGAAATAAATTATGTAAGCGTATCTGATCAAGATATTTATTTGTGATGAATACAAATTGATAAAAGATTTTATGGCGATATGGCTAGACCCTTTTGACTTTGCATTCAACATTCACAAGATTAACTTTAAATTGTTACTATTGAGTGTGCCGTGCCGTGTTTCTACGTCTATCTGGACCATAAACACCACTCTGGTCAAGGGAAGACGTATAAAGTTGTACATTTCGCGCGCGCGTTATAAACTACTTGTCTCATTCTAAGCGTTATAATTAGAACGAGACAGACAGTCTATCTCGCGCCGCCGCTCGCATGCTCGGCCGCATGCGCTCGGTCGAATTTGCTCGCCGAGCGCCATCCACACTGAGCGCTCACGCTAGGGCGAGCCGCGCTCGGCTGAGCATGCGTCCAGTGTGGACAGACCTAATAACCAGAACAAACAAAAAATACTACTTGTGATACAATTAATGTACAGTAACCGGCACAAAAGCTACGATAGCCTAGTGGTTCAGGCATTCGGCTGTCAAGCGGCGGTCGTGGGTTCGAATCCCGGCTCGTACCAATGAGTTTTTTCGGAACTTATGTACGGAATATTTACCGTTAGCTTTTCGGTGAAGGAAAACATCGTGAGGAAACCGGTCTAATCCCAATAAGGTCTAGTTTTCCCTCTGGGTTGGAAGGTCAGATGGCAGTCGCTTTCGTAAAACTAGCGCCTATGCTAAATCTTGGGATTAGGTGTCAAAGCGGACCCCGGGCTCCTTTAGGGGCACAACCGGGAATAACGCTAGGAGCATGATGACCCGGCACAAAAGTTTGCGCGTCTGATGTTAGCTACTAGTAGCGCCGCAAAGGTGTCAGATGGATGCGGGAGGCGACTCGAGGCTAACTTCAGACACGCATACCTTTGTGCCGCGTACTGTAAAAGCTATATTTTTCTTTTATACTGTGTTCACGTATTTCTTCTCTCTCCGCATTGCCTTGCCGTCGTCAAAGGGCTAGAGGGATGTATAGGTATGAAAACATAAAGCTTGATAATGTAGCGAGTTTACTATCAATCATATTTACATTTATGAGGAAATATTTGTGTATATGTACTTATTCTACATCCTCTAACCTTTTGTATTTAGGGCTGCCATCTAGACTGTTAGAGGACAAATAATGGGGAATGGATGAAAATTTTAGAAGTGCCTGATTCTTTTTTTGGTGATAGGAATAACCTTCCTTAGCACCAGAAAAAGTTACAGATTTTTCAGCTGCGTCAAGGACGGCAAATAAGACACTTTGCTTGACCCGTCTCATATTACAAAAAATATTTAAATATCTGGCTCTGGCAATGACAAATATAGCTGCTGCAGCTGGCAATATCATTGCCAGTGTCAGTTTACCACGGATTTTTAAGATATTTTTTTGCCGTCCTAAACCCTAAAGGTAAGTGAGGAAACTGTTTATATTTTTCAAAAATAATTGACGCAGCTGAAAAGTCTGTAACTTTTCTGGTGCTAAGGAAGATTATTCGTATCACCAAAAAAAGAATCAGGCACTTCTAATTTTTTTATTTATTCCCCATTAAAGCCTAGACCTATTTGGAATAATACTTCTTTCTTCTTATTTTCGAATCGCTAGGTCTCATCTGGGCATTAACCCTTTAAACGCCAAGTGCCACTAAAAGTCGCTATGAGTGGTCGAGTCCACAGCGATTAGATTGACTACAGTTGAGCTCCCTGTCGAGGATTTCCCGAGAGACTGCAGTGTAGGGCTCTTCAAAGGAGTGTTTATATTTTTCAAGGGTCGGTAAAGCGGCAAGGGATGCCGCCGACGGGTTTAAAAAATTACAGTCAAATATATTTTTGTGTATGACAATGGCGATCAAAGGGTTAAGACTAAGAGTTATTGTACTGGTCCTGGACAAATCTATACAAATGGCAGCCCTAGTAACATGCATGTTAGTTTGTGAAGTATGTAAGTAGACTTTTTTTAGGTATATTCTAGTACAGTGAGTTTCAGGATCCTATGAAAAAACTAATGAAAATCAAATATTAAAAGAATAGATTTTCATTTGTTTTGACTCGTTCTATTTTAGAACATGAAAATTCAAAACTATTATCCGAATCGCTCCGTTAAAATTTGATTGTGTTATGTTTGGTCTCAGGGTGGTATAATTTAATGCTAAGGAGTATTGTTTCAGTTTCGCTTTCAATCAATATTCACCCTTACCCTCCTATAAACAGTTCTCAAAATCCAACAGAACGTCATCAGACAAGCAGATCCGGCACGAAGCGTGCTCGCTACGCGACCATGCTCACGCGTTGATAGATGTTGAGATGGACAGCGACTTCGAACTGGAGTGCCAAGACATCGCGCGCCGGCGCCAAGACGAGGGCGCCGCCCCTGACAATGATCTGCCCGACTTCATATACACCGCCTCTAACCTGCGTAAGTACTGGTGTAGTAACATGGTATCTAGGTGAAAGTATAGGGAACAACTGTCACTTCTACTCGCGCACGCGCTGATAGATGTTGAGGTGGACAGCGACTTCTTGTTGTAGTATCAAGACATTGTCAGGGGCGGTGCCCTCGTCTTGGCGCCGGCAGCCAAGACGAGGGCACCGCCCCTGACAACGATATGTCCGATTTTATATACACCGCTTCTAACCTGCGTGAGTACTGTTGTAGTATGGTATTTAGATGAAAATATTGGGAGAAACTGACACGCGCACGCGCTGATGGATGTTGATATGATCGACTTCGAACTGGAGTGCCAAGACATCGCGCGCCGGCGCCAAGACGAGGGCGCCGCCCCTGACAATGATCTGCCCGACTTCATATACACCGCCTCTAACCTGCGTAAGTACTGGTGTAGTAACATGGTATCTAGGTGAAAGTATAGGGAACAACTGTCACTTCTACTCGCGCACGCGCTGATAGATGTTGAGGTGGACAGCGACTTCTTGTTGTAGTATCAAGACATTGTCAGGGGCGGTGCCCTCGTCTTGGCGCCGGCAGCCAAGACGAGGGCACCGCCCCTGACAACGATATGTCCGATTTTATATACACCGCTTCTAACCTGCGTGAGTACTGTTGTAGTATGGTATTTAGATGAAAATATTGGGAGAAACTGACACGCGCACGCGCTGATGGATGTTGATATGATCGACTTCGAACTGGAGTGCCAAGACATCGCGCGCCGGCGCCAAGACGAGGGCACCGCCCCTGACAACGATCTGCCTGACTTTAAATACATTGCCTCTAACCTGGCGTGAGTACTATTGTAGTATATGGTATTTAGGTGAAAATATTGGGAGAAACTGTCAATTCTACACGCGCATACGCTGATTTATATTGAGATGGACAGCGACATCTAATTGGAGTGTCAATACATCGCACGCCGGCGCCAAGACGAGGGTACCGCCCCCGACAACGAGTTTATATTTTTCGAACCTGTGTAAGTCTTCTTTCTTGTATGACGTATACAACGCTGATTGACGTAACAATCTTATAATTGTAAAATTAAGTTGAGGCTTGATGTTTTCCGAATTTTTTCATGAGCTTTATTTATTGGTAATGTATTTTTTTTACTGTTAGTTAAGTATTCATCGAGGGTAAATGAGTAAACTTTGTCTGTACAAAATTATTATTTCCAGTACCTATGATATGATTTTTTCGATAGATCTCTCTCTCAATATCAGTTTTATCGATACATATACGTTTGCGGTTACTTTCAATTTGAATGGCGACGCGAACAGCGCCTCTGGTGGTAACCATTAGGAACTACGCGTTGCCATACAAATTAACACTAAACGCAAACGCGTTCGAAAACGTACATGTATCGATTAAACTTATACTAGAGCTAGTTAACTAATACTTTTTAGATCACAATAGATCAGCGATGGTCGCAGTGATACCAAGGGCTTTGACAGCCCGGAAGCCACTACCAGAATAATAATATACTAGAGCTACAGAGCAGCAAGTTAACAGACGCGTTTGCGTTTAGTCTCGCGGACGGCGTCTAACATTTAGTAGCTAACTGGAGAACGCGTGTATTTACACTCTCGGATCTCGTTTAAATCATCATCGGCCTTATACATTTATAAAAAGATGATCTTAACAGCGTCCATATTAGAGTTGCGGCACTTACGTACGTGGCTTGTAATGCCGATACGGGAGCAACAGCCACGACCACATAATTGGCAAGTAAATGTCCTGCCCGAAGATGAAAGACGAAGAGCAGCGCGTTGGTGTATTAATTCGCGTCTATAGGATAAGAGATCGAACCAAGCTTTATCGTGTTCCACCACTTCATTACGTAGGGTCTCCAATTGTCTCGATCTTGGTAATGTTCTTCCCTCAGAGCATAGAATACTAGAGAGAGGACAAGCCGCCG
The DNA here is from genome assembly GCA_963854355.1 of Epinotia brunnichana. Taxonomy (NCBI): domain Eukaryota; kingdom Metazoa; phylum Arthropoda; class Insecta; order Lepidoptera; family Tortricidae; genus Epinotia; species Epinotia brunnichana. Next base: position 7,029,688 of record OY977953.1, on the reverse strand, counting down.
GCGGCCGTGTCGCAGTTGTTAGCTCAATGGGCATACTCTGCCATACTGTGCACGCGTGCTGATCGCAGAGAATATTGCGTTTCTTCCCAAATGCCTGATATGATGCGCGTGTATTGTCCAATAAGGGTAGGTATACAAGTGTGTGTGTTAATTACTTGGGCTTTGTGTGGGTTAATGTACTTGCGACAGGCGTACTCAATACAAATCGGCCGGCATGTCCGATCTCCTTATATTCATACATCTGTGGTTCTTCCCAAGTTGAGGGGTCGATCCTAAAGGACACCATGTCCCGTTTAAATGTTGCATCGTATTTCCAGATGTGTCGGTGCATCTAGACGGCACGGCTGAGGGCAAGTCGCGCACGCCGGGCCCCGAGCGGGACAGCGTCAAGCGCAAGCGACGACGCATGAACGCCTGGTCCAAGGGGATGGTCGTCAAACGGCAGAGGACGCAGAAGGTAGATATAGATTACTCATCCTTATTCATAAAACAAACCAGTCCTTGCGAGTTCAAAAATAATTTTTTTCTTTCTTTTGAATAGTGACGGACAAAGACAAATAAATAAAATATGGTTACGAATTGAAATTATAATAATTATGAATGCGAGGGATAAACAAGGACCGGAAAACCTCTTTTCAGGCTCAAGCCTATCGATTTGGTAGCCCTATCAATTTGGTTACCTTATGATAAGGTAACCTTACTGATAGGATAACCCTATTGTTATGGTAAGCATATCGGATGTGGTAACCATAAGGTAACCGTATCAAAACCCTATCAAGATAAGGTTTTGTTAGGGTTTTATTAAGGTTACCTTATGGTTACCACATCCGATATGCTTACCATAACAATAGGGTTACCCTATCAGTAAGGTTACCTAATCATAAGGTTACCATTATAGATAGGGTTTTAAAAACAACTTCTAAAATAACCCTATGGAAAACCCCAATAAGGGTAACCGGTTCCGGTCCCTGGGCATAAATGCGTGTATGTGTATGTATAAATATGTTAACGTGAACAAGAATCTGCTCAAACTCGAAAGATTCATTCCGTTCCACTTAATTGTATGTTAAGTTAGCTTATTCCTTAAAGAAAATAAACAATTATTATTGTTTATTTATTTTATTTTATTAAACTGTATTAGAAGAGTTCTATCTGTAACCTCGTATGTCACTAAATTAATACCAAAATTTATTTTCCAGACCTTCAAAGAATCAGTAATTATAACCGACGAGGAATCCAAAGAGAACAAACCCATCACCTCCACTCCTATGACGAACGGTGCGAGCTCGGGCTCCGACGACGAGCCGCTGCGGCGGCCGCGCGACGACTCCTACTTCAACCTGTCCGAGGGCTCCAACCACGTGCGGGACAGGTGAGCCACAGAGACCCTCTATATAACCGACGAGGACTGAACAAACCCATCACCTCCACTCCTATGACGAACGGTGCGAGCTCGGGCTCCGACGACGAGCCGCTGCGGCGGCCGCGCGACGACTCCTACTTCAACCTGTCCGAGGGCTCCAACCACGTGCGGGACAGGTGAGCCACAGAGACCCTCTATATAACCGACGAGGACTGAACAAACCCATCACCTCCACTCCTATGACGAACGGTGCGAGCTCGGGCTCCGACGACGAGCCGCTGCGGCGGCCGCGCGACGACTCCTATTTCAACCTGTCCGAGGGCTCCACCGACGAGGACTGAACAAACTCTACTCCTATGAGGAACGGAATAATCATGCGGTTATGTCAAAAAATCACAAACTGAGTTTAGGTTTTGGGCGACGGCAAAAAGTTAAAAAAAAGAAACTTAGATAGCGATTGGAAAAAGTAAAATTCTGATGTCCTTATTATTTTTCCAGCCCGGCGAAGTCAACGGAAAAAGTTACAGCAAAGTCATCACCAAAGAAAAGGAATTCGGGACACGAGACATCCAGTAGAGGTAAGTCTTGCTAAAATTATCGTACATGACGTTATACATACATGTACAGTAAAAATTGAGACTAATAAATTGTCGCAGTACGCAATACATCACTACTTTCTTGTGTCATGATAACAGATTGATGACATTTTAACATCTTTATTTATAAAACCTCTGCTAACTATTAGTAAATTGTACAACAAGCGCATAAAACGAGCCATTTAACCTGAGACGTTTATAATTAGTCGAGGGGTTAAATGGCTAATTTATGCCCGAGTTATACACACTGCTTTTCAATTCGATTTATAATAGCTCATTCCCGTCACTTTACTTTTTTAAGTTTTCATGTTTAATTTTAGACACGTGATATTAGACTTAGGTACTTAATACTGCCAAGTCATTTAATAATTCAATACGTTTTAAAATAATAATTGACTTCTATTTTATCTGGTTTTATTAATTTAGTAATGGAAAACACGGATGTGAAATTTATTAAAGCAAGTTTATTCTACGAAGTTTTATTGTGTATGTTGTGGCTATTAGGCCCGATTATCTTAGTCATTAAAACAATTTTACTTTGTGCACTAGAGCATAAAAGTGGCATTTCGTGCAGCATATCTAGCACAAAGGCGAACTTTGCGAGCATGAGAAGTGAACGAGTACATTCGATCAGAGGCCGGGAAAACACCGCCGTATAGAGATACGAGACCGGGAATCCGTTTTCACGCCGTGGCATGTATAGTGCTTTTCTCAAACATGCAATGAAATAAATAAATAAAAATCCTCAAATCAAACAAATTTTCATGGCTGAATTCCGTGATGCTGTGCCACAAATAGTGGAATAAAAATTAAAAAGTTACTTTTCAGGTCGACTCGAGATGCTGCGCTCGAAAAAGGATACTTCCGAGTCTATTATAAGGAACCGTAAAACCACACAACTATAGTCCAGGTCACCCAACTATGGTCCAAATCAATTCTCATATTACTTGCTCAGGTGGGACTATTCTCATGGATGAACTTAAAGACAGGCAATATAATAACACAAATTTAAATAAAAACGTATAAAATCACTAATACGAAATCGGTATTGATGGAAACAAATGAGTTTACTTTTGGACCATAGTTGGGTTAGTGGACTATAGTTGTATGGTTTTACGGAACGTAAAGAGAATATTTCATTGCATGTTTGAGAAAAATGTATTTCGTCCCTATCCCACAAAAGTATATCAATTAAACTTCTCACCGTTTTCCATCTCTTCCAGACGCGGACAAAGTACTGATAAACAAGACTGAATTAGATAACCTCCTATATAAGAACGCGAAGACACTCCGCCTCATCGGGCTCGAGGCGCTACTAGACCTGCACACGCAGCTGTCGGCCGCCGTGCGCCGCCGCAGCGCGCGCGCCGACCGCGCCGGTCTGCCACACGAACTGCAGACCGTTGTCGGGAGGTACGTGCAGCTCACGAGGAAGTGAACTCAACTCAACTCCTGTTGCTATCTGTGTCACTCATTTTGTTCAGTATATCAGATACTAGTAAATTACATAAGGCTAGAGACCGGAAACTTAAAAAAAAACCAGAAGTATATGTCAACTAAATTAATTAATTAACCTAAAATAACCATATAGATAGATAGACGAAACGACAAAATGTTAAACTTAAAGCTACAGTGATCGCGCGGATCGCACCAAGCTGCCGCAGGAATTGCGGACCGTTGTCGGTAGGTGCGTGCAGATCACTAGCAAGTGTGCTAAAGTCAAGTCCTGTTGCTATCTGTGTGACTGATTTTGTTGCGGCGTTTGGAAGGACGAGAATATATCAGATACTAGTAAATTATATAAGGCTAGAGACTAGAAACTTAAAAATATATGTGTCAACTAAATAAATAAATATATAAGAACGGCCCGGACACAACAAACACCTAAAATCACCATCTATATATATATATATATATATAGTCCTCCTTGTCGTATCCGACGACGGCGACCCTTACAATTTCCTCTGGTGAGCACGAATATGGCTCGCAAAGCCGAACTTAGTTTTAAATGTCCGGTCACATTGTGTGCAGTATAGCTGGCCCTGGTTATTGTAAGTATATGCATAGGATGGTGTAGGTCGAGTCTTCCGCAAATGGCGCTTTTGGTCCAGGTGTTCAAGTCGAGCTACTTCAAAAGAAGCTACACCTTTTCTGACTTTATTACGCCATTCTGGTCTCATGGACGCGACCTCCTCCCAGCCCTCAGCAGGTATATCGCAGGCTTTGAGATGACGTTTTAATACGTCCTTGTAGCGCAGAAACTGCCCCCCACGATTACGCTTTCCATCCGCAAGCTCGGAGTAGAATACAGATTTTGGGAGTCTGCAGTCTGTCATGCGACTAACGTGGCCACTCCATCTCAACTGGCTTTTCATCAGTATGGCCTCCATGCCGAGCATGTTAGAACTTCGTAAAACGTCCATGTTGGTCACACGATCCTGCCACCGAATGCGGAGAATGCATCGTAAACAACGCATGTGGAAGGTGTCAAGCTTTCTAATATCTCCCTTGTACAAGCACCAGCACTCAGCAGCATATGTGAGTATTGGGAGCACCATAGCCTTGTAGACAGAAAGCTTGGTTTGGAGTTTCAGATCGTGCGATTTCCAAACACGTTGGTTCAATTTGCCAAAGGTGGCGGCAGCTTTGGCTATGCGTAGTGGGGTCTCTGAGGTAAGGCGATTGTCACTTCGAATTTGGCTGCCCAGGTACTTAAAGCTAGTCACTTCCTTCAGCACTGAACTGCCCAAAGTAATTTGAGCTGTATCAGCACTGCAACCTCGGGGTGGTTGCTTAAGTACCTGGGTTTTGGCGACACTTATAACTAGGCCAAATCTGTCACACGAGTCACTCAAAGACACCATGGAGCCCTGGAGTGCGTCTAAGCTGCTAGCCATCATGCATACGTCATCGGCATACAGGACTTCAAGCATCGATACCTGGCGAATTTTCCCTTTTGCCCTAAAACGCGAGAGATCAAAAACTCCCTTGTCTGATCGCACGTGGAGCTGAATCGGTTCGCTGTTTCGGCCAAGCGCGTCTCTCATTACAGCGGAGAAATACAGAGCGAATAAAGACGGAGCCATCACGCATCCTTGCTTGACACCACTAGTTACCTGAAATGATTCCGAAAATTCACTGTTGTGCTGAACCTTGGCTGTCATATTGACGTGGAATTGCCTAATTAGGTTAACTAGCTTAGCTGGACAGCCAATTTTCTCTAAAATCAACCAGAGAGCCATACGTGGGACACGGTCAAAAGCCTTTTCGAGGTCTACAAAACACATGAACAGAGGATGATTTTGCTCGATGCACTTCTCTTGTATTTGTTTCACAACAAATATTGCATCCACAGTACCTCTGCTGGGCCTGAAACCACATTGGCTCTCTGGGAGAACTTTCTCTGCTAGGGTGCTCAAGCGGGTGTTGATTATATGCGCCAGTACCTTACCAGCAGTGGAGAGAAGAGATATTCCTCTGTACGAGCTACAATCAGCTACATCTCCTTTGCCTTTATAAAGTTTACATATAGAGGCATCTCTCCATTCCTGCGGCACTATTTCTGACTCCCAGATCCTACGTATCAAGGCAAAAAGCCTGTTTAGAACATTAGGTCCGCTATATTTGTAAACCTCCGACGGTAACCCATCCGAGCCAGGTGTCTTGGCGTTCTTAAGTTTCTTTACTGCCGATACGAACTCTGTAAAAGTTGGTGGGTCTGCAAGACTCTCGTCGACTGGCAAGCCAATAAGGGCATTGATGTAGTCGAGGTCCACTCTTTGTATTGCTGGATTAAGGACCTCGTTAAAGTGTTCTGCCCAGCGAGCAAGCACTTCGCCTTGGTTAGTAAGGCGGCAATCCCGACTACGTGAATAGATGGGTGCGATTTTCCTAACTCGTGGACCAAAAACCGCCTGAATGCCTTCAAAAAACTTGCCAGTTTGATTCGAATCCGCAAGCTGCTGTAGCTCTTCCGCTTTGTTACGCCACCAGCGGTCCTTAAGCTCACGCACTTTTGCCTTAAATTGCAAGTTTAAAGACTTTCGATCAGCATTTGAATGTCGCAGGGCGCGTCTGTGATTGTCAGCGAGTTTCTGGATGTCCTCCTCGTAAAAGTCGAACCAGTCTTGGTTTTTCTTCGGTGGTTTCCCTATAACTCGCTCAGCGCTCTCATTCAGCCTGGTTGAGTATGTTTTCCATGCTTCATCAACTGTGACATCATTTACATCTACAAAATGAGTGCCGAAATCGTCATCGAAAGTCTTTTGCAGCTCTTTTAAGTGAATCAGTCTTGGGTAAGCCAGTTTTGGGGTTTTATGTTGTGCTCTTCGTGGTGCTTTGAGCTTAATACGTAGCTTAGATCTTATAAGCCTATGATCAGTCCAGCCCTGTGCTCCTCTCATGGCCCTTGTGATTAAAACATCGCTGAGATCTTCTTTGCGAACAATCACATAGTCTAAAAGATGCCAGTGTTTGGACCTGGGGTGCATCCACGAGGTCTTGTATTTTTCTGGGAGTCGAAAGAAGGTGTTAGTGAGGCAAAGGTTGAATTCTGCACATAATGTCAGAAGATCGAGACCATTGGAGTTGCAGTTGCCAACTCCATGTCGTCCAAGAACTCCTCTCCAAGCACTAAAATCCGTACCAACACGTGCGTTAAGATCACCCAGTAAGACCAGCTTATCCTTCGAAGGAACACTTACAAGGACATGGTGCAGCTCTTAGTAAAAGCGGATTTTGTCTTCATCTGGTGAAGGCAGAGTGGGCGCATACACACTAATGAAGTGAATGTGTTTGCCAGAGGCTAGCGGAAACCGTAAAGTAATTATACGGTCATTAATTCCTGATGGTAACTCTTGCATTGATCTTGCAATACAGTTTTTAATGGCAAAACCTACTCCATTTGCCGCTTTTTCGTGTTCAGGTTTCCCGCTCCAATAAAATGTATAGCCACCGAGTTGCTCACAAAGTTCTCCGCTGTCACTCAGATGGGTTTCGCTTATTGCTGCAATATCTATGTTATATCGGGACAATTCACGGGCTATAATGGCAGTTTTTCTTTCTGGACACAAGTTTCGTTCGTTGTCTTTCAGAGTGCGGACGTTCCATGTTGCTATAATTAGGTTTTTACATATTTTATTTTGTGTTCTTTTTCGACCGCGTGTGGTTGATGACCAAATGGCCGCGGTTTGCCACTTGGTGGAAAGGAGAGACGGACTATGTTTAGGCCACCTTTTCTAGGCCCCTCCCCGGATTGGGGAAAGCAGAGCGATCCTAAATAGGGCTGCTTTGTCACCAGACGTGCTGCCGAACCTGTCCTCCCGTCTCTGTCGAGTCCAAGGAGCGACCACTCTCGTCTGACCGCCTCCGTGCAGAGTGCCAACTAAGGCCCGGATCCATCGAATCCAGAACCCCACCGCCAACACTCCGTCGCCGCAGGGCTTTTATCTCAGAGTCCAGTAATTTTGCAAGGGTCATCTGCGCGTGATGGGATTATAGTGGATGAACAGTTGCGCTGCTGCAAACCCACTCTCTCGTTCCATATCACCTGGTATCAGTGGATCGAGTGATCAATACGACTGATGGTGACAAGGAATGCAGTGACTGATCACAAGAGATTTTATTTAAATCTGTCACAGTAGAATCCCTAAGTCGACTTCTACGACACCCAAGGAGGACATAGGTTGGCGCTATTCTTGACCGGCAACCACACGGTTTAAAATCACCATCTAGCTAGATAGACAAAACGATTAAAAACCGTTTTACAATTGGTCCATCCTTTTAAAGCTACGATGCCACAGACATGCAAACTTCTCGTTTTCGTTGGGTGTTAAAAATGGTGACGATCCGTTTAAAGCATCAAGACCAGAACCCCGAAAAAAATAAAAACCAGGAAAGAAATAACAAGATCGGAGACTAGAAATAAGTAGTTCAACATTGTTATATTTTACATTAAACAGACCAACAACACTTTTGTTACATTCTGTATTCATCAATTGGCATTGTATAGTATAATGGAGATCACAGTCTCATATATTTTTTATGATGCTAAAACATGTATTGTCCAACGCCATTTATTTAGTGTTCAGATGAACCAATTCTATGATATTGGTAGCCTTTGTAGTTTACTAGTTTCTGGTATACCTAACGGTGTTAATGACTTGTGGGAACCTCATTAAGAACACCTCGTGTGTTTTACAGCTAGATGTCAAATATATGAAAACATTGAAAACACAGCTTCGCACATCGCTAGTGGGTATTCACCCGTAGGGAGGTATAGTTAACCTAACGGTGTTAAGATTTGCTGTAAATTATTTTATCGGTAAAGACCCATAAAAAATGGTTCTATTAGGACACTCAGTTGTTTGATTTGCTAGGATATCAGGCATATCTATTTTATTTAAGGTTTGTGCGATCCTTAGATAGACTGCAACAAAAATGATACAAACCAAACATACTATTTCACTGCCATTTGAATTTCATATTTCTAAAAGTATGAATGATGTAAACTTGTTTGTCAAATTACTTGTAGGTGCTTTTAAAATAGCCCTTATCCGTCTAGACATTGGGTTGAGTTTAGAACTTTAAAAGTAGATCTCTTTCATCGCTAATGCAAGTTCCTTAAAAATCTAGCAACTGTCGTCATAATAATCGCAACAGGACTTTGGTGAGACTTAAAACGAACCTTAAAAGTATGTACGTAAGAGTTTATATCGAATGTCATTGAGGTTGTAATTTATTGGATTCTTAAGATTGTCGAAGAATATAAAAATGTTTGTTGTGAGCGTTTGTAAAGTTCCATTCACGTATTATATCACATTTCATGAATACTTCGATGCCTGTTACTATGCTAAACATCGCAGGTCCTTGTCACACTTTAACACTTAGAAAAGGACAGTGTGATTAATTTAGCATATTAACATCTCTGATCTGATTGGTGAAAGACCAGGGATTTATACAGATATTTATTAAAAAAAGAAATATCTTCCTCAGTTCGCGATATTTTTCGGTAATCTAAAAGTGTATATAGGTATAGTCTAATTTTTTTTGAACCGAGCTCATGTTGGCAGTGCCTGCTAAATTTTGCAAAAAAAGGTTAGCCCCACGTAAAATGATAATGAACTCTATCGTCTTATTAAATAGATTTAAAATGAACTGCGAGATAAAATACCACACACAGCGTGCCAGGTACAGATAATGGTTGCTTCGTCGTTGTTATTATATTTTGAATTTTTGGCTAACACGATAGAGTTCATTGTTCAATGAACATTGTATATGACGATAGCCTTTTTTAGCAAAATATGGCACGCGCCGACTAAAAACAATGGCCATTCATTAGCTCAGTTGAAAAAAAATTGACTACAACGACCTAATGACTCTGAAATATTAGACGAGTCAGCTATAATACAAAATAATAAGCGAGATACCGACATAGAAATACCGGTATTTTGTATGAAAGAATGCCGGTGTACGGTACCTGGATACATCACGGTCATCTCAATAAGATCAGGTTGTAAGGTATATAATATCTTAAATTATTAGAAACACTGCCTACAGCACTATTTAAGTATTTGTAAGTGTTATTTACGACTTGTAAGGCGATCCGACTAACCATTCCTAACTAGCCAAATTGTGTGTAGACACGGTGAATTCTTGATTATATCGCAGAATGTCTGGACACATTTCTTAAATTATAAGCTCACTTTTGTTGCGAATTAACCTATTCGCCGTCACTGAAAAAAAAATCCACGCAAGTCTTAAGTGTATTGTTTTTGGACTTCATATGGAGTTGGTGGCAGGTGGGTTGTAACGGTAACAAACTTGAGGTAAAGTCAGTGGCGGCGAATAGGTTAATGGCTATGAGAAACGTGTGCATGCATTTTGAGAATTACTCTAATAATCCATGCAGTAAATTTAACTAAAGCAGTAATAACAATAAAATTATTGCAAAAAGTTGTTTAGTAACGTGTTCCATCAAATCAAGGGTAGATAATTACTTTATAGGACAGGCCAGACGTATTCGTTGCCGAGGCGCAAATATTCAATATAGTTAGGACGCGATATCGCGTCAACGGCAACCAATGCTTTATGAATTTTTCAAGATTTAGAGTACCTATCTTGTTGGAACTTGTCAATTTGATATCTTGGTTTATCTGAACCTAAACTTAATTTGCGTAAAAAAGAATATATGTTATATATTGGTACCTTTAAAATTACTGCTTTAGCTAAATTTATACTCTGATTTAGGATAGGTTGCGTCCAAGTAGTTTGCCCTGTGGTCTGTGATATGTAGTGGAGTTTTAAGCTGTAAACTGTAAAGTATACAATATGTTTAACTGTATTTTGTCCACGCATCGACAGCCGCTTATTTATTATAATCCTTTCGTGTCCCTTAACAAATGTTACCCAGTATGTAAGGTTAGGTATAGGTTTCATTGCTCATAAATATGTGAACCAACTTTTTTAAACTGGACCTTGTTGCCACCCAAAGGCGGCAAATATTTTACATATAAACCTTCCTCTTGAATCAATATCTATTAAAAATGAACCGCATCATAATCCGTTGCGTAGTGTTAAAGATCTATGCATACATAGCGACAGACATACAGACAGACAGCGGGAAGCGACTTTGTTTTATACTTTGTAGTGATTATAGCTGGTTAAAATTTGGTTGCAAATTTTTCGTGTATGGTGAATGAAATCCAATTTGAAGGTGGTTGGAAATTGGGTAGTAATCGTGTTTATTTGATTTTCCATCTGAGTCAAAAGAAACCGCAGCCATTTTTTTGATTATTATTTGCAATGATAAACTGGATCTCAATATATTTCAGTGTGTGTTAGCGTAAATATTTCTGTTTCTGAGTGAACAAGCGCATGAGACGATAATTATGCTTATAATTCTATCTGCATTCTGCATTCCTTATAATCTGAAAAAGTTTCAAGAAGTTGGTTCACTTAAAAAATAACAATGACTAAGTATATCACTGTTACCGCGCGGAGTAGTCTAAAATGGATTCAGTGTTGAAGCTGTATATTATGGTCGTAATTTTAGACTGCTATTTTGTAATGAATGTATTGTTCTAATTTTCTACTGCACTCTCATTTGCTAGCTATTTTTTCGAATGGACATTATATCAAACTTATATGAATAATGATTATCCAACTCATATCAATTACGTTTTTCTATATTGCGTTTTTATCATTTTGTTTGGGGATTAAAGCATGTCTTGAAATCAGTATTTGTATAGGCTGTATGTTAAAATTATATCGAACAATTTGGCTTTTTAGGCGAAACAGTTAACTCGATTATATTTTAATTTAACGACCAAATAAGTGTAATAAGCAAGTTAAAATCGATTTAAGTATAAATAATAGTGGATTTATTTTATTATTATTTAGACTAACAAAAGCTTGTTTTACAATTAACGATAAAATCTGGTAGTTAAGTGATTTTAGTTCTGGTACCGTTCTTATACTTTACGCTATGCGCGAAATAATTCTGAAGATATTAACTACTAATATTAAGTTTTCTAGCTTAATGTTTTTGTTTTAAATTAATCGATAGTGTTTTTTGTCGATATAACGAGGTTGAGTGGTGGCAGGCTGTATTCCCATACAAGTAACTCCTAGCTGTTAACCACGTGGATTCTCACCCTAAGACTTCCTAAGACACCTTTCGAATCCCGTGATTGGAAATTTGATTGGCATCACACCTAGATTAGATTTAGTATCAAATTTCAGCTTAGTTCAATTATACGATTGGTGTACTTATGGAAAATAATGCGCTTTTCATTGATACTTTTCCAACGCAAGCAGTTTAAAATCGTTCGCTTATTTTCTATAGAAACTTTTCTTCTTTCTAGTATTAGGCTCCAGTGGCCCGTGAAATGAAAGAAAGTGCGTTGAAATCAACTATAAATTGGTTTCCAATAGAGTATGAATGTATAGTATGATAATTTAAAATAATTTTATTTATTGACTTCTTAATCTCTTGATATTTTTATAATGGCGAATCTTTAAGTAATTGTACTTCAAAATACCCAAACTGCTTTTATACCTACGGTGCGTGATGAAGACAGTTTTTCGCCATCAAATTGCTTTTTACTCTCTTTACCAGTTTCAACTAATTAATTAAACCAAATTGTATATGGTACTTAATTCTGTTCGGTCATAGTTGAACACATCATTTGATTATTTTGTATAATTTATTTTTCTATATTTGGCACTACAGCATTTTAAACTTTCAACATAATAAGTAATATAAAACAGGAGCACCTATTTCATTAATTCGATTTCATTTTAACTCAATGATTTCACTATTGATTTCTGGTAAAGATACTGAAAATTCTATTTTGGTTACTAGTAATCTCTCTGATGAAGCTAAAATGCTGTAGTGTTAATAATTATTAAATCTCGATAATCTAAAACGCAGTGTGATATTGAAGGAATAAAACGCAACAATATGTAGCGAATTACAAAAATAGTTACCTCATTCCGATTAGGAATAAAATACATTATAATATGATTACAGGAAATGGCCATAGTATAAATCCGTGTAACACGTATTTCTGAATCTCGTATGAGAATGTCAGCGGTGAAGTACTTACCTAAATTTCGTGTTTGGAATTGATTTTATGAACACGAAAAGTACTAGTGACAAATTGTATATGTTGTATGCTTTTTAGATCGCAGTAGTAGTTAAAAATTTCATCCCATTCAAATTTATAATCTTTTTTACGTTTTGAGGTCCCAATTTAAACTGGGATGACATATGTATAGTTAGTGTAATTCATAATAGTAATACCACTGTAAGTAGATATCCTATGGCCGCGCAATGGCCTATTAAATTAAAAGGATCCCCCTTTTTAATGGAATTTTTACCAATCTAAATTGGAATAGAGTTGCATTTGTTTTGTTACAAACTCGACTACTACTATATTTCTTGTATGGGGACTACATATAGAGGGACTTTATCATTAAACGTTCTGTTTGGCAAAGATTTCTGAAGCTGTCACTTCTCGTTTTAACTAATTCAATTCACTTATAATTTAAAAAACTTACCATCACTCTCTGAAAAGCATTATGGCATAAAATAGTGACGTTATGCCAATTTTCCGCTGACATTCTCATATGTAAAAAGTATGGCGCTGTTTGTTATAATTCTAACCTATTTTATCGGTTTTTGGACGCCATGTTTATATACGGATTGTGTTGAAATTTGCATTTGCTCAAGGGCGAGTGCGACGACTGTTGGCACTCTGTATCCACCGTTAGTGTTTAATTTTGTATGTAAAATTATATTAATGAAACTGAGAATAAAAGGGTACGATTTCATGTGATATAGAAGTTTGTTGTTTTATTTATGGCATCTAGGTTTGGATTTATGGTTGTGATTATTTAATGTGGCAGACTTATACGCTATAATATATAAAGCTGTTATTTAAATTGGAAACTTCTACCTTGGACGATAAGCGAAATTCACACATGCAAGAAATTGCATGCAAGTTTAATCACATTGCGGGGTTTGATAGATCAATTGAATTCAGCCTAGCTCGGTAACCGGCAATGTAATGAAACTTGCATGCAATTTATTGCATGTGCAAATTGCACTGTAGGATGTATTTTGAATGGATTACTTTGACGAAATTCGGCGAAATTTAATGTTTACAATTTCTAGAGGCTAGAGCGGCTACCGCGGAACGAAAACAAAGTTGTTTCGTGTATCTCTCTGTCTGTCGCACTTGCTCATTAGAGCGACAGAGAGGGTGATAAGTTCGTTCGTGTATCTCCCTCTGTCGCACTTGCCTATTCGAGCGACAGAGACTGAGATACGCGAACGAGGTTCGTTTTTGTTTCGCGTTAGCAGCTCAGCCTAGCATGGTTGAGTTTATGTCGGATAAGGTAAACGTCCGAGTGCTCGACGCTGTACTAATGTGGCATGGGCAAAGAAAAATCCTCTTAGTTCGAATTTATGAAAATAAATGAAAATGAAAGCATTTAATTCGGACAATTACACATCCATATTATGTTAGTAAGGCTTATACTACTATGTTAGTGGAAAATATAATTAAAGTTGTAACGAACATGCAAAGACATCCAATGAGCGAGGATAGGGCTGTCCATCCTCCCAGCGATCACCCTCAGAAGAGCGTTGGCGCTGCCCCGCACGCGCTCGGCCAGGGATGCTTGCCGCTTGCGCAGCACGGCTTGGAAACCGTCGGTGTTCCACGCGGCGAACATCCCTGACGCGCTGCAGCGCCAGGGCAGCCCCAACAGCGCCCTGAAGGCGTTGTTGTATTGGACGCGCAGAGCACTGTAGGCTTTTTTGGTATAGTCACTCCACAGATTGATTTAACCCGTAGTGCTTTGACATAAAGTGGCCCTGCCATATACTAGTACAACGTCGAGCACTCGGACGTTTACCTTATAATTATGGGTGATTCTACGAGCGTTCCAACCGCCGTCAGTCCGCTGGTCGCATTATTGTCAAAGTTCTTGCAGAGGCTCTAGTATAAGTTTTAACGATACAATACGTTTTCGAACGCGTTTGCGTTTAGTTTCAATATGTATGACAACGCGAACAGCGCCTCTGGTGGTAACTATTAGGAACTACGCGTTGCCATACAACTTGAAACAAAACGCTAACGCGTTCGAAAACGTATTGTAACGATAAAACTTATACTAGGGCTACAGATTGGCATTACCTTTCCGAGTAATTTTGTAGTAGTCTGGGACTTGTTAAACATACCAGAACATGCCATGCCAGTTTGCCGGTACATTGACAATAATTTGACCAGCGGACTGACGGCGGTTGGAACGCTCGTAGAACCACCCGTTTAAAACATTCGTTCAGTGGTGCAGCGTGGGTTTTCGCCGCCCGGGGTCGATCGAAAATTCACCGCCCCCATGCAATGGAATATATTTTCGTTGTGTTCCTTATCCGCCACCCGGGGCCATGTCCCCCCCCCCCAAAAGTTTTTTTCAAAAAAATTACGCTTGATTTTTCTTCAGATTATTGGTAATTGTTTTTTAGTTTTTTTTCTGGTCCATTACTCTAGCCTCACGTGATTTCTGGACCAGCCCTTTGATGATGGCTATTGTAGACTGTGGAGTACATGCTAGGTTTTTATTAGGATACCTATTATCCCCCTTATTCAATTAACCGTTACAAAACTTTGTTAACCTTTTCAACGCTATGATTCACGTACTAAAGTGGCACTGACACGCCAACCTTCTTTCCATAACAGAGTGATTATGAAGCTTATATGAAAGACTGAAGGTTGGTTTGACAGCCGACGTCATAACCGCTATATGGGTTCTTGGCGTGGTGGGCACGACGACACACGACCACTTTATAGGTTCTTGGCGTTCAAAAGGTTAAGTAAAATGTGTTCAACTGGAGTAATATAAAGGCTAACGATTTTTAGCTAAAATAGGTTTGATGAACGTTTTTTGAATAAGGTCAGGCAAGTCCGCAGCAGAACCAAGGTAACCGATAAAGCCCTGTGTCGCGACATCTGGCAGTTGATATCGCGAAGACTTTAACTCGTGGTCGGAACGTGTAGTGACGCCTTAAGATTATTTGCACTGGCAAGGTTATGATATAGTTGTGACTATGGGTAGACTAAAGTGGGAGTTTTGGAGCATTTAATCGTTTGTTCCGTGGAAAAAGCCTCATTTTATCATGGAGCGGCAGCGAAGGTCGAAGAAGTCTACGGAGTTCTCGCCAAGGAGCCGGGGGCTACGCAGGTGGTCTCTGAAAGCTAAGTGTCTTAGTTTCTTAGTACTTTATTTGTTCTATGAAGATTTATTTGCTCTGATATAATTGTGTGCTATAATCTACATATTCTAAAGGTTTTATACTAGAACTATTTCCTGAATCCTGTGTTACTTAATGACAATTAACCATCGCGATAACATGCTACAGTAGCCTGAGAACATAGTTACTTCTGATAGATAATATGCCCTAGTCATGATGACAGTATATAGGGGAGGTACCTCCATAGTTTCTCGGTCGAAGGGCGAGAACTAGATACAGTAATATAGTGTACACACCTTATGTGGCTAACCCTAGTGAAGGAACGACTATTCGTATATTTAGGAGAAGACGTGGTACAACTCCAGTTGTTCAGTAGGTAGAACTTATATGTGCTAAGTTTCTAAGGCCTACGTGACAGGTGTGTCATGGTTATCTTTATAACCACAGATGGTAGACGCGAGCGTCACCGTGCGAGTGCCGCGAGCGTCATCGTCTAGAAAAGCGAAGCAGATATCCGTGGACTGCAGAGATGATTCAAGGTAGGATTCAGATTATCCTTCCTATGTCCACATATAAACCCTTTCGCGGCGCCCTCTAATATTGCGCAGTCTAACTGTATTTGTACCGGTTACATTCCTATATAAAGAGAGGGCGTTCGCGACATGGTGAATGGTGCTGGGATATTTGAATCCGTGCCTATATCGGTTATATTGAGCTGGTAGGCAGTCGGATTAGCCAGTTTGTTTCAGGCAGTTTTATCTTAACCCTTGGTTTGGCGATTTAGTGTTGTGGTGGAGTATGGTGTAGCATACTTCAATTATTTATCGATGCACATACAATTCCTTGATTGACTGAAACACGCTAACAGCGGTATGATTTTATTTGTCCCAATTTTACATTTGTTTGAGAATAATGTAAATTTAAGCTAAATTATACATGGTATAGAATGTATTACATACAATACCAGTTGAATAATGATACAATAAATTAGAGCTTCTATGGAACACTAATGGTGATGTCAATTCAGCCGAGGGCCCCGGCTAGTTGCTTCTCGATCAGTGCTTCAATGTTGTAATGAAGATTCCTTTTATAGTTCTTCCATGTTTTCAATAAAATTAATGTTGGTACGTTGCTATTTTGAACATTTTGAGAACACGTACAGTTTACAGAAGCTAAGAAACAGTTACCGTATAAAATAAGACGGAAAAGCAACGGATTAACTGTTTTCATCATAAATTTGCGTATCATATTGCATCACAGATTTTTTCAGTCTAATATGATATAAAAGCGAAAGATTGAAAAGCTGTTCTATATTATGTCGGATACCATATTTTAATGAGTATCAAGGATTTGTGCTTGCATTGCATTCAGATATTGGTGGAAGTACTTCTACTTCTAATTATATAATAAAAAAAAAAAAAAAAAAAAAAAGGTTAGTTGAGAAGAGTCGTGGCGATGAGACGAAATATTTCTACAAAGTGAGTCGAGTTAAGAGGGTAGCCTAGCAGCATTTTTCCATACAAAGCATCGATCTTGTCAAGAATTTGTTGTGAAAATCGGTCTAAGCTGCGGTTGTCCCTATCGCGCATCGCACGCGGTCGCTTGGGGCAACGCGACGGCAATAGTTTGTACAAATACCTATTTCTCAATTTTGTCGCAGACCGACTACGCTCTTAAGTGTTGGAAAGGATTTAGATAATCGTGATTTGGAAAGAACCGTTAATTTGAGAGAGATGCAGCGCATTACCTTTGGATAGTTAACGGTAAGAAAGTTGGCTTAAATAAGTACGAGGATCTCGGGGTTAAATTCAGTTTGAGAGGATTATCTTGAAGTTTAGAATCGATTGTTTCCTTCAACAATGTTTGTAACAGCAGTAGTACGAGATATGATCGCATAGGTACCTACATACTGTTTTTGTGAAATGCTAGAACATTTCTTTCCAGGATGTGATTCCTACAGGATCTGCAAAAGTAACTAGTAGCACTACGTCGTAGCGCGTTGCAGTTTGAATTGTGTACGAAGTGAAATTCGTTAGTTTTTGCTGCCAACGCATATGAGTGTCGTCATAGTTGTTGCCGAATTATTTGACATTTCAATTTGATGCTAATGGTTTGATCTAGCTTGTGAGCTCCAATTATTGTTAGCTGTGTTGATGTTAAGGTACAGCAGTATTTATTGTCCCCGAGCGATTACAAACGTGCATATGTGACGTGATTTTCGGGTAGGACATGTTCAGGGTGCCTTTGTTGTCAACGTATTTGAGTATAAAGAAAGGTGTTACTTGTGAGTACGTAATTTTAGCTAATACACGAAATAGCTCTTTGGTTGTAAATCGACAAATTGACTTCCAGTAGTTGTTGTTAAAAGATAAATTATTACCTATTTATCGTGTCTAGGTAGTTCCTAGTGCCGTCAAATTTTATTTGTTGTAGGTACTTATTGCAACTATATAGCCGTGTAAAATATTAAAGGCGTGAGGTTAGACGCAGCATTTATTTACAGACATAAAAACATAACCCTCTCTCCTTCGGCAGTCGGGTAAAAACAACAAAACGCAAGGGAAGTGAATTTAACTAGGTCACACAACTTCAGTTTCATACGTACATTATTATTATTCCAGGAGTGATTGACTTGCTGCCTATTGCGTAATTATGTTGTAATGTCGTTTCAGTTATGTACGAGTCCTTACAGTTAACGTTTATGGCAAGTATCCATAACATATTTACATTCAACGGTAATATTTGCAGTTACTCAGTGCATTGTATACTCGTGTCCAGCATTTCAGTGCAATAAAGAGATTTCAATGAACTTAATGAGTCAGAAGAAGTATTTTTGAGAAGGTTAGAGGTAGCACTAGCATATTTACATAAAACGTAACATGTTATGGAACAAATTAATTTACCAGTATTTTTCTTGGACTATATTAACTTGGTAATGAGTATGAGATCTCGTAGGATTAACCAGTATTCTATTCTAATAATCATGCGTACGAACGACTATACATAGGTGTATAGTAGGAGTATTTATGTATGTATGTTGGGTATAAGTAAAAGCAAAAAAACTTGCCAGACTTTTGAGTCAGAGTGGTCAGTCATATTTTGTGGTAAAGCAATAGCTTTTGTGAAAATCATATCAGTCGATATTTTATTTCATGCGCAATTATAGCGGGATTCTCATGGATCATTTACAATTATGGATTTCGTTTCCAATGTCGGCCTAGTATTTTTTATACATCATCATCAGATCATCATCAAATAGCAATAGAAAGTAAAAATACGTGTGAAAATTGAAAGAATCACTATAGTTATGCATATAGGGTACGTTTAATCATGGAAATAATCAGACGGAGAGCGGATGAGTATGGATTTAAAACGGAAAAATCATTTTTGTCTTTACAATTAAATTCAATGCGACTTTGACTTATTGCTTTCATCTTATTTTAGAGTCATATTATTTAAATACCTACTAATGTGATAATTGACTATTGCTATTTATAGTGCCAAATTATGTGGATTAAAATATTAAAGTAAGTAAACTTGGTTAAAGGAAGAACTTAGAATCAATGTACCTAGTGCACAGACTAGCATAGTAGTAATGATTACATAGATTAATTAGGAATAGATATATATTATTCCGGTACCCAATAGTACATACATTTTGACGCAGATTAATAACGGTCGTACATATTAAGCTTGAACAAGCTATGATGCATAGTATGCCTATCTAGTATTAATTATTTTTCAGTGCGTATACGTTCGAGATATTTATCCAGTTTCATGTTTTACTTCAGAAGCATAGGTACATGCAAGTAACAGTATTGTTAAAGGAAGGTTTCATACAACTTCGAAATATAAGACCGCGTTTTATGAGTATGTGTCCAGCCTATATACAGATCATAGAAATGTTTCGGTCTACAAATTCCATTGCAGGATGGGCGTGTTGTTGGAACTACTTGGAACAGTGTACGTACCTATCACTCGTGCCTTCGTGAACGATTCTAGTAATGATTTACGTTCTAATCGAGCAGTTTATTTCACGCCGTTGGATTCCACTCTTGTTGTTAAAGTTTCTATTACTTAGTGCCGTCTCTTTGGTTCGTCGTGTGCGTACATATAAGAAGAAGAAAATAATTTATTTCAGTGTAAGTGTATAAGGAGATGAAATGCCGAAAAATAAATTTCATGATACCTATTGTATATAATAATTCTGATAGTGAGCAACCGAAGACGGCTCAAAAATTTGTTTCAGATTTCTGAGAACGACTGCTGCCTTCTGAGTGAAAATAATGTGATTTTCCAACATGACGTGATAGTTTCTTCTAAGTAGGTACTTAATAATAATCGGGTTAAAAGTTTTCTGATACACTAGCGAAACAGTTTTCAATGTAGTGATTTATAGACGAATGAGATAATGATTGGGTAGTATAATATGTCTACGTACGAGATCAATCAAATGTTTTTCTTTTTAACAGAGTTCTTCGTCTATAATCTCATTTCTCGTTGCAGCGTGATTGTAGTGGTGTTGATACAACTGTTGATTAATTGTTTATGGCATAGTTACGTACTATGGTACTCGATTATTTTCATAGACAGATGGGAATACGTAGGGTATGTAGTTACTAACCTACATGTAATATATAGGCAGGTGAATAATGGTGTAAAAGTTACTGAGTTATTCATTGAACATACTTCAATATGTAGGCGTTAAAATTAATTAATAGTCTTTGGTTACGTTTGTCAGTCTAGGACGTACCTAACCAACTCATGATGTAGTCACGTGAAGTTAATGTGGTTTTCACATATGTGTACCTAGTTATATCATCGGGATAGATTTGAGCATTTCAAGTATGAATTGGTAGGTATTGTGTGCATAACCGTGTGTAGTTGTGTGAAGTTTTGTGAGTCTTAAGCTCAATACCTACTCGACTAGTTATTTCAAATAATAAGCCTTACCACTGTTATTGTAATAGTTATGTATACTATACCGGATACGACTGGGAAGACATCATCATCATGTACTGTATTGATCGTAATATCTACGCGAACTGTAGGTACAGTAAAATGTTATTAAATGTTTTCATCTTCTTACTTAATGGAATAGTCTAAATTTATTGATTATGGCAATTATTTGAATAATAAGAGAAAGCTAGTGTGTCGTTAGCTACGTTTGATCACAACCAGTTGAAGTACCTAAATGAGTAATTGATATTCTATATGAATAGGTTCAGTACTGAAAATGAAAGGATTCGTCATCATCATCATATCAGCCGAGGGGCGTACACTGCTGAACATGGGCCTCCCCCAAAGAGTGCCGGAGTGGCCGGTCCTGCGCCACCCGCATCCAACGAAAAGGAATAAAAAGAAATGTGGGAAAGGATGAAAGAATTGTTCGAATCAATTTAGATGTTACACGCGAAATGGAAATAATTCTATAACCCCTGAATATTAGACATAGGTAGTATATATCAATAGAGATTTGTATATACATTCAAGTACTTAGGTACTACGAGTTCGTTTAACTTGTCAATGACGTTTAATGCATAATATCACAGATTATCTTAAATCGTGCTCATCATCATCATACCAGCCGAAAGACGTCCAGTACTGGATCGTGCTCAATACATAAGTATCCAAAGTATGGACATGAATGACTAAATAGTTTCAATTTAACATATAGGTAATGACGGCTCATTACTTAAGTAATACTTGTAGATGTAGACGGTACCATCACTTACATACATTTTCCTATTTTGGTTAATACGAGTATTTATTAAATATTTTTTCTTGTTGAAGTTTACTATACAGTCAAGGATTTGAGCCAGCATTGATAAAGTCTAAAGATTATAATATGACTTAATATGAATATTTGAATGAATTGACAGTTAAGTATTACTTGTTTGCAAGATTTAGATGTAAAGCTTACATTAATCTAGAATTTTCTCTGAGAGACATTGTATTGAAATTTGAAACGTCTGGTAACTAACAATACAAAGAAAGATACAGTTACCTTATTGAGAAAAATATTTTGGTCGCTGAAATAAGTAGTAGTAAGTAGATACCTACATGGTATCTAGTATTATATATCGAAATCTTGATTTGACCCTTGGTTGTTTAGCCAGTAGCTATGGTGAAGCTATTAGTGTAGTTATGTAATTATTTATGTGAGTCTTATCCAATACTTAGGTATTATACTTCGAATGATGTTCAGACATAGGAACTTAGTCGGAAGTCGGCTTTTGCAGTAGAATTCACTCACGATCGGAGAAATGGTTCCATAGATAGTTGTTTCTAAGTAGAAGATTAGTAACACTATTTATCCTTGTAGGAGGCCCGATGATCTTTCTACCAATTTCTGTCGCTAATGATATTGTATGAATTAGGTGCTCGATAGCATCATTGCTTGTTAATTTCAGCTACACATTCGAAGTCAATACTCATGGATTCTGATTTAGAACGTTAGAGAAACATAGCCGATATAGTTAATCATTCGACATTTGGAGTGTAGGAGATAAGTCTACATCCTGGTTACGCTTATGCTACTAATGAACAGCATCTGGTGACATGCTGTTTTATGAGATATGTATTGAATTGTTGATAATGTGGTACCGGGTATAAGTAGCGAGAAGGTGGAGTCGGTGACTTGTTCGATAACTAACGAGTAATTAGGTGGTTTCGAATTCGAATAAAAGTTGACGTATCAGTATATCGTAACGTACCTAGTAAGAGTTGAAGTTTTGGTATGTCGGGGTATGTGGAAGTTAAGGTTGTTTAACATTTGCAAAAGCTTAGAAAGAATCGGAGAGTCGTCCTCAGCGTTCGAATAACCTCTGATCTAATCTAAAGAGAGATACGTGGGAATACTGTTCGTCAGTTGTACTAGACGGAGTGATGGAAGGAGATTATTGTTTCAGGGTAGACAAGTCAACCTCCGTCGTAAAAGAATAAGCGATGCTGAAGGTACATAGTTTAATAGTTTCTTGAAATTGTTACATTACACGTGTCGTGTCTTATATTACACGATTTTTTTTTCAGGGGATGTAACTCAACTGATCAAAGTGTCTTAAGTATTTGGTAACAATAGATAGAAACAGAAGGAGGAAGGTTCGATAGATACCTACCGCTCAAAATTGTTGATGTCTATAAGACCGTATCAGTTTGGACAGAAATGAGAGATCGATAGCTGGTATAACCATCCTAACCTGTTGTAGTTATCGTCGGAAAAGGCAGTTTTTCTTTTGGTTGGGGAGGGTCTATCGAATATGTTGAGCCTGTCATTTCATTACCAGAGATCCGACAGTGAGGGTGTTAAGATTGTGAAAGTAAACTACATACTTAGCATTGATTTTGGGAATACTAGAAAGGCACAGAAATAGCCTTGGTTCCCTTTAAGTAATAAATTAATTTCTTTTGGTCTGTTTGTTCGGAGGTACTGAATTTGAACACCTTAATTATAATGTATGTACATGACTTAACAGCGAATGAAATAAAATGAACGAGATTTGATTTGTTGATTTGGACTTCGAGAAGTGAGAATAATTATTGATGTTGCGAAGGGATATAATTTGAGATGAAGCTTCGTAATGATATGGATGACGTCATTGACAATGAATGACTGTAACAATGAGTTAAGAGAGAATTTGCCATGATGGCCTGCAATTATACAGAAACATCGAAAGCTAAGTATATTTATAGATCTTAGTAAAGCTTACAATGGGTTTATGGATTTCTCTAGACAATTAATGTATATACATATAGGGATTGCCACGTGATATACGTGATGAGATCCATGTTGTGAATGTAAAATCTGAGCTCATCTTAGGTAAGGCGGAAATGGTACATCTTATCGAGGTGCGGCGGCTGCGGCTGCCGTGATCTCCCGTTCAGTTGCGAGACCCTGCTCGCTTATCGAAGTGCGGCTGGCTTCGGCCTCCGTGTACTTCACCATCTTTTCGGGACCCTGCCCGCATAGTATAAGCTTATCGAGGTGCAGCGGCGTTGGCCGCTGTGATCTCCCGTTAAGTTGCGAGACCCTGCTCGCTTATCGAAGTGCGGCTGGCTTCGGCCTCCGTGTACTTCACCATCTTTTCGGGACCCTGCCCGCATAGCGATGTTTACTTGTGTCTACCTTAGGTGGGATGAGGCCGGGTATGTCTGGGCTTATCTTGGATAAGGCTGACAAGGTACATCTTGTCGAGGTGCGGCGGCTTCGGCTGCCGTGATCTCCCGTTCAGTTGCGAGACCCTGCTCGCTTATCGAAGTGCGGCTGGTTTCGACCTCCGTGTACTTCACCATCTTTTCGGGACCCTGCCCGCATAGTAAAGCTTACCGAGGTGCTGCAGCTTTGGCTGTGGTGATCTCACGTTCTGTTGCGAGACCCTGCTCGCTTATCGAAGTGCGGTTGGTTTCGGCCTCCGTGTACTTCACCATCTTTTCGGGACCCTGCCCGCATAGTAAAGCTTACCGAGGTGCTGCAGCTTTGGCTGTGGTGATCTCACGTTCTGTTGCGAGACCCTGCTCGCTTATCGAAGTGCGGTTGGTTTCGGCCTCCGTGTACTTCACCATCTTTTCGGGACCCTGCCCGCATAGTGCAGCTTAGCGAAGTGCGGATGGCTTTTGGCCTCCGGGTACTTCACCTCTCTCTTTTCGGGACTCTGCCCGCATAGTGATGTTTACCTTTGTCCGGCCGAGTAAGATGATGCTCCTCTCGATAGTAGAGAAATAATGAGATTGTTTGGAGAGTACTATACTTATGAAGATTGCTAGCACAGACCTAGGTGATGCTCCTCTCGATAGTAGAGAAATAATGAGATTGTTTGGAGAGTACTATACTTATGAAGATTGCTAGCACAGACCTAGGTGATGCTCCTCTCGATAGTAGAGAAATAATGAGATTGTTTGGAGAGTACTATACTTATGAAGATTGCTAGCACAGACCTAGGTGATGCTCCTCTCGATAGTAGAGAACTCTTGATAGTAAAGAACTCTCGATAGTACAGAACTCTTGATAATAAAGAACTCTCGA
Source organism: Epinotia brunnichana (assembly GCA_963854355.1). Lineage (NCBI taxonomy): Eukaryota > Metazoa > Arthropoda > Insecta > Lepidoptera > Tortricidae > Epinotia > Epinotia brunnichana. The sequence continues at coordinate 7,004,948 of OY977953.1, read as the reverse complement.
TAGCAGAGAATTCTTGATAGTAGAGAAAGTAAGTAGATGGAAGAGTTGATTGTCGGGGAAATATTTACTTAACTAAATGACATGTAAACAGGATTTATGAATAAATTGAATGAATATATGAATATGAATGCCATACTTGTAGAGCTTGTTACGAAAATGGCGCAGTCGGTAAGGTGAAATTGAATATATTTGGATATAGATATAATAAGATAAGAAAAAATAAGAATATAATTGGAGTTAAAGAATAATGGAGTCCGTGCTTACACCTCCGTTGTGAAAATGTGACGAATATGACGTTGGGTGATTTGTGTGAATCCTGAGAGAAGTGGAAAAGGGGGTTCAGAATATATTCCAAGGCCTGTGAACTGAATAAGAAATCCGAAGAGATACAGATGAATATATTTACATGTCGTGGGAGAACAGTGCCGTGAGATTGTCAAACAAAATCCTACTAAGTGCTTGACGTTGGATCTCTGTGTTTAATTGATGCGCTCCCCGTGCTTTTGAGAAGCTTTCTTGTACAGACCTAAGAGAGGCTCAGTTTCAGTACCTACCGTAATAAGCGAGACCCACGCTAATAAGCTAGTATCGGAATAAGTTTATTTGCCACATAAGCTAATAGCGTGCAAGTTTGAAGTTTTTTATCCGTAACTTAGTAAATGAATTGAAAGAAAACCTTGTAGTGAGTGGGAAAAATAAGGTCAAGGAATGGGAAATGAGTGTTCTAGATCTAAGCACAACTGTGCCAACTTGGGAAGTTGTTCGCCTAGTCTTATCTCTAATGGTCGTCAGGAGGGTCTTAAAGGATGACGTCCTGTGACGTAGCTTCTTTTGGCTTTCCAGTGTTGCGGCCAACCACTTAGAGATGACTTCACTTCTTTTGGAGTGGGGAGTGTCGCGACATCTGGCAGTTGATATCGCGAAGACTTTAACTCGTGGTCGGAACGTGTAGTGACGCCTTAAGATTATTTGCACTGGCAAGGTTATGATATAGTTGTGACTATGGGTAGACTAAAGTGGGAGTTTTGGAGCATTTAATCGTTTGTTCCGTGGAAAAAGCCTCATTTTATCATGGAGCGGCAGCGAAGGTCGAAGAAGTCTACGGAGTTCTCGCCAAGGAGCCGGGGGCTACGCAGGTGGTCTCTGAAAGCTAAGTGTCTTAGTTTCTTAGTACTTTATTTGTTCTATGAAGATTTATTTGCTCTGATATAATTGTGTGCTATAATCTACATATTCTAAAGGTTTTATACTAGAACTATTTCCTGAATCCTGTGTTACTTAATGACAATTAACCATCGCGATAACATGCTACAGTAGCCTGAGAACATAGTTACTTCTGATAGATAATATGCCCTAGTCATGATGACAGTATATAGGGGAGGTACCTCCATAGTTTCTCGGTCGAAGGGCGAGAACTAGATACAGTAATATAGTGTACACACCTTATGTGGCTAACCCTAGTGAAGGAACGACTATTCGTATATTTAGGAGAAGACGTGGTACAACTCCAGTTGTTCAGTAGGTAGAACTTATATGTGCTAAGTTTCTAAGGCCTACGTGACAGGTGTGTCATGGTTATCTTTATAACCACAGATGGTAGACGCGAGCGTCACCGTGCGAGTGCCGCGAGCGTCATCGTCTAGAAAAGCGAAGCAGATATCCGTGGACTGCAGAGATGATTCAAGGTAGGATTCAGATTATCCTTCCTATGTCCACATATAAACCCTTTCGCGGCGCCCTCTAATATTGCGCAGTCTAACTGTATTTGTACCGGTTACATTCCTATATAAAGAGAGGGCGTTCGCGACACCCTGCGAATCGCTAAACTTAAGTGGCAGTGGGCGGGGCACATTGCACGTAGAACCGATGGCCATTGAGGCGGAAAGGTTCTCGAGTGGCGACCACGTACCGGAAGGCGAGGCGTTGGTAGGCAAGGTGACAAGGTGGACTGATGACCTGGTAAAGGTCGCGGGAGTCCGCTGGATGCGGGTGGCGCAGGACCGGCGGTCACTTTGGAACTCTTTGGGGGAGGCCTATGTCCAGCAGTGGACGTCTTTCGGCTGATATGATGATGATGACGAAGTTCTTTGGTTATAAAATAATGTTATACTTGCTGACTCATCTGCGGTCATTTATTGTTGTGTTTTGGGTATGATTCATAATATGCGCCTTTAAATCACGTGACCAAATAAGGTTTCCTGGTTTTTTGTGACTATCTTTCTCGAGATGTATTTGTTGGTGACCGACGTGACCGTCATTGAAATCTTTAGAAACAGTGCGGTTAGGTCAAATGTTACGAACGAGTATTGCACGTACGGTCCATTAGCACTTAAAACTATTTTCGGGTATGTACTGTCAAGGAATTTGATTCACGTACCACCGTAGAACCCTGTCGCAATTGACAGGCCGCCGTCACTCAAACTCGAGTGATATGTCATCTTATTGCGATATGGTTCTACGGTGGTACGTGAATCAAATTCCTTGACTGTACGTCAGCCTATACTGATGTGCCGACGGAAAGTTTCCTATATTGCGAAATGTTTCTGCAATTTAACATAGGAAAATTTCGGAAATTTTCCTCATTTTTGTATGGGAATTGAAACTTTCCATTTCCAACATGGAAACGTACGTACTGAGAACCATAAAACTGTAACTCTTAAACATAGTGTAGGTATAAGAGTTACTTTTTTATGCTTCTCAGTACGTAAATTTCCTTAATTCCTTGTGAAACTTTCTAGAAATTTCCGAGAACTTTCACATCTTTTTGGAAACTCCGCAATTTGCACATCACTACGTCAGCCTCACAAGAGGCTTAACTAACACCTTTGTACACTCAGCGTCAAATACTCTGTAGCAGTCAAAGTGGCCAAATAGTTCGGTACACCATACTAAATAAGTAAATATGTGGTGTACCGAACTATTTGACTACTTTGGTTGCTACTGAGAATTTGACGCTGAGTGTACTGTGTCGCATTAAACGTTATGTTAAACTGCTATATGAAGTTGTCAAACGAGTGAAAACAACAAGGTACCGTGTTCAGCAACTAATGAGGCCAACTGTACTTCTCTCTCGCTTGCTCTTAAGGTGGTTCGATTGCCATACAAAACGTTATTTGACATTCGTAGGCTAACGGCGTGATATTTTAAGAAACTTATGTAACAAACTTTCATAAATTGGCTTCCCATTCGCGCCAAATTACCCCTTTCCTAGAATAAACTTGTATAAACTAGATTAATTTGAGAAATTGGTTTGTCACGTGATATTTTGGGAAAACTATTTTTCTCAAATTAATCTAGTTTATACAAGTTTATTCTAGGAAAGGGGGAATTTGGCGCAAATGGGAAGCCAATTGATGAAAGTTTGTTACATAAGTTTCTTAAAATATCACGTCGTTAGCCTGCGAATGTCAAATAACGCTTTGTATGGCAATCGAACCACCTTAAGCGTCCTTATGCCAGAGATTTCACCAGAACCTGACGACTGTTCTCAGAGCTCTCCGACTATACGGGGCGGGATCTATAACAGGAGCAAATATTCAAAAGGATGCTTCCTTAGAGCATTTGCAGTAACCCCTCATTCATTTTCAAAATTATCGGTTTCGGGGAAATTTTGATCTTAAGTTATGACCTCCAAGTATCTTGGCACCACGAGATTATATCACGGCAGTCAATGCAGATTTTGAGGTAACATCATGTAAGTCTTAAACAGTTTTTGCATTTTTGTTTTCTAAAGATATTTTTGTGACTTTTTATTTTTATTTAATTTTTTTTTTGTTTTTATAATAAAAAGTTACTCGTAGCACTCCAGAAGAGTCAAAAAATACAAGTAGGTTAACTTATTTTAAAGATTTTTTTTTTCACGTAAAACCACTTGGAAATAATTGTTCACAAGCTTAGTAATCTACCTTTAAATTTTTTGCTCCTGTTACAGGGCCCACCTTCTATATGTAATTTGGTCGACTCTTTATAAAACTGTCATTGGAATCTTCTACAGAGTTGCTTTTTTAATTGGACTACTTTCATGCAATAGGGATAAGATAAGAATTAAGGAATAAGATTACGCAAAACTCTTCGTAGGTGGCGACACTAGCAGCGTTGACATTGTATCTCGTTCCCACTTGCGGCATTGTCTATGCAAGCATCCTTGTCAGTCATTTGACAATCAATTGTGCATGTTTGTGTGAATCCCTATATTCCTATAATGGTTTACTATTAGTGGTAGTGCTGCCTCTGGCGGCAGAACATTGCAGTAATGTTCCCTATTCGGACAACTCATATAATCTCAAATATACGTCCGAGTATTCGCTAAAGAAAGTTAAGACTTACACAAAGTATGTTCGTTCGGTGTAAAGTGACTTAACTAGAACGGAAGGTTTTGACGCCTTGGAAATAAACAACGAAGCGGGATTTAATATTTTTATTTTTTACAATTTATTTACGTCGGTGATCGTAAACGAATTTTACTACAACGCTCCATCATTTCAATTTAAATTACACGATAGAATGATACTAGAACATAAATATTTTTTCGTATTATTTAAGATCAAATAGATAATCTTTTTTACATCCTAATGTAACGATATCATTTAATTTAATTTGTCATTATATTAAGCAAAAATATAACAAATTAAATTACCCAAGTAATAATTAATTATAATCTTTATCGGAGAGAACAATTATCTAAACGCTAAATCATTGCAATTACAATTTATAAATACTCGTAACAAAAATGAAGGAACTAAATATTTGAATCTACTAAATTATTACAATCACATGTTTATAACTAAACATAAGTATTTACGTCATTATATATTAATTCTTTACGTCCTTACATTTGGCTCCTGGGTTATTACTTCTGTACATCGTTTACAATCGAAACTGTGCCTTAAAATATACAATTTTGTTCAAGTGCTAGATGAAGATAGGTTAACGTAGTTAGGAGGAACTCGTAACCGAATTGTGGAATTAGAATGTTCCAGGACAGTAATCTAGTTGCGCGGAGTCGGCGCTCGGACACTCTTCAAAACAATTACTCAACCACAGTACGTATCATTAACAAATAACAAAACTTAATTAAAACGCTCAATTAAAAACTTTAACAAAATCACTCTTAATACTGCTGAATTTGTACGAATTAGGTAAATAATGTCCGACAACACAATGTACAACCACAAGTAATAAAATTAAATCAGAGCTCGGCGCAAATGTTTGTCACCGATTCGCGTTAACATTCGTGATGCAAACATTCACTCGAACTGTTGGCGTTCGAATGAACCCACTTATAAAACCTACGCATTCCGTGAAGCTGGATTAAAATTGAACTGTGCTGTGAAACTTTAAAATGGGTTGAATTTGATTATATTTGGCACAATAATGCAACATTTCAGACGATCCCGAGTCTTCGCTAATACATTAATCAATGACAGCGACTTATTTCATTACCTTATTTTAAATTTACAAATTATGACATGTGATCAAGCGCTCGGAGACAACACAATCGGTAACATTAGTAAGCTAAAAAGGAAAATTAAAGCAATATAATTCTGTTCTGTAAAACTATAGTACATATTCAAATATATAATGTAATTCGTTTATAATTATATAAAATCCCTGTAACGATAATATTGTTATATGACGCGACACTAGGTAGTGTACCTACGGTATGCCTGAGAGCTGCAGAGTTACTGTGATTATGTAATTTACAGTCGTTATATAAAATAGAGTCGTAAATAGTGTTCAGTCTTGTCGGTAGAGGTCGCAGCTCCAGTCGGAACTACACCGCGGCTACAATACAACGCAATATACATGTGGGGGGTCGAACAACCATTTCTCAACGGAACAGTAATTAGGTACAGAAATAAACCGTATATACACAAGTCTATCTAATCACGTGGTAAATCTAGTTACGAAATCATCGGTATACAATTATCTAAAGCCAGGTAGGACCGAGTCTTGTTAATTCTAACTTCATTATTACATATTCACTAAAATCTTGAAAAGCTCCTTTTGATTTGAACATTGAGTGCAGATACCTTTATTTGTCTAACCTGGCGCGCGCGGCGATTCCTCTGCACTGATGCCCGGTGCCACACACATGTCGGGTAAATAAAGGGTATATATATACCCTTGGGTACACTGTCTGAACCAGGCAAGGCAGGCCAGGCGGCTACTCCAGTCAGGGAAACACGCGGGCGCGGACCGTCCTGTCTGTATTCACTTCACTAATACTACAACAATTACAAATACACTACTATTTACCATTTTAGACACCGAATGTCTTCATTAGTTGCTAATTTAAATTTATATCCCATTAATTTATCAATTAATATTTACATTTAAAATTGTTTATCATCGAATATAACTATTATTACGAAATATTTTACAAACTTTGGTGAATCGCAGAAGTCGCACAACATAATATCTACAGGACACGTTTAGGGCAAGACTGGAACGGTTCTTTAAAATAATAATACAGGTAACGTATAGAATATTCACCGTAAGTAACAGCGCGAAAACGCAGGAGCAAACAACGCAAATGGAATGAAAACGGAATGTCAACAATGAGAGAGCTACTGTCGCGGACGACCTAACGATAACAATCACAACACCTTTCATACTTATTGCACTCCTTCGGAATAATAAATTATCGCCTATCACTTATACGCGATCTCATATACATTTACAATATTAACACATCTTTAAATATAAATTTAACTAATTTAAATGTGGACGTCGCTCGGCGCGAGCTCCGGAATGTTTCCAGAGAACTGCGCCCGTCGGCCCGCGCGGGCTCCGCCCGGTGCGGCGGACATGCACTGACTGTTTTAAAAGCTAAATAAAAGGTTTAATGTCTATAGTTCGGAATAAAGTAGCTGCAACCAAACAGATCACAACTTTTAAAACAGCCGTCGGTGAGACGGAAACGCACACGAGGCGGTCCCGCGCGCGGAGACAAGCCCGTCGGAACACGTCAGACGCAAACACAAGGTACGGTGAACTGAAGAACGGAGTTAGTCCTGCCCGTTGTGGTGTAGCAGCGCGCGCGAGTCGGGCGGCTGCGGCGCGTGCGCGTGCGGCGCGCGGTACGCGTCGCCCTCCTCGTCTGCAGAGTTCTCTTTGGAGCGGTCGCTCTTGCAGTCCTCCTCTTTAGCCACGTTCGCCAGCGAGTCCAGCGCCATCGGCATCGCCTGGTACAGCTCGCGCGTCTTGTCGCCCGGCGGCAGCAGGTGCAGCATGTTCAACGGCATGGGGAACCCGGGCGGGAACTCCGGGTAGAAGCCTTGCGTGAAGGGGTTGAACATGGGGCTGGAGGCGATGTCGGGCTCTGAGCTGGCTGGCCGCTGGCCGCCATGCTCGTCCTTGTCGTGGTGCTTGCCGGGCGGATGGTTGTTGTTGTTGTTGCCGGAGTGCATGCCGAGCGCGTCCAACGGCCCGCCGATGCAGTCTTTACGCAGCTGCTCGAGCTTCAGACTCTTCCCGTACTTGCCTCGCACGTACATGAGCAGCGAGTTGTACGGGATGCCGAAGATTCTCGAGGCTTGACTCGTCGTCATCTTCTTGTTCCACACGTGTTGTAGGGCCTCCGTCAGCTCGGCGTTGGTCCACGATCGAGGTGGCCCCCCGCGCGGCGCGCTGTGCTGGCCTTTCGGTCGCCCTGCAAGAACAAACAGTTTTATCGTGTTTCGTGTAGGGGAACAAAACGTTCCGATAATTACGTTAAGTTAGGGGTGATTTACGGAGCGGTGCAGCGAGGGAGGCACGACACATGCCGTGTGCGCATTACCCGAATGCAGCGCCGGCTACTATCTAATAACCGTGTTTTGGCGGAGCAATAACTCGCGACACACGGGCAATGAGCGGGTTGCGACACGGCGGGTCGTCATTAATTCGCCGCGGCACGCGACTATTAGGTCCCCGGTAGAGTTTGTCAAAAAGAAAAGCGGACATGCATATGCGCGACGTCGTAGAACTTTATGCTTTTATAATTCCCGCGGAGCACGTTAACTCGATTCCGATCAGATAATCGAGTCGGATTACAACCGGAATGATATTTTTATTATGGAAATTAGTTTTTCTTTTAATAGAGGTTTGAGGTCACGCGATGTTAAATGAAAGACGGTTGGTTCGGCGTGGATGCGGCATGCATGGAGCGATGGGCGGCGATCGATCGGTATTGTGGACCGTGCGAGACGAGCATTCATACGCGGCCGCTGATACGCTATCAGATCGTCTTAATAAACATTTGCCGGGAGACAAAGCCCGGTTAGCGCTCGTGTGTGCGGCGGCGAACTTTGTGCACCATTATGCCTGCATGCATTGTTCCCCGCAGGCGGCCGTTTCACTGAGTAATCTCGAGATGTTAACGTAGATCGAAACGATTTGCGCTTCACGTTTCGTGATTTTAGATATTTTCAAGTTTAGTCAGTAGGCAGTAGGTCTGTACATTTAATACAAAAATATATAGAAAACCAAAAGTATTTGGTTTAAGTGGTACAGAAGATGAGATGATACAAATACATAAATCTACATACGTAACAATCCGACCACCAATTTCTCGTTCCAATCTGGTGTGGGTTGACAAATAATTCATAATTGCATGTTCTTTAGAGTCGAGTTTGGCAATTAGGTAGTTGGTCAGGCCGTGACCATCTCGACCCAGCTGGTCACTGGATATTTTTACAAAGTTTTTACACGACAACTTCTGGTGGATATATTATAACCTGCTTCGCATGATCAGCACTGATAAGTAAGTAAAATAATTATGTGTGTATAAAGTAGTGATAACAACAGATTTGATACAATACATATGATTAGACAAGCCCTCATGAATCGATTAGGTATTTATCCACGAAAAAAAAAGTTTATTAGTTGATCCGTTGTTATCAGACTAGGGAAAGGTGTTTTCAGTCTAATATAAACTTATCGGTTTGTAATAAGACTTTCATTTATGCATTTGTGATTCTGTAACCTAAAAAAATACATTTCAGATTGTTATGTTTTTAATGGAGTAGGTACCTAGTTTGTTGTTGGGCAGATTGGTACATTACTATAGTTGCACCCTAAATCTTGATTGATGATAGAAATCGTGGAACTTACATTTCTTTTTGACGTTAGTAAAGAGTTGTGCGTCGAGCGGCGGCGCGCGGTGTTCCACATCCATCAACGGATACATCTTGTCCATACCGGGCGGGAACAGACCCAGCGGTGAGTCGATGCCGAACACTGGAACAAGCAGGTACACGGTTAGTCATATAATAACAATTAACATTATTCGGATACCTTCGATATCCACAATTGATTTGGCTTAAGTGAGTTTCTCAGAAACTGTATAATTTTCAGGATAATTTAAATAAACTTTGTGGAGTTCGGTACCGTATACGCGGACCACTGTAATTTGTCGTCAAACTTACATAATTCCCAGATCAGTTTTTTTGTAATTCAGATTACATATGAAGTCCCTACGTACAGTGAATAAGTTGCTGAGAAAGATTTCATTTTTGGTACATGCTTTTATTGCCGACTGCACTTTTCTGTATACCGTCATCAACTACTAAGCTCATTGAGACGATTCTAATGAGCCCAAACTCAACGGGGTTACGTCGGTTACGTACTGAATTCCCATGGCCACCTTCTCCCTTCATCAGATCAGCGATGGTAGGTACTATAATATTGAATTGTCATCCAAACTACCCTTACCCAAAATTTCAGCTCAATCGGTTGAAGATCTAAATGAAAATTGAGTTGCAAGATTCCACCCGAACATGTTAAAAATATTTTGTAATGATTTTTGATTTAGTAGTGAACCCTGTAGGTTAGGTTCGTTTTATAACAATCCTGACTGAGAAGTTTACAGTTTCTGAGAAAAACTAATGTGTTAAAGTGCAAATGATGATAATGGCAAACGTTACATCAAAAATGATGCAGGATTTTATTAGAAACCCAAACATAATGAGACTCTATACCGGCAGGCACAGGGTTTCAGGAATTACAAAGAATTATCTTCGTAGGGTTTAGACAATTTTAGAACGTTTTCGATTACGACAGTGTTCTAAAAACATAGGAAGAAGTGGACCAACAGTAAAATAAGTATGACAAGATATTTAGCCGTGCACAGGAATTGGAGGATGGGGCTGGTTGGTTCTCACTGAAAGGCGATTTTACGCGATCTCATCTTAACATACATCTCAATCATATCATCGTCATGACTGCCTACTATAATTCATACGGTTTTACACGTTCACTGTCTCCATACAAAATGATCTGACAATGTCACACGTCCAAGTGTGCTTACAGTCCGAAGCTGTGAATCCATTGTGGAAGCTCCTGAAAAGTAGTTGCATGACCCATCATTCGAGACACTCGGACATTGAACTTGTTATAAACACTTAGTTTATTTTATTTAATCGTATGGCATACATTATTTGGCCTTTGAGTTTGTCACTCTTTAGTACCACCCAGGAGACACGTGCACGGTTGTGGACTGTGGTAGGTAGGTAGCTCCTGCGGACGCAAGTGACAGTTGTCCCCCCTTTGTCAAGTAAGTGGGCAACTCCACTGTTAGAGGTTCTTAAGCCGCCCAAAGGCCTCTAACTCGGCTTAACGACTACCTACTGTCATAGACAGCAGCCGCAATCAACTGCTTAGCGTGCCTTTCAAAGCACGGAAGCGCTCATTTACAGTAACCAGCACTCAAACAGGCGGTCACCCATCCAAAGACTGACCGCTGCCATCTTTGCTTAACTTGCGTTATCGTTTCCGATTCGCAAGCGCCGCTAGGCTATGAACAATTAGTAACTCATTGATTCAGCATTTCTTATGTTAATTAGGTTTACATTGCGACAAATAAAATAATGAGTCTAGATTACGTAGAACGTTACATATATTCTTCACTTAAGTTATTATTGTTATTAACACCTAACTTGAGTAAGGCTAGCCATAGTGTATTAAAACAGCGTCATATTCACTTTAATAAGTTAGGCAGGTAACCAATAATAAGTTGCATAACATTATGATTACCTCTATGGTTAATTCCATAGATATCATGATAAAATAAATGGAAACGGCAGCCGTACTAGTAGTTGGAGCGGTATAAGTAAGTATAACCCTAACACAAGTAGTGAAAGGCGCGCTAGTACCTCCGCTACTCGCCGCTGGATGGCGCTGCCAGTAGCATTCTCCAAATCAAATATACAAAACTAAAGTAAAAATCTGCGTTTGAAGTTCAATCGTAACAGGATATAAATACGGTTGAAAATTATAAATGGTGTTTTAGTCGCAGTTAATTGAATCCTGAATCATTAAAGCTGCGTCATCATTTTTACTAGTGTTTGCATGAATGAATTATTTAACTTGAATTTTGCATTTTTCACCACAAATTATTATTTACATAAATGACAGGAGCTATGAAGTTTGCCTAATTAGGTTATGTGCTCGTGTGAGCTGAGAACATTATTAACAGAGGGTGGTAAAATATAGAATGTCTTAGATAACAATAATTACGTATGTAATAAAGTAGACATAAGACATAAAAACCGATTTGCAATTTTGGTTAAACTCACAGACCACTTAATGGTTAAACTACAAGATTTATGTTGATTTGTTGATACGTTCTTATTAGATTGAGGGAAGGTGTCTTCATATAAAATACAAAGTTATTGGTAGTATGAAATAAGAATTTTATATTTGTGATTTTGAACTCCAAAATTACATTTCTTATTATTTTTAATGATTTAATGAATGACAAAAAATAAATAACGTCATCATAATTACATTAAATCTATGAATTAGTCTAATAAGATGAATGAGTTATCGAACGGCTGGCGTAACCCGTTTCTGGAAACCGATTAAACGGAGACATATTAACGCAGACTAATTATACAACATACAAATATGTACAAAAATAAGTACTTAATGGCGAAATTGCACTGACGTAATTGATTATTTAGTAATTAAGGTTTGATTCTTGTTAGAACATTCCATGATTGGCATTTGAGAGTTTGAAATTGAAACACTTCAACGAGTTTTTTAATTGACGTTTTTATTTATCTGTGGGGGCACGGCATTGCCCCCGCCAAGTCGAGCAAAGCAAAGAGGCACGGCCGTACCATCCTTTTCTCGAAGCCATTCAGGCCATTTTCAACATCCTGTAATTTTGTGCTGGCTAAAGCCAGAACCCTGAATTTTCAGTAACATATAGGGCATATTATGGCTTACAATATATTGTCAATACCATTCAATTACTGTTATTTTTTTTGTTTAATGTGTGTCCTGTTAGTGAATAAATGTATCTTTCTTTCTTTCTTTCAATTTGAGCTTTTAGTTAACGAACTATTATTGCCCGTCAAAGTTCCTTAGTTTTGTCACTGACATACTCACTCACTTATTGACTTTTATAAGTGATCATCGTAATTCGAAGGTATTTCTAGCAGACGCAGACCCACAAGCTCCAAATTTTTAACATAATTAGTTTATAGCCTTTCCATTCATAAAAAACCTAAAACTATTGCAGTTTCAGTCACGATTCAGATATACACAAACTGCATAAGTAAGTTTGTAATCCTATACAAATACATGCGATTACAAAGTAACTTTTGCAGTTCCATCCTGCAAAACTATACAAACTTTATTTGCGGTTGGTAAAATAAGATTTCCATACAAAGTTGATAACACTATAACCTACAAAAAGAAATGAGACCCCATAAAAACATTCCATATAAAAACTAGGCCAAGTCTCGATACTCTTCCACAGTAAAAAGTGGTGAGATATTTCGTAGAGCCAAGTCAGGCATTCTTATTGATCTTTATTTGCTTGCTAATAAAATTTTTGTGACTTGGCAATCACACATACATAGTTTTAGGTATGCAACAATTTGTAAATGCAGTAAAGTTGTGTGATTCCCAAGTTAAGCAAATAAAGATTAATAAGAATGCCTGACTTGGCTCTACGAAATATCTCACCACTTTTTACTGTGGAAGAGTAGACTTGGGCTAGTTTTTACATGGAATGTTTTTTATGGGATCTCATTTCTTTTTGTAGGTTATTGTGTTATCAACTTTGTATGGAAATCTTATTTTACCAACATAACATAAATTGTGTAACGTGGATTACGTGAATACCAAACTAATAAAAGTAATAAAACCTACCGAACTTGAAATAGTAAATGCTTTTAAACCGTCGAATATTCATTCGGGTTCTTAGGTCTCATTGTTTGATTGCCCTCTTTTTATACACACACACACACACACAAATTTAAGAGTTATCCTCTTTTAGGTAGACTATTTTCCATTTCTCTCTCTCGTACGCCAGCCTTTTCTTATTTCTTGATAATATGACACGGCCCCAGCGTTTTCTTTTATTTACTTAAGCTAGTTAGCTTCTGCCCGCGAATCCGTCCGCGTGGAAATAGTTTATATCGCAGCTCCATACAAATGTTCACCCCCATTTAACTCCTTTCGGGGATGATGTCCTTCCCCGGGACTCAAACTATCTCAATACCAAATTTTCATCCAAATCGGTTCATCGTTTTAAGCGTGAAGAGGTAACATACAGACAGATAGACACACTTTCGCATTTATAATATTAGTATGGATCTTCTTTAAACGTGTCCTCATCTTTATTAAATGACAAATCATTATATGTAGGTTATAGTTAGGTTGTAGGCTAGTTGCTAGTTGATGAAAATCGTGTGTTTAAAACTAACCTAGAATCGTTCCCTAACAGCTGATGTTAGAAAAGCTTCCATAAGGATGGTAAACGAATTCATGAGCTTTATAAAGCTGCATACGTAATACCGGCGGGTATATTAGAGAAGACTCGGTACGCCGGCGCGGAGCTTCCGAGCGAATTGAAATTACTACTTGTTTCTTTTGCTTAAATCCATTGGGAATATACTTATGGGAATTGTGCATTTCAGTATATTTATACATAGTTCTACAACTAATAGCTGTTATTGCTACTATTTAGTGGCTGACACAATCCGATGTAAAAGCTATTTAGTTGAAAATTGCTACGTTAAAAATAAACTTGCATACTCGGATTGCATCGAGCATGCTTTACTAATCCGTAAATGTCATGTTAAGGGGGTTCGATTGCCATACAAAACGTTATTTGACATTCGTAGGCTAACGGCGTGATATTTTAAGAAACTTATGTAACAAACTTTCATAAATTGGCTTCCCATTTGCGCCAAATTCCCCCTTTCCTAGAATAAACTTACATAAACTAGATTAATTTGAGAAATTGGTTTGTCACGTGATATTTTGGGAAAACTATTTTTCTCAAATTAATCTAGTTTATACAAGTTTATTCTAGGAAAGGGGGAATTTGGCGCAAATGGAAAGCCAATTGATGAAATTTTGTTACATAAGTTTCTTAAAATATCACGCCGTTAGCCTGCGAATGTCAAATAACACTTTGTATGGCAATCGAACCACCTTAAATAGCAGCTGGCAGCTGTCATCCCATAGAGAATGATAAATTTCAAATAGAAACAGATTTTGGCGGATGTAACTTATAGTGACGATTTGAAACAACCGGGCCTATTAGACATTCGTTTTGTCGATGACTACCTAGGGTCAGATTCGAGCCTTTCGCAGCACAATACAAGCCTTATTGAGCTTACTATGAGGCAAGGTCGATTTGTGTAAGATTGTTCTCCTAATTTTTTATTTTAGGATAAATTAAACAGTCACCACCATCATGGTCATCAGTTAGGTGCCGGCCCACGAGCTGTCTCGATTATTCTCGCAGTATCCGTGTGTCTCTCTTATTAGAAAATTAGAAAGAGAGGTAGGTATAGTGCGAGAAAAATCGAGAGGGACTCGTTAATATTTAGGAGTAAGTTGTATTTCTTTCCTCCAATCAAGATAGAATATAATTATGATATTTAACAACAAAAACAACCAGTTTCTCCAAAATCTATGCATTACGTTAATCCGACTAAACAGGTAGGTAAATGTTGACGTGCAAGGATTTACAATTCAATTCAATTCAATTCAATTCAATTTTCAAAATCAAGGTTAGTAATAAATTTGTGTTATTAACTTAACATTTACCAAGCAATAGCTTCTTTGGAAGCCCTAAAACTTAATTACACCTGTCCTTTAACCGCCAACAACTATATTGCGACAGTTTCATACCTGTGTTGAAACATTGAGTGGAACATTGCGAGCGTCTGCGAGATGTAAATAAGGCGAGGTGTCCTGCCCCAATGCGCTGAATCGATATCTCCGGCTAGCTTTATTACTACTCGCTATCGGGCTTTGTGAGTAACAGGTACGAGTATGTCTGCGCTCAGTGTTGGAAACTTAGATAGCTATATATCTGCGCTCCGCATAGAATATGTTTTGTTTAAAAAAGGGTTGAAGGTGAAATTTTGTTTACAGCGCTTTAATTGCAGCATTGTTACACAACTATATATGTTACTTGTTAGTATATGTTACTTATACAAATGTATTAGGTAATTTCTTAATTAGATCCTACTAATATTAGACGACCGCTTCGGCCTATTTGGTAGTGACCCTGCCTACGAAGCAAGAGGTCCTGGGTTCGAATCCCGGTAAGGGCATTTATTTGTGTGAGCACGAATATTTTTTCCTTAGTCATTGATGTTTTCTATGTATTTAAGTATTTATTTATCTATATACGTATGTTTATCTTCGTCTAGTAGGTACCCATAGTAGGTACAAGCTTTGCTTAGTTTGGGACTAGGCCGATTTGTGTGAGATTGTGCGCAAATATTTATTTATATATTTTATTAATTTATTTATTATAAATGCGAAAGTTTTGATGTTTGTTACTAAATCACGCCAAAAAACGTCTGAACGGATTAAGATGAATTTTAGCATACAGAGTATTAAGTAGGTAGCCTGGATTAACACATAGAATACTTTTTATCCCAGCAAAAGTCCAACAAAAGGAAGTCAACGCGATCGAAGTCACGGGCAAAAGCTAGTAATAGTAATAGGATATACTACTCGTAGAATGGATGTTCGGGGTGGACATAAGACTAGATATATTTATCCCGCGCTATACTATAATAAGTAGTATGATGAATCACTTGCTTTCTTGCTAATACATACTTATCTTAAAGAAACTGTCAAAGAAGGTTATACATAGTGGCCCATTTAGATCGGTCAGTTACTAATGAAACATGATGTCTAAAATGAATAATTTATTTTATAATAATACTTTAATTTATTTTAGTAAGTGCGACTACCTAATTTCATGTGCCGGTTAGCGACCACTTAGCTGACTTGGTAAACTGAAAGTGTTGTATCTTCAAATAAAACTACCAAATTAATTAATTGGAGTTATTATATTTCTTTGAATGACAATCGGTACAAGAACAATGTTATTATGTTCCGTCAACAAGCAACGGCCCCTGGAGGCGCCACAGACAATACAACATAAAATACTTCAAGTTCTCACAGAAAGCATATTTTCTCGTTTTTTTGTAAATTCCTATTCCATAACTACAAACAATAAGGCATACGGCTGACTGTTTCAATAGGCTCTGTAGAATTGATGTTATCTTCTATTGAAAAAACCATGTTCTTCAAGTGGTCGCTAACCGAAGGTGGTCGCGTTACCGGCGAAATGACCCTACTTATTGAAAAAAATGGTGGACAAGTTTTTTTATTAAACGTATGAATGCAGTTTTTCTTATTACTAAAATCGATGACATGGTTCCTAAGAAGAGATCTTCGTATGTCTTATAGTTTCAGACTTTCCCATACTGACCGATCTATATGGGCCATCCTGTATATAACCCCCATATTCATAAAACTGAACAAACCTCTATTAACTAAAATATGTTTTATCGCATTCTCTCAAACACACATGTGTGTGAACAGTGTAAGAAGTGACACATGCACGTTTACGAATACCTTCCCATGTTCCCAGTGACTAAATATTTCTTAAACGTTATAAAGCAGTAGGAAACCTACCTAATACCTAAGGTTTCCAGGGGCAGGTTTCGTTCACTGTCATATTTAATATTAATCATGAATGTGTATTTCATCGTCAATACAGGGAACCAGACCAATCATCGAAACCGCAATGTGCGAAGTTAAATGTCTACATTAACGTAGCTGAATGGCGTCTGCCGCTTTATTCCACGCTTTATTTACGTCTTGAGTGCCTTACATGACTTACACGAACAGTGAAACTAGAGCGGTAGAGCCTTCACCACGGAACCATCAAACAGATCCCGTTCAGAATTATTGAGTTGGACTATTACTTGCTTAATTGTAATCACTAGAAGCATTGGAAAGCCAAGAAATTTTACGATACGTGGCTACACACGTTTCGGAACATTCTAGAAGGACCTAAGTACGCCAATTTCGAACGGCCATATGCTTTTCTGTGTTGGAAGGTCGGGCCTCTAGGTTTATAGAGGTAGGAATACCAAACAGTTAATTTGTGTCACTGGTTACAGTACTCGTTAGCTCGAGTTATTTGCATAATTGCCGACAATCAATAAGCCTACATTCATATTGGATGGAAATTGCTTAAAAATAAGCGAGATCTGTATCGTGTAATGTAATTTTAGCTGCGTTCACATGGTTTCGAGTATTCAGATGATATCAGTTTCCCGCGGTTTATCATGTTGTTGTTGAGGTAGAAACTAGAAATGTAAGGCAAAGCTAAATTATAGTCTGATAGGATCCTAATACGATTCTACCTAACTGGGCTTCTTTAGCTGGTAGGTATTTTAATTTTCTTTTTACAGGTGGTTTTTATTTTTTACTTTATGAACTTTTTGGCGTTGTATGAAAGTACAATGGCAGTGTTATATTATAACGTAAGCAAATATTGTAAAACAGATACAATGGTTCGTTGACTTAGAATTATAATTAATCTAAACTTACTGTAAAGCTGTTCTGCAAGCTCCGACCGTCGCCAGGGTGCCAACGGTTGGTCTGAACAGAAATATTCACTTTCTTACTCATATCTCATCTACGCAACTCGCTTGCGAGTTTCGCAACCAACAAAAGAACCGTGCACGATTTCCGCATTGAGGAAAAAGAAGTTTCAGTTCAAAAGGCAGTTGTCAAACGTTTCTACGACATTTTTACAAAGAAGTCGTTACAACACGATTATGTAATGCAAATAAAAGAAAACCTGCGACATGAAGATATCAAGCGCCTGGCCAATCGATTTCATTATATCACACGATTTCCAGAACGGGGAACCTTGCGGTCAATTAGTCGCTTGGCGCTTTCTACTCCCCCCCAACAAACTGCTCGACCATAAACAATGATTTTCGAAACACTAACCAGACTGCAATACGCTTAAATTCGACACGACATTTTTTCCACAAAACTATCATTTTAAGTATTTTCGCAAGCGTCTCTACGCTCTATAAACACGTGAGTTTTTATGTTCACTCACTAGATGTATCTACTTAACCACTAACGTCGGTTTAGAGTTGATAAAATCGTAACCCGCCGCGTAAATTCCCAGCTGTTCGCCCCAGTAACTGACGGCGTAAACAAATTCGCACTTGGAAGTTATCAGACAACAAAGTTAGCGATCGATCGTGCCCCATATGCACCACGCGTAGAAATCGAAAGCGGCAATTTATAGCCGGCAACCCTTGCGTACAACTTGTCAGAGCACCCCGGTCATTGAGGAAAGAGGAACGTCTGCGTCTCGCTTGCGCGTCACGCACATATGTTGTTGTGTCTCGCTCGTCACATGCGTAGAGGGTCGTGTCGGGTTAGAGGTGGCACGTGTCATGTGTACGGGCCCATTCAGGCTTCCGCCGCACACACGGGCGGGGGCGCGCCTGTGTGGGAGTCGCCGAGTGTTGTCTATGGTCAGGCCGCGCGTGCTCGCCGTTTATTTTGCAACGAGATTTACAACTATAACTGTAAATTAACTTTATCGAGCGGACCCGAATCTAGGTCGTATGGAATCAGCATTAATTATCGCTTTAATCTAAGACCGATGTCGGCTGTACGTACAATAGATCACATGATAGATAGGGCTCGCAAGGACACGGGAACGATATCGCGACGCCATAGCTATACCTCTCGCCAACTAGGTTAATCCATTGTTTCAGTGGGCACACGCACGCCGATGTGGGGAACAATTAACTGGAAAGAAGTCTAGGCCGATGATGTCGCGGCGACTATCCTTGCATTGTTCGCGCCATCGCGTGTCCAATATAAGTCCTCATTACATAAATAATATAGGGTGTAACGAATTCTCGTCAACACCGTCTCAATATTTATTTATAAGGCTATTAAACTTTGATTGCAGCTATTAGGTACTGTTCGATAAGTTGATACCTGTAAAATGGGTCGCGCAGGGAGGGACGCAGTTTCCTCATGCCATGACACACGCATCGGAGCCGTCAGAGACGCCGCGCAAAACAGTTTCATATAATAAAAACCATTCCCGTGACTAACAATGACGTGTGACTCATAAGTGCCGGCTTAATTGTAATTTCATAATGACACTACACCGTTTCCGAATTAGCGTTCACGTTTGATCGTAACAAGAACACATTAGCTGAATCACACACGGCCCTGGGAGAGTTCCATACAAATACTAAATTACTGCTGCTAACGTGTTAATTTCGTAAGCTTGCACCAATTTGGGCATTAGCTATTGAAATGTATTTTCGTTAACTTCCCATGTTACATCCCGTGTGAAGTTTTTGGCTGGAGCGCTTTCTATTGTTCGCGCCGAAATGAGAGGTCGATCTCATTGTCTATGCCCAAATAGTGAGGCGCTTTAATCACTCGATTCAACTCCGTTTTCGATGCTCGATTTATTGGGCGCATGACGCCGAGCGCGAACTTCATTGTTATTTTAGAAATCTGAGAGGCCAACTAATTAATTTCGTTATTAAATTTATTATCTGGTAATAACATGTCTACAGAAGTGAACTGTAAAGTTCGTTTTGTTTGCATTCTCGTCACGTCTGGCACTTATACTCGTAGTAATAAAGAACGGAGTGGGTATGTGCTTTGCGGTTTGTCGATCGTATCGGTAATAGTTCGCTTCCGTTGCGTATGTAATGTAATCTATCATGTGAAAGAGCCAAAACGATTGCGGTTATTCGCAAGAATCGATTTAAAGTGGATAAAGCTCGAATAAAAAATCGATTAGTTCGTTACACTTTAGTGTAAAAGACTTTCTCTGTGCATAGACCGTAAATAAAACAAAAAATAGTGTCCAACAAAAACTAGGCTTTGTTAATATTAAGAGGAAAGACTAATAATGTTCGTATTGACTTATTTTGGTCTGGCTGGATGTAATCAAATCAAAATTGTTTATACGTTAAGTTAAGATAGGTACTCATATTATCTATCTGAAGCTTAATTTAATTCATACAGTAAACAAAACGGAAAGTGATGTGAATGGTCTATCTCATATTCCAATTATAAGTCGGTACATTCGAGTATGCAATCGAATAACAAAAGAGTAAATTGTCTAAGGCAGTCTATTTATCACGGCGCGTATCGAGGTATAGATATATAAAAAGGTTAGATTGATTCCGTCCAAATTGCTGTTTACGTGTGTGGTAGGCCGCAATGATTTGTGCACCGCATTGTATTATATTACTCATGTGCCTGACTCATGGTCGCCTCGTAGTTAATAACATAGATACATTCGTAATTTGTAATATAATTACCAAGAACTCGGGTACGTATTTCCTAGTAGCATTTGGTTAATGAGGTTTATTGTAATGTGAATGCAACATTGCGTATGAGTAAACATTGTTGCCGAAGCCATAAACTCGATTTATGTTTCATAAAAAACAATTGAAAGTCATGCTCGTCAAAGTCAAGTCCGGTTGCCAGTTATGGTTACGATTGACAATTTGACAGTTGCATACCGCGTTACCAACTTACAAAACGGAATATTTAATTAACATATATCTAATCTGTGTTGTTTTACAGAAACATGTTTCAGACACGCCACAAAATTGTGGTTTCCCGCGGTTCGTACGAAACTTTATAATCACAGATCAGTAATCCGATTTCGTTTCCTTACCGACCTTTGCGGCTGTAAAAAAATCAAGTCTGCCGGACGCTCGTCCCTTTGTATCGTTTTTCGTTACATTAAGTAGGTTGCAAAGTTCAGTAGCGGAAAAGTTTTTTACGAAGGTACCTATTTTCCTTGATTTCGGCGGAATAACATTTATCTGTGGTAAAGGATCCCTTTTAAGGGTCAATAAATCTCGGTATGATGAGTGGCGGCGGTGAATTTGGAGCAGTTTAACGGTCTGCCCGTTTTTGCCTTTTTTTTTTTTTTTTTTTTTTTTTACGTTGGGGGAATGCATTGATGCACCGTCCGCCCAGTCGGAGGGGGACCGGACAGGTGTGTGGGACTCCAAGACAGAAGGTCCAGACTACCCACTAAACCCCCAACGATTGTCCAGCCATTTTCGCTTACAAGGAGGGTCAAAGGTTCGCTTACGCATGCAACTTTGACCCTCGCGACTAGCCCGCTTTACAGGCCTGGCCAGGGAGAGCGCCCCGGGACAATTTCGAGGCGCTTCAGACCCGTGGACTTTTGGTTAGCTAGGGTCCCCTAACCCTGCAACCTGGTCCACTACGGCGGGGGGAGCAAGTGCGCATAACGCCGACGTGCGCGCCCCGCTCTACGTCTGCGGATATGGGGAGCGGAAGGGTCGTCCTCCCGCGCTCTTTCCGCAGCCTCCTTCTGCGCCATTACGGAATTGCAGAAGGAGGCCATTGCTTCCCATGACCTCTCGCTGTCAAGCATCTTAGATACAATGGTTGGCAGCGAGAGGTCCCCACCCAATACATCGGACAAATTATGCCGCTGCGGCCCCCACGCCGAGCATACCTCCACTGTGTGGCGCACATCGTCTACTGCTGCGCCACACCCGTGGCAGCGGGGGCTTTCTTCTCGTCCGGCAACTCGGTGCAGGTACTCTCCAAAGCAACCGTGGCCTGTGAGGACCTGCACCAGGTGAAAACTTAATTCGCCGCGTTTGCGGTCGACCCACCTCTCGAACTGGGGCAAAATTGCCCCTATGGTTATTCTGCCGGCCGTGGACACCTCCAGGTCTGCCCTCCACCTCGGGAGAAGGGCGGTCATAGCTGCATCCCGTAGCCCTTCTACCTCCCGTTGATTGGGATGCTCTCCCCTGGCCCTCAGTTCCGCACGGTATCTAAAGATCTCGGCCAGAACCTCCGCCTGCAGTTCCCAGGGCGGATCATTGGCCAGTAGTGTGGCCGCTGCCCAGGACACCGTGCGGTACCCTCTGCATGCCCTCACGCTTATTACCCTTTGCGGTCGCCTTAGAAGGGTCTTGTTTTTCGACGTGAGGGCTTCCATCCATACAGGCGCCCCATAGAGAGCCATGCTCCGGACGACTCCAGAGTATAGACGCCTGCAGGAGGACTGAGGACCTCCTTGATTGGGAAGCAGCCTTCCCAGCGCTGCTGCAGCGCCTACCAGTTTGGGGGCCAGCCGAGTGAAATGTGCCCCGAAATTCCACCTGGCATCGAGGGTGAGGCCGAGGTACCTCATGTCGGTCCCTACCTCTATGGCTGTCCCCATAAGGGTTAACCGCGCCCCTCGTGGGGGACCTTTACGTGGGCCGTGAAAGAGAACCGCCTCCGTTTTTTCGACCGAGACTTTGAGCCCCAGGAGGTGGATCCTCTCGACGGCCAGTGTTGCTGCCTCCTGCCCTAACCGCGCAGCCTCCTCGTAAGTCCTTCCCCGGGCTGTGACGAGCGTATCGTCCGCATAGCAGATCAAGCTGGTCCCGGGGAGCAGTGGGCCGCGCAGGAGCCAGTCAAAACCGACGTTCCACAGAACCGGTCCCAACACAGAACCCTGTGGAACACCGCAACCCACATGTCGGTGGTGAAGCGTCGCATCAGAGCCCTCCCAGCGCACTATCCTGTCGCGGAGGTAGTCCGTTAACAACCGCCGAAGGTAGGTAGGCACTCCATGATAACGAAGCGCCTCCATTATCGTCTCGAACGGCAGGCTGTTAAATGCATTCTTAACGTCTAAAGATATTGCAAGGACTACCTCCCTTCCCTCTATAGCCTCTCTGGCCCGGACCTTAAGAGCGGTTAGAGCGTCGATTGTGGACCGCGATGCTCTGAAGCCATATTGGTTGTTGGAGAGGTCCGGTCCGACTTCCTCCAAGTGGCGGACGAGGCGATTTGCTAGGATTTTTTCCAGCATTTTACCAACCTCATCCAGCAGTACGATAGGCCTGTAGGCTCCGGGAGTTCCTGGTGGGCGACCTTCCTTTGGGATCAGGACGAGACGACCTTCTTTCCATATTTTTGGGAAGCGCCCGACACGGAGGCATGAGTCGAATACTCCCCGGACCCAGTCTTGCAATTCTCCCGCCGCAATCAGGAGGACCTTTCCCGGAATCCCATCAGGGCCCGGCGCAGTTTTACGCCCCCTCAGACGTAAGAGGGCCACTCCTATTTCCCCGTCACTTATTGGGGGAACATTTTCTGCCCCACTTTGTTCCTCCGACGATCGGGAAGGGGGAGCCATCTCAGGGGGTGAGTGTCCGATTGGATCCGGGAACAGTCCCGCAACGACCTGCTCCACCACGTCCGGATCCAAGGACTCCGTGGGTGGGACGCCTGCAACGCGGAGTTTATTCCGCGCAGCACGGTATGGGCGTCCCCATGGGTCCCTATTTAGGTCCCGTAAGAGCTCCTCCCGAGCAGAGGCCTTTGCCTTGCTTATGGCCACCTGTAGTTCCTTTTTGGCTTCGCGGCAGGCACTCCAAAGTTGAGTCTCCACCTCAGTCACCTCTCCGTCCCGTCGGCGGCGTTGTCGACGGCAGCGTGCAAAAGCTCGTCTCGCTGCGTTAGCCCGCGCCCTGAGATCGGAGATTTCTGCTGACCACCAGTAGACTTGTCGGCGTGGGGCGTGCCGTCTGGCTCTCGGCATGGCCGCGTCGCATACAATAGTTAAAGCCGTGCGAAGGCGCTCAGCCAGGACGTCGACTTCGACACCATCAGTCACTGTCTCGCCGTCCGTTGTTGTCCCGGGAGCCTGCCAGCGTTGTACTATTGCGGCCTCTTTGGCAAGTTCCCCGTCCAGCTTTGTGAGAGTCCAACGAAGAAAATTGCTGGGCCCTCTCGGAGGGGCTATCGGACCCGCGGCGGAGACCTCGAATCGAATGTAAAGGTGATCCGACAAGGTCTCCACCTCTTCCTCCACCCTCCAATTTTGGACCTTGCGCGCGACAGCGGGGGTGGCGAATGAAATATCCACCACGGACCCCCCCTGCTGGCGGACGCAGGTTTGCGCAGACCCTTTGTTAAGAAGGGTCAGACCTGTTTGGATGGCCCAGATTTGGACCGCCCTGCCGCGGCTGTCACACGCAGGGCTGCCCCATGCGCGCGACTTGGCGTTTAAGTCGCCCATAAAGATGATCGGCCTAGGCGCCGATCGTTCGACCACTTCTCTGACGGAGTCGAGGAACGTCTCGAACTCGGCCAGTGACCGGTTGGGAGAAAAGTACGTTCCCACTACGGCATACCCACCCCATTCCACCGCCACAACTCCCGGGCCTCGTGCAATAGGCAAGAGAGGCAGACTAGTGTTTGGCCCCACAAGGACTGCTACCAAGCCGTTGATGTCCCCCACCCAGTTTGGTTGATCAGGGACAAAATACGGCTCACATGCTACCGCTATATCAATCTGCCATTGCGCCATGGACTGCAGAAGGAGATCTTGTGCTCCTGCGCAATGGTTCAAGTTCGCCTGTAGGAAGCTGCTGTGTTGGGACAAATTCATTCCGACATTTTGTTAGCCTCTTCCTCTTGTCGGCCGACTATGCGACTTCCCTCCCCGTTCACGGTGGCTTGGGTCCTTGGGGCCACTTTCCCTGGCACGCTTGGGGCGCGGCAGCTCCTACCACCCATGTGATGATCGGAGGGTTTGCCCGCATCGGCGCACAGGGCGCAACGAAGCACCCCGTCGCAGTCCGCCGCTTTGTGATCCTCCTTGCCACACCGGAAGCACAGGTTGTCCCGGCATGTATCGGATGGGCACGTGGCTCGAGTATGTCCAGGCCCCATGCACTTAAAACAGCGCAGAGGACGCTGTTCTAGGGCCTCAACCCGCGCAGAGCTCCAGCCTACCAGTAGTCTGCCTTGCTTCAAAAGAACGGCGGCTGCTGTGATGGGGCACTCCACAATTACTGACCCCGATGCTCTTAGTCCCCATTTGATATTAAGGACCTTAATTTGGCTCTCAAGGCAGCTCCCTGCTCTAGCGATGGCCGTTGCCACCTTTTCAGGGGTGACCGACTCGTCCAATCCCGTGATGCGTACATCAGCATGCTTTACGGGCCGCCTAACTTTGGCAAGTCCATCTAAGGCTACGCGGAGACTTTCAGCCAACTTGTCTGCGGCTTCGACCTTTCCTTCTCCGCGTATTTCAAGCAGTCGGGCTCCGGTCGCTGAGGCGCGTATTGTAAGCGCTCCCGGGCTAATGCCTACCTCGCCGAGGTTAACCCTCTCGTCCGCTGCCGTAATTATTGAGGCATATGTAACGCCCCGTTTTTCCGCCTCTGGGTCAAGGCTGATAACTACAGCCGCCGATCTTGGAGGAGACAATTTAGGCTTAGTTGGAGCCTTAGCCTTCGGTGGCAAAATTGGTGTCGGCTCCGGGGGCCTTGTAACCATGGTTGTCGTCGCTGTGGGGGACTTATTTTTGGTCTTCTTCTTTTTACCTCCACGCCCTGCTACGTTCCATACTCCCTCCGTATCTGCTTCTGGGACTGATGAATGTTCTGGTAATTGTTCGTCCATTTGCCTGGCTGATGCAGGAGGGACATTGCCCTTTTTAGGCTTGGCCGCAGCTTTTGCCGTGGGTTTTCCGGCCTTCTCCTGGACTATCCTATGCGAAGGGTTTTCAGAAGGACCCTGTGGAGCTTGTGCAGCAGCAGCCCTTGGGACCACCGCGGCCTTCGGGGCTTCCACATTTGGAGCCGTCCCCGTCTTTTTCTTATCGGTTGCCAGCGTAGGGCGACAGACTGGGGCCGGCAACAGACGGTCTTCAATTACCGCAAATCGTGCATCCAGCATGTTACCCATTGTTATGGTCAGAGCACGCTGAAGTTCCTCTGTGTCAAATGCTGGTTGAACCGGCGGTACTGGCGCGCGGGCTGCCGAGAGCTCGGTCCTTATCTCAGAGAACTCTCGCCGATGGGCTTTGAGCTCGGTTCGCAAGTTGTCCACCTCCTTCCGAAGCCGGCCATTATCGAGGCGAAGACGCCTCACCTCTTCCTCTTCAGTACGGGAGGTCAGAATTTCTACCACCGTCATGAGACCTTTGGCGTTATCCCTGAGCCGCTTTACGTACGGCCCCTGCAGGTGTCCAGATTTTTTAGCCACTTCCAGAATGGAGGTGACTTTCCCCCCAGCAAAAACCCGCAGTTCTTCAGGGGAAAGTGTCTCCGGGTCCCTCTCACTGTCTACTCTGTCCTCCATTTCCTCAGGATCGTCAACTGGCATAGCCGGACCCACCACTTTCCGAAAGGCCCGGGCCCGGAGAACTCGGTCGAATTCGGCCGCTCTATCCACTGCCGCATATTGGTCGCCCTCAGCCCGCGGGGCTATACCGTTGCGGTTGTCTGACTCTTCGAGATGCTCCTCCTCTGTAGGGCTTCGTTCCCTCGTCTTCGAAATAGTCGGGAGACGGTTCTCTTTCTTTTTCCTCTGGGCTCGGATTTTTGTGAGTCCCGCATACACGCCCAAGGACCTTCCTCTCCGCGCCGTGCTCACTTTAGGCGCGTTTTCGGGCTTTGAATCGTCTAGCCGATCCACGTGCCCACGTTTTGCAGCTGACATCTTTAACCCACGCGAAATTATTTCAGAGGGGTCCGACCGCATGCCCGACCCTGTCGGCTCCTCTGTCGGCCCCGTCGGGCCCGGGAGCCGAGAGAGTTCCAAGTCCGTTACCACGCCTAGGTCATTGGTTTCGGTGCGCACCGTCGGGGTGCCCACCTCCGCCGCCAGATTATCAGTCACCAGTTCATCGCTATGTTCGTTGTACAGAGCCATCGTTTGTTTTTGATTATTATGTTGATTTTCCATTTAGTTCCCACGAGTATGGGGGAAAAAGTGGTCCGTCCAGGCAGTGCCCCCTGTACCTGGATAACCCTATTTACACTGTGAGGTCGGGCGGTATCACAGGTCTTACAAACTATTTGTTTTTTATTGAGGTTGGCTCCTCTTGGCCCGGCCGGCTAAGGCAAGGCCCTCGGTCCCATCCGAAGCCGCGAGACGTGATCCACGACACCTCTTCATTTGGGATAACGAGTTTGAGGACGGTGACCGAAGTCTGTCCGCCCAGTCTCGGAACTGAGACCGTACGAACCCTCCCTCCACCCCTCTGGCCTGTAGCCGCCTACTGAACCCACTGGCGTAGGCTCCCCTGCCCTCACACTGGCCCGCTCATCTCCAACGCGCATCTACCTTTACGCAGCTGGGCGCCCTCCTGTGCTGCTCTTGGTCTGGCTCCTCCCCCCTCGCCTGCCCGGTATGGGTGACCCTATCCGGTATAGCCTTGGGGATCTTAGGAACACGCAAGCCCCCCCACCACGACAAGGTGGCAGCACCTCAGGGGGGCCCGTTTTTGCCTATGCCGAGGCGCGGTGCATCGTGACGACTGACGACGACGTGTCCGGCGATTTCATGTGTCGAGCGCACTTTTTGGTCGTCGGACTGTCTTTTAATTGCTTTCTAAACTCCATTCGTCACTCAATTCCCATGGCCGCCGTGAAATCGACTAGCACACGTAGATGCATGACATGTAGTTTTTTCGTGGGGTTTTTTGTGTTTATCGAGAGAGAGATCTGGCGTATGCGCCGGTCATTGTGTCGGTGAGAGGCCGCGTTTCCGAACATACTCGTGATCTTATTTCGATTCTCATTCACAGAACGCTCATTCAAAATTTGAATTTTACGGCTAGAATCAATTATGGACGTGTGACGAAGTCGAAGAGGTATTGGTAGCTACTGGGAAGTGTTCTCGCGAGTTGGTTCGTGTAATAACGGCGAGCACAGCGGGTGTAGATATGAATGATAAATATGATCATGCATGCACATCAATCTCGGTCGGGATGGTTCGTCGGCACCTCTTTATCGCTAACAAAAAATGGAGTTCTTTCTCAGGCCGCGGACAATGGTGCCCGCGCATATCACTTGTTATTAAATTCGTATAAGATTAAACCTAATATATGATTCGAGTTCCGGTTGCGTGTTGTATAACAGTTTTTTGGATGTTTAAAACGGTACGGTAATTCGTGATTTGGAGCAAATTCAAATGAATTCTGAAAAGCGGAATCTGTATATGTATACCGTTGAATTTTTTCCAAGCTTGAGTTTTTACGCGATACAGTATACAGTAATAGTCTAACAATATTTAAGTATGTACCTACATACAACTACTTATGGTTGAATGAGTAACTACCTAATTATAATTTTCACAATTCCATTTGTCCATGGTACCTAAATCGAAAGTAACATTGTAGAAAAAATGCTGTTTCTATTACTATGAAGGATCATTTTTCCCCACGACGGAACGGAGAAGGTACCTATATGCGTTTATAGGGTGCGAGGGTTTGTTGGTGTACACCAATGTTCCCATTTATCTCTAAAATGGCTGAGCGATTAAGATACTGTTTTCAGTAATGGGTTTGAGGTTCATCCTGAACCAAAGAAGTAACCAAAAACATAGATATGTACATAAAGCAGATATTTCTTTAGTCCTATATAGGTTGTACAATTGCAAATGACTTGGTGTAAATTAGAAGAGTAAATAAAAACTTTAGCTTTTAAGATATCATAAGCCGATCCGGGTTTAAAATAGGAACCAATTTCTTTTAATAATTTTATAATTAAAAAGAATGCTGGTAATAAATGCCAAACGTTTATTGGTAAGTAATATTTTAAAGATCACTTCGCTTCTATTTGGGCAGCTGTGTAAACTATAGGCAAGTTTGGCTAAGATTTCAACGGATCGGTCCTGTTTACTCTTAAGTACCTTGGAGAGACCTACCTAAGTCTAAAAGTTTTCGGAGATATAACGTCATTAACACCTGAATAACTTTATGATATGAAAACGACAAGCAAGATTGCGATAATCTATAGTACCTACCTAAGTACAGTTATAGTGAAAAAAGGTTCACAGGCCAATTGAAATTCAACCTTAATGTTAATGTCATAAAGACTGTCAGAGTAAAACTTTTTCCAACAATTAAGTTTGTAGATTTTAAGCTGTCCAAGACCATTGTATAATGTAACCAGCGCCATTCATAAATGAGCAAAACGTTTCAAGTTTCCTTAACTTTACGCATCCTTGCACAAACGAGCATTTTTATAGGAAAACCGCTTCTGAGTAAACACCAGATGACTAAAACCTTGAATCCCACACTTACTAGTATAACATCACATATATGTTGTAGCGTTCCTACAGAAATTAAGGCGGCTTGTATGCCATTAAAATAGCTTTCAATAAGCGATTATTGATACCCCGCACCGATCGTAAAGAGCTTGATATACTGCGCGGACATTAAGCGTCGGCGAGCGCGTTCTTCCAATTACCAGCGAGTATTTGTCAGTGCTGACTAACGACGCACTATTCAGCAGATATACGTTTTGGCGAATGCTATCCGCGATACGGACTTACATATTGAAGGGTTGAGGATGTAAAAAGGAAAAGTGTTTGGTCTATGGTCTGAAGAATCGAATATTTCTGGTAGCGGCAGTTGCAGGCTAATTGTTCGTTCTGATCTATTGTGATCGTTTTCTGTTTAACGGCCAAGTCCTGCCATGTCGAAGAATTGCAGGGCTTTCTTGATCACACTAAGTTTGTTCTCCTCTGAGATGATCTGTTTTCCCAAGAGACTGTAGCTGCTATAGGAAGGTAGTCTGCACCGTCTTACGTTAAGTTTCTCCAACGTCTGCTGGATTTGCTTATTGATGCAACAGTTTTGTAATAAGCTCACTTGTAACTCTTGCCAGTTCGTACTTAGTCGTTTTCTGCTTAGCGTTAAGGCACATATAACACATTGGTTCGATTTCTTCCATGTACCTAATGTACCTATTCATACTTGACATTGTTCTAAGTACTCTTGTCGGTGTATATAGCTCCCTCCATCTGACTCTTTGACCTCTTTATACGACGTGACTGCTACCTACTTTTTAGGGTCCCGTACTCAAAGAGTAAAACGGGACCCTATTACTTAGACTCCGCTGTCCGTCTGTCTCTCTGTCTGTCACCAGGCTGTATCTCAACAACAGTGATAGTTAGACAGCTGAAATTTTCACAGATGATGTATTTCTATTGCCGCTATAACAACAAATACTAAAAAACAGAATAAATAAATAAATTTTTTTTTTTTCTTTTTTTTACAATCTTTCACAAATCGGCTTAGTCCCAAACTAAGCAAAGCTTGTACTATGGGTACTAGACGACGATAGACATACTTATATATCTATAAATAAATACATAGAAAAGATCCATGACTCAGGAACAAATATTTGTGCCCATCACACAAATAAATGCCCTTACCAGGATTCGAACCCGGGACCTCCAGCTTCGTAGGTAGGGTCACTACCAACTAGGCTACAGGATGCTCCCATACAACAAACGTGATTTTTTTGCCGTTTTTATAGATAATGGTACGGAACCCTTCGTGCGCGAGTCCGACTCGCACTTGGTCGGTTTTTCTTTTATTTGTTTCATGTAACTTATCCTTGGTCTTCCCCTTCTTCGCTTGCCTTCTACCTTTCTTTCCATGATGTTATTAATAAAAGCGTCATGTCGTATAAGGTGACCAATCATTTTCCCTCTCCTATTTTCTATCGTTTTTATCAGTTTCCTTTTCTCTCCCACTCTTCTCAGCACTTCTTCATTTGTGATTTTTTCTGTCCAGCTAATTTTCTCCATTCTACGCTAACAGGTATGTACTTGAGGTATAATGACAAATATCCCGTTTACTTTTATAGTGCACCTTATGTTCCGGTGAGTGCTCCTGAGTTTTTCTCCTTAACAACCGTGATATGGTAGGTACCTACCATATCACGGTTGTTAAGGAGAAAAACTGTACGTTCATTGGCACAGGAAAAATCATTGATAGCTAAAATACGTAATTGAACTCCAACATATGGTCCAAAGAGGATTCGTCACACGAGTATTTTTCCTTATTATTGTTACTTATGACAAAGGATTTCGTGTAGTTGACACGTCATATATAGACCTCTCTTAGTCGCTAATTGTTAGACGTCATGAATACTGTCTGCGCCACATAATTACTCAATACCTAATCTTCTCACTATGTGTCTTCTGTAGCGCGACTGCCAGAGACGTCCACACTTTTGCCCTTTAGGCATCTCTTATTTGAGGAACCACGACACGAAGAAGAATAAGATCAATAAGATCATTTACCTACTTTTATCAGTAGGTAAGTCTGTGCAGGTGAGGAGGCGACAAACCTTTTCCACTGCCCAGGTGAAATTCAATCTTGTGTCCATGTTATAAAGACGTTGACAAGGAAAAACTTTATTTACTTTAGGCTCGAAGTTTTCTGATTCTTAATAGATGACCGAACCAGAGAAGTTGGTGTGATTGAGTTTCGGCACGAAGTGGCACAAGATCGGCATAAGTGGCGTGCTCTCGTCTCAGAAGCCAAAACAATTATGGATCACTGAGCCAAAATATTTAATTCCTATGTTACATCTGTTCCACAGTAAGCCACAAAGCACAACCCGCGACCACTCATTTACGCCTTGGCCACGACTTTGGTCTTAAGCGACCTGCGACCAGCATTTTATCTGTTCATTGCGCGGTCGAGACGCGCAACGCACTGTGGGTAGTTGGGATCACGCGCAATAAACAGATAAAACGCTGGTCGCAGGTCGCTTAAGACCAAAGTCGTGGCCAAGGCGTAAATGAGTGGTCGCGGGTTGTGCTTTGTGGCTTACTGTGGAACAGATGTAACATAGGAATTAAATACTTTTGCCAGCCATTTTGCGACATCGTCGCTCCACCTAGTCAAAGAGCGTCTGACAATTTTGCCGATTCGCAGTCTCCACTCGACAACATATTTGGTACAGTTATCGATTCTGCGGCTAATATGGCCGGTCCGCTGCCGCGTGCAAGACACATTCCATATTAGTAGGACATAATGAAATACGTTATCCTTAGGAAGTTAGATTAGGCTTAGGTTGGGTTACACAAACTACACTTTACAGGCCGGTTAACGTTAAATATTGCGACAACTGTCATCCGAGAACTGTCAAACTTCACACACTCAGAAATGTTAACGGACTTAAACGATTACTGACGAGACGGTTTAAAGGATCCGAGCCTTATCGTGATAATTGCAAGTTCATAAATAAATAAATAAATAAATAAATATTATGGGACAATCTTACACAAATAGAATTCATAGAATAGGAGTAGGTATGTTCTATCTTTTAGCGAGTAGCTTTTGCGTGGACTCGTACTAATCATTATTATTACCTAATGAAAGTGTAAACAGGCCTTTAGGGCCTAACCGGACTCAGTGTGATTTTCCCTTAGTGGTTTTACGATTTTGTTCAGTTGCAAATGGGATCGAAGGAGGTTGGCCCTTTCTTACTGTAATCGGTGCAGTTGTCACAAACACAAAACGGATTTATGGCTCATTTTCGTGTCATTCTAATGTGACCACAGACAATAGGCCATGTTAACTGTTCCTAAATGCTATAGAGTTGAGGTGTAAAGTTAATAGGAAATTTGATTTATTATTATTGGATATTTAAGAGAGTTTAATATCAGTCATTAGGTAAACTAAACATGCGTGTTATGGTGGGATATGGATGTCGTAATTTCCTTGTAAGTAATACCTTACGGTGGTACGTGTAGGTACTGTAGTACGGCACTGTTTAAAATTACGTACTTTTAAATACGTTCCACAACTTTAAACTTAATACAAAAAAGCGGCCAAGTGCGAGTCGGACTCGCCCATGAAGGGGCTTTATCGCCGGGTACTGTACCTACACTCAGGAATTCCTACATATGAGAATAGAACGGACGTCAAGACTAACTTTACTTTTAGTGCTCAAAATTGAATGCTTTACGCTTGGAAAACAATTGAATGCTTTGCTTTTGCTTGCTCGTAGTAGGCAATTATAATTTTAGTAGGCAAAAGATGCTGATCACATACAGCCAGTATCATGCATTATACCATAAAACAGGTTAATGGGTGATTCTACGAGCGTTCCAACCGCCGTCAGTCCACTGGTCGCATTATTGTCAAAGTTCTTGCAGATTTGCATTACCTTTCCGAGTAATTTTGTAATAGTCCTGGACTTGTTAAAAATACCTGAACATGCCATGCCAGTTTGCCAGTACATTGACAATAATTCGACCAGCGGACTGAAGGCGGTTGGAACGCTCGTAGAATCACCCTAATACGAAACGTTTTTATCGTTGAAAGACAGATAAGATTATATGTAAAACATAAAGTTGAGAGCACTTCCGTATATTGGCTGCGCTGGAAAGTATTTTCTGTTGTTATCTTTACGTCCGCCTGCCTTCCATATACTGTGTACCTATCTAAGATTATATAAATATAAATAAAATCGCTGTCGATATATTATGTGCGGCGAATGTAGGTAGGTAATAATCATTCCGGAGATATATAATTTCTAGTACTACCCTTCCTCATTCCGATAACAAGCTATACACGTACTAGTACCTATATTATTCATAAGTATAGTTAGATGGACCATAGTTTAATGTTATGTTATGTTGCAGCACATACTGAGTTAGACGAATCTCAGTATCCCGAATCGTATTTTTAAATTTATAAAAACAGTATTATACTCGTATTGCTTAATATACCAACATAACCAACATAAATTTTAAATTTAGATTCAAAAAAAAAAAAAAAATCATGTACATATTCCAATTAGCTGTGTGGCTATGATTTTGCCGAACGCGGGATATTTTTTGCAACCGTTCAATCTCGCGTACATTATTAGGTCTCTTGGAAAATAAAATTATGATTACTCTTCTAAAATTAGATTGGAGCAGTGGACGGCTATTAACGATGATCGGGTTCCAATATGAATACGCGTAGCCGGTGCATTTGCGCCTGGACTGTTAAACCTACATATTTCATGTGAGCAAGTGTTTAATTATGTAAACGACTCAATTACCTGTAGCCAGTAATAGGATTATGCTTGCACCCGTGTAATCAGCAAGTGTCTAGGTAGTAAATTACATTTTTACAAGGGCGTTTTATTTACTGAGCAAATTCTGGGCTTTCGTCAAGTTATTGGGTCGAATTATGATGTTGAATTGAATATTTATTGCTTTATTATAAGGAAGCGGTATATGACGGCGGAGCGACCACCCATTCATTCTCTAGCTATAAGGGCGCGTTTAAGTATAGGTACTCAATGAAGTTGTTGGAACTAAAACTTTATTCTTGGTTGAAGCAAAGTACCTTTTAAACTTACTGTGTAACATGTTACGTTAGGCACCGACTTCTAAAATTACTTTTGTGTGGTAATGAGAAAACCTATAAGTATTTAATCAATATTTTAGCCTTTATAAAGTTATATATTATTAGGCTAAATATGGTCGTCTTGATCTTGTAGGAGAAAAGTGGTAAGAGGAAGCGGTACCGCTGGAAGAGATAGTATGACAGATACCTCCCATATATTCTATTGAAAGCGCTTTCAATGTCTAGTGTTCCAGTCCTTAACTAACCCTTCAATTATCTTCCAATACGCCGATATGCATATCGCTTAATCAATACGAATGCGTGCATTTTGTTTGTCAAAGCCAACTCACGATGTGGCAACACCGCTCTCACCTTTCACGACCGAGTCACCTGCTAGATAAATCACCTGCAGCGGATAGAAATGTTCACATAAATTATTGTGGCACTATATAACGCATATCATTACCGATACGCCCACCAGGTTTCTAGTGTACGGCGGGCTTTATGCGAATTCTGTTTATGTTTGAATGTTGGTACACGACGTTTTGTCCGACTTTTGGAACGGATAGACAATCTGCAACGGTTTACTGGAGTATCAAAATGTTATGTCTACTAAACCTTCAGTGTCAATATCAAGTTTCTTATACATATTTCAGCGAGCATGTAGCTTGTCGATTATTTGTAGGATTATTAGAGGGTGCAAGGATAAATCTGTCATTTTTCTAAGTGCAGTCATTTTATACGTAATTTCGAGCCTATATTAACTTTTCTATAGTTTAACTATTTAGGACTCGACACAGTCCCACAAAAGCTAGCCTCATCATGTCAACGAAGCATGAACGCATGCATAAGAACGTAAACAAATAGGATTCCAATTATGAAATTACCCGTCATATAGGTAGGTACATGTGTCGTGACGTCATAAAAGTGGTGCCAACACAATGGCTGATTATAATGCCAATTAACGCTTGTCTGTCCTACTGATCTCTACACGGTCCTATACGAGTGAGGCGGAGAAGTGATAATATTAACACAACTGGTCACTACAGCCATTTAATTCGTATAATAACTATTATCTAGCTTCGATATTTGTAGAATGTCGAGTTAGGTTTGGTAAGTAGGTGTCAATTTAAATAGCTACGGCGATAACAAACAAAGTGTTCATTACATACCCATTACAATTCGTCATGATTATTAAAATATGCATTAAATTATAATAGTTACTAATGACGAGCTAACAATTTAAGGACTGTAAAATGTAGAATAATTTTGTAACATAATCGCATTTTAGGCATAGAAGGACATTTGTCAAATTGCTGAAATTCGTTGAAGTTTTAAAACGTGACTTTTAAGTGTTTTATTTTGACAATACTGCAAGACCGAGTTTAAGAAAGCTCTCGAGTCTGACAAAGACGAAACGCACGCGAACGTCAAATGAGACGCATGGCCTTAAGTGTTCTCTCTGTCACTCTCATTTGGAGTTCTCCCTTTTAACTAACTGAAGCATGTCTCGGTTAATGTGTAAGGAAGTGAGTAGGAAAGTAACATAAAATTTGCCTAAGGTTTTTTTTATCTTTCCTATATGGAATAATTTGCAACATACATAATTTCCAAAAAATCTTTTTTTTTAAATAATTTAACATTTTAATCTAGCGAATAGGTATTCAATCCTTTAATTTAAACCATACTTATAATTGTGGTATGGTAGATTGCCTAAATAATATTTTTTTTCATCTATTTTTTTTAATAATAAATATTGTCCTTAAGTTCCTAAACAATAATACACTTGAAGGCATACAAGCTAATAATCTTCAATCGACGATCATAAAGTGTTTTTTTTCATAGCGTTGTTATTCCCCATAATCGATGGCGAGGTGTTGTAGTGGGTCAGATCGATTGAATGCTAATGCGCACCGTTGTCATCCTCGCTGCGCATGCGACGACAATATATAAACGCTACGATTAAACTGATTAATCATGTGAAAAATCAATGTTAAGTCTTTGCAGGGAAGTTGGAGCACGTATGGCTTACTTTGTAAAACTGAAAATACCTATGTTGAATTCACAAAGTTCGACACGGCGAAACCGGCGGACCAGATTATCTGTGACCTCGAATTCTGCATAGTTTTTACAAAATCAAGAGTCATCGGGCTAACTAAGAAATTCTGTCGATACAAACACTCCGTAGGCAGACCGGGCATGCCATGACTAACTCTTTTTGAACAGGAGTGCGTTGATGGAGCAGATATCAGCAATATGTATCAGCATGGTGGGAACACAAGTCATGTGATCACGTCATTGGGAAACTACCTACTAAATACTACCTACTGTTGATATGTGAGTCTAGCTTCAGAATTAGGTATAATAATACTCAAAATCAGCATTTTGTCCTATTAGCAATATAAATGACATGATTATTAATGCTACTACCTACTGACAAGTGGATCTGTGAAGGCTTGTGCCCAAATTACGCGAGGTGTTTTTTGGTGATATTTGGTGAGGTTCTTGGGTATTTCGGTATTGTAAGATAAATAGGTAGTATTTTCGTAAAATAGAACCGAGAAAAAGTATCTACTCGAATCGTGTGGTAAGTAGATATTTTTTTCAACCGACGAAAAAAACGGAGGTTCTCAAGTCGACGCGTAGGTGTATATATATATATATATTTTTTTTTTATGTATGACCACGCATAACTTTTTACAGAGTAGTTCGATTTTGATAATTATTTTTTTATTGGAAAGGGTATACCCCGAAGTTGGTCCCATACAAATTTGGAAAAAAAAACCAACCCTAAGGGTAGGAAAATAGAGGATGATTGATTTTTCGTCGGTTAAAACTTTGTTTTCAAAGTAAATTATTTTAAGTTTCGTTCAATGTAGAAAAATACACGTGAAGTCTCCATAAGTATACCCCCCTCTCCCAACGTGATCTGTCGTGATTTTTTCCCGAACCCCTATCGAACCTCGTGTGATTTGTACACAAGCCCTGGGCTGTTATTCGCTACCTGTTAATGCGGCTCACCCCGCCGGTCACCCGTTACGAAACTAGACCCCTACCTACGCTTCATTACTATTACGCATCGCGGTGTCAAAGTATAATTGTGGGCGAGCGTTGAGGTGAGCTTAAAACAAGTTACAGAATAGGGGGGCAGAGCTGTAGAACTCGCGAGGAACTCTCTTTTAATACCTATATATATATTTTTTTCATATTGAAAAAGTGAATTGACAAATTTTACGAGAATCGGTTGTGAAATGCGATCTGTAGATGAGAACAGCCGTACAGCGCGCAACGGACATACGTACGATTTTCGGCCCAAGCTGAAGCATAGTACGTAGGTACTGAAGGTTCGCTTCGATCGCTCGTTTAATTAAAAAGCAGGACTACTTAATTGTCCTAGTTCACCGTCACTTATCTATAAAAAATCGGATATTTATACAAAGACTGCCATAATAAGTGTCATTACAGTTGTTGAAAGAGTTTTCTCAGAAAGGACCGAGTTTCCCATAATCTCCTAGGTGCTAATGCTCGGCAGTGGGTCAGGTCGATTGAATGCTAATGTGGTGCGCGGGCGCCGTCCTCCTTGCGGGTGCGCACACGATGCGCAGAATACGGATAGTCCTGCGGATCTTTTTTGTTGTAGAATACGATATTAGATTTTATCTGACTTTTGAGTTATCTATACTATTTAATAAAATTTTAATGTTCAGCAATAAGTTAACGTTCTGTTTTGGTCTTTATATTTGTTTTATTATTACCTATAGCTTATTAGTTACATGTAATAGTTACCTAGGCACACAACTGTTTACTACCTCATTTAATTACCAATAATTTTATTACCTTAAGCTATTTCGACTGGTGCGTCAAATCAACATTTGCACGGTAGTAGCACAACATTTTGCTTTCATTACATGACAATAATTAAAAGTGCTTTTAAAGTGTCTTCATAATAGATTTCAATTGTACATTAAAATATATTTTTTTGCACGAGTCTTTTTATGGCAAAAGATTATTTTGGGCTTATTAATAAACGTTTATCAAACCTATTTTAGCTGAAATGCCGTAAAAATTGTTTGACTTTGACAGTTAAATTTGTATTCCTAAGAAAGAGACGAAACACATTTTATTTAACAAAGGTATTTTAAGTTTTAATAATAAGAGGGTATGTTTATAAAATCATTATATTAAGTAAGTATAATTATTATGCAGGTGACGTATTGTTTTCCTATTCATCCTCGCGTGTGCGCGCTTCGTGTCAATGTCGTCGCCTGCACAGTTCTACTTTTTTTATTCCTCCCTGAAGGTCATGTACCCAATGGTCTGAGACCTCGCGTGTCGAGACATAAGGTTTATGTAAACAATAGACAACATAGATTCATCAATTTAATTCAAATAGCTGTCCTTCGGCCCTAGTAAGGAGAAATTAAAAACGGTGATTTCTTTGTTGCTAAGTATGGCGAGGTTAATGATTTGAAATGCCATTAGCTTTACAAATAACTTCGCATCGTAAAAACACACACGAAGTCCATTGGTGATTAAATTATATAAAACATTCCACAACTGCTAATAATTTTAAATCGGAGCTGTTAATCTCACTTTATTCGCCATTTACGATTTAATCGTACTGCAGTAGCGTGGAAATAAATTAATCACATATAATATGGGAGCGGTTCAAATTTGGAATTGCTTGACAAGTCCAAGTGAGCACAATCAGGAAGGCCTGTGATTGCGGCGCTCCAACCCCTCATTACATTTACGTACAACCATTAACCATAATCAAGCTCTCATCACACACGGAGATGGAGGAAACAATAAAATATACACTTATATTAAATTTTAACCGCGGCGCTTGATATTGCGGCGTTCTAAATTAACTTCGAAGCTTGATTAAAAAATCTAAGAGGAAAAAATCGTTCCGTTGAGTTAGTTCCATTGACAAACTTTTTCTAAACGTGTACGTTTAAGGAAAACGACACCGGTGATTAAAATAAAATTTGAATGCATTCGAAATTTGATTTCGAAACCGAACAAGCGCGGAAACGTTCAGTAACCCCCCTCGAGTCCCCCACGCACCGAGTGCGTGCAACCCTTCATTACGAGTACTACCTACGGCATTATGGTGCAATCAAGCACTCACATACGCGAAACTGAGGAAACAATAAAACAAAATTGACGTATAAAACCACTCCTTGAACTAATTCCGACCGAGGTTTTAAACCTGTCGTATAAAATACGTTACCGACGTGATTTGTGAACGGTCATGCTACGCTTTGTTATTATGCTTGTCCAATATTTAGATTTCAATAACTTAACACGTTTGTTGCCACCATTCTACTTTTATACAAATATGACAAAACAAGTGACTGAATGTGTTGAACACATTTTAAAAGAGAAATGGAATATTTCTATCTATGAGTTCATCATAGTATAATTTGAGCCCTAGGCGTGTAACAACAATGTGTGACCGGCAGTGAGATATACAAGCTGTTATGAATTAGGCAATGTGAACAGGAGCATCCCTGATGCCTGTAAACCACCTATATATAGCTGTCTAGGTTTATTCTTAACCTGGAGCAGAAGAGTCTAATAGCTATTTATTTCAATGATATATTATCCATTTTTACGCGTACCGCCAAATACATTAAAATAAATTGAAAAGATAATATATTTGCTGCATTTGTGTGGCATTGTAATTAAAATGCAATCCCTTCGAGCGTCATCAATAAAATTCGCCGTAAATATCACAAGAACCACGGCGTTTTCCGCTGTAAACGCGTTTAGAAATCGAAAAGGGATCATAAAGCAAGATGACTGCTCGAATTGCTTCCTCTTTCATACGAGCAAAGAGACCACGAGCAATAATTATTGAAGTGTAAAATTTACACTGACACACATTTACGAGGACCATACACGGCGGGTAGAATGCAGGCTGTGCCATTTAAAACGATATTTTACGGCCGGGCCAATGTTTGCGATATGCTAAGTTAATGGACTTTATAAAGTTATAACCTTTCACGCGATTGACGAGATAATGCACCCGACGCATGAATAGGTGATCTTAATTTTATCTCAGATGTGAGGTTCCGGTCAATATAATCAGTAGGTAGCTTAAAGCGATAATGTGATCTTGCGATTCCCGCCCGATAGCGGTACACCGTAATTACATTAGCTCACGGCATAATTAAGTGAATCATTACATATTTTCACATAAAGCGGCATTGATATAGGACATTAACGCTAGGGCTTTAGATATGTCACTTTCTCCCCATTAAAATTTAATTGCGATGCAGACATAAACGTATGGCGATATTTTATTCTAAATATGGTTTGCATTACAATGTCACAACAATGATTAAATTCGTGACTCGTGAGCTGAACGGAATATGTTTTAAGTGAGATATTTTACGTGAGTATGTTGTATCACGAAGCATGGCCATTATTGAGTGTGAGGAAACCTGTGCAGTGGGGTGGCGCGTGATAAATCTCAACTCGTGAACCGCTGGGGTTAAACAGTGGGTTATTTAAAGCGAATTTTGTGGGTCGAGACTCGAGAAGGGCAATGATGGAGGGCCGAATTATGGTAAATCTGACAAGTTTGAGAAAACAATGTAGGAACTTATTTATTCAGTATTTTTTGCGTTTACAGGTTTTGATTTAAAAGTGTCGTCATTTAAGTCACTTTGTAGGAGCTCTTGGTACCTACCTCGAAATAAATATTCAGGAACCCATTAAATAAATAAATCAATGTTTTCGGACAATCTTACACAAATCAACCTAGTCCCAAACTAAACAAAGCTTGTACTATGGGTACTAGACGACGATACACATACTTATAAAGAGAAATCAATACTTAAATACATAGAAAACATCCATGACTCAGGAACAAATATTCGTGCTCATCACACAAATAAATGCCCTTACCGGGATTCGAACCCAGGACCTCTTCTTCGTAGGCAGGGTAAAAAAAAAAAACTAAGCATATCCTTTCATAGTTAAGAACACGGGCGCCGAGCCCTGTTTAAAAAAGTAGATTTCGTGATAGTAGGTAGGTACGTGACGCAAAATGCGTTAATTATACTTAATGTTATGAAAATTTCAAATTAGTAATTACCCACATCAGTCTAGACGTACTAACTCAGTTTAGAACAATCATTTAATAATGTGTTTTATTACTCGTAAGCGATAAATAAAAATATTTACGTATAAAATAAAAGGCTGTCCAACGTAGCGTTAATAATAAGATCTTGATGGCGAGGTCAGTTTTTATTTATAACCGATTTACCTATCAG
The DNA here is from genome assembly GCA_963854355.1 of Epinotia brunnichana. Taxonomy (NCBI): domain Eukaryota; kingdom Metazoa; phylum Arthropoda; class Insecta; order Lepidoptera; family Tortricidae; genus Epinotia; species Epinotia brunnichana. The sequence continues at coordinate 6,963,179 of OY977953.1, read as the reverse complement.
TAGGTACGTAATTATTGTTCATCCAGAACAGCCTTGCTTTTAATTTTGGCCTTTACTTTTTATATCATAACCTTAATAAACACCTGTAGCTTTTCAATACGTTTCTAATTGCCTATATAAAATTACTGCAAAAACAGACAGCACTGTCCAATATCAGACATATTGTTTGGACACCCTTTTATTTTGACACAAATTCAATTCTGGCAACTATAAAAATACTACGAATTTGAGAACAGAACGCTGACGTCACAACGACAAATATTATTGAAATCTAGTTGGCTCGTAGAAATGAATGATTGTTTCTATTTTTAAAAGTTGTCGCTTTTGAACGGTTTTGCGTGCCATGACCGACTAGTTTAACATTAGTACTTACTGTGAGGTGGCGTGAGGGATAGGGTTGAGACGGCTTGCGGCGGCACCGGCGGGTAGAGATCTTGGTGCGGCGGGAACATGCGGGGCGGAGGCGGCGCCTCCTCGGCCTCTTCGGCCTCCTGCTTCGGCGGCGACCGCGGGCGCGCCAGCCTCACAGCCTTCAGACCACCGTCGCCCGGCGACCGACGCATCGACAAGTTTTCCGGAGTGTCGGATTCCCCTGAACGGCGTCGCGGGCGAGCTTGCTTCCTCCTGGGTTGCGGGCTGGCGGGCGGCGAGGCGGCTGGCGGCTCGGCCGCCACCGGGCTGCGCGGCGTGCACGACCGCGCCGACTCCTCGCACTCATGGTCCGCCAGACCCCGCACCTGAAGAGACTCCCCGGCCCGTATCACAGTCCCTAGCTGCTCCTGTGCCACCGATACCTCGCCACGGTACATAAAGTCCACAACCGCCTGCACCTCCCATCCTTGGAAATCTTTCAACACGATGACCGGGTGCTTGCAGGGGTTCTCGCTGAAGATCCGTCGGAAGAGCGGGCTGCAGGCCCCGAGGAGCACCTTGTGGGCGCGGACTCGGCGCTCAGCGCACACCAGCGTCACGTCTACCAGGGTCTCAGCGTGCAGCAGAGCCTCGAAGGACCGCAGGAGGTGCGCTTGATGGTTGTTCCAGCGTAGGCTGTAGTGTTCCTCCGGTTTTTCTTCCATACTGCCTTTGGACGCGCGTGCGCGTTTAACTCTCGCGCACGTAACCCTTTCGCCGCTCAAAGTATAGCGTTGCGGCGCATCGCTCACTAAACAGTTCCGAAAGTTAGTCAGCACTTAGTTCAGTTCGTAACACTGCACACACACGAGACACGTAGCGGGGAGCGCGGACGTGCGGCTCGTAAGAAGCGCGAGCGCGGAATGGCAAGTGAGACGGGCGTGCGGAGCGGCGGTGTCGCGCGAATGCCGACGCGGGCTGCGTGCGCCGGCGGGCAGTGGCCGCCCGTGGGGCCCGCCCCCGGCCCCGCCCTCTCCCCCCACCACCCTCCGCCCGCACACACGTGTCACATTACCCGAATACCGACACATGTGACGCCTACTCCGTATGTATGCCCTGGTACCTACTTTCCGTAACGTTGACACACCTCCTTATGTACGTGTCGGCCGTTATCTCCTTATCAGCTATACGTTGCGTATAGGTAAGCAAGCCACATGCGTACGCATATATTCGTTATACTTATAAGTTGTAAGGAGCGTGATAAGAAAGGTATATTTGGGGGCAGAAGCCCGCGTGGCGGTGCGGTGGCGGTGTCATGGCCAGCTATGTTTATAGCGGACTGACCTACAAACGGAGGCAAAAGGGAGGCAGACGAATTCGTTACTCCGCGTCCATAGGTGAACCGGGCTTTGTGAATTTAACTCTGTCGCTGTCTGCAAAGATAAAAGAGATATCATTTGGGTCATCGCAATGAGACTTTGTTTCATGAAGAGCTAGGTCTTTATTTAAGTCTAGGGTGTAGTGTCGGTATGTGTTGTTTAGATTGTAGGTACTACCTATAGGTACCTTGCATGGTGTGATATAACATTGACAGTGACATGAAACGTCATATCAATAGGACATAATGTATAAGTAATACTATACCCATTGCCTGGTTAATTAACGCGCGCGAGTCACCTCATTATGCAACGTTATGACAATGTTAGGTTTACCTATCACTGTTTCATCTCCCAGTGTTCCAAACCCACGACTCATCTGTAGCACGTAACTTTATAACCGACTTAAAAAAAGGAGGATGTTCTCAATTCGCCTGTATGTTTTTTTTTTGTGTTTGTTACGCGTTAACTCGGTAATTTATGAACCGATTTGAAAAAAAAAAATTGTTTGAAAGCATATAAAATCCCAGTTATGATGATCAGATCCTGGAGAAATCGAGGGAACTCTTCAAATTTTATAGGCAAACTTGAAGCAATTTGGCTACGGATTTGAAGTCGGTTAAAACTATAAGTAACTTATTATAACTAAGATCCTTATTTAATCCAAAACTTGGCGGTGTATCTTTAAATGCACCTTTTTAGTCACCTTTTTGTATGTTTTTCTAAGTTTCTATAGAATAATTGTTCGCGCTCCATTTTGCGAAGTTTAATATGGTTAAATTAAAATTGACAATTTTTTTTTATACAACGACGGTGGAAAACAAGCTTACGGCCTGCCTGATGTTAAGCAGTTACCGTAGCCTATGGACACTTGTGACTCCCGAAGAATCACAAGCGCGTTGCCGACCCTTTATTCACTTGAGGAGTCGCTGTGTTGGCAGATAGAGACAATGAGAATGATGTCAATGAGTTGTTGTTGTGAGATTAGTATAGGTAGGTAAATCATACCATACTTGTAGGTAGGTACATAGAAAAAAATAAAGTCAACTATCCAGTGCGGTCTACCTACTTACTTAGGTACAGTAAATAGCTTACGTCCAGCATAAATAAATATGTTTCGTATAAAATGATATAGGTACCTACTTAAGAGGAGACGCTGTTTATAAATAAATAATAAATAAATAAATATTTGGGGACAATCTTACACAACTCGACCTTATAGTCCCAAACTAAGCAAAGCTTGTACTATGGGTACTAGACGATGATATATTAGATACTTAGGTATATAGAGAAATAAATACGTAAAATACATAGAAAACATCCATGACTCAGGAACAAATATTCATGCTCATCACACAAATAAATGCCCTTACCGGGATTCGAACCCAGGACCTCTTGCTTCGTAGGCAGGGTCACCAACCAAGTCAAGTCAACCAACTAGGCTACAGAGCTCGTCAGGAGAGGTAGGTTTATGTCCATTAAGAGTCCACCCAAAAATCAGGTTTTAGGTATAGCATTTAACTTTGGCAATGTCCACACATCCACAGGGAAGACGCACACCCTTTAGGTTTATTTCTGTACCTATACCTTAGAAAACTTACGTCTACTTACAATAAGTTACCTAATCAAACAGAAAAATCAGAGGCACTTTGTCAACTGCGAGAAGGCAATCTCACTCCAAAAAGTGATCTCTTTCTAAATTATTATTCAGTTTCAAGTGAGAGTCGAAAGTAGGTATAGTAACTTATTACTTCCTAACTCTTAGTTGAATCCTAAAAATTTGGCTTAGCTACCATAGGTATACAGAAAAAGTAGGGAGCTACTTAGATAATTGCTTTAAGAACTTGTATTATATTTACTAAGTGGGCACATTTACAACGAAATAGTCAAATCATAGTTGTTAAACCGGGGCCGTCATTCCATTGGCCGAAATTTATAAAGAAGAGAATATCGCTAGGATTATCGCTTTTGTTACGTATGTCTCGTAGGTCGATCACGTAACGCATTGTGTACGCGCGTCGGGTAGGTCTAAATGTCACTTTTTATATGGAAAATTGACAGTTAAATTGTACCGACGCGCGTTCGGAACGTTAGGTACCTACGTGTTTACCCCCTCGGTCATTCTAGCACCAGACGACCGGTTAGCCTAGTGGATAGTGACGTTGCCTACTAAGCTGAAGGTCCTGGGTTCGAGTCCCGGTAAGGGCAAATATTTGTGTGATCAGCACGAATATTTGTTTCTGAGTATTGGATGTTTTCTATGTAATTATTTACATATAACTATGAAATATATCGACGTTTAGTAGGTATATACTCATAACACAAGCGTTATTATTGATCTTATTGTGGGGGTATCTAAGTATTTCGAATTGTGTAAGATGGCCCCTAATATTTATTAATTATTTATTATGATTTTGAAAGAGAAACCTCAAAATGGCGATATCCCTATGGCATGCCGGGGAAGTATATCATTTTCAATCTCGAATTGTGTCATAGTTTACCTAATCTATTTTACCCCAGTAAGTCCAGGCATTTATTTAATAGTACATTACTTACCTAGGGCGGTTAAACAAAGAATGTCTCAGATCGCAGGTACGATAAATATGCGCTCTGAGGCTTTCTTTATTACCGCCCGTGGTGAGTACAACATTTTACGTCTCTATCTGGCCAGGAAGTGGGGTTTTCCACACGCATAGCGTGCGGTAATTCCTACTTTATGGCCAGGTATGACGTAAAGCACTTTAATCTACTTACCTATTAAATTCATAATAATTAAGTAGGTATCTAACTAGGTATATTATGTAGGTAAGTTATGAACGAAAGCAGTTCCTGAACCAAAAAAATATACATGATACTTATTCAGCTTAGTCTATACTGTATGTCATTGATCATCATCATTTCCTTGCCCTTATCCCATTTACTTGGGGTCGGCGCAGCATGTCTTTTTCTTCCATACTTCTCTGTCAGCCGTCATCTCATCACTCACTTCTTTTCTCTTCATATCGTCTCTCACACAGTCCATCCACCTTTTCCTTGGCCTACCTCGTCTTTTACATCCATCCACATTCATACCATACGTATGTCATTGATATGACTCTTTAGTCACTGCCAATGACAAAAAAATGTGGGCAAAAAGCCTAAACGTATGAACGAGGATTTCTGTATTTTAAGATTGATTTCACACTACATAGATAAGAAATGATCCTTGACCGATAAAATCTTAACTTAGCGAATTTCTCACCTCGGTATAAAATAAATCTGTCCCAGAAGTGAGAAAAAAATAAAGGAATGGGGAAGGAAATTAGCACACTAAAGACAAATCCTGTACGGCATTACAAGATAACATTATCATTGTTTGTCAAAAATGAAAATGGATGTGTAAAAACCTCCACGCAAGCTTATTCTCGGAATCTAAGGAGGACATTTTCTGCCCCGCTAATTTAAAAGTCGTAACCGACGCCACGTTTGTTCTATAAACCGCCTTTTTAAACATCGAAAAAAAGACAAAATGAACGTGTTTCTACAGGAAGCGTTATTTGAAAAGGGATTAACGCTCTTTGCTACCAAGGGACATAATGTCTTTTTAAATACGGATTTGTAAGGGATACCTGTCACACCGTTAGGTTTAACAATGATGTCGGTGTGCTAACTTACAATGTGAATTGTTTTATGGTGTGTTAGTTTATGTTAATAGCGAACTGAGTCACCAAAAATATGACGGTACAATACCTACAATAATGCAAAATATTCTTTATTGCCCACCAGAAATAGACAATAGAAACATAGAGGTAAATTAGACAAAAACAATGGTAGACAACAGGCGTACGACGGTACGTTTAGTGTGAATTTTTTTTTTGCGGAGAAGGCACATTATTTTCATTCACTGATTAAAGAGTAAGTAGGTACCTGCTCTTAGGTAGATATATTATTTAATTTTATTTATTTAAAATAATTACACAGCATAACAGTTAAAAATTAAGTCACTGTGAATTACAAATTAGATATATAGGTACATTTTCATCATATCAGCCGAAACACGTCCACTGCTGGACATAGGCCTCCCCCAAAGAGTTCCAAAGTGACCGGTCCTGCGCCACCCGCATCCAGCGGACTCCCGCGACCTTTACAACCTTTCCGCGACATTCTAATACATGACAGAAGAATTACATCTATCCATCACCTCACAGTACCTTAAGCATTCCCGGTACATCATTCCCCAACTACGTACCTACTTCCAAAAACGTCCACATCCGGTGCTGATGCAAGAAGCGCATTGAAGCAGTGTAGAGCTCTGACGAACGGAGAGTTTTTGCGCACTCTGGAGCACCTAGCAGAAGTCGGTTACTACATACATATATTAGGTACCTATCAATTGAATACCCTCTTTCGATGTTAGTTTTTTATTCGATCCAGCCTGTCTTTCTTCAAAATTGTTTACAAACGAAACTATTTATCCTATTGCAACATTACAATTACCCACCGGGCCATTTCCTCATATTTCAAATTAAATATACATTTTAACCAAATCGTGTAGCCATTAGTAATGTAATTACACACATGAAGTCGTTAAAGTTAATCCGCATTTATCGGAACCACACATTATACTCCCGAGGGCAGTAATGACGCCATTAACGACCACATGCCGATTTCCTAATGATTAACTGGCGACACATTTACATACCTACTTGGAACTTGTAGTACCTAGTTGAAGTTGTGTAATACAGAGTTTTGGAAAATGAGGTTCTCCTTCAACTGTAGTTCTATACCGTTGCATATGGGACGCTTGAGACTCCAGTGTACCTACCTAGTTGTTGGCGCGTCTTTGGCTATATTTAAATAGTAGGTACAGAATAATTTTATGTTATTACACACTTTTTGCCCGATTATGACTATTTAGTTCTACTCAATTGAAAGATAAATTGTCCCGAATAACCGTCCGCGTTAAATATATTTTTTAAGAGAGGTAGGGCACAGCGGAATGTCATCTCGCTCGTATGTGGAGCAGCCCAACTGGGGAAGTCCCTCCACCTTACAGAAGACCGCAGCCATAATAGCACCACTGCTTTGTAGTGTTGCTATAAGTATTATTGCATGCTATGAAGTATGTGGTGTTGTGTTCCTGGTGGTGAGTAAGGTCGCCAGAGCTCCCTAGGGTGCGCTGTGTTGGGAGTGAGGGACCTGCATGTCTCTATCTGCCAACACGGCGAATCCTCAAGTGAATAAAGGGTCGGCAACGCGCTTGTGATTCTTCTGGAGTCACAAGTGTCCATAGGCGACGGTACCAGCTTAACATCAGGAAGGCCGTAAGCTTGTTTGCCACCGTCGTACCTTGTATAAAAAAAAAAACCAAAAACAGTAAAATGAAGACACTTAAAACAGCCCCTTTACTTGTTTTTAGGGTTCCGTAGCCAAATGGCAAAAAACGGAACCCTTATAGATTCGTCATGTCTGTCCGTCTGTCTGTCTGTCCGTTCCGTATGTCACAGCCACTTTTTTCCGAAACTATAAGAGCTATACTGTTGAAACTTGGTAAGTAGATGTATTCTGTGAACCGCATTAAGATTTTCACACAAAAATTGAAAAAAAAAAACATTAAGTTTTAGAGGTCCCCATACTCAGAACTGAAACTCAAAAAAATATTTTTCATCAAACCCATACGTGTGGGGTATCTATGGATAGGTCTTCAAAAATGATATTGAGGTTTCTAATATCATTTTTTTTTAAACTGAATAGTTTGCGAGAGAGACACTTCCAAAGTGGTTAAATGTGTGTCCCCCCCCCTGTAACTTCTAAAATAAGAGAATGATAAAACTAAAAAAAATATATGATGTACATTACCATGTAAACTTCCACCGAAAATTGGTTTGAACGAGATCTAGTAAGTAGTGTTTTTTTAATACGTCATAAATCGTAAACCGCAATTTATTTCACGGAACCCTTCATGTGCGAGTCCGACTCGCACTTGGCCGCTTTTTTTTTTTAAAGCTACTCAAACGATCATGCCAGAAATTCTTGATTTTGACATTTCATCATATCAGCCGAAAGACGTCCACTGCTGGAGTTGCTGGACATAGGCCTCCCCCAAAGAGTTCCAAAGTAATAGGTCCTGCGTCACCCGCATCCAGCGGACTCCCGCGACCTTAACCAGGTCATCAGTCCACCTTGTGGGAAGCCTACCAACGCCGCGCCTTCCGGCGCGTGGTCGCCACTCGAAAACCTTGATTTTGACATTAACCTATGCAAATTTATATGGTTATTTTTATTGTGTAATAAATTAATATGCATATTTAGTAGTATTTTTTTTATAAGGTTTCATCAATACATTAGATATACAGGTAATATAAATGAGACATGTCTTAGGAATTTTACCTAAATTACCTAAAACAGTTTCTACCAATGTTAATGTTACTAAAGTAAAGTTATCATTAAATTGAAAACCTTTTGCCTGGTAAAAGTGTATAGGTTTAAGCGTACCTATTACCTATAGATAAATATAGGTATAAAGTACTAAAGCTATGACAGAAACAAAGCAATGACATAACAATATACATAATACCTAAGTTCACTCGTTACTTTTTATGGCAAACATAACCGTTACGGTAACGAAGAACGTTGTTTTTAATAACGCATCGTTTATGAGATGCGAATATTAGTGTTGGAAGGGTTGAGCAAAACTTGCCTGAGTAGGTAAGTATTTAAAATAATAACTACATAAATACAAACATTTATGATACTGAAGTACCCATACTTATAATATGTCTTAAATTGTAAGAACTAGGCATACCATATAGAGAATATCAGTCCAATACTGCCTTTGGCCATCTTAGTAACTAAAAGTAGGTACCCTCTCATCCACTAGAGGACGCCTTTGTCCAGCAGTGGGACGTATATAGGCTGATTTAAATAAATAAAAATTAAAAGAAAACAGGTATTCATTTCATCCAATTGTACCTACAAGCCAGATAATGTCGAGGAAGGATTCTATATCGGCAACATGGCAGTATCGAACCAACGTTATCGGTACATGTGAACATGCTCTTATGTTCGCCATCGCCAATTGCCTACGGTGGCTACATTCAATTTGCGGAGCTCGGAAGTGCCGGGATTCCGACGACTTTTTGAGCTTTTTACGCGACCACCTTCGGTTAGCGACCACCTGAAGGACATGGTTTTTTCAATTGAAGATAACATTAATTCTATGGAGCCTGTTGAAACAGTTAGTCGTATGCATTATTGTTTGTAGTTATGGAATAGGAATTTACTAAAAAAACGAGAAAATATGCTTTCAGTTCACCAACTCAGCTAAGTGGTCGCTAACCGGCACATAAAATTAGGTGGTCGCTAACCGGCGAAATGACCCTACATACATCTAGTCAACTTGACGAATGCTATAAAAACTAATCTAATTGTTAACGTCAACGAAACTAAAAACTACAAAGCAAGCAATCAAAACCCTATCAGCTTAACGTCTTGACTGCAAAAGATACCATCTCCACGTGAATTCAGCGAAACCCGCGCCTTTTAAATAACAGTTACCCATAGTATTAAAAAAGCGCACGGCTATGTAAAGGGGCAAGACATGGGTCCTTTTTCTAGCAGGATAAGCATGCGTGTTCATACATCATGCCGAATTACCTTTACGTGTGTACCATTAGTGTTGCGATAGCATCTGACCTCACTTAATAAAACGTTACACGGCGAGGGAGAGTGTAGCATATTGGTAAGGTTTTAGGAAGGTTTCAGAAGCGAAATTTATTTGATAGAATTAAAATGCATTGGCTTTTATTATAAGTAGCGAGTCGACCAATTTTTGTAGCATTTCGGTACTTAACTAGTTAACTAATTTAAAATTTTAAAATGAAATTATTACAACAGCCAAGTATACCTACTTAATGGGTTTCCTACTTATGTCGTAAATATAGTTGAATGAAAAAAGCCAAAACAAGCGAAAAATATTATTAAAAATAATCAATGTTCATCGCAAGTATCGCAACTTAAAAAAAAAAGCGGCCAAGTGCGAGTCGGACTCGCACTAGAAGGGTTCCGTTAAATTGCAGTTTACGATTAGTGACGTATTAAAAAAAAACTACTTACTAGATCTCGTTCAAACCAATTTTTGGTGGAAGTTTGTATGGTAATGTACATCATATATTTTTTTTAGTTTTATCATTCTCTTATTTTAGAAGTTACAGGGGGGGGGGGGACACACACACATTTTACCACTTTGGAAGTGTCTCTCGCACAAACTATTCAGTTTAGAAAAAAATGATGTTTCAAACCTCAATGTCATTTTTGAAGAACTATCCATTTGATGAAAAATTTTTTTTTGAGTTTTAGTTCGATGTATAGGGAACCCCAAAAATGTATTGTTTTTTTTTCTATTTTTGTGTAAAAATCTTAATGCGGTTCACAGAATACATCTACTTACCAAGTTTCAACAGTATAGCTCTTATAGTTTCGTAAAAAAGTGGCTGTGACATACGGACGGACAGACAGACAGACAGACAGACAGACAGACAGACATGACGAATCTATAAGGGTTCCGTTTTTTGCCATTTGGCTACGGAACCCTAAAAACAGACTGAAGAGAGGCTTAGCATTATAATCTTAAATACTTATTAGAGATTTAGCTAAGTAAGCAACATAGTAACTGTATGTAAGTTACTTTTTTACGTTACGAAATGGGTGGGATACCTAATATTCGTTAAGCCTAGCGTCGGGACGGGCCTAAACCATAGCCTAAAGTCGTAGTCGTAGACCATGCAGTCGTAATCACAGCACCAACAACGACTAACAGTCAGTGCAACTCAACTCGTGCGAGTGTTATTTTTGTAAGCGAATCTGACAAATCAAAAGGCGAACCGGAGAAAAAGGAGACTTGGAATCGGAATCGATGAACAAACCTAAATATTGGTAGGTACAGTCGGCCGCATAAGTTGCTGAACACCTAAGTTGTACCTACCATGTTAAAACACGACATGACGTTTAATGCGACACGGTACAAGAGTTTTAAGCCCCTTGTGATGCTGACCGTACCTACACATGTGTAGAATGTGTGAAAATGTAGAAAGTTTAAAGTTTTAAACCAATCTCCTGTATCCTACCCAAGAAACACACGGAATATAAGTATAAACACGTTCCCAACTACCCGACATCTAGATTAGTCGGCAACTTCAGTTTTACAACTAGCCTTTATTGCTTGCTCATATAAATGAGATCCTTAACGTTTTTATATGGGTTTCAAGATGTTTTATTAGAAAAATGTGCTTTAGAGCAGAGCTTAGATGAGATTGTGATGAGTGGAATGGAATAATACAAATGATAAAGTTATAACTAAAACTGCAGTCTAGGTCGAGCTAGGTATAGGTTCCGTATGTAGGTACATAGTACTTATTTGAGTAGGTAGCCTAAGTACAGGTTAGAATCTGCGGGGACGGTTTCTTTCATCGCCATAGAAAGAAACATATAATATATACAGGGTGACTGGTAATTCGACCTTTTCCTTGAAAGGGGTTATACTAGAGCTAATTTGCAACAATTTATGTCCAGTCAACCAGGGGTCGAAACTCGCTGGTTTCCGAGATATTCGAGTTTTTAGTTTGTATGAAAAAAATTCTCCTTGCAGCCTTAAGCTGGTGATTGTGACAAAAGTAGGGTCATTTCGCCGGTTGGCGACCACCTAATTTTATGTGCCGGTTAGCGACCACTTAGCTGACTTGGTGAACTGAAAGCATATTTTCTCGTTTTTTTTGTAAATTCCTCTTCCATAACTACAAACAATAAGGCATACGGCTGACTGTTTCAATAGGCTCTGTAGAATTGATGTTATCTTCAATTGAAAAAAACATGCTCTTTAAGTGGTCGCTAACCGAAGGTGGTCGCGTAACCGGCGAAATGACCCTACTTCCATTTGGATGGTAAAAAAACATTTTTGTCACAATCAGCACTTTAAGGCTGCAAGGCGAAATTTTTTCAAACAAACTAAAAACTCGAAAAATTAAAAAAAAATCGTGTTTTGACCCCTGGTTGAGTGGACATAAATTGTTGCAAATTAGCTCTAGTATAACCCCTTTCAAGGAATAGGTCGAATTACCAGTCACCCTGTATACATCTCGCAAGATTTACCTTGAGACATCTGGTAACCAGTTTCAAGTTGTATGTATATAGATTTATGACGATAAGAAAATATATTACATTTCTCATTGACAAATAATTCATACACAAACACATACAGGTATATGTAGGTACCAAATAATCTATGCCTCTATTAAACATAGACTAACGAAAGCAAACTTATCTTCAATCGTCCACCAATCCAGCCACTAATACGAATAAGACATAAATCAACTCCTTAAGGCCTGATTATTTATAAGTTAACCTTACGCGGCTTCATACCCATTGAACGGTAAGACTAGGCGGTAACCATGTTTAGAACTGTTTCAACCAGACCTTGTAACATCTAAATCAAGCAGCACCTATCATAGACAAAACCCCATTAAATCATTGTACATTCACGTGTATAGCACGCTTTACGTTTGTCCGTGGCGGTTAACGACGTGTATGGCCGCCGCGGGTTGTCTATGCTTGCCATAGACAATGCAGATCGGCAACGCGGTAATGAATCAGATGTGTATCGGCGACGTGTGAGAACATACGGCCAAAATACAAGCCGTAAATACTCGCTCGCGTGCGCCCAGATTTGATTTTGGAACGTGATAGAGCTGGCCAGTTGGGGCTGCGTTCCAAATTGGAACGAACCCGGCAAAATTCGCGGGTTTTAGTTTCTTTTTAAAAACTTGCATTTAACTAGCCAGGATTTTTAATAATCTATTTTTATTTTCTTTAAACAAGTATAAAGGTGTTGGTCGGTTGTATTGCAACGTATGTACCACGTGCATGACGTGCTAAATCAAAAGATTTTCAAACGAGAGAAAACTGGTATTTACGCTATCATAAATATTCTTTTAAGAAAATAAGTGAACATGTAAAAACCTATTATTCATTAGGACCTATAATTTTCTAGAGCTGTTGTTAATAGACATCAATGAAACAACTGAAAATTGGCCGATACAAAAAAAAACACCTCATGGAATTGATACTTTTCGCTCCCTAAATAAATATATACTTCCTAACTCTATGGCCAATCGTGCCCACACGACCCGCCCCGGGCGCAGAAAATAAAAGTTAAAAGCATAGAGTTGATAAGCGCCGAATTTTCAATGTTTTCCCGCGAGTCAGCCCGTCGTGTTGGTACACTGTACGGGCCAGGGTATTCATTCGCTTTTATACGTAAAGTGGAGTGCACATGTATAAATAAAGTGGGAAAGTTTGACACGCGCTCCCTATGTTATTCTGTAGTGTATAGGAAGGAACTTGGTTGTTGGATTCGTTTTTTTAACCACCTGTACCATCATCGCATATTATTAAACTTAGGTATCCACTCTAAGGGAAAAGTTACCCAAGGATGCCTACCTATTCTAAAAGGTCCAAGTGTGATTTTAAGGCAGGTTCACATTTATAATCTAATGTTAAATACATTAAATATGGCACAGAAAACAAAGTTATCTTCCCTATCTTTCTATCCTTAGGTAGTACTCAGATTAGACTTCGTCGCTAGTCAGTCTAAATAGATAGGTGTTAGCTACTCGCGTATATTAATGTAATAGAATGTCTCTTTTATTCTATCCTCTCTATCGATAATCGCTCTACTATAGGTATTCGTACTATTCGTATATTTTAGCAAAGTCTAATTACATCATTAGCGTTTGTAAAAGAAAAAAGACAAGTACCTGTCTATGGTAGTCTATGGTTTATAGAGTACGTGTACACGATATAAAGTTGTGCTTGATGCGCGGCTCGTTTAGAGCCCATTCACACGATAGCTCGGAAGTTTGTACACGTGTGCTTTTTATTTTCTTTCCTGCTCGTTATTTTGCAGCGAATTTACATGAGTTTTTGGGGATAGGAAGTTGTAAAGTGTTTTAGTTTGTATTTTGAAACGAAAATACCAGCTTGCTGGGTTTCTGTTTTTGTTTTTAGTGAGCGGGTTAAATAATTTTGGTATGGTGTATTTGGGTGATTCAACTTTTTTCTGTCACTAGTTGCCATGGATACGTCTCCTGAGTCACTTTTTAAACCTGCTAGTTTATGGGTTTAAATCCACTAAATGTGGGGTTTTCTTGTCAAGTACAACCTCTGTCATGGACGATCTTCTTAGCAAGTTAGAAGTCGATGTTGTAACGATTTGTCTAAGGAACTCTCATATTGTCTCCTCGCTAACGGGACAGAATTACAAGAAATAGTTGATTGACCCATTTCGTACCTAGCAGTGACGTGGCGTTTAGCAAAGAGAGGAACTCAGTTCCGATAAGCGTTTTCCCAGAAATATATATTTTGGACATTTTCAAATACTTAGAGAATAGGTAAGTTTTATTTAGGTATAAATCCTCGACGTCGTCATTCTTATCATCGGGTGAGTTGTAGTCAAATGCTTACATATAGTTTCTGTACAAAACAAACCCTTAAATAAGAGTAGAGTTAGCGTAGGTTTTCTTTAAGAGGTGCATGGTATAACATAGTCAAGCTGGTTGTAATTGAGTTTCATAGGGAAACCTCGCCTCATACTACGAGAGTACTCTCTAGGCAATAAGAACTTAAACTTAGGCACAGGCTTTTTTGCAATTGTGTCCGGTTGTTTTACCAAAAATGCTTTCCGATATTCGTTTAGCTTAATATGACAAAGACCCGTTGCCAACCTTCAAACACTTGTTAAATAACTTGTAATTTAAAAATTACACTTACCTCCCCAACAATGGCCACACATCCTGACCTTGAGACTTTGAGACCAAATCCCAGAAACAATACACCTTAGTACCTTACCTGGGTTTTTACCATTTCACACATCTTTCCACGAATTGTTTAAATCTATGAACAATAGGGCATTTATTACACACATAGCGGTATTGTAGACCCACGTTTGGGACATGTTCGAAAAAAAATGTCTTTGATTTGTACCAAGTTGTCTATGCTTTTGTACATCAGTTGATTTTGTACGTCGCAGCACTAGTTCCACATTTTAGCAACTGCAATTGACAAGTTTGTCAATAAAATTGGGATCATTGGAAGAAAAATGTCGTATATGCCTTTAAGCTTCATTGAAATTAGTCATTATTCAGCTGGGAATAGGTAAGAAATTATGTCACTTCATGAGACGGGTGTTGTTTCCGTGGTATTCCCAGGGAGTGAGTGTGCCAGTGAATAGGTGTTTGGAAGGTGTTAGATGTGAGTCATTGGCGGTTAAACCAATTGACCACATGTAAAGACGCTCGTCGGAGTCGGGAAGACACAGGACATAACAAATATCAAGTCATATATTCAATCAGTTTCATATACAGACAACGGTCCAACACCAGAAAGCACCTCTGACATATTAAGATGATTATATGAATTAACAACTACTCATAATAACAATGTGTATAAATGGTAATAGAAGTTATAAAGTATAATAGTTAAGATAACAATTATGAAGTGAGTCGAGTGACCGCGCACATAATCTCGCATAGAGATTTGCAAAAAAATGTAATTTAGTTAAGTACTTTATCTGAAATAAATAAATTCAATTTTTTTTATTTTTTTATTCATAATCATCTTCGTACTCACCTCATGTATTAGCGCATGTTCAAGTGTGTATAAGCGCATAATGACACATTTTGACCACGCGACGGAACGGCACTGCAAATGACACATACGCAGAATGACTAGGTATACTTACACAATATGATGAATATGAATAAGGTTGCTTCAGATGCCTGCCGAGAAAAAGGAGCCCCGCGTAGCTCCATCAAAACTTCCAAATTAAAAAAAAAATGATTCCTAATGGCAATATGCGTAGATAGATTACTATAAATTGCAAACGAAATTATAAAATTCAAAAAATGTGATTGTTAGTTGAATGATTGGCCCACCTGCTCGTATGTTTGGTACAAATACCTACATTTGATTGTCTTCAAGCACTAAACGATTTAGTTTTTTAAGTTAAAGTCGAAAATATGATATAGGTATGTTGCAAATCTAATCGTAATGTGAAATTGAGGAAGTCATCAGTGGCTACTTATTATTATTGTTAAGTTCAAAGTGGCCCATAACGTATTCCACGTTATAAGCAGTCGATTAGGCAAATCACGTTAGCGACCGCCATTCCCGTGTACGCGGTAATTAACGAACATGGGTTTATATTGGCCGACGCCCCCTCGTATTAACTGTTGCTTGCTACGTGCCATACGTTACAAGCCAATTAATTTAATATAAATTTATATGAGTTTTAGAACTTCGCCTACATTCCTACAGTCCACGGTTTAATTTCGAAATAGCAACGTCCTCGCACAAAAGGGATGTTGACTGATAGTCAAATCAGCTAGGTACAGTAGGTACCTACTTTATATGAAACGTCAAAAACGCTCTGTTAGTATGAAGTTTGTTGGGAAATAGGGAAAAGTCACGTCACGATTTTCTAAGGTGTATTTTTTATCTAAGTATACCTACTGTATGTGGATACTGTAGGTATGGTTATAATATAATAATAATAATAAAATATTTATTTCGGAATACAAAAGACTCCATAGTTGTTAGTAACATAAAAACACACAATAGTACATTACTTACCTAGGGCGGTTAAACAAAGAATGTCTCAGATCGCAGGTATTTGACGCCCGAGCCGAAGGCAAGGGCGATAAACATGCGCTCTGAGGCTTTCTTTATTACCGCCCGTGGTGAGTACAAAATTTTACGTCTCTATCTGGCCAGGAAGTGGGGTTTTCTGCACGCACAGCGTGCGGTAATTCCTACTTTATGGCCAGGTATGACGTAATATAATTTGTACTATGTTAGTTTAAGTACAATACAAGGTAACTTAATTAAATTGTATGCAAATACAAATTAATATACTTTTCAGTCGGGGTTTAGGGCTACCCCTTAACGTTATGACAACAGTAAAAAAAAAATATTATTCTTACATTAACAAAAAACAAAACTCACGTAAATAGTTAGTACTTAAACTTATTAATGCGATTAGATTTTTAAATATCTACACGAAGATCACAAAATAGACGATGTTTGACCGTAATAACGTTCGTATTTAGGTACTTTACAAACTTCGTTTCGCAAAAAGGGTCCTGATTTGACTATGACTCAACATCCGTGTATTAATACTTGAGGGGGTTATCAAACTTGGCCATTAATGACACGTCAACACTCTTTGGAAATACACGGTTCCGAGTTCTCCCATTATAATTACTCACTACATCTTGCAGTTTATCAAAGCCTAAATCATTAGTAGGTGTTAACTGCCGTGGATTGGGCGGGAATTAATGTGTGGCCATTACATCAAGCATGAGCCACTGTTAAATTCCCATCCAAGTGTAGTTTAACCCTTGCAATGCTGCTTATAATTGTTGGAGAAGATTAATTGTTTAGGCCTCTATTAAGCACGTGCCGTCATATGGTTATGGTGTTTGTGATGTTTTGTGATATTCTAGTCCTTGCTGGGCTATAGGTCAACTGGGTACCCATCAATTAGTAGCCTTTTGTTCCGGTCTGATACTCTCCTGGCATAATACAAGATTGTCAATTAATTTGTGACCAGTACCTATACTGTAACATGTACATAACTCCTTAGAGCCATTGCTGATAATATCAGTAGCCCACTATGGAGGCACTGGAACTCCATCCATATGGAGTCCAGAAATAATGTCTTTCAATTCATTAAATAAATTTTCAGTTCAATTTTATAATTTAAATTAATGTGTGGTTATAATTTAAATTAATGTGTGGTTTGACATTTTAATTTAATTTAATTTTTTTTAATGAATGTTTTAATGTTGTAATTGATATCTTGTGCTAATGATTGACTGTGTTGTGTTGTATATTGGCAATGCCTGAAAATAAAGTATTAATAGTAACTCACCTAGGGCGGTAGATCATAGAATGTCTCAGATCGCAGGTATATATTTGACGTCCAAGTTGAAGGTAAGGGCGATAAATATCCGATCTGAGGCTTTCTTTATTATCGCCCGTGGCGAGTAGGTGACATTTTACGTCTTCCCCTGGCCAGAAAGGGATGACATTAAAACTACCATGCTATCACTGTACGACCTACGTATATTTTATGGTTAGTTTGCATCTGCATCTGCACCCGCGCTTTGCATCTGCGCTTTTTCGGTAAGAGCGGTATTGTGGATTTAGTTGATTTGATAAGTACATATCTACAAGATACTTACCACAATATCAGCACTCACCTACTGCTGTGGAGCGGTACGTAAGTGGCTAAAACATTGATGCAGACAGTATTCAGCACATTGTGGTCAGATTTCCATAACATATTTTGACCGCCGTGTCAAACTAGAGTGTTCAAGTAAGGAAACTTTGTCTCACCTCTGTCATGCCACCCGCCAATAAAACACGCGCTTTAAGTCCACCAACACACGAATTCGGAAGTCCAGATAAGCATTAATGGATTGGCTGGCATAAATGTGACGTCACTCCACATATTTCAAACGTCGCATGTCGGTATCGTCCAATTAAGTTGGCACCCCGATTAGAGTTGCTCGCCGCTTTCTTACACTGAAAAAAATGGTTTGTTGGATTTACCAAATTAGCTAAGGTTGGCTGAATTACATAGAAACTAAGATAAATATAACAAAACCTCGCTATTGGACTTACAAAACTAAAAAGGTTGAAGTCGCTACCAGACTTCTGGTGTAAATCAACAAAGAGTATTTTACATTTTACAAAACAAATCTCAACAATTTGGTTTGGTTGATTATATCATAAAAATATAATAAATATAACAAGGCCTCGCGGTTGAACTTACAAAACTAAAAAGGTTGACGTCAAAATATAGTCCTTACCAAAGTTAATGGTGTATATTAACAAAGAATCTTGTACATTTTACCAAACAAATCTCTACAATTGGGTTTGGTAGATTTTATTATAAAAATATGATAAATATAACAAGACATCGCGGTTGAACTTACAAAACTAAAAAAGGTTGAGGCCAAAATATAGTCCCTACCAAAGTTCATGGTGTATATTAATAAAGAATATTGTAAGTTTTACCAAACAAATCTCTACAAGTCGGTTTGGTAGATTTTATAAGTAAAATATTATAAATATAACAAGACGTCGCGGTTGAACTTACAAAACTAAAAAAGGTTGAGGCCAAAATATAGTCACTACCAGAGTTCATTGTGTTAATTAACAAAGAATATTGTACATTTTACCAAACAAATCCCTACAAATCGGTTTGGTAGATTTTATAAATAAAATATGATAAATATAACAAGACGTCGCGGTTGAACTTACAAAACTAAAAAAGGTTGAGGTCAAAATATAGTCACTACCAGAGTTCATTGTGTTAATTAACAAAGAATATTGTACATTTTACCAAACAAATCCCTACAAATCGGTTTGGTAGATTTTATAAATAAAAATATGATAAATGTAACAAGACATCGCGGTTGAACCTACAAAACTAAAAAAGGTAGAGGCCAAAATATAGTCCGTACCAGAGTTCATGGTGTATATTAATAAATAATATTGTAAGTTTTACCAAACAAATTTCTACAAGTCGGTTTGGTAGATTTTATAAATAAAATATAATAAATATAACAAGACATCGCGGTTCAACTTACAAAACTAAAAAAGGTTGAGGCCAAAATATAGTCCCTACCAGAGTTCATGGTGTATATTAATGAAGAATATTGTAAGTTTTACCAAACAAATCTCTACACTTTAGTTTGGTTGATTTTATCATAAAAGTATGTTAACTATAACAAGACCTCGCGGTTAAACTTACAAAACTAAAAAGGTTGACCTCAAAATATAGTCCCTACCAGAGTTCATGCTGTTAATTAACAAGAATATTGTACATTTTACCAAACAAACCTCTACAATTCGGTTTGGTTAATTTTATATTGTAAATATGATAAATATAACAAGATTTCGCAGTTGAACTTACAAAACTAAAATGGTTGACCTCGAAATATAGTTCCTACCAGAGTTCATGCTGTTAATTAACAAAGAATATTGTACATTTTACCAAACAAATCTCTACAATTTGATTTGGTTTTTTTTATAATTAAAATATGATAACTATAACAAGACCTGGCGGTTGAAATTACAAAACTAAAATGGTTAAGGTCAAAATATAGTCCCTACCAGAGTTCATGGTGTAAATTTACAAAGGATATTGTACATTTTTACCAAACAAATGTCAAGAATTTGGTTCGGTTGATTTTATGATAAACATATGATTAATATAACATAGCCCTGTGGTTGAACTTACAAAACTGAAAAGGTTGAGGTCAAAATATAGTCCCTACCCAGAGTTCCTGCTGTAAATTAACGAAAAAAAATGAACATTTTACCAAACACGTCTCAACAATTTGGTTAGGTTCTATCAAAAATCTGGCCAAGTGCAAGTCGGACTCGCGCACGAAGGATTCCGCACCATTATCTATAAACATATTTATTTTATTCTGTTTTTAGTATTTGTTGTTATAGCGAAAACAATTATTAGTAATAATATTAATATTAAAGACAGACGGACAGCGGAGTCTTAGTAATAGGGCCCCGTTTTACTCTTTGAGTACGGAACCCTAAAAACGAGTCATTTAGGGATTACGCGGTATTTTCGATTTTTGGTAAAGTGACGTTCGACGCTCGAGATCACAAACTTGTATTATTCATTGCGCCAACTTCATAAACAAGTCTGCAAAAATCAGAACTACCAACCCCGCCAACTACCCCGTACTTTCAGGCGACATAGTTACCTATTAAGAAAATTCGGATCATTTTTAATTACCGCGATGAGTACGAAGAAGGCAAATCCCATGGTTGTAGGTATATGTTTCAGTTTAAGTTCTAGTGACATTGTTACAAGGTTTATTATTCCAGTTTAACAAGGTTTTACAAAATAAATATCACGGAATAATATACTTAACACAAATATAATGCGGATTTCAGTAGCGTTGATATCTTTAGATATTCAAAGGCATCTTTTAAAATGCAAGTTATTAATAGTGTTAAGAATAAGCAGCATAAATAGTATAAGAAATAGGTAACTCACCTCTTATCATGTTTAAAAATGTTGTAGTATTATACTTAAGTTACTAAATCTATTTGATTCACTCTAAATATGGGATTTATACAATAATATTGTCATTAGGATAAACTATAACAATATATTCTCATTTGCGGTAACCTATATATATTAACATGCTTGGTTATGCTTTCATCTTCAAAACAAAAAAAAACATTTACTCAAACTTAATTTTAAAAAAAACATCTCTTTCACAAATGTTGTGATAGTCCGTTCAATTGTTTACATATCAAGTTATTTAGGTAAACCCGTAATTGGCCATACTACTGTGTATTATAGTATAAGTTACGTACTTTGTATCGCTGTTGGTTTTCTGAATAAATAATAATAATTACTAATGCACTTGCTAGTTAGAGCAACAAAGAGAGAGATAAACGAACTTAGTTTGTTTTCGTTTCGCGGTAGCTCCTCAGACTACACTACGCTAAATGGAATAAGTAGGTACCTATTAGGTATATTGTCTAAATACGTAAATATGAAGTAAATCGAGTTTTCTTTCGAATTAAATTATATACATGTATATAAAAGATACTCTTGGTTTTATTAGTATATAGGTATAATAGTTAATGTAGTTAGCACAATTATTAGAATTACGTACGACTTAGTTTTGCTTCAATCATTATTAAAACGACATTACTTAAGTATCATAACCCATAAGGCATAGGAACTGTATGCAATTGTATGTAACATGTATTTAACCTAAACCTATTAACAAGTTAGTAATTAATTAATTATTAACTCTGTACTTATTATGATGTTTATAATCACACAGACAAACTGTTCCGACAGTTTTGCGAGACCATGTTAGTTATTATGTTTATATACTCTGTGTATTAAATAAAATTAAATAATAATCTAGGCCGCCTTTCACGTTGTATGTAGGTACCTACCTAGCTAGACTATACCCAAATTAATAATTTGCAGAGCCATACCACAGATTGCCATACCTATTCCCAGACAAAAAAAGTAAAGTTGCGTAGGTACTTACTTAATGATTATCTATGTAGTAATTAGGCTTTAACGACATTAAAGTTTTCGTGGCTTTTCCTTAATACGAGTAAGTAATATCCTTCCTTATCCTTACTAATGGTATGAATGTGAAAGTGTGTTAATTGGTTGGTCCTTCCTTGGTGTTTGTTTGGACGTCTTCATAAATAAGCAAAATACTTACGTTTGTCACGCGGGCCAAGCCGCTGACAAAACTAGTAATAAGATACTACATGGTGTACCCATGTAGGTACAGTCAGCAGGAAAAGTAGCAACACAAAATAACACGCTCGAAATTATCTAGAAAGTCCGTATCCTCTTGACATTAGAGCCATGTGTAGGTCATTTTGAGCACTTTGACCCCCGTAACTACTTTTGCTGCTGGATGTACCTTTAACTTTATCATTGATGAATTGACGTCTTAAAATATACAATTGGTAAATTACTTAATCATTACATAGTATACAACAAAGTCGCTTACGTTTTTTTCAATAGATATTTTTTTTTTTTTTTTTCAGACAATCTTACACAAATCGACCTAGTCCCAAACTAAGCAAAGCTTGTACT
The DNA here is from genome assembly GCA_963854355.1 of Epinotia brunnichana. Taxonomy (NCBI): domain Eukaryota; kingdom Metazoa; phylum Arthropoda; class Insecta; order Lepidoptera; family Tortricidae; genus Epinotia; species Epinotia brunnichana. The sequence goes on along the minus strand of OY977953.1, from coordinate 6,940,742 downwards.
ATGGGGTACTAGACGAAGATAAACATACTTATATTTAGATAAATAAATACTTAAATACATAGAAAACATCCATGACTCAGGAACAAATATTCGTGCTCATCACACAAATAAATGCCCTTACCGGGATTCGAACCCAGGACCTCTTGCTTCGTAGGCAGGGTCACTACCAACTGGGCTAAAGCGGTCGTCGCTAGATAGAGTGATTCAAGAGGAAGGTTTATATGTATAATTCAATCATGTATTATACGTATAAATCCGTGCAAAGCCGGGGCGGGTCGCTAGTTATAAGTATATAATCAAGTAATAAATCGTTTTGTCTTTACTTGTTGGTCGTCGGAATGAGATTCTATTGCTTTGTTATTTTGCAACCTTTCACGCCACACAAAATAGTATTAAGTACTTACCTAGTCTATTTTTTCCAACAAAATTAACACGAAACATTTGGCGTTTAGTAGGTACATAGGTAACTATCTACTCGTACCTTTTGAGAAAGCGCTGCAGTCACTACCAGACCTATACCTTGTTAAAATTACCAAAGAGTTTGGTAATTTTAACTAGGTAAAAGTCTGGTACATTTTACAAAACAATACCGCTGCATGCATAGTTCCATCCTACTCAATTTATAAACATAAGAGTGAGATGTGACTATTCCCTTCCCCGACTGCCCTGCAGAGGTGCGCCCCTTCCCCCGGCTACAGCATCTTGCGATGCGCGCGCGGCGCGGCAGGCTTCATTGCGTTGAGGTAGTTCATTGTATATAGTCACTTTGTTTTGTTTGCGTTTTAATGAAATTTTCTTGGTGCGTGGTGGATTTAGTTTGCAAAGTGTAACCAATTATGGATAGTGATCTAGACGATGACTTAAGTGTGGGGGTGACTGAATATTTGAAGGAATGGGGATTATCTCAATCTACCATAACAAGTTTTGAAGGTAAGCATAAGAACGATATTACACTAAAAGTGCTAAATTAGCAACACTGATACCTTAATAATTAATTGTGAATAAGAATGATATTGTATGTGAATAACGTACTTATTCCATTGTTAGTTCTTTTTTGTCTGAAACACAGGGTAACCTATAGTTGACACCGTATATGGATTCCCCACCCATACCTCCTTATTATTAATGATTAAATATAATAATTTTGTGATTATAGTTTAATATGAACAGGAAGCTTAACTCAGGCTTAGATATTGACCTAGAAATATTGGTTACGTATTACCTACCTAATTACTTTGATTAATTTACAAAACGAATTTCAGTAAAATTTACCAAATCGGTTTGGTTGGCCATCGTTTCGTTTGTATTTTGTCTGAATGTAACTAACTGAACATTAAATAATGAGTTTAAAGACTGATGAATTACATATATGTCTTATTTTTTAGAAAATCAGATTTCGTTAAATTTGCTCGACTCCATTCAAGAAATGAACTGAAGGAGCTGATTCCCAGTTTAAAGGAAATAATATTATTCAAGCGGGGGTTGAACAAACTCCAAAACATTATTCATGTAAGTATTCCTGTCTGTTTTACATTTATTATCCATACTACATTTAAATGCGAAAGTGTGTCAGTCTGTCTGTTGCCTCTTAACGCTTAAACCGCTGAACCGATTTAGATGAAATTTGGTATCAAGATAGTTTTGAGTCTCGGGGAAGGACATCGAATAGTTTAAGTCGGTGAAGTAGGTGGTAAAAATTTGTATGGAGCTACGATATAAACGAGTTCCACGCGGACGGAGTCGCGGGCAGAAGCAAAAACATAAAAAATCCGAAATTAATAAGAGAAAATAATAAGAGCCCGTTCACGCGCTCACTAGCCACTGGTAAATTATTGAGATTATTTAAATTTAACGATAAATATTTAAAAAAGTAGGCCGCTGATAAAATCAAAAGAAAAACGGCCTTCATAATTTTGGACGCATAGATTGACGAATCCAGCAACGTAAAAACTAGTACATCAAACTTATTCATAAATTTAAATAATCTCAAATATTTACCAGTGGCGCTAGTCAGTACGTGAACGGGCTCTTTTTAAATGAAATTTGGGATGTAGATATTTAGCTTGAGTCCCGGCAAAGGACGTAGGATACTTTCATCCCAGAAATCAGTCCGCGAGTCTGACTCTTGACCGCTTTTTAATGTATGGTAACACCCCCTGATAAATAATTTACATACTTGAATTTCTTATTATTCAATATTTGTTTTTGGCTGACCAAAGCCTGCATCTCGACAAAACGTGATGGATGAAGAACAAGATACCTAGGCATTTCGCACATTAAGTCAAATACATAAAATCGTTTTTTTTTTTCAGATTGAATTGGATTTTGAAACCAAGTTTAAAGGATCAGAGCTCCTACTATTCAAGAAATGGCCCAACTTCTTAGAGAATGCGTTTAATCATTTGAAAACGATTAAAGCTGCTTCTGTCTACATTAAATTGATCGAAGAAAATCCAAGCGAAGGTTGGTTATCATAATATTTATTAAAAAATCACGAATATCACCCCAAAATTGAAACATAGAGGAAATGGCAATTCGTGGATTCGTATTTACTGACGGATTAAGCTATGCTTCGTCCGTCAAACTCTACCCATCCACGAATTGCTTTTTTCCGCACTCTGCAATAATGTACTTTTACGTGATTGGTTATCATTATTCTGATGTTTAATTAGTGTTGAATAGGGTGATGGCACCAAATAAAATAACCAATATTGTATAAACATAATGTTTGATCTAATTAAGTCAACAAATATGCATCATACATAACTAAATATTTATTTTTATTTTCCAGATATAAAATATAATAATAATTGGATATAAAATAGTTCCACCTGTGAGATTACACTACAAAGATACAGATGGTAAAAAAAAACCGTAAAGCCAAGCATTCAAGAAGCTATGAACAGTTTCATTCTTCATGCAAAGGTATAATTTCATTTATAACACTATTGTGTGATGACGACTTTCCATACAAACGGCCATAAGGATTTAATATAAACTCCAATACAAATTTTCACTACCCATTTTACTTCCTTAGAGGATGATTTTCAGGATAAAACTATCCTAATCAGTTCTATCGGAAGACCAGCGCTGGCAGCAATGCCAGCATTATGCTGAGATAGAACCGTTTCGTGACAAACGCTGTGTGTTGTTTTATTCGAATAAATGTTTCTTTCTTTCTTTCTATCTCCTTCCTCGGGACTCCAATTATCTCGATACCTACTAAATTTCATCTCCTTCAGCTCAGCGGGTTAAGCGTGAAGAGGTAACAGACATACAGATATACAGACAGACACACTTTCGCATTTTTATTACTAAAATGTACGAAATTTGAAATAAATTATAGCCTGTCATATTCTGATATATACTCGTAAGGTACATAACTGGAAAGTTTCTCAAAAATTCGTGCAGTAGTTTTTGAGATTAATTGAAACGTACATTCATCCATACATCCAAACTTTCGCATTTATAATATTAGTAGGATTAGTATGGATACGGTTAAAAGTAAACAATATATTTTAATTTCCAGAACGAAAGCGAAGTCCTCACCCAGCTGGACTATTGGATAAAAACCCAAATGGCTAAGGGACTGCGGTGCCAACCCATCATAATTGCTGTCGGACCGACCATCGATGCCCTAAAGGAGTTTAATGTTGCTTATGATGACATCCTTTATAATATCGACTCATTCCTGAAAGCGCTGGACGTATGCTTCAAAACTTTTCACTGCCTGGACGCAGAATATGGTTGGCAACATCTCGCTGCCCCAATATTATAAACTTCAAATTTCAAGTTGATAAAATTGCAACATGGAACCTTATAATATTGGGGCAGCGAATTCTGTTGATTGTATGTCTGGAATCTACACAAAGACGTCAGAATACGGTGCGCTATTTTTGCAAACGATACTCCACTGAGAGCCCAGTCTATAAGACTACTCCGCAAATTTTATCATGACTTGTAACTCAGCCTATAAGATTCACACTTACTACGTATACCGTGAACAGGGTATCTATCTCGTAAACTTAAAGTTAAGATATGTACAGCCAAGGAATTTGATTCACGTACGGTCAGCCGCAGAGAAAGGATGTGGGCCGCAACCTGGCAGCCTTTTGACTTTTATTATAAGAAAGGTTTTGTACCCTACTGAGTCACTGATATAATTTTAAAATCTACAGTTTATTGTATCGATTCGTAAAATAAATTTTATTACATGTACCAAAATTCGGACTATTTTTCTTTAAACCACCGTATTTATATAGCCCTTATAATATTAAATAAGGTTACTGGTAAATCGACGTTATTCCTTTTAACAGTGTTATCTATTTAAAAAAGGCAATTTGTAAATGTTCACTCTCTAGGAACTGCTGATTTTCGGATAGCCTTCATGACCTTTTTAATTGCAAATGAGCTTTACTATATCTCCCTAAAAAGAAATACGTTGGTTACCAATAAGCCTGCATATTTTTGAAGTGTTTGTCTTAAGCTTTTTTTCATCTACAATATTTTTAGGGTATGGCTACGAATAATCTTCAATCTACATAGAAAACTACGTAGTTTGAAGATTTAAACTGCAATATAATTTTACTCTCATACCATGTCAGCAATATTGCAAGTTTCTAATTTTCAATGATACCACACCCTATTTATACTCTGGAAATCAAAAATGTGTTTGGTGATATCTACCTAAAAAGATGTGTACATTTTACTAGTGTTAGTTTGATAAATTAACCAAACTAACACCATTAAACTGTACACTACTAATTTGGTACGTTTTACTAAACTAAGACTGGTACAATTAGCAGAACAAGCACTGATAAAATCTTGGTAGATATTACTAGTAAACATTTGGTAAAAACCACAGTACAAATCTGTTAGATATTACCAAACCAATTTTAGGAAAAAATACGAAACACATGATCGATAATACTTAATTATATTTGATAAAATCTGCGATCCACTTATAGTAGATAATACAATATTATCTTTGATATAAAGCACGATCCAATCTGATAGATGATACTAGACTAACTTTGATGAAAACTGCGTTACATATCTGGTAGATATATCAAACACCTTTAGTAGTAACTAAAATATAAATCTGGTAAATATTACCAAACTAAAGCTGACAAAATACACCGAACGTGATTAGTAAATACTACTTAACTTTGTTCGTTAGAGTTCACCAAATAAAATACATTATACTTACAAGTTAAGTTCAGCTCTTTCAATCAAACAGATTTAATACATTGTACCAATAGAAAATGCTATATCTACCAAATTGTGTTATAGATTTTACCAAATTACTTTTGCATTTTCTACTGACTAACTTCGGTAATTTGTACCAAAAAATAGTAACAGTAGAACATGCCAAAGGTATTTGGTAAAAAAAGACGAGTATGTTTGGTAAAATGAAAAATATCCGTTTGGTAGATTACACCAAACTACATTGAAAAAAATTATACTTAACTACTTTGATAAAAAGGTTACTAAAGTACTTTGTTTAAAAATGTACTAAAGTTCTTTGGTGAGAAACGTTACTAAAGTACTTTGGTAAAAAATATACTAAAGTACTTTGATGAGAAATGTTACTTAAGTACTTTGGTAAACAATTTTACTATTTACTACAAAATATAGGTGTAATCTACCAAATAAATTTGGTACAACACCAACTTATTTAGTTTGATAAAATCAACCAAAATTCGTGATAGGACCGAAATCAACCGCTAACTTTGGTAACATTTACACGGAATCTGGTAAATCCAACCTAACATTTTTTTCAGTGTAGGGGTGATTTTCTTAGGTGTTGCGGCGTTGGGGGGTCCAGTTTGGTTGGTGCTAATCCAAGGTGGGTTATCAGATAGCTCAAGGGTTACGTTCAGCCGGTATGCGTTGACCGGCTCACGCGTTAGGGGCGATAGGATCGGACGCATTAGCATTTTCGGCGGTTTTCGGCTGTCTATGAGGTCATGTGTAGCTGATAGGTCACACGCGATGGTATACATCGTTACATGCAGGTGCGCACGCGATTCGGTCGTCTGATACACTGGTCAAGATGCCCTGATGGTACAGTTATTTCTTACTTAAGAAATGTTTTATCAACGTTACATATAAGCTAGACTCTGTAGCCTAGTTGGTCACTGCCTACGAAGCCGGAGGTCCCGGGTTCGAATCCTGTTAAGGGCATTTATTTGTGTGATAAGCACGAACATTTGTTCCTGAGTCATGGTTGTTTTTTATCTTTTTAATTTAAGTATTTATTTATCTATATAAGTATCTATATCGTCGTCTAGTACCCATAGTACAAGATTTGCTTAGTTTGGGACTAGGTCGATTTGTGTAAGATTGTCCCCAAAAAAAAGAAATCATTTAAAATCCTTGTGACCTGAGGGGTAATCACGTAACTTTTAGAACGAGCGTTAGAAAAACTCGACTACCAGTCTCCCATGCAAAAAAAATCATTCAGACATACTTAACGTACGCACGAAATGTTACGCAATCGACCAGCTGGTGAAATAAATAACCAATGACAGCTTTCGACACAACAACTATAGCTATAGATCATGCACCCCTAACCGCCATTTCTGCCTGACATGAAGGAAAAACCTTACAGAGCGGTCCAAAAATCGCTTTCCAAATAGGAACTGGAATCAAAATTAATTATGGTTCTAGTACCAAAAGGTTCTAGGACATACAGTCAAGGGCAAAAATATGTATTGATTTTATCCTCTCATAAATATATAGGCACCGAAACCTTAAGCCGCTGACATCAGAGCGATGGGACATATATGAGTAGGTATGTTGTATGCTGGATGCATTTACACTTGACTGTGCAACGTTCAATGATATGTGGGAACTTACATTTACCTACCAGTACCAGGGGTGTGATATCATATAGGGAAGTATGTTAAGTACCTATGTTTAATTTTCTACAGACAATTGCCTTTGTAAATATGGTTTAAAAAATTAAATTAAATTAAATAGCAATTTATTTCAGACATTCATCCATAGGTATTACACATAGGTGGGTTACATACATAAAAGCAAAAATGATAAAAAAGTAAATTTTGAATTTTAAAATAATAAACATAACTAAAAGAACGGGCGACCCTCGCGCGGGCAGCTTTCTCGCGCAGAGAATTGCAATCGCAATCCAGTGCGGGAACGCTGCCTGCGTGATGGGTACCCTACCAAGGGCACCAAATTTTGATAGGTATTTTTAATTTTTAGCTTAAGTAATTTTATTTTAGGTAGTTTTAGTTTTATATTCGAGTTATGTATCTTTCATAAGTAGTTTAGTTTCTAGAATATTGTTATTGTTAAATACGAAGATAGATAGATAGATAGATTGCCAAGATCAGATATCATAATAAGTTTTGTATATGATTATATGTGACGTTAAAAAGAATGAACTAAACTACTAATAACTAGGACCGTGAAGGGCCAACCACCTCTTCATCACGGGTGTGTTCCACCTGTCAGCAAACACGTTCAGGATGCTGTTTGTGGTGTGCAGGTTTGCTTTTCCCAAAAGTTTAATGAGTTTTTACAGTACTTACTCGAAAAAACTGTAACATCTTTATACCCGACTAATAGGCAAAAAGAGGGTAATGTTTTTTAACTGCATGCAATAAAATATTTCGCTTATCTTTTAGTGAAAGATGAAAGGCACCGACTAAAGTCGTCACGAAAAATATGGGGATAGGTACGTTTACTGCCTTATGAGTACCTGGAACTGGAATAATATTTACTTAAAATTGGGAGTTGTAGAAAGAAGGACATAAGTCTCTTTTCAGCTCTAGGGTACAAAGGCTCATTTATCAGGAGAACTCAGAAATAAAACGGCAAAGGAAATAGATGCTTATAGAAAATGGATACGGTTGGAAGCCGAATTTATTTTCTTTCCGAGATTTAGTACCTACATACTGAATATCTATCATTCATAGATGGGGTCTTTATAAGCATAATTTGATGTTAAAAACAAAATAAGTGTATTGTTAAATTGACGGCCGATATAGGTACAGGATGGGCCATAATTTTTCGCAAATGGCAACACTGAATATCTTTTATAATAATAAATTATATACCTAGTTTTTGAGTGGAGAGAAATTTGACATTAGTTTTATTTGCAATAAGCGTGTTACTGATCAACAACGAGATTTTTGTGTAACACAACAGTTTTATAAAAGCAACAATTTGTATGGAACATTTCGCCGCCTAATATTTAGGAGGAAGCCCGGATCTCACTCCCGCCGATGTTTTCGTGTGGGGATATTTGTAAAGCCGAGTTCTAAGTTAAAAAACCGAAGAGGATATCCAAACTCAAACAAAACATCCGCGATGAGATAGCCGAGATCCCTCGCAGCATGTCAGCGAGTTTCCCAAAACCTGCGTAGTCGTTTGCAGGAGTGCCAGCGACGAGATGGGGCTCATCTCAAACATGTTATTTTCAAAAAAAAAAATTGCATTAGATGTTAGTCAAAAAAATTAAATGATCAGGAAAATAACTTTCAGTTTTTTTTTGTAAAGTGCAAAATTTTTTACCTTCCTATTGTAGTTATGTTATCTGTGAGGGGAACAGATATAAAACTTATAACTGGAAAAGTACGTGCCTACACTTCCAAGTTTCTTGAACGAACTTTAAGTGACCGAGAAAGCTGCCATACGTCTACTATAAAGTTCTAACTGAATAGAAACATCTTAAAAACAATTTTTAAAGAATTGAAAATGACAACTACACCGCTAAAGCAGGATTAGTTGCTTATTCATTATAAAATTTACTTTAAAAACAAATTCTTAACCGACTTTAATTCAGTACTGCGTCTTATTTGAAGAGTTCCCTCGATTTCTCCAGGATCCCATCATCAGATCTGGACCTTAGGACCATATCGGACCACCTTTCAGGATAACCTTTCAAACGAAAAAAGAACCAAATTGGTACATGCGTCTTCGAGTCTCAAGAATCAGGGAACAAACATAAAAAATAAAAGATCCCGACGAATTGACAACCTCCTCCTTCTTTGAAGTCGGTTCAAAATCTAAATTATGTTGCTTTTATCTAGAACCGTAATAATACGAATAGCACTAGACCCCGAGATATAACTCATAATTATAGATAAAACACACTAAATAATAGTAAGTAGTAAGTACCTACTAATTATGTTATCAATGTTATCATGCAGTAAAGTATATAAAGCATCGTACAATAAAACCTCAGAGCATAGCCGCCGCCAGCGGCCGTGTCGCAGCTGTTAGCTCAATGGGCATACTCTGCCATACTGTGCACGCGTGCTGATGGCAGAGAATATTACGTTTTTTCCCAAAATGCCTGATATGATGCGCGTGTATTGTCCAATAAGCGCGTAGGTATACAAGTGTGTGAGTTTTAGATGTGTGCGTGCTTTGTCTTGTCAACTACTTGTGCTTTGTTTGGGTTAATGTACTTGCGACAGGCGTACTCTATACCAATCGGCCGGCATGTCCGATCTCCTTATGCTGGCCATACACGTTACGGTTTACCGGAGAGGTCGACCTGTGCAAATGTACCTGCGCAGGTCGACCGGAGCGTGTATGCCGACCGACCTGTTTTTTGACCTGCGCAGGCGACCGGAGCAAATTCGAAAATCGATTTTGCTCCGGTCGCGCTACGGTACACCGGAACGTCACCATACACGCTACCTGACCTGTGCAGGCAAACCTGCACAGGTAACCTGTGCGGTGGAACGTAACGTGTATGGCCAGCATTATATTCATACATCTGTGAATAAAACATTCGAAAGTAACACTGCCGTATCTACAGCTTCAACTAATCTCTTGCAATCATCCATACACGTAGACTATTGTTTTGCACCTACCTGTAATTCTTTTGTTTACCATTTTTTATTGCACGACGTGTACCTACAACGAGTGTACGGCGGGAAAGTTTTATTTTACACTATCCGGTAAAGTACTTAAGGTGTTTCTTCATTGTTTAGTTTCGAAGTATTCAAATAATTATAATCCGTGATATCTTATTTATTTGGTTATTTAACAACTATTCTTATCTTCAAGACGTTAATGGGTAGATTTAGTAGACAATACTTAGTTTTAGTATAAGTAGAGTCTTAACATGCTTAGCAAAATACCTAAACATGAAAGCTTTTAAAAAAAACCACAAGTGTACAGTCGCCATCACATACATAGGTGCAATATAGGTGTTCAAAAATATCGGCACATGCACCCTTGCCTTGAAAATAGAGAAGTGTTCCGATGTTTGTGACGTGCTTGTTTGCTCCGATGTATGTGATGGCGACTATACCTACCTACAGTATCCCCATTGCAATCGATGAAACAATTCAAAATGTTGGCTGCAATACAATTAATAAGTAGTACCTACTTAACATCATCATCATCATCTTTGTATTGTATTGTATCATATTTGTATTCTAAATTGTTTAAAAATGTAGCAACGGGCTCTAGGTATACATTCCAGAACACGCTTCAGACGTAAATCAAATCGTATTGGTCAGCTTGTTCAGAAACTACATTTTTTCGCCCTAGGTTTTCAAATTCAAATCAATTGTCTTTCACTGAATGCACGCCCAAATAATAAACTCGGAATGTTTTATTTTATTCTATAAAGAACTGTCCACTGATTGACCCCAGTTTCACCTGATGGTAAGCGACGAGAGAGCCTAAGATGGAGCTCACTGATTCAGTAATACTTAGCCTATTCACTATGTGTTGGTTCAGTTGATGAAACTTTTCAGAACTACCGCAATATAGAACTTCGGTGTTCGGTATCTTCGTGGATTATCGATCACACAACGAACTAATGAGTGTTACCAAACATTCGGGGTTGATTCATTAGAGCGATACATCGGACGCAGACGGGGGCAAAGACTAGATTAATGTGTAGAAATCATCGATCAATCTATTTAAATATATCATTTTCAACCTACTTATAGATTATTATATTATAGATTTCGTCTGCCAGAAATGTGAAAGATCATGCGGTCGCGTATTGGCCTCTACATTCACCAAAAACGATGTCTCCATGGCAATGTTTAAATCGTCTGGAATAGACGCAAAGGCCTGTGATCATGATAGATTATAGATATAATATATACAAGTTTATATGGTCTGACTGAACGATTACCTAGTGATTGGACTATCGAATATCGAACTATCGACTTTATTTTTATTTTTATACAACGACGGTGGCAAACAAGCTTACGGCCTGCCTGATGTTATGCTGGTACCGTAGCCTATGGACAATGGCGTAGCCTATGACTCCAGAAAAATCACAAGCGCGTTGCCGACCCTTTATTCACTTGAGGATTCGCTGTGTTGGCAGATATACTCACCACCAGGAACACAACACCACATGCGTCATAGCATGCAATAATATAGCAACACTATAAAGCAGTGGTGCTATTATGGCTGCGGTCTTCTGTAAGGTGGAGGTACTTCGTCAGTTGGGCTGCTCCACATACTAGCGAGATGACATTCCACTGTGCCCTACCTCTCTGACTTATAGGTAGTCTTATATTTTAAGTTGACGAATTGCATCAAAGTAGTCCAGTAAAAAAAACAACACCACCGGCCAAGGTAAAAGATTTACCTCCTTATTCATAAAACTTAAAATGTCTCTGCTAAATAAAATGTGCTTTGTCCCTTTCTTACGAGCACAAATGTCAAAATGACAGATAAAGACAAACGAATTTCAACGTCATTTTAGTTAAAATAGGCTTGTGGAACGTTTATGAATACGGCCGTTAAATTCCAATAAGAGTTATATAAAAAAAGTCGGTTTGGTTAAATAATTTCAACTATAATTGGTGTGTTTTAACAATTGTTTATATATAGTTTGTCCTCTTAAACGTGTTTCATCTTAGATACCTACTTCTGGGATTATACTCGTATTGATACCATTTAATCCACTCCACACTACCGAGTACGTAAGCTATCTAGACAAAAATAAGGATGAAATAAGAAAGACGTGAAAAGAGGTTTGGAAGAACTTTTTTTTTTATAACTTTCCATTTATTACTTTTGTAGTACTTATAACAAATTATCGATCTTTATTCGATGTCACGATCGACAACGAATCGGGTTAAATATTCGATTGTCAGTCGACCAGTTGGTGTAAAGACTTTAGTGTTACCATCGATGTTGATAACGAGTTTCTTTAATACCTATCTTATTAGGTGACACGAAACTGTTCGACACTGGATATGTTAACAGTATTTTGTCTCTTCCTATATCGGATGAAGCCGAGATTTTGTATAATTTAACGGAAGTAGCGTTTAAATCTAGAACATAAGTTTCTCTTTTTTGTAGATATTTTGTTGTTCTTACGGGGCGGTATGTTCGCCTGGCGACAAGCCCCTTTTCATCAATAAATAAAAAACAAAACTTATTAGGTATTAAAGAAACTCGCCATGTCCTATCTGCAGTGCGCAGTCTGTTCTTCAGGCAGCAGGTATCGTAATACGTCGCGGCACGCGAGCACACACGCGCCAATCACGACAAATGCAAATGAATACGCTTTCATATCCACCCTCTACAGGATGTTACGAAAAAAGGGGAAAAAAGCAACACATTGACATCAAATCAGAATCAAATTCGAATGTCTAAGGATCAACACCATGGCAACTTTTTTCAAGAGCAGGAAAATTTGGGGTTTCCTACCTTCACGAGTAATATTCATTCCGGTACAGAAAAAAAATCGCAAAAAAGAACGTCAGTGTCTTTTTTAATTTAGGCATATCTATAAAATCATATAGGTACTTATACACCTATATACCGTATAATGTATAATTAACATCATTTATTTTTATAAAAGAAAGAGAAAGAAAAAAAATACAAGTTAGATCATCCTAGCGTAGACACGTGCTATTAATCAATTTACTTCCTGATGTGTTCTTAGGTAATCACATGTACCTACTTTATCGATCGATTTTCTACTTTTAATGAGAGTGTTGAGCTAATATATTATACCATCGGTGGTGTTACTGTTACTATCAGTAGCTTTTTATTACATATTGTAAATCCTTTTAGTCCCAGGTCGATCACGTAACGCATTGTACGAACGTCGGGTAGGTCTAACTGTCACTTTTTATATGGAAAATTGACAGTTAAATTGTACCGACGCGCGTTCGGAACGTTACGTGATTACCCCTCTGGTCTAACTTCGTTTAACTTTATTTTTTAATTTATGTTAATTTATGCTGGTAGTCTATTGGTGTCTGACTTACATTTGTTTTTTTAGCGTCTTATCTCACTTATTAGTTTTAGTTTAAAACCTTCTACATGCACATTTTCACTATGTTTGACTTTGCCTTGTTTATAGTTACCTAAGTAATTAATGGATGACTTGTATTGGCCTTCTAAATATTATGTAATTAATTACTAATAAAAATAAATCTCAGGTTAGTTAGATACAAAAGTATACATGGAAAATTCGTGTACCTAATTTTTGTCGTGCATCCACGTTTCTCTTTGACAAAAACCCAAAATAATTTATTCTGAAGAAAAAGCAAATATTATGAAAATCCCCTAAAACGAAACAGATTTCGTGGTTTCAATTAACGGTTTAATAGCACAAGAGCGCAATGAAATGCCCATTTGCAAGCTGTCGACATCAGTGGGCATCGTGCGTTAAGTAGGTACCTACGTGACGAGTCGCCGGTTCACGGTTTTCGTTGGTGAAGGTTGTGAAGGTGCCAGGGGCGGAAATGTCAAAAGGCCAGTTTTGGAGACTTTGGTCGGTATTTGATTGTGTTTTGACAGGTCGTGGCAATGCTAATCTGCTGGTTGATTGCGTAAAGCCTCTCACAGAACAGCACAGACCTTCGCACGAAACGATTTGCCTCGTTTTCCCTAATGCAAACTGCTAAGGAATTAATGGAACTAGCTCCGTTCATCTGTATTTCCTGAGAACTACGATCTAGGTGCCATCAAACCGAGAGTGAATGCTATTAATGAACCATTGAGCTCCATCTTAGGATCTGTCGTCGCTTACCATCAGGTAAGACTAGGGTCAATCACTGATCACTGTACAGTCTTTTATAAAAAAAAACAATGTCATATTTTGTATGGGAACATAACAACTTATTTTGTCCTGACGATCATTCAAATCGTAACGTTCAAACAGTATCTACATCATAATTAAATAATTATAGTACCCCTCCCCCTCCTGGGGTCTTAATTTAACGAATGCAGATTTTTGTCTACTTCACTTTTCTATGATTGGCATTCTAAATAGCAAATTAAGGTGGTCCATTGTTGATTTTTGATTTCGTACGGGTTTCGTTGTAAGTAATTTATAACGTCATGCAACTAAAAATTGACCATGTCATAAAGTGCCCAGCGGTAGGACACACGTCACGGGCTGGAAAATATACCTAAATCATAAAAATAGTTTATTATGTTTGTCCTTTCACCTGCTAATCGACCCTTAGACGGTTAAGTTACGCACGGCGCACCGTATACCTTGTACCCTACCTAATTTTGTACCTATACTATATCCATGGTTTGTTATTCCGTGTATGTATCCAACAAATAAAGTATGTATCCTGGACTGACTGAATCTGGAAACAGTAGATTAAATTCCCTCCCCAACCATAATTAAGGAAAGAAAAAAGTTGCGGTTTAAAACATCCTGTAGCCGGAGCGCCGCAAATTCGGGCAGTCGGTGCCAGGCGGTGGCACCCCGTATAATTGCCTGCCGACGTATGCCGTGTATGACGGTTTATAATCTCCGTATATCTAGTGACTACTGCAGACGGGTAATTTACGAATTTGGGCTTCACTGCGTCACTAGTGGACAGGTTTTAGAACTTTCTGGTGGCCACTGATCGAAATCGCGCGTAAAATATTTAGGCGCTGATTATAGAGCGCGCGCCCACAGAGAGCGATCAGAGTTCTGCGTTCTAGTGACCGTTGACCGCTCAAGAGTTCCAACGCACACAAGCGGCGTTCAAATTCTCGCGTTCTAGTTTCGTTTGGGTCTTTGCACATGCAACATGTCACTAGAAAGTTCATCATCATCTGATGAAGAATTATTGCTCTTATAGGTACTCGCGTCTTCTGGTTTTGCCAAAGTCGGTCTTGAAGTAAAATTCTCTATATCAAGTAGGTCTATGTAGTATACGCTTATAGGGGTATACTATTCTGCGAATTATTTATTGATTGTCATACGCCAGTTATATTGGCATTTATTAAATTATCAGTACTAACTATCAAATGGTTGATTCGATGGCCTTTATTAACCGACTTCTAAAAAGGAGGAGGTTTTCAATGCGTCTGTATTTTTTTTTAATGTGTGTATGTTACGCGATAACTCCTTAATTTATGAACCGATTTGAAAAATATATTTCTTTGTTTGAAGGCATATACTTCCAGATTGGTCCCGTTGTCACCAAAATCCAGTTCTGATGATGGGATCCTGAAGAAATCGAGGGAACTCTTCAAATTTTATAGGCAAACTTGAAGCTATTTGGCTACTGATTTGAAGTCGGTTAAAACTTTGTTTTGAAAGTCAATTATTTTAAGAAAGTCAACACTTACAGAGCCTCGCTCTTATCTTGTACGGTTTGGAGCAGTAAGATGCCTGTAATTGCTTTGCATCTACTCCAAAAATGTAACTTCATTTCCGTTTATTAGTCATACTTGTACCTGACAAAAACGGCTCCCATTCAACAGCAACTCATTCATGACAAATGACTTCTCCGCAATGGAAAGATCAACACAATTGTGACAGCTCGCAACGGGCACTAAAGATGATTTTACACTTAAACAGTGCCGACATACAGGTCACCGCCGTCGCCACCGTGGGACTGCGTAAACCCAAGGCAACGGTGACCAATCGATTTTCAAGAAACGATTTTTCAAAATAACGGCAACTACATCGATAGTTACGTAGCAATCTTAGGCGTGATCGATGAAATCCACAGTAAACGTTTGTGCATTGAAGCTTCAACTGTCATTTCATAAGGCACGACGGTATACAATTATAACGCGTCCATTTATCGCTGACCTCTGAGGATAACCCCCCTTGTCTTTGCCGCTTCGGTTTGTTTCCAAGTGTTGCGACTGTGTTTCGTCTGGCCGGGGTCTATTCTAGTTGGCGACGTGTCATTGTCGCCGGTCGCACAATCCACTGTCCGGCGAGACGTGACGAGTTACGCGTGGTCGCCGTTTTTATTTCTGCCAATGACGGGTGTCGAGGCGTGGTGCGGGCAGTGTGAATCCGCCAGTGAACTAATGCATGTCGTATGTTTCTTATTGCGACTGGAAAGGGTTCATTTTTGAGGTTGTGGGTTGTTGTTTTGATATGTTGTCGCATAACCGGTCGGAGTGGGAGTGATATGTTTTTTTCGCGTTCACACGCCCCCCGTTCGTTAGTATTGTGGCGAAATGTTCCCGATCTGATTACGTCGGTAATTCGGCACAGATTTTTTTTATATTGTAACAGAACGAATTCTATTATTGCGTAAGTAAGTGACACGCTGTGTCTCACCTAGCAAAGTCTGTCCTATCTGTCATAACAATGCGGTCAGAAATATCTAACACGTCTTAGAGTCAGAATCAGTAGTGTCAGAATTTTATACTCGATTTGGTGTGGTTACACTACAGCACTCTTTAAACATGAAGTTTACACTAAGACTCGAAATATTTATCCCTCGTTACTCCTCTTTTAGTGTCACAATTTAAAAGAACAACTGCGTTATTTAAATCATATCATAATATAAGCGCTGTAATTACAGTAGGTGGGCGTTTTCAGTAAAATGTGCGGCTTTAACTTTTTTCTCAGAATTGAGATTTTTTTGGTATTTCCTGTTCAGAATTATGAGCACTTTTGATCCCGATAAAAAAGTGTCCCCAATTTTCCATACATTTTTTACGATTTCACTATGTGACGAACCAAAAAAATCTCAATTCTGTGAATAAAAGTAAAAGTCGCACATATGACTGAAAACGCCCAGGTACATTTATATTTTTTATAAATCAGGACCGCGAAACATCAAAATCAAACTTTGTTGCGACTCACAAAATGGAGTCCACCAATTTGAGTATAGGTACCTTGATGGAAGATGCAAACAGAACATAGTGACTAACAAAACGTAAGAAATCATTGTCTACAGAATCTCTATTACAAGTTTCAAGTTCATTATTACTGATCAAGTATCGTGTTCATTTAAGCGACGTAATTGTGGTTAAAATTTGTAACGTAATCCCGCGAGATATCTCCATGATGTATACCTTACGAAAGAGCGTATGTGCTTAAGGGTGTATAAGGTAGATAAGTCGTTTTGAGAAGGCTCGTTAGATTTTGACGTGCTTTGGCGGCCATTATGACTCGCATATTGGGCACGCGCCGAAAATGCAGTTCAATGGTCACTTATCGGACAATCGTGAAATAGATTTTTTGTGGTAGCGCTGTTTATTTCGTTTTTAGCCGTTTGAGGGCTGTGGTTTAATTGTGACTTCTGTTCTTATTGAAACCGTTTGCAAAGTTTGCAACCTCTAATACTCAATATTCAAACGATGTGCTTTTAAAATTAAGACGCAGAATGTTGTGTACTTATAACTCAGTCCTTCAAGTAGCGAGTTTGCCGGTATTTATGTTCGGTTCTTTTACTCTCTCTTTTTCTTCAGTCGTATTATCTCTATACTCGTCTTAGATTAGGTGAAATATAGGTAGTTGAGATTTGAGATTATTTAATGTAAGCCGACTTTTTATAAATCTGTTATTGGAGTTGGAATCATCTGACCTTGGGTTGTAGAGAAGCTTTTTGAATGGACTGCTTTTGCAATACGGCCAACTTAAATAATCTCAAGTATACCTAAGTTAAATAGTGCATGGTACTTGTTATGTTATTATAATTTGTTATATCTACCCCGGATTTTATCTTAGCTAAGCATACATGGTACTTAGAAAACTAATTTCGCCGAATTCATCATTCTCCAGAGAGCCATTTTCTACTGAAGTAAAACTGAGAACAGCAATAGGAAAATAAAAATTGGGAGAAGACTCTCAAAAGCTCGGTGGATTATATAGTAGTCGTAGTACACCAAGTAAGGTCCTTGCGCCGGTATGCGACCAGCTCCAGTTATCGACAACCTGAAGGAAGTAATACGTTAAGTTAAAAATAATAAAAAAAAACAATTAAAGTTAACGCAATTGTGCATAACGACAGCACTTTCATGATACTATAAACTAGAAAGTATCCTTTCAGTTCGCCAACTCATTCAAGTGCAAGTCAACTTATGTGTTAGGTGGTTGCTAACGGTGCATCTCTACCATCTATAGGTACTAATAATAAAATATTAGTATATAGATGTGGTGTTGGATGCGACTCCTAAAGATACTTTGGACGGCGTTCCGAATTAACAACTCGATCCTGAAGTAACGCGCATAAAATACAAACTTTCGTCGATTATTCAACTATGAAGTCTGAAATTCTTCGACCATATCTTAAGAAAAGACCAATCGATGGAGAGGCACGTCGTTCAGGGATCTGTAACACGTTCGCCAACACGCTGCCAAGTCACGGAGACGAGCATAGTCCAGTGCTCTCGAAATGCCACAACCACAAACCACCTGAAGTGGCTCGTCATTGCTAAAGCTGCGACCATTAGCAAGAGGCATAACACCGATGGAGTCCCACCGAGTACACCATAAGCGTAACCAAGACCGCTCTGACAAGTAATAGAAAATAACTTGTTCTTCTTATTGTAAATGTTTCTTTATTTATATTGTTTTATTTTACATCTCGCATCCACCATCGCTTCAATACAGTCTGTCACTTTTTTTCTTAAAAACCGCCAACTGTCTTGCGCGTGAACCATAATGCCACTCCCGTCGCTGTCTTGTCCGACCTTATTCTTGGCGTATCGGCGTTTATTAACATCGTTGATTATAAAATAGCTAACACAATAGTGTAGAAGAGGAGATCATGGAGACCTCGGGCCATATTACTAGGAGAATAGGAGGAAGGCAAGTAGGCAGCTAGCACAAAATAAAGGCTACACGCATGTCATGTCCAACTGGACAGAACTCTATATACTTCCTAAGTTTACGGGCGTGAGTGCGGCCGATATCTCCGTACCCATCAGTCTGTCATTGCCCACAATTACAATCACGCACACAACCACGAACAGTTCCCAGCCATTTTGACCAACGTAATGGGGAAGTTATCGACATACACATCTCGATATCCCGTCATATCTCGATAGTATTCACACGTAGCACACGCTCCGAGCGGCGAGCTTTGTCGATTGTATCGAATAGTATCGATACATCGATAGCTTTGTCGACGGCGGTCCTGTCACTCAAGACGTTTTGGGAGTTTTTTGTGAGATGCGATCGGTGTTTGTAATGTCTTAATTATTGTTAAGGGTCTTATGGGGTTTGGCTTTGTACCGTTATGTTCTAATAAGACGTGATTTTAATAAGATAAAGATTAAGAAGTCCAAATGGTGACTACAGTATGAAGACGTTTGAAATGATTATGCTGGGTTAGAACCAGAACTTTCATGCCATTTTTACTAAAAGAGGCCTATATATAAATGTACCTATTGCCGTAACCTTTCTCATCATGAACTATATAAAAACATATGTAAAAATGTAAATATATAAAGGTAGTAAAAACTATGATATTTAAAAATTACAAACCCACCAT
The DNA here is from genome assembly GCA_963854355.1 of Epinotia brunnichana. Classification (NCBI taxonomy): domain Eukaryota; kingdom Metazoa; phylum Arthropoda; class Insecta; order Lepidoptera; family Tortricidae; genus Epinotia; species Epinotia brunnichana. The sequence continues at coordinate 6,921,072 of OY977953.1, read as the reverse complement.
AAACCTTGTTTATTGTCTAAGACATTGGCTGCCGAAAAGAACCGATCAAGTATATTACTATAACCTAACTTAGATTTTCCTAGGCATAGTACAAACTATGGCAGTAAACATTATGAACTCAAAAACAATTTTAAATATTTTTTACAATGCGTCAGGACGAACAGATGCGCCTGCACCGATAGAGAGGTAATAATTTGTAAAGACGCTGATACCACGACTGACAGACTATGACGTCCGATTCTATCGCGCTTTTCTAACACCCGTCATTTGTCTATGATTGTCTATGGATGGAGCAGAGAAATAAATCTCTATTGAGTGTGCTTTATTCGTTTATAAGCGGTACGTATTTCTATTTCTTTATGGCTTACCTACACAAGCCTACACATAGGAAAATAGAATAAGTTTGAAACTTGAGCTTGAAAACAAGATTTTTTCAATGTCAATCTATAGGTTGTACGCGGGCTGGGTTTCCGCAACTCGACGTCAATCTAATAAGAATACCAAATATGTGGCTTACAAGTTTAAATTATGAGATTAATTAAATTCTTTAAAAAAAAAAACATGAAATGACTAGTCTGGCTAAGCATCATTGTCACTGCAGAAAAGCTGAGACAAGAAGTAGATAGCCCTATTTATTTATAAAATTCCCCAAAGATGGGGATGAGTGTGTTTTCTGCTTCTCTATTATTGACACGATTGGTCAGACCGACTGAAGTTAACCAGTAACCTAACTAATCAAACATTAAAACCTCATCGAACTCGCCAAATAAACGAAAATAAAAAACAAAACCGCGTTCTAATTTCAAAAAGCAACAGTTACGCTGGATTACGCAAGGGCTATCGCTGGCCACTCAGTCAACGACCCCGGAACATTAAAAAGTTCCGGACAATGGCAAAAGTAGGTAAATTTGAAAACAGAATGTCAATAGCCGCCGGCCGGCCGAACCTGCCCCACGCGCCCTTGACTTGAGATAAAAAGGGGGAGATGACCGCCCCCCACTGCCCTCTGCCCGTTTTATAGCCGTTTTTATCGAGACAACTTTAAAAGTTCAAGTTAGTTTTTAATTGTCTGGGAAGTGTGCAAGTGACTATTGTTTATGGTTATGCGTATTAAAATTTAAACAACCGTAGACAATGAGGCGGCTGTGAACGCTTTATATTAAAACTTTTTGAACGTTTCTGATCTATTTTAATTCGCTATGTAAACTGCTGAATTAAACAGATATTATTACAAATAAGTCCGCCTACAAATTACCTGAAATCATCGTACTTACATCATAAACTATGATTTAATGATGAGTGTTTTATTGCATAAAATCTGAAAGATACCCACAGATAATCACATCATCATAAACCACCTAATAAATCATTCACTCCGCAGTACAGATAACAAAAAGTATCAGCTGATCATAAAACTGTCCCCTCCGGCCGCTGGCCTTGATCTCGCGACCCCACTATTGAAATTAAAAAGAATTTCCCCGAGGTTACTGGCACTCTGCACTTTTAAAAATAGAATTACGAGTTTCGTAAAAATGGCTTCCCTTTTTTTCTAAGCGTCGAAGCGGCGGGGGTGGTGAAATGTTTTGGTCGTGCTTAAAGAAAACAGCTGGCCGGGTTACGTGTATAGGTATATTTTGGTTTAGTTTTTAATGTTACATATCATACTGGTCTTGCGTAATATTGTGAATAAAACTATGTAGACGACTATTACCAGATATATCCTCAAAGCCAAAATAAAGAATTGGCTTATGTCTCTTACTTATGAACAAACCGAGGAAATTATTAAAACCTAGCTCAAAGTACAAACACACACATAAGCACACACTCTCGGCTCCCAAGATACAGGCTGTGCCTAGTTTGGGGATGACGGATATCTTTCTTTGTTTGTTAAAATGTGCATGTTAACAGAATTTAAGTTTAACTTAATCGGATGTAACGTTGTTATGGTAAATAAATAATTTGTATTTGTATTAACCACCACCTTTACCCAATTACCCACCTATTATATCTTTTTCCATAACATTAGAATTTTAATGAACAAATTCGTCTATGTTTCTCTGTATATCTAGGATATCAAAGAGAAATATTGTATTACATTTATTATTTCGATCATTAAGTGCTTTTCAAACTTAACAATACCTACTAATGTATTTGCTTCTGAAAATACTTTTCCTTGAAATCGCATGACGACTAGATACTTATAATTACATAATAAGCAAAATAACACGTAGGTAGGTAAATATCAAATATTGGTGTCTGTAAATTAAGTAGTAACATGTACAATACACATGAATTATTATTCTGCTGTTGAAACAAAATACGACATTAGGTACACACCTAGAGAGGTAAATCAAAAAATGTCTCATACCGCATTTGATACCAGCGCCGAAGTCGGCGATAAATATGCAATCTGAGGCTTTCTTAGTCACCGCCACTGGTGAGTTCAAAATGTTGAATATCCTTCCCTGGATAGTAATTGGAATATTGTCCTTGTCAGCCAAAACCAACTCGTCTATGCGGTCTATAGTTAAATACATACTATCGTCCAAGGGTACGGGTACACCCCTCTAGGGTAATTTCTCGAATGCACTGTATGTGTGTGCAGACGATTTTGGTGAGAAAGTGTGAACCCGTACCCTTGGGCGATAGTACTTCCATCAATAGAAAAGATAATACAACTAGCCGGAATAGACGAGTGTATTTTGGCTGCCTATTGAGTCTATTATGCATGTAATTTCACCGGTTAGCGACCACCTAATTTCATGTGCTGGTTAGCGACCACTTAGCTGGGTTGGCGAACTGAAAGCATATTTTCTCGCTTTTTTGTAAATTCCTATTCTATAACTACAATCAATGATGCATACGGCTAACTGTTTTAACAGGCTCTGTAGAATTGATGTTATCTTCAATTGAAAAAACCTTGTCCTTGTTGGTGGTCGCTAACCGAAGGTGGTCGCGTAACCGGCATAATACCCTAGGTACTTTATGTTGATTGCTCCGGTTACTTCCTGAGCTACTTTAGGTATATTTGAAACGCCTTGACTTCTCCATGTCTAAACATAAAGTAAACCCTAATTACATTTCGAGATTTACGAGCCTACCGAAAGGATCTAAGATTTCAACACCATCGTTACGTGAATCAGTTACGTCACTTTTCAGCATAACGTTAAACATTGTGAAAACGTCAAAACACGAGGCATCTACTTTACCCATGGAAAATCACGTCTTATAGCTTCAGATTTAAGGTCTGTTATTGCTTGCTTAGTATTATGGATAAGTTGGTAGGTATTTAGTTATCAATTGAATGTCCAAGTTGTAAAAAGTGTATAGCTGGAGTCTCACGGTGCGGTTCGCCGAGAAACAGCCAGGAAATCGGCTTGAACGATTTCGAGTGTATTCGTGATGTTAGAAATGCTCGCTTACTATCCAGTAAGACCGTTTAGGTTTTTGTAAAATAGATATTTATGATACAAATGCGGAAAGTAGGTAATTCCCAACGAGTGACGATGACCAAAAACACGACCGCCAGAGGGAGTGTTTTTGATCGACACGAGTCGGGAATTACCTGCACGTGTATCATACAACATTTTACAATGCATCATGCAAGGAAATAAAGAAAAATACATAAAAGGTGAAACTTTAATTGTCATGATATCTCATTCCGGGTTCTCTTTTAGATAATACGCAGGCAGATTTTTTTTTTTTGTAAATATTTTCGGACAATCTTACACCAATCAACCTAGTTCCAAACTAAGCAAAGCTTGTATTATGGGTACTAGACGACGATATACATACTTGTATAGATAAATAAATACTTAAATACATAGAAAACATCCGTGACTCAGGAACAAATATTCGTGCTCATCACACAAATAAATGTCCTTACCGGGATTCGAACCCAGGACCTCTTGCTTCGTAGGCAGGGTCACTACCAACTAGGCTAAAGCGGTCGTCAAAATCGCGATCCGCGCGTGTAGCTAGTTATTTATACCAACTAGACCAATCAAATTAGCTTACCCTGGACATAATTCGTAAACTCGTTGTTTTTATTGTTTTATCGGATTTTACTATTCAGTATCAAATATTAATGAAATATATTAAGTAAAAAATCCGCGATCGTAACCGTAGTTAAAAAAAACACGAGTTAACGTACACTACCTAACTTTTTCCTAAAAGTAAAAAAGGTAACCAAGTACCTTGTTAGTATAACTTTGAGGTGCATTCAAATTCGATCACTTAATAGCAAAATTAAACTGAAATCAAATTCGCATATACGTTTTTTTTCACAGTTTTCCTCTGATCTCATTATCTAGACAAGCCAAAATGGTAACTATGATGTTTTTATCTGTTTAAGCTATATTGCGTCTTTTTAGACATTTAAGACAATAATTAAACATTTATTTGTAACGTTTTAATAATAATGTATTTCTCAGTAATTATAAATAGTAACTATGATTTTTTTGTTTACTAATAGCCTTTTGTGAACGATAATCATGATTTCATCAAAATCAAGCATGTTAATTTCACGCTTAAGAAATTGAAAATTTAATTGAAAATACTCGCGACCTTGTCGTGGAGCCAGATGCATGCGGTGGGTGCGAGGCGGGGAGAGAGTGGGGCGCCAGCGGGCGAGCGCACGGCGAACCCGTCTTAACGAGTTTATTTCAATTACGTGTTTTGCACCGACCGCGCCGTGTACAAATAAAACAAATATAACGGAATATCCTAATTGTAGGATTTTAAGCTCTAATGAAAAAATCACAGTTTGTCCCTTACGCCCTTTGAAAACTCTGGTCCAAAGGGCGTAAGGAACGATTGATTTGCTTTTATCATCGAAAACATAAGTAAACTCTTAACTGTTAAGTAAATGAAAGAGATGATGTCATGATCGTGGTTAGCATAAAAAAAAACCGGTCAAGTGTTCCGGACCACCCCGTACAATAGAAACAGGTCCACTATAAACTGACACTCACTAAGTATGTATTTACATACTTAGTGCGTGTCAGTTTATACTGGACATCAAATTTTCAGTGATGTAAATAAAAATTTACGGTTTTCGCAATTTTTCCTTTATTTGTGCTATAAATACTTCGTACTAAATTTCAAGATTGAGAGTTCACGGGATATGGGCATGGGCATTTCGTCCCTTACGCCCTTTGAGCCTACGGTAGTCGATATCCTTATTGGCAAAATTGAGCCGACAGGCCAGAACGCCAAAAAAAAGAGAAGATATGCTTATTGTCACCCACCCAGAGATGGGATAAATTTATTCGAATACGAATAACGTTTAAGAATAAATAGGATTATTTGCGAATGACGAATAAATATTTCGAATAATTATTCGCCAATATTTATTCGCGAATAACTTCTTCATTCGCATAATCATTCGTAATGCTTTTCGGGAATAATATTTTGAACGAATATTGTAGGAATGCTTTTTAATGGAATATATCTCAAAAACGTAATAATTTCCTACAGACAGAACAGAGATACCAAGTTTCTAAATTTGTTAGAAAAAGGTTACCGCTTCATCAAGGGTACCAATTAACATCGCGGTGCATGGTGAAACGGATATTAATTGTAATTATTTCACCTGTTTTATTTTTACTATTTCGGCTTTACCACGGGTGAAAAAAAAAACCGGTCAAGTGCGAGTCAGACTCGCGCACCGAGGGTTCCGGACCACCCCGTACAATAAAACCAAGTCCTCTACAAACTGACACTCACTAAGTATGTATTCACATACTTAGTACGTGTCAGTATATACTGGACATACAATTTTCAGTGATGTAACTAAAAATTTACGGTTTTTGCTATTTTTCCTTTATATGTGCTATAGGGCGTTGCTTCGCACCAATTTTCAAGTTTCTGAGTGCACGGGAAGTAGGTTTTGATTCCCTTGCGGGTTTCGAAAACTTGCGGAAATTTGCGGCATAAACGGCTGTATCTTTTGATTGCGTTGGCTTAGAAGTTTGATTTTTTCACAGCTCCAAAAGACAGTAAACCTGAGTATTTGATATAAATTTCAGCTTAATTCATTTATTTGTTGCAGTATGGGTCTTACAAGATGTTACATATAAATACAGTTCCAGCATAACCCTGTTAGGGCACAGCAACATTAATATAAAAAATATTAATTCTAAAATAATGTATGCACACACTATGCACAGGAATTCAAACTTTTAATGATTGATACCTCCAAGCGTTCCTGAGAAAAAGGGTATTGACAGACGGACGGACGGACAACAAAGTGATCCTATAAGGGTTCCGTTTTTCTATTTCGAGGCACGGAACCCTAAAAACACACAGATCAGAATATAACATGATTAAGTACATACAATGTACAATTACAGGTATATAGTTGAACAATCTTACATGCGTAATCGCCTCTAATAACATAACATTGATCCAATTACAGACAGTGGCTGTCCATAAATTACGTCATTTCAAAACAGGGGGGGGGTCTATTGGATGACGGTAGTCATTTTATGAGGCGGGTAGTGTCCATTTAGGAATTAACAGGATGATGATAGGAGGGGGGGTCAAGAATTGACAAAAAACAACCGGCCAAGTCCTGAGTCATGGATGTTTTCTGTGTATTTAGGTATTTATTTATCTATATAAGTATGTTTATCGTTCGTCTAGTACCCATAATACAAGCTTTGCTTAGTTTGGGACTAAGCCGATTTGTGTGAGATTGTAAAAGAAAAAAAAAACTGGTTTTTAGTATTTGTTGTTATAGCGGCAACAGAAATACATCATCTGTGAAAATTTCAGCTGTCAAACTATCACTGTTGTTGAGACACAGCCTGGTGACAGACGGACAGACTGACAGACAGACAGACAGACGGACAGCGGAGTCTTAGTAATAGTGTCCCGTTTTACTCCTTGAGTACGGAACCCTAACAAAACAATGGTTCAGTTTCAATTGTTTTCTCGAGTTGTTGAGTTGCCGCTGAAGATGGAATTGTCCCGTAAAAATTTATTACGACTTTCAAAGTGGATGAACACAAAAACAATGTGGAGACCAGATGATTGCTGCTTTTAGTAATGAAACACCTTCAAAGACGACAATATACAGGTGGTATTCAGAATTTCAACGTGGCCGAGTATCCCTCACGGACGACGCGCGTGAAGGTCGACCAAAATCGGCAGTTACGCAAGAAAACGTCCACATTGTGAGTCAGCTGATAAAAGAAGACAGGTATGTGACATATCGGGAAATTCAGGAGTCTTTGGGGATTGGAATGAGTCAGATACAAGTTATTTTACAGGAAGAACTAGGCGTGCGAAAGTTGTTTTCCCGTTGGATCCCGCACTTATTGTCTGACGAGCAGAAAACGACTCGTGTCAATTGGTGCCGCAAAACATTGAATAAATTCAACGGAGGAAGCTCAAATGCAGCTTTTAGGGTCGTATCAGGTGACGAGTCTTGGATATACGCATATGAGCCTGAAACTAAAAACCAATCTCGAGTATGGGGTAACGAAGACGAGCTTCAAGCCAACAAAAGTTATTCGCTCTCGCAGCAAGGCCAAGAAGATGGTGGCTATGTTTGTCTCCAAATCGGGTCACGTGGCTACTGTTCCACTTGAAGATCGTAGAACGGTCAAAGCCGATTGGTATACAAGTATTGGTTTGCCGAGTGTCTTTGCTGAACTTAGGAAAAAAGGCCTAGTCGCCGCATCATCCTTCACCACGACAATGCCAGCCCTCACACCGCTCGTAAAACAAATGAGTACCTGGAAGGTGAAAAAGTCGAACTACTGGACCATCCTCCATACAGCCCTGACCTAAGTCCCAACGATTTTTTCACATTCCCCAAAATCAAGGATAAGTTGCGTGGTGGGCGCGGTGTTTCAGACACCGGCAGAAGCAGTGGAGGCTTTTAAAATGGCAATTTTGTCGACTCTTTTTCAGCGTTCAATAAGTGTTTTAACGACTGGTTTGAACGCATGGAAAAGTGCATAAAATATAAAAGAGACTACTTTGAAAAACAATAAAAATACTTAAATCAATGTTACTGCATATTTTTTTTTATTCCCGAAACTTTCAGTTTGACCCTCGTAGTGACCCTGCCTGCGTAGCCGGAGGTCCCGGGTTCGAATCCCGGTAAGGGCATTTATTTGTGTGATGAGCACAAATATGTGCTCCTGAGTCATGGATGTTTTCTATGTATTTATGTATTTATTTATCTATATAAGTATGTTTATCGTCGTCTAGTACCCATAGTAGTTTGCTTAGTTTGGGACTAGATCGATTTGTGTAAGATTGTATAAGAAAAAAAAAGAAAATAAAAAATCTGTTTTTTAGTATTTGTTGTTATAGCCGCAACAGAAATACATCACCTGTGAAAATTTCAACTGTCTACCTATCACGGTTCGTGAGATACAGCCTGGTGACAGACGGACAGACAGACAGACAGACAGACGGACAGCGGAATCTTAGTAATAGGGTCCCGTTTTACTCTTTGAGTACGGAACCCTAAAAACGACGACGTAATATATGGACAAGCCCACACACATGACATATTGAAACAAACCTGTTAAATGCCCCATGAAGTGACTCATTTAACTCACAAAAATATTGTTAATTAGTAGAAAAGGGTATTAATACTTGAAAATAGGTACACTTGTAGTGATCATGTTAAATTCGTGTACGTATTACAACGAGCAACCGCATCCTTAAATATTATTCGTGGATTTATTGGAATGAAATGAGAATAAATCATTCGTCATTCGAAAGTGTAGACGAATAAATTATTCGCGAATAAATGTTTATTCGAATAAGAATCATTCCAATAATGCCCCTTTTTGCACCCACATAAGTAACAAATTTTATTTAAATAATTCTATACAGAAGACTGAGTGCTTATAAATAGGTAATCGACATTCCACGACAATTATGTCTCATGCTGAACAACTTAGTTATTATCGATCTAATGAACACAACATTTCAATAAATCTCCACCCTAGCCGAACCGTGGTAAACGCCACGTTCGTGTTTATAAATGTTTGACAATCATTGACCTATCCATAATAAATGAAGGCCGAAACGCATTGACAGCGGTGGCGAAGCGGCGGCGCGGCGCAGTGTGGAGGTGGTACCGGCTGTAATGTTCGATCTAATACGAATGGGTCCGCACAGAATACCGGCCGGGAAAAAAGCGTTCGGATCCTTTATTATTAGCTCGAACATTACAAGTACCGCATCCGCGCCACCCCGCGCCGCTTCGCCACCGCTGTCAGTGCGTTTCGGCCTTGAATGCCTGCGACTCGCGACAGCACGGTCGGTAGTTGAGGCGCAAAGCAATGACGGCCTTATTCTGCAAGAGATAAGGTTCATATTAAAACTTAAGTACGAAAAAATATGAATTAATTAATAATCGTGGATATTTTTTGTTTAATTTGTTTCTTATAGTACTAATAATATGTTGACCGCATAAATCAAACACTTTCCAAGTAGTTATGTATTTTGGTTTTCCAAAAACTACCAATATTTGTGATTTTAGAAATACGCAAAGAGAATCTGTTTAATTTTTAATAATTTATCAACACACATAATATACTATTCAGAATAATTTGTTAAATTGCAGTTATCTATAATTTCTGGTAAGATAAGCCAGAAAATGTGTAACTTACTGAACTTTCTTTATTATTGATAGTCCCGGTTGATTAATTAGATTAATTTTGATTTCTTTAACTGGAATGCAAGCGTTATATCATAATAGAGGCACTTTTACAAAGTTTCATATTATGCTGCACTTATGAAATCAGAATTTGTTAAAAATTTAGATTTTTGGTTTTTTTACAATGACGCGGAACTCTAAAATGTTTAATTCTTTTTATTTTAACTATAACTAACAATACTTTACATCATAGAAAAAGAAAATTACAGTTATCGAATTATGTCCGGGTTTAGCTAATTTGATTGGTCTAAACTCGCTACTTCTGTAGCTCTAATAGTTATACAACAGAGGACATTGTCCACTGCCTTCCATTCAGGCGTACTTTCTTAAAGAAATCACGTCGGCCACCGGAAGACGATTCGACGCGGCTAGACACCAGAACATTCCACCAACTACGCACGACAACAAATACTGAAAACCAACTCTAACGTACCAAAAACAGAGTCCAATTTCCAATGTCCATTTTTTTCATGATCTAGGGTTATGTTTTATTGAATTTGGATGTTGTTGCTATTGTTTTATGGTTTAGTTTTGCTTGTGTGATTGGTAGGGGTGTGTAGGAATCGCGCAGTCATTGCGAGCAGATGCGTTCCGCCCTGATAGGTGTGGTTTTCCAATGTCTTATGTTGGAACGGTACTAGTGTTAAACGGTTCTGAGAATAGTTATCTGTACTGGGCGAGAAAATGCTTCCTGTAAACTATTAGGGTAATTTCGCCGGTTAGCGAATATCTAATTTCATGTGCCGGATAGCGACCACTTAGCTGAGTTGGTGAACTGAAAGCATATTTTCTCGTTTTTTAGGGTTCCGTAGCCAAATGGAAAAAAACGGAACCCTTATAGATTCGTCATGTCTGTCTGTCTGTCCGTCCGTATGTCACAGCCACTTTTTTCCGAAACTATAAGAGCTATACTGTTAAAACTTGGTAAGTAGATGTATTCTGTGAACCGCATTAAGATTTTCACACAAAACTCGAAAAAAAAACAGTAAGTTTTGGGGGTCCCCATACTCAGAACTGAAACTCAAAAAAAATTTTTTCGTCAAACCCATATGTAGGGGATAGGTCTACAAAAATGATATTGAGGTTTCTAATATTTTTTTTTTCTAAACTGAATAGTTTGCGCGAGAAACACTTCCAAAGTGGTAAAATGTGTGTCCCCCCCCTCCTGTAACTTCTAAAATAAGTGAATAATAAAACTAAAATAAACATATGATGTACATTACCATGCAAACTTCCACCGAAAATTGTTTTGAACGAGAGATGCCATACAACGTGGCAATGCTGCCAGCCTTATGGGCACACTGCCGCCTGGCAGCGATCTGGGGCAATTTTTTTACCTTAGTTTTAATTATTTGTAAGTTATTTTATTTTATAAGTAGTTTAGTTTTAGATATAATTATATTAAGTTGTGTTATTTTTTTAGTTTCATCTTATACTGGTAGTATAGTTATATAGATATTTATTATAAGTTGAAAAAAACCTACACTCTTCAACTTTTTGCAATTAAAATAAAAAACCATCTCAGTGATCAGATCAGTGAACAGTGACAGCCTGATCCGGTCACCGTAGCCTATAGACACTAAAAATAAATAAATAAAGATCGAAAAATTTAGGTTGTTTTAACATAGATATTAAAATCGTGACATCACTTATTCCTATCTTGCTACGAACTTCATACCAACAGAGAGTTTTTGAAGTTTCATAAAAATAGCTGACTTTGCTATCAGTGAACATCCGTATACCCGTAGCCGTACAGTGACGGTCAATGGAAACAGATACCCGCTCCCACGGGCCACCGCCTATGAAACAGGTACCTTGTCTAATTAGTCGATTAACACTCAATACTCGACCAATTAGGACTACTGTGACTTAGGATTCGAAACTAGGGCCTCAATGCGGCACTGAGAAAGTGTAAATACCAACCTAATTATGATGCTTTTTTGTTCAATTTGTCTCTTTCACCCTTCAATAAATCATAAAAAGGATGAGCGGAAGCGAAAGTAAAGTAGTATGTTAGCCAATATCGACAATTTACTTAGATTATCTTAGGCACACTATCGTGGGAGTCAGATCAAAAACGAGAATCACAAATACCACGTGGCTTTTAGCAATCTTTAAAGAAATGCAAAGAAGACTTCGCACAAAAAAAATCAATTTGAAGGGCAATAAAACTTGCTATATGTTGAGTTTCTTCGCAGTGTTTTTGTGATTGAGTGAATGAGCGTAAGAGAGTGGGTGTAGTATGAGTGTAGGGGAGGGATATGTAACTATAACTAGCTCTTTGTATTCGGTAAAAATACAGACAAAATAGGTTAAGTTGGTACAAAGGCGAACTTATCCGTGTAAGGGATCTCTCCCAGTTAACCTTTGATCAATAAAGACGAGTTCAGGAACTAAAAGATAGACAAACTAACACCGTGTACATGTACAGAGATGTTTTGACATCTATGCTAAAGCAAATCAATACTACAAGCTAGTACAAATAAAATAATAACACCTACTTATTATACACCTACAATAAATATATATATATATATCTACAAAATATACAAACAGTATCCAACTAAATCACAAGTCATTGGAGAGCCACCACTTTTTCAGCTTTTCCTTGAGTGATGCAAGCCGTTCCACAACGTCACACCTTCTTAGCATAAGGGCCTCTTCAGCCTGATCATAAGTCCAGGACAACAACAGCTCCCTTATTAGTGTCTTAGCCGCGGCAAGTCAGCAGAGTTTTATGTCACAGACTTTAATAGTGTGATTATAGACACGAGGAAAAACAAATATTTTAAAGCGCTTTGCAAATGCAGTTTTTGCAGTAGGTGTTAAATACTCTAGAGGTACTTATGTCAGAAGAACTCTTCGTACCGTCATAATCAATGGACACACAAGTTCTCACGAGCGGTCGACTATGAAACTGTTCGACACCTTGTCTAATTAGTCGATTAACGCACTCGATGCTCGCCCAATTAGAACGGCTTCTGGCGTACTCACAAAGCGTCAAAGCTTTGATACGTGGAAGCTTTCTCACTGTTTAGTTGCGTCTTTTGATGCAATCACAAATCACTCACAATAAATTTCCGACAAGGCGAACCTTTCTATATTGAAAGTTTTAAGGAGATGTTATAACATTATCCTTGCAAAATTAAAATGTTCTCGTCCGGGAACTTTTTAAACAGACACTTACCTTTAAGTTATAGTTTGAGATTCCTGTTTTTTTATTTTTATTTATTTTAAATATTCTTACGTCTTTGTGAAAGTTTCGCAACCTGTGCAGTTTGGCAATGTGCGTGCTTAATATCCTCATCGACTCCCTGATAGTTAACCGAATGATAAAAACCTTTTTTTTTCAAATGACCGAATATAAAAAAAAATCTATTCTTAAGATTATAACAAGTGAGATTTACATATTGTAGTATAGTATGTGATCTCTTAAAACAGTATTCGGGTTCTAACCCCCAGCTATCTATGACACCGTTTAGATGGATTAGCTTCACATGTTACTCGTAGCGTTACTAGTGATTGCGCATGCGTGACATGTGACATGCGGGACGTAGCGCTACGCGCCGTAGCATGCGCCTACGCAGCTACGAGCTCATGCGTTACACACTTAAAATAAAATAAAAAGTCTTTTATTTCTTGCCAGTACCTACTTGTACAATGTCAATAATAGTATTTAATGTCAGAGGTTTTTGTTATTGTTATTCATTATTAAACTATATATATATTTTTTTTTATGTCGCAAGAACCCCTTCTTGGGTCAAGGTCTCCTCCAGAGTAAGCCAGTTAGTTCTGTCTTGTGCTTTTTCCGTGCAATTTGTGCCTGAAATTTGTCTTATTTCGTCTGACCATCGCATATAGGGTCTTCCTCTCTTACGTTTGCCTGAATGGTCCGGCCCAACTTGTCACATTTTTGGTCCACCTTTTATCTTGCATCCTGGCGACGTGTCCTGCCCATTTCCATTTCAGTTTCATCGCATAATGTGACTGCATGCTATCACGTTTGTTTTGTTGAATTTTTTGAGTTTTTTTATATTTTTGGTTTGCTTTAGTTCTGTCTTGTGCTTTTTCCGTGCAATTTGTGCCTGAAATTTGTCTTATTTCGTCTGACCATCGCATATAGGGTCTTCCTCTCTTACGTTTGCCTGAATGGTCCGGCCCAACTTGTCACATTTTTGGTCCACCTTTTATCTTGCATCCTGGCGACGTGTCCTGCCCATTTCCATTTCAGTTTCATCGCATAATGTGACTGCATGCTATCACGTTTGTTTTGTTGAATTTTTTGAGTTTTTTTATATTTTTGGTTTGCTGCGCTCCATTATTATTTACTAGTATTCGTATGGCATTACTTAATTACAGAGTCGCTCCATACTTCTCTGACATGTCTTAATTTTATTCCTCATTTTTAGTGTAAATTTCCAAGTTTGAGCTGCATATGTTAGTGATGGAAGCAGGCACGAGTCCATGATTTGTTTTTTGAACTAACACAAATCGAACTAGCCACATTGTCAGCCCAATAAGGCTTGTGTCATGGTAACTAAACGACGATACATTTAATAGATATAAATACTTAAATACATAGAATAACATCCAAGACTCTAAAAAAAATATTCATACTCATCACAAATATTTGCCCTTACCGGGATTCGAACCCAGGACTTCAGCTTCGAAGTTTCACTAACCCACGAGGCTAAGCGGTCGTCAAATACATACAGGCAAGTGTAAAAATACAGGGTGTTCAGCACATGAACCGTCAAATTTTTTTGGCGTGCTGGTAGGGTCATTTCCGACCTTTCCACCCTTGGACCCTGGGTCCTAAGAGTTACGGTCAAGGAGGTACGATTTTTTATTTTTTTTTACCTAAATTACCCAAAATCTGACCTTCGAAGCCCCATAACTTTTTTTGTGTATGTTTTTACATGCATAACTTGCTTAATTATCTTACGTGTACGTTGTGTGTGTTTAAAAAAAATATTTTTTGTAACAAATAACACCACAGAATTAAAACGTGAGGCTTTTTGTTAACAAACAAAACGAATTTACAAACCCGTCTACACTTTAAAATTCAATATTTTTTTTTATAAATTAATTACGGTCCAAGGGTGAAAAGGTAGGAAAAGACCCTACTAGCACGCAAAAAAAATTTGACGGTTCATGTGCTGAACACCCTGTATAGGCGGATAAAACTTATTCATAAATATATCACATCTCTCTTATGTCAGCGGATTAAGGTTTTGTGTACAGTCGACGCCAAAAATATGTTTACAGTTTTTGCCTTATTACAATGGAATAAGGTGCAAAAGTGTAAACATATTTTTGACGTCGACTGTACATATTTATGAGAGGATTAAACCGATACATATTTTTCCACTTGACTGTACAACCTACCTACGAAAAATATTTTAGAAAGGAAGTTCGGTGTTTGACGAATATGTTATACAAACTTTTATTATCATATATGGTGTTTTCTTTTTATAGTTGGGTTTTTAGTACGTAGGTTACTTTCGTTCATTGTTTGTTTTGTAATTTTAATATTATGTTTCTTTGTTACTTTACTTTTGTTTTATTTCGTTTCAATATAATGTTGAACAAATAATATAATTTAATAAAAATAATTTAACCGGAATTTTTAGATTGTAATTAAATATGTAAGTTGCCCTTCAAAGTTTGCATACCATTCTCAGCTCAATTTGGCGTAAGTACTTGTAAGTTCGGTAACAACGCAATATTATTGCACCACTAAGTTAATCTGGTAATGGAGACAGAAGGTGGCTATAGGAATAGGAACTCCCAATCTATACAAGATAAACCCGTCGTGTTTAGGCTAAGTAAGTAATTGAAATATCTCAACGAGTAGGTAGTTGATGACGGGGCAGAAAAATTACGTTGTCACTGAACTTAGACACATTAATTACGAAGTAAAATAAAAGCTTGTAATAAATGTACACAATTAAGGATTTTATTCGTTTTGTTGTGTAGCGAAAATTTACATTATTTTCGTTACAAAGCAGGATTAAATGACTGTAGACGAACACAGTCCTGCTTGGTATGTCTCCATTTTTAAATCCATCCTTTAATCATCAATTATAACTAAAACAATGCATACATATTTGCACAATTAAATAACAAAAGCGGAATATTTATTCCTTTACCTCATAAAATCTCAAATTATACGGCAAAAGCATTCGCTTGTAAGCTTTTCAATTAGCGTCGTCCTTTATTAAAAACAGCGCAGCGTGCAGAAACCATTTAAAATCCCCCGATGTCGTCTACACATCAGCGACCAATCAAGCCTTCATTACAGTCACAATCAATATTCATATCCCATGCGGAATCTCCCAGCCAAGCCCTGCAAAAAAAAACTTGATAGATGATCCGCATATCTCCCGCATTTCGCAAAACGAAATTAAAAAGAACAAGCCATATCACTTAGCGCACACAAACGCGGTTTTTATTAAAAAATTCTACATATCTCGCGACTTCGGCGCCTTACCTCAACCCCCCGCCCCCACCGAAAAGAGATAGACAATAAAAATACGGCGAAAGAACGGGACGGACACGCGTGGAATACGAAAATTATAATTGCCAACTGTACGTAAATTAACACCGTGGATTTGGTGTTTTTATCTCGTTCTTTCGCTTTGGCGGGAAGAGTTGTAACTGTTTGTGTGTGTGTGAAAGAATGATGCATGCATGCTCACGAACACAATAAGGACAGAGGAAAAATCGAAGGAAGCGATGCGAGGCGATCGGGTTTCCGCCCTTGCAGCTGCATTGGGCATAATGCATAATGGGAAGAAGGAAAACAATTCGTAGTGCATTCTGGGATACGCTCAGAAGTTTTTTAACATAACGTATTTTTTCAAGTTTCTTTTGATAACGTAGTTAAGTATGAATTGAATAGTATTCAATTGCACGTTGAGTATTTAAACTTAGGTGAACTAGGCGTACAGCTAGGTAAAGCTTATGAATGTGAGGGTAAAAAAAAATACTAAATCCCCTCATGTAATTGTGAAGTGTTCAAATAAACATTCCATACCTATTTGTTTTTAATACTATTAGCATACGGCTTGCAAGCTCATTAATTACTTAGCTAAGAAGTTTAAATAATTCTGTCCACTAATAATTAATTGTAATGATATAATAGAGTGTCAAGAAAATTTAAATGCAATGTTTTTCAGCGGGACATATAAACATCCATCTCTTTTCATTGAGTGATGACAGAGAAATACGAATGCCTTGACTAGTGTTTGACAGATGATACCCACAAATATGATTTACCGGAGGGGTAATCACGTAACGTTCCGAACGCGCGTCGGTACAATTTAACTGTCAATTTTCCATATAAAAAGTGATATTTAGACCTACCCGACGTTCGTACAATGCGTTACGTGATCGACCTGCTGCAGATTAGTAAGTTAGTTAGTACTCATTTGTAATTTATAATTAAATAAGCAATTAAATATATTTACCTAACAAATCCTCGTTCAATAGTTTATATAAGAACGGCAATAATAGAACGGAAGAAACACCCTGTAACGTTATTCAAGTTTTTATTTAACATGGTTCCTGGTGATCATTATGCGAGCCCAACCTACATTAAAACAAAGGTTTTCAACCAAAATGTAGAGCAACATTATCTTTTTCCGGCGAAACAAATAGAGCCAGCGAGAGCTCGCGGGAGATCTATCCAGCGTGCATTGATAATAGCATGCAACCATGTTATCCCAACTTAACTATCATCTATGAAAACTCTTATATCGATAGTAGAAAGGTCTATTTTTGAATGATTGATGTGAGGAGTATGTTTGTCGGTTGAATTTTCACTTGGCGTTATACCTAATGGACGCGATTATTTCATATGCTTAATAGTTTTCTGTATGATATTTCTTATAACGGCAAATATGATTGAGTGATTTTCATGAATACGGAACAATACGGTAGTTGACAAATAAATGATTTTACATTACCTACCAATAAATCAAAATCACAAAAATTCTTGGACATCATCACACTTCATTTTTATTTTGGTATTTTAAATACATAAATATATAAAACAAGGATGCTGTTTGATCGTAGAAAATAGTGACGTCACTTTTTACCAACACATTTTACTCTAGAACAGCGTTTTTGACATTTCACAAAAAGTTGCTGACTTGACTATCAATCAACATTAATCAATATTCAGCACGTATTTGTCAAGTGCCTGTTTTATAAGGTGCCCTGCCTGTTGCGAATGGCAGGATATTGTCTGTTTTCTAAGATGCCTAAGTTGGCTTGAAAGAACGACTCAACTTATTCGTTGGTCTCTATGTGGAATACAGTGACATAAATTTGAGTGATAATCCCACACAAACAACAAATAATTATTTGTGCCAACCACACAAAAACGTAGAATTTTTGTAAAGTAATAATGTTTTCTCAAACATGCAATGAAATATTCTCTTTACGTTCCTTATAATAGACTCGTAAATATCCTTTTTCGGGCGCAGCATCTCGAGGCGGCCTGAAATGGGATTTCATACAACTTTTCAGGCCTAGGCATGCAAAGTAACTTTTTAATTTTCATTCCACTATTTGTGGCACAGGATCACGGCATTTAGCCATGAAAATTAGTTTGATTTGAGGATTTTTATTTATTTATTTCATTGCATGTTTCAGAAAAGCACTATACATGTCTCGGCGTGAAAAGATTCCCAGCCTCGTATCTCTATCCGTCTATACCTACTTGGCCGGAAATCCGTGTTTTCCCGGCCTCTGATGTAATGTACTATTGAGCAATATCTATTTAGTTGTCAGTAAAATCACACTTCTCAATCTTTTTTCTATCTTCTTTGAGGTAAGTTTAAGGGAATCACATAAGGTGTCTATGTAGGCCATGAAAAGGGATGAAATATGTAGGTATCTATACCATATCATTCTATTGGACAATGGACACTCATATTTTTTGTATCTCCAATGGGTGGAAATGGAATATATGAAAGTATAGAACGGAAATGTACCAAAAGACTATTAGTTAAAATCTTAGGCATTACCTCCTCAGTCGCTCCCATATTTTAAATCCGAAATCAAGTGAGCGGTTAGAAGATAGTCCGAGGAAAGCACAGGCATCTGCGTATGCAATTGGTGGAATATTTATAAGTACCTATAGATAATTTCCGAAAAGAACAGTTAAACTCTTTAGGCAATATTACCTGAGTGACATTGCCAGTACCTCACAACAATGACGTACGCACACAACAATGACGAATGACAGTTGACCTCGCAGTCTCCCCATTTCTTGCCGCCAAAACTGTTCAGTGCGTAAAGCGTCTTGCTGATAAAATTGTTCTGTGGTAATCATCCGAGACAAGCATCTGTGTATTCCATGGGTGGAATATCTATATGTATGTACAGAATGGAAATGTACGAAAAGGACCAGTTAAACTCTTTAGGCAATATCTCCCGAGTCACATTGCCGGTACGAGCACGCTCAAAACAACGGCGAATGACGTTTGACACCGCGGTCTCCCCATCTCTTGTCTTGCTGACAAAACTGTTCTGTGTTACTTTCGAAGATCATCCGCGCCAAGCACAGACATCTGTATATTCAATGGATGAAATATCTATATGTACAGACTGGAAATGTACCAAAAGGACCAGTTAAACTCTTTAGGCAATATCTCCTGAGTGACATTGCCGGTACGGGCACGCACAAAACAATGGCGCGCGACGGTTGACCTCGCGGTCTCCCCATGTCTTGCCCCCCCGCCCGGTAGCGCCGCGTGCAATTAATATGCCGAGGCGGCCGCGAGTACAGTGAGCGAAGGTGGTTGATACTTGAGAGTAGGAGGGTTTTGAGGAAAGAGTAATTTTTTTTTTGGAAGCTACATTTTAGGTATATCCGCTAGTTCTAATAAGTTTCGTTGACATAACTAGTAGGAGCTTTTATTTTCAGTACTTACTGACCGACTGGTTTTGTATTTAATTAAACTACCTACTTAGGTAGTTTAATTAAATACAACGGTTTATTGAAGTATTAATATGAAGCATTTGTAAGGGAAGTGGCATTAGCCGAGGTTAAAAGTGACTTTCAATCTAAGGTTATAAGTTCGAATCCTAGTCGTACCAATAAGTTGTTCGGCAAATTATATACGGAAACTCATGGCCTAGCGGTACCTGCATGATTGCAATGACTGTGCGGGTTAAGCAAAGTTGGCTGCTTTTAGTGGTTAGGTATGCTTACTAAGCATTCCCGTGCATTAGAAGGTACTTTAAATCTTTGATCCTAGTTGCTGTTCATAGACAACATCGTTGGCTAACCTTGAGTCTGAAATTTAAAATTCCAAATATATTACGCACTAAAGAGAATTCTGAACGTAAATGATTTAGGTAATAGAATATAAATTATTATAAATACACGGAATACGATTTTTGGAATGACAACATTTGGAAGATTGATGTTTTCGGCCCACTAAACATAGAAGTCAAGGGGGGACGGGGGGGTTAATCTTATATCTCTTTAATTTTTGTGAACCATCACTATTGTGTGCAATACTTAAAGTCACAAAAATTCAGTATATCTACACACCTAATATGCAATGTCATCGTATTCTGGTACTTGAAGATGAAATAAATAAGAATTTGGGGACAATCTTAATCAAGTCGAACTATCCCCAAAACCCCATACTAATAAAAATATATATTATTAAAAACATTAAATTTTCTTGCCACCAGCTCTTCGGTCACCAGTTACATCAACTAGATATTATTTAATAGATTCATATCTAAATACTTTGACTACACCCAAAACTCAGAAACAGATATTCATGCCACACAAACATTTGCCCTTACCAGGATTTAATCCAGGACCGTTAAGGTACCACTTCGAGGCAAGGTATCCACTACGCTAAAGGGGGTCAACGAACAAAGAAATAACAAAGTTAAAAATAAGAGGCCACAAAAATTGACAAAAAAGAATAATTCCCTAATTACAAGTACCAAGAATATTCAGTTGACACGTAACCCGTCCAAGTTTTCTTTTGCGAAAGAAGAGAGAGAATTTTTGATCAATAATTGTCACTGGGCGGCCCCCGCCGGGCGAGGGGTTAAGGCGGGGGTGGGGGCGTGGGAGGGGGTAATTACGAGTGCGTTTTGTTACCGAGATGATAGGCGCGAAAAATGGCTTGCGCGTGCCTTTACGTGTCTCCTCTAGTTTTGAATATTCAGACCTCTCGCCCTGATGAAATATTGAATAGACGGAGTAATTTATTCCCCCGGGCGAGTTTCCGAACGTCCGTGGCGTTCGGATATTGAAATTAGGCACTGCTTTGCTTAAGAAAAGCGGTGATGAGTATATACGCGATTGCGCGTTTTTCAAGAACCTTTTTAGAGGATAGGGCACAGCGGTTCCTATCTCACTTTTATTTTAACACACAGTGGGTAAGTCGCAACTATAATAATATCACTACTTGCGTTGTGGGTATGAGGTGTTATGCTCTTGGTGGTAAAGTCACCAAGGCTCACGAGTTTGCTCTGCGTTCAATTTACATCGGTCTACTACATAGTATAGGGCGTTTTCACTCAAATGAGCGACTTTTACTTTTTTCCATGCATTTTTTAGGCTTCCACTATGTGACGGTCCATCATACAGAATGTATAAAAAAAGTCACATAGTAGAATAAAAAACTGGGAGCACTTTTTTCTTTATCGGGGTTAACTATGCTGTGAGGGGTTTATAGAGCTCATGATTCTGAACCGGAAAAACCAAAAAAACTAAATTATTAGAAAAATAGTAAAAGTCGCACATTTTAGTAAAACGTCCATTAAGATTGTATTTTTTTAACGCGCGAGTAAAACGAACTAAGTTGTTTGCTTCAGCTTGGGCCAAAATTCTTTCGTATGTCCCTTTGTCCAGCTGTTACAGTTCGCAGTTCTTAACCGACTCTGGTGAAATATTGTGAGCAGGTTCAATAATTACCTCTATATCGTTTTTGTTGTCGGTTCAGAAAAAATAATAAAAAAGAGTCAGGTCGTGTCCTTGTTTGCAACCGTCGTGGTATAAACCCGTTATACCTATTTAGTGCGCCTTATCTTTGATGTGCGTCGTTATGTAGGATCTCGCTAAGCGGGGACTTATCCCGACTCCAGCTGAACTTGCTCCATTTTTTCTGAATTATCTTGATTCAGTTTAATAGTTTTTGCAAACGATTCGACAGTCTGCGGTGCGTGAGGAGTTTCACTATGAAGGGTTTTTTATTCTTCAGCTTGAGTTCTTTTATGTGGGTTAGAAGCTGGAATTGAAATGATATCATATCTGTGACTTGCCTAGTCTATTTTGTTTTCAAACCAATTCAATTAATTTGTTTATCTGCTTTAAGATGAATCAGCGTACCTACATAGATTCTCAGGCACAATGTTTACTCTATTAAAAGTTTCCTTCACATAAATATCTGTTCCTACAACAGTCAAGCAATAACTGTCCGATATATTGTGCACAGTCAAGTGCAAAATTACATATCGATTTAATCCTCTCATAAAAAACTTATTAAAATGGGGTATCCTGAGCGGCTCATACGCCCGGTGTATGTGCGGGACGAGCTCTCAAACTATGGCACATATGCTGTCTTGTTCGGCGTGCCCGTACACATGCTCCGCACAAGACCTCCGGGACGCGTCAAGATAGGGCTTTAGTAGTCGCCAGTTTTTGGTCCTGCACAATCTAAACCAAGGAAATAGGAAACCATCGACACATGAAGAAGAAGACCGAAATCTAATCCGCTGACATACTCGTAAGAGCGAGTATGGGTAAGTAGTATGCACTTGACTGTACGTAGTATACCTAACCATAGTCTCCTAGTTTATCTCAACAGACTGTAACATGTGTGTTCAGTGTTCAGATATTTATGAGTACCTAGTTTTTGGCTGTATCTGCACTTCTTTCTATTCCCAAAGGAAGGGCACCGCATAACACTTAGTTAATTTTACCTATTAATTTTCATATCAAAAATGCCAATTCCTAAACAAGAATAAAGATGTTCAGATGCAAACGCAATCAACAAAGCACATGTAAATTTCCAAAACTCGAAAACTCCTCGAAAATTTCCAAAAATACGTTAATTAGCGATTCTCATTTCGCTCGAAGAACTAAAGAGCATAACTCCGTAGTAGAATAATCGTAGTTACGACTTTTTATCGTCAAAGTGTTCTCAAGCGAGGAATGGAAGAACGCAACACGCTATTGCACTTAGGGAATATGCAGATTCATGCGCGCGTGCGCGAGTGTGGAGTGGTTCGGTATAAAATTAAGTGTAACTTATTAACTTTGGTATTATTGTTACTTTTAGTTATAAACACATATAAAAGAATACTATAACTACATAAGAATTGTGTTACCTTATATATAATTTGTTGTCATCCGCCTTCCTGTCTTCGGCATCGTCTTTGGTCCTGCTCAGTATCATATATAGAAGAAAAATGTGATGACAACCACGTAGAAATTCAAATGCGTGACTATGTGCCCAGCATACTGGGTCATCTTACTCCCTCTCATAGACGGAATTTACTATAGCCTAGCAGTAAGACGTTAGACAAAAACAAACCGTTACAATTAAAATAGAAACGAATGAAGCATTTATGCTTATACGCTTAGACATACCATTTAGGTCCTGAATATGAATGTGCATAGTAGTTGTAATGATAATAATTGACTGACAAAAGAAGAAATGTGACCTGTCTAACAAAATACCAACAATATATGGACGAGAAAATGCCCTAAGCAACTACACTTCCAGGAATATACGTCCACATCTTGAAAGTCGAGACACATCCCAGTCTTTCCAATATTCTAAACCACAACCTATCAAATTTTAATTTGAACATCATACCAAGCCAAAAACTGCGCTCTGCATCCACATCATTCCCTGTTTCGGCAAGAAGAGGGTGGTTAATGAATAAAAAAATCCCTTTTTTTTCTCCATTGCTCAGTGATTAGTTACCCTCGTAATGAGTAGTGTGTGTGTGTGTGCGAGGGGGGTGCGACTTAAAATTTCATATGACAGTTGATAAGGGTTTTTAAGTATCGATCGAGTTTTAGGGGGTACTTAAGTTGATCGAGATGGCGAACGTTTTTAATAGATGCGGGGATTCTTTTGGTCTAAGCTTTCTTTTGAAGTCGGGTTGCACTTGCTGGAAATGGATGGCGTTGGTAAGACGGTGGCTAGACTGGGTGGTAATTGTAATTTGCGTGTACAATGATAATGTACGGGGTTTTAGTAGGTATCTTATCATCTTACCTTAGTTTGAAGTAGGTTTAGTATCACGTAACGTTTCTTTGCAAACAAAAATTTACATTTGGATCTACCTGACGCACGTATAATGCGTTAGGTAGATCTAAAAGTCAAATTTTATTCGGAAAAATGACAGTTGCATCATACTAGCGCGCGTTCGAAACGTTACGTGATTACCCCTCTGCAGGATATAATAATATAGGTAAATTTTGACTAATAATTTAACTTATTCGCCGTAAAATATTGAATAATATTCCCTATTTTTGAGTTCTATGAATGTCACTGGCAAACTGAAATCACAATCTAATTGTACTAAGTAGATGTAGGTACGATCTTCTGAAACGCTTGCAGTTCTAACATTATTGACTTAGATTAAACTTATATATGAACGTAGCCCATGGCTACGCACATAAAAACGTTTTTATTATATTAATAACCCTCCAAATGCGTGTTTCGATAAGAAACGAACGACCAATCTTATTATTATAAGTACCTAATACCTTATCTCCTTAAATACCTACCAAATAAATAAACGCTGGTTTTCCTTGCCGCAAACGGCGTGTAAAGGTAAAGTATCACGTCACACACATATATAAATGAATGTATCGCCTCGAGAAATGGGGACTTTCTTACTTTTGCCTCCCCATTCGTGACATATGCGTCCAAAACAACTTGATACCTCATATCTGTTTACATATACCCGCGCTTGCCTAATTTATATCTATCAGCGCGGGACGCGGTAGGCCAACGTATGTTGGATCTTTTTTAAGAAGGGATGTAAGAGTGACTCAAGTTAAATTAAGAATGTGGAGTTTGTCCCGTTTTTTTTATTTTTTCACTCACTTTGTTTGTTGACGGAGTTTTCCGACATTGTAGACTTTGTGCGCCGTCAGTGTTTTGGCATCCGTAATGTAAGACACATTCTTTTCTTGGCAAGAATAAGTAAATACATCACTAGAATTACGACAAGGTAAAAGGTCATCTTGTAACTTATATTGTTTTAACGGATTAACTCGTAACCATCACTCATAGAACTATGAGATAATAAGTAGCGTCCGATTAAGATAGCCTCAATTTTCTATTACGCCATTTAATATAGTTAAATCCTTCGGTCTTTTTCTAGAAATCAACAGCTCAAGAAGTTGAAATACCGAGTTAAAAAGTATATAAAGTAAAAATCGTTATACCTAATCAAGAACACGCAGTCGCTGTGATCGATATCAGTCAGGCATATTACTCGTATCATCAATCATAACATTATATTATTTATACAAAATTAAATAAAAAGATCAGTTTAAGTTAGGTTTTATTGTACTTACTAGATTCTGATGACACTATTGCTGTGACTAGACGTATGTTTACAAGTCTTGCTCTCAGATTCTTGCTCTAAAAACGTCTAAAAAATATTCGTCAAATATTTCCGGGTAACACTTGTACCTATGTCACCAGATTATTTTCCTCCGCAGGCCTACGTGTATTTTTTGGATTAGAACCGCTTTGAAGTCATGATTACGGAGCTGAGATGCGTTTTGTTTACCTTGCCGTAAGGGTATTGCGAATTAATAATCTGAAAAGGCGGCTACTTACATGCCTTTGAGAGAGTTTAGTACGATACTTAATACATACAGTTTTATTAACTGCTTAATTGAATAACTCATCATCCTTCTGATCCTCCTAGCGTTATACCGTAAGGGAGCCCGGGGTCCGGTTTTGACACTATATACATACATAACATTTTAAATAATCTCCATCACAAAAAACACTCCTAAGACCATTGTGTTGTGACTATTTATTCGTGACATACACGAAAAAATGGCACTCAAATCGGTTAATCCGTAGGTATAGGAACTACGATAC
This sequence comes from Epinotia brunnichana, assembly GCA_963854355.1. Lineage (NCBI taxonomy): Eukaryota > Metazoa > Arthropoda > Insecta > Lepidoptera > Tortricidae > Epinotia > Epinotia brunnichana. The sequence continues at coordinate 6,895,260 of OY977953.1, read as the reverse complement.
CACTTACTGACACACAGATACGCATGTTAAACTTATAAACACCCCTCTTATACGTAGGGAGTTAAAAAAGCATATTCTATCTTTACTGTTTATATGCGTTTTTCAGAGTTTGTGTGATTCATACTTATATTATAGACTTTATCAATGCATGCATCAATGCATCTGGTTATTTCATTTAGACAAAGTCACCAAGACACTAAAATATTTACATTTTCCTTCGCTTAAAAAATATATCACACGTTATAGTTAATAAGTTAATAACCAAACTATATGTATTTCATTTTAATATTTTATAACTTGGCTCTAATAAAAAAACAATATCTATGCCATATTTTCTAGATTGCATCCTTTCCCAGTACCTACATCTCAGTTCAGGAGTTCCAAGAATTTCTTCGTAAACTCATCTGTGTATATTTCCACCGGAGATAAAAATCCTCATACCAACTAGTGAACTATCTAAATAAAAATTTCCAACCACATTTTCCCTTTGGATATCTTTCTCGGCGTCGCAGCGTGAAATGGGAAATGTAAAAAGTGCACAAGCAAAAGGGACAAAATTGTGCAAAGCAAAAAGGGCATGTGTCCGCCAGCGCCCGCTCCCGTCTGTGTAGAATTTGTACAAATAACTCGCCTTGCCGGAAACCAGTACAGGGGGCCACTACCACGGGGCTGGGTGATTAAGAAGTGACTACAGTCTTTTGTTTTCATTTGAGACTGGCCGGCGGGTTGTACTTACCGGGTCATTGTCAGTCACAAAAACAAAAATCATCTTTCCTGTATAATATGTTTTTATCACATAGAATAGGGACGATAACTTAGATTTTTTACGATGCCATTCGTACCAGTTTTTGGAGAGGAACAAGTGTTTGTATGGGAGCAACTACAATTAAAGAACATAAATACCCAAAAAATTGAGACAAAGATTGACCTCGCTGGATGGCGGCAGCCCAAACGCTTCATACTAATTGACACACATAAAAATTATAATTGAAGGAAATATTAGAAGGGAGGAGAGGCAGGGGAAGACCAAGACGTGCGTTTATGGACCAAGCTAAAGAGAAAGTTAATGTCGTATTAAGAGCTCAAAACAGTGACAGAGAGAAGAACAGAATGGCGATTACTCCATCGACAAGAGCCCGGCTCTTAAGTGTTTATGGTGATGAAAGACATATGAAATGGCCTTCATACGTTTCTGGCAAAAAAATCATTTTGGTACAAGTTTTATTGCAGACTGCACTTTTATTTGCACAGTTATTATTTTCAGGTTCAGAAATCAAGCCACGATCGAGTTTGAAATTAAGTACATATCTAAAGTAAATAAAAATGGGATGTAACTATTTGTAGGTACATGTTTCCAAATTGTGCGTGTGTTTAAACTTTAACTGACAATAAGGTAGTCCTTACCACTTTGTGATTTAGCTTCCTGTCTGTCTCGGCCAAGATATACTTAATCTTATTTTTGTCACAAGGCGAATGCGAATACCCAGAAATCTTATGTTCAAAGTTATAGTTTATTAGAAAACATCCTTAGTAAGGGCCGGGCACAATACCCCGAAATGCACGTGAAAAAGTTTTTTAGCGCTAGATTTTTAGAATTTCGCGACTATCTCAAGACATTTGAAGTATTTGCATGAAGTATTTAGTGCTTTATCGTGTGACTGGAGATCCATCGAGTTAGACTGGCATATTGATGAGCTGCAAAGCTGCTATTTAGACACGTAAATTCTTTCAAAGTTGATGCCACAAGGTCGATGAACGAGTGTGATGCCAAAGTCATTCAAATTGAATAGTGTAGCTACCTATCGTTACAAATAAGTATATAAATTCGGAAAAATACCTTAAGCTTCACCAACTCCTAACATGTATTTCTAGGGTCTCGTTTTCTAGAAAATGTTTATTTTCCGTCATAAAAAGCAGCCCATTCCTTCATCTCTAGAAAGATACAGCCACTCAAAAACCATGATCTAGTATGAACATGTGACAGTAACATGCCGTTTAACATAATAATATCTTTTCAGAGGGGTAAACACGTAAACTTTAAACGTGCGTACAATGCGTTAGGTAGATCTAAATGTCAAATTTTTGTGACAGTAACATGCCGTTTAACATAATTATATCTTTTCAGAGGGGTAAACACGTAACTTTCAACGTGCGTAGGTACAATGCGTTAGGTAGATCTACATGTCAAACTTTTGTGACAGTAACATGCCGTTTAACATAATTAGGTATATCTTTTCAGAGGGGTAAACACGTAACTTTCAACGTGCGTACAATGCGTTAGGTAGATCTACATGTCAAACTTTTGTGACAGTAACATGCCGTTTAACATAATTAGGTATATCTTTTCAGAGGGGTAAACACGTAACTTTCAACGTGCGTACAATGCGTTAGGTAGATCTACATGTCAAACTTTTGTGACAGTAACATGCCGTTTAACATAATTAGGTATATCTTTTCAGAGGGGTAAACACGTAACTTTCAACGTGCGTACAATGCGTTAGGTAGATCTAAATGTCAAATTTTATATGGAAAAATGACAGTTGGATTGTCGTAACGCGCATTCGGAACGCTACGTGATTACCCCTCTGACTTACGTAATACAAAGCCTATGGGTCAATTTTACAGCGCGCACGTACAGCGCACTGCTTGTGCAGTACAACAACGCGTTCAGGGCGCTGTTCCGGCTGCCGTGGAGCTGCAGCGCGTCCGGCATGTTCGCCGCGGCGCGCACCGACGACTTCCACGCGACGCATAAGGAAGCGTTGTGCCTCCGTGCTTACCCGCCACAGCACGACCACAAACAGCATCCTGAACGTGTTTGCTGACAGGTGGAACACACCCGTGATGAAGAGGTGGTTGGCCCTTCACGGTCCTAGTTATTAGTAGTTTAGTTAATTCTTTTAGTTATGTTTATTATTTTAAAATTCAAAATTTCCTTTGTTATCATTTTTGCTTTTATGTATATACCCACCTATGTGTAATACCTATGGATGAATGTCTGAAATAAATTGCTATTTATTTATTTATTTAAAGCGTTACGTAATCTAAGAAAAGAGAGAGTTAAGAGTTCCAATATTTGCTAAGCAAGCCAAAGCCGACTAAACTGTCCTAAAATAAGCAAGCCGGTGGAATTTGCGTTTTATGGACGTTACGAATATCGATCGATGTGTTTCGAATCAATCCGTGATTCTTCATCATAACCGTTCGCGATGCCGGCGCGTCAAACGCTCATTATGGTCTTTCCACCTTAAAAATCGAGGAACGTGTATATTTTAATGAAAACCTACTTAACCCAATTAAAACTACAGTTTGTTACGAGAACTTCGTGTGACTGGCCTAGAACAACGACCGTGAAGCATGATGTGATTCGTCACCGTTTCGCGTTTTTTGTATTTATAGGCTTTATATAGCCGGCATTTACACGGCGTATACTTAGTAGAGTGAAGAAATAGCGGTATGGGTAATTAAACGATGAAAATTCGGTAGCTTACCTAATTCAAAGTTGCGATAGGTAATTAATCATAGTCCTGCTAGACTGCTGGACGATTGCGTAACGCTTCGTACGTACGTTAGGTAGATCTCACTTGTTTTTGGTTGGGAAAATGACAGTTGAATTGTCCTTACGCTCGTTTGAATATAGGTAATTACTCAACTACCCCTCTGGTGTCGAAAAATATGAATAAATACACAAATTGGAATTGAATGGATTACTCGGTATTTACCTTCATGGAAAATTATGTTGTATAGTCGTATAATATTATTCTTTATGTAAGAAACCTACCTATTTATGACTTTATATCTCCCAAAAAACTTATTGGTAATCGTCAGAATTTAAACCCAAGGTCCTCATATTCTCGCACGCTTGCCACGATCGCCATCATTGCTTGAATGTAGGTTCTTCACCCATTGGGCTGGGCCCTATGCCAGGCCGCGCCAGTGTGATACAGGTTTTAAGCCTGCAACACCCTGGCGCGGCCTGCGGTGGCGGTCAATAGTAAATTTGACAGCTAATGACAGGTTTAGCATTGACCGCCGCGGCCAGGCCGCGCCAGTTTGTGAGAGGCTTATCTAAACATATTAATTTGTAAGCATGTAGACTCGCTGACTCGATATTAATGCCATAATCATCCTCCTATTATGGTATTCCCAGTTGTGCCCCTAAAGGAGCCCGGGGTCCGCTTTGACACCGAAGTAATCCCAAGATTTGGCATTTTTACGAAAGCGACTGCCATCTGACCTTCCAACCCAGAGGGAAAACTAGACCTTATTGGGATTAGACCGGTTTTCTCACGATGTTTTCCTTCAACGAAAAGCTAACTGTAAATATTCCGTACCTACATAAGTTGGTACGAGCCGGGATTCGAACCCACGACCGCCGCTTGACAGCCGTATGCCTGAACCACTAGGCTCTCGTCGCACTCGGTATTATTGCCATACGATAAAAAAAATGCACAGGCACGTTATTCAGAATCCAACTACCACAACCAAAGACAACAGAAACATCGACACATCTGTCTTTTTAACCACAGCAGGTGCGTGTCGTGGACCGTGGTTCCTGCAATCAGAGCGTAAGACAGGAAATTTGCGGTGGTCCGGAATGACCTTACTGCTGTAACTAAATGGACGGGGTTAAACGTGGTGTGATTGTGAGCGGGTGGACATTTATATCTGCAGGTCGATCACGTAACGCATTGTACGAACGTCGGATAGGTCTAAATGTTTACAGTTAAATTGTACCGACGCGCGTTCGTAACGTTACGTGATTACCCCTCTGATAGGGTGTTTAGGCTGCTGTGTCTTCATGTTAATTAAAACATTATTTTATAACAAAAACTGTATTCTAAACCGACTTCAAAAAGGAGAAGTTTCTCAATTCATCTGTATATATAGAAGGGATGTTTACAAAAACAACATAACTACATTGAAGTTGATTTTACAGGTAGCGAAAAAAACGTAATTTCTCCTAAAATATTATTTCTTTAAACAATACCTTCCATTTACTATGCAGGCGTATGGCCATAGAGTTACACTTGCATCTTGGATCCCATTAACAATCGGTTATCTCTTCGAAAATATGTAAAATAACTTCGTCACTTATGCTGTTTTTGTAAAATTATTGGCAGTTATGTTATTTTTGTACAAAAATCCTTGATATTCCTATAGTAAAAATAATTATTGAATTTACAAAAACCGTTTAGTTACCAAATGTATTGCATTTAAATTAAATACATAAATGTATAAGAGAATGTAATTATTATTGTAGGTACTATAAGTTTCGTAGAGCTGAGTAATCCTATATTAAAGATAGACGGGTAATTTTGGGCAAAAGGGTTCCTAATTAAACAATGTATATTGCACAATTGTAGCGTCTTCACAGACGGACATAACATAATCATAGCAAGAACTCGATTTCGTAAAATATGTCACTTATGCTGTTTTTGTAAAATTATTGGCAGTTATGTTATTTTTGTACAAAAATCCTTGATATTCCTATAGTAAAAATAATTATTGAATTTACAAAAACCGTTTAGTTACCAAATGTATTGCATTTAAATTAAATACATAAATGTATAAGAGAATGTAATTATTATTGTAGGTACTATAAGTTTCGTAGAGCTGAGTAATTCTATATTAAAGATAGACGGGTAATTTTGGGCAAAAGGGTTCCTAATTAAACAATGTATATTGCACAATTGTAGCGTCTTCACAGACGGACATAACATAATCATAGCAAGAACTCGATTTCGCAAAATATGTCAGTTATGCTGTTTTTGTAAACAGCCCTTCATATATATACATTTTTTTGAGTGTTTGTTACGCGTTAACGTTAACTCGTTAATTTATGAACCGATTTGAAAAATTCTTTTTTTGTTTGAAAGCATTATACTTCCAGATTGGTGCCGTTGTCATCAAAATCCAGTTTTGATAGTGGGATCCTGGAGAAATCGAGGGAACTCTTTAAATTGTATAGGAAAACTTGAAGCAATTTGGCTACTGATTTGAAGTCGGTTAAAACTTTGTTTTTAAAGTAAATTATATTTTAGCTAAAAATACAACCTTATTCAGATTTTTCACAATTTTATATAGATAGGTTTGTTTGTAATGAGTAAAATTTCTAATAGAATCTGTCATAATTTTAAAATGATAACAGATTTAAATCAACAAGGAACGAGGTTGCTAATGCTCGAACACAGGGTATTTGACAACAGTGAAAATAACACAAAGTACTTTGTTATATACTGAAATAGAGAACAATCTCTGGCCCTAAAAACGGTAACCCTGTATTTGATGCGCCATCTAATATCGTTGAAATACTCCACTTGAATGTTAAAACATACAAAAAGTGCGTCGGTCGCAGGGTTTGAACCCCGGCTCATCGACTCCAAATACCGCCGTTGGTAGGTACTCCTAGGCTACTGATGACAATACGGCGAATTTCGAAATACCTTGACAGCCTTTAGTAAACTTATTATTCTGTCATTACCACGCACCTATAAATAGTAGGTACTAAGATTGGCCACCCTGAAAATAAATAGTTTTTTCATTAGCAACAGATAAACATTACGAAAATACTCGGAAAGTATCAATCTTTCATTTCAGTTTTCTATGTTAAGATTTATAAATTCATAAAAACTAACAATAAGGCCGTTGTTTGAGACACAAGCAAGTAATCCCTACAAATTCCATACTGGGTATCGGAGCGTTTAGACGTTTCATAAAAAGAAGCGGATTTGACTTTAATCAAATACGGCATAGAGGGGTAAACAGGTAACGTTTCGAACGTGTGTTAGGACCATTAAACTATAATTTTTCCATACAAAAATTGACATTTAGATCTACTTACCTGACGCGCGTAGGTACCTACCTACCGCATTACGTAGTTGACTAGCTGAAAAGGTAGGCTAGCTAGAATTTTAATGGAATTTTAAGACAAACTCGTCTACGTATCTTTGTTTATCTGGGATATCAAAGGGAAATATGGCACTCGTTTCAGGTGCTTATTTCGATCATTAAGTTCTTTCCAAACAGCACTTCTATTTATTTTGCGTTCCAAATTGGTTTTCCTTGAAATCGCATGACGATTATCGCACGATATATCTAATCCTATATGGAATAGGGTATAAACTGATGGTATTTGTGGCACCTTGAAATGCTGAATGAATGGGCAATTAAAAATTAATTATGCATTGATAAGAATGATTATTACGAATAACCTGATGGGAAATAAAACTATTGTACATTCGTTCATAAAGACATTTGATACCTAAAACAAAGCATGTCTTAGACCGCAGGTATTTGGTCGATAAATATGGGATTGAGTCTTTATAATATTACAATATTTTACGTCTCCCACTGGTCATTCTGGTCAATCAGTGGAAATTACCGCACGCAGAGTGGGCAGTAAATGACACTTTATGGACAATTGTGCCATAAAAAAATCTATATAATTAATTAATTAACGAACCTGCTCACAAAATTTCACTAGAATCGGTTGAGAAATGCGACCTGTAGAGGACAACAGCGGGACAGCGGACAGACACCGGACAAACGATTTTCGGCTCAAGCTGAAGCATAGAACTTTTTTGCGTTGCTCGCTCGATCGATAAATTATACTTAATAGAAGTTTTTGAGTCGAACAACATTTCGCGCGAATTTGTCAGTTGAGATGGTGTTGCTGCTTGGTTACCGTACATTTTGTGGTTCCCATTCCCACTAGCTTATCAGGTAATAAGTATATTATATACCGTGCTGAAACATCTAGTTCGGTTCATGTAACTATTTTCAGACAAGAAAACATCAATGGTTATAAATGTCAAAACTTTTATTGCAGCAACGCAAAAGCCGGACACTTCCTTTTTGTTATTATTAAAAGTTCGTTAACACTTTCTGAAGTAAGTAGCACCCTACTCTAGTTCTTACCTAAAGTGAACATTTGAAGTCTCGAATTTGCGTCTCGCCGTCGTACCTTTGATCTTGAGGTACTTTTTGTCAATTTATTTTTTTGCTATTTGTTTTATTTATTTTGATAAAATCGGGTATTTTCTACTCAGGATCGAAAACACTTTCGAATGTCGTAGGAGAAAATTAGTGTCCCAAGATTATGTATTCCATTCCGTTACCGTTTCCATACTAGCTTGTATGGTGGTAACGGAACGGAAACCCGAAAGTTGTATGTAACCATTTGGACACTTTTTTTTAGCCAAGATGTAGATTTTTTAGAGCGTGGCTGGTATTGGTAGAGTTACGCCGTGTGGAGTAGGAAACTTGGCGCTATACTTATGATCTGATATCTTTTTTACGCTGAAAGCTAGGTATATGAGCTAGGGAGTCTTGGCAATCACTTTACATGTAATGTTTTTGGTAGGATACTTTTTTCTTGATTTTGAGCACCAGAATCCAATAAACCTCGAGCGAAATGAAGGTTGAAAAACGATTGGTTCCTATACACGTAGCAATGACTGTTACCGCCATGATTGGTAATATTGGTGATATAGTCGGGTACGTGTGAAACTTTGTATAAAATTATACTAGTGACCGCAGACCACTGCGGACATGGAGGTTTTTGTAGTGGGATAATTTGAGAGGGTTGTGTGAATTCACGTCGACTCTCATAAATGGAAGGCTGTGTATGCAATTGAAGATTATTTTATCTTTTACTTCGCAATCGATGACGCCTGAAAAATACATTTTTATTTGGTCTACTGAGCGGTGCAGCAGGGTAATCCCGTAAGCTCTCTCTCTGGCAAGTATGTGAGTGCGAGAGCGACAGATGTCTAGGGGCTATGTAGACGGCTTTTTTGTTAGGTGCGCGCCGTCGACGCGCGTTCCCCTGCTACCTAGTGGATTTTCCATAGTGATATGGTACGTGATAAAATTGCAATCATCATACACCCACAGCAGGTAGGTATATATGTCACCGTTAGATTGTGATTTTACTCGCGAATCTCGTGATATTATAAGCTGGCGAAATTGTGAACTGTCAAAACCATTCACAATTTAACGCATTCTTTTTCGTTTGTTTATAAACTATCAATGTCGAATCGTCAAATTGTGAACTACGATCAAATGGGTATGCTGCAGAACGCAGCATGTTGCCCAAAGAATAGGTAGGTTAGGTTAGTCAGGAAGAAATAGGAGCCCCGCACGGCGGGGCTCCGTCGACGCTGCCGACGAAATAAATGGAATAAAATGTTCAGTAAAAAAAACAATAATATTCTGACGTCAGAGAAAGCTGATGCAAGTGAAATAATTATTTCACCCAATTACCCTGTGTACGTTCCGAATCATGTCGATTTAATCTCAGTTCACAATTTGACGATTTGACATTGATAGATTATAATATAAGCTAACGAAAAATAATGCGTAAAATTGTGAACGGTTTTGACAGTTCACAATTATTCGACCGTTTATACTATTAATATCGCGAGTAAGACTATAAACTTGTTCATAATCTGACGGTAACATACACATTAGTATACCTAAACATCATGGTGATTATGCTAGCTCACCAGACATAGGAGCCTTTTATTACTCATGATTATTTAAGTAAGTTTTCCTTTCTCACTTCTGCCACTTATTTACTAAAAAGCGTAATTTCAAAAATCCACTACAGTACGTAAAACTGTCTAAAAGTTTCCAAGAGCCGATTTATTAGGAAAACTTGAAGCCAGTAGCAAGTGGAAACTTAACTAATTGGCGTCGTTAGTCGCGAATGTAATGAGGTGCTATTGATAACGGGGTGCGATATCATTGTTAGCGATGTTCTAGTAGCTAGGAGCTGTACTTGGGTACACAAGAATAGTTAATTATAATTTTGCCAGACAGTGGTTGGTGGTTGATGATAGTGTCCACTACCTGGCAATTATTAATATGTTGACGGGGGAGTCGAGATCGGGTATGTGGACTACACCCCAAAGGGGTTTATGGAAGTCCATACTCAGTCTGAAGTAGGTACAGTCACCGTATATCACAGTCACATATATGATGAATCAAAGGCCGCAAAAATATCTGACACGCTCTTACGGCTCTAGGAATAGAGTTGTCATCAGATATTTTTGCGGCCTTTGTTTCATCATATATTTATGCCGGTGACTGTACTAGACAGTCCACGGCACTATTGATTGATTGATTGATTGATTTTATTTATTTATTTAAATATATTTACACATCATTACAAATTTACTTAAATCTAATACACTGTCAAACGAAACATAAAATGAAAGGAACAAAACAATAAAAATAATCAACTGCGAATCTAGATATCATCCTTCATCTCGCAAATCTTTAGGCACTCCCTACACACAGCCGTCCATCGCCACGCAAGCAGATCACACATTGATGACTTCTGATTGACTTATGTACAGTCAGATGATTTGTTAATTGCAAAATGCTGATCTAGAATCTGAAAGTGAACGCACTAGAGCCTCGCGTCTATAGGGAGTTTATTACGGGTACTTGATTCTGCGAATAGGATAGTTCCGAGTTTGCAATCCCGATGGGGTTAATTAAGGACACAAACTTGCATAACTTTCCTGGGCCGTGTATCTAGTAGCATTTTTAGTACATTCATATGACCTACAAAATAGAAAATAGCCTGCACCTTTTAGTTTAGTTTTTCTAATAAAGTCTACTTTGTATCTAATTTATTTATTTTAATATTCTTTTTTTTTGACATTTTATATATATTTTTAATACAATCATTGTATAATCTGCGGACAAACATAATGTATTTATTCACAAGAACATAAAAAAGAAATTATACCTATCTAAAACTAAACTACTTATAAAATAAAATAACTTATATCTAAAACTTAACTACTTGTAAAATAAAATAACTTATAAATAAAATATTTGTCCGAGTTCGCCGTCGCTGGGCAACGTGCCCAGAAGGCTGGCAGCATTGCCACGTTGGATGGCAATGCTTATCCTCTGTCCGAGGTATGAGCCAGCCCTCCGGTCATTTTATATTATTTTAATTATTATTTAAAATTGATTTTATTGTTTATATTGTACTTATTTTAATGTGTATGTGTGGACCGATGTTGTCTGAAATAAATGAAAAAAAAATTGCCTACAGTTCCCACTGCTGGGTACAAGATCTAGATAGAGGAGAGGGAAATAGGCTATACTTACTTATAATATAAGTGTAACATATTTTGATACAAAGAAGCGAAATTACTTAAAATAAAATAAAATATATAAAATATTACGTCGGGAATCCATCATGAAAATCTTAAATTAGGCGCCAGCTCTTTCTTTGATTTTGCGAAGCAGGCAATCTCTTTTGTTTTCGGTCTATATGATCCAAACGGGGTAATCTGTTTTTAGGGTTCCGTACCAAAAAGGTAAATAATACCGGCCAAGTGCGAGTCGGACTCGCGCACGAAGGGTTCCGTACCATTATCTATAAAAAAAACTATTTAATTCTGTGTTTTTAGTATGTGTTGTTATAGCGGCAACAAAAATACATCATCTGTGAAAATTTCAGCTGGAACTATCACGGTATCAGTGAGATACAGCCTGGTGACAGACAGACGGATGGACGGACGGACGGACAGCGGTGTCTTAGTAATAGGGTCCCGTTTTACTCTTTGAGTCTTCTTCTCTTACTTAAGAGCTAGGCTCTTGTCGGTGTAGCTCAAAGTAGGCCCTCCATCTACTCCGATCCCACGCAATCTCTTTGACCTCACGATATGACCCAACATCAACTCTCTTTTTGAGTTGCTCCATGTAGTCTATTCTAGGTCTTCCTCTTCCTCGCCTCCCCTCTATCTTTCCTTCAATTATGTTAAGTACGAAGTTGTCATGTCGTAAGAGGTGCCCTATCATCTTCCCTCTTCTATTTTCTAAGTTCCTCACTAACTGCCTGGTTTGCCCCACTCTATTCAGCACTTCTTCATTGGTTACTCTATCTCTCCAGCTAATTGTCTCCATTCGCCTCCAACACCACATCTCAAACGCTTCTAATATCTCCGCATCTTTCTGGGTCAAGGTCCAAGTTTCACTTCCGTACAATGCTATGCTCCATATGTATGATTTAATAAATTTTATTTTCGTTTCTTTCGATATTTTTGAAGTTAATATATGTTTTTTGTTGTGGAAAGCTAGTTTTGCCATTCCTATTCTGGACTTTATATCTGGTGTGCATCTAGAGTCTGCGGTGATAAGGCTTCCTAAATATCTGAATGAGTTTACTTTTTCGAATGTGGATCCGTTTAATGAGATTGGTGTGAACGATGGACTGTCTGTTTTAGATGCTATTACAATTTTGGTTTTATTGACATTAATTTTAAGCGCAAATTATTTAAATACTGTATCCATTGTTTCTAGTAATGTCTTTAAATCTTTGCCTGATTCTGTTATTGCGGCTATGTCGTCTGCAAATCTTATGAGTACGGAACCCTAAAAAGGAACCCTTATGCCGACTTTGTCCGTCTGTCCGTCTGTCACAACGTCAATTATCTCAGGAACTACTTAAGCTATCCATTTGAAATTTGGAACAACTGTTAAAAGGGTTAAGACACGTGTATGGAAAATGAAAAAATTAAATAAACATTTTTATTTTCTATTTAAATGACGAATATGAGGGGGGTTAAAAAATCAAAGTCTAGTAAATAGATTAAGTGGGGTATCATATGAAAGGGCTTGAGTTGCACTCTCTAAAACCTTTTTTTTTCTACAGTGATTAAATTTTGATTTATTAAGGAAAATGTAGAAAAAAATACCGTTCCCCCCTCTTATCTCCGAAGTTTGTACTCCTGAAATAATTACATATGATTAAGAGTAACATAAATAATACGGGAAAAATAAAACGATATCTCTATCTAGCTTATTTTTTTTATTTAACAAAAATAATTTCTTAATTAAATTTGTAATTTACTTACTTTTGTATGAAATTTTATATCTTCAAATTTCTATCAGATTATCGTTAAATCGTCCCTTCTTTCAAATAAAAAATAAATAATTGATATCGGTACGCATGACAAAAAGCTATCGCTGATAAACAAACATACTAGGTTGTAAGTTGTTAGTACCAAAATGCAGAAGGCGCTTTGCAACGGTAACTTCTACTGAATATGAGCTGTTTAAGATTGTTCAAGAATGAATGGGGTCCTGACATGACGGGTATGGTGTATGAAAGTTTGTACGGAACCCTCGGTGCGCGAGTCAGACTCGTACTTGACCGGTTTTTTTTACTAAGGTAATACTCGTAAGTACAGTTCGTGGACGCTTAAGATATTTTTCGGGAATGTAGGTACTTCTCTCAATGTTGCTCTAGATTTTTTTTCGCCAAATTCAACGATGTAACCCGAACCAAGACTGTTCCAACACCTCACAGATTGTAAGTATTATTTCAACGAAACTCCATTTTCACATTCAAGATATTTCTCAAGTCGACATAAAACGAAACCTATGACTGATACACGCTAAGGCATGCAGATCAAGCGGTGTTCGAACGAAATTCACTTAGACGCCGACGTGGGTGGAATAATTTAACCAATAACAATCCGATGGCTAATTTTAGCGGCCAGTCGACGAGTTGTGAAGCGCGTGGGCTCTGTGACACTTGGTTCCGTAGAACTCAAGCTGGAGTGTCCTCTAGTAAGAAAAAAACAGAGAAAAAACGTTTATTTTGACCTAGAGGAAGGATCCCGTAGTGCACCCATACGTGTGCAAGGGACGGAAAGGCTCCTATGCAGCTAAATTGTGAACTTGTTTTGAAATGGCTGACGCCTTACCCAAAACAACCTGCTTCATTTGGGCGCGTAGGTTTAGGTATTGGCAACAGAGTTTAGTGTTCTTTTATCGCACCGATAGCAAGTTCAGCAGTAAACTGTGAGTAAGCTCCTCTGTAGAAACATAAGTGTTTGTGTAATCATTCATCTCAACTCTCCAGCCTATCGATCGGCACTGTAATCTTTTGCTCCCAAGTAAACTAAAAACATATGACATATATCGCTCTCTTTTACACGCTTAATGAGATTTGTGTACGACGACGAATCTGGTGTGTGACAGTAAATTGTGCGGGCTCTGCTTTCAACTGGCAATTGGCTACCGCCAGGTGGACGGGCTATCTAATAATGTTAATTTAGTTTTCCCTCTGGCTCAGAAGTCTGTACGTAGGCGCCAATTCTTGGTAGTGAGCGGATCCTGGGCGTCCAAGCAGTAGCTGGCGGTGCTAGCTACGAAACTTTCAGACGAGGATGAACGTGACGTAACCTAGTTGCCCATCACACAACATGTCAGCGCCTCAGACCAATTAAAATAATAGACGGAGCATGACGAACAACCTAGTGAAGACGGTTTTCAACCATGCCAAATACATATACGAGTATAAACAAAAAAACAGATACAAACTTATATGTACAAAACTCGAAATAGAAGATCTTGACAGCATTGCGAACCATGCTGAAGAGTTTTGTGCAGTTTGTGAATGCGTGCGTGAGCGTCTGCTAAACTTATTCGGCTTGGTTGAAAACCGGCGTCTCTAGGTTGTTTGTGATACTCTGTCTATCTTCTTTTTTGATCTGAGGTCAGCGTTTACTGAAGCGTGGCGTGACGTTATGAACGCCATTTGTATGGGATGCATCGTACCCACGTGAACATCTAGATTAACTAGCAGATGATTTTAACAAGAGAAAGGAGAAGTTTAAAACCCATACGAGAAAACGAGGGGTCTGTGGCATCGTAGTTCCCCAACGATGACTACGGTTTTTTAAATCGAATATCTTAACCGTCGAGATGGTTCTTAGCTATATTTGTTGCGCTTGAGGTGGTCGGTTTTATTTAGTTTTTAAGACAATTTTCGCCGCTGCCCTGAGATCCCCGGCCGGAACATCTAACGCGTTTGCCTCCGTTCCGTAAAGCAATTTGCGGAGCGTGCCGCGCGCTGCACCCAGGTACTAAACTAAACTAACCACATCAAGGACGAATTGACGCCACACAGCAGTGGTGTTCGCGCCGATGTGCTGACTAGTTTTTATTGTAATGAAAATGAAGAAATAGCCTGTTTTATTCAAAGCAATTCAGGAAAGTGTAGCATGAACCTGCCTACTTGTACGCATAAGAAAGGGTCAAGCTCAGGTGTTCGGGCCTTTAGACAATATTTCACAGTTATCATTAAAGCTAAAATATTGAAATCTCGAAATAGAACAAAATATCATTGACGTTTGCTCTTTTGGCGACTTTTATGTGATTGTTAAGTTGTTAACCAAAAAGAGGGGGTCCCTTGCGGCCTACTTGTGGGATAAAATTAATATTTGGTCCTAATCAAATATAGATTTTCCTATTGCAACTTTAACACCCGTTGGATTTTTCTTCATTCTTAACAATAGCAATAGGTACGTTGCTCCGTTGTTTCGGTGACGTAGATTACCGCAAACTTATGTCAGTATTATGATTATTCGCGACAAAACGCCATAACAGCGATAAATATGAATATACGAATCAGAATAATATTAGATACCTGCATTGACCAGTAGCATTGTTAACAGACATTCACCGTTACAGTCCTATTAGTGTCACAATTCTGAACCTTAAACACACTGAAATAAGGTATATGCTATACTTCTTTATGGTAAAGAAGGACCATGGCTCAGTAAATCGTAAAGCAAACACAGTTGAATATCTAATCGGCATACACACGTATATCTCGGGCCTCGCTATAAATCGTAATCAAATCACCGGCCGCCAACAGGTGCGGGCTCATTACCGCTTTCAATATTTACTTAGAAACGGCGCTGGTAGCTAGCACACGGCATGATACTGGCAGCTTAGAATACTTAAGTTTATGTACACTAAGTAATAAGTATTAACTGGAGTAACTGACACATGATACTTTCATCAAGTCGATATATTCAAAAAACCGGCCAAGTGCGAGTCGGACTCGCGCACGAAGGGTTCCGTACCATTATCAATAAAAATATTTATTTTATTTTGTTTTTAGTATTTGTTGTTATAGCGGCAACAGAAATACATCATCTGTGAAAATTTCAACTGGAACTATCACCGTATCAATGAGATACAGCCTGGTGACGGACGGACGGACGGACGGACGGACAACGGAGTCTTAGTAATAGGGTCCCGTTTTACTCTTTGAGTACGCAACCCTAAAAACCGGCCAAGTGCGAGTTGGACTTGCGCACGAAGCCGAAGGGTTCCGTACCATTATCTATAAAAACGGCAAAAAAATCACGTTTGTTGTATGGGAGCCCCCTTAAAAAAAAATTTTATTTGGTTTTTAGTATTTTTGTTATAGCGGCAACAGAAATACATAATCTGTGAAAATTTCAACTCTCTAGCTATCACGGTTCTTGAGATACAGCCTGGTGACAGACAGACGTACGGACGGACGGACAGCGAAGTCTTAGTAATAGGGTCCCGTTTTACTCTTTGAGTACGGAACCCTAAAAAGAGCTCTGAAAAAAGTGCCCTAAACGTTACAGTTAAAATTTAATTATAAATATCTGTTTTTGCCTACTAACAGTTAGCTTTGAAATTATTTTACGTAGGTATTAATTATTTTATTTTAGTAACAAACATATGGATTCTTAAGTTTAAAATAAATTATTTTAATTTTTTTAATTGCATTTTTTTAATTTACGTCTTGTCGCGGTTCCTCTTTAGCTTGTTCTGAATTCAACTCAAAATTAATTTAAGTTATCTAGGAATAAACTCTTTTATTGGTGAGTCGAATTCAGTTTGAGAACTATTTAAGTTCGCCATACCCAAAATAAATAAGCCCAAAATTAACTCAAGGCCTGCACTTGCATGTCAACATCGGTTATTTAATCGTTCTAGCCCACTTTCAAACAGAACAAGTTAATTTCTGTTATCGCGGCCATCTTTAATTTTAGGACGTGTGAACAACCCCCAATCGTCCAATCTGAAAGAAAATGGACGACATGTTCAGAGCCCGACCCTTTAAATTATAGCTTCCGTGACTGGGTTTGTGTTGGGAAATAAAGTGTGAGGTTAAGTTGTGCTTTTAAATTTCGTGTGACAGTTATTTTGGCCGCGATAAGTGTTGTGTGGCCCAGTTTGAGTGCGGGACTTTTATTAGAAGCTTTTATTTAACTTTCGTATGAAATTAAGCATGTAAGAAAGTTGTCGTTCTAATTTTGCATACCATTTTTGAGACACTTGCCGTTATCCCATTGAGTTAAAATTTGGCATACCTACTTATGTAAGTCCGGTGATAATAATGCAGCATTATGGCACCACCGAGATGATTTCATAATGGACACAGAAGGGGGCCATAGAAAGCGTGAAAAAATCGTCTTGTTTGGGCTAATTGTATTTCTCTCACCAAGTAGGTAGTTGATGATTATGATGATGATAATTAAAGTACAGTTGTCATATTAGTTTCCTAAGTAAAGTTTAAATTACATAACGTACGGTCGAGGCCTTTAAGACGCTACATAGGCTGTGCATACTCATTTTAAACTTGAAATATCTCGTATAATATTTGAAATATAAGTCCAGCATTTCGGCTGACGATTACTGATCTTTTGTTTAAGGTGTGACAAAGATGAAAACATGATTGAAGACAAAAACCTCGATAGAATTATTTTTTGAAGTCAGCCCTTTTTTGGCAAGTAAACCTATTTTAAAGCTCAATGAGAAGGAATATCAAATCGGAATTAGTACTAAAAGTAGCGTAATAGTCGACACTTTGGCTCACAAAGATGAAATTTCAGTTACTAGTTTGGTTAATTGGCAAAACTGTTTAATACGATTTGGCGCATACGTTTTTATGGTTGAGTTACTCCTACCTCGTTCTGTACTCTTTTCGCGCGCCCAGGAACGCTAATCGCTGTCTCAGAACTTACTACCAATTCAGTTGACGCCCATCTTTCGTGGGTGCAACCTGTGTCGCTCGTATCGGCGTTAGTGAATTGCAGAAAATGTGTAATTATTGATATTTTTGATATAGTATAGACTATTCATTGTGAAATAAATCCCTAAACTAATTTGTGCTTTATGTTATGTCTATGAATCGGAATTATTTACGTTAACTTCGGCGGCAGCGTTGATGTTGAATTGTATGGAGGCGGACTCAATTTAATTTTATCAACAATTTTTGTTGTTTCAAACAGATGTTAGGCGTTCAACCTCCAGTGTTGTCTATAAGCTCCTTGCACTCAACCGTAGTTATTTATTCATAGACAAACTGGAGTCGGGTTCTAACGGTCATATCGTTCGATATCAACTAACGTGCGATATATTTGTACAGATTGTTTGAAATTGACATTTAATGTCGAATAAAACGTCATCTCGACTGATGGTAGAATAGAGGTTAAAGCAAATTGGTTTTTTTCAGAGATGTTCCAAATTTTTATCTATCCAAATATCATAAACCCTCCATGATGCGTTCAAGAACCGCACATTATGACCACCATAAAAATAAACTGTTTTATTAGAACACATTTCTTATATGTGGAAATGTTATTATTACTAAATAATAACATCGATTTCGATAATATTATTTCATTCAAAGGCTAAGCTAACAAGAGTGGCCCCCGCAAGGGATTTGGTTTTAATTTGAGGTGCAGTAGTGACAGGACCTAAGAACACTGTATGCGTAATATCAGCCTTCGATCTTCTTTTGTTTCAAACTTATTCACGAAAATGTCAAAAAATCAAGGTAATTTTTAAACTGCTATTTTAGCTAAACCAAGCAAGCTAGAGTAACCAAATAAATTCAGAATTAAGGAGCATAAAATGGGGTTCATAATGCATATTTTTACAGACATTCATATCCTTGAACTTTATTCAAAAAAAATTGTTTTTTTTTTTCGCTTAATTTTTTGCTACTTCTCGCGGAAACACAACTATCAAAAAAATTACTTAATAAGCCACAGTTGTCAACTACGTATGCATTTAAAAATATTTTGAAAAATCATGGTGCGTCATGTCGAAAAAACATTTACGAACGTATGTTTACTATATCATATCATATCAATAGAGTAGTAGTGGCAAATCAGTCTGTAGTAGGTATAACATCCTCTTTCGTTCATTATGAAATAATTAAATAAATAAATAAATATTATGGGACACAATCTTACACAAATCAACCTAGGCCCACGGTAAGCTCAGTAAGGCTTGTGTTGTGGGTACTAGGCGATGATATATATAATAGATAAATACATATAGATACTTATATACATATATAACATCCATAACTCAGGAACAAATATTCGTGATAAACACACAAATAAATGCCCTGACCGGGATTCGAACCCGGGACCTCCAGCTTCGTAGGCAGAGTCACTACCCACTGGGCTACGGAGGTCGTTAATAATTAATCCCACAAAAGACATTCCATGTAAAAAATAGGCCAAGTCTCGGAACTCTTCCACGGTAAAAAGTGGTGAGATATTACGTAGAGCCAAGTCAGGCATACTTATTAATTTTTATTTGCTTGCTAAATAAAATTCTGCAACTTGGGAATCACACAACTTTACTGCATTTACAAATTGTTGCATACCTTAAACTATGTAAGTGTGATTGCCAAGTCACAAAACATCATTTAGCAAGCAAATAAAGATCAATACGAATGCCTGACTTGGCTCTACGAAATATCTCACCATTTTTTACTGTGGAAGAGTTCCGAGACTTGGCCTATTTTTTACATGGAATGTTTTTATGGGATCTCATTTATCTTTGTAGGTTATCAACTTTGTATGGAAATGTTATTTTACCAACCGCAAATAACGTTTGTATAGTTTTGAGGGAAGCAATTGCAAAAGTAACTTTGTAATCGCATGTATTTGTATAGGATTACAAACTTACTTATGCAGTGTGTATATCTCTGAATCGTGACGGAAACTGCAATATTTTTAGGTTTTTTTATGAATGGATAGGCTAAAAACTAATTATGTTAAAAGTTTGGAGATTGTAGGTCTGCTAAAAGTACCTTAGAATTACGATGATCATTATGAGTGAGTCAGTGAGTACATAGTGACAAAACTAAGGATTTTTGACGGGCAATTGTTCCTAAACTAAAATTTCAATTTAAATGTTATTGAGAATATATGTAAGCCATATTATGCCCTATATGTTACTGAAAATTCAGGGTTCTGGCTTTAGTCAGTACGAAATTACAGGATGTTGAAAATGGCCTGAATAGCTTCGAGAAAAGGATAGAACGGCCGTGCCTCTTTGTTTTACTCGACGATTGACATTGATCAATATGATAGTATTGATATGATATGATATAGTAAACATACGTTCGTAAATGTTTTATTTTTGACATGACGCACCATGATTTCTCAATTTTTTTTTAAATGTGACAATTGTGGCTCATTAAGTAATTTTTTTTATAGTTGTGTCTCCGCGAGAAGTGGCAAAAAAATGAAACGAAAAAAAAACAATTTTTTTCATACAAGTTCAAGGATATGAATGTCTGTAAAAATATGCATTATGAACCCCATTTTATGATCCTTAATTCTGAATTTATTTAGTTACTCTCTCTTGCTTGGTTTAGCTAAAATAACAGTTTAAAAATTACCTTGATTTTTTGACATTTTCGTGAATAAGTCTGAAACAAAAGAAGATCGAAGGCTGATATTACGCATACAGTGTTCTTAGGTCCTGCCACTACCGCACCTCAAATTAAAACCAAATCCCTTGCGGGGGCCACTCTTGTTGGCTTAGCCTGCTAGACCCTTTCGAACGTCTCTGAAAAACAAAGAAATTTGATTTAACCTCTATTCTAATATCAGTCGAGATGACGTAGTTCGAAATGAATTGTCAATTTGCATACAAATTTGACAAATGTCGCTCGTAAGTAGATATCGAACGATATGAATATGACAGTTGGATCCGACTCTAGTTTGTCTCTGAATTAAAAAAAAACTACGACAGCTGCCAGAAAACGACGCCGCGATGCCGGTCATAATATGTGGCTCCTGAATGCATCATGGAGGCTTATGATATGTGGATAGATAAAATAGTGTATGTAATTAAATGTAACTGTACACAATTAGCATTAAACCCACACTCGTGTTTAATGCTCTTCATTATGTACAGTCGCATAAACTACTATAATGTCACTATTATTCCTTATAAAAATAACAAGCCGATTCCATGCCTTTGCGCTCAGCGTCCGAAAAATAGATGGATTGCGGGAACTCGGCGTCCGCGCAACGTGTTGGAACGGGGAAAGCCCCCGCGCGTTGCTCCGCCCATATCTAGGTACATAGTTATGCACGGTATCACCTTAATTGTTGTGCCATTTAGCTGTCAACTAATTTTGGTTTTTTGATAGTTAAGCTTTGAAGTGTCCACTTGTCCAGTATAAAGTGAGCTTTAAATTGCTCAAGAATTCAAGTCCGTGACCGTAAGAGAGTTTATGTTATTGTTAGCCACATATGCACCGACGAGAAGTTCTCAAAGTTGCGAAACATTCCACATGAGAACTTTTCGGTAACATCTGAGAATGTTCTCGAGAACGAGAACTTATCTGAATACTTAATTCTATACTCGTAATTTATATCATCGACACTTATGTTATGATAGCTTAATTGTAGTCATTATTATATCGCCTTGTACATTGCTAGCACATATATAATAGTTTTCCAAAGTCCATTTTCAGTAAATTTCAGTAAAGAGTCCGGCTAACTTAATGATCGATATCCCTAGGACATATTTTGAGGATGCAATAAGGAACAGTCAGCATAAACACTTCTTTTCCATGTTTTTTTTATATATTACTCTAGTAGCTACTTTTAAGAACACATGCTAAACCAAAACAGTGCGTGCCGACTTTAAAGATGGTATCGTTTACTTTCATTATTAATTACAAGCAAGGGTTCGGCATAACCGGGGTAATTTATCGTCGGAGACACAGTTTAAACATGGCAAGCAGTTGCTCAACTGTACTTAAACCTACCCTGTGACTACGAATACTGAGAAGGGCCCGAAGTGTTGGGATCGCACTACTCTTTAAAGTTGCACAATATACCCGATATAATTCGTGCAGGGTGCCATTGACATAAGTCGATTAACACATGAGCTCGCCAATGCGTCATCGCCAGTGTAAATTATTTCATTTAAACGCATACGAAATGTGTAAGAGTGCCAAAACAATGATAACTGACTAAGTACTCGTATTTCTAATTAAAAAAGAAACAAATGTTTACCAATGATTAATAGTTTGCGTAATATAGCCAATTATTTCACCAGGGCCGCGATTCCATTTCCGTAATTTACAGAAGGGGGTGTCCGTAGGGATATCGCTTTTGTTACATATCTATGTTACTGTCATTTTGAAAACAGAAACGTGAAAATTGAGATATATACCCACCTATGAAATTTCATTAAAACAATTATACTACTAAATAAATGCATGGGATTAGTATTTTACGTATAAACCATTGTAACTATATTATAGGTGCTCAAATTTATTCTTTACATTAATTGATAGTTTCAATTGTAATTAATTTTTTTGGACAAATATAAGAATTGTGTAGGTATGCTAATTTTATTAACTATTGCACATTTGTTATGTTACTTTAATTATTTTGTCATTTATTTGGAATGTAAGTACTTTAAATTAATGTAAAACCAACATTGTGCACCTGTTAATTTGTTTTTAATGCAAGAAATAAAAAGCGGTTTTTATTTTTTTTATTTTATGCCGGGGATATGTCACATATTATTTGGTATATTACATAGGCCGCAATTTCATTAGCATTATTGGCATAAAAATGATATCTCTACGATATCGCATGTGTTTTCTGTACTAATTTCAAACATGGACATGGATACATATCCCTATGACATGGGTCGAATTACATTTTTTCATTTATCATTGGATTGACAGGACAATGCTCTGGCCCTATTTTCCATCTAAAAATTGCCATCACAAAATAGACGGCATCGTCACTTATACCCAGCAATATACGTCGAAGTGTAGGTGACGATTGTTAAGTTGTTAAAATAGAGGCCTGGCGTTATGAAGCAAGTTGATATACTGCCCTAAGCCATGAATACACTGTGGGAACGATACGTGCGGATACGTATTTCGGTAACGTGGTGATTTTTACGAGCGCGCGCACGCGAGCATTTAAACTTTACAGTTTTCGATTTTCACCGATTTTGAAGGGGTGTTTAATCCGTCCAAGTATTTTTGGCCTTTCGTTGTATTGTTGGTCATATTTTTTTCCAAAATATGGTTTCGGCTGGCCTATGTTTAGTTACTTATACGATGTATAGTTACTTAGTAATCTTACAAAGTGGTTAATTTTGTGAGTGCGTAGCCTTGTGAGTTTGTATTTTGGGGATTATTAAAATTACGGGACCACTAATTCATTCGATAAAAAAAAACCTTTACTAGTAGATATATACAGTAGACTTCTGGGACGTAGTATATAGATACTACGGCACATATTTGCCAAGAGTTTATAGCATCAAAATAAAACATTGGAGATGTAAAGAGTCTCCATGGTTAAGGAATTATGTTTTAGAGACGTGATGTAAGGTCTCTAAACGTGTTGGTTAGTACTTTACTCGTGATTTTATATTACACTTGCTTCAAATAATAAATTCCTTCCCTTTTTTCCTATCGCATGATTTTTGTGAATATCTAAGTAGGATTTTTTTCAAACTGTTCTGCCATACATTTAGAAACCATTGAAAATGTTGGCTTGCAAATAAATATACTTAAAGGACTCACAGAACTTTAAGTTAAGCAACATATTTGCCACAACAAATATTCCAACTAACGTTAACACTCCAACTGCAATGCTGACGTGACTTTCGGCGATAAAATTACAAATCCATCCTTACGACCTTACGGCATTTCGGGTTAAAACA
Organism: Epinotia brunnichana; assembly: GCA_963854355.1. Lineage (NCBI taxonomy): Eukaryota > Metazoa > Arthropoda > Insecta > Lepidoptera > Tortricidae > Epinotia > Epinotia brunnichana. The sequence goes on along the minus strand of OY977953.1, from coordinate 6,871,440 downwards.
TTTTCACATAGTTTTCAACTGAAACAACCTAACGTTTGCTACTCGAGATATCATCAGACCGTTTTATTGCGTACGCGTTAAAGACGAGAATGGCATGACTCTAAGTTTTTGAACGGTAATCGTTAGGGATCAGGTGTCGTTCGAACGTGAGGGATGCGTAACCAAAAAGTACAAATTACTATTTGTTTATAGTTTTTGGTAAAATAATAGTTTTGAACGTGTTTGGAGACAGAGTGAATCCCTAGTTTTTCTTACAGTAGGTAGACAAAAAGTTTGTGTGCGGCAGTCAGTGTCTGAAAAATAAGTACTTAAAGTAAGAAACCGGCCAAGTGCGAGTCGGACTCGCGCACGAAGGGTTCCGTACCATTGTCTATAAAAATATTTATTTCATTTGTTGTTATAGCGGCAACAAAAATACATCATCTGTGAAAATTTCAACTGGAACTATCACGGTATCAGTGAGATACAGCCTGGTGACAGACAGACAGACGGACAGCGGAGTCTTTGTAATAGGGTCCCGTTTTACTCTTTGAGTGCGGAACCCTAAAAAGCAAGGAGACGTAAAAAAACCGGCCAAGTGCGAGTCGGACTCGCGCACGAAGGGTTCCGTACAATCAATAAAAATATTTATTTTATTCTGTTTTTAGTATTTGTTGTTATAGCGGCAACAGAAATAATATACATCATCTGTGAAAATTTCAACTGGAACTATCACGGTATCAGTGAGATACAGCCTGGTGACAGACAGACGGACGGACGGACGGACAGCGGAGTCTTAGTAATAGGGTTCCCGTTTTACTCTTTGAGCTCGGAACCCTAACAAAAAGAGCCCTAGAACGAGCGAGCGAAGCGAACGAAGTTCTCTATTTCAGCGTGGGTAAAAATTCTCTTGTATTACCGTGAAATTTTGTGAGCAGGTTCAATAATTACTTTACGTAGATTTTGTTGTGAATAAATTTTCCATAATTAAAAAAAAAATGTTTTCAAAAGAAGACAGTCTTGAGTTCTACTCTACACTTTACAGCTCATAGACCCACTAGTAGATAAACCATTCAAGAGCAAATGTAGTCAAATTTTGGGTCTTATTTAGGGATTGTTATATTTTATGATTAAGTGTTAATTGTTAAACTAAATATAGCAACAAGAAAGTCAATTTTCAAATTATTATATTAATATAAACGACTTAAGTTAAATTTAATTTCATAGCACAACTTTACTTCACTTAGTTTTTAATTAACTTATTCAATTAGCTCTCAGACACCGATGGCATAGTGTTTTCTCAATATTAATCTGATTCATAATCGCTTTTTAAGCAAATAATAGCCTTAGGTTAATCCTTTCTTGATACCTTAATTGTTGTTAGGCTATATGGTTAAAAATAAAAACCACATCACAAAAGCCAAAACTAAAACGCATACAACATTAAAAGCCGATAAACTATGCGAACATACAACATCCTACAATTCCCTTTCCCGTAGCTAATTACAAGAAACAGACGTAAGCTAACAAAACAAAGCGGAATTGGCATCCACAAACGAACAGATGAACAGTCAGACGCCACCCATATTTTCAATATAACGATGTTCCTAGATTTACGCAGAAACCCCAGAACGCATTGCGCTGCCATTCACATATCCAACTTACTAATTAAGTCACCAACTGAGAAGAAAGCTGTAACTTTGACAATGTTACTCCATACGTAACAGTCCATACGAAAAACCAGGTTAATCTGACCCCTGAAAACCAGTACGTCTGCTTGGGATCTTTTGACGCTCAATCAATTTGATGGTGCAAGTTAGAGCGGGCGGTGCAGAAAGCAAAGCCGCTAGCATAGATCTATGCCTATTTAGACGCGTCCAAATGGAGTGGGCACGCATGCGCGGGCGCCATATAGAGTAAACAATAGCGCACCAATGACAACGCGCCCTGGATTCTGGATTGTGGTAACGGTCGGCTTATGAGTAGACAGCATGTTAAGAGTGGAGTGTTTTTAATGGTTTTTGTATCGTATCGAACCTTTATCAAGGCATTAATTTTTGATTTTTAGGGTTCCGTACTCAAAGAGTAAAACGGGACCTTATTACTATTACCGTCTGTCTGTCACCAGGCTGTATCTCACTGATACCGTGATAGTTCCAGCTGACATTTTCACAGATGATGTATTTCTGTTGCCGCTATAACAACAAATACTAAAAACACAGAATAAAATAGTTTTTTTATAGATAATGACACGGAACCCTTCGTGCGCGCGTCCGACTCGCACTTGACCGGTTTTTAAATATATATATGTGTTTCTCTTAAAAATAGATAACGTACATTATACCTGGTTATAAGAATCACAAGTTCCCCAATAAGATTATGAGTGGCCCAAAAGTACCTAATCACTAACAGCATACACCTTGTAAGAATAGGAATATTCTACCCAACCACTATATACATGTATATGGTAAGAGGACGTGGGAGTACATGCTGGCTAACTTTCTAAATAATATACCAGAAGATATACACTCAAAGTGTCCTTGCAGACAAAAAGTCGTGCAAGATCGCATTAAATAGGGTCATTTCGCCGGTTGGCGACCACCTAATTTCATGTGCCGGTTAGCGACCACTTAGCTGACTTGGTGAACTGAAAGCATATTTACTCGTTTTTTTTGTAAATTCCTATGCCATAAATACAAACAATAAGGCATGCGGCTGACTGTTTCAATAGGCTCTGTAGAATTTATGTTATCTTCAATTGAAAAAAACCATGTTCTTCAAGTGGTCGCTAACCGAAGGTGGTCGCGTAACCGGCGAAATGACCCTAGTACATTGTGATACAAGTGAGCTATGTTGATCATCACGTCAGAGGCGGAATTATCACGCGAACCGCAGGTGAGCGTGATAAGAAAGCCGAGGATGTAATTATCAAAGCTCACGCGTTTCATACGACTTTTTTCAACACATTTGCGAGTAAATAATCCTTTTCATAAAATGAAAATGTTACAGGCTCCTAAGCTATTTCCTGAAGTTATTGATGACAACAGGTTTTTACTCACATAATTTTACATCTCCAAGAATTTCCAGTAGCGTTAATTCTATTTATCACTTTTCTATTCACCACGAGTCAACCTTTTTAATAATAACCTGCAAACTCGCATCAACAATGTTTACAAATATTTGTGAAATTACCTATAATGGCGCGCATTTTTTTTTTCGTGAAGTTCGCGCAGTGCGCGCGCAGGTGTTAAAACGAAGCTTAGATGAAATCTCTAAACAGCCAATACAAAATAAAATAAATATTTTCGTATTCAATATAAATTAATGTAAAATGTTATCACAAGTAAATAGTTTTACTAAATGAAACGTTTCTATATCATATCCAAGAAGAAATAATCAATTTATTCTTTAGAAGGATTTCATTTGTTTAGTCGAGTAAGAATCCATTTGCCTAGAATTAAAAAGAAACCTGTATAACCCGGTCAATTTAAGAATGCGCCGAGTCCATACATACACCTTGCTGCAAGGTGCCAGCCAACGTGTCTTAAGGCGCTATCGTATCATGGTCTTCTCTCCCTCTCGCTGAGCATAAGCGTGAGCGAGATGGAAGTGCGTGTTTGGAAGCGCAGATATCATGTTTTTTAATGTTAATTTTTTTACGTTTAAATAAATAAAAAAGTAATCACTAAGTTCCCTCAAACATGATATTGAAGATTTTTAGAACCAATGTTAATATGTTTAGCTATTGTGCATAATTTGCTACGAATGTTTTAAGTGAATTTTAATATGTTTTAGACCTATGTTCGTGATTTTTTTCTATCGAGCGAAAATTGCTTAATCGTGTTTCGAATCACTGATTTCCCTGCAGAAATACCTCAAGATTACTATTCGTATTTTTTGAAACCATATTATTATAAACAGACGCATTATATTGTTTCAAAAACATTGTTCGCTTCACTTCGCTGAACCTATAGCGCCTTAATCGGGATATAACTATAACTACACGAGTGCCGTAATGTTATAAAACACGCGTGTTTAATACCCAGGATTATGAGCCTAAAAGCGGCACAATAAGAGGCACGTTACGAGCAAATGTGTTGAAAAATATAGTATCTAACGGGAACAGACAGCGAGGTGTAGTTGCTGGAGTGAAACTGCAATACCTACGTACGAGTACTGTACCTTAATTACATTAGGATTATATATCATTGTTGTGAGCGGTGCGATACTTTCGCGTCACGCATAAACCTTAATAAGGTTTCTGTACGCGACTATTAATTTTGTATTGTTTTTTCTCTTTTAATATAAATAAATAACAAAATAAAAAAACAATGATGTTTTGATAGTCAAATCAGCAACTTTTTACGCAATGACAAAAATAATCTGGTAATTTAGTTTGTATATAGGGAAAGTGGAATAAGTGACGTCACGATTTTGTATGGTCAAACAACGCCCATTTATTGATTATTATGTATCTATTAATCTATAATTTGGTAAAAGTTTGATGAAGCGAGACTTTCTGAATAGTTTAATGAGTTCAATTTATTGTAAGACATCGGTCACACGCTAACTCTGGCGTCAGTTCATTCCATCAGTATTATGAGAGAATGATAGTGTAACCGTTGTGAATGACAGAGACAGACAGATCATACTGATGAGCTGAACTGACGCCAGCATTAGCGTGTAACCGAAGCCTAAGAATAATTTGTTTTTACTGTTGTGAACTACCTTATTTTGTTTGGTTTTCTCTTCAAGATGTCCGAAGACAGTTTTGTTAATTATTACTTGAAAATGAAAATGAAAATGAAAATTAAAAATGTTTTTATTTCATAAGTTTTGTTATTTTACAAAGGTCCTTTGGGGCTACCTAGTAAGTAAATAAATACTTGTGTCAGGTAGTCCCGCTCTTCCATCCGTACAAGTTGCTATATAATATATGAAATAATTTACTTAATTTAAATATTAGTTTACAAAGTTTTGTGTGTGTGTTCGTGTGCGTGCGTGCGTGCGTGCGTGCGTGCGTGCGTGCGTGCGTGCGTGCGTGCGTGCGTGCGTGCGTGCGTGCGTGCGTGCGTGCGTGCGTGCGTGCGTGCGTGCGTGCGTGCGTGCGTGCGTGCGTGCGTGCGTGCGTGCGTGCGTGCGTGCGTGCGTGCGTGCGTGCGTGCGTGCGTGCGTGCGTGCGTGCGTGCGTGTGTGTGTGTGTGTGTGTGTGTGTGTGTGTGTGTGTGTGTGTGTGTGTGTGTCACTCAGTCTCATTGTAATTCAGTGTTTTCAGCCATTCACTGACAACTAACTTACATTTGTGCAATTGCATTACATAAATATTTATCTTCTCATTGACTACATTATACACGTGTGCAGATTGCGCTTTGTATTGCCTTTTTGCAAACACAGACTTGGTCATTGTAGAGGGGGCAACGTTGTTTTTTCGTCGACGTGTTAGTAGTGTGTGGTCGAAGTTTAGAGTCCTGTGAAGTTTGATTATTGATTGCAGGATATACAGTTTCCTCATGGACAGCTGGTCACTGATCAAGTATAACTCATCCGTGGGGAATCTGTGTGGCTTAAAAAATAAGACTTTTAGCAGACAACGCTGTCCCCTTTCTACTTCAATGAATTTAGATTTCGTAGCACCACCCCAAGCGGATATGCAGTAAGTCATTACAGATTGTGCAAGTGTTACATACAGTTGTTTCAGAAGAGATTTCGAGGCGATATGTCTAAGCATTTTAAAAATCCAGATAAGTTTCCTTATCCTATTATTCACATATTCGATGTGCATGTGCCATGAAAGTCTTTGATCAATGATAACGCCTAAGTATTTAGAAGTGTATACTTTTTCTATTTCCATACAGTTACAAGAGTTGTCAATACTTCCATTACAGTTATGTATTTTTAGTTTTAGGTTTCCATGTGGTTGGGTACGATCATATTTAGAGAAGCATATATAATTCGTTTTACTGATGTTAAGGCTAAGTAGGTTATCTTTTAACCAGGAGGATATAGAGCGAAGACCATCCTCCGCCCTTCGGTACACCGACTCCCAAGACTCTCCCTCAAACAGTACGACAGTGTCGTCTGCATACGATTGTATGGTTCCATTTTTAATTTTAAGGTTCGTCAAGTCGTTGATATAAATAAGGAACAACGTGGGGCCTAGGACACTCCCCTGGGGGACACCATAAGAGATTTCAGTTAAATTACTTATATGCTCTTCGATTTTTACTTTCTGTGTTCGTTTGTGTAAGTAGTCACTTAGCAAACTCAAAGGGGTTCCCCTAATTCCAATAAGATCCATTTTGCTTATAAGTATGGAGAGAGAGACGGTTTCAAAGGCCTTTTTAAGGTCCAAGAATACAGCTACGCATTTTTTACCAGAGTCAACTTTTTCAGTGATTTGATTAGTTAAAGTCAGTATTGCATCTTCTGTTGATCTGGACTGCCTGAAGCCGACATGCCGATCAGAGAGGATGTGGAATTTATTTAAATATGAGACAAGTCGACAATTGATGAGCTTTTCCATAACCTTTGAGATGGCAGGTAATACTGAGATGGGTCTGTAGTTGTTTACATCGTCTCTCTCCCCACTCTTATATACAGGGGTAACAATGGATTGTTTTAATAGTTCTGGGAAGACACCCTTACTAAAACATAGGTTAGCCAAGTGACTAATTACAGGTGCCACAAGAGGACACACTTTTTTTAAAATTTTTGTTGGTATGTTGTCCCATCCAGGGGCACTGTCTGTTCTTAAACCCATGATGGTAGTATAAACTTCTCGGGGGTCAGTATCCAGGAGAGCAAGAGGTAGCTCGCTCAGGCAATCGAATGCTTACGGGGGTATTGACAGAGTCACGCAGGATATTTTCCGCCAAAGTTTTACCTACTTCTGCGAAAAAGTTATTAACAAAATCAACTGAGGCAGATGGTGAAGTTTTAGTGTTGTAATTAAAGTCATCAGTGCTATAAGATTTAGAGGAGCAATAAATAACTTAGGTTATTTAGGTTTAATAATCTTGTTAATTATGCAGATCGTTAAATATAGGTACGAAGAGACACGTATGAGCGTTTATTAGTAACGATCGCTGCGTCTTTAGAAGGTTCAGTTCAACATTGCATAAAAAATCGCAAGGGAAACAAAAAGCTTGTAAAATAAACGGAACATAGAAAACAAACGTACAAAAGTGCGTTTACAGAGTAAAGCGAGTGGACTGCCTCATTAGATGTCTGACGTCATTAAACATGCAATACGGCCATTCAGGCGACGTGTCGCCTCTGGTAGACCTATTGATCTACGGGAATTGGCGGGACTATTTTTGTGTTAGTAGGGACCGTAAAACCACACAACTATAGTCCAGGTCACCCAACTATGGTCCAAATCAATTCTCATATTACTTGCTCAGGTTTTTCAGGTTAATCTATTTTCATGGATGAACTTAAAGACAGGCAATATAATAACACAAATTTAAATAAAACCGTATAAAATCACTATTACGAAATCGGTATTGATGGGAACGAATGAGCTTACTTTTGGACCATAGTTGGGTTAGTGGACTATAGTTGTATGGTTTTACGTACTTAAAGGAAGGCGCGGCGTGGGTAGGCCCCCCACAAGGAGGACTGATGACCTGGTAAAGGTCGCGGGAGTCCGCTGGATGCGGGTGGTGCAGGACCGATCACTTTGGGACTCTTTGGGGGAGGCCTATGTCAAGCAGTGGACGTCTTTCGGCTGATATGATGATGATGGTGATGATGAGGTACTTAAAGTGACTTAAACTCTTAGTAGATCCATTTTAAATAGGAATGTATCTAAATAGGTAAAAAAACTCATTAGATACGCAGTGGATCTGATTGATGGATCTAATGAGATAGGTAGAGCTTATTAAATAAATAATCAATAAATATTCTCGGACAATCTTACACAAATCGACCCAGTCCCAAACTAAGCAACATTCGTGCTATGGGTACTAGACGATGATAAATAGATAAATAAATACTTAAATACATAGAAAACATCCATGACTCAGGAACAAATATTCGTGCTCATCACAAAAATAAATCCCCTTACCGGGACTCAAACCCGTAGGCAAGGAAGCGGTCGTCGAATTTACTAGCCACGGACATCCTTCTGACAACCAGAAACCGCACACCCTCAAATCGACTGTAAAGCGAAGTATACCTAAGCGGTTTTTGAACGTTTTTTTTTCAGCAATTTAGACTACCATTGTTAAACTCCGAAATCAAGTGCTTGGCTAGTAGTCCGCCCCGAACTGTGACAATACATGCAATAAGGATGGGGATGATATTTCTTTTATTACACCAAAAGAAAAAAAGGCAATAAAGTATGCCTAATGCCAAAAATCCCACTCAAATATCTTAAAATATAAACCCGCTTTATTGTTACTTGTTAGAGAGAGAGAAAACGCTCGAGACTCGTGACGTCACGGGTTTCAATCGTCATAGTAAATGACAATCGTTTCATGAAGGCGCGTTTTGCGAAAAAGGGACAGCATATACTCCCTCTTAGAACTTCGGACACTTATAAATTAGTGATTATTTATTATTTTGTGTTACTTTTTCCTACATTCGACTGCCTGTATTTTTAATCACTTTTCGAGAAAATGCAACATTATTATTTTATTTGGTGTCCCCATCCCTATTAATGCAATTATACTCACAGACTGTGTACCTACTCTTGACATTGATCATACTCCATAACTTTTTAGGACTCTAGGTTTTAACATTAGAAATACTCAAATTGTCGTAACACCACACGCGAAAATCCAAAGTGTTACCCACTCGAAAATCGAAGCATTAAAATATTCCTCGCCAACCGTCACTTGGTTGCTCTGTGAAAAATACACAGGCTGAGAATGAGACAAATGAAGATCACATTATTTTGCCATGTCTTTAGTAGTTACTCCGATTATCGAAGTTCTATCCCATTCTCAAGCCCGACACTAACCAGCCGGTACAGTTAGCACGCATGCTGCCACTTGCCTATGCGCAGTATGCCGGCTCGCCTGTTCATTTGCTCGCTATGCAAGTGTGGGAGTTCGGAGATTCTTTGATTGTGCTGTCGGCTCTGAAAGTTGCGTTAGTGTGTGCTTGCTATAAATAACATATAAATATATGTAAAGAATATGTTACTTGTGCACGAAAAACGTGCATGCTGTGACGTTAGACAGTCGGTGCCTTAAGCCGGATTTATACTTACCTGACGTGATGCTCTCTGATGCAATCTGACGCTTGACACAAAAGGAGCGGTAACGTCAGAATGTATCACATAAGTGTAAATATTACCGCACTAACTGTATGGAATCGATATCGTTTTATTGCGACACGATAATACACGTCTGTTAAGGCCGGGGCCGCACTGGATTTTCGACGCGACTGCGATTTCAGTACAACTTGGGCGACTCGTTGTATGAAGATCGCCGTCACGCAGTGCGTGCCGGCCTCAGTATCAATATGAGTGCAGCTTTATAGACACTTCTCGTACTGGTTGTATACAAAATAAAGGTTCTACTTTTGTTAGTTTTTCTTTTTGCCTTGTTGTTCTTAAACATTATACCAGTTCTTGTTGTAGGTACACACTACACACCCACTACCAAGATCGTCGCTGAATCAAGAATAGGGTTGGGGACTCTAATTTACCTAGTTAAGTACTCCAAAAGAAAGAACGTAAAAAATATGCCTAATGACGAAAATTCTATTCAAATATCTCAAAAAATTACGAAGATACAACCGTTTTAATATTGCATGATAGAGAGAGAAAGCGCTTGAGACCCGTGAGTCGTGACGTCACAAGTCTCGAGCGTCACAGATCATTTTCCAAATAAATGTCACGTTGTTAAGAACTTTCATTCATCATCATCATCATCATATCAGCCGAAAGACGTCCACTGCTGAACATAGGCCACACCCAAAGAGTGCCAAAATGACCGGTCCTGCGCCACCCGCATCCAGCGGACTCCCGCGACCTTTACCACTACCTTTAGAACTTTCATTAGTAAAATTTAATTCGTTCCACTACGTCACGAAAATTAGCTACATGATCAATACGGGTAAAATGCGTGACGTCATGGAACGAATTAAATTTTACTAATGAAAGTTCTTAACAACGTGACATTTATTTGGAAAATGCTCCACAATAAAATGACAATCGTTTCATGTACCTAAAGGTGCGTTTTGCGGAAAAGGGACAGAGTATAAGTACCTCCTCTTAAAACTTTGGACACTTATAACTTTGTGATTATGTATTGTTTTGTGTCACTTTTTTCTCCATGTGACTATATTTTTAATCCTTTTTCGAGAAAATTCAACATATTGCTTATTTTATTTGATGTCACCATCACCATCCCTACGGTCTTCTAAAAAATCTGGTTTGAATAAAGAATCCCACATGGTCAAAGTCCTATCGCTCTAACTAAAGATAAGATTTTCATTAGGAGCAGTAAGTGGAAATCCTCGTCAGTTACTGAAAATATCAATACAAAGATAGAATACGTGTGTATCGATTATATACAATCACCATACCCTAAAATCATAAAAATAATCCAATCCGACGTATCCTCACTTTGTGAAATCGAAACTCGGAATAACAAAACATTTTCCTATCTCCATTTTTCAAACACCATTATGTGAGTGCGTATTATTTTCGAAGGTGTATTATTTCTCCTTAAAAGACAATAATTCACGCATTCAAATCGCATGCCGCCATTTTTTATATCGCGTGTGTTTCGCGCCTTTTTCGGGTGCGGGCGCGTCCCTAATAAAATTAGGCATAGGAGCAGAGAGTTCGGAAGGCATAGACAAGCCTATAAGATTGGGCTATGGTTGCCTTATATCACAGTTTGAATTCATAAAATATTCTGCCTCTATGAAGTGCAGTTTAAAGTTAAATCTGTTCGAATTTAGAATTTTATCTATTTTGATACCTACCAGTGGCGTGTCGTGTTAGTGTCCATATATTTTTAAATTCTCGCCGGCTTCAAGACACAACAGCACCGTATCCTGAAGGATATTAGGGCTTATGCTGAAGCATAAGAAGAAAAGCAAGAAACCAAGCCCTGGCTCCTTGCCATTGTCGTATACTTGATATACTTGATATTAGTAAATCGAATATGACTATTAAGTATATGGAATGTACGTACGTGAACCAAAATGTAAGTGTAGGTACCCGTCATCGACAACATTAAAAATATACATTTGTTACATCACTTTGAATAAGAAATAGCCAAGAACGTCAAGAACAAACTAATGACAATACATAAAGTACGCCACAGGCTGACACATCTAAATCCTGAAACAGAGCCATAAACCAGGTGCGAATTCACAAAAAGCGCTTGACAATGAAAAATATCGCTTCATTTATTTACATTCCAGCTCTAGCGCGGAGCCGGTCTACTCGAACGCAACCATAAATTTACGGATTCATTCCTTGTCTCTGCTTGGCCCAATGTTGATTTAACACGGTTTTAGTCTTATTGATTCTTTATTACGACACCCGTATTGTCTATGCGCACGCAACTTTGGCGTTTTGTTTAATTAAAATAGAATTGACTTTATGGTCTTGATGTATGTTTATTGTATTGTTTGATTACATTGTTGACGGTTATTAATTGTCTATGTAAAGTAAACACTATCAGCTCTAATTAGTTTTTGATCACATTTAGGGTAGTTTCATACACAAATATAGCCTGAAAAGAATTCCTTGTAAATGACCAGATAAGCTTTCAATACTAATCTCGTTAAAGTCGTCTTCAAAAAAAATGTCTTGTTTTGTCTAAACACACGATATGTCTGCAAATAGATTACATATAGTTCTTCACTTTTAATACGGCCGTCCACACGCTTTAGCTATCCTTTTGTAACTGTACCTACGTTTGTGAAATTTGACATTAGATCCGAGAGTTTCATCTTCAGAAAAGTTACGCAATAGAGATGTTGACTAGTCAAATCAGCCACTTTATATGAAACGTCAAAAACGCTTCGTTAGTATGAAGTGTAAAAGGTAATAGGAACACGATTTTTTACAAGCTTTTTATTAACTGGCAATGTATGTAAGTATGTAATTTGTTCGGGTGGAATCTTGCAACTCAATTTTGAAGCAGATATCTTCAACCGATTGAGCTGTAATTTTGGGTAAAGGTATAGTTTGGGTGACAATTCAATATTATGGTACCATCGAGCTGATCTGATGATGGAGACAGAAGGTGGCCATGGTAGGGTCATTTCGCCGGTTAGCGACCACTTAGCCGAGTTGCTCACTTTAGATTAGTAAATGTATACCTATTCAATGTACACACATAATAGATGGTATTCGTATAGGTTCTGAGTATAGTCAAGTTTTGAAACCTACAATAAAATATAGCACTTTCATCCATAGATTAGGAAAAAATATGGAAAAGGTTTCAAAATAGCGAATTCGCTGGATAGCGACCGCTTTAGTCGGTTTGCGACCACCTGTTAGCTAGTTGGCGACCACTCTTGCAAATTGTGTTTAAGTAGTTAATAAAACGATGCTTCATCATCATCATCATATCAGTCGAAAGACGTCCATTGCTGGACATAGGCCTCCCCCAAAGAGTGCCATAATGACCGGTTCTGCGCCACCCGCATCCATCGGATTCCTGCGATCGTTACCAGGCCATCAGTCAACTTGTGGGGGGCCTACCCACGCCGCGCCTTCCGGTACGTGGTCGCCACTCGAGAACCTTTCCGCCTCAACGGCCATCGGTTCTACGTGCAATGTGCCCCGCCCACTGCCAATTAACTTTAGCGGCTGAGGGCTATATCGATTACCTTGGTTATGTTGTGGATAGCCTCATTTCTGATGCGATCACGCAGAGAAACTCCGAGCATAGCCCTCTCTCCATTGCCCTTTGGGTGACTTTGAGCCTTCTTATGATGCTTCTTATGATTTCTGAAGCGACCACGTTTCGGTGCCACACGTGATCACTGGCAACACGCACTGGTCAAAGACTCTCGTCTTCAGACACTGCGGAATATTAGACGAAAAGATGTGCCATAGCGTAGCTTCCCGAACGCTGCCCAGCCGAGTCGGATTCGACGATTGACCTCTTTCTCAAAGTTGGACCTACCTGACCTGACTGCCCTTATACTACTACAAATTGTTACTCTTCTAAATCTACTTTACATTGCTTGTCAATGCAAAATAGAATCGAAAACGGCGCGCCATCTCGCTCACACCATAGTGCTATTATATATATTGCTATTACAGTCACATATGTCGTTCATAGTAGGTATCTAAATGCCACCATTTTACAAACTTTTATGTAACTTTTAGATTAAATTCTACTTACCTACACTAGCTTCTGCCCACGACTCCGTCCGTGTGTCTCGTTTATATCGTAGCTCCATACAAAATTTCAACCCCTATTTCAGCCTCTTAGGGGATTATTTCGGGGATAAAAACTATCCTACGTCTTTTCCCGGGACTCAAACTATCTCCATACCAAATTTCATCAAAATCGGTCCATCGGTTTAAGCGTGAAGAGGTAACAGACAGACAGACACACTTTCGCATTTGTAATATAACCATATCATATAATCATATGAATTATTCATTTTATAATTATATATTATTATTATATTACATATACCTACTATAGACATAGCATGGATTGGCGCGGCTTATACTTCGATTTTTTTAGCATTAGAAATTCGATAAACAAAGAAGCAGGTGTCTTAAACCTGTTTCTTCAGAAGTTAATAATAAAATATTAAATTATTGTGTATTTTTCTTTATTACATCATAGGTACTTATCAATGATTTCACATTTCCTATCACTTAGGTTTGTAAATATTATATATATATTATTATTAACTATTCCTAACCTAACCTAACCTTTCACTACACTGAATTGGGTGGTTTTAACCTTAAAATGCATGCATATCAAGTGGTCTCTCTGAAATAAGCAAGTAGAACCTATTTTAGCTTAATTTGAAGCTTTGCCGACCTCGTCCACCACACACTAGTGCGATGTAACCTTGTAGTTATTAGGAGTTATTATTTAGTAGTATCAGAGTAAGGGCCGCACTCAGGCACCTGAACTGAACCGCACTATCAACGAAAGATAATAACAATAACAACAACAATAACAAAAAACTTTAACGGAAAACAATGAAACTTAAAAACTCAAAACAACAAGATTCTGGGATAATGACAAAGTATCGCAATTGCATTCGCATGACATACGAGATGAGAGTGACGTTTAAAGACAAACATGAACAATGTAATGGCGGACATTTTATCCGACCGATTGCAAATGTCAAAACGCTAAACTCTTATTGATGTGGGACACGATCTCTTCAATTTAGTCGCAATTTATGCGTTTAAAACGTTCCGTTTGTTTGAAACCTCTGCTTCTCTGGGTTTTTTATCATGCAATTTTTTTGCGATACATTAAAAATAACACAAATAAAATATTAATGCTGTATTATTAAATAATCCTTTTAAGTAAATGCAAATTACACATTTTGCTATCGTCTAATATGCTTTAAAAAATGTTTTCATAGTTTTCCACTTATTCCGCCGCATTTACGGCAGGTATCGTAAAACGTGTTTTATAAAAAACCTTACACTTACTTCTGTAAAGGTATTTCTAATGCTAAAAAAATCGAAGTATAAATACCTACCGACACAATTGGCTTGCCAAGCTAAATATCGCGGGTGCCGCAAGAATCCATAAGGAAAGAAAAAGAAAAACGATGTGGTCGCTATCCGACTTCTTTGGTAATAATTTTTTTGGGTACGCGACCACCCCATTTTATTTAAATCTATTTTTATAATATGCCGAATTTCAACGAAATTATTACAATAGCTAAATCATTTAAGCAATCAAGTAACTAATTTCAGCATAATAATAAAATTTAGTGACGTAACTAAAGTTTTCGCGCCAACTGTCGCGTTATTTTTTTTACAGATTCACTGCACGTCAATACTTTTCGGAAGCAATGCGTGAAATGTGTGAATTGAGGTTATTTTTTCTTGCTTTGGATTAAGCTTTGGGTTTTAAAGTGTATTTATTCTTATTCTGACACTATTCAAGAATAGTTAATAACTAATTAGTTTTCTGTTGGGTTTGTAGAAATGTTAATATCTTTAATTGAAGCAGCCTAGTCCGTCAAGTGGTCGCCAACCGAAGGTGGTCGCGTTACCGGCGAAACGACCCTACCTAATTCAGTACTTAACCGACGTAACCCCGTTGAGTTTGGGCTCGTTAGAATCGTCTCAATGAGTAGTTGATGCCGGTATACAGAAAAGTACAGTCGGCGATAAAAGCTTGTACCAAAAATATAATTTTTGACAGAAACTTATTTATAGTCAAACAGCGTCCAATTTGTCCAACTTTGAGAAAGAGGTCAATCGTCGAATCCGACTCGGCTTTCGTCCAATATTCCGCAGTGTTACCTAAATAAGGTAAATCTTGTTTTTTTTGATACTTAATGTAAGAATATATTTATTGTCACTTGCGGGTAGCACAGGACCGGTGACTTTGGAAGTCTTGAAGGAGGCCTATGTCCAGCAGTGGACGTCTCTCGGCTGATATGATGATGATGACGATGATGAGTATAAAAAAAAATAACATCATCGTCAAGTATCATCCTGCAGATTTGCACGAGATACAATCTAGCCGCAAATGACAAGATATAGACTTTAAATCAAAGTGCTTATTGGTAACAACACGTATTCTGTATATTCTTATAACTTACTCATCATCATCGGCCTTATACATCTATAAAAAGATGATTTAAACAGCGTCCATATTAGAGTTGCGGCACTTACGTACGTGGCTCGTAAGGCCGATACGGGAGCGACAGCCACGACCACATAATTGGCAAGTAAATGTCCTGCCCGGAGATGAAAGAGGAAGAGCAGCGCGTTGGTGTCTTAATTCGCGTATAAGAGATCGAACCCATTACGTAGGGTCTCCCTCCAATGGTCTCGATCTTGGGAATGTTCTTCCCAAGTTGAGGGGTCGATCCTAAAGGACACCATGTCCCGTTTAGCACTGTCCTTAAAACGCAACATAGGTGGCCCGGCCGATCGTTTAGCGTGTGCTATTTCACTCGGGAGAGTTTTTCGTGGCAAACGAGAAGGCTCCATCCTTTGCACGTGTCCTAGCCAACGTAAGCGTCTTTGTTTCAGAACGGCAGCAATGCTAAGCACCCTCTCGTTTCTGACTCGATCCTTCCACGATATGTTTTAAATGCGTCGCAGACAGCGCATATGGAAGTTGTTCAATTTCCGTTCCTGTTTGGCATACGACGTCCAGGTTTCGGCTCCGTACAAGAGAATGGATAAGATGCATGTCTGATACACGATCACCTTTGTATTTACAGTTAGATGTTTATTTTCCCATACCCTTGTACTGAGCTTCCCGAACATAGTGGATGCCTTGCCGATGCGGGTGTTGATCTCAACATCAAGTGAAAGATTATTTGAGACAACCTTATTGTTTCTCACCGGGTTTTTTGCATATCCTTGGCGGTCTGTCTCAGCCCATTGCCTCGTTTGATCGTCCATCTGTCATTATTTATTTACTCGTAATGAACAAAAGAAGGAAGAGTGTGGCCAGTGGCCACAATAAAAACAGTGCAGCTAGTGTTTTTGTACATGAAATGTAAGACCTAGTTATTATGTCGTGCAGTGGCCGTGACTGTAAAGGTGACAATGTAAGGGAAGGGGAAGCAAATTAAGGTATATCAGTGTTTTGTAAGAAGACTACAACTGTCTGCATTACATAGGTAATATTGCGTGCCTGTAGGTTTGGGACGAAATTCAACGATACCTTATTCCAAATGTTAGCTATTTTATAATCAACGACTGTCGGAAAAACGAACAATTTCGTCTAATACGTTTTTTCGTTTATCCCGGATATCAAAGGGAAATATTACTTAAATACTACTTTTACTTATTTCGATCATTTAGTGCTACTCAAACATAACGATACTTCGTTTCAAAATATTTTTCCTTCTAATCTTATATGGAATGGGGTGTATAACTTCGGTAGAACTATTATATATATTTTTTTATTTTTATTTATTCAAAAATATAAACTTTTTCTACTACATTTATATACTCTTTAGTTCTAAGCCTCAATTAGGTAGGCTTATTTGTAAGAGACAGTTGCGACTTAAATAGTTTATTGAGTATATATCTAATATTAGTTTGTATGTATATAATCTGTGTGTACCTAATTGTAGACTTGCAAAGACTCGGAAAACAGTCGGTGTCATATAGAAAGGTTTATTCATTAACAAAAATAAGTGGATTATGCGCGTATCCCAAAGATTTTTTTTTCACGGCCAGGCAGCGGACAAAACCCAGCAGGGTTTAACTGCCACTGCATTCACTCAATTAATATTTAGTTTATACATAGGATAACAAGCTTATAAAAATAAAGCGCACTACGATTGAAGCACTTGGGAGCACGCTGGAGATGTGCATACCGTTTCTTATCCTATTGCCGCGGCTTAGGGTCCATATATATAGACGTAGTCAATTATAAAGTAAAGAAAGTTTATACCATTTTCGCCTGATTTTTACGGAATTTATGAAGAGAACGGGGGGGGGGGGGTATTTATCATCGACTTATTATGGCATAAGGGGCGATTACTGTTTCAATGTATTTTTTTTAAATTTATAATACTGTGATACTGAAATTATATATAGTATACCGTTTAGACCGTTACCTGTTGTGGGGAAAAGCAGCTGATATCCAGACCATCTTCGTGCTACAGAAACGAGCTGTACGCTCCATCTACGAACTAAAAGCCCGAAATTCTCTCAGGGACAAATTTAAGGAGGCAAATATTCTTACTGTAGCATGCCAATACATTCTTGAGAATATTATGCATGTGCGGAAAAACAGGACAGTGATATCCACGACTACAACACCAGAAGTAAACACAAGATCGCAGTGCAGTACAGTCGTCTTCGCTAGGTTAGCACGTCGTTCGTGGGGTTCGTATATACGTTTTTACAATAAAATACCTACCCAAATTGTTAATTTGCCGTTAAGTCAATTTAAGTCTCATATAAAAAATATTTGCTAAGCAAGGCGTATTATAATGTCAACGATTTCATAAACGACAAAAATGCCTTTAAGCCAGTAGCAGTCAAATTCTATTAGAATTAATATGCCTTTGAGTATGATTGTCTTGGCGTATTACCTTTGTAATTATTATAAGTACCGGAAATAGCTGTTCCGCTTTATGTAACATGAGAGCACGTAATGCTTTTTCTCGCCGAACAAGTCGCTTTAATCTTTGCTATTATCAATGTCCAGTGTGGCTTGAATATGTCATGCTCGCTTAAAGGGCTTTGCTTACGGTGGCGTCGTTGATCGGGTCGCCACCTTCCCTAACATATGGTTGAGGGAGGCGATGGCTGAGATATGCGTCATACTCGTGATCGGGTGCTGTTTGTGGAGTCCGGTCTGTTCATGCTTGCAAGGGCATAGTAACTACCTAAATACTAGTGTTATTATCATTATTTTGACGAGAGACATCATTCTGTTCTTGACACGTTTTATTGTTATTGACCCTGTACATCTCTGACAATATTACATTAATGATCCTTTTTTTCTGTTTTAACGCTTAGAGACAGTATACATCTCTATAACCCAAGTAACAAGGTGACGTCGAAGTCACGTCATTTTAACGTTAAACTCGCAACGATGACGTCTTAATTCATTATCGACGTCATATATGTCGTTATTCTGCGACGTATAATTCACGACAGTAACTAGACGTCACTGATGACGACATTAATCACGTAAAACTAGATCAATTATGTCGGATATTCGACGACAGTCACATGTCGTTACTGATGACGACATTAATCACGTCAAACTAGATCAATTCTGTCGGATATTTGACGACAGTCGAAAGACGTTACCGATGACGACATTAATCACGTAAAATTAGATCAATTCTGTCGGATATTCGACGGCAGTTGAATGACGTTACCAATGACGACATTAATCACGTAAAACTAGATCAATTCTGTCGGATATTTGACGACAGCCGAATGACGTTACCGATGACGACATTCATCACGTAAAACTAGATCAAATTCTGTCGGATATTTGACGACTGTTGAATGACATTAATGATGACGACATTAATCACGTAAAACTTCTGACGGATATTCGACGACAGTCGAATGACATAAATTATGACGACATTAATCACGTAAAACTAGACCAATTCTGTCGGATATTCGACGACAGTCGAAAGACGTTACCGATGACGACATTAATCACGTAAAACTAGATCAAATTCTGTCGGATATTTGACGACCGTCGAATGAAATTAATGATGACGACATTAATCACGTAAAAGTTCTGACGGATATTCGACGACAGTCGAATGACATAAATGATGACGACATTATTCACGTAAAAGTAGATTAACTCTGTCGGATATTTGACGACAGTCGAAAGACGTTACCGATGACGACATTAATCACGTATAACTAGATCAAATTCTGCCGAATATTCGACGACAGTTGAATGACACTAATGGTGACGACATTAATCACGTAAAACTAGATCAATTCTGACGGATATTCGATTACAGTCGAATGACATTAATGATGGCGACATTAATCACGTAAAACTACATAAATTCTGCCGGATATTTGACGACAGTCGAAAGACGTTACCGATGACGACATTAATCACGTAATACTAGATCAATTCTGCCGGATATTCGACGACAGACATTTCATGCCAATTCATAAGTCAGGAAATTCTGTATTTGTCTGTCTCATTCAATCATTTTTAGTTATTATTACACCAAGTGCTCAGGATACATATTTTAATAAAAAATAAAATCCAATAAATTACCGCGGATATGACGTTCAACTATGTGACGATTTTTGCAAAATGCAACGTATTTTTAAATAACGAAAATACTATATACCTAGTAAAGGTAAATGCAATGCAATAAATTAATATGTAATATGGTAAATTGCACACAGATAAAATACTAACTTAAATTAGAATATATTACATTTTCAATGATAAAACACAGCATGTTAGGTCGGTATTTTTATGATAATGAATAAGTTACTATAATTATTCGTTTAAATAATTCAAAAAATGTTTTGCGAATTCGAAATTGTTGAAACTGAACTCGAGTTTAATAACACTTCTCTATTCTATTGATTTGAATGTTACGTGAAAATACTTTTTTGATTGTTTTTAGATTTTTTAGTCGATAATACTTCATTTTATTTTATAACATACGGTTTTTTCTTATCTACGTCATCTAATGAGAATATTTGTGACGGTTTTTGGGAAAACGTCCCACTTCTTCGATATGGAGTTAAGAGTAGTTCCTAATACTACAGATCATACGCTATATTTTGGTGAAAGATTCATGTCTCTAGGTGCTATAGTTATTTTTTAAAAATTCTGCAAAGTTGCAGAAGTGAAAAAGCGACAATTGAGAAAACGTTGGTTAAAGTTTGGGATGGCAGAAAACACACTTTTACTTTGAAGTTATGGAGTGGTTGGTATTAAATGAATAGGCATACTTTAGGGATTTTAAATAAGTTAAAATCATGTATGTAACCTTAGTATTTTGAATGTTATGGAGGCTTGAACATAAAAACAGGACGAAAATATGTAAATCCTGAATATGGGTTTATTTCTATATTCTATTATACGGCACGCAGATTTATCATTAAAGTTGTATTTATAAATGGTTTCCCATGCTAAATAAGACTAAAATAATTCTGTGGATACTTTTATTTAGTTATTATGTCAAAAAGTTAATAAAAAATGATTTGAAGAGTGCCATGCATAAAAATTAAAATACATGTGTCTCTTAATATATAACATGAGATTACTTTAAAAACATACTTATGAAGCATAGAATATGTAAAATATCAAATTATAAGTACTTTTTGTGTGTATAAAGTTTAGTGATTTTATATAGGGAGCGTCCCACTTGGTCGGTTTATTAAACTTTAGTGCTTCTTCATTGAAAGTGTTTGTTTGGTATATTTTTCAGTTTTATGTATGAGATAATGGTTTGTTATTGTTAATCTAAGAGTCTTTGATACTAACGTCGTTTGTTTAAACTTTTTTAACGTAATTGAACGAAATTTCTTTTCGACTCAAATTTAGTGACCCACTTTGACGGTTTGGTGGATCATACGCTAAAAAATTACTACAAGTATAAAATCATAATTTATAAACATAGGTGTAATTTGCTGAACCAAAAACAGTATCATTACAAACCAAAAATGGTGTACGTATTGAACCTATGAGATGTAGCAAACGGATCGAACTCATCGCAACGTATTTTAAAAATGCTCTTTTAACTTTCTTTCACATTTAAATGACACCGAAAATCATAGAAATCATTGAGCGAAAATTTTCTCGTGTTTAATTCATGCTGACGTGACAAAGCCAATTTTCAATTTTAAAAATATACTCAGTTATAATTACAAATTACTCATAACACCATATCGGCAAAGTAGAAATTGTTCTCTAATAACAGGTACAAATATGATATTGACGATTTTTTTCTGTATGCGACAAAGTGGGTCGCTGGGCACTGAACTTTGAGGCCCTAAAAAGGTGCTTAAAATGGAGATTTATGCGTCGTGATCAAAATCATAGGTTTATTACAGTATGTTCTATCAGTTTTCATCGAAAGTTGATTTTCGGTAAGTTTTGCCATATTTCACTAAACTGCCCGTAACTCCGTAACTAGAATCGACAAAGTGGGACGTTTTACTAAAAACCGTCACATTTACTAGTACGATCTGGGTTTTATGACAACTTTTGTTATAGTCTGCATTTGACGGTTTCGCAAAACATTATCTATTAGCCTGTTTTTTTTTTCTCCGTCTTACATATATCTACGAATCAAACAAACTTTAGACCTAGAAGTAGGTATAAAAAAGTGTCAAAAAATGCCGATTTTTTTCAATAAAAATAGTAATAGCTGTTTTTAATCGTAAACACAATAATTTTATCGTCTTTGTCGTTCTCCGTATCCGACATTTTTTTACACGTAAAACCATTAAATTAACAAATTGTATTTGGATGACACGTGCCATAAGTTGGTAGAAAAAAAAATACTAATAAGTAGTACTTTGATTTGATTCTCATAAAAATAATATTAATATAATATAATATTAATATTTTTGCGGACAATCATACACAAATCAACCTAGTCCCAAACTAAGCAAAGCTTGTACTATGGGTACTAGACGACGATATAGATACTTATATAGAGAAATAAATACTTAAATACATAGAAAACATCCATGACTCAGGAACAAATATTCGTGCTCATCACACAAATAAATGCCCGTACCGGGATTCGAACCCAGGACCTCTTGCTTCGTTAAATAATTATAAATAAATACATTTACTCCAATAAAGTATCGGTAAATAAGTATATTTATAGAAAACAAATTGTGTCTAAATTTAACTTAATAATACTTGCCGATTATTAAACTAGTACTTATGTACAGTCTTTTTTTGCGTAACTGATAAATCATGATTATATTAGTAATGACGTCGAGACTAAATACAAAAAAAAAGCGGCCAAGTGCGAGTCGGACTCGCACATGAAGGGTTCCGTTACATAAATTGCTTTTTACGATATATGACGTATTAAAAAAAACTACTTCATAGATCTCGTTCAAACCAATTTTCGTTGGTAGTTTGCATGGTAATGTACATCATATATTTTTTTCAGTTTTATCATTCTCTTATTTTAGAAGTTACAGGGGGGGGGGGCACATTTTACCACTTTGGAAGTGTCTCTCGCGCAAACTATTCAGTTTAGAAAAAAATGATGTTACAAACCTCCATATCATTTTTGAAGACCTATCCATAAATGGGTTTGATGAAAAATATTTTTTTGAGTTTCAGTTCTGAGTATGGGGACCCCTAAAACTTAATGTTTTTTTTCGATTTTTGTATGAAAATCTTAATGCGGTTCACATAATACATCTACTTACCAAGTTTCAACAGTATAGCTCTTATAGTTTCGGAAAAAAGTGGCTGTGACATACGGACGGACAGACAGACAGACGGACGGACATGACGAATCTATAAGGGTTCCGTTTTTTGCCATTTGGCTACGGAACCCTAAAAAATAGTGATTTAGATATTTTAAGTTCCGTTGTAGAATTAAACAGGACTATTCAAATTGGTTATTGTAATATTAATAAGAAAACTAGTTAATCTATATATATAAAAGAAGACTTCCTGACAGATCATCAACGCACAGCCGAAACTACTGGAACTAGAAACTTGAAATTTACACCCATACTACCTTTTATAACGTAGGCGACGGATAAGAAGGGATTTTTGGAAATTCCACCCCTCAAGGGGTAAAATAGGGGTGCAAAGTTTGTATGGAGGAAACTTTATTTTTTGAGCTGGAGTCTTCAAACTTTGTGAAAAGATTACTTAATAGAATACAAATAAAGTACTTTCAGCGTTTTGGAAAATTCTACCCCTAAAGGGGCTAAAAAGGGTTGCAAAATTTGTATGGGGAAAACTCTTTTTTGAGATAGAAGCTTAAAAGTTTGTAGAAAGATTACTTATTGAAAAACCAAAAAATCACTTTCAGCAATTTAGAAAATTCCACCCCTAAGGGGGTTAAAAGGGGGTGCAACATTTGTATGGAGGAAACATTTTTTTTAGCTAGAGACTTAAACCTTTGCAGAAAGCTTACTCATTAGAATAAAAATTAAGTACTTTCAGTGTTTTGAAAAATTCCACCCCTAAGGGATTAAATAGGGTTGCAAAGTTTGTATGAGGAAACGCTTTTTTGAGATAGAAGCTTAAAAGTTTGTAGAAAGATTACTTATTGACATACAAAAAAACTACTTTCAGCGTTTTAGAAAATTCCACCCCTAAGAGGGTTAAAAGGGGGTGCAACATTTGTATGGAGGAAACATGTTTTTTTAGCTAGAGACCTAAACCTTTGTAGAAAGCTTACTTATTAGAATAAAAATAAAGTCCTTCCAGCGTTTTGGAAAATTCCACCCTTAAGGGGGTTCAAAATCATTGCAAAGTTTGTATGAGGGAATTTTTTTTTTGAGATACAAGGTTAAACGTTTGTAGAAAGATTACTTATTGAAATACAAAAAATAACTTTCAGTGTTTTAGAAAATTCCACCCCTAAGGGGATTAAAAGGGAGTGCAACATTTGTATGGAGGCAACGTTTTTTTTAAGCAAGAGACTTAAAACTTTGTAAATAGCATTATTAGAATATTATTAAAGTACTTTCAGCGTTTTGAAAAATTCAATTTTAGAAAACTCCACCCTTAAGGGGGTTAAAAGGAGTGCAACATTTGTATGGAGGAAACAAGTTTTTTTAGCTAGAGACTTAAACCTTTGTGGAAAGCTTACTAACTAGAATAAAAATAAAGTACTTTCTGCGTTTTGGAAAATTCCACCCATAAGGGGTTAAAAATGGTTGCAAAGTTTGTATGAGGGAAATTATATATAAATAATAACTTTTGAAATAAAAAAAGTACTTCCAGCCTTTTGAAAAAAATCCACCTCTAAGGGGGTTAAAAAAGGTTTCTAAGTTTGTACTATGGAAACTTTTTTTGAGATAGAAGCTTAAAAGTTTGTAGAAAGATGACTTATTGAAATAAAAAAAATACTTTCAGCGGTTTAGAAAATTCCGCCCCTAAGGGGGTTAAAAGGGGGTGCAACATTTGTATGGAGGCAACGTTCTTTTTTTAGCAAGAGACTTTAAACTTTGTAGATAGCTTACTTATTAGAATATAAATAAAGTACTTTCAGCGTGTTGATAAATTCCTCCCCTGAGGGGGTTACTAAGGGTTGCAAAGTTTGTATGAGGGAAACTCTTTTTTGAGATCGACGCTTAAAACTTTGTAGAAAGCTTACAAATAAAGTACTTTCAGCGTTTTGGAAAATGCCACCCCTTAAGAGGTTAAAAAGGGTGCAAGATTCGTATGGGAAACACTTTTATTGAGATACTTGATAATTTGTAGAAAAAATGCTTATTACAACAAAAAAACTCTTCTTCTTAATTTTTCCTTGAAAAGCGTTAATCCCCTAAGTTGGTATAGAGAGTCAGAAAATTTTAAAGTATTAGATTCGTAACTTCGATCCTAGCCTGTTTGTTAAAAGACTACAAACCTTATTTCAGCGTTTTTAGGGTTTCGTACTCAAAGAGTAAAACGGGACCCTATTACTAAGACTCCGCTGTCCGTCCGTCCGTCCGTCTGTCTGTCACCAGGCTGTATCTCACTGATACCGTGATAGTTCCAGCTGAAATTTTCACAGATGATGTATTTCTGTTGCCGCTATAACAACAAATACTAAAAACATATAGTAAAATAGTTTTTTATAGATAATGGTACGGAACCCTTCGTGCGTGAGTCTGACTCGCACTTGACCGGTTTTTTTTTAAATTGAACCTCTAAAGGGGATTCCAAGTTTGTATGGCGAGCAAGTAATTTTTAATGTAAGGGATTTGTAACTTCGGTTATAGACTGTTTGCTGAAAGACTACAAAACTAATTTCAGCGTTTTTTTTTATTTATCGCCTAAGAAGGTTAAAAGGGGGTTCGAAGTTTATGTAGAAAGCAAGACATTTTTAAAGTAAGAAATTTGTAACTACGGTTTCAGACTTATACTATGAGGGTTCAAAGAGGTTCTAAGTTTGTATAGAGAGCAAGACATTTTGAAGGTAAGAGATTTGTAACTTCGGATTTAGACTGTTTACTAAAAGACTACAAAACTAATTTCAATGTTTTTTTTTTTAATTCATTCTTTAAACAAACATTTAGACGATAACATGTTCTACGCGGACGAAGTCGCGGGCAACAGCTAGTATACTATAAAGCTCCATTACCACTGATTTCTGACTGACTAAGTTGTTCTCCATGAAGGAGTGTAAATGGAGCTTTGACTTGTATGGGAAATGATATTTTACTCCAATTTAAACCCTTTTTTTCAGAAGCAATAACGGACTTCATAACTTTCACATCTTGTAAAGCAATCGCATTCTTAAATGGTGTAGTGATTTGGCGACACTCGATTCCGACAAAAGAAATATGATCCATAAAAAAAACAAACTTAATTTTACAGTCACATCTAGGATTACTTAAATTAAATTAGACCTTATCACTATGGAGATACGAAGGTGGTCGAATTGGAATATGTTGCATAAGACGGCAAGGAGTGCCGGGCCTTTGACGTCGCCGCGTGAGATTGTTTTATACAAATTTAATTATGGTATTGTATTGGTCATATTTGATGAAGGAATAGGGTCTAAATTAGACATATGCAACTGATTTCAGACGTGAGATTGGGGGAGAGCAGGGGAGCGTTCTTAGGCCCAGAGCCCCTCGGTCTATTTGGCCGTCGGACGTGCGCTACTTATTAACACATACATAGATTTTGCCAACGTTATTGATTAATTCTTAATTTGTAAAGATTGTATTAAATTTGTAACTGCATTATATTTTAATAAATTCTCCTTTAAAATAATAGTTTCCTCCCGGAATATATAATATTAGATGTAGGAATGTGAACTGCCATTACAGCCGCATATTTTTGCCATTTTGACTTAATTTTTCACAATGTCGAGTAGAAAACGTAAAACGCGAGAGCGCACGTCTTCGCCAGCTTCTGTCCCTAATAAAGGTAGACTGGAAGTGACGATGGAAGCGATCCTGAACCGCCTCGCGACGCTGGAGCAGCGTGTCGCCACTCCTGCCAGTGTGACATCGTTCGCGACCGGTGCCTTCAGCGCGGACTTGGACAGCGCAGGCAGTGCAGCCCCGCCAGAGCCTGCTGGACTGGCCAGTACACCTCTGCCGGAGCCTGCTGGGCCAGTCAGCGGTACCCCATTCGTTGCTGGCAGCACCGAGGTCCACCTCGCCACCGAGACACCACTGACGGCGTCAACGGACATCACGGAGCGTCTCATCGACGCGTTGAGGACCATGAATCCGGTGAGATCTACCCATTATTATGTGTCTGATTTTGATCCCAGTAATCATGACGTTGATGGGTGGTGTGCGAAGTGGATCGCGCCCGCTCGCAAAACCTGCACGGCTATCACAAGACGGCCCGCGAGCTCTCTCGATTTTTCTCGCTCTATACCTCTCTTTCTAAGTGTTCTAATAAGAGGGAGACGGATAGTGCGAGAAAAATCGAGAGAGCTCGCGCGCCGTCTTGTGATAGCCGTGCAGTGGGACGATAAAGAAGTGCCAGCTCGTGTGGGATTATCATTAAAAGGTGAGGCACGCTCCTGGTTGCGCGAGTGGACGAGTGACAACCGTAATTGGTCGAATTTCAAATCAGCACTTAGATCGCTCTGTCCGCGCCGCATTGACGTTGCAAATATACTTTTTGATGTGATGTTGCAAGACTCTGATAAGTACTCCACATATGCGGAATATGCGAGAAGATCTTTGTTATGGTTACGTATCGTAAAGGGGTTGAGCAGTAAACTTACTATGTGATTAAAAAAAAAAAAAAAATTTAACTGTTTATTGCATTAATTTAATTGTTACAAGTATGTCTACTAATTGCTTAGCGCAATCTCAATTTTTTGAGATTATTTGCTAAGCTTAAACATTTTTGATATAATTGTACGTGGCATAACAGACCCTCAAGTACGAGCGGCCGCTACAAACGCTAAATTGACACCTGAAAAAATCGTGGAGTTCTTATCGAGTTATGCGAAACCACGTCGTTCAAGTGCGGGCGCACCTAATAATAACATTGAGTTGCGTGCAAGCCGGCACGCCTATGATCCATCGTCCAAGAGAAATCATAAGCGTGCTATCCAAAATACAGACATACACGTAACTTGTTTTAAATTGTAAACAATCGGGACATAAAATGAAAAAAAATCCCCAAACGTGTTAAGGCTGAGAGTAGTAACGCGGACGCGAATAAAAACAAGTCTGTGCCTAATCCTGAGTCAACAAATAGGTTTGTATCAAAAATTGTGTGTTACGTTACGTAATAGTGACGATAAATGTTTTGCTAAAGAACGATCAGAAATGAGAAATTAAGCTAATTTTAACTTTTGTCGCGAAACAGCTTGCAACAACACAAAAACTGATATTGTGACAGCTGTAATATGTTAATGACCTTGCTAAGCATATCTCTTGTCGAACGTACCCTAGTGTTCAAATATTACGCGGTGGAGTAGAATTGCGACCAGATCGTTTTGTAACTTTGCCCGTAGAGTTCAGTGATGTAACCTTAGAGGTAGACCTTCATGTTGTGCCGCACAATTATCTTAGTGTGCCAGTTCTTATCGGTACGGATGTATTAAATAGAGAAGGTGTCACATATATTCGAACAAGCGATTCTCAACGACTAGTCCTAGAAACAGTCCTAACGTCAACAATGTGACACATTGTAAGCCGACTACGCAACTCAGCTCAATAAGTAGAGTAGACCCCGCTATCGGAGGTGCAAAATGGTAGCTGTCAAGTTCTAGGGATGGGTAAAAATTATTTTGAAATACTAGCTATATGTCGATAATTATAGCTATACGTCAATAATTTTCCTTTACCATAATGAGAGTCTAAGACTTTAATTAAACGTGTTACTTTTATAAAACAGGGCTTTATAATTACAAAATTGTCTGTTCAATATTTTTCATTTTTATAAATAAAAATCTTCAATCTTTCATCATAACTAACAAATTATCGTTATTTTCAAAGTACGAACCATTCATAAATTAATTAAAAATTAAATAATTAATAAATCTCTCTTTTATTTCCACCAAAAGGGCTATCGTATTCTTAATGAACAATCAGTTTTTTTTAGATTCTCTGCAGTAATCTAGTGCAGCCACGATGAATATATTCAACAATAAACCCATTATCTCTATAAACCCTCTATTGAAAAGGTTTATCTCAAGACACTCAAGAGCGTTCATGCACTGCCCTGCAACTCGAAACATTAGAAAAGTAAAATTGCAACCATAGTATCTTTGTTGTACTGATAATGGTATATATTTCTGATGACAGTAAGGCCTAGTCAGGCATCGGTATAGTGTTTTAATTCCCGAGTAAGGCCTCATGAGGCATCGGTATAGTGTCTTAATCCCCGAGTATGGCCTCATGAGGCATCGGTATAACGTTCATTCTCGAGTAAGGTCACGTGTGGCATCGATGTAGTTTCTTGTACGAGAGAAAAAATATTGAGTAATAATTAAGTCGTTTGTTTGACTGAAAGTGTCAGTAACAAAAGTATCACGTGAAAATATAATGAAAGCGCATAGTAGCATGTAAAAAAAAAAGAAAAAGAAAATCAGTTGCTGAACCGCGATGTTTACGTTGAGTGCAATATTGTATTTACATATCATTGTTTGGTCCGCAGGTGACGATACCCGCAACCAAGACCAAGAGCCAACATCCGAGCCGCAATCAGGACAACAGGAGAGCATCGAGGACGCTGCTCTGTCAGGAGAGGCCGTGTTAGCATGAAACTGCTGACCGTGCTGACTACGACGCGACGATGACATCACTACCTCACCTGCCCTGGGACCCCGCACACCCTTTCTCGGGAAGCAAGGACCTGCTGGTCGATCACGTAACGCATTGTACGAACGTCGGGTAGGTCTAAATGTCACTTTTTATATGGAAAATTGACAATTAAATTGTACCGACGCGCGTTCGGGGCGTTACGTGGTTACCCCTCGGACCTCGGCCTATTTGGCCGTCAGACGTGCGCTACTTAATACATAGATTTTGCCAACGTTATTGATTAATTCTTAATTTGTAAAGATTGTTTTAAATTTGTAACTGCATTGATCTATATTTTAATAAATTCTCCTTCAAAATAATAGGAATATATAATAATACTGTTGCTGATTCTGTTTGTATGTTAAAGGACGAGACTATTATTATTATTACAATTGTAAGTATTGTCATAGATGGCGATGATTCAATGCTGTATGGCAATGATTATGCAAATAATGAGTATTTTTATACGGATCCTTGTCCTTCTAAATATTTGGATATAGTTTTAGTTAGCGAAATATCAGACCTGAAGTCGAGCATCATTTTATACTCATAGCCATGCAAGCATTCTCTGATGTTTTGAATAAATGTATAGTCATTCCATTTTGTGATAAATATGTAGCATTATACCGTTGCGCTAGCATGTAGAAAAAGTAGACGTTAGGGACTAGTCGTCCAACCCCACATGTACGTTTGAGGCACCGATATGGGCTTTATCTCACCGGGGTGTCGCAGGCATATAGTATAATCCGCTGTTTTACAAAACAGCGCTGTTTTGTAATACGGCGGATTGAATACCGCTGAATGACAATCCCACTAATCGTCAACCCGCCGTGTTACAAAACAACGCTGCACTGCTATCACGCAAGACGGCCCGCGAGCTCTCGATTTTTCTGGCACTAAGTACCTCTCTTTCTTAGTTTTCTAATAAGAGAGACACGAATAGTGCGAGAAAAATCGAGAGAGCTCGCGCGCCGTCTTGTGATAGCCGTGCATTTTTTTTAAAACATCTAGTTGTCATGTAATTTACAAAACAGCGCTGTTTTGTAAAACAGCACGGCTATCACATTGCGCCATGGTAGCGGAACCAAGCGGACACCAGCGGGCGTAGCATGGTTGCCATTTTAACACTTATCGCTGTAGTTAAGACGTCTGTCACGTTCTGACCAGTACGCGAGTGCCAGAGTGACAGATGTCTTATCAACAACGATAAGGTGATAAAATGACAACCATGCTACGCTCGCTGGTGAGATACCCTCCATTGATAGAACTGTATAATACATTTTGTTGGTGGCCGGTGGTTGTGCCGCCATGGTGTCCCGGTGACACATAGCCATATCTGTTAAAAGTTCCAAAGACAATGGCGACTGTAGGTACTATTCGGCTAGCCGCATGGGGTTGAGGGTCAGCATTATACACTAGAGTAAGGAAATTCTCACCCGAAATCGCATATGGCTGGTCGTACACTGCATTATGGGGCCTTAGTCTGACTGAAGTAGAGCATTAATGGAAATTGTAAAGATAAAAAAAAATTGTTGTTTTTTTTTAAGTGTAAGGTAGGTAGGTACACTCTAAATTCCTTTTAAAAACGCTAAGAAATGTTGATTGAAAATCGAATGGACGTGTACCTAAACGAGAATGTTGTCATTATGATGTGGAATAAATTAATATTCGTTTAATATTTTTTTTTTTATGTCTGACGATTTACTTCAGTAAACACGTCCAGCGACGTTGTTTTTGGTGCAACTATTGGAAGCAATATCGCCCCGACAAGCAAAGAAAAGGTTCAAGTTGGAACCCGATCGCAGACAGCAGCAGCAGACGACGTGTCGCAGCAACACTACCGGTTTCTATGTTTCAAAGACCATTCGTAGCTAGCGACACGTCCCCGGACGTCGCCTTCATATAATTACATAGAAACCGATAGTGTCACTACGACACGTCGTCTGCGGTCGGGTTCCAACTTTTACCTTTACATTGCTTGTCTGGGCGATATTGATTCCAATAGTTGCGCCAAAAACAACGTCGCTGGACGTGTTTACTGACGTATATAATACGTCAGATAGTCGACGTCACTCCTTTCCTTTAACGGACGTTAATGTAACGTTACAGTAACGTATATGAGACGCCAGTGGTCACGTCTAGTCGACGTCGCACCGTCCCCTTAACTGACGTTAATGTATCGTTACAGTAACGTCAAATAACGTATCAGATACATCAGTGGGCACGTCTACTTGACGTCATTTCCTCTTGTAAACCAACGTTAATGTAACGTAAATTAACGTGATATATCACGTCCAATAACGTGATGTTAACGTGAATTATGACGTACTTTCCCACACAATACTCACGTGTTAATGACGTCGGATATCACGTCAGATGACGTGATATTTAACGTGAGTTATGACGTACTTTCTCACAGAATACTAACGTGATAATGACGTTGAATATCACGTCAGATGATGTGATCTTTAACGTGAGTTATGACGTACTTTCCTACAGAATACTAGCGAAAAAAATCACGTCAATTATGACGTTGGACGACGTGATATTCAACGTGTTATTACTCGTCAAATGTTGTGACACTCTCACGTTGATTTAACGTTAAAAAATCACGTTAATTAACGTCATATTTAACGTTAGTGGGCCAAACATACTCACGTAAAATTAACGTCGCAGTAACGCCAAAAATTACGTGACAGTTAACATCATTTTTGCCGTCGAATTTTGTGACATCCTCACGTGAATTCTACGTCCAATATGACTTCAAAAAGACGTGATATTTTACGTCCCTTGCTACTTGGGAAGAATATTAGAATAATTATTAATTGTATTTGGATGCTCAGAGACATTATACATCTCTGGGGTACTAAATTAATATCATAAACTTATTGTTAATTCTGATACAGACCTTATATCGAATGTATTTGATAATATTTTACAATTTTGGATTTTTTTAGTTTTCATTTAGTGACATTTAGTTTGTTAACCATTTAGGTACTAATAAAATAAATAAATAAAATAATAAATAAATATTTGCGGACAATCTTACACAAATCAACCTAGTCCCAAACTAAGCAAAGCTTGTACTGTGGGTACTAGACGACGATATAGATACTTATATAGAGAAATAAATACTTAAATACATAGAAAACATCCATGACTCAGGAACAAATATTCGTGCTCATCACACAAATAAATGACCTCTTGCTTCGTAGGCAGGGTCACTACCAACTAGGCTAAAGCGGTCGTATTAATTGGTTAAAATCTGCAATTTTAAAATGATTATTGTGTAAGATTATTAATATTATATTGTAGAATACCATTTGACATGTAAAAGTGCCCTTGTGGCCTATTTGCAGAACAGAATTGATTTTTGATTTTGTTTTTTAGAAAAAATCTTCTGGAAAAATGGTTCTGCTCGAGGCAGAGGTTTTCTTTCCGAACCGGTGGTAGGTAGTTTGTCGACATTCATTGCAGTAAGCCTAAATTGAAGAATAAAACACTGACTTTGATCTGTTATATTATAATTATCCAATCTATGTTACTGTAACAGATTACATTAAAAATTGGAGTTCAACTACGGCTAACCTTTTCCCCACACTCAGTGATTAAAATATTGACAGTTTAAAAAAATATTAAAATCTGAATGTATGGAAAGTTTGATATATTTATATGGAATGACAGCTGCCGGCGCCATATTTAACTTTGATCGGTCTGTAATAGTAAGTGGGTGCAACTCGCTCTAAGTAGCAACATGTGCAACGCTACATCATTAAGAATGTGACTAGTCATAGGTAAATAAATAGTTACATACGCTTTTCTTACAACAATGAATGGATTTACCTAATTAAACCTAATTCTTCTCCCAACATCTCGAATATGGGGAAATAAGTTTGTATATTATTTTCTGGCATGGCAAACAATACTAACGTCTCCATGTCAAGAAAAAATAAAAAGCGGCCAAGTGCGAGTCGGACTCGCACATGAAGGGTTCCGTAAAATAAATTGCGGTTTTTGTATTAAAAAAAACTATTTACTAGATCTCGTTCAAACCAATTTTCGGTGGAAGTTTGCATAGTAATGTACATCATATATTTTTTTTAGTTTTATCATTCTCTTATTTTAGAAGTTACAGGGGGGGACACACATTTTACCACTTTGTAAGTGTCTTTCGCGCAAACTATTCAGTTTAGAAAAAAATGATAATAGAAACCTCAATATAATTTTTAAAGACCTATCCATAGATACCCCACGTATGGGTTTGATGAAAAAAAATTTTTTGAGTTTCAGTTTGAGTATGGGGACCCCCAAAATTTTCTGTATTTTTTCGATTTTTGTGTAAAAATCTTAATGCGGTTCACATAATAATAATAATAATAACAACGTAAGGCAGCTTGTGGCGGGCTGTTAGGGAGTAGCGACCCTACGTACCTAAGTGCTCCTGGGGGTGTCCTGTGGTCAGGCTGAGCCGATCGGGTGGTTGGTTGGACAGGCCCCCCACCTCTGGCTTGCCTTAACTGGCTGTCCAGAGTGGAGTCGCAAGAGCTGTTGCTCGAGGGTAGATGTGGACACCTAAGTGGCGAGTTGGCTATATTTTTAAAGTCCAGTGCCTCCTCTCTACCCCCCCAGCCTCTCTGACTGGTGTTGCCCTTAGGCCATTTTTTAATGTCGCTATTAATAGGGGCCCATCTTGCAGTTGGCGAGTCACCGTCTGCCAGAGATAAAAAATGAGACAGTTTATTAGGCAGGCGTCCGATGTTTGTTGATGTGTTAACCCAGCCACTAGTCCATCATTTTCACAATAACCCGTTTTCTTTAGATTCCATCAACCAGCAATAGTCCCTATACACCCCAGCGGGTGCTGTCTCTGTGTGCGTCCCATGACACGGGCAGGGACAGCATCCGCTCGGTGTACCACTTGCATTTCATTAAATTGTCAAAAGGGCCTCTACGTGTTGACTCAGTTGGTACTTTGTAGGTACCTAGCCCCACGCACGCCTCCCAAAGGGCCGGGACATCATTGTCCCGTGAGCGGGAAAGACATACATAATAATAAATATTACGGGACAACCTTACGCAAATCAACCTAGGCCCACGGTAAGCTCAGTAAGGCTTGTGTTGTGGGTACTAGGCGATGATATATATAATAGATAAATACATATGGATACTTATATACATATATAACATCCATAACTCAGGAACAAATATTCGTGATAAACTCACAAATAAATGCCCTGACCGGGATTCGAACGCGGGACCTCCAGCTTCGTAGGCAGAGTCACTACCCACTGGGCTATATAGGCAGAGTCACTACCCACTGGAATATATCTACTTACCAAGTTTCAACAGTGTAGCTCTTATAGTTTCGGAAAAAAGTGGCTGTGACATACGGACGGACAGACAGACAGACCGACAGACATGACGAATCTATAAGGGTTCCGTTTTTAGCCATTTGGCTACGGAACCCTAAAAATCCACAGTTGACACAATACGTCTGTCAGTTTTTGTAAGTATTGTTTAAAAGATCGTTTATTTTCTATTTTCTTAATTTCCATGGTGTTGTATCCATATGTGACCGACTCAACATTTATAATTTCTCATGCTGAAGAACTTACAATTAGTGACGAAACCTGTGGTGGATCCTTTATCTGTGGAATGACGAAACCTGCGCTGTGGATCATATAAGTTGACATTTCATTGTTATTAATGTTCTATATGGTTTTTAATTTTTAAAAATATATTTGTAATTAATTAAAGGTTCTTAAATAAATGCTTTTGTATTAGTACAGGTATGAGTTTAATTCTTGTTTATAATTTTACATTGTCATCTCGAGTCAAAACAGGAGTTACGTCACGTGATGTGACGCAGCCAAAGTCACGTGGTCAGCACACAGTAGTTTCTTTAAATTTATATTTTAGTACCTTCATCATCATCATCATCATATCAGCCGAAAGACGTCCACTGCTGGACATAGGCCTCCCCCAAAGAGTTCCAAAGTGACCGGTCCTGCGCCACCCGCACCCAGCGGACTCCCGCGACCTTTACCAGGTCATCAGTCCACCTACCAACGCCGCGCCTTCCGGTACGTGGTGGTCTTAGTACCTTACCGATAAAAAATTAAAAAACGAAGACCTTATTGCAAATCTGCAGCATGAGACGAATCGAATGACATACCTATCATTTACCAAAATCGGACCATAACCTGTAGATCTGATGGCATGTACAAAAATCGGCCTTGCGTAATAATAATATAGATGTTGATTTTGATTAGCGCGTTCCGAAAACCAGCCCAGACTAATTTCGAGTACCTACTTATACGTACCATACAAGAAGAAACAGTTGTTGCCGCCGGCAATTTGCTTTCTACACTTACCTTCTAATCAATACCCCAGTGCATCGGGTATGGTTGACCACTAAGTGGCGGGCTGGGTGCATAACGTGACTTTAGAACATATATGCGCCCATTGATTTACAGTGAAATCATAAAATTACATTACCTATATCTGCATAAAACTGTGATGAGGGCTCATCCATTAATTACGTGACGCGAATTTCATTACTTTTTGACCCCTCCCCCCTTCCTTGTCACACGTGGTCACATTTGGCTACCCCCTCTCCCCCTGGTGTGACGTCACATACCTATTTAGCAATTTTCAATTTGGAAAAGTTAAAATCAGACCAACCAGCACTTCCAAAAAACTTAGTATTACAATTTAAAAATATACCTACTGTGGGCGACAGAATGTAGTTTGTGAAATGTAGGACCTACGGGTCACGAAGAGAAAGGGTGTTGTATAGTATGTGAACGATAAAGCCTACGGGCCACGAAGAGAGAGGATGTGTAACTATAATTCCTTCACATAAGGACGGCAATTGTGCCCAGATTAAGCTCCTAAAGCAAACGGCTCATA
Source organism: Epinotia brunnichana (assembly GCA_963854355.1). Taxonomy (NCBI): domain Eukaryota; kingdom Metazoa; phylum Arthropoda; class Insecta; order Lepidoptera; family Tortricidae; genus Epinotia; species Epinotia brunnichana. Next base: position 6,835,001 of record OY977953.1, on the reverse strand, counting down.
TAAGAAGCGCGTGATTTATTTAGGACCTAAGTACAATAGGTACAGACGAAGAAAATAGCTTAAAGTAAAGATAAAGGTACCAGGTACCTCCAGTAATTATTTCATAAAGATCGATAGGGGGAGAGCCCCTGATAAATGAGGGAGAGATAGCCAAATTAATTGTAAAGAAACCAACTTGAGACTATATCCAGATCTAGTCCGTCAACAAGGGACATCGGTAACTAGAGTTACATAAAATGTGAAATAAAAATGTACACAACGTATGCATAGAGATTATTGCTTATTATGGTGCAATAATGGTCAAGGTTCAGGTTGATTTCTCTGATTGGCTAAAAAGACGGGAGCAAAGTCAAACTTATGCTACCACGTTAATGTAAATGTGAAAATTGACGGTCTCACCCGGCCATAGCTTCGTAACCAGATGAGGTACGAAAGCAATTGAGGTATCGTTAGGAAGGTACGGTAAATGCCCTTACGTATGTATAATCACTTTTGATAATTAATGTTAATTAAAGCCACTAGGGCCTGGCAAAGCCATTTCATGTTACCAAAGTTGGTAATTTTACGTAAATATCGACTTTCCCAATTTAAACGGGAAAAGCAGGAAAACTAGTAGATATTGTAATGTATAGCTCAGAAATAGTTCTTTTGAAGGAAAATATGTAAAAACCCTTAAGGTTTCCCTGAAAACCAGGAAAACGTAAAAACTAGCTTTTCCATAGTAAAAGTGGGCGAGGTCTTCAAAATTATATCCCCACCACTTTTAATGCCTTAGGGGTATAAAAGAGGCTATAATCGCCGGATAGAATTGTGTTCGCTCGACTCCAGTTAGAAGCTCCTACTAGTCTCAACAGTGCCTCAAGAAGTCTACAAGTAGTTCAAAGTGCTTAGAAAGTTTAAATTCAGTTTTTTTTTAAAAAAGTATATAGAATCAGTTTTTTTTAAAGTTTAAATTCGTTAGTTGCAAGTCCGCCTCCACAAAAAGGCAACGTCAGGTCATTGACGGTCGATAGGGTTCTTCGATCCGGATTTAATCCGAGAGGCGCGTACGTCGCTGACGGAACGTTAGCCGAATTTACGGTACCTTGTCAGTTGAGGGTTGGGAAAGACAGGTTTAGCTGCAGGTACGCGACATGGAGTCGCATTTTTGGAAATCGCAGGTCGCTGGTCGGGGTGCCAGGCTCGACCGCGATTCCACTCGGTCTGAAAAGAGGACCCGCAGGGGGAAGAACTCTAAGCGAGGACGCCTAGAGGCCGCTGGTTGCAGCGTCCCACCATCAGGGCTCCGTCATCACGAAGCCCTAGCCAAGCAGAGCGACAGCAACTCATCGAACAAAACGACCTTCAGATCCCTCAACATCTTCGGAGCCCACTGCCGGGCCCCGACACCAGAGCGAGCACCACTGAGGGATCTGGAGGAAGACACGGCGGAACAGCTCCAGAAGGAGATAGAAGAAATCTCTAGTCAGAGAGAGAAGTTGGAACAGGAGGTAGAAAAATTGAAAGCCAGTTGGCGTAGAAGGTTGAAAGTTATAAAGAAGAAATTAATGGAGAACTTCGAGAAAGTTCTAGAAGAAGAAAGGTTCGTAGACCCGCGAGGTCTAAAACCAGCAGATGTACCGTGTGTCCCGTTTCAAGGGCCGGTACCGAGGTACGCAGCACGCGCAGCGACAGCGAGTGAGTCTGCACCTACAAAGCCGTCAAGAAATTCAGAATCCGCCGTGTCATCAACCACGGCTATGGAAGAAGCCGTGGCCTACCATGTTACAACAGTTACAACACCGAGAGGCGCCAATGTCGCAGCCGCCTCCGAAATATCGACCGCCGGAGCGAAGAGGTCAGGTGTAGTCCCGGAGCCCGGGAGCACCACGGTCACCACAGAGATGACCCCCAATTCTTCTAGCAGAAGAGTAGAGTGGGCGGAATGGCGCAGGAGTCGCCTCGCCCACCCGCCGGCCGCAGCGGCCACCACTACACCAGCAGCACCGAGCACTGCTGCGCTTCAGGACCACAAGCACGAGACAGCGAGGAGACTGGTCATTGCACGCCCGCCCGTCGCTTTGGTAGAAGCAGCCTGCAGAAAGGCAAGAGAACGAAGAAAGGAGACAATGAGAGTGAAAGTGTCTATTCCGGTACGAGGGGCAGGCAGCGACAAGGAAAATGCGCCCCCCCAACCCGTACGGAATCCACCACCAAACCGCAGCGGCGGCTGGTGGTAGTAAAGAAAAGTAAGTAGTACAGACAGTGAATGAACATGATAGTGAAAGTGATTAAAAGTGTATTTGATGACGAATCATGTCGTAAGACTTTAATGTAGTCTGTCGCTTACCCTTGCAACCCAGTATGTATCTGCGATACATACCGGCGGGGGCATTGTGGGCGACAGAATGTAGTTTGTGAAATGTAGGACCTACGGGTCACGAAGAGAAAGGGTGTTGTATAGTATGTGAACGATAAAGCCTACGGGCCACGAAGAGAGAGGATGTGTAACTATAATTCCTTCACATAAGGACGGCAATTGTGCCCAGATTAAGCTCCTAAAGCAAACGGCTCATATAAGAAGCGCGTGATTTATTTAGGACCTAAGTACAATAGGTACAGACGAAGAAAATAGCTTAAAGTAAAGATAAAGGTACCAGGTACCTCCAGTAATTATTTCATAAAGATCGATAGGGGGAGAGCCCCTGATAAATGAGGGAGAGATAGCCAAATTAATTGTAAAGAAACCAACTTGAGACTATATCCAGATCTAGTCCGTCAACAAGGGACATCGGTAACTAGAGTTACATAAAATGTGAAATAAAAATGTACACAACGTATGCATAGAGATTATTGCTTATTATGGTGCAATAATGGTCAAGGTTCAGGTTGATTTCTCTGATTGGCTAAAAAGACGGGAGCAAAGTCAAACTTATGCTACCACGTTAATGTAAATGTGAAAATTGACGGTCTCACCCGGCCATAGCTTCGTAACCAGATGAGGTACGAAAGCAATTGAGGTATCGTTAGGAAGGTACGGTAAATGCCCTTACGTATGTATAATCACTTTTGATAATTAATGTTAATTAAAGCCACTAGGGCCTGGCAAAGCCATTTCATGTTACCAAAGTTGGTAATTTTACGTAAATATCGACTTTCCCAATTTAAACGGGAAAAGCAGGAAAACTAGTAGATATTGTAATGTATAGCTCAGAAATAGTTCTTTTGAAGGAAACTATGTAAAAACCCTTAAGGTTTCCCTGAAAACCAGGAAAACGTAAAAACTAGCTTTTCCATAGTAAAAGTGGGCGAGGTCTTCAAAATTATATCCCCACCACTTTTAATGCCTTAGGGGTATAAAAGAGGCTATAATCGCCGGATAGAATTGTGTTCGCTCAGCCCCACCAGTGGGAGCTCCTAGGAAGAAGAAGAAAGGAAGAAGTAGGGAAATTGTGATAGGAAGTAGGAAATTGTGATAGGGAAAGTTTAACCAGTAGTTTGTGTCTCATTATTTTATTATACCGTTTCATTTATTTTTCGCCAAGTATTATTTTATCGTCACCCACACCCCATCCTTCAACAGTGCAGCTCAGTCTGCGGGATTAGTGCTCCCCTAGAGCACCTGCGCTATCAGAGCGCGTTACGGCCGTTTAAAAACACGCTGAGCGGTTCACCCGCCGCGGTTGAAACGCGCGGTTCGCCCGCCGCGGTTTTTAAACGCCCCTTGTTAGGTGACTGTGAGGTCGCGAAGGTCAAACCCAGGCCTGTCGCACATCGACCACGTCGGCGCCACGCGTCGTCCACACCTACCTACTACAACTTTACTATTTAGTAAGTAGGAAACGTTTGACATACTTTAGATTTCATAAATATATTGTATGTGACGTCACTAAATTTGAGACTCCTCCCTCCCCCTTGTCACAATATGTCACACTTTGTAGACCCCCTCCCACCCCTTATAGGTGTGATGTAATTAATGGATGAGCCCTGATAAGATTTACCTTACTTTTTTCTTTTCACTATGTCTTTTTTACCATAAAGAAGATCAAATGTTTGTATGGGACCAACTATGATAAGACCGCAATATCATAATCATCATCAGCATATATCAGCTCATGGCGAGCGCAACAGAAGACAAAAATAAGAGTTTTGCCAGACGGTGGTGGTGGATGAGGATAGTGTCCACTGCCTGGCAATAATTAATATGTTGATGGGGGAGTAGACAGGGTTAGTGTGGACTTCACCCCAGAGGGGTTTATGGCAGTCCACACTCAGAGAGAGAGACTCTGAAGTACTGTCAACACAATAGTTATTTATTCATTAACTCACACGGTATATATACGAGTAGCTACATGTATCATTATTCGCACATCTCGCACGTACTTAATCTACGGCACGTATTATACAATATCTAATCGCTAATTTAGAGTGTGCCTTGTCGGCACAAGAGTCAAAGCCATACATTGCCGACGATCTCTTACATATTAATTGACAGCGAAATGTGACGTCACGAAGTGAAGTGCCACACTAGCGCTGAAAAAAAGAAAAACGATTTTTCCGAAACTTTGATTAACACTTTGTATGGTTTGGATTACATTTTTTAATGTACAATATGTTCTGTTGATTTGGTGGTCTCATATACAGTAGTGACAGTGTATTGAGAAGAAGGAACCTCCCAATATTATACTTCTGGGCATCACCCTTCCAAGAAACCCCTGATCGAATTATTGTAGTAGGAGTCTTAGTCCTGTACGTAAACAGAATGCACCTTCGATAATTCACAAGAGCGCGATTTTTTGTTAATATTTAGAATATAATGAGTATTACTAGTAGTAAAAAGAGATAGTGAATTCTAACGTGGATTTAGGTATGACACAGCATTTTCTTAGTGACCCTTGTAAATCCAGGGAAAGATAATACAAGTGGTATTTTTCTTCAATAGAGTGTCGCATTTAACTGTTATAATTACAACCGTCCCTATAATTTACTAAACTTTCGTCAGTGGATAAGGTCAGTATAATCCAAAACGAATAAAAAAAAAATCTCTAATTATTCAAGTGAGTTTTGGTAACTGAATTGTGTTAAAAACTATCAAAAATAACGACAGTGTGAATTAATAATAGATTCATCAATAGGTTAAATTTATATGAAAAATTGAATTTTGAAAGCCTTCCACTAGTCACTGAAATATTTTTTTAGGAGATTTATATATTTTTTTAAATCGTATCCGGTTTTGCTGACGTAATCTATTAACAAAACTATTAGAAAACGATAGGTCACATTTTTAATAATCAAATGCGTTGCATTATTGGAGAAAACAATGACTTGTATATAATCTTTTCAAAGTAAATTATTCGTTAATCTACGTTAGAAAATCTTAAAAAATATTTTTCCCTGATAGTATTTAATGTACTCTCGCTGATATCAAAAAAAAATCTGACTTGTGAATTATGTTAGTTTCACGACCAATTACAGTGTTCGCGTACTGGACTATCTACTACAATATTCAAAAGAACGTCAACCGATTCAATAACACGCTCGTCCTATCAGCAATCGATCGTCTCACAAATCCATCAAGTGCGCCTGCCCATATTCGGCGTGCGTGTGGTGCTATCTGCGATCGATCGCGCGACTGGTGTGCCGACTAATCGCGACCGGCTCAATCTTAATGAAATCCTAGCGACGGGGACGGGTGGACAACCGTTGGACTGAAGATACGGTTTTTCAAAAGAGGCAGTGGTGAGGCCGTACGTAAGGGAAGATCGCCTGTGTTTCCCAAAACAAATGATGACGTGACGATTTCCGGGAAAGTATTCTATATCCTTCTTCAGGGCTCAAACAGTTACCATTCTACATTTCACCTATAGGCGCTTCTATTTAAGTATACTTAAATAGAAGCGCAAATGTTACATTTTCGCACCTAAACCGTGAGAGACGGTTACTTGGTTAGGCGTACCTAATTTACTTTTAATGTACTTAACAGATTAATTGATAGTGATCGCCTGGATCGTAATTTTATAATTTTAGTTCTATTGGTATTTATGCTCATTATTCGAACATTTCGAAGTTACAAAATACGCCTTCCTGTCCTATTCACTTCATTATATAACAGAAAACATGTCACGTCTCTATCATATTCAAATCAAATCTAAGCAATACAATGTAGATAAACATTACAAGTCTTAATACAGAATGCCATTACGGCAAATTGCAGCTAAAGATCTAGATCATGACAACATACGTGCCTATCTAAAAATACGATTCAAATAAATAACCTCCACGTACCGCGTTGAAACTAATTCAACTTCATTAGCATCCATTCCGATAACAAATTAACTATAAAACGACACAAATATCTCGATAAATATATCCCATATGCAAATAGTTGGTAAGTGACCATACTACGCCGACTAAACGGGGGATTTGTCAGACAAATATATGAAACTCACTTGTTATTACGTCATGTAGTTTTATGCAGCCAATACGGCTTTATCGGCGAGTAATTCCAACATTCTATTAAAATGCACTATCGACAATAATATCTACGTGATAAAATGAAACGACGGTGTCGGTGCCTAGTTAATTAAGAAAAGTAGGACAAATTATTTACGGATTATACGCTGCATTTCGCATATGTCTGAACAATCTCCTTAATAGTGTAGAATCTACTGAATGAACAGTAAAAAATATTATGCAGCATTATTCGATGTTTGAATTTTGTTTTTGCGCAGAGACATTTTCCTTGCGATTTCATCGTTGTAACAATGTTTGAAAATGAATGGAATATGATTATATGACTGTCTCCAATAACTAGCAAATTAACAGAAATAAGTTCCAATGATTACATCTACTATTGAGCTGGCAAACAGCAGATATAAGGGTTATATTATAACAGCATGGTCAAAATGTCTAAGGCGTTTTTCTGTTGAGTGGCGTATAGATACCAACAAGGTGCACTAATATTTTGCCCATGCCATGACTTCGGTCTTCACCTCGCTTTCAGGATTTCAAATTGTAAGAATTTTAAACCAACCTACGTCTCTTGATTTACTACGTCGCTGCAAAGTTCCACTTATGTGGTCAATATCGCTTTCGCGTATCAGAATAGCTAATGGCGAGAATGTGTGCCAGTGGCAGAATGGCGAGAGGAGCCCATTAACGTGGCGACGCCCTGCGGACAATCGCAACTAATGCACGCGCAACATAGGTTTACGGTAAAACTTGACAGAAAAGGCTGGCTAGAACATTGGATAGCGGTCGTGTGCTTTCTTGGTTAGTTATACGTGATGTAACTTGAAACTAGAGTGAACAACGATCATAAGGCCAGTACACATCTAGTAATTTGTGGCAACAACTGGCTATAGTTGGAATATAATAAATAAATTCATGTATTAATGGACCAACTGGGATCATTGTTGTTAGTAGGTACTTAAGCTAATATTAGTAATGATTATAAAAATTCAATAACACAGTAATACACATAACATTCAATTAAAGAAATTGTAAAAAAAATTAAGTCATTATTATTATTATTGTCAGCTATCATAGGTAGGTATATTTAAGAAACTAATTCATATTCATAATTTATAGTTAAGATGTCTAATTTTTAAATTAATTCAATGTCATGTGGTTCAATTATTATAATTAACATTTGTGTTTGTGTGTATCATGCAGCAGTGGTTTAGGTACACACAGTCCATCCGCTCAGCGATCATTTTCAGGATGCTGTTGGCACTGGCCCGTACCCTGCGCACCAGGGATGCACATCGCTTGCGTATAGTCGCGTGGAAGCAATCCACCCGCGCCTCTGCGAACATCCCTGACGCACTGCAAAATCGGGGCAGCCCCATCAGCATCCTGAAAGCGTTATTGAACTGGACACGAAGAACATTGTATTGCGTACGAGTATAGTTCGCCCACAGGCCGCATGTGTATAAGGACGTGCAGAAGGCCTTAAAGAGGGTTACCTTGACCTGTTTTGAGCATCCAGCAAACATGCGAGCGATCATATTAGCTCTAACAGACAATGCTCTCCGTTCCCGCTCAATGTCTGTATCGTCCTTAAGGTCAGAAGTCACAACATGCCCCAGATACTTAAACTGTGACACCACCGTCAAAACCTTCCCATTCAGTTTTATGGGTGGGACATTCTGTGGAGTTTTATTTCTAACATTAAAAACCATACACTCGCTTTTTTGAACATTATATTTTAAACCGTTATTTGCGTACCCTTCACAGATACCGATCACATGAATGAGACAGCAATACATGCCCTTCGTTCTATAGCAAGTCAGTGTGACAAACTTCTGGTTTGTAGTGTACTATAGTTATCTGCGCATCATTTAGTCGGCAAAGAAGGAAGATTCTTCTAGAATAGCCAGAAGTGACCTCAGTGTCAACAATAAGGAATGCAGATCAGTTGATGACGGTCGGTTAAGCGTAATATACCTTTAACTTGAGGTAAAAAAAGAGTATCCATCAAGCATCCTCATTTCAATGAGTTAAAAAGTGTGGTGGAGTCCGGGAAGAGAAGCGAGGATGATGCCTTGATCCCCCGTTGACCCTTTGTAGTGTCACGTTGTACAAATACTTATACCTAAATTTTTTCTGTACAAAGTGATGGTGCTGCTTCTCTAATCTACACAAAAATCGGTTGTGTAGCTGGTTGTTTCATCCAAAGGTTGTGTCCCGCTGGGCGCGGACGGCTCGTATCACCGGCATCGCCCGATATTCTCTCATACTCCTCGTATGTATGAGACTGGGATTAATTTGAGCACAGAATACAGCAGTAAGGCAGTGAGCTTCTGCGGCAAAGCAAATGCGGTTTTTCAAGACAACGGTGAGCTACATTTTTAGGGTCTTAAAACGGAAGGTCTTTCGCCGTGTCCGTCTACCTGCCGGTTAATATGTCACAGGCATTTTGCTCAAAAACTATAAAAGGTGAATCTGAGTGAAATTTGGAACATAGGAATATATATTTATATATTTTGTAAGCCGCTACACAGTCTTGTAGTCAAATTAAATACTGAAAACATTTTCTACAGAGTTTGAGTTGGAAATAAGGTTGAAGCGTGTTAATGGGAGATGGAGTAGCAACCTCACAATTTCTGCCTGTTTGTACATACAATTTCAAAGTGACACTGTACATTATATTTCATGTGCCCTGCCCTCTTGGGACCAAAGGCGTAAGTTTATGTATAGTTCTGCGAGAAATAAATATTAGTTAAATTTGATGATTACTCCTTGTTACCTGGTGACTGTGTTTCTGACCCGCATGCAGCCTGTTTGCAGATAAATTATTAAGATACAGGAGATTTAAGAATATGCGATGCGCGGGAGCGGATCAATTATGGCTACTGGAACCGATCGGTTCGATTCCGCAGCAACGGCGCTGATTACTTCTATATATAGAAACCTTGATTGTTCTAGTTCATAGTAGTGTACGGACTGTGAGCGGGATGGTAGAGGATGACACGTTAGAATAAACATATTTATTTGAGAACGTTGCGAGAGGCATGAGTTACGTGGCCCATTGGCCAATGCTTTGGGGGCGACTGCTTGATATTTTCAACTCTTCCTGTATTTATAGACTTCCAGACAGTTTGATGTGAAATGAAATAGTGCAATCCAGTACTGTAGAGGTTGCATAGACGAACTCTACAGTAGCTTAGCGGTATACCATGGACACGGATCATGGATCATACATAATCAGAAAAAGAAAACTCGTCTTTCCAGTGGTAATGGTTCACAGCAAATGCCACGCAAGACTCTACACAATTCTAAAGCTTATTAAAACATAACTATTTTGGGTTCATCATCAACATTTAAGAGCTTGGCTCTTGTCGGTGGAGTAGGCGCCAGTTCTCTCTCTCTCGGCTAATCTCATTAGGTCCCTGTACGACAAGACATTTGCTTTTACTTTTAGTTGTTGTACAAAGCTTATCCTGGGTCTTACCCCTTGATCCTTCGATCTTATCTTCTATAATATTAAAAAAAAATGTCGTGTCTTATCAAGTGACCTATTATTTTGCCTCGTCTTTTTAGGGTTCCGTAGCCAAATGGCAAAAAACGGAACCCTTATAGATTCGTCATGTCTGTCTGTCTGTCTGTATGTCACAGCCACTTTTTTCCGAAACTATAAGAGCTATACTGTTGAAACTTGGTAAGTAGATGTATTCTGTAAACCGCATTAAAATTTTCACACAAAAATATAAAAAAAACAATAAATTTTGGGGTTCCCCATACTAAGAACTGAAACTCAAAATTTTTTTTTCATCAATCCTATACGTGTGGGGTAGGTATCTATGGATAGGTCTTCAAAAATTATATTGAAGTTTCTAACATAATTTTTTTCTAAACTGAATAATTTGCGCGAGAGACACTTCCAAAGTGGTAAAATGTGTGTCCCCCCCCTGTAACTTCTAAAATAAGAGAATGATAAATCTAAAAAAAATATATGATGTACATTACCATGCAAACTTTCAAAGAAAATTGGTTTGAACGAGATCTAGCAAGTAGTTTTTTTTAATACGTTTTAAATCGCAAAAAGCAATTTATTTAACGGAACCCTTCATGTGCGAGTCCGACTCGCACTTGGCCGCTTTTTTTCAAATTGTCTTCAGCAAGTTTCTTTTTCCTCCCACTAATCGTAACACTCTTCATTTGTCTTTCTGTCTGTATTTGATTTTGGCTCAGTGATCCAAAAAAGGTCTGGGTTTGTGAAACGACGAGCCCGCTTTACTCACTTATCCCAACCCCGCGCCATTTCCAGACAAATCTAAATACTTAAATATTAAAATGTTAACTCGTGTAATTTTTATTACACAGTCTATTACTTAATCTCACTACCTCAAAATAAACGGCTACAGTATTGCTCAATTGACAGCATTTGCCGGCACTTACACATGACAACACACAATCACATGTCCTTCAACAAAATGTGACAAAAACAAAAGCACGACATGGCGTTACAACGTTCACATCAAAAACGTCTCAACTACATATCAACTTTATCTGCTTTAAAGACGTTATTCCTTTGAACCATGTAATCCGCTGTTAATTTGTAAATGTCGTAAGTACGCTCAAGTTCCTAAGAGATTGACGCCGTTTTGAGAGTAATAAGTGCCGGCGCCAGCGTAAACGTTAATAGGATAAAAGTGCAAACAATCGGGCAAACGTGACCGATTCAGATAAGTGGACGTGTGTTGGGTAAGACGGGAATTAGTTTTGTGTAGAGCTAGGAACGCTCTGGACTTGGCATGTACTCTTTGTCGTAGTTGTTTATAAAAATACATGAAATCTAAGGAAAAACAATGCCTTATCCAGGTGCCTGCTCTATACTGGCCATTCAAAAGAAAGCGAGCAAATATTTATAAATGAAATAATGAAAGTACCTGGGCCCAACTTTTGCTCGGCATCGAAGGCTCCGTCAGGTTTACGCGGAAGTGGCGCGGAGCAATAGTAGCGCGTAGATGTCACATTCAGCGCAGTCGGCTGTTTCAACGCGGGTCTGCCTTGTAGTTGTGAGCACCACGCCATATTAAAACCATTAGTTACAACTAGTATAATACAAAGCTAATAAGACTGCGAGTGCCTGCGCAAGCACCTCTGCCCCGCGCCGGCGCAACTTTCGGCCGGATTCCGCACGGTTTCAGCGAGGGCCCGCGTTAAAGTGGGTCTGACATAGCTCATAAAGCCGGGAATATATACACATGCCAGTAAAACGTAACAGTAACTGGCATACAGTGAATACATTTGCAAGTTGAACTTGCATGCAATTTCAAAGTTTACATGCTAACCGGCATGCCTGTAACTGTCACGTACGTGCTAAGTTATGCAGCCCCACGCGACCCGGCTTGATGTTGCATGCCAGTAAATCAAATTGCTTGCGATCTACTTGCTTGCCATATAAAATATATTAGGAATGCCAGTTAGTGTATACACATGACAGCTCTGGCACGTGCAAGTAGCTGTTATGCAAGTGTGCCAGTTACAGGCATGTGTATTCATATTCATTTATTCATAATATCGTTAGTATATTACATGTCAATTTATTACAATTTAAATAAAACATTAAATATAAAGTAAAACCAATTGGTTAGTAAGTAATAAATTCGTAATAAATTCAGTCTATCATGAAATTTCAATTAAAAGTTATTTTAACTATAATTTGATGTTTAAAAATCCAAGCCTTTAGTTTTTTTTTGAAACATTGCAGTGAGGGGGCTGAGGTGACTTCTACCGGTAACTTATTATATATAGTCGGTCCCATTATGTGAGTCAACTTTTCGGACTTTGCCAGCCGTCGCTCCACCGGGAGGAGTCTATTCGGGTGTCGCAGCGAGCGGTTCGAGTCTGCGCGTTTTTTGTAGTCGCATAAATGTGTGTGTGTGTAAACTGCAATCTGTGCAATGACTATTGCTGGCAGAGTTAATATGCCTAATTCTTTGAAATAAGGTCGCACGGAGGTATCTTGGGCTACCTGTACCACAGACCGCACGGCTCTTTTTTGTAACCGGAAGGCACGTTGCCAGTCCGCGGCCCATCCCCACATCTCAGCACCGTATTGTAAGAGTGAGTGTACGGTCGCAAAGTAGCTAGTTCTGACAACATGCTGCGGCACGACTCGAGCCAGACGGCGGAGCGCAAAGCATGCACTACCGACTTTGCCACATAGCTGGTCTATATGCGTTGCCCATGTCAGTTTGCGGTCTATTTTGAAGCCTAAGAAAGTAGTGGCTTCCACTTGTTCCAAACCAGCTCCTCCAGCTTTAATCTTCAGCGACCTCGGCGCACGGCCGCTGACGTAGAAGTGGAGGAAGTGTGTTTTGGACAGATTTAGAGCCAAGCCGTTTAAACTGAACCACCGAGCCAGCTGGTTAGCAGCGTCATTGAGACGGGTCTCTAAGCTAAGGTGGTATCGCTTCGGGGAGGTCGTTCAGTAGCAGGGAAAACAGGATGTTGGAAACTGACGATCCTTGTGCTACACCCATTGATGTTGCGAGCGGGGTCGATTTTACTTGGCCTCCATCTCCCACCACCACTTGCGATCGGCCGTGCAACATGTTTGTGAAGAGGCTGTGCGTACGGCCACATATACCGTATTGCAATAATTTGGCAGCTATCACGTTGGGATCGGCGACGTCGAAGTCCTTGGAGAGGTCACAGCAGAGCATCGCAACCTGTTGCCTGCTTTCCAAAGCGTTTGTGACTTTACGCACAGCCTCACGCACTAGATCGGTAGTACAGCGTCCCGCTCTGTACGCGTACTGGCGTTCAGACAACGCATTTGTCGAGCTTAAGAACGCTGTGAGTCGGTGGCATAACCCGTTCTCCAACACTTTAGCGACGCAGGGTATTATGGACACTGGCCTATAGTTGTCGATATTATCTCTCTTCCCCTTTCCTTTGAAAAGAGGTGATATCTTACTTGTTTTAGATGGCCCAGGATATGACCCGTCCCTAATGCACATGTTGAACAGATGGGCAAGCACATGTGATATGGTGAAAGCCACTGTGTTTAGCAAGTTTTGTATTCCCGGCTTTCCGTTCATTCAGAATTACGCGCGCCCGAATCCGCTCCGTCCCGCATCCGCGGCCGATCAGACGGGACCTTAATAGAAAATCAGGAGAAAACGATTTTTCGCGGAAATGAATCGATAGGTACTTCACCCCCGTAATTTTGTACAATCTCATCGAGGTCATAAGAACAATTTTCAAGAACCTATTGAACAGAGAAACGAAATATTTAACAGTTGAAGCTTCAAAAACACGTAAAAAAATAAACGACATTATTTGATATTGGCCTCTTCGCCCACCCTCCTCACCTCACGTAATTAATGGACGCCTCCAACTTATAGTAGTTTAAACTTGGTTTACATGCTGATATTTTAGATAGGCTATGAGTACTAGAAACTAAGGCCATATATATAATAGCCAGCTGCAAAAACACGTACCCCCTTGCATATAAACTTCTTTTGCACTCCACTGTACAAGACCGTTCGGATACTTATCATTAATGAATTCCCGCATTCGTTAAATATAATTAGGCTTCCATTACTAGGCACAGTTTAAAACAATCGAAAGGGTAAAATTGCAAACAAAGCCCAGATTTATATCGGCACAATAATTGTATTCCAATTGAACGGTCGCCGTCATTTCGCAGCCTCGCCTCATGTCATTACTGCATGCACATTACGCCTTTATGGACTATTCCGAGCTGATGCCACAGCGCTGGTTAGCGAAGAAAGTACATTCTATATAGTAGAAATAGTGTGACTATTTTCGATCACGCTTGAGCGTCCTCAATATGTGTGGAGTTTGATTCAAAGGCATCAATCAGCAGGTCGATCACGTAACGCATTGTACGTATGAAATGAAAAGTTTTCGCCGTCGAATACTTTTTATAACATTAAAATAGTTTAACAAACTCAGGATGCAAAGCTTAGAAGGTATGAGTAAGGGTGAGAGTCAGGATGGCGGGTGTACCTAAAGATATATAAAAAAAAAGTATACCAAAAAAATGTACCCAAAATGTACTAATTAGTACCACATTAAAAAAAAATTGTACCACCACGTACTCAAAGTTATTACAAAATTAAGGTACACCCGCCAACCAGACAGTCAGGATGGCGGGTGTACTTCTGAAAGCTATGTTCCCACCAATTATAAAAAAAAAATTATACACCAAAATTTTGTACCAAATTTGTACTTTAATATACAATTTACATTCGGGCAATGTAATTCGTGGTTTGCGAGTTGTACACATTTAAGGTTTTTCTACTGGTACCTAGTTAATAGCTCGTAACATAACAGGAAGGCTTTCGGTTTGTCTTTACGTATTTATTTTATATCATCATCATCATCATGTCAGCCGAAAGACGTCCACTGCTGGACAAAGGCCTCCCCCAAAGAGTGCCAAAGTGACCGGTCCTGCGCCACCCGCATCCAGCGGACCCCCGCGACCTTTACCAGGTCATCAGTCCACCTTGTGGGGGGCCTACCCACGCCGCGCCTTCCGGTACGAGGTTGCCACTCGAGAACCTTTCCGCCCCAATGGCCATCGGTTCTACGTGCAATGTGCCCCTGCCCACTGCCACTTACGTTTAGCGATTCGGAGGGCTATATCGGTTACCTTGGTTCTGATGCGATCAGCCGATCACGCAGAGAATCTTCCCTTTCCATTGCCCTTTGGGTGACTTTGAGCCTTTTTATGAGGCCCATTGTAAGCGACCACGTTTCAGTGCCATATGTCATCACTGGCAACACTCACTGGTCAACACTCGTCTTGAGACACTGCGGAATATTGGACGAAAAGATGTGCCGTAGCTTCCCGAACGCTGCCCAGTCGAGTCGGATTTTATTTTATATATCAGAGATAATTCTTTATCAAGTCCGATTTCAAGTGCCGGTTTCTACAGGGAGGTCCCTTTTGGATTCGAATTATATCTGATTATGGGATCCAGGAGGAATTGAGGGAATTCTTCAAATGCAATAATATGGCGATTTCGGTAACTTATATGGTAAATGATGCATTTTCTCTTGGTAAGGGGGATGACCTATGGACTTTTTAGTGACGTAGGTAACTACTGCACAAAGTTCGATTAGATTTCGTTGAATTGCTACTTCAATTACTATTGCTCATAAATAATTTTGGATGTAAATTGATGATGACTTGATGATGGCAAATTACAGAGATAGGTTTGCGTTGCGAGGCAGCTTAGCCGAGCCTTAAAAACTCAAACTAACGCGAGTCTTTTCAGTAGGTACTGCATAGCGGTAGTCTTAGCATCAACGTCTCGAGTCTTTAAAGCTCGGCAGCCGAGCGCTAAATCACTACATATACATATGTGGCTTATGAGGATAGTTATTTGTAAGGGGTTGTTGTAAGGGGGGAGAAAGTTGTATTTTACCTGCGAGTGTTCATTTGAAACACGAGCTAGCGAAAGCGTTCCATGGTTGACCACGAGCGAAGCGAGTGGTTCAAAAATAGAATCCTGAGCGTAGCGAGTGTTAGTAATAGTAATAGTAATAATGTTTATTGCAAACCATGGTATTTTACAAAGATGTTACAAAATAAAAATGTATCTCATGGACCCTGGTAGGGTATGACAATAGTTCTTAAAAACTAGTTTATATAAACTCTAGTGCATAGATCTATTAGGCAAACTAATTATATTATTTAGTTCATAATAAAATCTATAGTTTTACATTATGATATTACAGAAGGTCATCATCCTGCAGGAACTCTGAGACCGAATAGTATGCTTTTTTTATCAGAAATGTTTTTAGTTTGCTAATGAAAGAGTTATTATTTTCTAAATTCCTTATATTTGATGGTAATTTGTTGTAAATATTGATCGATCTGTAATATGGACCTTTTTTGTAAATGTCTAATATCGGTTACAAAATTTCAACACACGAGACGACAACGGTTTCAACACACGAGACGTAAAAACGTGATTTTTTTGCCGTTTTTATATATAATGGTACGGAACCTATCGTGCGCGAGTCCAACTCGCACTTGGCCGGTTTTTATTAGTGTTTGTTGTTATAGCGGCAACAGAAAGACATCAAATAAAAGATGATTTAGTTATCTTCCCGGTTTTTCGTAAATAGATAATTTTTGCCCAACTCTGCCACTATAGGCTAACCGGTCGTCAAACCCCCCCCCCCCCCCAAAGAACGAACTTTCACGGGTCATCTGTTTAGGAGCTAGGAAGTTACAGACCGACACACAGACAGATACTTATCACACCCCTCTTTATCTTTGATGGTTAATAAGTTCCGACTGCCCGACCGATCGGTTGACTCCTTATACTTACTTTACTCTTTGGTTGACTCTCACGACGCAACAGAGGCACACGAAATCCTTGTGTTAAGCCGTAGCTAAGAAGCCCACCAGCTCGCTTCTAGTCTTGTGTAAAAATATTAATTCAATGGTGCTTGGCTGAAGGATTTCAATAATAGAAGGTGGGAGCGAATCGAATATGAGTTGAAAAATAAACAAGTTTAAGTAGTATTAACAACGTGTGCGTGTACCTACCGTAGAAAGACCTTACGTGTGTATTGCTCGCAAACCACGGATTATATTGCTCGAATATCAATTGTATATTATAGTACAAATTTGGTACAAAAATTTGGTGTACATTTTTTTTTTATAATTGGTGGGAACATAGCTGTCAGAAGTACACCCGCCATCCTGACTGTCTGGTTGGCGGGTGTACCTTAATTTTGTAATAACTTTGAGTACGTGGTGGTACAATTTTTTTTAAATGTGGTACCAAATAGTACATTTTGGGTACATTTTTTTCCTATACAATTTTTTTATATTTCTTTAGGTACACCCGCCATCCTGACTCTCACGAGTAAGGCGGCCTCTATTCCACAATAATCTAAATTTAGCTGACGTCTGTCGACCTCCACTGTACGAGGCCCAACAAATGTAAACGCTCACTGCCCTTAGACGCTGCCACAGAAATATTTACGCCAGGAAGCAGGGCAGTGTGAAGGGCAGTGGAAGTGGCATAGTGTAAACGAGGCATTAGGTGGATCTACATAGATCAACATATTCTACAAATCTACATGTCAAATTTTATATGGAAAAATAACAGTTGCATTGTACTAACGCGTGTTCGAAACGTTACGTAATTACCCCTCAGACCTAGAAATCCTACAACCAGGCTAGCCACTAGCCAGTAACAAAACAGAGGAAGCTAGAATAATGCAATTGGTGGTTTTTTTGTTCTTGAAACTGTACTAGAGTCCAGTTTCAAGAGTATCGACACGGTAAGTGAGGAAAAAAACCACCAATTGCATTATTCTAGCTTCCTCTGTTTTGTTCGCCCACTGCTCCGCTACTCTCACAGCTCAAGCTTAATCACCTTAATGCTGGACTTAGTTCTAAATAATTAGTTAATGGTTACCTATCTAAAAAAATTTACAGTCGCCATCACATACATCTGAACACTATAGGGTGTCAAAATATCTGAACATGCACCCGAATGCCTTGAAACTAGAGTTGTGTTCAGATGTTTCTGAGGTGCTTGTTTGCTCCGATGTACCTATGTGATGGCGACTGTACAACTATTTTGGGAACCTGCAGCCTATTCTTAAAATGGTGATACCTAATGTGAAAACAAACGGACTGACATCGGTAAATCACGCTGTTTGTGGGATTTTGTAGAGAAAGCACCTTGATTATTATTGTTCACACCTTTATAAAAATGGTCTGGTCTGAATGTGTGAAGGGTAAGTAGGTAACAGTGTAACAGTAATAGGATAGGGGTGTAGACACTAAATAAAATAATCAATAACGTTGCATTTTCTGGAAAAGGGATTTAAAATGTAGTTAAATGGAGAAAAAAGCAACGCAAGAGGTTAAATAATCACAAAGTTATAAGCGTCCAAAGTAGATATAATAATCGGTTCACTACATGTTGCTCGAAATATTGAAGTGTACCTTCTGTGCCCATTTATGAACAAGCTGCGACCACAAACGTTTGGTATTTAGACAAGCAACAAAACGCCCTAATAATAAAGGTTAAAGTAATTGATTTGGTTATTTGAGCACAATTGCCATCTAGATACATTGCCCAAGCATGTAGGGATACTAGCGAGCTTTAGGTATTTTGTCAATGAGAATTGTTTTTGCTTATTGTTATCATATAGAACAGTCAGTATTTAGTAGTTTATATCGATATGCATGAAAGTATCATAAATGCGTCATACAGACATTTAGGTTTTAGGCGCGTAATTTATGGACATTGCTAAATTTAATTTTTGGTTGGAATCCGCATAAACGAAGTCTCGACTTAAATAATTTCATGCTATTAAACCATTTTTTATATGCACTTTTGTTTTACACTGTATATTCAAATTCAAAAATTCATAATTCTTTATTTCGTAAGATACACTTTGTCTTTAATCCATGGAGCCACCCGGTAGGCAAAAAAAGCCTGTGTTGGATGGCGCCGCACTTCCTATAAGTTAGGTTTTATAAATTAGTATTATGCTTTTATGCTTAATTAATTAATAAATTTAAAATTTAATTTACTGAGTAAAGCTAGCTAGTGTATTACCCAAATATCCATCACCGGGACCTACATTTTGTGACTGTGTACACGCACTTTAATTTATGTAGGCACAGAATAAGTAATAGTACTACGTACAGAAGGTTCTCTGTTAACAAATTCCCTGTTTAGGTACGCCAAACGTGCCTAAATGTGGCCATCCCTTTCTATCGCATGCAACGCGCTGCAACCCGTGCGAGCGTCCCGTTCCAACGCGCGGCAGCTACTGAAACTGAATAGAGCCCCTTCGGAGGGGGGACCGGCATGTACTTGTAGCGATAAACACAAATCGCGAGTGAGCCGCGCCTGCCTAAGGTTGACAATCCTGTAAAATTTAAGGAATACAAAGAGTATTTTTGCGGAAAATGTCTTAAATTAAAGAACGCGACCGTATACTAAGAAAGAGAACACTTAGTTTTTTGCCTGATATGCTTACTTGACTACTTGTCTTTCATGTTTTCAGTAATTGAAAGATGTTGTCTACAACCTGTCTTACAACACAACACAATTACTTTTCATCAGTAATCTTTATATAATACTAGTTTCCACCCGCGACTTCGTCTGCGTAAATCCGGGATAAAAACTATCCTATAGTTTAATCCAGGCTATAAACTGTTTGCATGTGTGCAAGGCATGTTTGCCGTAGCGCGGACGGATGGCTTCGCGGCTGTGATGAGGAAGAGATGCGCTTCGCTTTTGTCTCGTTTGCGCGGCAGCCCCAACAGCATCCTGAGCATGTTCGCTTACCGCTGGGACAGTCCTATGCTAGCCCGCTGGACGTCCATGCATGTGCAGGTAAAGACGCGCGCACGAGAATTTTAGACCCTAAGTATTATTATTAACTAACACGCATTTAGTCATAAGTTAATTATAATTTTTTACTAACAAATGTGTATGGACCTTGTCTGAAATAAAAATGAATTGAATTGAATTGAATTGAAAACATCATCCAAATCGGTTCAGCGTTTAAGCGTGATTCAGTAACAAACATCCAGACATCCAAACATCCAAACTTTCACATTTATAGGTACTTAATAGTAAGGATATGATAGGATAGATATTCACATTATCATTTTTATACTTTTTGCTAAACTTGGTCTTGTATTTCGATGTTTCAATTTGATTAAAATTAGTTCAACTAGACACTGTTTTTTGAAGACGGGTTAGGTGAAGTTCTTTGAAGATGGGCCTCAAACGATACGACAATCTACACTCAAATAAGAAAAATCTAGATTTATTTGACGACTGGTTTACCCTAGTGGGTAGTGGCCCTGCCTATGAAGCTGACAGTCCTGGGTTCTAATCCCGGTAAGGTAAAATCTTTATACTAACAAAACAAGCTATGTGATGAGCGTGAATACATTTTGTTTCAGAGCCTGTACCCAGTTTAGTTGTCTAGTATACCCATAACACAATCCTTATTAAGCTTAGTACATACGGCATATTGCGCTAGTTCGATTTCTGTGAGATTGACCCCTAACATTTAATAAAATGTGTATTTACTATTTATTTATTCTAGCATTTAGTTCTACAGCATGCAAAATACCCAATATTTAGTCTGTAACATGGACACGGCAAAGGAAGTAGAAATCCAAACAGCATTGATTTGTTGAAATTATGTACTTTGGTAACAGATTTATTGGCTTATTATTACACAAATTTCATGTTGATAAATGCAGAACAGTCATGTTGATATTTTGTAAAGACATGTTTATTTTTGGTCTATTTGCGTGTATAATAGAATATCAGCTATCTCTCTAGCTCTTTAAAAGCAGTTTTTTTTGTAGAAGCTGGGGCTAGCTCAACTTGCTACCAAATCGCATCGCGCGCGATTCCGCGACTCCTGTCTCGCTCGCACTGTGCAAATTATAAAGAAGAAGATATCTACCCTATTTTGTGATGCACGAATAATTCATATTTTTAACATCCCAACATGGTAGTATTAAAGGTTGAACATGCCAAAACGAGGGCATATTAAATAGTCAATAAAAACATAATCAAGTACAATAAAAAAAATATATATATTACATTGGCTTACACTACTATCGTACATTTATAAACATACCGATGTGTTTTAATTATGCTTTGAATACGCCATTGCCCTCACTTTGCGTCGGATGCGGCTCATCAAGGTTTGCACGGCATTGTCAGGGTACTTTTTGCCAGCCCAAGTCCATGTTTTTTGCAAATCAGCCACGGAATTGAAGTTCAGGGCTCTCCATCGTGAAAAAGAATGTATGAAGTGATATGCTGTTATAATATTTTTGGTTCATCATACTATGGAGATTATAATAGTACATTATGATACAAGTGTGCTAAGTTGGTCATTACACTGGAGTCGGTTTTTAAGCCTGAGCCGAAGGCGAAGGCTTAATGGAGACGAGAAGTGTAATGACCAATGCTCACGTGTTTCATACGACGTTTTTCAACACATTTGCGAGAAAAAAAAAATATATATTAAAATGTTAAAAGATATGTAATGAAAAGGCACTAGTGCGATAATGTAATGTAAAAGTCACGGCATGGGTAATATTCTGCATTATTTTGCTAATATTTAAAAAGATATGTAATAAAAAGGCACTAGTGCGATAATGTAATGTAAAAGGCACGGCATGGGTAATATTCTGCATTATCAGTGTAAATACGCTGTAATAAGACCTACTTTACGAGCAGGTGTGTTGAAAATATATTACTAAATAGTTTGTATAGTCGTAAATTAAAAAAATATAAGTACATATGTATGCCCACGTTTTGGCGTGTTCAACCTTTAGGAGTTTAGCTGTAAGTTTGACGTGTCTGTCTGTGTGTCCGTCTGTGGCATCGTAGTTCCGGTTTTTTCATCCGAAAGCGGACGTGATCGAGATGGTTCTTAGCTACGTTTCAACAAAATCGGTTCAGCCGTTTTTGAGATATTGAACTTTGAAATGAAAATGGCGGGGGTTTTTCAACTTTTCTAAGATGTAGTTATAATTTATATTTAATTTATTGTATAAATAATTATTATTTTAGTCAAGATACATTAAATCTGTATTAAAACGACACAACATTTTGATGCGATACACAAAGCGAGCGCGCGTAACACATTGAATGAATTTTATGCGACGAACGAACATAAAACTCTTACTTTGTCAATAGGGATGTTGATAGTCAAATCAGCAACTTTGTATGAAATGTCAAAAACGCTCTGTTAGTACGAGTAAGGCAATAGGAACAAGTGACGTCACGATTTGCCATGGTCAAACCGAGTAAATAATTTGATCTAAAAGTATCTATTAAAAAAAAAATAAGTATCAAAAACAAGTTGATGTGTGAATTTTTCCAAGTATTTTCGTGATTTTGGTTTATTAGTACCTAATCTAATAATTATAATTTTTACTCTTGTCAAAAACCGTTTTGTCATCCGCGCTTGCTTTCGCAAGCAATCCCAATCTCTTAAAAAGTGCGTAAATTTACTACGTACCTAAACGTATACGTAAACGTTTACGTAACGTATTTTTGTTAAGGCGCTATAGTATCATGGTCTTCTCTCCCTCTCGCTGAGCATAAGCGTGAGCGAGATGGAAGTGCGTGTTTGGAAGCGCGGATATCATGTTTTTTAATTTGAATTTTTTGTGCGTTTAAATAAATAAAAAAGTAATTACTATGTTCCCTCAAAAATAATATTGCCGATTTTTAGAACCAATGTTAATATGTTTAGCTATTGTGCATAATTTGCTACGAATGTTTTAAGTGAATTTTAATATGTTTTAGACCTATGTTCGTGATTTTTTTCTATCGAGGGAAAATTGCTTAATCGTGTTTCGAATCACTGATTTCCCTGCAGAAAAGCCTCAAGATTACTATTCGTATTTTTTTGAAACCATATTATTATAAACAGACGCATTATATTGTTTCAAAAACTATGTTCGCTTCACTTCGCTGAACCTATAGCGCCTTAAACGTTTTTTTTTGTATTTTTAACGTAAATTTGATATCAAACCAATGCCTTTATTTCGATAGTCCCCACAAGTGTGCGTACGCGCAAAGTAACTTGCCGTTCGTGAAACTGAAATGCGATGTCGGTAGTTTGACAGTTTCCTTTCTGACAAGTCGGGCCGAACATGTAGTGCGCCCACCATCAGTAGCACTGGGTATCGTGTGTAGCTCATTCGCGTAGTACCGATGGTGACCATTCATCTGTTACCCCGCAGGACAGCTCGAAGCAATAAATAAAAATAATATACCGAAAAGGATGAAAATATGAAGTCTAGGTAGTAGTAGAGTAGCCACGAACTACCTACTCTCCACGTACAAATCAGGGTTGTTCCTCTTGCCACTTAGGTTAACCTTGGCTCTCGTACACCTCCGAGATGTAGATGCGCCCGACCGGTGCTATACGGGGTGTACGTTAGGGATGCCATGATAATATAATTTTATATCTGTAAAACGTTGGTTTTGTTTGAAAAAGGACCGCTACGCAATGTGCAGTCGAGGAAATTGAATGTTTAGCACTTTTGGACCTTAACGTCATTCAAATAGAGTTGACGTTGTGTCAAACCTTCATTTTCCTCGACTGTACAATTGCTATATAACACTTTAAACTCTCGTGCTTTGTACACATCATCATCATTTTCTTGCCCTTATCCCATTTATTTGGGGTCGGCGCAGCATGTCCTTTTCTTCCATACCTCCCTGTCACTCGTCATCTCGTCACTTACTTCCTTCCTCTTCATATCCTCTCTCACACAGTCCATCCACCTTTTCCTTGGCCTACCTCGTTTCTTCCATCCCTCCACGTTCATACCTAACACTCTTTTGGTCACATGACTGTCATCCCTCCGCATAATATGCCCATACCACGCAAGGCGATGGGATCTCAATTTGTCGATGATAGGGGCACTTTCAGTCTTCCTCTAATATACTCAATAAATAAAAATATTTTTTTATCCGGTGTAACCCGTGTCGAAACGTCAGAAATAAAGGTAAATAAATATCGCGTTAGACCCGGATAAAACATTATTTTAAATATGTACAATTGCTACTCGTCAATAACCACGATCGGGATCAGTACAGTTACTTTAGTAATTTTGTTGCGAATCATATTTAGGTAGCGTTAGCGGATAGATGGGATGGGACTCCCTACTTCTACAGAGATGGACCAGCAGTTCCTGCAGAGATGAATAGAAACATACTGAAATATTGTACTTTGTTTTTTAATTAACAACTAACACTATATTTAGGTTATAGGTTGTACGCGGGCTAGGTTTCCGCAACTCGACGTAATAATGCGCCTATTTTGCGTAACGATTTTGACACTACTCTTATTCGTGCCATCCCATTTCCACCAGGAAGCCTAGCAGACTCTTTATGTTGCCGATGGCCTGCGGTAATGACCCCGTTGTTGCTCGGTGCTTTGCCCTGTATTCTGCCACCCCAGGACATGTCAGGGTGACGTGGGTGCTGGCTGTCTCTTCCTCTTACATTGCAGGCTCTGCAGAGAGGACTGTCTGTAACACCTAGAGTAAAAAGGTGTTTGTTTAGTAGTGCGTGACCAGTTATGGCTCCTGTCAGAAGACGGAGTGCCGGCCTCTTTAGCTGCTTTAGCTTCCTTGACAATCCGGGGTTGATTGTCAGGAGGGCCTCCCTGGTTGGTCCCTGGCCTGCAAGTTCCTACAGTTTTAATTTAATCGTATGACATAGAAAAACCAAAGTCGCTATTACAAATTTATATCAAGATTCTTCACCCATTGGGCTGCGTCTTCACTCGGAGCAAAGAGGTCCAGAGGGCCACCACAGTACTTCCCGTTTTGGGCAGTCGTTCATTGTGTGGTGGATGGACTGCATGGGCGCGCCACAATCGCACGCTGGAGACTCCCGCCAACCACACTTAAACATGTACTCCCCAGTCCCCACAGAGTCCGTGCTTAGTACGTAGCTGTCTAGGGCCCGAGAAGCCTTAGGGTTTTTGAGTAGGGTCATAGCTCAAGGGGGCTCTGCTGGGATGATTAGACTTCCATTCTGCCTTCCACATGTCTTCCGTGTTATAATTCTGGTCGATGAGGGCCTGTGCTGTCTGATAAGCTGGGTTTCGGGACCTCAGGCGATGGTGTGGAGGGCACGTAAAATCCTTGCAGACCGGCAAGTTTGGGTTCATCCTAATTTTTACAGCTTCATTGAGGAGTGCTTGCTGTCTCCGTAGATGTGGAGTTCCTACAACTAACACTATTATAAGTGTAACTAACACAGATTTATTATTATTATCTCTTCCTATTGGTTTTTTTTTTCATCGCACACCACTCCACTACCTCGCACAGTTCCGGTGACAGTTATATGCCTTATGTTGTTAATGGACCATTATGTCCGAGACTGTCCCGACTGTCCCAAGATCGTGGCTCGTGTATGCGCGCGCGCCGACCGGTAGCGCCCACGGCCGCGGGACAATGTACCGTAACACTGCACAGTGTGATGCTCTTGTGCAATTTAATAAGCTCATTTAATGTGCAGGATACGTAGATAGAGGATTACATAGATGGAGAATTAGGAGGTAAATTTACCGGACTAAATTGAGAAGTATCAGAAGACTAATAATGCAATCTTTAACATGATTACGACGTCTCATGTCCTGTATACGTTAGTCGTGTTATTAGGAGATATATTATGTTATGACATTGTATATCGTTTCCACTTGTGTTATTGTCTATGCTTACATCTCTGTCACTATATTTGTAAGTATGTGTGTGTATGTTTCTCTATAGGTACTTATACTATTTCTACGGCAGGCAGGATAAGTGCCGAAGTAGTCCTGTGAGATGGCACTATTGCGTTGCTGCTAACGCAAAAAACAGTTTGGTAACAAAGCAACTTTTTCCATTTTTTGGTGGAGATAATCTGCGAGCAAGGTTTTGGTCTTATGAACTTTTTATATAGCTACTAAACACTAGGAGGTGGATAGGACTCCAGGATCTTAATATTAAGGCCTTAGAGTCAACCAGCCCGTTATTACTCATAATCCTGAGTCCAGGGGTGACCGGATAAATACGCGATCTAAATAAATGTTAATACTTATCAGTTTGTTATGTATTTATTACGAAAGACAAGTAAGTATTTACATTTTTTATCTTTACTTAGTCTTAATCTCGAGTACCTACACCCACACTAATTTCCACTCATGTGTATATGACTAAAATCATCACGAGTGGATGAAATCTGAAGAAGAGATCAAAAAATGATTCATGTATCAGATTCCATTATTTTGACGACAAACGTTTCACCGAAGAATGTATTGTTTCATCGACATTTTTTTTCCGATTTAACGTCAACTTTTTAGGTATAGCTAAAAGGTATAGATAAATTAACGAGAGCATGGAATTGCATATGTAGTAGTATTGTATGTTTACAGGCATTCTATATTTGAATTTTCTATTTTCTCGTACTATCAGCATAAAAAGAGGTTTGTTATATATTGAAGAAGTAAATACCAAAATAATGTCAGTGTCAAATTGTGAAGAAAAATTAAGAGACAATTATTCTTTCTTTGTTGCAAACGGTACAACCACTACAAATGCAATTCCATGTTCTCGATAATTCATCTATAACCTATGTAGAACGCATTAGATTAGGTAAGGTTAGTTTTATAACAATCCTGAAAAGTATACTGTTTCTAAAAAAATGTTTTAACGATGTAATGAAAATTTGGCGAAACATCATACGATGAAACGTTTGTCGGTAAAACAAGGGTAAAGCTTTCATCTCAGAGATACCCTAAAATTATCTTATTTAAAGTCCTGTAACCGCAATTAAAACCGTCCTGTATAGCGTCCGTTTTATAGGGTACCGGGTAACACCTGATTATCGGCGCGTGCGCCGACCGCGAATGATCCGCGATACGTATAAATATGTACAACTATAGCGAGGCTTTACGAAATTAATACTTAACTAAGCTAAGGTATGGTAGAGGTAAGCGGCTATTGCGGGGCTATTAAGTGCTATGTAACTTGTCTGTAGGTATGACCCAGAAAAAAATGTAAGCACCTCAATAACACTAACGCACATTACAATTATTCACCATAGATCAGGATGCTGGGGCTAGGATATTTTTTTACAATCAAAAAAATTATAAAAACGTAAAATGGTAAAATATATGACATGATTCAAAAAAAGTTCAGTAAGTAATGGCCTTTAAGTCGCGGGATTAACAGCACCATAATTAAATGGCGATATATGCGTTCTTAACGTGATAAGCAGCGGCCAAAAGGTTGTGTCAAAAAATTTACACAAAATTGAAATGACCTTAGAATATAGAAGCATCATGTCAAAACAAATCATTTATTTATAAAGGTAGATTTGTTGAGCGACCGAACGGTATATCTTGCTTGCGTGACTTTCAAACAATTCCTTGAAGCTTTATAGATGAATAGGTATCTAAACTACATTAGAAACTACATAAATAACATTCCAGGTGGAAGCATAAATACTACTTAGCGTCAGTCCAAGGCAGCGAATGCAAAACCGAGCACATGTGTGCGCGAGAGTTTTGTGAACGAAATCATTTATTTATGAGGATCAACGTCAACGCTTGAGTAGAACGCACTGAGATGCAGAACGCTGTGGGCTTTAAGGCAGCTAGTTAAATGCAAAGTGTTGGTTTTTGAAGCGCTGATCAATTTTGGGCTTGGCAAACGTGGTGTTGGACGCCCTCCGACCAGATGGACCGTTGATTTGAGGAGGGTAGCTGGAAGTGACTGGATGGCGAAACCGGGAGAGCGGGTCTTGCTTGTGGCGTACCTTGCGGGAGACCTACGTCCAGCAGTGGACGGCAATATGCTGATGTAAATATGTATGTATCAATGTTTGTAGTCTTCATTGCTGAAGGACGTGAACCTTTTTGGCGGTCAAGTGTCGAGTCAAGTGGTTCTCGGCTTTTTCATCGCGGTTATGTATGACTATGAGGCCTGTCGAGTCTATCTGATCTGTCCATCATTGGAACAGAAAGTAAATAAGTTTCTGTAAAAAAACATTTTTGTTACAAGCTTTTATTGCCGACTGTACTTTTCTGTATGCCTTCATCAACTACTCATTGAGACGATTCTAACGAGCCCAAACTCAACGGGGTTACGTCGGTTAAGTACTGAAATGGCCACCTTCTGTCTCCATCATCAGATCAGCTCGATGGTACCATAATATTGAATTATCATCCAAACTATAATATTATAAGTACCCTAAATTTCAGCCCAATCGGTCACCGGGAAGTGGGTCAAATTTAACTTGCAAGATTTCATTACAGACACCGGGACAGGTGAATGAAACTAAATAGGTATAAAAGCTTGTAAAATACCTCAAAAGACAGAGTCAGAAATAATTACATTCTTAATCTACATACGAAAATATTATTTACAACACTTGACTGGACAAACAGGTCAAATTGAATTAAACAAAATAAACTATCGCACTTCTAAAAACAAAATTATATTTGTAAGTAGATAAGTGTGTACTTTCATCACTTGAAACATGAACTTTCCATAACATGATTATGATTATCGTACTCAGGACTCAGGTACACTCATTCCCATCCTATTTAATTTTAAGTGCTAAACAGAAATATAATAACCAAAGTGTATAGTATGAGATGCTCTCCCAGTCTGCTCCGACTTTAAGTACCTCGGTTCGCTTCTACAGTGTGATGGTAATATCGACCTTGATGTGAAAAACCGAATGAGCGCTGGGTGGTTGAAGAGCAAAATCTATAAGACCATTTGTGAGGCCTGTCGTCATGTATGGATCTGAATTTTGGGCGTTAAAGGTGACGGATGAAAAGAGACTGCATGTTACGGAGATGAGAATGTTAAGATGGATGTGTGGTGTGGCGAGAATGAACAAAATAAGAAATGAGTATATGAGAGGAAGCCTGAAAGTAGCACCTATCTTCGACAAATTGAGATCCCATCGCCTTGCGTGGTATGGGCATATTATGCGGAGGGATGACAGTTATGTGACCAAAAGAGTGTTAGGTATGAACGTGGAGGGATGGAAGAAACGAGGTAGGCCAAGGAAAAGGTGGATGGACTGTGTGAGAGAGAATATGAAGCGGAAGGAAGTAAGTAACGAGATGACGAGTGATAGGGAGGTATGGAAGAGAAGGATATGCTGCGTCGACCCCAAGTAAATGGGATAAGGGCAAGAAAATTATGAAAATTATGATGCTGTACGAGTATATACAAGCCCTCTTCTTCTTCTTCATAGGTTTCTGAAGGCTGAGGTCGAGGTCGTGACCACCAGAAGCGCAGTTCTTCACCACTGTTCTCCAAAGCCCTCTATTTTGGTTAAGTTGTATTGCCGATTATTATCTTGATTGGCACACGCCGATGGATTTGCAGCAATTATACGCAAAAAGGCGGCGTCTTTGCTGATAAGGACGAGGAAAAGCCCAAACAGCATTTTGAAAATGATTGCTGATGATGTTTGTTGCCCCATATTAGCTCACATAGTTACTCCAGTTAAGTCCAATTTAGTATTTAAGTTCTAACATAGTTTTTAAGTTTTATTGTTTCCAGTGCATAGTTACTAACAAAAATGAGATCCTTGTTATCTTAAATAAATGAAATTGAATTGAATTGCGCCCTGGTTATTGACGCCCGTGGCATAGCGGATTGCATTGATTGTCCATCATGTGGGTGCTCTGTCTCTGCTCCTCTTTCCTTCAAAGAGACAACCATTATCATTTTCTCCATCTTGCTACTTCTTCTTCTTCGTGGTATTTGCGGACCACGTGGCCAAAGAATGTCATCATTCTCTGCAAGCATGCTGCAATTGAAAGTACTTGCCCTACAGGTTTTCTGAAATAAGTAGAAGCATGTCGTCTCGATCCCGACCAAACCACCAACCTTATTTGTCCTCCAAATTAATTATGTATGTCTCTAATTAATTAATAATGCCTTTGCGCACGCTTCAACAAGCAAAGGAGCTTAGCAAATATGTTCTACAAGTATTTAGGCCACGGTTATAATGAAGGAGTGTGTAATTTGAATAGGTATGCCGACGTACCCGCATAAACGGGCCGCAACAGTATTACTAATTACGGTTACCAAAACCGACAAGACTAAGATCAGAGATGGTATCGGTTACAAACTTGAACAGGATGTCGAAGTAATGAATATTGAACAATTGTTTGCTGAAATATTGTTTACGCTGCCCGCGCTGCTCCTAAAAGCCGCGAGATGAAAAACCTATGTCAATCTAGAGAGCTCATTCTATTCACAGGTGAAAGATTTTTGAAATCGGATAAGAATTTCCGGATATTCTCCGCTACACACAAACACACGCCTGAGACAAAGCTTAAGCTCATAAATAAGTTCGCCTTTGTACCTTAATTAAATTTTAATCTTAAATATCATGTTTATGTTTACTGAATTTATTACTTACTAACCAATTGGTTTCACTTTATATTTATTTTTTTATTTAAATAGTCATAAATTGACATGTAATATACTAATGATATTATCAATAAATGAATATAAATATGAATATGACTGGTTGTACAATAAAGTGCATACATATATACATAGGTACATACAAACTTACAATCTCGCAGACTTTTACTCTCTATAATATTAGTAAGTATAGATACAACTTACATCCTAACTACAAATTATAAACCTACAACTTCGCAAACTTTTGTTCTCTATAATATTAGTACAGATATGATTTTTGTCTGTATGAACACTGCTTAGTACATTCTGTCTATTACTCTTCGTTCTGTTTCATAATGTGCGAATAAAACATGCATTTTTAATCATATGGATCGCTATATTGAAATGTATAAGCTTTCCTTAACGAGTCGTTTAATACCTATTTAATAGCTCGTAAATCATCAAGGTACAAGTATTAGCCAAGAGTCTGTATAAACAGATTATATATCCTTCATATAAATGAAGGATTACCCCATACTGCATTTATATCGTTTCTAATGCCTACGTTCACTAGGCGAGTTTTACGAGTTATGTATGATACAAGCAATCAAGGGACATTTTCATTTCATTAGTTAACTTTGTATCTGGGGGCACGGCAGTGCCCCCGCCAAGTCGAGCAAAACAAAGAGGCACGGCCGTACCATCCTTTTCTCGAAGCCATTCAGGCCATTTTCAACATCCTGTAATTTTGTGCTGGCTAAAGCTAGAACCCTGAATTTTCAGGAACATGTGGGGCATAATATGGCTAACATATAATATCAATAACATTCAATTTGAACTTTTAGCTTAAGAATTATTGTCCGTCAAAGTTCGTTAGTTTTGTCACTGACATACTCACTGATAATGATCACGCTAATTCGAAGGTACTTCTAGCAGACCCACTAGCACCAAATTTCAAAGGTAATTAGTATTTAGCCTAGTAACTCATAAAAAACCTAAAAATATTGCAATTTCAGTCACGTTTCAACGATATATAAACTGCATAAGTAAGTTTGTAATCCTATAAAAATACATGCGATGATTACAAAGTTACTTTTGCAGTTCCTTCCTGCAAAACAATAAAAACGTTATTTGCGGTTGGTAAAATAACATTCCCATACAAAGTCTACAAAAAGAAATGAGATCCCATAAAAAACATTTCATGTAAAAAATAGGCCAAGTCTCTTTCACAGTAAAAAGTGGTGAGATATTTCGTAGAGCCAAGTCAGGCATTCTTATTAATCTTTATTTGCTTGCTAAATAAAATTTCGTGACTTGTCAATCACACTTATATAGTTCTAGGTACCTATGCAAAAATTAGTAAATGCAGGAAAGTTGTGTGATTCCCAAGTTGCAGACTTTTATTTAGCAAGGAAATAAAGATTAATAAGAATGCCTGACTTGACTCTACGAAATATCTCACCACTTTTTACTGTGAAAGAGTTTCGAGACTTTTTTACATGGAATGTTTTTATGGGATTAAAATTTACCAAATAATCTTTAAAAATGCGGCCAATCATGAGTTATTTAAACTTATCATCATTGGCTTCTGCGTCTTTATCAGACGATTTAAGCAGCGTTTTGTGACTAGGTAGTAGCACACTTTTTGAAATGGCTATCAAGCTACTTATGTGCGGGAGCGGCATTTAAATAAATAAATATTTGGGGGAATCTTACACAAATCGACCTAGTCCCAAACTAAGCAAAGCTTGTACGTACTATGGGTACTAGACGACGATAAATATAGGTACTTAAAAAACTAAGTTGAAACTTTTAATTGAAACTGTATGTAACAACGAATGGGCTGCCAATTTAATTACATATATATTATACATATATACTCGTCATAACATTCCAAAATTGTTGACCAACTCAATTAGCTCCTGTCAGAAAGTGTTCCGTACATACAAGTCCTGGTACCATACCATATACCTATGGCGAAAAAACCAGTCAGGACCAATTGATTCGATATAAGATCTGTAATAAAAACTCCAAGGAAAAACTTTTCTCATTTTATCTGCACTTGATATGCACAGATGGCATTATGGCGACAGATTCAAAATAAAATAAAGACACGTGGTTTTCGTGAATAGATCATATTGGTATCTGTGCCAAAAAAAAAAGATCTGATCTATCTGGGGGCGCGGCAGTGCCTCCGCCAAGACGAGCCAAGCGAAGCGCAAGGGCACTCACTACAAACATTCGCCAGATGACTCATTCAGACAAGGCTGGTTCCCGTAAAAACGAATGGTTGTGATTATATTAAATGTGACCGACTCTTTAAAATACTGTCATTGATTTGGGATCTTCTACTATGGATGGTAGGGTTGCTTTTTGAATTGACTACTTTGATGCAATTCGGCAAATCGTCGAATCCGACTCGGCTGGGCAGCGTTCGGGAAGCTACAGCACATCTTTTCGTCCAATATTCCGCAGTGTCTCAAGACGAGAGTCTTTGACCAGTGTGTGTTGCCAGTGATGACATATGGCACTGAAACGTGGTCGCTTACAATGGGCCTCATAAGAAGGCTCAAAGTCACCCAAACAAAGGGCAATGGAGAGGGCTATGTTGGGAGTTTCTCTGCGTGATCGCATCAGAAATGAGGTTATGCGCAGCAGAACCAAGGTAACCGATAGCCCTCCGAATCGCTAATCTTAAGTGGCAGTGGGCGGGGCACATTGCACGTAGAACCGATGGCCGATGGGGCGGAAAGGTTCTCGAGTGGCGACCACGTACCGGAAGGCGTGGCGTGGGTAGGCCCCCCACAAGGTGGACTGATGACCTGGTAAAGGTCGCGGGAGTCCGCTGGATGCGGGTGGCGCAGGACCGATCATTTTGGCACTCTTTGGGGGAGGCCTATGTTCAACAGTGGACGTCTTTATGATGATGATGATGATGCAATTCGGCCAAGTCAAATAATTTCAAGTATAACAACCTGATGAATCTGATACCAGTGGTTTAACTATCGTATTACTGTGATTGAGACATGTATCGAACGGTTAAATTAATATAATCCCTGCTTTTATGACAGTCCTTGGCTGCCAATTCACCACCTGCACCCAGTACATGTACCTAACTTTGCATTCAGTCTAGTTATTAAACATTTTAATACCACTTAGCTTAGTGTGCTGTATGAGGTTTTTGATTACACGTTTGTTAAAGGTTAGTTGATAGTCATAGTCAGAATGGAACCAAATTGTAATCTCTGAAGTTCTCCTTTAAAATATTTACCTACGTGTAAAGTTTAGCCAAAGACATGAAAGTGATAATAGCATGAGAGAGAAAAGGAGAGCGATATTAATAATGGCGTATGGGACCAGCAGGTCGATCATGTAACGTCAAGTTTCAAGTAGATCTAAATGTCACTTTTTGTATGGTAAAATGACAGTTGAGTTGTCATAACGTGCGTATGAAAAGTTACCTACAAAGGATGAAGTTTATCTCGTATCGTTGGCTTTACTTTAGTATAATTATCAAAATTGTATACCTATTTAAATATTGACCTGGTAAAGGTCGCGGAAGTCCGCTGGATGCAAAGGCCCAGGACCGGTCATTTTGGCACTCTTTGGGGGAGGTCTATGTCCAGCATGATATGATGATGATGATGATTTAAATATTAACTACGGCGACCCTTAAAGTTCGCTGTGTATTGAAGTTACCTACTCAAGTAGACCTGACTTTGAAAAAGCCTCAGTGAAACATATAAATATGTGACAATTCCCGTGTATTACAATAATAATCTGCCTACAATAGATAGTCAGATTTCGTAGGCAACTCGCAGCGTTTTCCCAACACATGTGAGTTGAGGTTCGTGCCATTTATATGCAGTACAGGGGGAATTATCATAGCATTATGATACGAGATCCTATGCCACAGATGTGCCACGGGTCTGTGGGCAAATATTCACGCGGAGTCATTGTATTAGGCAGCCGTGTCTGTAATGTCCTGTTTAATGTTGAAAAATATTTTAAAATTTCAACTCTTTGCAGTCGATGAATATGTAACCTTCATCTTGATATTATAATAATGTTGATTCTTTTCTTATTTATTTTTACTGTCGACAGAGGGGCGATCACCAACGCACGTAATGTTAGGACAACGGAACTGTAATTTTCCCATACTAAAAGCGACACTTAAGGTGGTTCGATTGCCATACAAAACGTTATTTGACATTCGTAGGCTAACGGCGTGATATTTTAAGAAACTTATGTAGTAAACTTTCATCAATTGGTTTCCCATTTGCGCCAAATTCCCCCTTTCCTAGAATAAACTTGTATAAACTAGATTAATTTGAGAAATTGGTTTGTCACGTGATATTTTGGGAAAACTATTTTTCTCAAATTAATCTAGTTTATACAAGTTTATTCTAGGAAAGGGGGAATTTGGCGCAAATGGGAAGCCAATTGATGAAAGTTTACTTCATAAGTTTCTTAAAATATCACGCCGTTAGCCTGCGAATGTCAAATAACGCTTTGTATGGCAATCGAACCACCTTAAATCTACGTACACCACAGAAATATGTATACAGACCTTATTACTACGGAAGTAAGGTTGTTTACATATTTTTGCAACTTTGGGTATATACATATGTACCCAAAGTTATATTGGTCACCTTGACTGTACCTACGTAAAATGCGTTACGTGATCGACCAGATGGTGTACTAAATTTATGTTATTTTCTATTTTGTTAGGTATAAAAGGAGTGTGTTACTAGAATATTGAAAAAAAAAAATATATATATATACATATCTAATAATATAATTCTTGACTGATCTTTTATAGCTTGCCTTTGCTTAGTTTGGGGCTAGGCCGATTTGTGTAAGATTGATCGATCCACGATTATTTATTTATTTTATTATTATTTATTTATATTTTTGCCTATTTTATCGGATATTCTGCCAGGATATCAACGATAAGGAGCAGGGTGAAAATTAGAACTGCAGCCGCCATGCTGTAGCACTGTTATAATATGCTGAGCTTGATCGTTTTTACTTGTACACTACGATACATGGTGGAAAGATAAGTCAGGCCCTGGAGGGAAACTACCTTAAATCCTTAAGCTGGCTCATTTTACTTAAAGGAGACATTCCTTTATTTTTAAAAAGAAACAAAACTGCATTCAAATATTTAAAAAAAAGCCTCACGCACGGCCGGGAATCGAACCCGGTCGAATCTGTCTAAAAATCTGAGTTCGTTTTTTTGCGTAAATAAATAGTTTTGGATGTATGGAACACTTGTTGCTTAAAAACCCTGTATCTACAATTACAGGAAAATGCTGAATTTCATAGTTTAATGTACGGAAATGGACCTTTTTTATTTTTTATAATTTTTGAAAATTTTTGACTTCAGTTTTGTTTCTTTTTAAAAATAAAGGAATGTCTCCTGTAAGTAAAATGAGCCAGCTTAAGGATTTAAGGTAGTTTCCCTCCAGGGCCCAACGTATCTTTCCACCCTGTATATTATACGTATATATGCCAGCTGTCATCTCCGTGCAATGAATAACCTTAAAACGCTTAACCAAAAGCATATTTTTCCGTATTTCATAATTCCGAAAACCACTGCTTCTTTTTTTTCGTGGGGAGAATGCTTTTACGCATCCCATCTGGACGGGTATGACGGAACTCCCGGGAACCTCCCGGACTACCGTCTAAAACTCCACGGTGTTCTACACGCTGCCCTTTGGCAGAGCCACGGGACACACGGACCACTTCCCGTCACGGGGATATAATACTAATATTACATTAAATCATCGGAGCTACGGTAGCCTAGTGGTTCAGGCATGCGGCTGTCAAGCGGCGGTCGTGGGTTCGAATCCCGGCTCGTACCAATGAGTTTTTCGGAACTTATGTAGGTACGGAATTACCGTTAGCTTTTCGGTGAAGGAAAACATCGTGAGGAAACCGGTCTAATTCCAATAAGGTCTAGTTTTCCCTCTGGGTCGGAAGGTCAGATGGCAGTCGCTTTCGTAAAACTAGTGCCTATGCCAAATCTTGGGATTAGGTGTCAAAGCGGATCCCGGGCTCCTTTAGGGGCACAACCGGGAATAATAACGCTAGGAGGATGATGATTACATTTAATCATCCGCGTCCAAATTTTCGTCTTTTTTTGATGATGTATGACACAGTATACAATTTTTTTGATGTGTTTTTTGTATTTTTTTAATGCACATTTTTTTTTGCTCCTCAAGGCGCAAACGAGGTTTGAACTCACGATTTTTTTTTAATTTGCCAAATAAAGGGTTAAGCAGAAAATGGCGTTCGGAATAATGATGGTTTCGGACAAATTACTCTTCGGCTTTTTCTGTGTTCCCCTGATGGGGTACACATTTGTGTATAGGGAATGTGTTCACATTTTTAGATTAAAACTTCATCCCACAAACCATTGACCTCTCTGGCCGATTATTTGCTGTTCCTGATTATGAGTAACGATCGGCGTGTAGTTTACGTTGTAACGTGTCGACGAGCACTTTGCAATACAGATCAGCGAGCGGGGCGGAGATAAAGAACGGGTTGCGGAGAAAGTTCCTGCCGTACGGATATTCTTTTACTCGGCAATAACCACACTAAGGGTGAATAACACTGGCGCGGCCTGCGGTGGCGGTCCATAGTAAATTTAACACATTTATTATGGACCGCCATCGGAGGCCGCGCCAGTATGATTCAAGCCTTAGGGTGAATAACCAGAGATGCGCGAAGCTAGGGCTTCCATGTATTTGACACCTAGCTGTCAAGAATGAGAGCTGTCAAATATGTAGATCTTTAGTGGATATTCAGCCTTTGTCTCTACATAATATATTATTTTAATACCACGTTGAGGAGCCTAACATTATCGGAGTGACTGAATCGTTTAGACTTCTGTGGCTCGGTCACTTAAAGCGAATGGGAGCCGATCGCGCAGCTAAACGAGCCTACGAGGGTAGACCTATAGGAAGACGCGGTTCGCGCTATAGCGCGCGTCCCGCAAACAGTATCTGCGAAGCTTATCTTTAAGGCCCAAGGTATTTTAACGCTGCCTTCACTCCTAATATTAAAGCTGGCCGTGACCACACGAGATGAGGTGGAAGAAACTCCTGCCAGGGACGAAACTGCACGTAGGTACGCGACCCGCAGCGAGCGCGCTGGAAAATTGCCCCTCCCGCCACTCAGACTCGAAAAGTCAAAAAAACTTCCTCACGTCATGGGTCGCAAGGTGTACAATCATCTGCCAGCAGAAATAGTTGCTGCCCGAACCCCGTCGTTGTTTAGGACGAAACTTAAAAAATGGTTTGTCGAGGAGGCGTTCTACAATTATAAGGAGTTGTTCTGCAATGTATTAAAATAATTTATTAGATACTTTTGTCTATGTATGATTCCATAATATGTGTACCCATATTGTAAAATTGACATGTAATTTATGACATTACCAATAAATATTATTATGATTATGATTATTATGATTATGACGTTCGGTTGGTCGCCCCAGATACCGGTGGGTTGATGTGGTGGATCTTCGCGAGCTCCAAGCTGGCGATTGACGAGAAACCAATCGAGACCGGGATCAGTGGCGTGAGTATGGTGTGTGACTCGTATTGGAGGCCAAGACACACTTCGGGTCATTGCGCTAGAGGACTTAGTGAGTGAATAAGTAAATACCATGACGATGGTAAACATGGATGCTTAATGGTAGGACAACACGTGTTATAGGCGCTTGGGACGCCAAAGGAGTAACAAACGCGTTGCCGACCCTTCGTTGATTTGAGGATTTGTTGTGTGGACAGCTAGTGACAAATGCCTCGCTTCTGATCATCCTCGCTGTGAGCTTTGGTGACCTGTTTCACCACCAGGAGCACAACGCCACCAATGAAGGCTTTTTTACTAACTTGCAATGCATCTATGTAGGTAACTATGTTTTCTTCGGGTGTTTTGAAGCAGATATCTTCAACTGATTGAGCTGAGATTTTGAGTAAAGGTATAGTTTGGATGACAATTCAATATCATCGAGCTGATCTGATGATAGTGACAGAAGGTGAAAATCAAAATTCAAAATAAAACATTTATTCTGCAAATAGGCCACAACGGCAATTATACATGTCAATCAATAATTTACAATAAAAAAATATATAAATCTTTCAACAAAAGTTATTTGGAAGTTGCAGTTTAACGGAACTAAATGTCAGTAAATGAAAACAATGGCCATGGGAATTCAGTACTTAAGGTAAGTATACCATATTCCGTGAGTGAACATAATCCCGTGAATTCGTTTTTAAAACCATAGAATAAAATAGTTATAAATGATTTTAAGCAATTTTACCCACATGTGTAAACTATATTATTTGAAGATTTGAATAAATAGATTGATAAAATATTTATTTTGTTTTTTACGGTTTTACACGCAATTTTAACGGAATTATGTTCACTTACGGAATTTGGTACACTTACCTTAACCGACGTATCCCCGTTGAGTTTGGGCTCGTTAGAATCGTCTTAATGAGCAGTTGATGACGGTTTACAGAAAAGTACAGTCAATAAAAGCTTGAACCAAAAATGAAATTTTGGCAGAAAATTATTATGACTCCTCTGGACTAGCAAACGTCCATAAGCGGCTAAGTGTCTGCTTAAAATCAGACGGGGGTGGGTCAGGGGGATTGTTTGCCACCGTCGTGATATAAAAAAAACTATGGTTGTTGGTTGCTATGCAGTTTGTAAAGGAAATCCAAGCTTCAAGACTATTATAGACCTAGCTAGACTGCTGCTTATGCTGAGTGTTCACCTTTTTCAGTACCTATAGGTTAGTAATAGTAATAGGGAAGCATCTTTTTATTTTATTACGAAAATCAAAAGTATCATTCAGAGAAATATCAACTACAGCATTAAAACTTTCTTATGATTTATTTTTCTGATATTATATGAAGTTATGTTAAACGCCTATATTGGTAGAGCTGTTTTCGTGAACCTATTTACAAACAAACAAATAAATGAAGATACAAATATTGCTCGTTTAATAGTATGTTGCATGCTTAATAGTACCCATAAGATAAATGAAGAGATTACGTGTTCTGTGGATTTACTGAATATCAGTAATC
The DNA here is from genome assembly GCA_963854355.1 of Epinotia brunnichana. Classification (NCBI taxonomy): domain Eukaryota; kingdom Metazoa; phylum Arthropoda; class Insecta; order Lepidoptera; family Tortricidae; genus Epinotia; species Epinotia brunnichana. Next base: position 6,795,467 of record OY977953.1, on the reverse strand, counting down.
AGTATCTTTATTGCTTTCATATGAAGTGCACAAATACGGAACCCGTTATAACCGTCTGTTTTCGGCCCTAGTGTTGCAAATAACACACAATTGCACGACACGTCGTGGTGTGGGAGTGTGTCTGCGCTGATTTGTGCGCGGATCTAGCTGCTCGTTTGCGCAGATTGTAATTTACCGCGCATGCGCGCGCGTCCACACCGACTGTTTGTTTTTAAATTACCATTGTGTTAAGTATTTATATAAATTTTAAATATATCGTCTTCTAGTCTGGTCTAGTAACCTAACACAAGCTTATAGAGCATACTATGGCGCTAGCTCGATTTGTGGAAGATTGTCTTCTAAAAATGTTATTTAAGGATACCCTGAGCCTCTTTGCCTTTTTGAGCATGACAGTTAACTCAATAAAACGCTTATGTAATGTACTGGACGATGATATAGGCATGTTAGTACTTAGTATGAATAAATACATAGAAAATATATACGCTGTCTTAGCGGGATTCGAACCCAAGACAGTTTGCTTCGTAGCAGGGGTACTACCAAGTTGGTAGTACCAACTAGGCTAAACGTTTCTTACTTTGCATACACTATGTTAACCTAGTAGATAGAAATTGATTCAGAGATATTTATATCTTTGCAACATTTTAGAAGCATTGTACACTAGCTTTAAACTCTCGCGCTTTGTACATATATTATCTCGTTAGACCCGGAAAAAACAGTATTTAAATATATTGTACACTCAGCTTAACACCGGACTAGTATGTGGGTTAGTATTATTTGTGTACTCGGGCATGTCAAATGGTCCCGTCGCCAGCTCAGTCTCGCTCCAAAACGTCACAACTTCCACTCACTTTCCCACATACGTTCTTCTTGAGTCATGGCTAGTACAGTGATGCTGATGACTCTAGAAGTACTGTACTTCACTTTTTTATTTGAGTTTAAAAGAACGTAGCGTTTTCCGACATGTGATTTTTGTATAACCATTTTAAAACAGCAAAATATACAGTGTTTTCTCTATTAAGTACTAACCGCGTATTAAAAAGAACCCAGGCGGTGACGCGGGATAAATTATACCTTATGTCCACCCTGAAGCTCCATTCTATATACTGGTGTAAGAATTTTTTAAATCGGATGAGTAGTTCCGGAGATTTCCACCTACATAAACACTTACAACCTGACGACTTTTCTTCTTTATAATATAAGTATAAATTAGTATAGATTAATAACCGAAACCAGTATATACGGATGGGCCCTGTAACAGGAGCAAATATTCAAAAGGACGCTTCCTTAGAGCATTCGCAGTAACCCCTTGTGTCCCATTCATTTTATAAATTTTTGGATTCGGAGAAATTTTGGTCTAAAGTTATGACCTCCAAGTAATGTAGGTATCTTAGCACCACGTCAAAATCTGCATTGACTACTGTGCTATGATCTGCACAGCAGTCAATGCAGATTTTGAGGTCACATCATGTAATGAGTCATAATAGTTTTTGCATTTTTGTTTTAAAAGATTAAGTTTGTGATTTTTAAATTTTTATTCCATATTGTTTGTGTTCTAAAATAGAAAGTTAGGTACTTATGTACAGCAGTTATAGCACTCCAGTAGAGTAAAAAAATACAAGTATAAAAGTGCAAAAAAAATAAAATTATTTTGAAGAAAAAATTTTTTTTTGTTTTTTTTTTAATTAGGACCACTTGGAAATAATTGTTCACTAAGCTTAATAATCTACCGTTTAATTTTTTGCTCCTGTTACAGGCCCCACTATGTATATGTAGTTCATTAAGTATTATATTCAAATTGCCTACTAAAAATCTAGTCTCAAAAAATCTAAGTACGTACAATGTTGCTACTACCTTACTTTGGTTACGTTACATATACGCTCTTCTTGAACCGATACTAGCTAGCTATGATGCGCATACGGCGGTGCTTGAATTATGGCGCTCATGCATATGTGTTGCATTCGTTAGGGTTGATTGATGTATGTCTGTTTTATGTATTCTGCTTTGTTAGTGATGAACGCTGCGGGGCAGTTGGTTGTACGCGATTTCTTAGTCGGAAAATAAATAGTGTTAGTTTTTGTTATTTAAATGTTAAGTGGGTATAGTCCTGAGGGTTACCTCGAGCTACGAATATAAGTGCATTCTGGGGACCGATTTTTGACTTCCGAGCGCACGAAAATTAAATAAAAGTAAATACGATTCTAGTGTCAAAATTGCTGGCACTTACTTTTTACCGATTGAATTAAATACGAGTGGTGGATACTACTCGTTTTTAAATTTTCTATGTCTATATTAAAATAGAATTCCACCATTTATGACCGTTTTCGAGTGAAAGAGTCGAGCGTTCGAAAGTCAAAAATCGGTCCCCTGTACTTTGCGTGATTTCATTTTTGACCACAAAATAGAAAAATAATTAGAAGATTGATGTTTGTTTACCGCGTATTTTCAAGTTGAATGTTTTCATAATGTAGAAAATATGTGGCTAACATGAAATGTAAAATAATGCTTACGAAGTTACGACATTAGGTATACCTGCATTTTGGACGATAAGTTCTCCTTTTGTGCAAAGATTTAAAAAAAGTTTTGCAGGCAGTAAGTTTCTTCACTATGGAGCCTCTGCGTCATTGGAATGATGTAGATGTAGCTGTCTACATTTACATCATTTCAATGACACACACGTACAGTCGCCATCACATACATCGGAGCAAACAAGCACGTCACAAACATCGGAACACACCTCTATTTTCAAGGCATTAGGGTGCATGTGCCGATATTTTTGAACACCTATAGTGTACCTATGTATGTGATGGCGACTGTACAAACAACATTAATACGACCAAATTAACATTGTTTTTCTCAAATTTACGTACGTGATCATAGCAGATAGATAAAAAATAACGTGCACAGGATACGGTAAAAGCATATCGGAAGCCGACCCCATTCGTTATCACGCCGCGATGTCTATGCTAATCAGGCGGACTGGTTCTAGACCATAAATAACAAAGTTTTGATTAAAGAAAACCTTTAATAACTGCATGTTTATTCATATGGGAATTAATTAGGAGGCTGCGTGGAGATATGCAGGCTTTAGATGGATTGGTTGACCATTGCGTTTGCAGAGGCATCATCATCACAGGCCTTTGCGTCTATTCCAGACGATTTAAACATTGCCCTGGAGACATCGTTTTTGGTGACTGTAGAGGCCAATACGCGACCGGCATGATCTTTCACATTTCTGGCAGACGAAATTCGTGCCAGGGGCTCTAGTTTCAGCTTGTTGTCTACGCAACCTTCTATTGGCCAGTGTCTCGAACCAGGTTCCATCGCACAACGCTCTGCCGTCCACAACGCGTTTGCGCCATCCATCTCTATCTTCGGCAAGCTTTGCCCAGGTCCGATAGTCAAGGCTACGTACAAGAGTATGGTGCAGAGGCATACTCATACTCATACTCATCATCATTTATCAGCCGAAAGACTGCTGGACATAATTTTTTCGTGATTTAAAATGGTTTTCCATGAAATCGCATAAAGATTAATACACGATTTTCCTAATCTTATATAGATTAGGGTATAGAAAAAATAAGGAGCTATACATAATAGGTTGTTCTATTAAAAGCTGATATTCAGCGGGTTTTTTTAATCTAATAGGTATCTAAGCTCAGTTCTGTTTACATTGAAGTTCTTAGTAAAGTTAGCGGAAGCAGATGAGACTTGCCCTGTTAATGAAATTCTTATAAATGTATATTATAAAATTAAAATGTTCAGAACGTGCTTATGTTTGAGTTAAGTTGTTAAAATAATTGGCTATTCAATTATTATAATAACATTTATTCTAATAATTGAATAAATACAGCAAAGTACATACATCTTAGAAATATGTAAATTTGTCCGCAAATACTCAGAATTCTATACCAAACGAGAAGACACACCTGTACCATATGCATTAAGAAATAAAACCAGATTAATAGCACCACTCTCCCGATTAAAACTCCACTCATCCGGCCCTTTAATAATGTCCATAAAATTATTTAATAAACTACCAGAAAAAACTCAAAAAGAAAGCAAAGAAAATAAATTTATAAGCCAAGTAAAACAAATTCTTCTAAATAAAGCGTATTATTCTATTAGTGAATACTTAGAAGACAAATTACTTTAACAAAGTAAGTTCTTATATCACTACTAGTAACCTAACACAAACAAACATTAACTACAATTCGGCTCAAAGATATTTGTTATAGCTAATTTTATATTACTTTAAGCTTTGTTAGTTTTTAAGTTAGTATTTAATTTCAATACTATTACTTTTGCGATGCCCTTGCAGGGTTCATGTTTGGTACGTCCATATTGTAACACTTACCACCTGTATGTAACAACATGAATGCTAATAAATTACTTGATTACTTGATTACTTAGGTAAGTTGCCAAGCCAAGGTTCCATCGCTTTATTCTAAATTTGACCAAAATAATATGTCTATTATTTACATTAACCAAAATTCAGTCCCTGGGCGACCGAGCTCTACTCGGGTGAAAATAGACAAAATACGGAGAAAACTAATTTTCCTAGACATCCATACATCTTTTATTTTCTTCAAATATCTGGGCTCTTATATTGTCGAGTGACGGAGCTATAAATAGATACCAACCTTACAAATCGAATAAATACCGGATGGATGAAGTGGAGGGAATTGTTAGGAGTGTTGTGCGACCGAAAAATGCCCATACCGGTTAAGGGAAAGTCTACAAAGCTGCCGTCAGACCAGCCTTATCGTATGGCTCGGAATGCTGGCCACTGAAAAAGCAGCAGGAACATCAGATGCATGTAGCCGAGATGAAGATGCTCAGGTGGTCAGGAGGAGTGACGCTCCTTGACCAAATACGCAACGAAGAGTGCTTAACTTGGAAGCTGGTCCAAGAGGCCGTGGCTGACCCCGACTCACATGGCAATCAGGTGTTGACAAGGACTTACGTGCAGCCCAAATAGACCCACAGACGACCCAGGACAGAATGTCCTGGCGAAAAATTATTAGGAGAGCCGACCCCAACTGAAATGGGATAAGGCGAGGATAAAGAAGAGATCATCTTTAATTTTACAATGCAAGAAGGTGAAAAATGTATACATATTTTTAAAGTCGACTGGACCTGTAAAACGTTGTAACTTATAAGATTTTACACCGATGAGTTAACAAGCAGGTGGTCCCGGGTTCTAACACTCCTAACCACGGTAAGGGCTTTTAAGTATTTGTGTTATGATCAGATATTCCCCAAATATTTAGTGTACAAATTGACTAGGTATTTTACACTTAGAAAGAGAGCCGGCAGCAGTAATAGATGCCGTTATTTGCATACATTTTGCTCGTCGATAGCGACCTGTTCGACGTGACATGCACCTATCTGAGGATGGCAATTAAAGCCTTATTTATGGCACACACTCCAATATACGCAATTAACCGCTTCCTATATTAACTAACTACCTTAGGCAGTCTAATAAATAAGGCCGTCTTAATTACGAAAAAAAACTTGATAAAATTGCAAATTAATAGCCATGACTACCCAACTTTGCGGATTTTTTTTTCAAACTATTTTGGTAACGAATTCAACAGGCGAAAGAAGGGCCATTACTAGGGAAAGCGACACGGCAAAGCTATATGCTGACGGTTCTGCTTCGAGCCCATGAGTCAAGAAGTGCAGTTGGAGACCACAATTTTCATTGGGCAATAGTTTTTAAGTGCCCTTTTTTTCTACAATAAAAAGAAGCGGGTTATGTCGGAGATACGACCGTTAATTGAGTTTAAGTGGATACTTCTTTGTTGGCTATGGAACCGTAATATATCTGAATTCATTCACTAAAATCTGTATAAGTACAGATACATCGGTATACTCGTATAAGGTAACATTGACCGACGTAGCTCATGTGACTCGCGATACATACAAATGGCGGTCATTTCAGCATTATTTTCATGTCCACCACATAAACTTAATAACATTTTGTGATTAACAACTAATGGCAAATAAAGAAGGATTAAAACATGTAACAAACAATTATTTGAAATCAGATTAGGCTTCTCTACAAAAAGTTATTCCGGAAGTCACGTGATACATTTTGAACTGTACCCCTATACAAGAACGCGAGCAAAGAAGTATCCACTTCAAAAACCTTTTAGGGTTTCTATTTAACAATGAAAATGAACTACATTAAACATCAGTAATGTTGTTCCTATTACTTAGTCGTTTGATCGTAACGTTAACGTTCCGAACGCGCGTCGTTACATTTTAACTGTCGATTTTCCATATAAAAAGTGACATTTAGACCTACCCGACGTTCGTACAATCCGTTACGTGATCGACCAGCGGGGCTACACACTATCTATGCACTGTGCTATTAAAGGCACAACTAATGCATGCCTTAATCACATAACATAATATCAAAACGAGACATCGAGCAATTATAAGTAGTGCGTGCTGCGGCTGCCGTCAGCCATCGACTATCGACTATCGACAATCGACATATCGACATGCCGACGTGTCGACACGGGTAGATTTATAGCGGTCTGGAAGTTGCATGTGTTAATTAATATCGACCTATTAAGACTAGGAAGTGTTGTGGTTTCTCTTAGAGGAAAAACGGTGGAATGAAAGTTGTAGCAGTTTTGATATGGTCTATTATGCGTAGTATAATTAAGTTGGCCAGGTAGAAAGAACACAGCAAAGTTATGTATACTTGCTTTATTTATGATACGCGATGCATCAAAAACTAGCGCTTACTCAGATTCTTAGCTTTGGCTCAGAATCAGTAGGGTGATGATTACCTACATAACATGTAGACAAAAATAAAAAATATATGCTCAATAAGTAATACGACTACTTTTATTTATTTTGCCACCTACATTTGCTAGACGTGGCACTGAAAATTTATGTTCTCTGTCCACTTCTATATAGGTATATATGTAGGGTACAATTTCACAAAAGCTACTACCTAGTTATTCTAGGATTTATTGTTTAAATGCTGTCCATTTAAGATCTCTTTGTTAAAGCGCTGCTTGTTAACTTCCAACAAATGCAAAAATAACGTGTGTGTCTGTGTGTTTGTGTGTGGCGTTGTTGCAATTTTGAATTCAACCGATTTAAGTGCAGTTTTTATTTTATCAAAAGTTTTGTCTGTCGATATGATTCTTAGTCAATATGTTTGATAACTTTGATGTTTTGTATGCTATTAAGTAGCTCTACAATGCTCTACAGACGCTATGAAAGTGTTGTCAGATGTTTTCATAAGAAAGCACTACTAATATCAAAGTAATAAATAAGTCAATCTTGACTGTCTCTTCTAGTTTATAAAAATATGGTGTGACACTGGTTAGGATAATTTCCCGGGACGAGTGCACTTTAATTACAAATAATGGTTTTACCTCAGACAAGTTTAACTGCAACAATGTATGAACTATACCTTCCCCGTTCCTTCACCGAATGTCCAGGCGAGGCGAGCGAACGCATCTTTTCATTCTTAAGTTATCATATTATATCGATAATAAATTATACCTATATTGTATATATATATGTATTCGCAAGAAACATTTGCCTCGTCTTTCTAGAACTGGTAAGGGATATGATCTAGGTGTCTTCAATATAATAAGTTAGAATAAGTTATTAGTGAACCAGAGCGCTCCATCTTAGGCCCAGACGTCATTCACCATCAGGTGGCACTAGGGTCAATCACTGGTCAGTCTGTAATAAAATAGTATACCCGTATTACTCACCTAGCGCGGTAAATCAGAATATCCCGATCGTAAGTATTTAACGCCCGAGCCGAATTCGAATATTATAAATATGGAATCAGAAACTTTCTTTATTACCGCCTTTGGCGAGTACAAAAAATTAGGTCTCCATCTGGCCAGAGAGGTATATTCCGCAGTGCAATAATTCCAAATGTATGGCCTGGGGGGTAAACACGTATCTAACGTTTCGGACGAGCGTTGAGACAAAATTCAACTATCATTTTCCCATACAAAAAGTGACATATAGATCTATCTGACGCGCATACAGTGCGTTACGTAATCGACTTGTTGGTCGATTGCGTAACGCTTTGTAGATCGTTTGCAGGAAGATCAAAATGTCATTATTTGTATGGGAAATCAAAGTTGAGTTATCCTAACGGTCGTTCGAAAACTTACGCAACTAGGTACTCTCCAGGTATAACGTAGGCCTTCAGTTGTTTTAGAAACCGTCTATTATCTACATTTGTTTATTGCCGACAAACCCATCTGTTGATCACTTAGCGAGATGGCGATAAGCCGGGTGGATTTACGCGCGTGTCCCTTCGATTCCCCGTTCGACACCGCATTGTGGGCCCAGTATTCATATGCCAACACTCGATTTATGTCTTTACCAACTTATCTTTACCAACCATTAACTGAATTAAAAAAATCTAGAAGCTCTAATAAATGAGAATAAGATTTAGTTTCCCTTAACAGTGGTACGAGTGAAGTGAAAATATTTTGTAAAAGAAGCCAATTCGCTTGCCCATAATACGGTAGCTTATTTATTACTGTAGCAATGTTAATTATTTTCCTTTGAGTAATTGCTTATTTGATGGACTTATCTTATATTGCCTGGTGCTAAGCCTTAGTAATTTGATATCGAGTGCATTAACTTTGCTGTTTTACGCGTACTAACACAATAGGAGTATAAGAGTATTAATGTGAATATTTAAAATGTGAGAAATATTACAAAGTTTAAGAGCCCAAGTGAGATAATGGCAGTTGATAATTGATTTGTGTTATAAATTTAATAATTACTTAGCAACACAGCTATCAGAAGATTAATTTGAGGGCGCTTTTTATCCATACAGAGTGTGAGGTTATATCCAAATGCTGCACTTCGTGAATCATACATATGTAAGTTTTTACCTTTTTTCGTGGAGAAAACCTGCAAGCCCGGTACTTAGTCATCTGGAGATGACTGGTTTATGTGGTATTTATATCCACTAAAAACTCCTCGGCGATTACCATCGGCGCGGCGCTGCGGATTATTCCAGGATCTCTTAATGAACGCACTGGAGCCCCCCTCGCGCCTCACATATCCTCCTGGGGCCCAGACTACGATTTTGTGTCATTAAATTAGGAACTTTTTGACATTTAGTAAAAGTTCAACCTTGATTTTGAATTTTGTACAAATTTTTGTATGCAGGGCCTTAGGAGGATAATACGAGTGGACACATTTTAGAGTACCTACCTACTGAATACCTATGAGCTTGTAAGAGGGGGCTCTACAAATTTCTTTGTAGGTCCAGAACCATTTGTGGGACTCTCGCAGGGAACCATAATATCGGCCTTTAAAGCCTACGCCAAAACCAAACACCAACACGAGTGGAGGAATGAGGCTGGCTTAAGGCACTCTAAGCTCTTCATAGAAGGAGTGGACGCGGGCTGGACCAGAAAACTCTGGAAATCCAGTAGGAAGCCACTCAGAATTATATCTGGGGTGTTCACAGGTCACTTCGGGGTCAAGGATATCTTGGCCAAGATGGGTCTAGCGGATAGTTTATACTGTAGAATGTGTGGCGAGGAGGATGAGACTATGGAACACTTATTGTGTGCCAGGCAAATAATGAATTATTTTGGTAACGGCTATCCGTAACCAAAGGAATTGAAGGTGCTCCCGGTGAACTGCATCATCCGTTTGTGGAAATGATGGAGCAAGCCTGGGAGCAGGCATAAAAGAGAGGGCAAATGCACAAAAGATCCCACTGGGTCGAAGTGCATCCGAAAAGGGCCCTCACCTAGATAAGATAAGATACTGAATACCTAACTATTTATAAATCTGACTTGTAGGTACCTACTAAGTAGTATTATTACCGAGTATATTTCCTACGACAGCCTGCAAAATAAATTCGCCATCAGACTATCTGTAATCAATATCGGCAACCGGAAATCCCTAATAAAATTATATAAATTTCTAAGCGAATGGCTCGCTGTAGTTGTAACTTTAGTCCGTAACGTGAGACGGCATTGTTTCAGAGTAATTAGCGAGATTCCTAATCAACAAACTTGTGCTTTGTTTATAAATTTGAAGACTAAACAAAATAATAAAAGCACTTAAATGACTTGATTTTGCCTACGGTCAAAACAGAAACGATGAGATATACTCGTACATAGGATTAACAAATCGCAGTAATTGGTGGGTGATGTTACGAGTACGTCCCCATATGTCCATGGAAGGGAAATGTCCCAATGCTCGACACCTTAATGCCTAATAGTTGACAACTATTGTTCACCTCCATTGTTTTGACATAATATTGAAAGTGATATTTATCGGGCCAGTGTCGGGTACTGAGACGTTTACCTTTATATGTTGTTGTATTGTTTGATGAATGATCATGTGCAATGATAGAGCAGTCAGTTTCAATGTAGTTAATGTAATTACCAATTTAATTGAACTGTTAATTCAAAAAAAATATTTAAGTGTTCAATAAAATTATATTAGTGAGATGGTATAGGTACCCATGTCATATGTCTATTTGTTTTATGTATATGAGTCAAATATTCAGATATTGATAGATTTTAGATATGTTTCATACGCATTAATCATACACTTACCTACTTACACGGGCTAAACGTTGTAAAACTTTTACATATTTGATCAATAGAGTTGAAACATTGAAAAGGATATCTTCTTAGGGCGTGAGTGGCGAATAGAGTTACAAATAACATATTGTTCTGCTTCGTTAACTGAGCGTCTATTCGACTAACCCATTGAACTGAATTCGGTTTGGTATTTCGTTGACCACGCTTCCACGTTCGAGCGGTGGCCTCAGCAGCAGCGTGCCGCGCGCGGCGGTGCGTCATAAATGTAGGAGACGCCATATTATGATTTTTCGCTCCCAGTTAAAGCAAACAGCTGCCACTGCCGCCGCCACTCAAAGTCGAGCCTTAACATGCCTCAGAACGAGTCAAACGCCAGCCCGTTTCCATTTAAATACCTTCATCCAAATAACCCAAGTGTTGAAATCAACTTTCGCCAAAAGCGGTAAATCTAGGAAACCTAGAATTTATCTTAGCACTAAAGTAAATCAAAAGGGGCACGCGAGTGAACACTTTCACCGCACGCGACGTCCTAAGTTCGATTCCAGATAGCACTTAATGAGAATGAGTAATTGATTTATCTTAGCTGTAGAAGTGTTATGTAAAGTTATGAATGTGGTTGTTTTAATTAAGGTTGCGAATGATTGGTTAGGTTGCGAATTATGACAGCTCTATTTAGATTTGTAAGTTGGTTGGTTGAGATGGGGCTACGATTCAGTTTTACTTAAGATGCGTCATAAACAGCTTTGGTATCTTTAGAACAATGCTTTTGTGCCCGTTGTTAACTTTGGCTAATACTACTTATCAGTTAAACGTGAAAATAAAATAAAAAACCGGCCAAGTGCGAGTCGGACTCGCGCACGAAGCGTTCCGTACCATTATCAATAAAAACTATTTTATTATGTGTTTTTAATATTTTTTGTTATAGCGGCAACAGAAATACATCAGCTGTGAAAATTTCAGCTGGAACCATCACGGTATCAGTGAGATACAGCCTGGTGACAGACAGACGGAGAGCGGAGTCTTAGTAATAGGGTCCCGTTTTACTCTTTGAGTACGGAACACTAAAAAGCAACAAGACAATGCGCACAAATGACCTTTGGGTGTAGGCAATAAGGTTCAAGTTGCATTTGTATGATGTGTAATATATCACTTGTTTTGGTAATGTAACTGCAAGAGATCTACCCGTGTTATTATGTGGCAAGTTCAAAAGCCCCTCCGATATTGCTATTGCAAGCTTTTTAAATACATACTATGCTGTTACACTGTAGAAAATCGTGGCGTCCCTTTGTACCTATTTCCCACCAAAATCCATACAAACAGAGTTTTTTGACTTTTCACGTTACATAAATAATGTTGCTAATTTGACTTTCCGCCAACATCACTATTTATTGTTTTTTTTTAAAGAATATTATGTGTAAGCATTGACTCTAGGCACTGTAAGTACTTTAGTGGCATGGTACTGTATTTTAAGTAAACTTTACATAAAATGCCTTTAATGCATACAATTTATTAAGAAAATGCAGTTGATATCAATTGAGCGGTTTTCCATGCAAAACTTATGAGTCTGCATGTCTCTCTAATCGAACCGGTGCCTTATCTCCGATCCCATACCACTCATACATTATAATATACCACTCATACATTACCCGTAATAAGCAATAATTATATGTGCGTCTAATAGCTTATTAGAATAATACGTGTTCGAGTTTAATAGAATAAGAGCGGGCTTATTCTGGGCAGATGAAAGTTGCTTAACAAGATAAAACTAATACGCCATGTTGTACCTACAATGTAGCTACAGTCGGCAGCAAAGAAACGTGAGTCTTGCAAACTTCTATACAGTGAAGGTCAAGTAGTTGCTCTGCAGCTGAATGTACCTATAAATCATTTTCGCATGTTGCAATATTGGCGTTACAATTGGCTACTTTCCTAAAAACGTCGCATCATGCTAAAAAGTGTATCATAATGTGACGTCACACGGAACTTTAACGGACTAGGTATATCGTCATATTTTTTTGATTCATCATTATCATCATATCAGCTGAAAGACGTCCACTGCTGGACATAGGCCTCCCCCAAAGAGTGCCACAATCGCATCCAGCGGACTCCCGCGACCTTTACCAGGTCATCAGTCCACCTTGTGGGGGGCCTACCCACGCCGAGCCTTCCGGTACGTGGTCGCTAGTCGAGAACCTTTCCGCCCCAACGGCCATCGGTTCTACGTGCAATGTGCCCCGCCCACTGCCACTTAAGTTTAGCGCGAAAAGTACTACATTCGGCGTTTTACAAAAATCATTCCCTAAGGGGGTTAAAAAAGGGTGCAAGGTTTGTATGGGGAACACTTTTTCTGAGCTAGACACTTAAAACTTTGTAGAAAGATTACTTATAAAAATACAAAAAAAAGACTTTCAGCGTTTTGAAAAAATCTATCCCTAAGGGGGATAAAAAGGGGTGCAAAGTTTTTATCAGGGAAAGTTTATGTTTTTGAGTTAGAGACTTGAATCTTTGTAGAAAGATTACTTATTAAAATACAAAATAAGAACACAAATCGTTTTAGAAAATTCCACCCCTAATAGGGTTAAAATTGGTTCAAAGTTTGAGTATTTCAAGGCATTTTTAAAGTATGAGATTTTTAACTTTGGTTTTAGACTGTTTTTTCACAAACTAGAAAATGAACATAAACTTTTTTTTTAATTATCCCCTAAAAGAGGGTTCAAATTTTGTATTGAGAGAAATCATTTTCTAAGACGATAAAAAGTTCTACGCGGACGAAGTCGCGGGCAACAGCTAGTAATTAATAATAGCTGAATTATTCTTGTGTAGGTATTCAGCTTTATTAATTATTTCCGTAAATATTACTGAGAGACAAAATACAACAAAATAACCGACATTAAAAAAATAAAACCCAAATGACCTCCTGAAAACTCGGAAAAAAAATTAATAAATGTTTTTATCTTTAATTCGGTTAATTTACATTTGCTCTATACTATTCAAGATAAATCATACAAAAAGACAATGAATGCTTCATGTAAACCTATATAATTACTTAGCCGCCCTTGATAACGTTTTAAAATAAAAAAAACATTACATACAAAAAAGCACATATTAAGAGCTTTAATAGCTTTACTTACTTCACATAATATGACATTTCATTTTCTAAACACGGTCAGGAATTCCAGCCAGTCCCAGCACATTGTACGACATCAGTATGCCACACTATAATACGCTTTACTGCTTCAAGTCCTAGTTTAGCTCTAGAAACGGATCTAGATTAGGCACAAAGGCTCGGTCTAATGAGCTGGCACCTGCGCCCGCGCGTGTGTGCGCGCTTTATGCTCGCGGGTACTTTCGCTCACACAATGCATGCACCTACAATTCATATAGAAAGTGCACCGCTACCACTGAGATGAGGGACTTGGGGGATTTGGTGCGAAGGAACAACAATTATTGTTTATGAACAATCAATAAATTAATAAATATTGGGAGACAATCTAAGGTTCACAAATCGTGGTAACCCCACACTAAGTAAATCTTTTATAATGGGTACTAGATGACATAACGCTTTTATTAATAACACCATGAAAGGAAAGGTAGAAGGCAAGCGAAGAAGGGGTACATAGTTATAGGATAAGTTACATGAATCAAATAAAAGAAAAAGCGGCCAAGTGCGAGTCGGACTCGCACATGAAGGGTTCCGTTAAATAAATTGCTTTCTACGATTTATGACGTATAAAAAAAACTACTTACTAGATCTCGTTCAAACAAATTTTCGTTGGAAGTTTGTATGGTAATGTACATAATATATTTTTTTTAGTTTTATCATTCTCTTATTTTAGAAGTTACAGGGGGGACACACATTTTACCACTTTGGAAGTGTCTCTCGCGCAAACTCTTCAGTTTAGAAAAAAATGATGTTAGAAACCTCAATATCATTTTTGAAGACCTATCCATAGATTTCCCACACGTATGGGTTTGATGAAAAAAAAATTTTTGAGTTTCAGTTCTTAGTATCGGGAACCCCAAAATTTATTGTTTTTTTTATATTTTTGTGTGAAAACCTTAATGCGGTTCACAGAATACATCTACTTACCAAGTTTCAACAGTATAGCTCTTATAGTTTCGGAAAAAAGTGGCCGTGCCATACGGACGGACAGACAGACAGACAGACAGACATGACGAATCAATAAGGGTTCCGTTTTTTGCCATTTGGCTACGGAACCCTAAAAAGTAGCAGTCACGTCGTATAAAGAGGTCAAGGAGGCGGCCCTAGATAGAGTCAGATGGAGGGAGCTACACCGAAAAGAGTCTAACTCTTAAATTAATGATGACTAGATAACGATAATATACTCGTACATACTCGTACTTCAACGTCGTCATCATCATATCAGCTGAAAGATATCCACCGATGGACATAGACCTTCTCCAAAGAGTGCCAAAGTGATCGGTCCCGTGCGCCATCCGCATCCAGCGGACTCCCGCGACCTTAATATAGACAAAAACGAACACTTATATAAAATTCCCATACAAACATAACATGTATACTACCTAACGTACGATACGAGTATGATAGGTTACGCACAATCGACCCGCCAGCTGTAGGGTACCAGGCGAGCTTGTTTTTTTTTTTTTTTTTTTTTTTTTTTATTCTCTCTTTAAGGCTTATAGCTAAATTTACATATGTACAATTAATCTGCCAAACCACAATGCGGTTTGTTGGCAAACAACGCTCCTAATTGATTTTACATTTTATTAGCTAAAAGCTGTATGAATAGTAATATATATGTACGGTATTACTTATGCTAGATACAATTAAAGGAATCTATAAAGTTACATAAGATAGCTGAATTTCATTTTTTAATGTATTTAATAAGACGTCGCTTACTTTCTTCTTAAACAATTGTTTTGTGACAATTGCACTCTTTGTCTCGGACGGCAGTTCGTTATAACAATATATTGAATATATGATAATATGATTTAGAACAATATATTGTTGCTCACTGCAACTAAGTAATATAATAAATTCTTTTATAAATATTTTTTTAAGGAAAAGCATGTTTGACTATTTTCAGCAAGGGAATAAAAGAGCGAGGGCTGCAGTGTGCGCGCGCGCATGGAAAGCAGCAGCGGCGCCGTTGACGGGAGCAGACGTCCTGCTGTGTGCGCATAGCTTTACGAAGCTGCCTACGCCCTTGGTAGCTACTATTAGAACATAACTTACAGTGAAGTGTAAAAATATAGTTGCATATACAACATACTCATAAATATGTCATACCTATCGCTCTTAATGTCAGCGGATTAAGGTTTCGGTACTTATTTATGAGAGGATTACGTCGATATCATCATCATCATCATCATATCAGCCGAAAGACGTCCACTGCTGGACATATGCCTCCCCCAAAGAGTGCCAAAATGATGGGTCTTGCGCCACCCGCATCCAGCGGACTCCCGCGACCTTTACCAGGTCATCAGTCCAACTTGTGGGAGGCCTACCAACGCCACGCCTTCCGGTACGTGGTCGCCACTCTAGAACCTTTCCGCCCCAGCGTCCATCGGTTCTACGTGCAATTCGGAGGGCTATATCGGTTACCTTGGTTCTGCTGCGGATAACCTCATTTCTGATACGTCGATATATATTTTTGCAACTACGTAGGTATTTAACGGAAGACGTATTCTTAAAAGTAGTAAAAAGAAGATTCTAAAGTCTTCATTCGGTAAGTTAAAAAATCATAACATATTTTCTTCTGTTATCATTTTGAGGCAAAGAAGAGGTAACTTTTACGGCCCAGTAGGTTTCCAGCTACAATATCTGCTCGTAGGATAAAACGATGGAAATTAATAGAAAGACCACTGGATGCTAAAACACTTTCGATATGATTTTCTGGGTTAAAATGCCTTCAAATCGAGCATACCAATCACAAAAATCAGAGAAATCGAACTCACTTAGTTTCGTCGAAAAATATCCCATGTCTACTATCTACTATGTCTAAATAGTGTGTTTACACTCTCTATAACATGTATATTGCCAACAATCTGATTTAAATTTTCATAATTTTTCGGCAGTTGAGTTGCTAAACTACAAGTCACTCTTTTAATGAAAGTGAATAATTTTTGAAAAATAATTATGTGATGTATTGAGTGTTTGTTAAGTTTTGGCTTTTAATAGTCAACGAAACATATCAAGACGCTAAAACTATGAGGATAAGGAAGCTCCTTACAATCGAGAGAAATCACGTTGTGAACATTTCTCCAAACGCTCTCATAAACCTATCCTCCGATCCGCGTATATATTATACCAGCGGACTGCCAACATCTCTCTGTCGCGTCCATCGCATTAAAATACCATCCAATTTGCATATTATAAATGCGCGTATGCAAAGCTGGTATCGCGGATCGCTCACTGTCGGGAGCCGGGCTGTCGCCTGTAATGGTGGCGCGATCTCCGATACAACGTACTGCTGGCCTGTGCTGCCTGTGTTTACATTAAATACTTTGGTGTTGCCAGTAAGTAGTCTATGGTAATAATATAAAGAGGTAATTTTGGGACTATGTAAGTGTGTACGTCATGGCATGGGTAATATCGGTTACTAATCCTGATTTTGATAATTCTTTGCCAAGAGCTAACCTTTATAGAAGAATTCCTCCCTCACATCGCCTTTTGATCCGTGGTGATTAGTGATTTGACCATGAGGTGGCTCATGGTAGAACACCTGGCCAGCAAAAACTTTGGTCGGCTGCAGTGGGTTCAGGTTCTGAAAATGATCTGCACTGTTCTACCAGACTTATGACCCACTGGTTGCCGCGTTGTGACCACGTAATGGAAGGATGTCAGCACCGGTGACTGCTCTGTAAAAATATACAGAGCCGTTGGTGTGAAATGCTGTCCACAGTATTTAGAGAAAGCTTTTCTACCGTTTTTCTAGGATTCCGTAGAGTGTTCTGTAATACCTATCTGGACCAGTTCTATGATAGTCCATAACCAATTTTTATTTATAAAAAAAATGGGCAGATATTTTCTATGCACACGTAGAAGCGTGGCCCACCGTACCACTGTTGTTGATACCCAGAGACGAGTGAACGAGATATCCTACTGTTATTTCTCATTTGAGAATGATTTATCATATAAATACTTGTCAATATGCAAGAACGACAACGGTGTTGCCATATATTTTGTAAAGAGTAGAAGTTTTGAATTTTAAAATTTATTAAAAACGATACAAGTGCTTTGGTGTAGTTAATCTTAACTTGTGTTAGGATTAAATCAATTAGAGCGACGTAGAGAAACGTAGTTTAGTACAAAATTGATTTCTATAAGCTTTAATGACTTCTCCAGGCGATAAAAGAGAAGCAAAGGAATTCTGAAAAAAAATTTAGAAACATCCAAAGTATTCTAGCTCGACGTTCAACGATGATAAAATATACAAAGTCTTTCTCGGACTGCAAACAGGTAATTCACCCCATTGTTACACCTGCGACACTTGAACAATTTGTCATGGTTGAGATGGGCATCGAACCTGTGACCCTTGGTCGGTCGGTCATTGTCTTTGCCAGTGTTGCAATACCTACTTGATCGTTGTTTGGTAGAATACGTTCGAGGTACAACCCTTAATGATTCCTGAATATAGAAAATAAGTGTTGGAATAAGAAATGTCTTTTTGAAATACATGCATGCGCGTATTTGAATTATAGTTATTTGTTATACAAGGGTGCAAAGTTGTATTTTACCCGCGAGTGTGGAATTGAAACACGAGCAAGCGAAAGGATCCTATAGTTGAACCACGAGAGAAGCGAGTGGTTCTAAAATGGAATCCTAAGCGTAGCGAGTGTTTCAACACACGAGAAGTAAAATACATTTGCACCCGTGTGTAACACAAAACTTTTCACCTCACTGTAGCGAGGAAACTGCAACATGCAAAACAACTTTATTTAATTTAAATAATAAATTTGCACCTTTGTATAAAAAATATAACAAATATAACTTTTTTTTTGGTCAAGTGCGAGTCGGATATTAGTTTTCCCATACATTTTGGGACCCAGTGCCTGATGAAGGCAACAAGCAATTCTGATTTTTTTTTGTATCGGAGCCCCCTTAAATATTTATTTTATTCTGTTTTTTATTATTTGTTGTTATAGCGGCAACAGAAATACATCATCTGTGAAAATTTCAACTGTCTAACTAACACGGTTCATGAGATACATGAGATACGCTCCAAGGTCAAATTACTTTGCCCACTAGTGGATAAAATGCGATTTTGCTCACTGGTTTTACAAGACGGCTTTCCGAGGCAGTGAGGGGAAAATATTTAGAAGTGTTAGTAAGTATTTTAAGAATCAAAAAAATTACCCATCGTTCCATAATAGGTACATGAAAAAGTTAATCATAACAAAACACACATTTATGAATAGGTATATAAGTATACATTTTATAGAAAATACTTTATAGGTAATTATTTGAAGCAAGGTCATATAATCACCGAAATAAGCTGCCACATTCAATAATCCGCTGTCGAGTCCGCTGGATGCGGGTGGCGCAGGACCGGCCATTGTGGCACTCTTTGGGGGAGGCCTATGTCCAGCAATGGACATCTCTTGGCTGATATGATGATGATGATGATTCAATAATCCTTTATCTAATATGACATCGAAAGCTAAATCACATTAAAAGCCATTTCTAAGACCCAAAATAACCAAATTGGAGTAACTTCACCTGAGATTAAACGTAGGTATGTTTATTAAATTTGCATGAAATAAACGAAGTCAAAGCAAAACATACAGTAAATTGACATATAAGTACGATGCATTGCGAACTGCGGCTTTCGTCCA
This sequence comes from Epinotia brunnichana, assembly GCA_963854355.1. Classification (NCBI taxonomy): domain Eukaryota; kingdom Metazoa; phylum Arthropoda; class Insecta; order Lepidoptera; family Tortricidae; genus Epinotia; species Epinotia brunnichana. The sequence goes on along the minus strand of OY977953.1, from coordinate 6,776,073 downwards.
AGTAGCTGCCCCTGCGCAATCAGGTATCGGCAATCGGCGCACGCGGCGATCGCTCGAATCAGCATCGTCACTGTGCAGATACCAGCAGTCATGATGCAGATACTCGTACAGTGTGCAGTCAAGTGCAGTAGCGGGTGTGTGTAACCAGCCCCGCTATTCTGTAAGTGGTTTTAAGCTCACCTCAACGCTCACGCACAAATATATCTTGACGCCTTGATTCGTATTAAATAAGCGTAGGTAGAGTAAGCGTATAGAATAACAGCCCAGTTGCATGCTGTTTAAATATAATGTTAGATGTCTCGGACGTGACGGACTCTATTCAGAGGGGGTTTTGGCAAATCGAAAATTCGTGCATTTTTGTGATGTAGTCATTTCACTAGCGATTTATAAAATGATGTAATTATAATTAAGGTTGATTTATGGTATCTTCATGCCTTATAAGTGATTTAATGTGCATAAACTATTTTATATAGGTACCAAAACTGAATCTCTCGAACCCTGAGAAAACAAAATCATGACCCAAGATAATTTCGCTTCCTTTGCGATAATTTAACAGGTTCTTAAGAATATTTACCCTGCATCAAACTTTTTTTCTAGAAATTTTTGACCCATGTTCTATTTTGAAGACTAGGTACTGTTGTACAAAACTTTTATTCCTTTTTATTCCCTGAAATGTTCTACGTAATCTGAAAACAAGTGCTTTTCAAACGTGTACTGAGTACTCGTACGTGACTTCCCTAAAAAACATGCATCTCCACACATTGCTTATTTAGCTAAAAATCTCGTAAAACGAACTGCCCAATTTTATGTTGTCTCTCTCACTCTCAAGGTCCCGCTACTCTGAAATTTCGTGTATAGGAAGTTACTCTTATCTTGTTCTTGAAGGCACTTAGCAGCAAAAGGATGCGTCAGACCATCTTTGTATCAGATCATGTGTCTCGGAAACTTGTATGGCTGTGAGCGAGCTAGATAGCATTGTTCTCAACAATTAAATGGGCGGTAAGAATATTGGAGGTTGGTTTTCTATAAGGGCAGATAAGGGAGTTGAGAACTAGGTGTGCAACTGTGTGTGTAACTGATTCTTAAAAAATAACTCATAATCGGCAAAGTTTATTTAATTATTCGATATTGCTGACTGACACCGCACATATACTCGTATACTTGCCTGATTGTGTAGATATTCGATTATTCTTAGCAGACTTTAGGCCGGCCTCACACAGTCGGAATCAGTCACTGATTTCAGTATCTGAACTGAACCACTCAGGAGTAAAAAAAAAGGTAGGTACACACTGGTAGAATTTCTGCACAAAGTGTACCGTTTTATTTGCTCTTCAGATTCCGATTATGATTCAGTAACTGAATTCCGTCCAGTGTGAGTTCAGCCTTCGTGTGGTATGTACTTATAGGTTAACTATTGGGAATTATTCACAAAATCTTTGACCAAATCGCATGGGATAAGGCCTGTTCATACATTTTCAAGCCGAGTTATCATTATTTATACACTAAATAGATACATTAATAAGAGAATTTAGTCTTATATAAGTCAGATGTGTTGGTTGAGTATAAGTATTATGGAAATCGTGATAAAAATACATAAATTGTGAAGCAACCATTTTGATGTATTTCAGTGGTTACCTCATTCATGTCCACATAAACATTGTTCCTTGAACTTATTTTTAGTGTTCCGTACCTTCCAAAATAAGTCCTTTAAGATACTTAAGTGCTTTTAAAACGCTTTGAGCATAGGGACTTCATTTAGCTGCCTTCCCAATACTATGTATTTAACGCTTAATTGTATTGTCATGACAGCTGTCCCGGTACACTCAATTAAAAAAAAAGTGACTATGATGGTACAGTCTATTCAAAGTAAATTAGGTGTTTTAAATCCTAGTCAAAACATCATTTGGCGATGTCACAGATTATTAAAAAAACTATCCCGAATCGTGCCTTTCGTAGTCTAGTCCAGACATGGCATTGTACAGATAGCTTCAGCGCGATCGTTACGAAGCGGGCAAGTTCCCAGAGTGGGATTACAGCGCTTTAAGTTAGTGCCACACGAGGCTGGAGACTTATTGAATTATCTCGACCGCTAGTATAATATAGTTATAGCAGTCTCAACTAAGCTTTAATGTCTCGTTTAGTATTTGTAATCAAAACATAATATGATAATCGAGTATTATGGACAAAACTTAAATCTTAACTAACATATACTCCCCAAGGTCCTGCCCCTGGGAAGGGTGTCCATACGGCTGGCTACATTTACTTCATCATCATCATATCAGCCGAAATACGTACACTGCTGGACATTGGTCTCCCCCAAAGAGTGCCAAAATGACCGGTCATCAGTCCACCTTTACTTGAAGGATGGGTCAGGCCGTAGATTTTGCCACAATAACCACAAAATGGGGAGACGTTAGTTACGCAGTCAAAGTAGCGCAGAAAAATGGTTTTGTGTGTTTTTTGTTAAATGTGAGAAAATGAATGTACTTTCTTAGGAAACATGACACGATATTTAAAAGGCGGAAAGGTAACTATCATTTAATAACGTCAAATCAAAAAGATATTCAAAAAAATTTTTTTTTCTAATTTTTCTGATTGAGTAAAGTGCACTACTACTTGAGCGGATTTGCGTTTTTTATGAAATTTTCGACGTTTTTTGCGAATAAATATCGTGTAACTTCCCAAGTTTATGGATTTATTTAAATATTTTTAGTGGCCGCGGTTCACAATTTTTTAGAGAATACAATGCTGTGGTTGAAATATTAATATTACGTGTTAAAGGTAAAAAAAAAAAGGAGCGGAGAGTTAGGTTATATTTTGTGACAAAATCGTCGGCCTGACCCGGATAGTAATTTTTATCCATTGCCCAAGGAAGTAGCCAGCCCTATAATTATACTCATTCTTTATTAGTGATAACAATTATAAATCGATGCCTGTATAAAGCCTGTGGGCGTGCACGTTCCACTGCCCGAGAGTTTCTTTCGCAAATACGTGGCTATTTTAATTTAATTAGTTTCGCAAAAAAATACAAAAATCTATAGTCTCGGTGACGCTGAATAGTCCAAAAGATTCTGGTCAGGAAAAAAATGCAAAGGACGGTCTACGAGTATGTCCAGCCGACTGGACGTTGCAAAATGAAGGGTCTAGCAGTCTCAACTCAACTGGGTTTATTAGTATGGTATGTAGACTACGTAATAGCAAAGATTATTAAGAAAACTGAGCGCGTCTCGCCATCAAACGTAACAGTTTGGCGAGAATATAAATGTTTTGTAAGATGTAATTTGAAAATATAAATAAATAAAAATAAAAAAAAAAAAGCTAATAACAAGTCGATTAGAAATTTTAATCAGCAAACTCTTGTTCGACGAGCTACGATTGCGAACGCTCATGATAAACAATCGGGGGTCGATTCGAAATACGTGTGAATAGTCTGTATTTCATAATAATAAATATATTCTGTCACATTACACACAATTAAAATCTTGTTTGTCTGTACCGGTAGCAGTCTAAACTGAGATATATATTTAACGTCATACACCTGGCCATAAAGTAGCAATTACCACACGCTACGCGTACGGAAATACCCACTTCCTGGCCAGGGAGAGACGTCAAATTTGCTTTAAAACAGCGGCGCTACCACGAACTTCGAATCTCGAACTTCGTATATCTCCGTTTCGGTCGCTCGAGTACCATAAAACATAAGTGCGATAGAGACGGAGATATACGAAGTTCGAGATTCGAAGTTCGTGGTAGCGCCGCAGGTAATCCTGGCCTCAGCGAGCATCTGCGAGGCACAACAATAGCGAGGCAGCTCTATCAATACCCTGAACGCATTACTCGTATTATATTGAACTTGTAGGGTCTTGTACGATTTCTTTGTAAATTTGCTCCACTGGCTGCAGGTGTAAAAGTGGTACAAAAAGCCCTGAAAAGAGTTATTTTAAGGGTTAAGTTAAGAGCAGCGAGAAAACCTGCGGGCAATCATAAATACAAGCGAGATGACATTCCGATGTGCACTACCTCTCTTAAAATTGCATCTCCGAATAATTTGGAGTATGGTTTTATTTCTATTATAAGATCTGCCCAATATACATGGGCAAAAATCTCTCATAGACGACATTCCGAGGCTAGCTTATCAAAGAACAGCGGGCGATAAAATAATCCACACGTGAGCGCAGTTCTAATCAGTTGTTTACGGCCGTTCACGTGATTGCGGCGCGTGCGCGGCTCGGCAGGAGCCGGCGCGGAAATTATACCCTACACTGCAGTGCAAAAGCTGAGTCACTGTAGCCAAGCGGTAAGACACTCGACTTTCAATCTAGAGGTCGTTGGTTCGAACTCCGGCTTGTACCACTGGGTTTTGCGACGTGATAAAGTCTTATAAATCGATGGACACCGGCAGCACGCACGAAAAAGTATGACTCATTGTCCCGTTCCGCCTGAGCCGAGCGTTCGGCTTTATGGCGTTATTTAAAATTATCGTCTGTAACCCGACTTTATAGACATCCAATTTTTTTAAAACTTATGTACGAATATCATTTGATATTGGGATAATCTGTTGCTCCCGTCCGCAGGATTTACCTACCACAACCCTACACGTGTCCCTTGGGTGGTGCTAAATGAGCGACAACACTTACGGCGAAAAAGGCGCTACTATGTATAAAAATATCACAATTCAATTCAATTTTATTTCTTTGTCAGAATACGGTAGTTCAAATGGTTCATGGGCACAAATATTTGATTAATTATAGCTAATTTTAAATAATAGTATTTCAATATCATGTATTTATATACATGATATTGAAATACTTTATATACATGTCGGAGCTTCACTCCCTGCAGCGTGTTGAGCAAAGCAACATCACAAGATGGATTAGATTTAAGGACATGCAGCGCCATCGACTTTAATGTAGACACTACCAATCGAAGTTTGTTCATGACAACGCCACCTAGTGGCTAATAGTTGGACCACTATGTTAAATTATCAAGTTAGGAAACGTCAAGTTGTCAACTTGGGTGTAGTTGGCGCGAGGATGGCAACTCAATCCTTTATGGTGGTAGGCTTGGCTGTCAGGTTAGCCAACCGTAATTGTTGGGCGTAGGGAGGGAACGGCAGGGAGTGAAGCTCCGACATACATAATATTCATAATTATCTAACCCTAAATAATTAGGGTTAGATAATTATGAATATTATGTCAAACTTGTTTATCCTTTAAATAATCCTTAATACTATAAAAACATTTATCCATCAACCAATTTGTCAAATTACATTTAAACTTATTTCCCGATAACATTCTAAATTCGTCTGGTAATTGATTGAAAATTACTATACAAATGTTACTATTACTATACTGTATGTGTACTATACACGTGAGTTGAACTGTGTACCTATCACATGTCACACGAAAGTTTACATTCGGATTCTTGTCATTCTGATTTTGTGTGACAGAGACATTAAATCTCCGTACATTGCTCGTTCCACAAGTAACCTAGCGATAATCTTAACTTGTCAGGTGACAATTTTCAAGTCGGTGAAATAGGGGCCAGAAGTTGTCTTTCGCCGAAAAGTCAATATTAAGGAACTTCATTGTTACGTCCAGAATTTACAAAACAAAATCCTTATACCATTTATGTGTATACTTTAATGTACCTGTCAGTGTACGCATTTATCTGCGTGTGTTACAGTTATAGTTGTAAATATAGCCGGGGTCTGAAACATTAGTCATGCGCCGGCGCAGGGCATATATCGTGGAGATAGACTATGGTGTATGTGCGTAGATGCGACAATGCGATGAATCTTATAAATGCTTACAGGTTTAGCCAAGAATTATATAATATATGCCATGTATTCAATCAAGGCGAGTAAACCACGTTACAAAGAAAAAAAAACTTGAATCAAGAAATATGAAAAATACCGCTACTATGGTGAATGAAACAGAAATTATCTTGAATTAAAAGGAATCTCTCGAAAAAGTATTTCCTCAAGTTAATTTCGATACCGAATCGTCCTCATATTCATTTCTCAGTTCAAGTATATTGACTTCTAATCAAGTAAGGAAATAGTAATTAGCTTTATTACCCTTACAAATAATTGATTTTGGGTACTTAATTTACGTATTGTTCGTATGTTTCTTAAAATTATTTTTGTTACGATACCGCCACTACCCCAAAAATATGAGTGTATTTTTTTAGCTAATTTGCTACTGACATGCCTGACTAGTCAGGCAACAGATTCAGACACATAAAAAGTTTGATATTTTACTAATTATTTGAAACATAACGTAATATTTAAAAGACTAACGAAAACACGAAAGCCATCCAGTAATGTTGCGACTGGGACATTCTATGTACATATATATAACTACGATATCGCTTTGCATCACGTCTCTTGCCTTCGGCTGGTCGATTGCGTATCGCTTTGTACATACGTACGTCAGGTCTAATTATTTTTTATTACAATGACAGTTGAGAGTTGTCCTAACGTACCTTCGAAAAGTTACGTAATTGCCCCTCTGATTTGAAAGACAATATGTAGGTAAGTGAGGACGACCCTGTGACACACCTGAATCTGAATTTAACATTATCGCATCTACACACCCCACAATCATGGCGCATTCCACTGATTCCTTCTGCATTATCGTGTCCCTTATTTATGAAACTATTTGTATATTCATTGGCACGCATTACTAGTGATGTAAGGTGATGAAGGCAAATATTTATTTGGATGAGTGGGCTAGCTCCTTTTGAGCTAGTAGCTTGGATTTTACAAATGCATGTTAGTTCTGCGTTTCTATTTTTAATTTATGATATTCGTGTTCCTTATACGGCACTTACCTACACAGCATCACCTTGGGCGATACAAACACCAATCCATTGGTATAGGTATAGAGAGGTACTTGAGAAGTTTTGATTTGACCGAATTGCATCAAAGTAGTACATTCAAAAATAAGCTCTACCGTCCAAGGAAATCCCAGTTTAACAACAGTTTTATCCACATTAAATAATCTTAACCATGTCATTGATCACCTATTGCTTCCTAGTTACTGTCGAATACAAAGCTGTTTTTATTTTTGGCCATATAGGCAAGGTGAAAAAAAGTGCCAGCACTTTCTTATCAGTAATTAACAATTCACTCACAGGTCAAGATATTGTTTCCTCTCTTTGTTTTCATCGAAAAACAGTCTCCGCGAAGGATACGGGATCTATGGATACGGGCGACTGAATCTGCGAATAATAGTTAAAACTAGTGATTTTGCGTATGAATGATGGGTGATGAGGTTTTTCAGGTTATTTACTATGGGGGCGGCGAGTTTGAGTTTGTCTTTATTACCAGGTCAAGTTTTTTTCAAACGTTCTATCCGATGTCGACTGACTGTGAGACTGTATCTCATGATCCGGGATAGTTAGACCATTGCAACTTTTATTCATATCATAAACAATTCAGAGAAGCTAGTGTGTTCTTGTTATTTCACTAAGTAGGTATAACTTTTAACAATTTAAGTTTATAAAAATAATTAAATGTAATGCAATATTAATACTATACCGCAATTACAAAGTAAGTGGTATTACATTAAATTAAAATCCAACGTTACTCTCCTACAAACTCCGAATGTAATCTAAATTAACATAGGTACATAACTCATAACATAACAGAATCTCCACTACTAATCCTACATTATGCGATATCCCGCTAATCCCAGCTACAAGATGTAGGCTATACGTATGCGCCTGCGCCGTATTTCATTATGACAAAGACAGCAAAGGTAGCATGAGTTTTATGAGACTTAATTGCATGCCACTGTTTGTGCGGTAAGGATTGGAAAGGGATAGAGTTGCCAGTTGAATTATTACTGGACATATTATGTCGTAAAACCATGATTGAATGCGTACCACCTATTTTGTCCGCCTGGCGAAGATTGACGAAGGGAGCCGACTCTAAATGAAATGGAAAAAGGCTAGGCAAAGAAGAAGAAAAATACGTACTACTTTGTGTGGCGAATTTTGCAAAGACATTAGCATATGTTGAGGTGCTTTTGATTAATGATGAGTGGACTTTTTGATCAGTGATGGCCGTTTACTCGTGGAATTGCGAGTATTGTAAGTTGTAGCTTTGTAAAATGGGCCCTGAAGTTAGAAAGGAACCGTCAGTATATCGTTTGTTTCGCACAATAATAGATAACAGCAAGTATAATTATATCTACATGGTCATACGCTTTGAAAAGATGATGTATGCAATGTAGGGGAGGTAGGGGAGGGATGGGCACTTTTTCACTATTCATTGCATAAAAAATCAGATTTTATAGATAATCAACTTTTATTGCCAATTCTTATTGCACCACACATTTGGCTAGATATAATTAAAGAGCTTTCTTAAAAATTACAATCAGGCTCAACATTATGAGATATTTTATAAACTAAGTCAAAAGTGCCCAATGCTCCCTATGGTAGGGAGGCTTGGACATACCCTGTGGGAGGCTTGGGCACGGCCTATAAATCACTTTTTTTATTTAGTTTTGATGTCGTCTAAAAGAACACTAGCTATGTCATCTACTTGAGGAAAAAAAAGGTGTTCCTTATCTTACTCTGGTGGTTTGGGCATGCCCGTCCAAATGCCCATCACTCCCTCTGCATATATTTTCGACATAGGTTACCGGTATGTTTTTGAATCTACGTATTTAGGCTTAAATTTCAATTTAATTTATAGATTAGTAAATATACAATAGATAAATATTAAAAAATACACGTACCTTTCATTAGCTTTCTCTTTATTACGATCCGAAACCACAACAAAATATTTACTTTTACGAGCACATAACCTTCAATCGTGTTTGTGTTTTACAACTGACAGCAATGACAGATAGTCTATGGATGAACAGTGTTGCCAGTCGGTAAAGTAAACTACCAAATAAAGAAAAAAAATTAAATCTGTGATCAAATCAGAATAAAAGGGGGGGTGCCCATGTCTCCCAACTGCCCATCCCTCCCCCACCTCCCCTACATATGAATGACGACGGCTGTTAAATCCTTATAATTTAACAACTAACCAAAACCAAAATAGAAGAGTTGCATTTAGATCATTCCAGGTCATGAGATCGACTCTACCCGAATAATTAAATCACAAATCAATTCCTAATAATATGTAATGGTTTGTTGCGTCATCCTTTACCACTTCTCCTCATTTACTTATCTAAAAAAATTAAACCCTCATTGATCGTCTAACAGACAGCACCATACAAGAGCATCGAAAAGTATCATTTCATAAAACCTATATGCCGATCATTAATAAAACATCAAAAAAATAAAATCTGCTAGATAGTCCTATGCACCTAAGCTTTGCACCGTATAATCGTCTCCACGGGAACCCGCGCGGCGAGTTACGGCCGATATAACAGCGGGTGCTGGACACGCGAGTATGTTCGGCACACGTCTTGTCTAGCCACAGGAATTGTATAGAGTGCACTGCCAGTTGTGATAAAAGCGGGAGAAGTGCCATGAATATATTAATATAACCTTAACTTATGGCACTTATGTACATAGATAAACTGTTGTGAGAATAAGATACGATAATTATTTATTAACGCCACAATTAATACACAATTACACAAAACATATCCAAAATAACTCAAAGGACGCAGTGGGGCCCTGTATAATAATATAAATAAAATTGTTACTTAATATATGTATACACCTAATTAAAATACCTAAATTATATACTCTTATGTGATAGTCGTTAAACAAATAACTAAATCCATGTCTACGCTGATTTAGTGATGAATAAATATCAATCAGTTGCTTGATCTCTGTGTTTAATTGATGTGCTCGCTATACTTTTACATGGCGGCTTTTAGGTGTATGTGTTTTTTAGGTAGTTACCTAAAAAATACGTATCACCAACACCCTCCTAGCGTTTTTCCCAGTTGTATCCTAAAGGCACCCGGGGTTCGCTTTGGCACCTAAAGTAAAAAAATCATCATCACAGGAAATCTAATGGAGACAATTTGCGTAGACATTGAAATATATGCATATCTTTTTATGCTAATGCAATGGGGCGTGTGATGATTTGAAGTGCAAATGATTTGAAACAATTCTCCACACGATGCTATTATGTTGCTTTATATGTTTTACTTTACTGTACAAATTTTACCTACCTTTTTTCTTTTTTTTTTATGCTACGACGGTGGCAAACAAGCTCACGGCCTGCCTGATGTTAAGCTGGTACCGTCGCCTATGGACACTTGTGACTCCAGAAAAGTCACAAGCGCGTTGCCGACCCTTTATTCACTTGAGGATTCGCTGTGTTGTGTGCTTAAACGATACTTAGCCTTAGAGTATTATTTATTTATCGTAGGTATGGCAAATTATACACTGTGATAATTACGAGTAAGTACTTATTACTACAATTTAATTTTTCAATTTTTAAAATATGTAGTCTGCAGCGTCGCTCGTCTTTAAAGTCCGAGGGCAGAGTATACCAATGTGCCAAAAATAACCATTTGATTGATTGATTTATTGCTTGTAAGGTCTCAAAGAGTATAAATGAGAGGTAATTTATATTACCCCAAAGTATCGTGCCATACGAGAACCCAGGAATATGCGTAGCCGTAATACCCATACCTACTACCTACCTACCACTCATACCTACTATCCAAGTTTTGGAGAAATTTAAATTCTCTATGATTCAGATCACTTCTCCACATGCTAAGGCTCGCTCTGTCGCCCGAAGAATGCGGCAGGCTACACCCAATCAGACAATGCTTGATTTAGCGGCTACCGGAGCCGTTACGCCGCCCACGCACTCGAGATACGACCCTGCACGATACGTGCGTACACAGTGCGTACTGTTATAATATTACTGTTAGGCGGTAAAGTGTGCTAGGTTTTGACAATCCGGGTAATATTGTAAATGTGAAAGCTTAAGGTCTCTCAGTCACGCAAAAACGACTTAATTTCATCATCATCATTATCCATGTTAATGTCCTTGCGTTATTGCCGAAAAAAATGACTTGATTTATTTGAAAGAAATGTGCCACCCAAGTAATTTCATAATTAAATTGGTAATTCATAACTTTTCGGACGAGTGTAGTTTTGAACAAGTCAGATGTTATTTTCGCATAAAAAAAATACATTTATTTACCTAACGTACGTACGAGCGACCTGTTACACAGTCGACCCGCTGATATAAATTGAAAGTGGAATTCGGTATGAAAGTTCACGAGAACAAAGTCGCGGGCAAAAGCTGGTTTAGTAATATTTCAAATCTTTATTTCAGATATTAATTCCATATTTTGTGAATGAGACTTAAGACTAATGTAAATCCAGTGTCTCAAATTCAGAAAAATACGTTACTTTGACGACATAAAGTGCAGGTATATCCCTCACTTCTAGTACTACTACTACTACTGGTACTAGCATATTAGGTACCACCTATTATTTGTAGGTAGAGACTGGCTATTGGTCATTAAGAGATTCACTTGTATTTTTATCTCAATTCCAATATTAAGCCCATCACCGCCATTTGCGACATTAAACTTAATTCACCTACTCGGTAAAACCTGAAAATGGTTCTCGATCGTTTCATTTTAATTATTTGTTTTAATATAGTTCTACAAGTGGAATAGCTTCTAATAACAATAAATTCTAGAAAATTTAATTGTGATTCCCTGATTCGCCATTTTCTTTAATTCGTTTTTTTTTTTTTTTTTAATTTATTGACCAATATAATCTGAGTAGTACATTTTGGTATACATTTTTTCACCAGCGGAAACCTCTAGGGTTTATATGCTGATGAATAGTTCGCTATGGTACATTAATTTACTTGAATACATCACCGTTATAGGCTCATAATTATTACAATACACTCGTATTGGGTTCAGATAACGTCAGATACCTTTTGATACTAGGTATCGATTGTAAGCTATTTACGTATTTATGCTGTAGTTCTTTTGGTAGTTGGTTTATTATATAAGGAAGAAGATATCTGACGTTTCTTTTCCCATGAACATTGACAAAATTAGGTAATTTGAACATAGCTTGTTTTGGTAAATGTTGTCAGTTTCCGTAATTCGTCAATGCCAACAAAATCTTTAATTCGTCAATTTCCCTCATTGTTCATTTTCTTCGAGTCGTCATCTGTCATGAACAAATTTAAAAAAAAAATTATATAATTGGAATTGTTAATTTTTTTCACTGTTTCAAAACCAGTTATTAAACAAGACTTTTTTTATTTTCATAACCTGCCAATTCTACTGTAAGGCAGGTCGGTGTAAGTACGACGACGAGCGAAGCAAGGAAGAACTGCGACCCTAGCGTGGTGAAGCCCCAGAACCGACGTTAAAAAATATATCCGTAAAGTCGATTCTGGCGCTTCGCCGGCCGCTGCCGTGGCACGCTTGCTGCGCTCGCTCGGCTCGCGCGCTGTAGGGTCGCAGTTCTTCCTAACACCAACTATTACTTATTCTGTGCTAACACTCCTCCTCGCTTCGCTCGTCCTCGTACCTACACCGACCTGACTTAGAGTAGAATAGGTAGTTTATGAAAGCAATCTTTACGCGAGACGCGAGTGACGGTGAACATGACGAGTCGAAGAAAATTACCAATTAGGGAAATTGACGATTGACGAATTAAAGATTTTGTAGGCATTGACGAATTAGGGGTGAAACTGACGAATTAACGAAAATGGCGTATCAGGGAAAACTCTTTTCAATAGTTCTGCTTGTTAATTAATGCTTTGATAGATTGGAATGATCCCTAATCGAATAATATAAATTTTTTTATGATCTTGTGATAAGTGAAATTAATGAAGATTTTTTTTATCACATGGTATTTTTACATTTATAAGATATTGTGGTATGTTATGCTTGATACAAGTTAATGGAAATAACATTTATAACGATATTTTAATGTCAGAAGAAACTCAAGACACTACTAAAAGCACGAAACAAAATGAACATCACCAGAAAACGGCCATCCTAGTATAAATTTAAATTTACTGAATTATAAACGCTAATTCCTTTCTTTTAGGTTCAAAATTGTATGGTTTAAAATCAAGTTACTTCGCTCTGCTCCTCAGTCGCGCTTAATAGAGTAACAAGATTTAGTAGCATGGCTCAATAAATCTATTAACTAAATTTCGAGCCACGCCCATGCAATATCATTGTGGCGGTTAATTAAAAAGACATAGGCGGGCCGGGACGGTCACTGCGCAATACGCATACGCGATGAAATGATCGCGCACACAAGTGTAGTTGAGACAATTACACACTTAGCTACTTATTGGAGCGCGGTACTCTTGGGTGAATATTTGAAGGAGTTAGAAATTTTATGAAAAAAGGTCCCTCTATTTTACCTCTACTTTACAGGTTCTCTTAATATATCTTGTATATCAGCAGTGGGTCGATCACGTAACTTTTCTTACTTGCGTCTGTAAGGTCTAAATGTCAATTTTATATGGAAAAATGACAGTTAGATTGTGATTTTACTGTCAGACGCGCGTACAATGCGTTACGTGATTGACCTACAGGTCGATCGCGTAACGCATTGTACTAACGTCGGGTAGGTCTAAATGTCACTTTTTATATGGAAAATTGACAGTTAAATCAAAAGCAGAGGGGTAATCACGTAACGTTCCGAACGCGCGTTAGGACAATTTAACCATTGTACGCGCGTCAGGTAGATCTAAATGTCACTTTTTATATGGAAAAATTACAGCTAAATTGTCCTAACGCGCGTTCGCAACATTACGTGATTACCCCTCTAGGCTACTCGTAGTTATGAAAAACACTACGATGGATAAAAGTATGTGGAGTTACACAATCAACACGTAGAAGTTATTTTGCGACGCGTCTTTTCACATTTGATCTATGTGAAAAGGCGTTGTTTGCAATTTCATTCAAATTTCAAAGTGTTTTGCGTGCGCGTTCTGACATAGGAGCTAACGCGCAAAGCACATTGAAACCAAATTGGAATGCAAAATATGTGTTACAGATTGATCCCGTCTCAAGATTTGGTTAGATAAATCCGACTGTATTTACGATTCGTATAGCTGCTAATGCGTTTACTGAGCCAAATCGCTAGTTTATTAACGACTGTATGACAACAGAAAGTCAAATAAGTGGACAGGTTGTTGTAAAGTGCTGGATCTAAACTTAGCAATGGTATTTAACTTAAGTTAGTCTGAGGAATCTGAGACTTATTGCAATACAGAGAAATAGGGACCTGTTTACAAAATCATACCTACCCGTAGGTATATAACTACAGGGCCAGTATTCGACTTACAAATATGATTGTAAAATCTTCGCAGGTCCGTAGGATGTTAAATAAAAAAGTGGACTGTAGAATTGTTGGTTTTAATCCGAAGTGGAGAATTACAGAAACGTGACATGTGTTTTTAGTCGTTGTAAGGTAAGTTGTATGTATAGTTTTTCTTGTCTACCTTTTTAATTCCAAACATTGCCATATGAAAAATGTATTGTCTATACACAACAAATATGTGACCAATTATTAAACATATATTGAACATTTTATTCAAAAATGTGCATATAAATTATAATTATTAAATAGGCAAGAATGAGGATCAAAAACATTAGATTTTTGAACGTTTCGGAACAATGATGTGTCCCCGACATGGGCTATATAGGTACATACCAGTGGCGCCCATACGAGGCGATTCCCACCGGTTTGCCTAAAATTTATTTTCAGTTAAGTTTATAGTATAACTCTTAACTCTTTCATAGCTTTTTTTGTTCCGGGTTGCCCATTGAATATTCATCTGTCTTTCAAGATAAGAAATTATCCTGAGGCTTGTCGCTTCTGTCGATTACATCAAATGGAATTACGGCCTAGTTGTATGATATTGCGTGATCTTCGTTAATCTTGTTCATGCTTTTAGCTGACGACCGCTTTAGCCTAGTTGGTAGTGACCCTGCCTACGAAGCAAGAGGTCATTGGTTCGGATCCCGGTAAGGGCATTTATTTGTGTGATGAGCACTATTATATGTTCCTGAGTCATGGATGTTTTCTATGTATTTAAGTATTTATTTCTCTATATAAGTATTTATATCGTCTTCTAGTACCCATAGTACAAGCTTTGTTTAGTTTGGGACTAGGTTGATTTGTGTAAGATTGTCCGCAAATATTTATTTATTTATTTATTTAGCCACTGTGATGAAAGTTAGACTGTACTTGTACTATTTACTAGATACTTAGGTACTTAAGATAATAAATACCACTCCAGCATCTTACAGCTCAAATGGACACATGATTACGGCTATACACAGAATAGTATAATAGTATCAAAACGCAAAACTTGGTGACAAGTCCTACTTATTTTCCAGGACCAACCTGGAGTTCAACTTCAGGAGGAGTTCGATCGCACATATTGACTCGTTTTCATTCCTCTTGCATGTATTATGTTATGATTGCCACGTTTCTCACTTTCCGGATAAGACCCGTTACGAGTCTATTATAATGTAGAACGCATGTATTTCCCAGTACAGCCTACTGTTACACAGTAAGATAGGGAAGTGTCTGACGTGCATAAATACAAGACAGCAGGACTAAGTGTTACTTTACGTCCATGTATAAGACATTCATTCTGACGCTTCTAGAGTCTGCGCGAGCGTAGGTCCTTGTTTATTACGGCCGGGCGACGCGTGACGCGAGCTGCAAGGCTAGCGTTAGAACGTACGCGAGATAAACTACTCGTCTTTCTCTCAATAATGTAGTTAGAAAAAGACGGACAGTTTAGTTGTAGCTCGCGTGCGTTTTTGTCCTAAACGAGCTGTTGTCACAGATGTACAGTCAGCATCAAAAGTAGCTACGCAAACGAAGACGTCAAAAGTCTTTATTAAAAGGGAATAAGAACTTTTGACGTCTTCGATTGCGTAGCTAATTTTGATGCTGACTGTACAGAGGCTCTATAGTATAAGTTTTATCGATACAATACGTTTTCGAACGCGTTTGCGTTTAATTTCAATTTGTATGGCAACGCGAACAGCGCCTCTGGCGGTAACTATTAGGAACTATGCGTTGCCATACAAATTGAAACTAAACGCCAACGCGTACAAAAACGTATGTGTATCGATAAAACTTATACTGGAGATACTGTTATTTAGCTACTTTTATTAGGCTTAAGCCTATCGATTTGGTAACCCCATCAATTTGGTTAACCTTACGATAAGGTAACCTTACTGATAGGGTAACCCTATTTTTATGGTAAGTATATCGGCTGTGGTACCATAAGGTAACCATAAGTTACCCCTAGTGAGATAGGGTTTTGTTTAGAGTTAACTTATGGTTAAAAACAACTTCTCAAATAACCCTATGGAAAACCCTAATAAGTGAAACCGGTTCCAGTCCCTGCATGACAAACTTCTATGCAGGGGAGTGAAGTTACCTCTACGGCGTACATAAACCCTCCACATGTGTCGTGTTTGCGCGCGTTCTGACTTTCTGACGCATGCGCCGCCAAATGCCTTGTCCATAAACGGAACCCAAACTGTCAGAGTTGATGGTGGCCGCTACAAAACTCCCTTAAGCCCGTTTTACACGACAGGGTACCATAATTCGCCACTAATGGAGTCTGCAACTCTGCACCACGCACCCGCCACACATCAACTGCGGGACAGTGAGCCTACTTTTATTGATTAGCCAATTTGGACTTTGAGGTTAAAGAAGATGGTTCAATTTGCGGTGCGGGTTGGTTCTAGTTAAGAGGGAGTAGACTAGCGGAATGTTCAGACAATCTAATTGTGGATTGTATATAAAATGAGGCTATCTGTGGCTAGCTTCACGAAGGTACAATTTTATTAGTCTAGTCTAGATCAATTTAGACTAATAAAATTGTTGTTGTGTATACTGTATTGTAACATCACTGACGCTTGACTAATAACGACTGGCCATTCAACCTGTGTAGCCCGTTTAGACATGTCAAATTGTGACATGTAGCTTCGTGAAATCTTTATCATAAGTTGCCAGAGAAGTTGGTGAAGTCAAATAATTGATTAATACATCTTGAGTTCAACTTTTCAAGAAAACTTTTCATATTATAATAATCTTAAACAAACATTGAATTAGAATTTGTCATTGTCAAATGAGATACACATCATATATTATAAGTAAATACATGTACCTTAGCCTCAACTGGCAGTCGCACGCGCAAGTAACTCCTGGAATGTAGCCACAAATCGCAGCGTCTGCGCATACGTCTCAACTTGACGTGGACGCACCGTTTTATGTCATTCTGGCAGTCGTTTTGCTGTCTTTTTAACCCCGACTGTATGTAATGTTCGTCTTTTTAGGGTTCCGTACTCAAAGAGTAAAACGAGACCCTATTACTAGGACTCCGCTGTCCGTCTGTATGTTTGTCTGTCTGTCTGTCCGTCTGCCACCAGGCTGTATCTCATCAACCGTGATAGTAAGACATTTGAAATTTTTACAGATGATGTATTTCTGTTGCCGCTATAAAAACATATACAAAAAAACTTGCCAAGTGCTTACCAAATCTATAAAAACGGCAAAAAATCACGTTTGTTGTATGGGAGCCCCCCTTAAAAAAAATATTTATTTTATTTTATTTTTAGTATATGTTGTTATAGCGGCAACAGAAATACATAATCTGAGAAAATTTCAACACTCTAGCTATCAAGGTTCTTGAGATACAGCCTGGTGACAGATTATCTATAAAAACGGCAAAAAAATCACGTTTTTTGTATGGGAGCCCCCCTTAAAAAAATATTTTATCTTGTTTTTAGTATTTGTTGTTATAGCGGCAGCAAAAATACATAATCTGTGAAAATTTCAACTCTCTAGCTACTACTCTCTAACTACAGCCTGGTGACAGACAGACAGACGGACGGACGGATGGACGGACGGATGGACGGACAGCGAAGTCTTAGTAATAGGGTCCCGTTTTACTCTTTGAGTACGGAACCCTAAAAACAGAATAAATAAATAATATATATTTTTTTTTACCATCTGTCACAAATCGACCTAGTCCCAAACTAAGCAAAGCTTGTACTATGGTTACTAGACGACGATAATAGTACATTACTTACCTAGGGCGGTTAAACAAAGAATGTCTCAGATCGCAGGTATTTGACGCCCGAGCCGAAGGCAAGGGCGATAAATATGCGCTCTGAGGCTTTCTTTATTACCGCCCGTGGTAAGTACAACATTTTACGTCTCTATCTGACCAGGAAGTGGGGTTTTCCGCACGCATAGCGTGCGGTAATTCCTACTTTATGGCCAGGTATGACGTAAACATACTTATATAGATAAATAAATACTTAAATACATAGAAAACATCCATGACTCAGGAACAAATACTTGTGCTCATCACACAAATAAATGCTCTTGCCGGGATTCGAACCCGGGACCTCCGGCTTCGTAGGCAGGGTCACTAACAACTAGGCTACAGGGGGCTCTCATACATCAAACGTGGTTTTTTTTGTCGTTTTTATAGATAATGGTACGGAACCCTTCGTGCGCGAGTCCGACTCGCACTTGGCCGGTTTTTTCACTTTTTTTACTACGCATGCGAAACATATTGGTATCAAATTGGAATGCAACTTGAAGTGTCTAATTGACCCCCAGGATAAAAGCAAATAACTAGAAACTATAATAGGTTCTACATAGATCTGTTTCGTTCGATTGGGCATGTAATATTTATGTATATACCCAGAGATCTATGCTTTTTGACGACATGCTTTGAATATCAGATTTCCATTACAAACTTTATTAACCAATTATAAGTAGACAATTCACAGGGTTCATTACTGCGACATGAGCAAACATTTTTCTGAACAACACTAACAAAGTCATGATCACTCAACGCTATCTTGAAATTTAAATTTTAACTCATAGGGATAAGGTTGGATTTCGGACACAGGTTTAATATAATCGAGAGATTTGGAAAGTTAACCATTGTTTGCCCTTAATTTAGTTTATGCTGTACTAGTTTGGCACGCCTGATGCGGGTAGATAAGTTGATTATATTACATTGTATGCGATTCACAAAAACTCAACGGTCGACGCAACCCTATTTTAAATATACTGGATTCGCAAAATCAATGCGTAATCATAGTTCTCGATGCTGGTTGTCAGTGACTGAGCGGTTCCAAAAAATGTAGACCCTCTATTTGAAGACTATAAGTAAAAGGGTCAGAAATATTGGTTCGTTATTAGCGAAGTCGACGACTATGTAGTGAATTAACCTGCATCTTAGTTAGGGAACTTGCATCTTTTTATTTTATTACGAAAATCAAAAATATAATCCAGCATTAAAACAACTGTAGCATCAAAACTTTCTTATGATTAATTTTTCTGATGTTATATGCATTTGAAATATGCCGCGACGGCACCCCCCGAAAACTTTCTATATTAAACGGGCTTATGCTATGACGTCACAGCATATATTATCGGTGCGTTTACTATGGAGTAAGTCATTAATTTGCAATTATCTCCATAACATTTGCGTTTAAGTCTACACTTGTCATACTAAATATCATTTCTAATTTAATATTCTGTGTACCTAACTGTTATGTTATTTTATTGTTAAAATAAAATAAAAAAAATCGTCATTTTAACGTGAAATAAAACTAATACAATTGTTTTTTTTTCTTTTGTATGATATCTCTACGTATATCCGCATCGATTGAATACAATTTATTCGAAATTGAAGTCCCATGCAAGTTCCCCATTTGTTTGAATCATGGCGCCCTGTGGATACACTGGCACTAAAGGGGGGTGTTTGGTGTTGGTTCGTTTGTAAATAAACAGCCGCTTTATTGTGGTTTGGTGCTGATTAGAGGTGTTCAATTGTTCATGTTATATTTTGTCAAACATACTTGGAAGTATCATTAGATAATAAGAGCCACAATTTACGCTACTAAGTATTTTATTGTTCATACAATATTGCCGGCATTTACAATTAATAGATAGGTCTCGCTCATCGTTGACGCTCGAGCGTCTAGAAAATATACTCGTAACGCAATCTTGGCACTGTTGCCAGCATTATTGTTTATATTTTAGAAATCTATTCTATTTTACAAACTTAAAAGTAAAGCCTTCCTATGTCGTGTAAGGTCTCCATTACGTTCTCCGTGCGACGGCCGGGAAAATGAAATGAAATAGTAGATTATACACCAAGGGGATAAAGCACTGTTTTATGTCACGGGAGCGAATTGAATCCCGAACGTAACGAAGGACTCATAATTTAACTCCTGAGCGTAGCGAGGGAGTTATAAGTTAATTCCTGAGCGAAGCGAGGGAATTAAGACTGAGTCCTGAGTGCAGTGAGGGGTTCAACCGCCCAAGACTAAAACAGTCTTATCCCCGAGGTGTATACTCTACTTTTCACACCTTATGCGAGACAAAAAAACAGGCTCAGTAGATAAATAATGTTTATTTAGCAAATTAAAAGTACATAGTAACATTAGACACATAGTAGCTTTCCATTTGTCAAAATCGTTGTAGGCTTTTAGGTATTTTTCCTTTGACTTCTCTGGCAGCAGATTGTTGACAATGCCTATGGCATCTAATTTGATAAACTCAGGAGTCAAAACACTTTCATCACTCGACATTTTCAATATTATTTTTGAAATTAAATCTTCTATACCTACAAGAACTCGATTTGTTCGTCACGCGTGAACAAATGAAGGCGCGCGGCGTTCCAAATTCGAAAGCACAAGCCGTGGTCCTAGATTCGAAATTCGAATTTCGAGCACCGCGCTCCTCCGGACCGGGGTTCACACGGAGGCAAACTTCATTTATTTTGTCAAATCAAGTAGGCCATGGCCTAGGACAAATTGTCTTTAGCAAAATTAAACTTTATGCATATAGTAATAAGAATTATGAAAAGTGAAATCATATTATTAACCAGCGGGTTACAATGAAATTCAGTACAACATTATAACCCGGCTAATACCAAGGGATTTAATGTCTTGCTTTCGGTAGGGTTTACATGACCTATAATTCGGCATTGTCGAGCATGTGGTTTGAAAAATAGTTTATTCAGTAACTTACAGTACCCGGCGATAAAGATGGCACATCGGGTATTTCGGTTTTGTAGAGCGTTGTCGCAGTCACACTCATTGTCACACTATTGTCTCTTTCCAAAGGCGATGTGCAATCTTTATCGCCGGCTACTGTACGAGTAACTTAACTTACTCCTTTTAAGTATCGAGATACCTGTGTCAAGAGACACCGCTCTTCCACAGAGTGTAACTTGACACGTACACGTGCGGCCGGGAAAAGGTGAAACTCTTAAAAATTGCGTAGACAGGAAACCGAATTTCAATCATTAAGTGGTGGTAATATGTGACTGTGACATACCCTTTGTTAAGTCGAGTTACATGTTACGAGGGGTAATCACGTAACGTTTCGAACGCGCGTTAGGACAATCCAACTGTCATTTTTCCATATAAAATTTGACATTTAGATCTACCTGACGCGCGAACAATGCGTTACGTGATCGACCTGCCGGTGTCGGCCGGTAGGTCGATCACGTAACGCATTGTACGAACGTCGGGTAGGTCTAAATGTCACTTTTTATATGGAAATTTGACAGTTAAATTGGACCGACGCGCGTTCGGAACGTTACGTGATTACCCCCCGGGGGTAAACACGTAACGTTCCGAACGCGCGTTCGTAAAATTTAACTGTCATTTTTCCATAGAAAAAGTGACATTTAAATCTACCTGACGCGCGTACAATGCGTTACGTGATCGACCAGCGACACGGCCGTACGGTGTACTGAGTTATCCTTAGGTGTCCAGTTCTGAAAAGGGTAGGGTAGTTTTGTATAAATTCCAATGCAAAGTTTATTTTTCAATAGAAGCCCACCGGTCAAGTACGAGTGGTAAGCCACCTACCCTAACGTGCCAGTAAAAGCATCTGCTAATTGCATCGCGGAGCATATCGGTGCGGATCTGCATTGCGCGCTGATAAGTGACATCCTTAGCCAGCCTCTTAATAACCTAATTATAATTGAATCCCAATATCCGCTTCCCTTACCGACGTGCCAGCGTCCTGTAGGGTTACCACACTGGGGTTATTGGCGAGATTTCTGTGGATAATTGACACACTCGTCGTGACTGTCCTGTCATGAGTTTTCTCAAGCTCATATTACACAAAGTATATGAAACAAATGGTTTTTTTTTGTTAATTTATAAAAATAACTAGTAGCCCGCACGGCTCCGCCTGTGGATTACACAGAACCCAGGCTGAGCCACGGTATAAAATATAGCATATGTCCATATATTCTAAAGGTCCGTTCTATATACTGGTGAAAGAATAAAAAAAATCGGCTGAGTAGTTTCGGAGATTTGCCTCTACGTACAACCTTACAACCTCACAGACTTTTCCTCTTTACAATAGTACTCGTAGTATACTTATACAAATAGGTAAATAGGTATTTCATTTTGCCAGTTCTGCCTAGCTAGTATGATCTGTAGCTAGCATGATGGCGCTTATGTGGACAGTAGTTGTAAAAAAAATACACCCTAGCAACGGGAATTTTCTGTCATAATAAAATCGAGAATAGCTAATTCTACCTGTTTCATGGGCACCCTGTTCCTATGCCGGTTTACACTTAATTAAGGAATTAGTTTGTGAACACGCCGAGGTGGGAGAGAGATACAAGATATCGACTTGTGTTGACCCACGCGAGAAACCGACTTTCGATTTCTATAATAGTTTTCATTTGATATTGATAATACTATTTCAATTAGCAGTTAGGAAGTCTACAATGAATTTGTATTATGTATTGGTCGAGTAAATTTGAAGCAGCCCAACTGAGAAAGTACCTAGCTTTATAGGTACTTTCTCAGTTGGCATCTTCGGATCTAGTGTTGTTTTTTCTGATGGTACACAAGGACGCGAAAAAGGTTCTAAGCATGCTCTGTGTTCACGGCATAGAACTTAGTTTGGACCCGTTGGATTGGATGAATGCCGTGAAAGTTCATTTTAGTTTCCAGAGGTTTGTTTTATGATTAAGGGGCTTAGTAAGTTGTTAGGGTTTTTATCGTCGTATACGACTACTATAGTGCGCCAAGAATAAGGTCCAGCGGCTGTTTCGCCGGGTGTAAAGCATAAATTAACTGTGACTTTAATTGGTATCTAATTATTGAGACTGGCTAGTTTCATACGTTTTATTTATTTGTATAGGAAACGGGCAAGTTATTGTGTAATTGGCGAATGTAGCCCAAGGCTCGGTAGTGCGTCGCCCACGACTTATAGCATTTCTCCATAGTCCACACCAATAACACAGTAGATATTATTATAGAGTCTAAAGCAGTAAAGCAAATCCTTACAAAGTCCGAAGTGACGCACTCAAGACACGCTTCACTACGATAAACTAAACTTAAGCGGACTTTGGGTGACTCGGCGGTGCATCAATCGCGTACCGCCGCGCACGAGCCGCGTAGAACCGTAGGCTTTCAATAGAGCACAGCTAAAACCTTCTGTAGTACGACACCACTCACACTCCAGATTCGGTTGAAGCCGCCTCAACCACTCTCACGGAAGCGCAAACTCTTAGTACCTATTCTAATGTTATTTTTTGTATTGAACCAAAACAAGGATTACACAGTATAGTTTACGGTAAAAATTGCGCTAAACTGCATAACAGTTTGTTGGCAAACAGCACTCATTAACTTTCTTATCTACTGTGTAAAAATACTTATCTATTAATTATAACTAAGTATCTAAATATCAACATGTTAGCGCCGAGACGCCTGTAAGTGTTAAAACCGCCCGCGTGGTTGTGCCGAATTTTCTCCAGGCTATGCTCCGAATACACATTCCGATCGCTTTATTGGGTTCGTTCTAAGCAACAACCAGGCAAAAAAAAAGGAGCGTAGTTCTAAAAAGCTCTTAAAAGACTAGTTGAGATACCTACTATAGCTAATATATTTACTGTGCCAATCACGATCATGTGCCGTGTATTAAAGGCATTGTTCGGGTATTGTGTGCTAATACTTCAATTTATTGTGATCGTCGTGGGTATGGGTCAGTCGCAATCAGGTGACCCGCATGATCTGTAGTCCTTTCTAGTGTCAATATAGAAAAAAAGGGTAGATACGTTTTAAACAGCTATTCTGAACAAAGTGTACCCGATGTCACTTGAGTAGGTATCTCTATGCTCAATTTATTTTATGGCACGGTAACTTATAAAACCCCTCTTTTTCAGTCAGGGGTTAAAAAAAGCTCAATCGGTAATTTATAATTAAAAAAAAACAGAGTACTCGTATAGTACTTTTATTGGCGCCTTTTGAAGTTTATGGAGACAAAATCCTGGTGTGGTGGAATGCCAAGTTTCGTCTTCTTTTTAAACACTTGATTGAAAAATACGAATGTTTAATATGTCTTTAGTGTGCACGTGTGTCATGAACTCTATAGTACGAATTTTAATAGCTTTGCTAAAAAAATCACGAGTGAGTCACATTTTAAAGTATTTTTAATGAAAATCAATATCTATTTCTTTATTCTTGTTACTTTTAATACTATCAATTTGAGTTCCCACCAGTTTTAGAAAATCTACAAAATCAGATGCTGATTGTTACCACCAATTTGAACAATTTCATTTAGTTATGGATGGTGGTCTACCAAAATGACCTTTTAGCAGCGACTTATAATAAGTGCCATGTTTAGGCTCAAGGAATAAAAAGTTCAAGATAGCTTCCTCGATATCTACTACTACATGCCTCCATCTATAAACATTACGTGTATGTACCTATGACCCTTTAGTGACTTATGTTGCAATTATTTATATTATATAGGTTAAGGTAGAAACGGGTAGAAGTGGTCCGGGTACCCAGTGGCCCAATGGTATAGACGCCCGCCATTGTGACCGGCAGGTCCGGGGTTCGAAGCCTGGTAACGTTTCGTTTATAATTTTCTGAGTCAGTACGCTTACTTCACTGTGTTTATTTATACGACCACCACTTGCTTTCGCTGAAGAAAAACGTTGTGAGGAAACCAGCACACCATGTAATTATTCACTAGTGTGTAAAATAGAGAAGGCAAAGATAAACCATGACAAACTACTTTTTATTACAAGCAAAGACTTTTGATAATAGATATGTTATTTTTTTTACCGAATCTGATTATTCTGCTTTGTCAAAACTGTGTAAAATGGAGCTGTTTATTTCTTTAAACTAATTGACTCGTGTTTCCATTATTGTGTAACATTTAATCAAGTGTAATTACATGACCTCGCGTTGTGGAAGAGTGCCACAATTTCATGACGAACATAATGTAAACAGACTAGTCGTGATGTCGTAAACTTGCCAAATTATAGGGGACTGAAATGTGCCTAATTCGTAAGAATAGCGCAGGAGTTTTCTATTAGCAAATGCGGTTTAAGGGCGCGGATAGAGTAGCTTGAATAAAGACAAACCCATCGCTATAGTATACTTACTAGTATTACTTAATCTTAACTTATATTATTAATAAATAATAAATAAATATTACGGGACAATCTTACACAAATCAACCTAGGCCCACGGTAAGCTCAAGTAAGGCTTGTGTTGATTATTATAAGCAAAGCAAGTGGTTCTTAGTGAAATATGGGCTGAGACATCGCATGAAGATGACCAAGGCCGCTTGGGAGACATTGGCCGATAGCCGATAATAATGGAGGCAAACTGTAGGCACCTATATTCTTTTTTTAGGGTTCCGTACTCAAAGAGTAAAACGGGACCCTATTATAATAAGACTCCGCTGTCCGTTATATGTAAGTACTAAGACTCCGCTGTCCGTCTGTCTGTCTGTCTGTCTATCTGTCTGTCTGTCTGTCTGTCTGTCCGTCTGTCACCAGGCTGTATCTCATGAACCGTGATAGTTCGATAGTTGAAATGTTCACAGATGATGTATTTCTGTTGCCGCTATAACAACAAATACTAAAAAACATAATTAAATAAATATTTATAGATAATGGTACGGAAATCTTCGTGCGCGAGTCCGACTCGCACTTGACCGTTTTTTTTTCCCCGTTTGGCCTGCATTGCGGCCAGCTACGGAGTTGTTTCGGTACATCCTCTCTGAGTGCCTGAAGGGCCTCTCAGAGGGATGTAGGTATTCTATTCACGTGGGTGAATGATTTTGAAGCCTGGCAATGCACTGAACTTAAATACGTAGGAAGGGTCCTGACCTGCCCTTCGGCCGCCTACGAAACTAACGCGACGTAACCACTTACGTGTGAAGAAAAATTATTCTTCACACGTACAAAGAATTTTTCTTCTTTTTTGGAAACCTGTTACGATCGCAAAACACTGGTAGGTTAGGTTCGTTAGGTACCTAGCTTCAGATGCCCAAAGGGCAAACAAGCAGGCCGTCGAATCGAAACAGTCCAAATACGAAAAAAATATAGTAACAAGGAAGAAAAAAAAAGGTTTTCTTCGTAACTAGTTTCGTAGCAAGAAAAATAATTCTTCACACATAAAGTTGGTTACGTAGCTTTAGTTTCGTAGGCGGCCGAAGGGCTGACTTGTTACGAATGTGGCCGCAAATTCGCCGTCAAAATCGGGCATATATAATGCGTAAATTTATGATAGGAATTTATTTAGATTACGATATCGTAGAATTTATTATTTTATGTTTTCAGTCATGCCTACGACTCTATCAGCAAGGTGAAACCTCATTTTTGTATACGAATCGGAACTTTGGCACGGCGCTGCCACACTGCTGCGCTGGCTGCTGCTGACTACAGTTCCAAGTGGTCCTGTGGCCTTCCACATAATACATAATAGTACCTAAATGTAGAGAAGGTTCACTGCCTAAGATATGAAATTAGCTGTCTGCTGTGCTAGACCTACACCAGAAGGTTACGATAGATAATCTTCGTTTCCCACCAAAATGAAAGTGGGATAGGCACAATGTAAACAAGTACCAGAGATCTAGAAAGCAGTGTTTCCATCTTGACAGCTTAATGTTACTTGTATCGAAATATAAGTAATCTTTCGAAGTTGGCCTACGTTTACGGACCTCACCATCTACGGGGGAAAATCAAGGACTTTGTCACCTAGTACAGCAAGCAGCGACTCGCGTCTCCCGCCACCCTGCGCGTGAGTCTACGGAGCGGCATTCCGCGCTGACCGCAGCCACACGCTCGCGAATTAATCACAATTATGCGACAGCCAGAATGGGAGACATTCGCACTTGTGTCACTAGGATTACGTAATGCGAGCTCAATGCTCCTAGCATCGATTACCTGGATTTACCTTGACTATTTCTGTACAAATCGCCATAATATATATATAACGTTTAATGTAACTCTTAAATATAAATGCTACACTCAAGAGGATCCACTTGTTTGAAAATTCGATATCTGGTGGCACGGCAGTGCCCCCGCCAAGTCAAGCAAAACAAAGAGGCACGGCTGTCGCGAAGCCACTTCTGATCACTCTCATGGCCGCGAATGAGAACCTATAGCACTCAAGCTAAGACACCTGTATTAGCATATATGCAACTATAAACATACCCTTACAACTTGCGGAATCCTTTATATATCTGACATAGGGGCTGTCGCCTCGTGCGTGCCAGCTCCCTATGACGTGTGGGGACTTTCGTCCCCGAGAATGTCCTCCAACATCCCCTTATAGACATCCCTTACCACCATTGATACTGTCCCAATTCACACGCTATTGTTCCAGTTACCCGGGTGCACCCTTTGCTGATGATGATATGGCCTGAAGCCGAGACTACCGAACTACCCTGTTGTTACACTTGTAACTAATCCTCTAACACTAAAGAACTCCACATCTAAGAACTGTGTTGTGTGTGTCACGTACATGCGCGACCTGTAGGAAAACCTTATTCATCTACATGATATACCAATACGCCTCCCAAAGAGAATGAAACCTGTGGACGCACATAAATACATCGCATCATAAACAATCATCGTCCGATCTGTGCAGCACATGAACACACGTGTAAATGATACCAAATCGTTACAATATCATAGGACGCATCGAAAGTGATTATGGAAAGAGCTCACCCTGGTTTTCCTCCAAATCAACCACTATCGAGTAACACAAAGGCACGGCCGTACCATCCTTTTCTCGGAGCCATTCAGGCCATTTTCAACATCCTGTAATTATGTACTGGCTAAAGCTAGAACCCTGAATTGGAGGAGGAACATGTAGGGCATAATATGGCTAACATATAATATCAATAACATTCAATTTGAACTTTTAGTTTAAGAATTATTGTCCGTCAAAGTTCGTTAGTTTTGTCACTGACTCACTTACGAGTATATACAGATAATGATCACGCTAATTCTAAGGTACTTCTAGCATACCCACAAGCTCCAAATTTCAACCATAATTGGTTTTCTGCGTAGTTATTCATATAAAACCTAAAAATATTGCAATTTCAGTCACGTTTCAGAGATATACAAACTGTATAAGTAAGTTTGTAATCCTATACAAATACATGCGATTACAAATTTATTTTTGTAGTTCCTTCCTGCAAAACTATGCAAACGTTATTTGCGGTTGGTAAAATAACATTCCCATACAAAGTCTACAAAAAGAAAGGAGATCCCATAAAAAAACATTCCATGTAAAAAATAGGCCAAGTCTCGAAACTCTTTCACAATAAAAAGTGGTGAGATATTTCGTAGAGCCAAGTCAGGCATTCTTATTAATCTTTATTTGCTTGCTAAATAAAATTTTGTGACTTGGCAATCACATTACATAGTTTTAGGTACCTATGCAAAAATTAGTAAATGCAGTAAAGTTGTGTGATTCCCAAGTGTATTTCTCGTCATTGGTGTAAACGGCATACGATCAAAAGTAGATATAACACTATTTTGAATTAGAGTCAATTACATAACTAGTTTTTGTAAACATGTTAAATTATTTCGTAGGTATATAAAATTACAAAAATACTGCTGCAATCGAAGACTATTAGAATATGGAAACTAGACAACACAATATACCTAATACTAATTGGTTCCTATACAGTAAGTTCGTGAAAAGGTTCTAGGGACGTTAACGATACGTCCAAAAATCTGCCGTCAACTGAAGGCAAGTGGCAGTAAATATAGTGAATTTGAAGCCAGGCATTGTTCCCGGGCGGGAGATGGTATCACCCGTGATATATGTGGTAGCGAAGATGGACTGGCTAGGTGGTCTGGCTATCGATAGAACGGCAGAGAACGCTGTGAGTAAAAATTGTGGCAAAAATATCACATTTACACACATGTAAGGTACACACATTTAAGTTTAGTTTTATACATTTGAGGGATTTCTTTACATAAAATTTCCGGATACGTAATTATTCTTTTATTATTTTTCAGTCAATGACGAAATGTGGGTGTTTCTTTTGTCAACATACTAAGTACGGCAATCAATATTCATCTAACCTACACTATTCGTCGTTGCCGAAAAGTCCGTCGTATTAAGTCTTTCGGGCATCTTAAAAACGATTTTACAGTGGTCGGTCGGGATTTAGAAGATAAAGGCAGCTTTTCTTTTCGAAATGTACATCATGGCATGCCCATGTGAACGTAAACTATCTGTGACAGTTTCAAATTTGCCTATAGTAACCGATTTGAACCCAAGATGATCTTCTAAGTAAAATAAGTGTCAGTTGTCCGCCAGTTTGATGAGTCGACGATTTTAAATATCGAGGGTCACACTACGGACAAGATTAGCTCAGGACTGGGACGAGTGGCAAGTACAGGCTGATGATGATGTAGGTACGACACATAGTTTGAGAAACACAATAGAAATGGTCAAACCATTTTCACTTCTTGCATAGGTTACAATGTATCTACCCCACCGTTCCCTAGGGCTATAATACTAGAACAACGCACTGACCCACTAAAGTTGAATCATACATGGTCGTGTTCCCATATCTAATGAAACCACTTTCGAGCGATCTCTCTAGCCAGGAGGTGTGCATTGTTATCTGCGTATTACTATTATGTACGGCGTGGCTGCGCGAGCGCTTACTGCATGCGAGGACCGGGGCACATTAAGGGCTGACGTAAAAAAAACACACCTGAAAATTTTTGAATATCATAGAGAACGTTTTTGAGTCGCCTTTATTTTCTAACTAGCTGTTGCCCGCGACTTCGTCCGCGTAGAACTTTTTAACGTCTTAGAAAATGATTTCTCTCAATACAAAATTTGAACCCTCTTTTAGGGGATAATTAAAAAAAAAGTTGATGTTCATTTTCTAGTTTGTGAACAAACAGTCTAAAACCAAAGTTAAAAATCTCATACTTTAAAAATGCCTTGAAATACTCAAACTTTGAACCAATTTTAACACTCTTAGGGGATGAATTTGGAAAAACTCTGAAATCAGTTTTGTAGTCTTTTAACGTACAGAATAAGACCGAAGTTAAAAATCTCTTACTCACACTTTAAAATTTTATTGCTCGGTATTAAAAATTTGAACCCCCTTAGAGGTTGAATTTTTCTAATCGCTGAAAGAACTTTTTTCGTAAACTTTTAACCCTAAAATTGACATTGTATCTAATAATGCACACATTTTTTGGTCATCTTTTTCCATTTTTTTCTAGAACAATTTTTTGCGCTCTATACAGCGCAAACGAGACTTGAACGCACGTTTTTGTTTTATTTTGCCAAGTTTAGGGTTAAGTCTCTTGCTCAAAAAAAGTGTTGCCCATACAAAGATTTCTTAACCCCCTTAGGGGTGGAATTTTCTAAAACTCTGAAAGTACTTTATTATTAATTTTAATAAGTAACATTTTGAATAGTTTTAAGTCTAGTAAAAAAAAAAGTTTTTCCCACACAACACTGGCTACCCTTCTTAAGGATCTTAAGAATCCCCTTAGGGATGGAGTTTTCTAAAACGCTGAAAGTTCTTTTTTAGTATTCTAATAAGTAATCTTTTTGCAAAGTTTTAAGTCTAACTCAAAAAAAAGTGTTGCCCATGCAAAGCTTGCTCTCCTTTTTAACCCTATTAGGGGTGGAATTTTCTAAAACGATTTGTGTTCTTTTTTTGTATTTTAATAAGTAATCTTTCTACAAAGTTTCAAGTCTCTAACTCAAAAACATAAACTTTCCCTGATAAAAACTTTGCACCCCTTTTTATCCCCCTTAGGGATAGGTTTTTTCAAAACGCTGAAAGTCTTTTTTTTTTGTATTTTTATAAGTAATCTTTCTACAAAGTTTTAAGTGTCTAGCTCAGAAAAAGTGTTCCCCATACAAACCTTGTACCCTTTTTTAACCCCCTTAGGGAATGATTTTTGTAAAACGCCGAATGTAGTATTTTTCATGTTCTAATAAGTAATTTTTCGTCAAAATTTTAAGTCTCTATTAAAAAAAAATATGTTTTTCCCATACAAACTTTGCACCCTATTTTACCCCCTTAGGGGTGAAATTTTCCAAAACGCCGAAAGTACTTTCTTTGTATTTAAATAATCTTTCTACAAAGTTTTAGGACTCTAGCTAAAAAAAATAGTTTCCCACATACAAACTTTGCACCCCTATTTTAGCCCCCTATTTTTAGGGGTAGAATTTTCTAAAACGCTGAAAGTACTTAATTTGTATTCTGATGACTAATCTTTCTACAAAGTTTTAAGTCTCTATTTAAAAAAAATATTGTTTCCCCCATACAAAATTTGCACCCCTATTTTACCCCCTTAGGGGTAGATTTTTTTAAAACACTGAATCTAGGTACTTTATTTGTATTCTAATGAATAATTTCTCTACAAAGTCTCTATTTAAAAAAAAAGTAGTTTTTCCCATACAAACTTTGCACTCTATTTTACCCCTTTAGGGGTAGAATTTTCTAAAACCCTGAAAGTTCTTTATTTGTATTCTAATGACTGATCTTTCTACAAAGTTTTAAGTCTCTATTTAAAAAAAAAATGTTTCCCCCATACAAACCTTGCACCCCTATTTTACCCCCGTAGGGGTGGAATTTTCCAAAACGCTGAAAGTGTTTCATTTGTATTCTAATAACTAATTTTTCTACAAAGTTTAAGTCTATAGCTCAAAAAAAAAAAGGTTCTCCCATACAAACTTTGCACCCCCATTTTACCCCCTTAGGGGTAGAATTTTCAAAAATCCCTTTTTATCCCTAGCCCACGTTATAAAAGCAACATACTGTGCAAAAATCAACTCTCTAAGATTAGTAGTTTCGGCTGTGCGTTGATGAGTGAGTGAGTGAGTGATTGAGTGAA
Source organism: Epinotia brunnichana (assembly GCA_963854355.1). Lineage (NCBI taxonomy): Eukaryota > Metazoa > Arthropoda > Insecta > Lepidoptera > Tortricidae > Epinotia > Epinotia brunnichana. Next base: position 6,743,915 of record OY977953.1, on the reverse strand, counting down.
TAAGTCAGTCAGGACATAGGCATTTATTATGTATAAATAGATAGAAGATATTGAAACTCCCATTCAAATATCTCAAAAAATTATGAAGCTACATCCGTTTTAATGTCGCTTGTTAGAGTGAGAAAACGATGAGGGACTGTGACGTCAATATACTCGAGCGTCATAGTAAAAAACAATCGTTTCATATGAAGGTGCGTTTTGCGGAAAAGGGACAGAACATACCCCCTCTTAAAACTTTGGACTCTTATAACTTAATCATTACCTATATAACCTCTTGCTTTGTTTTTTTCTCCATTTGACTATATTTATTTTAAATTCTTTTTCGAGAAAATACATTATGATTATTTACCATATTTTCGATTCCTGGGCTATAACCACGAACTTCGGAATTCGAAAATATTCGGGTATCTCTATCTCTATCGCACTAACTATACTCGAGTGACAGGAATGCAAATATATGAACATTGAGTATCGGTTTTCGTGGTAGCGCCGCAGGTACTTTGGCTAAATGCGCCGAGCGCGTGCCATTGTCATTCAAAAAAACAAATTCGTGTTATTTATATTGTTCAAATTTGTTGATTTCATTTATTGAAATTACGACATAAAACGACATTTGCGCATATAAGTTCTCATATCAGAATCGAATATTTTTTTATGGTTTATATTTTAGCATTTGTCTCGTAAAGGTCTATCGTAGACGGGATTTAAATTATTAATAAGTGAAAGGCAAAGCAATTCCGCCATTTTGACGAAAATTTGACGGTTCTTATAGCTGACAGTTGGAGCAGCGTTTGATTTCAATAAAAATAAATGAAAAATTAAATGAAGTCGTATATTTCGGAAAATTAATTAACTGTCGCAGTCGGATAAAAACTATCCTAAGTTGCAGCTAGAATAATAATGTACCTATATAAAATGTTTCATATTTTTCCGTTCATGGGATGCTGAGAACATTCGAACCGCGCAAAGCTTAGTTTCAAACTGGCTGATTCTTTTTTTAATTTAGAGATTTATTATAAGTGGAGATTATATCAAAACTATAGATGCCTAGCTTAATCGATTTTATCACCGGAGCAATAAAATTAACATGTATGGAAAGGACCTCCTTCTCGTGTGATCGGTTATGATTCAACCACAAAAAAGGCAAATGACGGAAAAACTAGCAGGTTGTATTTTTTTTGTGGCAGGCAGGGACGTGTACAATGTCAGAAGGCCGTATCGGTAGGTACGTGGCCGTGTTTCCCATATGTAATGAAACCACTTTCGAGCGATCTGTCTAGCCAGGAGGTGTGCATTGTTATCTGCATATTACTATTATGTACGGCGTGGCTGCGCGAGCGCTTACTGCATGCGCAGACGGGGCACATTAAGGGCTGACGTAAAAAAAAAAACACAACCGAATACAATTTTTGAACATCTTAGTGAGCGTTTTCGAGTCGCCTTTATTTTCAGGAAATGTCAGTGGAATTATAATCAAAACTATAGATGCCTAGCTTAATCGATTTTATCACAGAAACAATAACATTAACATGTATGGAAAGGACCACTTTCTCGTGTGATCGGTTAGGATTCAACCACAAAATATAAGAGCTAGGGAGTCTTGGCAGTCACTTGACATGTAATGTTTTTGGTGGGAATGGTGGGATCTCATTCCTTTTTGTATGGTAATTTCTAATGAAGTGTATAGGAAAGCTCATACAAACTTCCATCCTCTAATTTAAAGGGGAGGGGGGGGGGGGGGGGGGTTGATTTACTAAAAATCTTGAAATACGTATTTTATTATTCATAATAAGGAGTCCCTATTTCAATTTTCAGACCTCTAGCATCAAAATTTGCGGAAGTCTCATACAAAATTACATCCCCCAGTTTAAGGGGTTGGGGGGTAAGTGTTCCACTTTTTTGTTTTTTTTTTGTTTATTGTGTACTAATACTAGTTTACATACCAAATTTCAGCTATCTAGGACTTCAGGAAGTACCCTAGAGGTTTTGATGATCAACGTGAGTCAGTGACGAAATCGGCGTTTTTTAGATATCATAAAATCTGAAGTATGCAATTGAAACATTACATGTTATATAAGTTCACTATGGACATTATATCCCGAGAATTTTGTTTATCTGGTATAATCCAAACACAAACTATGAGGGTTCAAGAAAACGACGAAGCGCTTCGAGCAAAGGTAGGTAGTGCCTGCCCTTGCGTCTTCGTTCACATTATTCGTTTACATTATACACAAAAATTAAAGTCAAATTCATACTTACAATAATTGACACCCTGCAGGGCACTGAGACATTTACTACCTAACAGGAATTTAGTAGTCGCGTTTATATCGTTTATCGACGTGGATAAAACGTTCGTCAATGGCAAATAAAACATTAGTTCTATCCCGAACTATAAACAACATCTCGACCACGGACCCCTGTATTTTACAGTGCATTACTGATGTAGATTTCTTAGTATATCCCTGGCTTAAAATCAGGTTGCACCTCCATTGGTCCATTGGATGATATAATATTGCTCTAACGCGGATATTGCTAGATAATGCCATGTTCTACTTATTTAGGGCTGCCATCTTGAATACAGAACAATACATGCAGTAATCTTCAGGCATATTTTATACAGTCGATATCTCTATATCCCTATACTATTAAACGAGCAATATTTGTATATATATATATATATATATATATATATGTATGCATATATATATATTTGCAATCACGTTCTCGGAAACGGCTCTAACGATTCCGATGAAATTTGGAATGTAGGTGGTTACGGGGGCGAGAAATCGCACATGTCCGGGAAAATTCGTTTTCTCCGTATTTTCTCCATTTTCATCCGAATAGAACTCGGTCGCCCAGGGACTTTAATTTAAACACACAATACCTAAGCTTAAATATTCCGAAGGGCAAGGGCAATACCTAAAGACGACGAATCCATACCTAGATATAATTACATAGATATAACAACAACAGGCGGAACCGCGGGATAAAATATAGCCTGTTCAAATTGTTGACTTTTTTTTTCATTGTATTGACAATGAAAAAAAAAAGTTTATTGAGGTTATAAAAGATTGTTTACCAATAGCCAAGGTTTCACCGCTCTTCCAAAAAACAAGAAGTGGTGGGTAAATAACCCGCAACAAACTACTTAATATAAAAATTGGTTTAAAGATTAAGGTAAGGTAAGTAACCATATAAATATAACTCATTCTATGACTTATATAAGTACAAGTGATAGATTTTTTTGATTCAGATGAGTATCCAGTTTTAGAGATACAAACTTATAAAGTCACATAGGAAGTTAATGACAAACATCATTTTTAGGGTTCAGTACCCAAAGGGTAAAACGAGATCCTATTACTAAGATTCCGCTGTCCGTCCGTCTGTCTGTCTGTCTGTCTGCCTGTCCGTCTGTCACCAGGCTGTATCTACTGAATCGTTATAGTTAGTCAGTTCAGTTGCAATTTTCACAGATGATGTATTTCTGTTGCTGCTGTAACAACAAATACTAAAAAACAGAATGAAATGAATACTCAAGGGGGCTCCCATACAACAAATGTGACTTTTATTGTATAATGGTACGGAACCCTTCGACGGGAGTGCGACTCGCACTTGGCCGGTTTTTAGGGTTCCGTAGCCAAATGGCAAAAACGGAACCCTTATAGATTCGTCATGTCGGTCCGTCTGTCTGTCTGTCTGTCCGTCCGTATGTCACAGCCACTTTTTTCCGAAACTATAAGAGCTATACAGTTGAAATTTGGTAAGTAGATGTATTCTGTGAACCGCATTAAGATTTTCACACAAAAATCGAAAAAAAAACATTAAGATTTAGGGGTCCCCATACTCAGAACTGAAACTCAAAAAAAATTTTTCATCAAACCCATACGTGTGGGGGGGTATCTATGGATAGGTCTTTAAAAATGATATTGAGGTTTCTAATATCATTTTTTTCTAAACTGAAGAGTTTGCGCGAGAGACACTTCTAAAGTGGTAAAATGTGTCCCCCCCCCTGTAACTTCTAAAATAAGAGAATGATAAAACTAAAAAAAATATATGATGTACATTACCATGTAAACTTCCAACGAAAATTGGTTTGAACGAGATCTAGTAAGTAGTTTTTTTTTAATACGTCATAAATCGTAAACCGCAATTTATTTCACGGAACCCTTCATGTGCGAGTCCGACTCGCACTTGGCCGCTTTTTTAATATTAGTTTCAGTGATAGGTGATATTCAGTCAGGTTAAGTTAAAACATAAGTGAACTAAATCAGGGTCATTGTTTTTGAAAATGGTGTTAATTCATTTAAAGTAGGGTGGTCTTAATTATTATGATCACCTGTAGGTCGATCACGTAACGCATTGTACGCGCGTCAGGTAAATCTAAATGTCATTTTTGATATGGATAATTGACAGTTAAATTGTACCGACGCGCGTTCGAAATGTTACGTGATTACCCCTCTGGTAAAGGTAATCAATTCGCCATCTAGTCTCCACTTATAATAAATCTCTAAATTAAAAAAAGAATCAGCCAGTTTGAAACTAAGCTTTGTGTGGTACGAATGTGTTCAGCATCCCATGAACGGAAAAATATGAAACATTTTATATAGGTACATTATTATTCAAGCTGCAACTTAGGATAGTTTTTATCCGACTGCGACAATTAATTAATTTTCCGAAATATACGACTTCATTTAATTTTTCATTTATTTTTATTGAAATCAAACGTTGCTCCAACTGTCAGCTATAAGAAACGTCAAATTTTCGTCAAAATGGCGGAATTGCTTTGCCTTTCACTTATTAATAATTTAAATCCAGTCTACGATAGACCTTTACGATACACATGCCAAAAGTTAAACCATAAAAAAATATTCGATTGTGATATGAGAACTTATATGCGCAAATGTCGCATTATGGCGTAATTTCAAAAAATGTATTAACAAATTTGAACAATATAATTAACACGAATTTGTTTTTTTTGAATGGCAATGGCACGCGTTCTTTGCGCATTCTGCCAAAGTGCCTACGGCGCTACCACGAAAACCGAAACTCGAAGTTCGTATAACTGCATCCCTGTCACTCGAGTGTTGTTAGTGCGATAGAGATAGAGATACCCGAATATTTTCGAATTCCGAAGTTCGTGGTTATAGCTCAGAGGGCCTACCGCGAACGGCATTCGAAGTTTTCCCTCTCTGTCGCACTTACGTACGAACTCGTAAGTATGACAGAGAGGGGAAACTTCGAATGCATTTCCCGATAGGCTCTCCGATAGCCGCGTCCGCTGCGCCATGTTTTCGTGGTTTTTAAACGTCAAACATGTTTTGCCAATCAAAACAAAACCCTATTTGTTTGCCGAACCTGACTGAAAACATGTTAGATGTTTAAAAACATGGAAAACATTGGTGCAGCGGACCCGGCTGTAGGTAGACACTAAATAAAATAATCATAATGTATTTTCTCGAAAAAAGGATAATAGAGAAAAAATCAACGCAAGAGGTTAGGTATATAAATAGGTAATCACTAAGTTCCAAAGTTTTATGTTCTGTCCCTTTTTCACAAAACGCACCTTCAAATGAAACGATTGTTTTTTACTATGACGCTCGAGGATCTTGACGTCACAATCCCCGATCGTTTTCTCACTCTAACAAGCGACATTAAAACGGTTTTGAGATATTTGAATAGGATTTTCGTCATCTTCTATTTATCTATACCTACATATAAATGCCCTGACTGACTCACCCACTCACTCATCAACGCACAGCCGAAACTACTGGGGCTAGAGAGTTGAAATTTACACCAGAACTACCTTATACAACGTAGGCAACGGATAAGAAGAGATTTTTGGAAATTCTACCCCTAAAGGGGTCAAATAGGGGTGCAAAGTTTGTATGGGGGAAACTTTATTTTTTATAGCTAGAGACTTAAAATTTTGTATAAATATTACTTATTAGAATACGAATAAAATACTTTAAACGTTTAGGAAAATTCTGCCCCTAAGGGGGTAAACAAGGGGTGCAAATTTTGTATGGGGGAAACTTTATTATTTTAGCACGAGACTAAATACGTTGTAGAAAGCTTACTTATTAGAATACAAATAAAGTACTGCCAGCGTTTTGGAAAATTCAGCCTCTTAGGGGGTTAAAAAGGGTTGCATAGTTTGTATGAGCGAAACTTCTTTTTGAGATGGAAGCTTAAAAATTTGTAGAAAGATTACTTATTACAATACAAATAAAAAAAAACAGCGTTTTGAAAAATTCCACCCCTAAGGGTATGAAAAAGGGGTACAATGTTGGTAAAGGGGATTTTTTTGAGCTAGAATCTCAAACCTTTTTAAAAAGATCGCAAGCGACAAACCTTTGCTGAAAGATTACTTACAAATACTTACTACAATACAAATAAAGAACTTTCAGCGTTTTGGAAAATTCCACCCCTAAGGGTGATTAAAACAGGTGAAAATTTGTATGGAGAAAAACTTTTTTTTTGAGCTTGAGACTTGAAATTGTGTAGAAAGATTATTTATTAGAATACAAATATATAGGTAAATTACTTTCAGTGGTTTGAAAATTTCCACCCGCTAAGAGGGGGATAAAGAGGTGCAATGTTTGTGTAGGAAAAATTTTTTTTAGGTAGAAACTTAAAACACTGTAGAAAGATTAAGTACCTACTTATTAAAATACAAATGAAATACCTACTGCCAGCGTTTTGGAAAATTTCACCCCTTAAGGGGTAAAAAAGGGGTGCAAGGTTCGTATGGGAAACACTTTTTTTTAGCTAGAGACTAGATAGTTTGTAGAAAAAATACTTACCTATTACAATAAAAAACCGAGTGTTTTATTTTTCATTTTTCCCTGAAAAGCGTTCAAAGTTTGTATGGAGAGCAAGAAATTTTTAAAGTATGATATTTGTAACTGCGATCTTAGCCTGTTTAGACTACAAAACTTATTTCAGCGTTTTTTTAATTCATCGCCTAAGAAGGTTAAAAGGGGGTTCGAACTTTGTATAGAGAGCAAGACATTTTTAAATTTAAAGTAAGAAATTTGTAACTACGGTTTCAGACTGTTTACTATGAGGGTTCAGAGAGGGTTCTTAGTTTGTATAGAGAGCAAGAGATTTTGAAAGTAAGAGATTTGTAACTTCGGTTTTAGATTGTTTTCTAAAAGTCTAGGTAGAAAATTAATGTCAATGTTTTTTTTTTAATTCATTCCTTTAACAAACATTTAGACGATAACATGTTATACGCGGACGAATAAGTCGCGGGCAACAGCTAGTTATTTAATATTTTACTAACATAGATAACACTCATAATTTTATTGCATGTTTTATTCAATCGTATTACTACACACCCCTAAACCTATTCTCAACTGCCCAATGTACAACTTTCTTCAAAATGGTTGCATCTTGGTACATTTTTCTTCACACTTACGACTTTTTGAACTGTAGCACTGCGCGGCTGTTAATGATAAAGCAGTAATCGGGCGTAGGCGGGATTGTTTTATGAATTTCACTTGCTTTCCAGTTATTCTGCGATGGAAACTGTATTAGTTTCGTGGTGCTATTGATAGTTTCATTTTGCAGTAAATTTATTGGCAAGTGTTGCTTTGTTGATAAGATACTTTGTAAAACAAGGGCGTTTAGTTTAGCATTGCTTGATGTAGTGGTTGTTGCTCTTAATCTCGGGCAATTGGAATTGAGTTTTGAAGTTCTTCTTTGCTAAAGATTTCAGCACCACTTTTTAACTCCCGACGGAAATGGAGTGGTGTTATAAGTTTGACGTGTCTGTGTGTCTGTCTGTCTCTGTGTGTGTGTGTGTCTGTCTGTGGCATTGTAGCTCCTAAACGAATGGACCGATTTGAATGTGGTTGTTTATACGAAAGCTGACGTGATTGAGATGGTTCTTAGCTACGTTTCAACGAAATCGGTTAAGCCGTTTCTGAGATATTGAACTTCAACTTTTCTAAGTTTTAGTTATTTGTTTTAATTTTTTGTACCTACCTTAAAAACTGAATGCTAAAGACAGCGCGGTTCCTTCGTAGGTTTTAAAGCCCGCAATTTTTACAAGCTTTATATTAACTTGTCCTGTTCGTATGTAGGTAAATCAATATGTAAGTAGGTATGCATTTTTATTTGTTTCTTTTATTATCTGTGTGTAATAGTAACGAATAAATGTTTGAGCTAAGAGTTTGTATGTAAGTATGTACCTATATATATATGTATTTAGGCTTGACCTTTCAAATTTTCGTAAAAATGAGTTGTTTAGTAACCATTTTATACATTATGTCGTAACAATTTTAGCGTCGGAAAAAATATATCATAATCTGCAAGATATGAGAAGTAACATAGTTTTCATAGAAATCTATTTTAACAAAAGAAAGTAGAGAAAAAAAATCTAAAGATAACCCTATTATTTCACTTGTAACCATTTTACTACTGCATATTTTATCAGAAAAAGATGAAATTTTATATTCTTCTTCATAAAGTACCTAATGAACAATAACTTTATTTTCTTACTTACTTAAATTTCTTCTCGTTTTCTGAAATATTCCAAAAAACATGATATCCGCGCTTTTGAACACGCACTTCCATCTCGCTCACGCGTATGCTCAGTGAGAGGGAGAGAAGACCATGAACGTGCGGAGACTTAAGCTTTATTGTACATAAAACAGGTAGAATATAAGTATGCAAGTGAACCTTCAAATTTTGCAAACCATATTCTGCCACTAGCCGAGCCGGTTCGATTCGAGTTCGATTGAGTTGAAATTTGGCTTAATAATGTAAGTTCGGTGACAATGCAATATTATGTCACCACTGAGCTGATCTGATAATGGTGACGGAAAGTGGCCATAGCAACTCTAAAACCATACAAGATTAACCGACCGTTTGGGTTCCTAAGTAAACCCTTTCAACGAGTAGTTGATGACTTGCAAAAAAGTACAATCGAAGTCCTTCTGAATGACTATGCGCATTGTCACTAGATGCACATATCATTGGAGCCAATAGGTCACCATTAATACCAAACCCCAGCACTCCTTAACACAGAACTAAAGTAACTATCCATGTTCACATGTGATACATAGAACCAATATCCAGTAACACAGCACTAAGATACAAATAGACATGTCCCAGCGAAATACACCCTGACATCGTACGCCATCGATTACTATTAATATTAAATACTAACCCGTTCTTTTACAAACCTCCTATCTTGAAAAGAACGATTATCGAATCATAATCTTAGTTATAGGCCATAAAGGTGCATTTCCCAAAGCGACGATGCATAGATTGGAAGTGATGGAAGTACTAGATGAGTTCTACAAGCTCAGGAATTTGTACCTTATTGAGCACTACAATTTAGCCACGGGAGTTGTTTCGCGTATCCACGTAATGGCGTGTATTTATCTAAAAGACGTGCGTACGCGCAGCTCGGCCGTTTCGTAAAATCGAAGTCCATAGACGGATCATTATTATGTGCAAATATCGGATAGCTATCACATTCTGTTTCAGAAAGTTGGTGCGAGGTGGCCATTATAATTTATAATTTTTCGAGCTCTAAAACTCCTTGTGATAAATTGTTAATAAGTAGTTGAAAATCATAACTGGCGCGTTCACGGGCCACATCTAAGTTAAAGAATTATTTATTGGTTAGGCGAGGACTGTCTGATAAAATAAAATGTACCTCTATATGTTGGGTGGCGAGAAGTGAACGACGAAGTGCATGCAATCGCTGTACGGAGAATGAAGGAGCTACGGATTTGGTTACCAAAAACCCAAAGATTGCTGACCATTTGTTACGACACAACGTGAGCAATCTTTAGGTTCTGGGTCTGGGTAGCCAGCCGACGGTCGACGTCACCAGCACAGTTTTATAACTGCTTATAAAAAGAGCGCATAAAAATCTGACACAACTCTATTCCTAAGTAGAGCATATAGGACGTGTCAGAATTATTTTTGCGCTCGTTGTATTAGCAGATATTATTGCTGGTGACTGTACACGGCGATATAGCGAAACAGTCGGCCTGTGTGGATTTTCCGATTCATTTTGGACGAAACCTGCGTTGTGGGTAGCGACTGATGTGCATAAGGATCTGTAATTTGAACGAAGCTACGAATATAACATGACTACTTACAAACGTACATTTGAAAAACATGACTTTTTTTCGTTGGTTGGATATAAAATTCATTTTACAAGTACTCAAATCTCGTGCAGGCATTTTATTGCCTCTCAATATTTATACTGATTATACGCCTATGCCTTTTGCTGACAACACTAGCGGGTATGCGCTCAAAATCTCCCGTCACTTAGATTATATGATACAATTAATTTAAATGTGCTACGGGCGTGTATTGCAAATAAATACTTTTCGCTCGCTTCAGTCTTATGGCCAACTTATGTCTTCAAGACTGAGGCATCAAACTATAAAAAGTTCAGGTAAGTAAGTGGGTTCGGGTGATGACAGAGTTTAGAAAGCTGCACGGGTTAATATTACCCCTCCGTGGAATACAGACACAGTTATAGATCGAAGGTAATTTGTAAAACAAATCTAATGCGAGGAAAATAATGGTAAGACAATAACAATAGGGTAACCACGCCGTGCCAATAAGGACCATTAAAGCAAATAAACTCGTTCAAGTATTTTAGTAATCGCCTCAAAATCGACAAGGACAGGTACAAATTACGGGTCGGGTCTCGTTAAATGTGCGCTAAACGCCTATAGCTCATCGGGTGACCACACAATCCGCCTGCAAATGGGCGCGCGCGCACGATCTCTGATATATCGCGGGCGGGAGAAATAAATCACTTCCTGGAGAGGTCTTAGGGGTTTTTTAGAAACTAATGTTGTTAGGTCTTGTTTGGAAGTCGAAGTGATAGGTTTAAATATAAACACTTTAATTATATGTACTTTGTACTTTTTATTGGACTACAAAGTTTACAAACTATTTATCAGCCACTTGCCGATATCTGATTGAGCTGAAATTTGACTTATGTAAGTTTGGTGACAGCGCAAGATTATTGCAACATGGGGCCGTAGGTACCGTGCCGTGCTAATAGAACAGTCACTTCGAACCCATCAGGAATTCTCGAGTACGAGTCTCGCCCCCGCAAGAACGCCCTGCGCAGAAAGAGTGCCTGAAGAAGAGGCGTAGTAATTTTATTATTACGTATGTTTCTAAACATGACTCACGACAGATTACATTCAAGACAATGTCACTGTCACATGTCCACCGTTCCTTATTGACTCACACAGCACACCCCATAAAGCATACATCGTCGTTAAAGCTCCAACCTATCCAGAGCAAATCTCACTTCCTGTTCATTGTCCACTATCGCACAGCACTTACTTCGCAAAGGTGCTAAGACTGCTGGGCTGTCGTACGGAGTTGCAACCTTGTCGGCAGACGCTGTTGCGCTCTCAGCGACGCGACCGTATGAGCCGCGTGATATATCGCCCCTGTAGCGTTAATAAGCGAACACGGGGCTCGTGATCGCCAACAGCTACGGTGCGGTTCTTTAGCGACGATTGTTCTGAGACAAATATTAGGGGTAAACTGAAGCAACCCGCATACAATAATCATTATAACAACAACTAACAACCAATACACTCTTCTCTTCCATCCATTTCTCCATCTTCTCATCTGAAAGGATCCCTGGTCCGCTCGGCTGCCTAAATCCTATTGGCGTAGGCTGAAGTTTTAGTGGAAGCATCCCATCTTATCCAACACAAAAGAGATACCCCAGGTACCTTACTGGGATTAGGCCTTATTATGTGTGTCCATAACTTGACTGCTTCTTTGGTGACGATTGTTGTTCTGAAACAGACATATATTAGATAAATATTGATGAGTCATCCCGCTGAACCCACACTGGGGCTCATGCCATTTGACCTATTCGAAGAGGGCAAGCCTGCCATCTGCATCTTATAAACGTCATCATAAAATATAGTTACGCCCCAAATGATGATGATTATAATTTATAAGAGAAATGTTAATATGGATAATTCTGGTGGGGTTTCGACGTATTTTAAGGTCCATTGTCGGTACTTTGCAAAGATCTCAATGCTGTAGAAGGTTGATATAGAGTTGCAACCTTGTCGGCAGGTTTTTTACTGGATTCAATGCTAAAACTGCTCTGAAATTTGAAAATCGTGTCTATCTACCAATTAACAGTAGTTTGAACAACGAAGATTTCAGTTCGCAACGTTCGTCCAGACGGTATCCTCTTAGCTAGGATTCGTCGCATGCAGCCTGCACGCCCTACATCTAGGTCATATTCGCGCGAAGTGGCCGTGTTCGGACGCGCTGCGCCGGCGCCGATAAATATACACGTCACAGGAACGTGTACCTTACCGCCACAAGTATTTGCTGTCACCCAAACCATAAACACTCAAAAACCACCCTTACCACCCTTTAATTACGGCAATTCAAATTGGTTTTGCCAGTGCGAATTAAATTTGCAAAAATATTGCGCTTGAAAAATTCGACGCTGACCCAATTTGTGCCTTAACTCGAGGAGCAAAGGTTCAGACTCCAGGTTTCGTGGGTGCATTTCTAAGGTTGTAAGGCTATTATTAGTGATACGCGCACGGTGTCGCGTGATCCTTGCTTTCGATTCGCTTTGACTTTCAATGGAAAAAAGCCATTAGCGCTCATGAACTTCGTACATCGTTAGGTCGTTTTCCCTTTGGGTAGAGCCGCTGTCCGATTGGATCGCGCGTCTAATGATGTTAGTATGTAATGTGGTGGAAGTCTGTTAAACACGGGACACGAACGTTTAGGAATACTTGAGAGGCATTACACCATGGTAGTCAGTAATATAAATGCCCATTTTAGTACTTACTTAGTTGCATTTGATTGCTGTGGAATGTAGAAAATATAATGTTGACCGTTTTGGAAATTAAACTTGCATGTCTTAATTGGATTAGCGTTGCATAATCTATGGTTTTGGTATGGACCCGGCTATATCCTAAAACTACGAACAAAACCACCGGGGCATGGGCAGCAACATCCCTGGAGTTCGGTGGAAATAGTACGATCGCAAACCCGCATGCCAAGCGTGGCGATTATGGCATATACCCCTCAATGGAAAATACAACCAAGCCACGGCCAAGGTTCCGGCGATCCCCGGTATTGGTAGCGGCCAGGGTACTAGCGGGGTCAGGGGTGCTAAGAATCTCCGGCGATGATCCAGCTACCACCACCGACGACCCCTGGTCATGGCAACATATAACACGCGTCAGCTATTTTTCCATCAAACAGAGACGGTTACAATACGCGCCACATAATTTAGCGTCTGTTATGTTAGTCTACCTAGTAGCGTCGCAGAGGTGTCAGAGTGGTTCGACGAAGTGTACGGGAGACGACTTGAAACTAACTTCAGAGAAGCAACTTATGTGGCGCATATTGTACTAAGTATTCCAAATTCAAATTTATTAAATGCCAGTCTCTGTTTCGGAAGGAAATCTATAAAGGTGTTTATACAACGTTTACTATCCTAATGAATATGAAGAAATACCTTCACGAGTTTCACAATAAAACAGATAAGAGCTGGATATAAAACGTATCTACGTGGCCGTAAAGCGCAGGAACTAGTCGCCATCTTTGTCTCAGAAATTACCAACTTTAACGACTCCTACATTGTCTGGGTGACTGTTTTATTGTGCTGCAGTATATGGGATTATGTATATAAAGTACTAACTATAATTCCGTACATAGCGAAAATGAGTTGACAACTCGAGATGTAAAAGTGGAGAAATTTGAGCTTCATGTAATCTAGTCTTGTCAACTCATTTCAGTTACCTTGTAATATTCGAATTAACTCATTCGCCGCTGCACAAAAAATGCGTTGTTTTTGGACACCGTATGCCGTCGGTGGCCATGTTTGGCAGGTGGATTGCAACGTGACGAACTTAAGTTCACGTCAGTGGCGGCGAATGGATTAAGTATCTATCATTCACAGTTAAATACACCGCGCAGAGTTCGGCCCGGTCACCGAGTATTTCATGCATTCTCCTGTGTGGATTGGTATTTAAATCAGGGATCGGAACCAGTTAATTGCTAAAACCTCGGTTTACCACAAATCTCGAACTATTTTATACTTCACATGTAGGACTCAGTTGTGTTTTGAGGTAACGAGTGCGTATTATTAGATTGCCCAATTAGAAATGAAATTATTATCAAAAGAACGAAAAAGAACCGTTTTCGTTCCCATACAAACAATACCGGTTTCCGATCCCTGATTTAAATCCATAGCCGCTGACTGCTGGTATGGTATGGTGACCATAGCCATAAATCACCTGAATCGATACTGTATCGCATTTGCATCAATGCAAAAAGTCATCGTGTGTTACCACTCTAAAATTAAAAATAGGTACTTACCGGATATAATTACAAAAACACATGTTTCGTAAGTATTTTTACAAATCTGCAACATTTCCTAATTCATGCCGAAGACCTCCAACTCGATAAAGCACTTGATGCATCAAAAAAAGCAAACTCACTACAAACAGTAAATCGATGACCCCAAGGCAATTACTACTACACAATACTGATTTATGCGTGATCTTCTTCACACGGCTCTGAAATACTGTCATTATCACTAAAAAGGGCTTAAGCGACGTGTTTTTACGACTTTAAATTGTCTTTTTGTGAAGCAGAATAGCCAGTTAGCTAATATTCATCATTGTGGCCCCGAGGCACGGCAGCCGCCTCCGTCCTAGGTTCTACCGTCTACAATTAATTTAATAACCTGCGGGGAACGTATGGTAGGTTCAATAACCAGTCCGGTATAGTTTAAGAACACAGTGTGAAAACAGTACGGTAGCGGCCGGTTTGTTTATAGTTTGTGCTGCAGTGGGTGTAACCGGCTGCGTTTTTACTATAGGGCCAACATTAAAGTGCCAATGGGCAGATTCTCATTGGCACGCCAGTGAGAGAACTCTCAGTTCTCTCGCGAGCACTTTAGTGACGTTATAAGTAAGAGCGAGAACCAGCAAGTGCGAGTAAGAGGTCCGTCCGTGACCCATCGGTTCCGATGTTAATTTTGACCTTATGTTAGTGTTATATCTTATATTGGATCGTATATCCCTATATATATCTTATATAACCAGTTGTATTAAGTAAGCGGTCAGAACCTTCTTTGCAAGAGTCCTTAATATTTGAACCTTAGTCTATGAAATGCCATTGGTGTCATGATCATGACAGACTGCACTCATACTTGTACATTTACGAACATGGCATTTGACCTCTAGCCGTGGCGTACGTCAAAAATCGTTGACGTAGGTGGTCAAGACAGACTACAGTCTAAGGTTAGAAATAGTCGAAAGCAAATCACTGTTAAACAACAGAAATAACAATACAAATAACTATATTAACAAATCTAAAATAAAACAAAACGAAATTCAGACAGAAGAAAGACGTACACCCATCATCTCGATTCTTCTCTTCAAACATTCATCACGCACTACTACCCATCTGCTTGCAAAAACATCACATACAGGGGCTGATGCGAGGAGTGCGTTCAAAAGGTGTAAGGCACGTACTAGCGGCGAGGCGAATATCTACGTGTTCAATTATATTTAATCGTAACCAATTTGATTAGGTGGTAAACCTGCTATCTAAAAATCCCCTCGCCACAATGCTGCCACCTGGTGACATAACGCATACTGGAAATCTACATTGAATTCATCATCATATCAGCTAAAAGGCGTCCACAGCTGGACATAGGCGTCCCCCGATGGCCGTTGGGCGGAAAGGTTCTCGGGTGGTAACCACGTACCGGAAGGCGCAGTGTGGGTGGACTGACCTGTTAAAGATCGCGGGAGTCCGCTGGATGCGGGTGGCGCAGGACCGGTCATGGTGGCACTTTTGGGGGAATGCCAAAATTAATTATCACAACTCTAACATTTTGTACGTGACTTATTGTTACAAATCTGTGCTCTGTCCCACAGTTCGGGAGCGCGCGCGCAATATGGCCGGCCGCAACGTGACTAGCCACAGTTTCTATTAAAATACCTGCCTCCTCCGAGTCAGGAGTGCTCTCAATCAAACCATACTGTATAAATATTTATCTTAAATGGATAACACTGTTATATGCAAAGTGTGCATTATATTTGTCGTCAGATACCTATTGTTTTTACCCAAATGCCACAGAAAGGAGGGATTTACGGGGGAATACGTATTTTTACAGTCGCCATCACATACATCGGAGCAAACATGCACGTCACAAACATCGGAACACACCTCTATTTTTAAGGCATGTGCATGTGCCGATATTTTTGAACACCTATAGTGTACCTATGTATGTGGTGGCGACTATAGGTACTGGTTGTATCGGGGTTTTCTCCTTTAGGCAACAACTGGTAAAGCGTTCAGATGAAAGGGAGAAAATTACAGAAGGAAGAGTAAATGCTTTCGATTGTTCATACATTTGGCTGTCTAGTAAGCCATTACTTTAACTTAAGTTCGTCACTGTTGAAGCCCACCTGCCGCAGATCTCATACGAATTTCAGAAACTTGCGTGGCGTGAGGGCGATTGCATTTTTTAGGGTTCCGTACTCAAAGAGTAAAACGGGACCCTATTACTAAGACTCCGCTGTCCGTTCGTCCGTCCGTCGGTCCGTCTGTCTGTCACCAGGCTGTATCTCACTGGTACCGTGATAGTTCCAGTTGAAATTGCCTGTTGCCGCTATAACAACAAATACTAAAAATAAAATAAAATAAATATTTTTATTTATAATGGTACGGAACCCTTCGTGCGCGAGTCCGACTCGCACTTAGCCGGTTTTTTTTTCTCTGGCGGCGATTGCGTTAAATATCAAATAACTAGTTCTGCAGGCGACACGACTTAATATTTTGTTGTCAACCCTTTAATGATTGGACGATGCGTTTTTTGGACAGCTAATGACAATGCAGGTCCATCACTCTCTACATAATAGCGCATCCTTGTGGGCCATTTATGGGTAAGTACATTGGTAATGGTATACCTACCTAAACAGCAGCACAAGCCTTCCAGGTTCACCGGCTCTCACTTACAATAATAACACGTTAGTCGGCAACATATCTATCGTATCGCGTGGCAACTTAATTGCTTATTAATTCTGCGATCCGGCCTGTTTAACGGTAATTATTGTTCGGAGCCTGTGTTTCATCTACGGGCTAGTCTGTGCTCTTATAAGGCTACAGGTATCTCAAATTTGATTTACGTTCTATTTTATCAGAAGCCCTTTTCGAGATGACCAAATATGACGTCCTGAAGACATTGGCCGAATTCCATAAGTATATCATCAGCATCAGTATCATCAGCGAAAAAAAAGCGATATCCTTGGGATGCCCCTTCTATCAATGAAGATAAATAGAATTTCAGCCTTAACCCAACACTAAGAGAAGATACCAATTAGAATAACTATTGACAAAGAAGTAAGTAGGGAAAACACTGGGTTGTATTTCTACCCACAAAACTCCACGTTGGCGGCCATCTACGCTATATCATTCGGAGGCTCAGGTTAAAGTCTTCCTCACGCTTTAGCCCTGCTTGATTTATCTGGGACGTCATCACCACCTTCATTGGGGTGCTTAACCAAATACCGTACCCCCGTCAAAAAGAGCACTGGCTATCCTCACGACCGGGGGAGACCGTAGACCTTTATCTTGACAGAACCTACGCGGTCCAAAGAAGGTCCTGATTTGAGTGCCTTTGGGTTCAACAGGATAGGATTATGTTGACGACGATTTCCAGGTTAGATTGAAGTGAAAGCAGATGACTAGAAAAGTGCTTGTTCTAATATGATGCAAACGCAAGGAGGACGATGAAAGACTGACGTCGCCCAGGTCAACCACCACCACAGGTTATCACCGCACCGCCGCTTTTCAAGGTAGTTTTAAATATACACCATAACCAAATGCTGGAATAATATTCCTCCACGCTTCACGTGTCAGAATTACACCTAAGTAACTATTATAAGGTTAATTATGGCTGTTCTGTAAAAGTTTCACTTATATGATACTTATAAAGCTGTCATTAAGCGATAAGTGCCTCACAGCAATTTGCGGTAATGTTATGTTTAGGATTAGATTTTAATCTTAGGCGTGTGAAAATAGATAGACAGGTTTATGAGTAAACTAAGAGGGAGAGACAGGGGTTGCAAACAACCGTACAGATCACCTGAAAGTAAACTAACTCCATTTACACATCCAAAGGCACCACCGAGGGGTGTTCTAGTTTAACATGTGTATCTGTGTGTCTATATGTGGCACCGTAGCTCCAAAACAGATGAACCGATTTTAATACGGTTTTTTATTCGAATTTCTTGTCTAAGGAGTTGCTTCTTAGCTATGTATGACACATCGAAAGGGAGTTACAAATTCTTCATTTATGTTCTGTATTGAACAATAATACATCTTAAGTTGGTGAAAACGACAAATTGCAAAAAAAGGAATGAACGTATATATATATATAAAATATCACGATTTCACATATATCTCTTAACGTAAATAATGACAACGTTGAGTTAGAACAAAAACACAATAACACATTTTGAACACATTATTAAAAAAAACTTAAAAATATTTAGTAAAAATATACATCAAACTTCCACAATAAAACCTCACAAATCTCACAATAAGTGGAAGCGAAGTAAAACTAACCAGCAATAAAATAAACAATATTGCTCACTTTACGGTATCGTGTTTGTAGCATATCGAAAACTTTTCCCTTTGTTTCAGTACTGGGTTTATCTTTCAGACACTTTATTTTCGCATTTCAATTTCGACATCAATGTCTCATGCGCTCACTTTCAAGTGGGCCGAACTTCCTTGCACAATACGGTCGTTGCCAACACTAAATATGATTTTAAAAATTACGAAAACCTTGAAAACGCTTCAACTGATCTTGGCTATTTTATTAAAGATGTTAAAGTACATACAAATCAATAAATGGACGCCGTTTGACCACAGAAAATATTACCCTTCAAACTTTGTACTTGCGGAGAGTTTTGACACTTCATAAAAAGGACGATTTTACTACCAGTCTAGCAAGATGCTGTCGTGGTTTTGGATCATTTTGCAAGATTTATATACTATTCATAATATAATTATTATTATTATTTATTGTAAACCTTATTGTTAGTGTTAACATTTTAAAGAAAGAAAGAAAGAAAACATTTATTCGTGGACAAAACAATGGGTGTAAAAAACAAAACACAGAACGTAAAAATAGCAGGGTCCACGAAAAGGCCCCGACTCAGCATGGTGGCATTTTGTGTTTACGTATTTGTTTGTGTTTAATATATAACGTATTTGAATAAAACGATAATATCATGAAGCCATCTTTTATTCGAATGTCTAACCACAGACCACATAGACTATACTTAAGCCCGTAACATTCCTCTCCTTAAATTTAGAGAGATTCAATTAGTCTTAATGGTGGTTTAACAGTACGACCAGACCTAGTTATATACAGAGAGTTATGTGGAGTTGTTTCAATTACATTTTGAATATCATCTTGCTCTGCACCATGAAACCACTCACATTCACTGAATTCGTCTACATCATTACTATAGTCAACAAAATAAGGATTGGTATTAATTACATTAGTCACATCACTATTCAGTAATTGTTGGCGGCTAATACACAAATGTTGTCTGTTCCTTCTATACTGACGACCGCACTCATCTTCCACAATATGAAATACCTACATTATTTCATGCGTCTGTTCTAGGATGATACTGTGTCTCAGACTAAGATTTTACAGAAGGTGATATATCGTTATCAAAACTTGGTTGTTAATAATTTAGTAAATGTACATATCCAATTGGTATAACATGCTTCGTTATGTATGAAAGGGTTAATTTTATTATTATGTATGTCTTTCCCGCTCACGAGACAATGATGTCCCGGACCTTTGGGAGGCGTACGTGGGGCTAGGTACCTACAAAGTACCAACTGAACCAACACGTAGAAGCCCTTTTGACAATTTAATATAATGCAAGGAGTACACCGAGCGGATGCTGTCCCTGCCCGTGACATGGGATGCACACAGAGACAGCACCCGCTGGGGTGTATTGGGACTATTGCTGGTTGATGGAATCTAAAGAAAGCGGGTTATTGGGTGAAAATTATGGACTAGTGGCTGGGCTATTGGGTGAAACATCGGACGCCTGCCTAATAAACTGTCTCATTTTTTATCTCTGGCAGACGGTGACTCGCCAACTGCTAGATGGGCCCCTATTAATACCGACATAAAAAATGGCCTAAGGGCAACACCAGTCAGAGAGACTGGGGGGGGGGGATAGAGAGGTGGCACTGTACTTTAAACATATAGCCAACTCGCCACTTAGGTGTCCACATCTACCCTCGACCAACAGCTCTTGCGACTCCACTCTGGACAGCCAGTTAAGGCAAGCCAGAGGTGGGGGGCCTGTCCAACCATCCACCCGATCGGCTCAGCCTCACCACAGGACACCCCCAGGAGCACTCAGGTACGTAGGGTCGCTACTCCCTAACAGCTCGCCACAAGCTGCCTTACGTTGACTGATTGCACCAGAAATCTGGTGGGCGATTGGGGCCGTCACATCCCTACGCCATTATTATTATTAATTATTTATTTAGGACATCAACGATCCATAGAGTGTTAGTTACAAATTCCTTATCACTATGTTAGTTATCTTAATTTTTATTCAGGACATTTATATAAAGGCACGTGAGTTGATAAATACCATCTCGCAAAGAAACCTAGACACACGACCCATAATAACTTGTACAAGTTAATGCGTTAAAACAAACGCGCGAAACATACTGATCGAATCGAAAATGAGAAACATGAGTGCTTAATCCGCCGTCTTGTCTCCAAAACTATGCATAGTTATTGATTGTACCTCGCGTGATTCTCAAACTCATTGAAAAGTTTGGAGGACGTTTTGAACAGTTGAAGGATTTCATGATACTTACTTAATAGTTTTATGAGTAGGTTTTTGTACCTTCATGTGTTTATTTGCAGTATTTTTTAAACGTAGAGTAAGTAGTCAATCGAGCGGAAATGGCCAGTTTTCTGCTGACATAGGTATGCAAATGTAATCACAACATTCAAACCCAATCTGAAGATATTTTTGTTAGGATACCTCTATTATTTTTTTAAAATTTTATCATGAACTTTGAATACAGGTACCTGATATTTATGTGAAGTTTACAAAAGATACTTAGGTGAAGTTTTGAGGCTATGACTATGTATCTGGCTACCCGATCGAGTTTCGTAGAAATTTGTAAATCAAAGTATATTTTGACAACGTGACGTCTTTGGAAGAGTTGTCAACTACGTTATTAACAGTAATGTGCAGTTAAATTACAAACAACATAGGTAGTCTGGATAATTCGGTCTTTGTTTGTCTGGGTTATATTTCGACCAAGCCCAAAATACATAAAATATTTCCTCGGATCGTCCGTTGAGAACGTCCTTGCAAGCGTTGACACTCCCCATCATTTGTTTTTACCGCCATTTTCTAGTGATATTTATAATTAAAGCAGGGTCTATACATACCTTACCTAGTAGGTACGTCAAATAGAAGTACTTTTGTCACAATCACCAGCTTAAGGCTGCAAGGAGATTTTTTTTCATACAAACTAAAAACTCGAATATCTCGGAAACCAGCGAGTTTCGACCCCTGGTTGACTGGACATAAATTGTTGCAAATTAGGTCTAGTATAACCCTTTTCAAGGAATAGGTCGAATTACCAGTCACCCACACTTTTCAACTTTATCTTTAAGCAATAAGGTCCTACAATGCATCATGTACATTACATATACATTTATAATGCTAATGCTGACTGTATCTGTTTTTTGTATCCATGAACGGGAGGAGAATGCGTCCATTTCACGAAGCTACAGGTTACAATTTTACAAATCTAAACTGGCAACACAGCTTGGCACTTTAACAATAACGACGGACCGTTTGTCCTGTGTGGCCAGTTTAACAAAATAACAAAAATTGCCAGTTTGGACTTGTAAAATTGTAACATGTAGCTCAGTGAAATGGGGCACAGCGTGTCCATTTGGTAGAGCATCACAGTAAATTTCAGTTTTCTGGGTCTGGGTGGTATACTTTTGACCATCACAGTAAATGTCGGTTTTTTAATGAAGGCAAAGATAGTGTCGGGAATAGCCCGCTATAATCCATTATGTATATGATTTGCTGTTCCTAAATAAACGTATACAACTTCTGTCTATTATTTACCTTTTAACGTGTTAGTATCTAAGTCAATCATTCTATAGGATTAAGTTTGTATTTTATTTTCGTCTTTTATTGTTATTATGTACCTAGATAGTAAGATTTATACCAAATAAAGAGATGGTGAGGCCGGTTTCACGGTATTACACACATACACACAAACCCGGTAAAAAGCTGCTAAAAGGTGCAAGCCCCGCCCACAACGCGACGGAAAACGTGTCGCGCGGCCGAGCTAGCATCTCTTGCGGGAGCAAAAACGGAATAAGAGGGGCGGTTTTTGCTCTCACAATTCAGTTTACAACCTTTACACCAACGAGCAACACCTCCACTCACCTTCGCCGACCGCGCCATGTGAACCAGTACCAGTTGTTTCATTTCTTCAAGCTCCTGAGTTAGAAAACCTTAAGCTACAGTCAACAATGGTCCTTCTTCATCGGATTTCTACGAGCCAGCAGCAGCAACAAAAGAAGAAAGAAGCATTCTAAGAAACACAGGCTGGTCAATCTATCATAGGCGAGGCATAGAGTAGCCTTCGGGTGAAAACTCGTCTGGGCTAACCGTCGTTGGCTATCCTCGGTGTAAGAGGCTTCGGCCTCCGGATCCGAGAGGGGAACCGTAACGCGGGGGACGCAGCCTTACGGCAGCGAAACCTGGGCGACTTTCCCACCCTCCCCATGCACGCCCTTGCGGTGTTAAGCGTGTAGTGGGTCTGGGCTGCGTGTCTTCGTGTGCATTCGAGCATTGTACACCGCGCCACGAAAGTGGTTCGTACCTCTCGGCTATCTTGCCGGTATGCGCAGCGAGAAAGTGGGCGACTCCATGCCGTTTCACGGACAGAGACCATACCGTTACAGCCAGCGGTGATTCCAGACCGTTGGTTGGGTACCTACTTACTCGTGGCGCCACTGCCGGAGTAGCGCATTCCTATCCTTTCCTAGCCGGCTCCCCAAGGTAGCAACCCGGCTAGGCCATAGGGCCCGTTACATACGCGACGCACAGGCCTTACAGGGGGCCAGTGCACCGCATAGGAGTGTCTAAGTGCTAAAAGTAGGAAAATGTGTTAAACGTGCGGAATTATCATAAATGAGTGTAAATTCACGGGCTGTTATTTGTGTAATTTCGATATTTTGTTCGCGTTTTTAAGAAGTGTTAATTTTGTTTTGAACCGAGTTTCAATTTTGTTATATCCGTGCGATCGTACTTAGTTTTGATCACTCATTTACCTGTAAAAGTACGTTCACAATAGGTGAAGTAGGCCTCACGTGTGCAAAATGAGTGTAAATGAGCATCGTTTGTTGCGCAGCGGGAAAATCACGCCGGCACCAACGCAGGCGGACCCTGCCTTGGCTAGTACATCACCCGGTACAGACGAAACCTCGAACGTTACGAATACATCGGGTAGTAACGCGACCAAAACCACGGAGGAATTGAACGCGGCGGGAGCGCTCGAGCAGACGAACCCGCCCACTCGGGCCCTAGACAGTACCGTAATTAGAATCAGCGCGCCGACGACATTGATAGGCGCAAACATAAACGCGAACGCGGACGATCTAGCCATATTGCGAGCGGAATTAGCATTAAATAACGCGATGTTAGCTCAGGCGAACGCGGCGGCAGCGGCCGCCCGTAGCCAGTTAAAATTAGCCAGGGCTGAGGCCGCCCAATCCGAATTAGATTCGGAAATCCAGGAGGACCCGCCGGCAGTGGCGCCGGCCGCCTCCGCCCCCGTACCCACGGCTGGGGCGAGGGGGCCCGCACTTACGACCGGGCGGATAGAACAAGTTCGTAGAGCCGGGGCTGAGGCCGCCCAACCCGGAATAGACCCGGGAATCCAGCAAAGAGACGTACCTTCGGCCGTAGCGCCAACTCTTTCAGCTCTCGTGCCCACGGACGGGCCGGGAGCACCCGCACGTACTGCCGGGTGGATAACAAAGCAGGATCGTTTATTCGATAGGGCCGAAGCCCCCCAACCCGATCGCTATTCGGGAATCCAGCAGGGAATCGTACCTCCGGCCGCCGTGCCGAACCCCTCAGCCTTTGTGCCCACGGACGGGCCCAGGGCACCCGCACGTACTGCCGGGTGGATAGAAGAGCAGAACCGTACCTATGCCAACGAAACGCGCCCTAGAAACCCGGCACCGCGGCCGGATAGGTTCTATGACGAGACCGAGGCCAAGTTCGAGAGCCGAGATGTGGAATTACTGTCAAACAGACTAGAGCGCGCACTCACGCGCAATAAACCGGAGTATAATCCCTCACGTCACGTTCCGGAGTTGTCTCACTTCGATGGGTCAATAACGGAATGGATAGTGTTCAAATCAGAATTCCTAGACACAGAATCTTCGTTCTCGGACGTGGCTAACGTAGGTAGAATCAGGCGCGCATTGCGGGGCGACGCGCGACATGCAGTCAAAGCGTTGCTATACACGTCCGTAGACCCGTACGAGATTGTAGATATGTTGGAGATGCAGTTCGGCAACCCCGAAGGTATCGTTCTAGCCGAGATTGACGAGGTCCGCAGACTACCTAGACTGGCAGACGATAACTCCAACATAACTTCATTCGCGGGTCAAGTGGCAAACGTCGTGGCCACTATAAAATCATTAAAACAAGAACAATATCTACTCGCGCCCGAATTGGTAGGTAGGCTCGTGGAAAAATTAAATCCTATCATGCGTTACGAATGGAATAAATACCGCGCATATAACGCGAACGTACCGGGCTTAGTAGCATTAGCTAAGTTCTTATCGGATTCAAGTAGGGCCGCGGGCTTAACTTACGTTCCGGGCGCGCGACGACCGTCCGCGAGACCACGTCATAATGTAAACAATACGACACATATACACAGTTATCGCTCGCGCTCGTCTAGTAGGGAGTCGTATACCGAGACCGCGTACGACGAGGAACCCACCGGAAACACAAGAAAACATACGGTGGCACAGCTCAGCCGGCAGTCCGGGCATACCAAAGCGAAACAGCCGTTCAAACCGCGCCTCCCGGCAACAGCGCCGGGGGACGCTCGTACAAAGTGCACAATGTGTAGCGGGGAGCACCCTACCGCGAGGTGTGCGGACTTTGCCGCGTTAACTGTGAACGAGCGGTGGGACAAAGCTAAGGAGTTTAAGTTGTGCTACCGCTGTCTCTGCGTAAATTTCAAGGGGCACAAATGCGGGTATACCGCATGTGGGGTGGGCGACTGCGAAGCCGCCCATAGCAAACTGCTACATGGATACAAGCGCGAAGGCCAATCGCGTGGCACCACCGGCTCAGTTAATCATCTGCGCGATACGAATACATACCTAAAAATAATTCCTATCGAACTAAGCGGCCCGCTAGGCACGGTACATACCTACGGCCTGATGGACGAGGGCTCCTCCCTCAGTCTTATAGAAAGGCACGTCGCGGATAGATTAGCACCCCGAACGAAATCAGAGCAGCTTTCTCTAGGGTCCATCGCGAATAACGTAGTGAAGGATAACGAATCATGCCAGATTAACGTGTCAATTCGCGGACTGTGCGGCCGGGAATTCGAAAAGTTATCCGCATACACCATAGATCGATTAAATTTGAGTCCGCAAGCGGTTAACCCGGAGATAATCGATAAATGCCCCCACTTAGAAAATATACGCAACGAGCTATGCTACGACAATGCAATACCCACCGTTTTAATAGGCCAGGACAACTGGCATTTAATAGTAACCAGACAGTTAGTTAGCAGCGGGAAATCGCTACCCGTCGCCTCGCTAACAAAGCTAGGATGGGTGTTGCACGGTCGGCTTGACGCAGCCCCGAGGCAACTCCGCGGTCAAATAAATCACCTAACAGTTAAAGGTGACGCGGAGGCTTACGAATTAATAAAAAAGCATTTCAGCATAGAGTCATTAGAGATAGAACCTAAGACCACTAGGGCGGACCCCGACAAAAGAGCGTTAGAAATACTAGGAAGCACTTGCGCGCCGATCTCCGGGGCACCCCGGTATCAAGCAGGTCTCTTATGGAAATCGGACGAGGAAACTTTGCCAAATAATAAGCCACAGGCGCTAAAACGTTTAGCGACGCTCGAAAGAAAACTCGACAAAGACGAGCTATTAAAGGCAGAGTTTACGAAGCAAATAACTAACCTACTGGACAAGGGTTACGCGGAGAGGGTGAACACCCCGCTGACCTCGCCCAGGGGGTTCTATCTGCCCTATTTCCATACGATTCATCCGACTAAAGGGAAAGTGCGCCTAGTTTTCGACGGGAAATGCCGCACGGCCGGCAAAAGCTTAAACGACGCGCTTTTGACGGGCCCCGACCTCCTTCAAAGCTTATTCGGGGTACTGATACGTTTCAGAGAGGGAAAAATAGGCATAATAGCGGATATAAAGGAAATATTCCTACAAATAAAGGTTATCGAGCAAGACCGCGACTCTCTACGTTTCTTATGGAGGGGGGAACGGCGGTCGGGCCCAGCAGACGAATATAGGATGAGCAGCCTAATTTTCGGGTCCAGCGCGTCGCCTACGACCGCTATTTTCGTAAAAAATAAGAACGCAGAACGTCACGCAAAAGAATACCCGCTAGTACATAGCACCACGATAAGAAATTTCTACGTAGACGACCTGCTAGTTAGCTTCGACGACCCCGCGCAAGCAAAGCAATTAGTAAACGACATGGTAAAAGTGTTCGACAAAGCGTCTTTTACTTTGCGCAGCTGGGCGTCGAACGTACCGGAAGTACTCAGCGACGTAACGGACGTACTGAAGAGCGATATCTCCGAGCTAGGCCGAGACGAGTGCGAGCGAACGCTAGGTCTACTTTGGAACAATATTAACGATACGCTAGGTTTCAACGTGAATTTCAGAAACGTGCCGATAGACATTCTAGACGGAACCGCGGTACCTACTAAACGTCAAGTGACGGCGGGCGTGATGAGCCTGTTCGACCCAGTAGGCCTAATATCCCCGGTCACGGTTACTGGCAAGGTGCTAATTCAGCGCATATGGAGATCCGGGATAGACTGGGACTCACCAATCACGCCCGACGATCACAGGGCATGGCTAGTTTTCGTCGACAATATGAAAAATCTACGAGGTTTGCATATCCCGCGGCACGTATCCTCTCAACACAGGACGGTCGTCACGCACACGTTCTGCGACGCGAGCGAAAGCGCTTACGCCTGCGCGGTATATATGGTTAGCATCGACGAAAAGAACGAACGACGGTCCACCCTGGTTGCCGCGAAAGCACGGGTGTGCCCATTAAAAAACGTCAGCATTCCACGCCTGGAACTTCAAAGCGCCACCCTAGCTAGCCGACTCACGCACTCGGTAAAGCGGGAATCGGACTACGTAGTAGAAAAATCGTATTACTGGTCGGATTCAAAAACCGTGCTAGCATGGATCAGGGCGGACCCCCGAACGTTTAAGTGCTTCGTGGCACATAGGCTGGCCGAAATAGAGGACACCACCTCTCCGTGCGACTGGAGGTGGGTCCCCAGCGCGCTAAACGTCGCGGACGACGCCACCCGCGACATACCCGCGAACTTCGACGGCGCGCACCGCTGGTTTCGAGGCCCGGACTTTATCCTGCTAGATCACGCGCATTGGCCGGTAGAGAAACCGAGCAACGCGCCCATACACAGCACGGGCGAAGAACGTACGGTCAAGCCGGTTAACTTCGTAACCAAACACGACGAATTTACATACCTACCGGATGTGAATCGATTTTCTAAGTACCTACGCCTGCTGCGAGCGTCCTCCCGCGTTTTGATCGCCG
Source organism: Epinotia brunnichana (assembly GCA_963854355.1). Classification (NCBI taxonomy): domain Eukaryota; kingdom Metazoa; phylum Arthropoda; class Insecta; order Lepidoptera; family Tortricidae; genus Epinotia; species Epinotia brunnichana. Next base: position 6,715,947 of record OY977953.1, on the reverse strand, counting down.
CCGAGAGATTTAAAGCCTCAATTCACGGACAGACCGCGGACCCGGGCGTAACAAACGAAAAGCTCAAAATAGCCGAATTACTGTTAATTAAACGTAGTCAGAGGGAGTCATTTAGGGACGATATAAATTTGTTAGAGGCTGGGCGGCGTACACCGAAGAAATCGCCGCTGAACAAGCTAGCAGTAACAGTCAACAAACACGGTATCCTGCTCCTAGACGGCCGCATCGACAGAGACCGAGGCACCCCAGTCCTACACGCCAAAGAAGCGCTCACACGGTTGATCATCGCACACTTTCACGCGCTGTTCAACCACGCAAATCACGCAACAGTTATGAACGAACTAAACATGAGATTTCATATAATAGGACTGCGCGGGGCCACACGGTACATTAGCAACACATGCCAATGGTGTCGCACCTACAGGGGGACCCCCCTCAAGGTCCCTCTGGGCGATTTACCAAGGGAGAGGCTTACAGCTAATCAGCCAGCCTTCACGGCAACGGCTTGCGACTATTTCGGACCTATGCACGTTACGGTCGGACGAAGACACGAGAAGCGATGGGGAGCCCTGTACACCTGCCTAACGACCCGGGCGGTACACCTAGAGGTAGTGCCCTCCTTATCGGCCTCCTCCATGATCCTGTCACTCCGGCGTTTGATGGCACGCCGCGGACAACCGACCATACTATATACCGATAACGCCACCTGTTTTTACGGCGCCGAGAAGGAGCTCGCCGAAGCAATAGCGGCCAACGAGATAGCTATGGAAACTTACGCCACATCCAAACAAATAGTGTGGAAAAAGATACCACCCGGCAACCCGTCAGCCGGCGGAGCCTGGGAAAGACTAGTCGGTTCAGTCAAGGCCGCACTACGAGTCACACTGAAAGAAAAATACCCCGCAGACGAGATACTGCACACGCTATTGCTAGAGGCAGAACACGTGGTCAACTCCAGGCCCCTGGTCCCAGTTCGGCTCGATGACAGCCGCGAGGCACTTACCCCAAACCATTTTCTCCTGGGTAGATCGAACGCCATGACCCCCCTGGGACGCTTCAACGATACAACATTGAACGAGAAATCTTGGAAAGCAGCACAAGCGCTGGCCGACATATTCTGGTCAAGATGGACCAACGAATTTCGGCAGACATTAAGGCCAAGAACGAGCCAAAACGACCCCGCCTACCGTAACGTACAAGTCGGAGACATAGTAATAATAGTCGACGGAACAATGCCACGAGGTACCTGGCCGCGAGGCGAAGTAGCCCAAGTCTACCCCGGCCCAGACGGAAGAGTACGCGTCACAGAAGTACGCACCGCCGCAGGAATGATACGCCGACCAGCCTCCCGCCTCATAGTCATCGACTATCCATGTAATTAGTTATACTCCCTCCAAATTAGGGTGTTTGCACACGTGGGGCGGAATGTCGGGAATAGCCCGCTATAATCCATTATGTATATGATTTGCTGTTCCTAAATAAACGTATACAACTTCTGTCTATTATTTACCTTTTAACGTGTTAGTATCTAAGTCAATCATTCTATAGGATTAAGTTTGTATTTTATTTTCGTCTTTTATTGTTATTATGTACCTAGATAGTAAGATTTATACCAAATAAAGAGATGGTGAGGCCGGTTTCACGGTATTACACACATACACACAAACCCGGTAAAAAGCTGCTAAAAGGTGCAAGCCCCGCCCACAACGCGACGGAAAACGTGTCGCGCGGCCGAGCTAGCATCTCTTGCGGGAGCAAAAACGGAATAAGAGGGGCGGTTTTTGCTCTCACAATTCAGTTTACAACCTTTACACCAACGAGCAACACCTCCACTCACCTTCGCCGACCGCGCCATGTGAACCAGTACCAGTTGTTTCATTTCTTCAAGCTCCTGAGTTAGAAAACCTTAAGCTACAGTCAACAGATAGGCTTCATGAGGCTATGTTGCACACAATGGGATTATACACAGTGGGATCCGTCATATCTAGGTCAGAAACTAGTAAAAAATATAGTAAAAAAAAGAAGCTATTAGAAACTGTATGAAAAACTTTCTACTCGCTTTAGTTTTTTTAAATATTTCTAGCAACAGAAACTAGTGACCTAGACAATGGTGGATTCCATTGTGTAAGTATGCAAAGTTTCATGTTTGACGACCTCTGTATAGCCTAATTGGTAGTGACCCTGCCTACGAAGCCGGAGGTCCCGGGTTCGAATTTGCTTCGAGAGGGCATTTATTTGTGTGATGAGCACAAATATTGGTTCCTGAGTCATGGATGTTTTAAAATCATGTTTATCGTCGTCTAGTACCCCCATAGTTCAAGCTTTGCTTAGTTTGGGACTAGGTCGATTTGTGTAAGATTGTCCCCAAATATTTTTTTATTTATTTATTCTAGCATGTCGTTTTATAAAATGAAAGCCAAACTACGTTTGTATTGAGATTCGAGCGTCCTTGGTGGCCCTTAAGTATTATTCATCTATGAATAGAACAACCTTACATGGACCCTTACAATTGTCTTAATATGCAGCTATTAGGATTATAATATGATTTAAAACAAATGTTATAATATTTCTCAGATCCGGCGAGTATACTTCTGACCTTTACAGTAAATCTCGGTTGTTTTAAGGTGGGCAAAGTTGTGCTTCATAGGCAATGTTGCATTTGACGTATCTATATGAATGCTCGCGGATGTTCGATCACTGATGCGCTCTATTATTAAACACAATTTAAATGAAACTACTAATCTATTACCAGCCATAGATCTGCTGCTGCTGCGCAGGCGATGCCCGCGGGCGCCCATTGAGTTAGTACCTGATTCACACTGTGCACTATGCTTAATGAGACCGTGTTGTATAGGGCGTGTTGTTAAAAATAACTACATCTTAGAAAAGTTGAAAAACACCCGACATTCAATATCTCAAAAAACGGCTGAACCGATTTTGTTGAAACGTAGCTAAGAACCATCTCGATCACGTCAGCTTTCGGATTAAAAAACCGCATTCAAATAACATTCGTTTAGGAGCTACGATGCCACAGACAGTCACACACACACACAGAACCACAGACACGTCAAACTTATAACACCCCTCTTTTTCTACTTGTTTGATTGACTGATGTCATCTCTGATCTGTCACGCCTCTCAAAAGCTAACGTTGGATACTAATGCGTTGTCTTTCGGAAAAAGTTTTTTTTTGCTTTTGGTAGACCTGGGCTGTTATTCGCTACGCGTTAATGCGGTTCATCACCCCGCCGGTCACCCATTACGAAACTAGACCTCTATAAGTTACAGAATAAATAGGGGGACTGTTCTGTAACTTGTTTTAAGCTCACCTCAACGCTCACCCACAATTATACCTTGACAGCGTAGGTAGAGGACTAGTTTCGTAACGGGTGACCGGCGGGTCGAGCCGCATTAACGCGTAGCGAATAACAGCCCAGGTCATTGACGAGCCTCGTCCCCTAGGTAGACCAAAGCTATGGCTGGATCTTATGGATCCCATGAGGGAAATGGACTCACATGAGAAGGCAACCAGCGTGTTTCTTAAATCGTCGACACAGTTCCCAAGTAAATACCTATAACTATTAGGTGTATAATTATTGGGATAAGACCCGTTACGCAATCGACTTGCTGGTCAATATTTTTCGCACTACCACAAGCGTTGAGCTAAACTAACGTATCAATCCACGCGCACAAAACACATTGAATGCGATGCCAAAGTGACAAATGAAATTAAGCCCCAGTTCAAAGCAAAGCAGTTTTTAAGTTGAATGCCTGTATGAAAACATCATTACGGGAATATAAGCAAGCTTGCACAATATCATTATGCATTTACAATTTAAAAAAAATACTACAATAGTACATTACTTACCTAGGGCGGTTAAACAAAGAATGTCTCAGATCGCAGGTATTTGACGCCCGAGCCGAAGGCAAGGGCGATAAATATGCGCTCTGAGGCTTTCTTTATTACCGCCCGTGGTGAGTACAACATTTTACGTCTCTATCTGGCCAGGAAGTGGGGTTTTCCGCACGCATAGCGTGCGGTAATTCCTACTTTATGGCCAGGTATGACGTAAAATATAATTTAAAACAATAACACCCTGTGTTATAATATAAGGTTATATGGGTGTGGTAGTAACGGTAGTGGGATTGAGATAGGAAAGTAAGAGTAACCACCACAATCTAGGTGCCGGCCATCCTGTATATTGTGTGTGTTGCGGATAAATTGTTTTGGTATCGTTTACAAATTGCACACTTTTCTTAGAAAATTAATAAAAAAACGTAAGTCCAAGCCTCGCTTGCGCGTTGTAGAGCAAAAAGTCTGTAAAATAATGCAGAAAAATAACACCAAAAAATACAAAGAGAAAACCATACCTACGTGTTTATAAACCTGTAAAGTTTAACTTCTAGGTAATATTTTTTGTACTTTTTTATTTTCATATTTTAATTTGATACAGGTAAAGATATGAACGTAGCAGGTTTTGAGCCTACATCCTGGTGAATGGCCTAATGCTAACTTGCTCAGTAAATATAATAATATGCTGACAGCTCTAGTTCAAATCAAATGGTTTTTAACACGGTATCATCATCATCATCATTGTCAGCCCGTAATCGCCCACTGCTGAGCATAGGCCTCTCTTCGAGTACGCCACCCGTCCCTATCCTGAGCTAATCTTATCCAGAAGTGACCCGCGATCTTCCTAATATCGTCCACCCATCGAGCTGGTGGACGGCCGACGCTCCTTTTACCTAGAAGTGGCCACCAATCTGACACCTTTTTGGTCCACCTACCATCATTCTGCCTGGCAAGGTGTCCTGCCCAGCTCCACTTGAGTTTGGTAATGGTATCTCCAACGTCGCGCACCTTAGTGCGACGTCGGATCTCAACATTCCTCAGTCGGTCTTGTAGTTTAATGCCGAGCATGGCGCGCTCCATGGCTCTCTGTGCTACTCGTATTTTGTGCACAGCCTCATTTGTTAGCGTCCATGTCTCGGCACCGTACGTCATGGTGGGCAGGACACATTGGTTAAAGAGGCGAGTCTTCAGGCATTGTGGAACATCGGTAGACTTGAGGATGTCGTCCAGTTTATTAAATGCTGCCCAACCCAGCTGTATTCTCCTAGATATCTCCTTATGTTGATGCTCTTTGTCAAAGGATAGAATATGTCCAAGATATACATATTGGTCGACCGACTTCAGTTTATTGTTTCCTACCGTTATGGTTGAATTTGAATTACCGGAGACGTTCGCCATAACTTTAGTCTTGGACATATTCATCCTGAGACCTACTTGTAAAGAAGCATGGTAATAAAGAAGCGTGGCAAAACTCGGCAAACAAAACAATATCGTCAGCGAACCTTAAGTGCGACTTAACACGGTATACCTACGACTAATTGTTACACCAAAGAATTATCTCGGAACATATCTGCACAAGAAACATGTCAGGTTTTATTTTAATTCGGCTGATAAAATATTACTTACCAACAAAATAAAAGACGAACGATTACCTAACCGAATTTTTCCTGTTTCAGATTCAAAATAACGGAATTATAAATGGAATCTCCTTAATTTTGAATTTAGAACGTTCAAATCTCGTGAAACCTCGGCGTGACACCTCTGTCATGCGTGAGACAGACAATCCATCACTGCGTGTTAACAGATCCACCAACTATACTTTACAATCACTGTGTCTCTTATTCTTATCGAGACAGAGCTCAAAATGTTATGTTTGAGTGTACAGTTAAAATTGTTGCTTAATATGTAACCATGTTATGTATGCCGTTTGATACGGCTTTACGGTATCGGAAATAAAGTTCAAATTTGGTTGGCTGGAGCTGTTGTTAAGTTTGTTCTGCGTATGCGGATTTTTCACGTCACACGCCTAAGGGTTGCCGAAACGGAAAATTGAGATATAACTTTATTTTTAAGGATGTGATTGACGATTTAAGTGGGTGTACCAGGCTGTAGGCAAATATTCGACGCTTATCTCGTTAGGTTATTTATGAGTTGTAAAGTAAAGCGTTCGGTTACTCATTTTGATTCACAGTTTTGAGTAGTAATTCAACAGCTACTTTAAAGTACTTTAAACGGTTTTCAGTTGTTTTTTTTTGTTTCAACATCATAAAAAAGTTGTTTATAAATTCTAGATATTTACACAACTTTTTGTAGGATATTTCAATACTGTTTTTTCCGGGTCTAATGCGATATTTATTTACCTTTATTTCTGACGTTTCGACACGGGTTGCACCGGTCATGGTCGCAGATCTGTGTAGAAAGCGCGAGAGTTTAAAGTGTTATATTTTTGTAGGATTTTAATTTTCTTTACTGTCTTTGCTTTTGTTTACATTTTAATTTTTTTTTTTTTTTTTTTTTATTTATTTCAGGCCAGGAGCCCATAAAGTTGTTAGTACAGTACATCACTAAACTATGTTAGTATGAATTATTACATTAGAAATTGTATTATATATTAAATGATATTAAATAAAATTGAATTAAATTTATATTTATATGCCAAGCATTATCTGCCTCCACTTATTATAAATGGAGCAGTCAAATTTATTTGACAACATTATCAGGATGCTGTTGCTGCTGCTCCGAGCTCGCCAGAGCAGGGAGGCCACTTTCTTGCGGATGATCGCGTGGAACCCATCCGTGCGCTCCTCCGCAAACATTCCTGACGCGCTACAAAAGCGGGGCAGCTGCATCAACATCCTAAAAATGTTGTTGTATTGGACTCGCAGCGCACTGACAGCCTTACGAGTATATTTCACCCACAGACTGCTCGCATAAAATGATTGGCAAAAGGCTTTGAAAAGTGCCACCTTAACTGGTTTCGAGCACCGAGCAAATCTGCGAGCAATCATGTTCCCCCTAACTGCCAGTGCCCTGCGCTCCCTTTCTATATCACCGTCGTCATTGAGGTCTTCAGTAACTATGTGACCCAAGTATTTAAACTTTGTCACTACCCGAAGAGACGTGCCATCTAGCCTAATAGGCGGAACATTTATCGGCTTCTCTTTGCCACTCTTAAAAACAAGTATTTCACTTTTACTACAGTTGTAGCTAAGCCCGTGTTCTGTCGCATATGCTTCACAAATAGCCACCAGTTTCCTGATTGACCCCACTGACGGCCCCAGCAACACCATATCATCAGCATAGCTGATATTGTTCACACATGTGTTATCAATATGACAGCCTGTATGTGTGTTGCTGAGCTCGACGATGAGATCATTAACATAAGCGTTGAAAAGCAGCGGAGACGTCAGCCCCCCCTGCCTCACCCCGCATTCCATGCCATACGAGTCTGACAGTGCCGCACCCCATCTCACCTGGTTCCTTTGACTGCCATACCAGTAGCGCAAAATTGAGATACATTAATGTCAAATTGATTGACTAATTATAATTTTTTATTCGATAACGAGAGATTAGCAATATAGTCGCCAAGAAATTGGCGAAAGAACCAAAATACTTACCATTGTTTTTGCTTGATCTGTCACCCATGATATATTCATGAAACACCCACACACATACACACACAGGCTGGCGTATCACATACGTGTAGCCTTTCTCATTCTAAGTAGAAAGTAAGAACTAATAGCCCTAAGGATAGAAACTTAATTTGATTTAGCTTAGTTTAAGCAACAGCATGTAATGGAGGAGCGGGACTTCCTGACACAGGTTTTTAGGGTTCCGTAGCCAAATGGCAAAAAACGGAACCCTTATAGATTCGTCATGTCTGTCCATCTGTCTGTCTGTCCGTCCGTAATATGTCACAGCCACTTTTTTCCGAAACTATAAGAGCTATACTGTTGAAACTTGGTAAGTAGATGTATTGTATTCTGTAAACCGCATTAAGATTTTCATACAAAAATGGAAAAAAAAACAATAAATTTTGGGGTTTCCCATACTTAGAACTGAAAGTAAAAAAAAATTTTTTCATCAAACCCATACGTGTGGGGTCTATGGATAGGTCTTCAAAAATGATATTGAGGTTTCAAACATAATTTTTTTGTAAACTGAATAGTTTGCGCGAGATACACTTCCAAAGTGGTAAAATGTGTGTCCCCCCCCCCCCTGTAACTTCTTAAATAAGATAATAATAAAACTGAAAAAAATATATGATGTACTTCCAACGAAAATTGGTTTGAATGAGATCTAGTAAGTTGTTTTTTTTTAATACGTCATATAAATCGTAAAAAGCAATTTATTTAACGGAACCCTTCATGTGCGAGCCCGACTCGCACGTGGCCGCTTTTTACCTACTAGGAAGCCCCAACCTTGTTGTCATTTTGTGACTTGTTTTTTTTCAAATAAGTATTTTTTTATGACGTTAATCTTCACTGGAAAAAAAACTATAGTTACAGTTAAGATTATATTTCAATGTGGTCGACTCTTTATAAAACTGTCATGGAAATTGCAATCAACCTTGAATGCTAGAGTTGCTTTTTGAATGGCCTAACTTTGATGCAATTCGGCCAACTCAAAAAAACATCATCAACATCATCAAACATCATCATCATCAAATCATCATCAACCATCATCATCAAGGTTACAGACCTCTCTCTCTTCCCAGCTATATATCCCACATGGTGGTGGGGTCAGCTTTCCTCGTCTTACTTCTCCACTTCGCTCTGTCCTCGACATCGGTTTCGGATAACTTGCTCTATCTTATATCTCTTAGCACTACATCCTTCCATCTTGTTCTGGGTCTACCCCTGGATCTTCGACCAGAGACGGAAAGTTGTAGTGCCAAGTTACCAACATATTTTGGTGGCCTCCTCTTCACATGACCAATTGACCATACCATCGCAGCCGGCGGCGATCAACGATAAATATGACAGCTGTCATTCTATAGAAACTTGTCAAACTTTCCGTACATTCCAATTTTAAGGCGTCGTAGGTTCCGCGAAGTTAAGCGAACAGAGTTTTTAAAACAATATAATGCGTCAGTTTATAATAATAATTATGGTTTCAAAAAAATACGAATAGAAATCACGAACTTTTTTTTTTATACAACGACGGTGGCAAACAAGCTTACGGCCTGCCTGATGTTAAGCTGGTACCGTCGCCTATGGACACTTGTCCACACTCCAGAAGAATCACAAGCGCGTTGCCGACCCTTTATTCACTTGAGGATTCGCTTGAACATAGGTCTAAAATACACTTAAAACATACGTAACAAATTATGCACAAAAGCTAAACTTAAAATTGGTTCTAAAATCGGCAGTATCATGATTGAGGGAACTTAGTGATTACTTTTTTATTTATGTACCTAAACGCATAAAAATTAAAATTAAAAAACATGATACACGCATCATCAACATGATACCGGCGTCGCGGTAGACCTCGTCGGAGATGGCGAGACGAGCTTGACGTCTTCGACCAAGACTGGTGGGAGACTGCCCAGGATAGGGATACGTGGAAGGAACAGAGGGAGGCTTTTGCCCAGCAGTGGGACACTTAAGGCTTTTAAAAAAAAAAAAAAAAAAAAAGATACCCGCGCTTCTGAACACGCACTTCCATCTCGCTAACGCTTATGCTCAGTGACAGGGAGAGAAAGACCATAAACCTACGGCGCCTTAACGAACACCGCTTACGATTACTGACGGTTTGGTGCAACCCACCCTTAACCAGGAAATTACGGTAGGGCAAACCTTGGCTAATCTGTGATATGAAGTTATTCGGTGATAGCTACTTTCAGGTCTAATAGCGGAGTTACTCGATATCTTTACGGCTTGTAATAATTGCCAGTAGGTGGCGGCACTGTCATTCAACTTACTTACGTGCAGCAAGTATCCGAACGCATCCGTCAAAATTAAGAAAAAAAAAACTAAAAAAAAACTCATAAAACCTAACAATCACCGATTAGCCAAGGTTTACCCTACATCAAAATTTTTAAGTTTTTCCTATTCAATATTTTAAATCATATTGCCAACTTCACAGTTAGTACTAAGGCATCAACAGACAATAGAAGTAGGCACTAAATGACCTTAAGCGTTAAAGATATTACAGCGTTATGTCCGATAACAATAAATTATATAACAACATCTTCTACCTATTGTTCTTTTTTAATCAATTAACATCATCTTTACATACTAATGGTTGGTTGGAATAGATCGCTCCTATTGATAAGTGTGTGTTTTTATTAGGGTTCCGTACTCAAAGAGTAAAACGGGACCCTATTACTAAGACTTCGCTGTCCGTCCGTCTGTCTGTCACCAGGCTGTATCTCAAGAATTGTGATAGCTAGAGAATTGAAATTTTCACAGATTATGTATTTCTGCTGCCGCTATAACAACAAATACTAAAAACAAAATAAAATATTTTTTTTAGGGGGCCTCCCATACAAAAAACGTGATTTTTTTGCCGTTTTTATAGATAATCTGTCACCAGGCTGTATCTCAAGAACCGTGATAGCTAGAGAGTTGAAATTTTCACAGATTATGTATTTCTGTTGCCGCTATAACAACAAATACTAAAAACAATTTTTTTTAAAGGGGGCTCCCATCCCATCCATAAAGGGAGTAGGCATACATTACAATTTAACACATATTTTGTGTCTCTTCGCGGCAGTGAATAGGTCACATGAAAACTAACTACCATCAACTAAGTAATGATTAACGAAACGTATTTAACTAATAGGTACGTTGTTTTGACGACCTCTGTAGCCTAGTTGGTAATGACCCTGCCTACGAAGCCGGAGGTCCCGGGTTCGAATCTCGGTAAGGGCATTTATTTGTGTGATGAGCATGAATAATTGTTCCCGAGTCATGCCTGTTTTCTATGTATTTAAGTATTTTTTTTATCTATATAAGTATGAATTTTGTCGCCTTGTACCCATAGTACCTACAAGCTTTGTTTAGATTGGGTCTAGGTCGATTTGTGTAAGATTTTCCCCAAATATTTATTTATTTATTTTATTGCATTTGTCATAAACACATAAGGTACCCCTACAACACATATGTCATCTACATATACTTAGTTTTAGTCTACAGACAATTTCCTAACCTTTATCTCAACAAATTCAAACGAAACATAACCTAAAAACAATCGCAAACAACACAAAAGCGCGCGTAAAAACAGAATGCAACTTATTAAAATCAGAATCGAACTGACTCGATAGGCGCTGTCTTTACCACTCTTATCAACCGCTTTCAATTAAGCGAGTAAATAAAGCTATGTACTAACTAACTCTTCACATAATGAGTTAATAACACAACACCTACACACATACGCGTTACAAACGGAAAATCTCCAACACACATAAACGCGCGCACACTAACGCAAAATTCGTGGTACATAAAACGCTTTCTTCTTGTATTCTTAATTAGCGTGTCGATTGTTCGTGTCCCGCTCGCGCGCGCCTTGTTAATTAGAAGGCGGTCTCGCTCGCGCTTTCTTAATACATTCTTCCTCTCCGCAGTGTTTCTTTACGTTTTTATTTGTGTGCGTGTCTGTGTGCGGTGGTGTTTAATTTACATGTACTTGTATGTCAGCGTACAGACGCTGGGGGTTAGGGAAATTGGTTTTTCGAAATGGTTACTAGGGATTGAAAAGGAAAATGGACGTCTAATAATAATATGAGTATGCACACGATCTTTTGTCGAGTTGCCTAGTTTAGTTTGTTGTCTTAAATTTCTGACTTTAAGTATAGGTAGAATATTTCCGTCTAGTCCGGTAGATTTTTTTAAAAGTAGCTTATTCCAATTGCTTAAAGACCTTCGATTTAAACGATATCGTACTATTTTGAGTTTCTTTAACACATTGTTTATTTCAAGTTTTCATGTAAAATATTTGATTTATTGACCCATATTATTTTCTCATATACCTAATATGTATATATTAATTTATTTTATTGAACTAAAACAAGGATTATACAGTATAGTTTACAGTAAAATTTGCGCTAAACTGCATAACAGTTTGTTGGCAATGCATAATAGTTTGTTGGTTCTTATTGAACGAGCGAGCAAAGCGAGCGAAATTCTCTGTTTCAGCCTGGGAAATAATGTTTTAGTATGTTCGGCTGTCCGACTATCCAAAGTCCGACTGTTATCTTCTATAGCTCGCATTTCTCAGCCGATGCTGTTAAAAATTATAAGGTATTTTTTATTTTTTCCTTTTATTTAGAAACATACAGTCTTAAAAACACATATGTAACTTGGCTATGGCTATGTGAATAAAAATAAACTAGACCTACTGGGGCGTACAGAATTGAATTTTGATCACGCCCTGCAAGGGTGTTTTAATTTGCGGTGCGCTTTTTAGTTTCCCTTTTCAGAGATTAGCGCGTTAGTGGACTGTATGTAGGTATCCAACCGTGTGGTCTATTGTCGTAGCTACTTGATGCGAAATTGTGCAGGAAAGTTAGCTGCCTTTGGAAATCGGAACAGGTGGATGAATCAGCTAACAGAAGGTTATAGGAGCCATGCGCACTTACTTGTGATTTGGGTGAACTCCTCCTTCACGCTAGCGTTTCGTGGCACACCATGTGCTCGTGTGGGGCGCGCAGCGCAATCCCAAATTGTCCAAAAACACCTTCACTTCACGAACAGTCGAACACCTTTTAATGCTGAGCTGACAGCATATATAGTTTTCAAACGATGTACAGAGATTTGCGGCGGATTTAATAAGATTTAATGTCTTTTATCAGCGGAGGATGTTACACGCACACGGGGTTAGAATTCAACAACACTTTACTCTCGCCAGGTGGGGCGAGCGTTGCGCACACGTCGTGTATGTGACAAGGACGAAGCGATATATCAGTGCGCATGTTGGAAAGGGATGATGTAGGTATAGGAATCGCGAGTATAGACACGACAACAGATTAAAGTCGGACATACCAACATACGAAATCCAACATCTCCCCCGGCTTGAAGGGTTCCCTTCAAAGAGAAAAATAATAATTATATACATATGGATGTACATAGGAAAAGATGATATCGCACCATATAACTAAAAACAAGCGAAGTGTACAATTTACCTATCATTAGGTAATTATACTAAAAGAATTACTATTTATGGTAACTTAAAATATATATATGTATACATAGATATGTATGTGGTGGCAACCCTACTGCGTAGGCAGCGGGCACAGCCGAACGATCGGTCGCTCGAGCGTACCGTTGCGGGTCCGCACTTCAGCAACGCGGACAACACCGTCTCGCCCAGGGAATACCCGAGTTATTATTCCGAGCGGCCACTGCAAGGGTGGCGCGTTAGCAACGTTTATTAAAACTATTGTTCCCACCGCTATCGGCTTGTCTGGAGTATTCCATTTCTCTCTGCTTTGTAAGTTGTGAAGATACTCAACTCGGAACCGTTTCCAGAATGATTGGACAAGCGAGTCTAGCATTGAAAAACGAGTTAATAGATTCGGTCGCTCCTGGCTTAAGTCGGCGGCGGGCAAACGCGGCAACGGCGAGGTTGACATGAAATGTGCTGGCGTTAGCGCGGTGGGTTCTGACGGGTCAGAACTTAGTATATAAAGAGGGCGGCTATTAAGAATCGCTTCGATCTGAGTAAGCACGGTAAGTAATTCTTCGCATGTCAGGATTTGATTGCCTATAACACGATGAAGATGAGTTTTAAAGCATTTAATGTTACCTCCCCAAATGCCTCCAAAATGAGGCGCGTTTGGAGGGCTCATACGCCAAGTAATTCGACTTTTTGCAAGTTCTTCCTTGAAATGCGTATAATACGGATCAGACTGAAGAAACGTGTGAAGCTCATTTAGGTAAGCTTTAGAAGCTGCAAAATTATTTTGATATTGAGCAATGCGATTCGCTACAAAAGTTGAGAATCTGTGAGGTGAAGAGTGCACCCAACATAAGACAACTTCAGAGTCAGAAAATGCAAACGTATCCGCAATTGGATGACGCTGAGACAAAACATCGTCAAGCTCGACACCGAATTGACGCGGAAATTTAAGAGCTGAAATCAGTGGAAGCTCACTGATGAACTGCTCCCATAAATGCGATATGTGCGGTGGTGGCAAATCGTCCCAATCCATCCTTAAGAGCCATAGTTCCTTTAAAGGAAACTTGGAATAAGGTATGACAGGGCCGACGAGTGCTAGCACGTCATACAAACGAGCAGTAGCTGAAAGAATAGAACGTTTCGTGCCACTGAGTTGCGGAGGAGAAACGTCAAAGACAAATTCATCCGAAGCGGGAAGCCGTCGAAGACCAAGAATCTTCAAAGTGTCGCCGTCACCGAAGGAGACGTCTTCCGACTGGCGGTGAGATATGGGAATGTGCTCTAGCAACTGCGGAGAGTTGCTAGTCCATTTGACCAGATCAAACCCGCCAGCCTCGAAGAGACTGATTAGTTGATTAGCTATCGCAACTGCTTCCTCGGACGAAGAAGCAGAGGAAGCTAGATCATCCATGTAAACGTCCCCTTCGAGAACGGCGGCAGCGTGCGGGAATTTCTCGCGTTTGTCACTAGCGAGCTGGCGGAGCGTGCGAAGCGCGAGGAATGGCGAAGACCGGAGTCCAATACAGACCCGGTTGAAATTATACATCTCCAAAGGTACTTCAGGCGAAAAGCGATACAAAAATCGTTGAAAAGAGCGGTGGTGCGGATGTACTTCTATGCATAAGTACATTTGGCGGACGTCAGCAAAAAAGGCAACGCGGAATATGCGAACATTCAAAAGAATGTGAAAAATGTCTGCTTGCAAATTACAGCCGGTATGTAGGATGTCGTTTAATGACAGTCCACTGTCAGATTTGCAGCTGCCGTCCAGAACTTGGCGGATTTTTGTCGTGGATTTGTCGTTCCGGATGACCGGGTGGTGAGGTATACAAAACCCTGGCGTTGAGGACTCTTCGGGCGGAACCAAAGAAATAATCCCCTTATCCAGGTAATTCCGAATGACGTCATCATATTTGTCGCGGAGTTGCGGGTATTTTAAGAAATTATTTTCGAGCATCGAAAATCTTCTTTTAGCGGTTACAAAAGAATTGCCCAGATTATCTGGCGTTTGCTTGAAGGGAAGATCGACTGCGTAAGAACCATTATCGTTACGCGTCGTCGTTGCGGTAAATATTTGTTCACATCCCTTGTCATCGGGACGTAGAAATTTCTTTGAGGGTACTTCCTCCAAGTTCCAAAACTTTTCCAAAGTTTGGTTAAGCGGTTCGTGCGTAAACGCACAGAGAGCACGAGTCGCGCGCGGAGGTGACGTCACAGTGACGTCCCCCATTATGACGTAACCCAGGGTGGTTTCCAAAGCCGAAGGCAAGCCGGCACTTCGGACTTTGTCAGAAAGTAAGATGTCACAGAATAAATTTGCTCCTATAAGCATATCAATGGGCCCGGGCTCATTAAAACAATCATCGGCCAGAGGTATATTCTTAAAACAATCAAACAAAGATATGTCGATAGGCGAGTCAGGCAAGTGTGACGTAATGGATTCCACCACCAGAGGCTGAATAGTGTAAGAGTTATCGCCATTACTGTCGAATCGGGAACTAAATTGCACTATTGACATCCCAAGTATTTTTTGGGACGAACCCCCAATACCTTGAACCCTGGCAAAACGATTCTGGTTCGAAATCGGCAGCGCTAATCGATTACAACACTCGAGTGTTATATAATCAGATTGGCTTCCAGGATCGACCAGAATCCTTGCATAATGAACCTTACCGCTTGCGTCATAAAGTCGAATTTTTGCGGTCCCTAATAAGGTTGTTTTATGCATAAGCGTTCTCAAGTTATCATCATCATTTGCACTCCGAGCCGACAAATGATTCAACGTTGAGTCATGCCTCAAACCATTATCAACCCTATCGGCCGGGTGATAAGATTGCAAATTGCTTGCCACCCCGTTACTACTGCTAGGCCGCGGTGTGGAATTCGCCTTGTCAACAAAAGTGTTGGTACTGGTTTGATGCGAGTTAGGTAAATAAGTTTGTTTATGCGGCGGATTAAAATGTAATAACGTGTGGTGCTGTGCATTACATATACTACACGTTCTGTGTGACATACAAGCGGAAAATTTGTGTTTATAACTAAGGCAATTGTTACACACGGAATTAGTTTTTACAAAATTAAATCTTTCGTACGGAGACATTTTTGTAAAAGCGGCACACTGATATAAGTGTTCGTGTTTATTAGTTTTACACAACAAACAAGAATCAATCGCGGGCGTTTGCGTATTAACGAATGTTTTCGTCGAATTGTTTTTTGGTAGCGGTATATTTTTATTGTTATTAGATCTCGGTTGTGATTGTGAAAATGTTTGTTTTGTTGTCGAATGCGATGCAACCCTGGATTGTTCTTTGACGAAATCAATAAGATTTTTGTACGAAGGACACGTTTCCTTGCGATAAAACATCTCAAATAATTTTATCGATTCGGGATCTAGTTTTTGTAATGCGATATGCAAGAACAAAAAATCCGCTAAATCTTGTAATTTAAGCGCTTTAAACGCCTTAACGGAGGCGTCGAAATTACATAGAAAATACTCCAAATTAGAAGCGGACCCATTCGCTATGGGTTTAAAGTCTAACAGCTGATTGATATAGCCGGCTGCCATGGCGCGTTTGTCTTCATATTTATCAACCAGCGCTTGCCAAATTATGGGATAGTTTTCCCCTGTGGCTGGCAGCCCCGCGCATACCGACCTAGCCTTATCAGTCAGTTTACCTACTAGGAACTGAATGCGTTCGCTATTTGTTAAGCGTGAGTTGTTATGAATCACACTTTTAAATTGTTCATAGAATAATGGCCAATTACGAAGGTCGCCATTAAATTCCATTAGCTGCATAGGCGGGAGATTTTGCTTTAGAGCGGATTGCAAAGGCCGCTGAGACTCTGGCGAACTTTCGATTTCAGACTGAATGCGTTTGATTTGACAATACATATCCTCAAACGCGATCCAGGACTGATAATTAGCGGTTGCATCAGGCGTTAATCGTAAAACGCATTCATTGTACGAGTCTAAAACACGCTCAAAATCTGATCGCAATTGGTCTAGATTTGATACGCTATTTAAGAACGTTTTACGTTGAATTTCGTCTTCGTACGCCTTAACCGACAATTTGTATATGGTTTGTAAGCGGGCGAAGAAGGCACTGCGCTTAGCTTCTAAAATAACTAGTTCATTCTGGGCGGGGTCCCTAGTCGCCTCGTCTTTAGGGTCTTTTTTCGGTGGCATGATGTTGCGCGTTGAGTGTGACTATAAAACTTAGCCCACACAAATAAAATATAAGTAAACACGATTTGCGGGTATAAAAATGCGGTTCAAATAAATGTCCGTAAACACGATTTACGGGAATAACGATGCGGTTAAATAACTGTGAGTACCTACTCGTAAACACAAGTCGCGGGAAAAAGCGGTAATAATAAATGTTTGACAAAAGTCGCGGAAATAAAAGTGCGGTTAAATAAATGTGAGTACCTACTCGTAAACACAAGTCGCGGGAAAAAGCGGTAATAATACCTAAATGTTTGACAAAAGTCGCGGAAATAGAAATGCGGTTAAAATAGATGTAGGTATGTAACACGAATCGCGGGAAATAAAAGTATACATAGGAAATGTGTTACAAAAAAGAAACAGTTTGTGAGAATAAGGCGGTTTAACTATCCGTCTACAAAGTAGGTTAAGCGATGACCGTGTAGGTACCTATTGACGGCACAGATCGGAGCGCGCGGCACGCGGTAGTTCGAGAAAAGATTAGAACGAAATAAAAGCGGGTAGATATGAACGAAACCGGTCAGCGCTCCCGAGCCAGTGAGAACAATAGCATGTATTTGTGACGTGTACATCAATTGAAAACTAAGAATCGTTAATTGCGTTGCTGAAATGTTAGTATCTTTAGAATAATGATACGAAGATATGATGCGAAGTACGTAGATTTTACGTATCTATGGGTAAATTATATAATATAATGTCAAGAAGCTACTTTAAATAGATATAAATCCTAGGTTGGGAATGAAATATAATTATCCGGTTCGAAGGACCAAAACTTGGGGCGTACAGAATTGAATTTTGATCACGCCCTGCAAGGGTGTTTTAATTTGCGGTGCGCTTTTTAGTTTCCCTTTTCAGAGATTAGCGCGTTAGTGGACTGTATGTAGGTATCCAACCGTGTGGTCTATTGTCGTAGCTACTTGATGCGAAATTGTGCAGGAAAGTTAGCTGCCTTTGGAAATCGGAACAGGTGGATGAATCAGCTAACAGAAGGTTATAGGAGCCATGCGCACTTACTTGTGATTTGGGTGAACTCCTCCTTCACGCTAGCGTTTCGTGGCACACCATGTGCTCGTGTGGGGCGCGCAGCGCAATCCCAAATTGTCCAAAAACACCTTCACTTCACGAACAGTCGAACACCTTTTAATGCTGAGCTGACAGCATATATAGTTTTCAAACGATGTACAGAGATTTGCGGCGGATTTAATAAGATTTAATGTCTTTTATCAGCGGAGGATGTTACACGCACACGGGGTTAGAATTCAACAACACTTTACTCTCGCCAGGTGGGGCGAGCGTTGCGCACACGTCGTGTATGTGACAAGGACGAAGCGATATATCAGTGCGCATGTTGGAAAGGGATGATGTAGGTATAGGAATCGCGAGTATAGACACGACAACAGATTAAAGTCGGACATACCAACATACGAAATCCAACATCTACAGTAAAAAAAAAAGCACCTATATTATAGAAACTAAAATTAAAGACATCTTTACATTTACTTTTTATCCCTCCATCATTAACCGATTAATTCTGCACCCACCGCCTCCACCATCGGTACCCGTGTTTTATACGAATGTGGGTATACGCGAAAGGGTGTCAGCGCGGACGTCCGGAGGGGAAGGGGGGGGCACGTACACATAAACACTTATAAAAGTTTTTTGACAACAACGCTCCCTCGCCTCCCCCGGATTCGTTAATTTATGTTGCTTTTTTAATCAATACGAGTGTGGAGGTTATAGATTCTATCGGTTTTGAGTTGTCACTTGTTTTAGGGATCCGTGCATCCTGTGTATGCTGTGGATTATTGAACAAGCGAGCGAAGCGAACCAAGTTCTTTGCTTCAGCTGGAGGCAAAATTATTTCGTATGTCTCGCATTTCTAAACCGATTCTCGTGAAAGTTCGTGAGCAGGTTCAATAATTATAAGGTTTTTTTTGTAGACTTAGCTTTAAAAAAAAAAAAAAAGTGTTAGTCTCCAAAATTCGAATTTTTGTGTGACATAATATGTGGGTCCCTAGTATAGATAGTATTCATAACTATGCATACCTACTGACCATAGTATTAAGTCGACTGGTAAAAAAACTAAGCTCTTGGAATACCTTCGTCTATTAAAATGGTTTTATGAATATGCTGCCGCTGACTTTTGTTTTTCAGGGTTCCTTATGGAACTCCAGGAGGAAAATATTTGGGTTCAACAAAGGCTCTTTAAATATTAGCGAATTCACTTTTCCCGCAATATATTGCTATCTTTAAAATTCGGTTTCAAACAATGTTTTAAACCATTAAGTCCAGTTTGCATGAAAAACAATTATTCATCTGCTTGTCACGCGACAAAGGATATTTTTGTAGTTTTCCTATAGCATCAAATATTGGATATTTGAAAGTTCGTTAGTAAATCATTCAAATACGAATTAATAGATTTGGATAAAAATTTACACACATAGGTATATAGTTTAAAATCAATATAAACACAACCGGAAATCATTAAGTAGATACCATTGATGATAGAAGCTGATATATGGGACTTATGAGTAAATGCATACAATTTCGGGGGAGTATCCATAATTACGCATGTATATGGCTAAGGCCCAAATATGCGTATAAATCTCAGAGCATAGAACATACAATTGTGGTATAAATAGATACGCATATTTGGGCCAATTTTTCTGTCGTTGCCGATTTTAATTTTTCGTCAGAATTGGATAAAATTTAGTAGGTTTGAAGAGCTCGTAATTCTGTAGGTACAACATTAATTAAATAGGATATCGAAATGTGTCCCTAAAATTTTGTATGAAAAATCCCATACGTTTTGTCACAATATAATAATTGTAGGACACTACTTACGTATATGAAGTTGTGCTGACATTGTGAAGAATCAGCTCTCCCAAATTTTATCCAACTCTGACGAAAAACAAAACGACAGCTAGGTGTAGAACAATAGGCCCATTTCTTGATATTATTATGTCATTTATGTACAGCAGTTGATGATACATTTAACACAGACAGTATCAATTGATATGAACAACATCATAAATATGTTTTTAATAAATGTTATTTACGTTGGGTGTAAATGTCGAAGTACGATTATGTTATCTTTCTACTCGATCTTCACATTTTATTTATCAGGGTACTTACTTATGATTACCTATTTTCAAAATCTACGCGAAATAAGCAGTTAAATACTGCCGTACTATCGATGAATTAATTAGGTTTTTTGTTCGGGGATTTCTACAAACTAGGCTAAAAACGTCATTAATATTTGAATAACCAGATCTTAGGCAACTCTGTTATAATTTTTATGATCTTTTAAAAGGCCCTGAAAAGTTAACGACTTCTTAAGAAAATGTCTCTCAGAAGAATTAAATATCAATTGACAAAGTTAATCATTCTTAGCGATAAAACCTTTCTGTCTGTTCTGTAATGTGTTACTGTTTGAGGTGTGCATTAAAGTGTATTTGTATCGTAGTGTTTTTGAATCAATTGAAAAAATAAATGAACATCAGTACAGGAAAATCGTAGCAGGAGTGAAGTCACAATCTGCGCTAAGAATCGAACCCAGCGCCGATAGACTTAACGATCTCCAAACGACCTACAAAACCTTATCTGAGACGCTGCGTATATTTGTTTTAAGCTCTCAGTGCGGACGAATGAAACAGCCTGTGTATATCAAAGCACACAAAACAACATATAAACCAAAAAACTTCAAAATGAAAATCAACCCTAACAAGTACACTTTAGGGTTGAAATTGGGTTGAACGCTTGATTAAGTTATACAGGCTGCTCAAGAAAAAGCAAAGAAGGCAAAGAAATAAAGGGGGAAGGGACAACTACAGGGAGATATGTCTTAGAGCCGGTGATGAATTAAATTTTTAGGGGGTGTCGGGGGTTGCCCCTTTCGCTCGTGTCCTCTTCCCGTCCTTCTTTAATTTATATTAATTATTTTTGGGCTATCGGCTCGGGGTTGCGTGCGGTTGGATGTGTTTGAAAGATGTTGGTGATATTTCGTTCTTTGTTTGGGTAAAGTTTTTAAGGAAGGGTTTGGAAAAGGGACATTTTTGCAAATCAAATTTTTTGGGCTATAGTTTTGGCTATATTTTCGATACTAAAGTACCTATATTCGTAAAATAAATAATTTTAAGTTATAATTTGTTATATGTAGTTTGCTGAAAACTTCGTTATCTGTTTGCGGCCTTTGATCCATCATATATTGACGCCGGTGACTATTATGGTGGTATTATGACGAGGAATGAGTAGAGGTACCTATTCTTAGTAGTTCTTAATAGTTAACAAGCTTGGTGGATTTACAAGAGTTGATATTACAGTGTTTTTTTTAACATTTGAAGCCTAGTATTGCCGTGTCATTTTACACCACTGATATTATAAGATAGTTTGAGAACTCTAAACATTTCAAGGTAACAGGAACACACATTTCGCATGCCAATTTGATATGAATGTGCTTCAAAACAGATCGACCATCGAGTATTTTGTGAGCTTAGTAATGTAAGATTGAGGTCGAGGTATTATAACATTCTCAAAATAGTAGGAATATTCTGACAAATTTCTGGAAATTTTTTCTAGAACTTTCTTCTTATTTTTCGAGAACTTAAGGAAATTTTCCGTGTTGGTTCCCTGAATGCAACATTTAATTTTATAGGGATAATGGTGGGATAATGTAATACAATTACTTACCGATAACTTTCCACATAGAACCCACTGCTTTGGAAATTTCTCGTCGATGCATTGTGATCGACCTGGGGACCGATTTTTGACTTACGAGCGCTCTTTTTTTTCACTCGAAAACTGTCCAAAGTTATGAAATAGGTACTATTTTTAAATAGCGATAGGATATTGAAAAACGAGTGGTTTTAACTTTTAACCACTCGTATTCAATTCTATCGGTAGAAAATAAGTGCCTACCATGTTGACACTACAATCGTATTTAAGTACTTTCATTAAATTTTCGAGCGCCCAAAAGTCAAAAATCGGCCCCCTGGTGGACTGACAATGTCTCTTCTGTACATGAAACATCTATTTATACACAAGTATACACATTTATTCGAAGGTTATTTGAACATCAAATTCACAAAAACATATTAACTATATTCGACTTTAATTGGATCCTACGTGTTCCATCTTCAGAGGTACGTACAGTCGCCATCACATACATAGGTACACTATAGGTGTTCAAAAATATTGGCACATGCACCCTAATGCCTTGAAAATAGAGGCGTGTTCCGATGTTTGTGACGCGCTTGTTTGCTCCGATGTATGTGATGGCGACTGTACCTACATGATGAATATGGGGTAATTATGGTATGTTAAAACTTTCGGTCAATTTTATGTACAGTCGACTACAAAGATAAGTATGTTTTTTAATGTTACAAAATTATGTATGTATATCTTATTACTATGGTAGTAAAGTCTATGTAAGTATACATATTTATGTAACATCGTATGGATACATCTCTTTGTAGTCGACTGTACAGTCACTGGCATAAATATATGATGGAACAAAGGCCGCAAAAATATCTGACACGCTCTTACGGCTCTAGGAATAGAGTTGTCACCAGCCCGCAAAAATATCTGATGACAACTCTATTCCTAGAGCCGTGAGAGCGTGCGTCAGATATTTTTGTGGCCTTTGTTCCATCATATATTTAAGCCGGTGACTGTACAATCGATGTCAAAGATATGTACACATTTTAGCCTTATCTCTATGGAATAAAGTGGAAAAGCTACAACATATGTTTGACGTCTTCTACTTCTGTGCCTTGAATATAGGTAACTTTTCCCAACCACATTAACAATGCAAATATTTATCGGTAACATTGACCATTCAAAATCTCCCAATCTGCCCATCACCGCAACCCTAGCCAAGACTAAAAAAAATATTATCGGCATCGGACTCTTTTCATAGCACTTAAAACGTTTCAGGGTCACGGTCAGCGGAGGGACGGCTGGCCAGTGAGCAACCCTAATTTACTTTAGGGGTGTGCCAAGCTTGTTTGAGCTCACAGCATGGTTTCGTGCTGTAAGAAGTCTGGTCACGTTTCTGTAGCAGTTTGAAATAGGTTGAATATGTTCTAATATGTTATTTGAAATTAAAACCCAAGATAGTTTTTGAGAGTGGAGAGAATTCATCAAACTTGGCACTCTTGAGGTTGAATGGTTCCACGGGTCTCAGAGTTTTCTTAATTTAAACAAGTTTCCGTCAAAATTTTCATTTTTGGTACAAGCTTTTATTGCTGACTGTACTTTTCTGCATACTATCATCAACGAGCCCAAACTTGATGGGGTTGTGTCGTTTTATTGCGGAGTTCCTATGGCCACCTTCCAACTCCAGCATCAGATCAGCTCCATGTCATCACAATATTGCATTGTCATGCGATATACTTATATGTACATGCAAAATTTAAGCTCAATCGGAAACGGGGAAGTGGGTCAAATTTTACTTGCAAGATTTGATTACAGACAAACAGACAACGGGACAGGTGAAACTAAATAAAAGCTTGTAGTAACTACTGTGTTCGTTTACCTACTTTAAATAACCTATAATTTACCTATATTTTATTAACCTATAAATTGGACATAAAGTATTTACTTAATCTTAAAATAATATTGAATTCAAGCATATTGCAGAAAACGCAGGCAAAACAGTAGCATAAAATATAACCTATTATGTCCATCCAGAAAATCCATTCTATACACACACAGGTAAAATAATTTTTGCAGTCGGATAGGTGGTTCTGGTGATACCTAACCCCCTATAAACAAACTTATAAAGCTACAATTTCATAGACTTTTACCATTTATAATATGTATAAAGCATAATTGGTATAGATAAATAATATATCAGATACTAAGAATATATATTTAAGACACGCATGTACGTTATAAAATGCCATGTTATAAAACTCGCGTTCAACCCTCGAATTAAAAAAGTTCATAAGCAAAATCGATGAGGATGCGATTAATTTCCTACTTTCCCCTCTCTAACTAAGGCACGTATGCATGCTTACTAACCGAGACTTAAAAAAATGGCGGCGGGAATCGGAAAGGACGAGCTGACAATTTTTTTATTAATTTTTTTTTATCACGACGTTGGCAATTGGGAATGGATGAAAATTTTAGAATTGCCTGATTTTTTTTTTGGTGATAGGAATAACCTTCCTTAGCACCAGAAAAATGTTTCAGAGTTTTCAGCTCCGTCAATTATTTTTGAAAACTATAAACAGTTTCCTCACTTACGTTTTGGGTTTAGGACGGCGAATGAGACACTTTCCTTGATCCGCCTCATATTACAAGAAAATATCTTAACTATCCGTGGTAAACTGACACTGGCAATGATATTGACAGCTGCAGCAACTATATTTGTCATTGCCAGGGTCAGATATTTAAATTTTTTTTTTGCAATATGTGACGGATCAAGGAAATTGTCTCATTCGCCGTCCTAAACCCAAAACGTAAGTGAGGAAACTGTTTATATTTTTTAAAAATAATTGACGGAGCTGAAAACTCTGAAACTTTTTTCTCGTGCTAAGGAAGGTTATTCCTAACACCAAAAAAAAATCAGGCATTTCTATAATTTTCATCCATTCCCAATTGCTTCCCGAAGGTGGTGGTGTGATGGTGATGCTGGAGCCTTGCGACTGCAGTTGTCTACCTTTTATCGATTTGAAAAGAGTTACCAAAATTCGTGACAAAATGTGTATTATATTATTTCTTTTGTATGTGTAAATTGTGTGTCACGAATAAATATTTGAATTTGAATTTTTGAAAATGAAGTATATTATTATGGCGAAAGGTGACAGATTCTAAGTGGACTGTATCAAAATCGAGTCCTTGCGCGGTCGCCGTGATTTTGCAGAATAGAATGCGTATCGGCTTGATGTTGTGGAGGGACGCCTGGCCGGAAACAGGCGGGCAGTCGACCGCTCGTCGCGGTCATTCAGCAAATGCGTATCGGCTTACCTGGAGATCTTGACGGCGAGGTTCAGCATCCGATGAGGGCACTCCCTAAGGCCCAGCTCAGCACTGGATCCAGATAAGCGGCACCCTCGGTTCTACCACTCTCAGATGGAATAGCCGAGTCGCAATCGTTCAGAGAATTTTATTGAGAACAGGTATAAGGAGTCACTGCCTTGAAGCCCAACTACCACAACTAGTGGGTGTTTCTAGAATTAAGCTCGTAAATAACGGACGAGCATCGAAGTGAAGATTTGTTGTGTCGACAGATACAGACAAAAAAGGTCCCTAACTGACACAAAGAGCAATATAGGGGTTTTTTAATGTATCATCACCATCATATCAGCCAAAAGACGTCCACTGCTGGACATAGGCCTCCCCCAAAAAGTTCCAAAGTGACCGGCCCTGCGCCACCCGCATCCAGTGGACTCCCGTGACCTTTTAATGTATATTATTATTATTTAATGGCTCACCAGTCTCACTACCAAACATTGGCTAATACTTATTAAGCATTGGTTATTTGGGAATAATTATCCCTATTTATGAATTTCGCTTGAGTATTGACACCCCTTTTTATATGGTAGGTTAGGTAATAAGTGAAAAGTGTACATGTGTGTGTGTGTGTGTGTGTTGGTTTTTTGTTTAAAAATTCTCTCAGTCACCCTTTATTTCGGTTGAGTGCTTCTAGCTGATGTCGTGCCAAATAAAGGAACTAGAAAAACTCTCATCCATTGTCGGAGTCGTTCAGTCTGTATCTGAGATTATAATATAGCTATACAATCAAGTCGGCAACTCGGCACACATGCATTCTAGCCAATGGCATTTGAAAAATATAGAACAAATAAAAACAACCCTCGATTTTCATATTTATCATAAGTTTTATTGTTTAAATACTTCCCACATTCTAAAGCTGTATAATTCATGGATTAGTAAGTTTTAAAGTATTTATACAAATTTCTTATAATTGATCTTATTTTACATTTCAATAAAATAGGTAGAAAACTCTAAACGCACACAAATCTACCAACAGCCTAATCGATAACGCAAAACAAAAGAGTAACCCTCTGAAATGCTAAAATCGATGCGAAGAAGTGTCATTAAAGAACCCCCGAAAAATTAAAACCCCCTGTTTACGCACACACACACACACACACATGTAGGAGGTTAATGAACTATTCACCGCCGATGAGCGCGATTTTTTATCTTTGAAATTTTTAGGGCGTTTTTTTGTTTTTGTAATTCGAATTATTTTTTAATTTAATATTGAATTTGTTTTGTTATTCTTTTGCATCGGTTGATTTGATTACAAAACAGTGCACTGTAATGAGATAGAAAGAAAAGGTAGTAAGAAGGATATTCTGTGAGTATAGTCAAGTGTAAAAATATGTCGGCGCTCGGCGGACATAAGAGCTAATGGGAGCAGATTGTAACCGGTTTTTTGCAAAAACCTCGAAATAACCACATATTTCAAACTATTTTGTACTTCATATGTAGGACTCAGTTGTGTTTTGAGGTAGCGAGTACATACGCCCAATTAGAAAATGAAATAATTAACAAAGAACGAAAAAAACCGGTTACAGTTCCCATACAAAAAATAACCGGTTACAATCCCTGTATGGGAGATTTCATATACACTTTAGGCTTCGTTCACACGGCATTGTCCTGCACGTTTTTTTGCAGTATACATCTTAACGTATACATAGCGGCACATACAAAATGTTGTTTATACGTTTAAACGAATACTCACCTGACTTGTCAAAGCAAACCGAATACGTGCAGAAAACGTGCAGGACGATGCCGTGTTAACCTGACCGTACCTACCTACAATTAAGCTTGGGAGCAACCCTATCTTTTGTCAATATAGATATCTCCAATTCTAAGAAACGATCGCCCTATACAAAAAAGGAAAATTCGTGGGTCAGCTTTCAACTGTTTCATTTTCCACATTTATCCCTTTTGGGTCATTGTCAGTCACAAAAACAAAAATCATCTTTCCGGTGGTCAATAGTTAAGGGCTTTACGCTCACATATAATATGTTTTTATCACATAGAATTATAGAAGGGGCAACGCCGTTTATGCGGATTCAGAGTTCAACCAAAAATTAGGCATTGGCAATGCCCACCGAAAAGACGCGAACCTAAATGTGACAATGACCCTTTTGAAACATTTTTTATACACAATTTAGTGGAACGTTTGACTTCTTGTAACTTTGAAAAGCATAATTGAGGCAAAAGTTGCTTAATTTGTCGGTGAAATTGCCACTTCAAAAAATAATCATAGTATGGTTGTCAAAAGTCGCGTCCGTGCAATATAATACTACTGCGCAAATATAATATGCCAACAATTAAGAAAACTGGCGTCAGTAAGCTCTCGACAAAGTATACAATGCTTGAAAATAACTCATACAGATCTCTTACCGCCAAATGCGGAGCTAGCCTTACATGCACTTATACTCTAAAATCTAAATTTTTGCAGGCACTCAGGAAAAATGCCACAAAGTGTCCCAACACACCCATAACTCAAACTATGAACTTTACTGTCCATAATTCGAATATAACGCAACAACCAAACCCTTTACTGCTCGACTAATTTATCACTTTACGGTATATACACGACTTTATGAAAAATAAATACATTTCACGCATATTTTACTGGGCAATTAAAGTTATGGGAATCGCTATCGACCCCTTTTATTGGTCGTAAAGGACACGCAATGGTTTGGTTCAAACGCCAATTCCGGCGTAATCTTTTGGCATTAAAAAATTGGGCGTTGGCTCTGTCTTTACTTTTAAACTTTTCAGCCAGCACAGCATGCTGAACCATTGTTCAAATTTAAAAATAGGTTCACTTATAGTAGTGTTTCAATTTTTGGTATATTTATTTGTTTGTTGGGTTCTTGTCTAGACTTCAGATGGGATTTATAAGAAACGGGCTTACGGTGACAAAAAGTCAATATAGCTAAGTCACATTCCGGAAAAACTAATCAAATTTTCAATACGAAAATTGAAACCAGATTCATATTGAACACTCGCTATTCAGGCAATTTACCAGTTATTTTTGCTCCAATCTATGCCAAATAACATAGAAAACAAGTGAAACAAAACTTTTCTCACCTTAAGTTATACAAGCCATGCTGATACACAATTACATTACGCAACTTCAATAACACAAAATTGAAACAAAACACTGCCATTACGCAACACAAAAACAACGCAGTTAAGTCCCTCGCAAAAATTACCCCAATAAACACACACACTCACACACACACACACACACGTGGCGATGAGTTTTAAAGTTTTTAAGGGTTTGCCGAAGATTGCGTGGCTTGATTACCACCCCGGGGCCGCCGAAAACGCTGCCCTCCCTTTTTTAAGGAGGGAAAATTAAAAGTGTTAGGCGCGGCGCGACTGTTTTGATACTTTAAGACGCGTGAGCTTTTAGAAATGTTGGGGTTTTTAGGGTTCCGTAGCCAAATGGCAAAAAACGGAACCCTTATAGATTCGTCATGTCTGTCTGTCTGTCTGTCTGTCCGTCCGTATGTCACAGCCACTTTTTTCCGAAACTATAAGAGCTATACTGTTGAAACTTGGTAAGTAGATGTATTTTGTAAACCGCATTAAGATTTTCACACAAAAACAGAAAAAATAAATTTTTGGGGTTCCCCATACTTAGAACTGAAACTCAAATTTATTTTTTCATCAAACCCATACGTCCCACACGTATGTATCTATGGATAGGTCTTTAAAAATGACATTGAGGTTTCTAATATCATTTTTTTCTAAACTGAATAGTTTGTGCGAGAGACACTTCCAAAGTGGTAAAATGTGTGCTTCCCCCCCTGTAACTTCTAAAATAAGAGAATGATAAAACTAAAAAAATATATCATGTACATTACCATGCAAACTTCCACCGAAAATTGGTTTGAACGAGATCTAGTAAGTAGTTTTTTTTTAATACGTCTTAAATCGCAAACCGCAATTTATTTAACGGAACCCTTCATATGCGAGTCCAACTCGCACTTGGCCGCTTTTTTTTACACATTGACGTGGTTCTAAGCGTTAGGGCTTCTTTTATGGTTTGATAATAATATACTTAGTTGAGTTTGATTGGTCGTATCTTCTGGCCATCAGTGGTCGTCTTTTTCAGAAACCCTGAAGCTGAAGTTGAATTTGACTTGCAAAAGTGCCGATGCCATTTATTAATTTTTTTAATTTAATAAATTATACAGCTAAATTTAACATAGATGTAACTCAACTCAACTGTTGTTAGGATTTTGCACAGTATCCGCACGAGAAACAAAAACCAAGATATTTTTTATTCTTTTATTTATCTAATATAATTCTAAACTATTTACATAATGATTCGAACAGCGAACGAAAACCACGTACGGTTTAGGTATCTGAGGCTCTAGTATAGGTTTTATCGACGCAATACGTTTTCGAACGCGTTTGCGTTTAGTTTCAATTTGTATGGCAACGCGAACAGCGCCTCTGGTGGTAACTATTAGGAACTACGCGTTGCCATACAAATTGAGACTAAACGCAAACGCGTTCGAAAACTTATTGTATGGATAAAACTTATACTAGAGCCTCTGTAGCCGTTGTCGCTCGTTTTACAATTGATAGTTAAGAAAAGGGTAGTTTTTGGTTAAGTACTCTATACCTACTCAATTATCTAATCTTCACATTTACGTTGTTTTTGTTTATTTTATTGTTCAATATGTCCTGTGTATTTGTGAACAAATGTTTCTTTCTTTCTTTGCTGACTAAAATTGAAACCATTGAGGATTTGTGCAAAATCTTGAAGTGGAATGACTATATCACTATTATGGAGCAGTCTGAAAAGAATGGTAGGCATAACCGAGCTGTTCTAACTGATTATTCATATGACAACAAGTGACGAATACAGAATACTCTGTCTAGAACGGATCACCTTATAAGAAGACGATAACTTAAGAGGCTGACAAGATCTAATTTGTTGAAATTGATATTATTTAATCATTTTTTAAAGAAAAAGTATTTGTTCTAGGACATCAAAAAATATAAGTTAATATTCATCATATTTCCAAGACCGTATAAGGGCTCGAAACATAATTGGAAGAAATCGGCTCGATAGAAAATAATTGCAAAGATTGGTCTTAAAATCATCTTAAACAACCGTTTAAGATGATTTTAGTCTATGTCCTTATTTTTTTGACGTATGTCCTGGTAAACCTGGCCGCCCAAGTAACACTCGCTCTCGTTTACTCCGATATAAATAGACAGTGTGCGCGTTTTCAGTGTTAACAGCGCCTTAAGGCCGCCACACACCGAACGCGGGTCGGGCGCGGCGCGGGTCGGGCGCGGCGGGTCGGGCGCGGTTGAAGCGGTTTATTCATACCGGCGTGTAGTAACGCGGGCCCGTCGCGTGCCTTCGCGGGCCCGCGTTGCTAGCGCGTTCACAAGAACGGCAAAGAGAATACGCCCGGCAGCACCAGTCGACTTCAAGATGTGGAACGGTGAAGACTCCGACGAAGAAGACCTATTATTGCTCCTAGGTCTTAATAAAAAAAAAAGAATTTGGGTTCACGACCTGAATAAAGAATCTGCGAGACGCCGTTATGGGGAATACCATCGCCTGTGTAGGGAATTGGAAAGTTACGAAGATCATTTTTTTACTTATTTCCGAATGTCGCAAAACAGTTTTGAAGAATTGCATGAGATATTGCAAGTTAAAATAACAAAAATGGACACTAATTATAGATCGTCAATCCCGACAGAGACTAGCCGTTTGCTTGCGGTAAGCGTTATTTATCTACATATTTGTTTATAAATGTCTACTCGTACCCGGCCCCCAGGTATTTGCAATAAGTAGGTATTAAAAAATAACAATCACGTGTTTTATTAAAATTATTAATTAATACAAATGACTGATTAGGTAGGTAGTTAGTTATTTAGGTAAACATACAGATATTAGAATTACGCAATCAGCCTGTGATTTGTCTTGATAAGTATTTGTACCTAAGTAAATAATATTTTAATGATTAAGTATTTTAGTAGTATTACCTAAAGATGTCAAAGTCGGTATCCAAAGTGGAAATACTCATTAAATAATAATATCAATAAAACACGTCGTTAATTGATATTATTTACATTTATTTTAGTTGTTGAAATTGATTCAAGTATTATTTTATATTTATAAAGTACCGTCAAATGGGGTAACTTGGAACACGACGGGTTACTTGAGACACCGGATTTCACCAGGAACAAGTGTGTGCTTGTATGTCGGAATAGCCTCTAAGTATATCTAGCTTAACATACAAACTAGAAAGCTAGATTATTCCAACATACAAAAACACACTAGTTCCTGGTGAAATCCGGTGTCTCAAGTAACCCGGCGGGTATTCCAAGTTACCCCATTTGACGGTAGTATAGAAAAGTTAATTTTTTTGTTATAACAATGAACCTACAGTAGGTACAAACGTGCAATGTATCGTGCCCTTAGGTACCATAAGTTTGAGTTGAGTAACCGTCCGTACCGTACTTGGGTGCATTAGAACGCTAGCCCCTGTGGTGATGTACGCAGACGCCTATAGCGAATACGGGTTTGCAAATTTTTTGTAAGTAAGGGATAGAGGTTGTAATATGATTCTCATTTTAAATAAATTCAACTTAAACCATAACTATGTTTTTTATTAATCATTATCAATTTAGGTAAGTAAATAACAAGTACCTACTGTAAGTCTCCATTTAAAATGGTACATGGTGTAATACATAGTATTCCTCATCGAGGTAGGTACAGTAGGTACAGCCAGCGTCATAAAGTTAGTATCAGCCAGAGTAGCCAAATATTTCGTAACACACCCTTATTCTTACAGTAATAAAGACGTGTACCGAAATATTTAGCTGGCTGCTACTATAACTATGACGCTGACTGTACCTATATTTTGTATGACGCTTTTACCTAGAGCTTTAGCACAACTTGACTCTCGACTATAAAATAATATATTAATTTTATGCCATACGATAAATAAATAAATATTATTAGAATTAAAAGCTAATTTTAAGCGAATGTCATGAACTAGTAAGTAGTTAAGTACCGGGGTGCTATTCTAACTCGACACCACACGGGGATGTATTGTAGGTTTGATACAAATACCTAGGTTTTCGATTCGAATCGGTCGTGATGACCTATGAAGACCTTTGAGTACTGTGCCGCCAATTTTTACGCCAAACAAGATTAGGTAGACTTATCCTAAAGCGTGACCTTAGCGTGGCAAGTTTATCGCGACTGGGAGGAACACAAATGTATCCCAAAATGAAAGGGAAATTAAAACTTAATGTATGGTTATAAACAAATATGTAGATAAATAACGCTTACCGCAAGCAAATGGCTAGTCTCTCTCTGGTCGGGATTGACGATCTATAATTGGTGTCCATTTTTGTTATTTTAACTTGCAATATCTCATGCAATTCTTCAAAAGTGTTTTGGGACATTCGGAAATAAGTAAAAAAACGATCTTCGTTACTTTCCAATTCCCTACACAGGCGATGGTATTCCCCATAACGGCGTCTCGCAGATTCTTTATTCAGGTCGTGAACCCAATTTTTTTTTTTTATTAAGAGCTAGGAGCAATATTAGGTCTTCTTCGTCAGAGTCTTCACCGTTCCACATCTTGAAGTCGACTGGTGCTGCCGGGCGTATTCTCTTTGCCGTTCTTGTGAACGCGCTAGCAACGCGGGCCCGCGTTACTACACGCCGGTGTGAATAAACCGCTTCAACCGCGCCCGACCCGCGTTCGGTGTGTGTTTGAAGTGTAGTTTCAATGTTTTACAACTTGCGCGGGCCCGCGCCCGACCCGCGCCCGCGACCGGTGTGTGGAGGCCTTTAAGGTGACGTAGGCTCGTGGTATTCTCTCCCTCTCACTGAGCATAAGCGTGAGCGAGATGGAAGTGCCTGTTTAGAAGCGCGGATATCATGTTTTTTAAATTTTAATTTTTTGAGCGTTTTAATAAAAAAAAAAGGAATAGCTGATTTCCCTCAAACATGACATTGCCGATTTTTAGAACCAATTTTAATATGTTTAGCTTGTAAAGGTATACGAAGATCCGTGAGCTAGTGTCTATATTATGTAAATAATACTAGCAATTGTGCATAATTTGTTACGATTTTCTTAATTGTATTTTAGACCTATGTTCGTGATTTTTTTCTATCGAACGAAAGTCAAAAACTCAGGATTCGAATAGCTGATTCCCCACGAGAATTTTCGAAAGATTATTTCGTTTGTTTTCCCATTTGTAATCCGGAAGTCCGGATCCGTATGTCGTAGAGGAAACGTACCAATTGAGTGACTTGTGATCCAGCACGGCTATCACAAGACGGCCGCGACATACTCTCGAGCTTTCGCTATCCGTCTCTCTCTTATTAGACCACTTAGAAATATACGGATGCTGCGAGAGAGCTCGAGAGTATGTCGCGGCCGTCTTGTGATACCCGTGCAGGGAAAGGTCGTACGCACCAGAGGCTCTAGTATAAGTTTTATCGATACAATACGTTTTCGAACGCGTTTGCGTTTAGTTTCAATTTGTATGGCGACGCGAACAGCGCCTCTGGTGGTAACTATTAGGAACTACGCGTTGCCATACAAATTGAAACTAAACGCAAACGCGTTTGAAAACGTATATGTATCGATAAAACTTATACTAGAGCTACTGACCGCGAGGGAGGTCACCAATGAGGTGGTCAGAGGCTCTAGTATACGTTTTAGCGATACATATACGTTTTCGAACGCGTCTGCGTTTAGTCTCAATTTGTATGGTAACGCGAACAGCGCCTCTGGTGGTAACTATTAGGAAATACGCGTTGCCATACAAATTGAAACTAAACGCAAACGCGTTCGAAGACGTATATATATGTATCGTTAAAACTTGTACTAGAGCTACAGACCAGTTAGCTGTAGTAGATGCATCACTACACGTAAGCATAAGGAAGGCGACTGTCAGAGATAAATTACATTTAATTTTGACATTTAAATTGTACTTTAAATTATAAACTAATAATAATGACATTCCAAAGCCAAATTTAAATGTTGTGTTTATGTAAAACATGTTCTTAGGTAATTGACAGTTATTTAATTTATATTTTAGTATATTAGTATTTTGACATTTAATAAAATATGCACGCAATTTAAATTTAATTTAAATTTTGGCATGAATGACTAAGTAATGTCATAATAATTATTTTCACATGCCTTGAGGCAGAATGTATTAAGGGCGTAATGTAACTACACTTATAAAATCTAAAACTTTCATTTCAAACTTTCATTTCATTTTAATGGAGGCGTTGTGAAGCTTGCTACCAACACCAGAAATGATGAACTCGTGTTCATCGTTGTTCGTTTTTGTTTAATTTGTTCTCGTGGTCGTCCACTCTGTTAAAAGTGAAACGACGAAGAAGAATCCGGAAGAAAGTATCAAGAAGCCGATCGCAGTAGGAATGATTATAAGTTACTGCCGCTCCACGCTGTATATGCAAATCTGTGTATTTATAAGGAGCGTTATATGTAGTAGTCTTATAAAAAATAAGTTTCTGTCAAAAATTCATTTTTGGTACAAGCTTTTATTGCCGACTGTACTTTTCTGCATACCATCATCAAACATCATCCAGCATCAGATCAGCTCCAAGTCATCATAATATTGCATTGTCATGCGATATACATATGCATACAAAATTTCAGCTCACTTGGATAACGGGAAGTGACTGAAAAATGGATTACAAATTTTGACGGACAACTGACATACTTACATATTATTTACATACATACGAAGAGTGTAAGTTAATATAAAGCTTGTAAAAAGGATTCATAATCCTGTATGAATTAAAATTAGAGATCTTAAATAAGGGAAATTATTGAGCTTGTTTTTCCATTTGGAATCCGGAAGAAAGTATCAAGAAGCCCCGATCGCAGTAGCCCCCAAACGACATGTGCGCGGGAAGGACACCGCCCGCCCGTTCATTTATGAACGATTGTAATTTACTGCCGCTCCACGCTGTATACCTATAGATGTATGCAAATCTGTGTATATATAGGGAGCGTTATATGTAACTAGGTTTTATAATCCTGTATAAATTAAAATGAGAGCTTTTAAGACGCTAGAAGATATGCGTTCGTCAAACCAAGGTTTTGCGTTTTGCCATACATTCTTATAAAAAATCTACCTAAATACATTGGTTTTAGCGATGTTACGGTGATATTACTGCTGTAGTGAGCTTAAAAATATTGCTAGTTACCAAAAACTTAAATTGGGTAATACGGTAACCCTTTAATCGTAGTGAGGGCTAAATGATGTCACATGACGTAAATATACCTACACTTAAAAAAAATCAAACTTTCGTCTAATTTTAGGTTCGATAACCTTCTGATTCTTGCTCAGCGCAACTTTCTTGACCTGATGCCATACATTTTATCGTGTTGTCATGAGACATAGGTGTATTGGGAGTGGGCTTACGGACTATAAGGACGGGTAGAATCAACCACACTACAGTCCGAAAAACGTCAACATGGCGCCACCGCCGGCAGCTGTCATCCAAAAGAAAACTTATCAAACTTCCCATAAAATTTAAACAGAACGCTACTTACAATTAGCCTAACACTGCTGGAGCAGTAGATTTTAGTCAAGCTGATTAATTTTTCGTATGCTTTTATTATTTTTTCAAACAAAGCTGTGACCATGTTTTCAGTCACTCTACTACCCACACTAGTCGTCCAGAGGGCTTAGTTCTTAGCGTAACTTTTCAAAGGAAAACTGAAATGTAATTTTCTCTTACAAAAATTTCATTTTAATCTAGGTACCTATCGTGCGTAAGAAACGTTTCAAAATCGACCAGCAGATGGGTAATTAGTAATTACGAAACTTTTTGAACGAGCGTCAGGAACTCAGGATCAGGACAACTTAACTGTCATTTTCCCATGCAAAAATACATTTGAATCTACCGTAATAAACTTTACGCAATCGACTAGATTCAAAACAGATCCTCGAAAGAGTCTTCGCAAAATAACTCTCGCGACTCCAACTGGCGACTAAAACGCACACTCAGCCACACCCTCCGAAATTAAAAACAAAACGTACATCTATCCATAGCCTCACCTAATTATCGTGGAGGGACTTTGCATAAGAAAGTATTGGCGCGTTACGACGCGTGTCGCGCCCCCCGGCCCAGATAAAAAATCTTCCATTTCCTTAATTCGTTTATCGGGGCCTGGGCTTTGTCTCCGATCGATGGCAAATGAGCGGACGTGAGGAGTGTGTACGCGGCTTAACGTGCCGACGGATTTTGAATTTGGAATGTTGGAGTTCTTTTCATATTTTTTAAATTAACGCGCGCTTGGGTCTAGGTGCTTTATGTGGAAAGGAAGCTACGTGTTATTTGAATGAAACGTGTTGATTGAATATTTCAACCATAAACTTTGTGAAAATTGTTATAAAACCAATTAGGTAATCGTGCTACTTTTATAGTTTATTTTGGCAAAAGTTACACAAACCTTATTCATGCATGTCGCAGGCTTCGTCAATAATAAAAGTACCTATCGAGAAGCGTCAGAGGCCAGTATTTGTAAGGTTTTGTTTAGTTGAATGGCCGTGCCAGGATAAGCTAAGTGATTCTGAAAAAAAAAATATTTTGTGTTTTTTCTTAAACAAAAACTATAAAGTTTAGGCTGCTCAAATTTTGCATATTAATTAGTTAATTACTAATGTAGAGCCATTACACCATCCATAAAAACTACAAGCCCAAATTCGAGGGGGGCAGAGTCACTTAGCTTATCCTGGCGCGGTCTTTACTGAGAGTTTGACGACCGCTTTAGCCTAGTTGGTAGTGACCCTGCCTACGAAGCAAGAGGTCCCGGATTCGAATCCTGGTAAGGGCATTTATTTGTGTGATGAGCACGAATATTTGTTCCTGAGTCATGGATGTTTTCTATGTATTTAAGTATTTATTTATCTATATAAGTATGTTTATCGTCGTCTAGTAGGGTCGTTTCGCCGGTTAGCGACCACTTAGCCGAGTTGCTCACTTTAGATTAGTAAATGTATACCTATTCAATGTACACACATAATATATGGTATTCGTATAGGTTCTGAGTATAGTCAAGTTTTGAAACCTACAATAAAATATAGCACTTTCATCCATAGATTAGGAAGAAATATGGAAAAGGTTTCAAAATAGCGAATTCGCTGGATAGCGACCGCTTTAGTCGGTTTGCGACCACCTATTAGCTAGTTGGCGACCACTCTTGCAAATAGTGTTTAAGTAGTTAATAAAACGATTTATCATCATCATCATCATATCAGTCGAAAGACGTCCACTGCTAGACATAGGCCTCCCCCAAAGAGTGCCACAATGACCGGTTTTGCGCCACCCGCATCCAGCCGATTCCTGCGATATTTACTAGGTCATCAGTCCACCTTGTGGGGGTCTATCCACTCAGCGCCTCCCGGTACGTGGTCGCCATTCGAGAATCTTTCCGTCCCAACGGCCATCGGTTCTCCGTGCAATATGCCCCGCCCACTGCCACTTAACTTTAGCGATTCGGATGGCTATATCGGTTACCTACCTTGGTTATGTTGCGGATAGCCTCATTTCTGATGCGATCACGCATATAAACTCCCAGCATAGCCCTCTCCATTGCCCTTTGGGTGACTTTGAGCCTTCTTATGAGGCCCATAGTAAGCGACCACGTTTCAGTGCCATACGTCATCACTGGCAACACACACTGGTCAAAGACTCTCGCCTTGAGACACTGCGGAATATTGAACGAAAAGCCATAGCGTAGCTTCCCGAACGCTACCCAGACGAGTCGGATTCGACGATCGACCTCTTTCTCAAAGTTTGACCTACCTAACTGCCCTTATACCACAACAAATAGGAGTGTAGACTAACCATTTATTATTACTCCAAAAAAAAGAAGGCAAAATAATAAGCCTAAGTGACGAAAATCCCATTCATATATCTCCAAAAATACGAAGCTACAACCGTTTTAATATTGCTTGTTAGAGAGAGAAAACGCTAGTGGATCGTGACGTCACAATCCCCGAGCGGCATAGTAAATGACAATCATTTCATATGCTGAAGGTGCGTTTTGCGGAAAAGGGATAGAATATACCTACCCCCTCTTAAAACTTTGGATACTATAACTTTGTAATTACTTAATCCCCTGCTCTTTTTTTTGTCCATTTGACATTACATTTAATTCTTTTTCGAGAAAATTCATCATTATAGGTCATTTTATTTAGTGTTACTCTTCTAAATCTACTTTACATTGATGTGTCAATGAAGAATAGAATAAAAAAAAGCGCGCCATCTCGCTCACACCATGGTGCTATTATATATATTGCTATTACAGTCACACATGTCATTCATAGTAGGTATCTAAATGCCACCTTTTTACAAGCTTTTATTTAACTTTTAGATTATATTCTACTTACACTAGCGTCTGCCCACGACTCCGTCCGCGTGGAAATCGTTTATATCGTAGCTCCATACAAACTTTCACCCGCTTAGGGGATTATTTCGGGGATAAAAACTATCCTAGGTATGTCTCTTCCCGGGACTCAAACTATCTCCATACCAAATTTCATCAAAATCGGTCCATCGGTTTAAGCGTGAAGAGATAACAGACAGACAGACATACACACTTTCGAATTTATAACATATCCATCTCATATATTTTGTGTATTATTATATAATATAATATATAATCATATACAATGGACATAGCATGGATTGGCGCGGCTTAAATACCGACTCAATTGGCTAGCCAAGCTAAATATCGCGGGTGCCGCATAAGAATCCATAAGGAAAGAAAAAGAAAACGATGTGGTCGCTATCCGACTTCTTTGGTAATTATGTATTTGGGTACGCGACCACCCCATTTTATTTTAATCTATTTTTAAATATGCCGAATTTCAACGAAATTATTACAACAGCTAAATCATTTAAACGATCAATTAACCAATTTCAGCATAATAATAAAATTAAGTGACGTAACTAAAGTTTTCGCGCCAACTGTCGCGTTATTTTTTTCACAGATTCAATGCACGTCAACACTCCACGGAAGCAATGTGTGAATTGAGGTTATTTTTTCTTGCTTTGGATTGAGCTTTCGGTTTTAAATTGTATATATTCTTATTCTGATACTATTCAAGAATAGTTAATAAGTTATTCTTTTTCTGTTGGGTTTGTAGAAATGTTAATATCTTTAATTGAAGCAGCCTAGTCCGTCAAGTGGTCGCTAACCGGTGGTGGTCGCGTTACCGGCGAAACGACCCTACCCATAGTAAAAGCTTTGCTTAGTTTGGGACTAGGCAGATTTGTGTAAGATTGTCCCCAAATATTTATTTATTTATTTAGTTTTTCAAAGTTCCTGTCATAAATAATAATAATAATAGCCTTTATTCATGCATATAGAGTACAATCATTCAAATCATTAAACAAAGTGATTTTTATAAACACACATAAGTTTACACAATAATTTAGCACATTTATTATTATCTAATGTTCTTACTTCTTTTATTATTTTCGCGTAATTACTTAGTACGTGTGCATGGCGCAAAGGCCTCCCCCAACCTTTCCCATAATTTTCTATCTTGAGCTGATCTCCACCAATATTTGTCAAAATTCTTCAAATCGTCTCTCCATCGAAGTCTGTCATATTATGCTAAAAATAGCAAAAGTAGTAGGTACTGATTTTCAGGAATTTTTCTAGGTAGTCAGTTACTTGTACATTTCAATGTAGGTATTATGACGCCATTTAAGTAGTATCTATCTCACATGAAATGTGGTGTTTTGGTGGTGTTATAATTAATTCAAATTATTCCCATGGAAAATAAAATCTTCGATTAATTAAGGGAACGTATAGATTAATCTGTCAAAACATAATTAATCAAACATCGCAACTGACATTAAAACTGTAACCAACACGTCATTCCGCGCCCATATCAAACATCCAAAATTACCAAAAACTTAAGCAATCAAACGCACCCCAAAAAGCTAACAAATGTCAATAAATTACACTACCACCAACATAACAGTACCAATAAAGACCTATCTGCGCATTTATTTCTATCACACATACGACTTTTTAACTTCCGATTTGTAATCAGAATCAAAAAGTCGCATGTGGGTACTAAGGTTTATTGTAAATAAGCCGTTTTTGTTAGGAATGGTTCACACGCACGATAACTTGGTAATTAAGAAAGGCATTAATCACAGATTGGGAACAAGCTGCGGTAACGAATCGAGAATGTGACAAACTGCGAGCAGTCATGCGGTGAGTGGGTGCTAGGCCTTACTTTATATTGCTATAAAATAGTCTTATCTTTCAGCAAATTCATGTGAAGATACGACCTTGTCACAATAATAGTCTAATGCGTGTATGCATTTAAGTCCATATTTCAAAAGATATGAACTGGGATTGAGATTTCATATGACTATTAACCCTATTTGCGGCCCATTAAGAATCAAATTACAGCAACCTGAAATTCTGCAATATAGACTTTAACCAATCAGGAAATCAAGATTGAAATTGTTAATAATTTGTTAAAACTATTTTGTTCTTGTTAGAGTTTGTTTCCATTTGATTTCCAGTACACGTGATTTTGCAAAAAAAAACTATATCAGTTTATGAACATACATTAAAACCTAAGATAGAATAACTCACACCTCACACCGATATTAGGTACATCTGTATTTCGTACAGATATTCCTTTCCAAGGTACATAATTTCTACTAAAAATCTTATAGTGTATTGCTGTTGTCAAAAACAGCTCACACGGCGAGGCAACATATTATTTTTCCTAATTTTCTCGTGATACAGTGGATACATACCCTTAAATAGACTGCCTACGTCTCAATATTTCTATCTCATTTCAATAGCTATTAATGAGCTAAGCCATATATTGCCCTTTCGTTAGAGAGGTTTACAATTTTGAAGCACGTTTATTGCAAACTAACATGCTAGAGAAAATTGTTCCCTAGATGGAACTATTTGTGTATTAAAAATGTAATTCCTTATTAAGTACGATTACGTCATCAGGAAGTTTATAATTATTATTTTATTATTATGTTTAGGCGTACCTACAAGATTATTGATAAAATGGGGTCGCTATTGTAAGGCATTTTTAGTGTTCCGTACCAAAGTTGGTCCAACAGAACACAAGGCCTCGACACACCGGTCGCGTGCGCGGGCCCGCCGCGGGCCCGCGCACGTGACCGGTGTGTCGAGGCCTTACTGCGATCACTCGGAGGCTGTCCGTCGGTTAGAGCCAGTTTTTTTAATCCACATGTATAAGTTAACATAAAACCTTGTTGCGTAGGTTACTTTATTTTTACATTGGTTATTTTTTATTTAATTTAACAGCCATTAGAAAAATAAAATTTGTAAAATTCCTATAGATTCTCATACTTTGGAGTTCTTTACTAAATCACTTTTCAATAATTAGTGTCAAATCACACTTTGATTTATAATTAGGGAGTTACATAAAATGGCAATATACTTGATTAAAAAAGTTCACAAAAACCAATGTATTTCCATTAAGCAACATTCTAAACACGCACTTTATCGAAAAGATAAAAACGGAACACACAATGCCTCAGCCCCGTTATTAAAAAAAAATCGTGAACTTTGTCTCATTCACGCCTCGCAAAGGGCAGATCGATGCTTGTCAAACAATAAATGCCACGTCCACTCCCTATGCTAATGTGCTAATATGAACTCCACTTGGACAAAGCAAAATCAAACTTATTCCAAAGCTTTAAGGTCTATGGTAGCTGCAAAGGTAAGTTGGTGAAGCAGTCTTTGAGGTGCGAAATGGGTCTTTCTTGGCGAAATTTTAAATGTCTTCCCGTGGTTCTTTGAAGCGTCGAAGAAAGTTCTAGAACACCCTTTTTGGAAGTTTGGTGCGAATTTTACTAGTTTGAATTGAATAGTAGTTGAGTTTTGAGTAAGCATATAATAGCTAATTAATGCACCTGATTAACATTTTTAAGTCTAATTTAACCAATTTGGAAGCAAGAGTAAATCCTAGATTAAACGTCGAAAATGTACCTACCTACTTAACTAGGAATAAACTTTGCAAAACTTTATTTGTAGTTGGAACTGTCATTTTTAATATATGAGTTTATTGACAGTTCATACAAACAAATATTCGTTTAATTTGGACATTTATTCTTAGAATGCGGATTTATTATCTTTACATAAAAAAATCGCACCGCCGGATAACGTACCTACAGAATTAAAAAAAGTGTAGTTACTCTTCTTTATAAAATCATCATCATCATCATAAAATCAGGCCTTACATAGGCCTCCCCCAAAGAGTGCCACAATGACCGGTCCTGCGCCACCCGCATCTAGCGGACTCCCGCGACCTTTACTTTCCTTTATTAAATACATCTATTAAATTACCTACTACCCTTTCACTGTCCAATGAAACAAAAAAACAAAATTAACACAATCACTTATGAAGTGCTCCGAAACAAGTCCCCAAAACACAATAAGTTACAGGCTTATAAAACCTGCCATACATTATCCAATTTGTGTCGAACGTCGATACTGGAACCGGTAAATATTGCTCCCCTACACGGCTTCAGCAAATAGGTTAGGCTTGTAGCATAGCGGAAGATATTTCAGAGCATTAACTATACGAAAATAGAATATCAAAGGGTACCTATACCTAACACAGTAAAAATCCGAAGAGTCATTTGTCCGAAACCATCATTATTCCGTATATATTTAAATAAAAAAGGAGGCCACTAGCCACTGTAAATGGTATTTAAGTATCTTTTGAATAAGTCATAATAGTTTTTACGTTACTCGATTCGTCGATCTATGAACTTAAAAGAAAAACGGCCGTTTTAGCTTCCACCATACCACCACCATACAAGTACCTTAAAAGTAGAGGTACCTACGGATATTTTCATCTCTTTAACACTTAAAATACGCGAGTGAAAAATATGGAGATATACCTACACGCGATCTTCGATATACGATTTTTGTGGTACTGCCGCAGTCCAGGAATGGTTGGCAGAGATGTTATAGATTATCTTGAAATGAGGCTTTGTTCAACTAAAAATGTTGGAAGGTGACAAAGTAGGTACTACTTGGCCAAAACGACAGCTATCAATGTTAGCTTAGCTTTAGCTACTTACCAAGCGTATAACCGCGTCGAAAAGCGCCAAATCATCCCAATGAATGTCGAATGTGTGAAAACACGGCCGAGGGTCGATTCCACTCCGATATCGTATCGACGAGAGCCTATTGTCACGGGGACGCTTAGCGATTATTGGATTTTTATTTTTCAATGTGTCATCAGAGTTTGATGGGTTTTCGCCTTTTCGGGATGTGCTATCTCTTGAAGTAGGTACCTACGTTTTTATTTAATTGATGAATCAGGTTTTAGAAAAAAGGAAAATAATATCTCTGTGGGATCAATTCAATTCGCCAAAAGCCGAAAACGATTGTCAAAGTCAGACATTGCTGCCGGACGCAAACGTCCTAAATATTATAATCGAAAGTTCCCCGTTCTACAACGTAGATGCAACGGATAAGTAATAAAAATGTATTTTTGGTCATGACCTACGTTTAGGTACATTTTATTTTATATTGAACCAATCCTAGCTTTTAATTTACACGGGACACATTTAGATTCACATTTCGACGAGAAAGGAAATCCACTTTGTTAGAATAATTTGATGGTTGTATATAGCAAAACTATGTTGTACAATTTTGCATGAGGAAACTATAAAATTCTCGAATATTATTGATGATTGTAAGTAGGTACTTATGTAGGTATTGTTTAACAGCTCATGTGACAATTTGCTTACGGAAAGCCAATTTTTCTCGATGAGGAACTGATTAGTACTGTTGTTAAACATTTATTATATTATACAGGAAATGCTTACTGTACCATCATTTTATGTACAATATTCACAACTACTCAAGTTAATCCCAACCATCATCGGTAGCTTCAAGTTGAGCAATTTGTAACTAGCTACTACCTACCCCGCTACCAGTATAAGTGTGTAATGATACCCTACTGAGGCCCCGAGTCTTTTAGACCATTATTGATTCTAAGAAAATGAAGGCTATGTGGCTGATCATGTTGTAAACGTCAATAATTAAAAAATGTGCCCTAAGACA
Organism: Epinotia brunnichana; assembly: GCA_963854355.1. Lineage (NCBI taxonomy): Eukaryota > Metazoa > Arthropoda > Insecta > Lepidoptera > Tortricidae > Epinotia > Epinotia brunnichana. Next base: position 6,671,610 of record OY977953.1, on the reverse strand, counting down.
AAATGTAATGTTCTAGAAATATGTCGAAGAGGAGTCAGGGCAGAGTTAGTCAGCCTAATAACGTAAAATAAACTTACGACACATCGCAATGATTTTTTACCAATCTGATCTGGTTTTAATTTGTATGGTAAAGCCTGTTTTAGTCTTTTAGAGTAAGGATAATCTACTCATTAAAAAGTGTTTACAAAATCATTATTTAATTACTAGGTAGCCCCAAAGGACCTTGGTAAAAGAACAAAACCTACGAAATAATAGTACATTATGATACAAGTGTGCTAAGTTGGTCTGGAGACGAGAAGTGTAACGACCAATGCTCACGTGTTTCATACGACGTTTTTCAACACATTTGCGAGGAAAAAAAAAAAAAAAGAAAAAAGGAAAATGTTAAAAGATATGTAATGAAAAGGCACTAGTGCGATAATGTAATGTAAAAGTCACGGCATGGGTAATATTCTGCATTATTTTGCTAACATTTAAAAAGATATGTAATGAAAAGGCACTACTGCGATAATGTAATGTAAAAGGCACGGCATGGGTAATATTCTGCATTATCAGTGTAAATACGCTGTAATAAGACCTACTTTACGAGCAGGTGTGTTGAAAAAACAATTTTCATTTAATTTTCACTTTCATTGGTTTAAAACAGTAAAACTATTCAGCATTTTAGGTAGTAGCACCAAAAATGCAAACAAAACAACAGCCAGTAGTTTGATTTATAATATTATAATAGGATATATTATATATATAGTAGGATGTGATTTCAAATTTACAGCCCAATGAACATCCTAGCCTTGCAAATGAAACAAAATAAACTTTGCACCGTCAAATTTCTAAAAACAAACATGTTGTAAATAAAGTTTCATAAGTATAAACAGCCTTTACACAAAAGCTTTAGACAAACACAAAAACTCATTTAAACGACTTTTCATTTTCACTTTTCATTTATTTACGACTCAATTACTCCACCTCATATAAAAAAATATAGAATACACCTGAACGCGTACTTCATAATACACATAATTTAATGAAAGAAAATCCAAGAAAGCGCCCTCACGCACGTCATACCTATACCTACCCCAAATTAATAGCATCCTAACAAAAAATGCCCCCCTGTCTTATGAGGGTGGGGGATCATTTGCATATATGTCCCCCTAGCACCCTAAGGAACGGGCGAGGATGTATTTTTAATTTCATTCTTATCCCGTGCTTAAATCATGAGAGCGGCCATGCGTGCCGCGCCCCCCCCCCCCTCCTGCGTCATACGTCGGTAACCGCGGGAAAGAAAAGAAATCTTAGTAAGTTTGTTAGGGAGGATGGTGTGTTGTGCGGACAAGGTTTTTGGCAAATGAAAATGAAAAAAAAAACTAAATAAATGCGCCAAACTAAGTTTTTCTGTCGCTAGTTGCCATGGTTATCTCTACGAGGCCACTTTTAATGGTTTTACATTAATGGGTTTTTTATGGGTTTAAATTAAATCAACAAAATGTAGAGATTCGTTGTTATTTTTAACACCACTTTTATGGAATATCTTCTAAGCATATTAGAAAACGTTGTAACATATATGTCCAAGAAAACACGGTCATATTTCTTTTTTTTTTTTTTTGTTGTCCCCTCAAGTCTCCTGACTGACAGGACATAATAAATAACTAGAAATATATGATTGACCCACATAGGACTTTACTAGTCTGAATATTGAAGTATTTAAGATGCGATTATACTGCATTCATACTTAGGGCGGCTAGCGGCTTAAGCTAACTTTGTTGACAATACAATTTCGAAATCGGTTCCAATGGTCAGTACTTAAATATTATTCATGTAAGTAATGGACTACCTAAAAGTTGTATATTTAAGTTTATATTTTTAGTATCACCATACAACGTGGCAATGCGGCCAGCCTTCTGGGCACACTACCCATCGGCACTGATTTAGGAGATATTTTTTATTTATAGGTAATTTTTAGTTTTTTATTAATGTCAGTTTTTAAATTTTAATTGTTTTTATAGGTATGTATTTGATATAAGTTTATGTGGAGTGGAGTTTTCCTACAAAGTTGCCATATACCTGCACCAAATGTTTCTGTTATTATATTAGCCCAAAGTTGGTAGAGAATGCCTTATGGCATTAAGTGCAATAAAGTTTAAATAAATAAACTAAAAATAAATGTTGATTAAAAATAATAGGTATCGTTAATTAACAAAAGTCTCATCCACCATATTCTAACACGAAATTTTAAGCACCCACCTACAAAAAACAAGCGGAGTCATTTGTGTGCGCAAATTTCGTGGAAGTTTCCCGTTCTTCCTCATACTACATCAAACCACAAAGTCCTAACTGAGTGGAATTAATGCGCGACTTAGTACTTTGTCGAAGTGAGCCGCACTATAACTTGGTTATGTTTGGACATTTCGTAAGGGTACGTAAGTGTGTGTGTGACATTTTTTAAATGTCGCAGTGTTTTTGTTTTAATAAGGCATAGACTAATGTCTTGAGTTTTTTTCTTTATTTTATGAGGTTGTGTTCTGTAGATTAATTGAGAAGATGGGCTTGTAAAATAAGATGGTAAAACAGTATTAAATATGTTGATAGTATATGACTATATGTTAAGATAAGGAAAATTGCTCTATCATTTTCTTGAAAGAAGTTTTCCATCATCGCCGTCAGCCTATTATCTCCCATGGATAACAGCGAATGGGCTGTTGTCGTTCTGCAGAATAATTGCGTAACTTTGTAATTTTCAGCTTCAATAATACGTTATTCCTTATTTCACAACAGTAATAATACCAATAAACCAAACTTAAGAAAATACCTACTCAAAAAAAAATCAACTTATTTTTGCTATTTTAAAGAGTTTTAAATACATTAAGGCTAAAAAATGGATACTGTTTGATCATTGAAAATTGTAAAAAGTTACCTACTTGTGCGAGACGCACCTATGACTGGCTCTGGGCTGGGTAGAATTGAAGGGAAATCCTGCACCTTCGGCGTTGGTCGTTACGGCTTAGCAGGAACTTGGTCGGGTCGGGGTTCTGAATTGAAAGACTTGTTTACTTTTTCAAGTAATGTCACTTCGCTGCTACTGTAGGTACTGAATTTCATGGGGTCTGGCCGCCCAATTTATACTATTAAGTTACCTCGGCCGGACGCCCCTTCGCCCCGTATATTTGGCGGGAAAGCGATTTGCGCGGGAAATTTTGGCGCGAAATGACATGTTCTTTTATTATACTTCAATCTTACTCTAATACATTATTTACAGTGCTTATACCTATTTCTATGCTATTTATAATACATTATTACACGAGATCCCGCTCGTTCGGCGTAAAAATGCATCTGAAACGCGGGGATTCCGTGTCCGCCCGTATATACGTACCTCGTTCCCCACCTGAGGTATAAATACCGGGTTTCCCCCCTCGCTCGCCCATCAGTCGTTGCCTGACTGGCGCGCGAGTAGGATCTCTAGGTTCCTTTAGTCTGTCTATATTTCTTAGTGGAAACTTAGTGTTATCCACTCGTTATTTAGGAAACCAGCGGTATATTACCCTTTTTTACTATGTAGGAATGAAATGTGAGGCCTATTATTCTTTATTTCAGGTGCCGATGACATAAGGCAATAGTAGCGCAATGCCTATGTTATAAGAAGGTTTATAAGCTAGATTATTACAAGTTAGGTCGCGACTGACAATTTTATGTTTATAGCGGGTTTATTCTATGCCGTCCTGCACATCTCTCCCGCCGACCATCGTTCGGGTGAACGTTGGATCTTCTTTTGCGTGCAGGTTCTCAGGCTCCGTCGGCAGGATCACCAGCTTCTTGGTCGGTCTTCTGAAGACTCCGCCCTTGGTGGTCACGTCCACTGCTCGTGTCACGCCGTCGGGGCCCGGGTATATAGCTGTAACCCGGCCTCGTGGCCATGTGTTGCGAGGCAGATTCCCGTCGGCCACTAGCACGATGTCGCCGACGTTGATAGGCCGCCCATGACCGTAGGGCTCCCGCCGGTACTGGAGTGAGGGCAGGTACTCCCGGAGCCAGCGGGCCCAGAAGTGCTCGGCCAGGCGTTGGCTCGTCCGCCAAGTCGCGCGGCCGATGAGTGCGGTGTCGTCGAATGTCCCGGGGTTGGGGGCCCGGGCTGAGCCACCGAGGAGGAAGTGGTTCGGCGTGATGGCTTCTGGCTCGTCAGGATCAACCGCCACGTGAGTGAGGGGGCGGCTGTTCACTGTATATTCGGCCTCGGCGAGCAGAGTAGTCAAGGTCTCCTCGCTGGGGCGGCGCTCGTTGAGCACGGCGTGTAGGGCTCTCTTGACGGCTCGTACCATCCTCTCCCATGCCCCGCCCATAAATGGGGCTCCCGCCGGTATGAAGCGCCAGCTGATACCGCGTTGCGCGGCGTCGGATTCGAGGGCGTCGCCGTAGGCCACGCGGAGCTCTTTGTTTTTGTCGAGTTTCTTTTCTATGTTATGAAGTCTTCTCAGTGTATTTTCGTAGTTGTCAGGCAAGCGGCTGTCGGGTTGTTTCCATAATAGCGGTGCTTCATAATGGCCGTCGGCTGTAGTCGTTATTGACTGGGCTAGCATGATACGCGCCCGCTCTTCCGGGCTTGACTGGGGTAACTTCGGCTCGATAAGTAGGTTTTCGAGCGCGAAATATTCACTGAGTTGTAAATTCAAATCTTCATTTTTCTCGGCTTCTTCAATAGTGGTCAAGCGATGCGTCGCATGTACTTGTTTGCCTGTGATGCGTGTGTGTGCACCGTGTAGCACCCAGCCTAGCGGCGTTAGGGATGCCGCTGGCTGATGCCGCTGGCCGCGGCGTGTTTCATTACTGACGAGTAAATGCCAGTTATCTTGTCCGATTAACACTCTAGGTCTCGCTGACTCGTACCGCAGGCTATCTTCTATGTCGCATAAGTGTGCACACTCGCGGAGATCCTCCTTCTTAACGGACTGTGGTGATAGGCTCAGATCGTCTATGGTATGCGCACCGACCCTATAAGGTTGGTCGGTGCCGCGGATGCTGAGCGTAACACGGCGTGATCTCGATGCGTCGATTTTTTCTTTCGTTATAGCTTCTATTTGTAGCGGCACTGTCGGGCCGTCCAGGCCTAAGTCGTTCGCGAGCTCTTCTTGTACAAGTGTTATCGTGGAGCCGTCGTCGAGGAGGGCGTAGGTCTCGACGGCTCCCGCCGGTCCAGAGACTGTGACCGGGATAATTTTCAGATAAGCTCTCGCTTCTCGGGCGGCGCGTGTCGATGTGACGGCCTCGCTTCTTTCTTCAATTCTTTGATAATGTAGCAAGTTGTGGTGGAAGTATTCGCAGCCGTCTCGCTCGCACTTTGTGCGCTTGCATGAGTGCATCCTGTTCTTGTAGCGCAGGCATCGGAAACATAGCCGTTGATCTTTGGCTAGTTTCCACCGGTCTTCAACGGCTTTTTCGATAAACTTAGTGCATTTATCTATTGGGTGACCGGTGTTGTTGCAGGCGGCGCACTTAGGTGAAGGCTTGTCTGTGGTCGCGAAGGCTCGGTGTGTCCTCTTTGCAGGATGAGGATTTGCACCGTCGACGTTCTCGGCCTGCGCGTAGAGTGCGCAGTAGTCCGCCTCGCGTTGCAGGAAGGCTGATATCTTTATTAGCTCAGGCTCGTCGTTTTTCTGCGTATTCGCGTAGTCGAACCATCTGTAGCGTAGGGCGGGCGTAAATTTCTCCATCATTGCCCTTGTCGTCTCCGGGCTGTGTAGATAGTGAGCGCGGTCACGAGCCTTGAGTGTGGCTATGACGTTGGCTACACGGCTGGCGAAGACGCAGATGTCGAGCGGCCCGTCGTTAAGGCGCGGTAGGGCGCGTAAACGCTCGAGCTCGGCGAGGGCAATGGCGTCTGGGCGGCCGAAGCGGGCTTCTAGGCTTCTCATTACTTCGTCTGCGCGAGCGTTGTAAATGAGGAGGCTCTCGACGGCTTCTTTGGCCCTCCCTTTGAGGCATCTTCTTAATCTTGCTATATTATCCACTTCGTTATAATTTGCGGTGGTTCCGTTGTAGGCGGCTTTGAATGATAGCCATTCTTGATGCGAGCCGCTGAATGGCGGCAACTCGGCGTGGTAGCGTGATGACTCTCTCGGGCCGGCACGCGCGGCGATGGCGATGGCAGAGGCGAGCTCACTCAGGTTCACACTTTGTTGATTCTTCATTACTATGGTGCTATCTTCTTGCGCATTCGCTTGTGAATACATTAACGGCGGCGGATATGCGTCTGTTTCGCGTGGGCGCGGCGGCGTTGGCGCGAAAACGGGAGCGTGGGTTCCCCCGGCGGGGGGAGGGGCGGGGACGGCGGGGCGCACGGCAGCGGCGCCCTGTCCCGCGCCCTCGGCGGGGCTCCTCTCCCGAGCCTGCTCGGCGTACTGTGGGGTTGCAGGCTCGGGTTCTTCGATGTAAGGTGCATTGGAGATGGCGAGGACATGTCTCTGGCTGGTCTCGAGCCATTCATCTATGCGGCGTTCTTGTTGGACTGTAGATATTGTGCCGGTGTCATCGTCGCTGTCTTCGGCTTCTATGGCGGCTATGCGTGCTTGCGCGAGCTCCAATTTGATTCGGAGGGCTTCTTCTCGCGCTTGTGCGAGACGGCGGACGCGATGACTCGACGTTGTTTTCACCGATTTTGACGGCGGCCGTGCGGCAGGATGCTGGCTTGACTGTGGGGTTTCCTGCCGCAGTGTTGCTGCAGGGTGTAGGCTCTCCTGCAGCAGCGGGACTATGGGTGGCAGCGTTGACTGTGGGGTTTCATAGGCAGTGTTTGTGACTGCGCGGCATCATGATGCTGCCCTATGGGTGACCTCGGCTGTGGGTCTGGACGAGGCGCCGGCGTCGCAGGAGTGCTTGACTGTGGGGTTTCCTGCGAGGGCCTCGAGCCGTCTTGACACGTAGTTCTTGACGGCACTATGGGTGGCAGCGTTGACTGTGGGGTTTCATGAGGCAGTGTTCTCCACTGCGCGGCATCATGAGGTTGCTGCCCTATGGGTGACCTTGGCTGCAGGTCTGGCCGAGGCGCCGGCGTCGCAGGAGTGCTTGTTCGCGAAGTCTCCTGCGAGGGCCTCGAACCTTCTTGAGTAGTAGCAGTTCCCGACGTGGACGTGGTTGCTTCTTCCAGCATGGCTTCTCTGATGTTCGCTGCGATAAGTTGACCGAACGTGCGTTTTCCTGCTTTCGATCTTGTAAGGGGCATCCTCTATGTAGAATCCGGCTCGAAGGACCAGCATGTGCGAGACGCACCTATGACTGGCTCTGGGCTGGGTAGAATTGAAGGGAAATCCTGCACCTTCGGCGTTGGTCGTTACGGCTTAGCAGGAACTTGGTCGGGTCGGGGTTCTGAATTGAAAGACTTGTTTACTTTTTCAAGTAATGTCACTTCGCTGCTACTGTAGGTACTGAATTTCATGGGGTCTGGCCGCCCAATTTATACTATTAAGTTACCTCGGCCGGACGCCCCTTCGCCCCGTATATTTGGCGGGAAAGCGATTTGCGCGGGAAATTTTGGCGCGAAATGACATGTTCTTTTATTATACTTCAATCTTACTCTAATACATTATTTACAGTGCTTATACCTATTTCTATGCTATTTATAATACATTATTACACGAGATCCCGCTCGTTCGGCGTAAAAATGCATCTGAAACGCGGGGATTCCGTGTCCGCCCGTATATACGTACCTCGTTCCCCACCTGAGGTATAAATACCGGGTTTCCCCCCTCGCTCGCCCATCAGTCGTTGCCTGACTGGCGCGCGAGTAGGATCTCTAGGTTCCTTTAGTCTGTCTATATTTCTTAGTGGAAACTTAGTGTTATCCACTCGTTATTTAGGAAACCAGCGGTATATTACCCTTTTTTACTATGTAGGAATGAAATGTGAGGCCTATTATTCTTTATTTCAGGTGCCGATGACATAAGGCAATAGTAGCGCAATGCCTATGTTATAAGAAGGTTTATAAGCTAGATTATTACAAGTTAGGTCGCGACTGACAATTTTATGTTTATAGCGGGTTTATTCTATGCCGTCCTGCACACTACTAATCTGTATTTTCTTACAAATATACCATCTGTACTTTTTTGACGTTTCATAAATAGTTGCTAATTTGACTATCAGTCAAATACCGTATTTAGTATTAGCAGATGATATCTCATAAAGCGTGTTCGAAAAGTTTTGATAGTCTATCGTCCAGTTACAGTCTTACAGCTCTTTTCGTCTAGTTTTAAGTGAATACGTACCTACTAACCGAATATGGATTTTTTGGGATCCGAAATAAATGTTTTTAAATTTATTTTTGTATTTTTTTAAGTCGGTGAATTAAAGTTTAGGTACATCTTTTTAAGAGTTTTCATTCGATACATACTTTTGTACTTGACTGTAGGTACTAAAATATTTTTTCTTAACACTAATATTTTCATGAAGGTCAAAATATTACTGAAAGGGTTCATGACCGTTCGAACTCTGATGAAGAAATATTTCATGTTAATATTTTTCGGGGTTGTTTTTATCACATTTGGCTGCAGTCCAGGCCCCATTGCTATTTTATGATACCTAGTAGGCATTTACTTGTGAGTAATGCAACGAACGAATTGATTAGACAAGCCACGTCTGCCTTATGCGAGGGGTACTTCAATATACTGCAAATATCAACTTGAGATAACCCATATGAAGAAGTATAAATAAATTCTGGCGAGTATGGATCAAATGATACTCAGAAATTTTCTACATAGAGATTCCCTTAACTTATATTCCATATAAGACTGCACTGTGAGCTGTAGAACTCGCGTTTTTTTTTAATGATGGAAAAGTGACTTGGCAAAAAAAATACTATATACACGAACCTGCTCTCAAATTCGGTTAAGAAATGCAACCTGTAGAGGAGAACAGCCGGACAGCGTGACAGACACCGGACAAACGAACGATTTATTTATTTATTATTTTGTTTGTGGGCCTTAATGTGCCGCTTCGACCAGCAAGAGATTCTATTGTCGCAGCCCTTTCTTTAGAGTTCACCGTTAAGTCCCGTTGCCTCCAGGAAATTCCAGATTCTTTGGGCGGTGATATGTTGTACTTCTTGTGGGTGCATTATGTGCCGCCCTAGATAGGTACTTCTTTTATGCATGAGTGGTCCGCAGGAGCAGAGAATGTGCATTGCAGTCTCCTCTGTCTCCTGGCAGAACCTGCAGGTTGCGTCCTGCTTCATACCCATTTGAAACAGGTGTTTGTTCAATTTGCAATGTCCTGTCAGGATTCTTGTCACTGCGCAGGTTTTGTGCCTTTTGAATTGTAATAACTCTTTAGACAGCTTACCCCCTTCGATCAGGGCTTTAGCTTGTTTTTGTCCTTTGGTGAACTGAAGCTGAAGTATAGAACTACATTCGCTTCGCTCGTTCGTTCGATAAGAAAAATCGTGGTCATGCGATTTCAAGGAAAACCAATATTGAAACGCAAAAACACTAGTATCGTTGTGCTTGAAAAGTCCTTATTAATCGACATAAATATGTAAAATTGGTACAATACTTCCCTTTGATATTATAAACGAAAAAACGTAGACGAATTTGTCTGTTAAAAATATAATGTTATATGAAATATTTTTATTAAAAGCGTGATCCTTATTGCATCTCCTGCCTTTAATAGACAGATGCAATCAAGGCCCTGCATGAAAAACCATTTTAACGATACACGCTTTTGTTTCAGGTCTCTGTTATTTGATTTTGGAACACAGGGATATCGATTCACAATTCGGGATATGAGATGGAATCGGACCCCTGGTCGATATGGAAGGACGACAGACGTCTGTTAGACGTCATTCGTTTCGTTCGTTCGATTCGCGCTAAAATTACCGACACAACATTAGATACGTCAGTGAATTATGATTATTATGTTATGAAACATAGTTTGGACGCATAGTTCAAAAACATACCTGTTAAAATGTATTAAACACGTGGTACGATTTAGTAAAATCATTTTTTATTATAGTTCAAATATTTTCAAGCGTAGTTGCAGTCCTGAATTTAAACGCTTGAAATTAAAAGAAACTTGTTAACTTCTTACGACTAATTTAATTTTGCTATCTAGACAACAATGCCACATCCGCAACCGCATTCAAAAGAAAAAAAAACATAAAAAATAACAGGTGCGGCTAAATACCCCTTATCTCACAAAAAAATCACACCCTCAAAAACCCTATAACCGCGAAATCAGCAAAAGTAATCTGATATTCCGGAAAAAAAGAGTTGCAAACTCAAACAATGAGAGATGGGCGAAACCGCGCCCTAATCGCATCAGCACCGGAATGGTTCGCGTTAATTATTGATAGAATGAAACTTTTATCAAAACTTCAAGAGCAGAAGCCAAAAATTATTTGAAAGCAAGGAAACCCTTCATAATGCCGCGAAAATATTAAAACAAAGCCAAGGTGCCACCCCGCCGGCCTTCGCGACAGGGTAACTTCGGGATTTGTATGGAGTGGGTAAGTACCCCTTTTAATAAAAAAAAAACACAATATTGATTTTTGTAAGTAGTTCTTACTTAGACGCGGGTTTCACTCCTTAAGAGTTCATAGTAGCTTGACTAATTACATATATAAATTAATATTCTTCATTTATTATCATCATACAGCAACGCGGAGATATGGTCCGAGCGCTTAGCGCAATAAATATTGTAATACTTTTCTACCCACACTGATTTTTAATATGTATTACTTACCTTATTTTTAAACACTGTATGCTTAGTTTTAGTTTTAATTTGTATACTTTCTCATGTAAGTGAATTCATGTAATTCTTATGGGAAATAAAGTTCTTTAAACCCATACTTATGCTTACAGTAAGAGGAATTTTGTCCAGTTGCCCAAATATCTGAAAAGTTTTTATTTCACTCTATTACAACTAACTTAATTAAGATACCACAAGCCACAAACAAAATACAGCATTCAATGTATGTTGTCTATTCTCTACTAAATTCTTAAAGACTTCGAGTACCTACAATACAACTCGTGCTAGTTAACTTGAGACTTCGCTCGTATGACGTTAGATGCTCGAGTCTCAAGTTAACTCTCACGAGTTGTACTTCAAATGTAAACAGTCGATCGATGACCAACTTGAATATCAAAATGTGTACTCACACCAAAATTTATCATGAACCTATCTAAATTATCAATGAATAGAATCATAATTACCCTAGAATTTAACATTCTTTTGAACATTAACGCAATAAGGTATTTATTGTATCATTTATAGTTGGGTTATGAATTTATGACCAATGCCCGACAACACAATAAGACGAGTAACATTTTTGCAACTGAAAGGAGTTCATGATGATAAAATTTAAAATAACTTCAATAGGGAACATTACGCAAAACTCTTCGTAGGTGGCTACACTAGCAGTGTTGACATTGTAACTCGTTCCCACTTGCGGTATTGTCTATGCAAACATCCTTGTCACTCATTTGACAATCAATTGTGCATGTGTGTGTGAATTCCTATATTTCTATACTGGTTTACTATTAGTGGTAGTGCTGCCTCTGGCGGCAGAACATTGCAGTAATGTTCCCTATTCTTACCAGATGACTTATCTTGCTTTGTGGCTGTGGTGTCTGGATAAAAAAAACTCCTAGTCACGAGCCTCCTAACGTAGCCTTATTTTATTCATTCATATAAATTGGGGGGTATTTATCTCCGCTACAACCTTCCTCCAAAATCCTCGAAGACGACTCAGGGCGGGTGGTGATTAATACAACGCATCTCCCTCGCTTTAATCGCTGGTTGGCAACATTTTTACCCAATTTTTGGTCCCCCCCACCCTAAACCCACCCCTTTCTTTCCTTAAGATAAATTATCCGGCGATCGGGATAGGAGTGTAGGTTCAAATAGCCTTTAAAATTCAACGCTCGCCCTAAATATTTATGCCGGAATTAGGGGGTTTTTAGCCGTTTTTGGTAACGTTATTTATGGGAGGTAAGTTTTGTTTTAACGTGATTATGGTTACTTATATGAAATGTAATGGAGTATATTTGTGGTTTTAAACAGAAATTCAAGTAATTTATTTTTCATCAATTTTAATTAAACCTATCGATCATCAAGTTAACTTTATTTGATCACTACCTACGTAAAAACGGTCATTAAAAAGCTTCTGAATTTCCTTCTTTTGATTTAGATGAAGAAAAAAACTTGGCACCGTTTTTTTCCACTGCTTGTGTTTTGTACCATTTAACGGGAAACCGTGAAAATATTAGGGACACTTTTGTCACTTTAAACTTAATTAAAAGGAGGTACCTTCCTTCTCCCCAATATTTTTTTATTCCAAAATAGTCGTTATTTTAGTTCTAAAAAAAATCTATATTTTCTACTGCTTGACGTTTTCATTAATTGTAAGTACATGAAATTCTAAAACATAGAAGATGGGGAGACTTTAGTCAGTTTAGAAATTAACAAGAAGTACATGCTCGTACTGTTTTACGAAAAGCTCAATTCAACGTTGTGATCTTACCAGTCCAGTGCTTTTACCAACATAATTATATTCGTTGATTTAACTTTGTACCCACCGTTTATTAATTTCAAGCATAAGTTATAACTTAAATTTTAGTAATCCGATACCATACTTCTTCAAATATGTCTATTAATTTTCGCCGCTGTATAAGGAATAAGATATTAAAAAAATGTTTGGGTATAACATTGTAATTTATTTTTAATTTTATCCACAATCATCCAAAACTCAGCTTGAAAGTAGAATGTCATCGAATATCGATTTCAAAATCCCATATAATGGAACTCTGTTTTCCGTTGGCAAGCCGGTGGGAAGCGTCCATACAAGCCGATTCCCAATGGCTTGCCAAACATTTCTATTTATCTATGGTTATATACCTACTCTTTCATAACTTTTTTTGCTCCGGGTTGCCCATTGTTTTTTATTGCAATTGTAAACTTTTGACACCGCACATAAGGTAAATGTCCGAGTGCTCGACGCTGTAAGTACTAGGTATGGCATGGGCATTGGGCACTCTATGCCAAAGTGTCTTTTATGTGTGCTTAAATTCGAATAAAGCAAAATCCTCTTAGTGGAATTTAACCCATATTGCTTTGACATAAAGTGCCCATTCCATATACTAGTACAGCGTCGAGCACTCGAATGTTTAAGTTACTACCTACGAATAAATGATATCGCCATTTGGTTGTTTGAAACCCGTTTGTTGGATTCGTCCAATTTTTCCCTCTTGTGACTGATTACTTTGATATTCCACGGGATCCATTGTTTTTCAAGTGATTAATAATATTTTAGACCGCCTTTAGGTTGCGAATTTATTTCGAAAATTATAGTCTTAAGTGAGGACTCTGACTAAACTTAATTTTGTGTATCGGAGATTTCGTAGTCCATTTAAAGAGCATCTCTACCATCCAAGGGCAATTCTAATAGGGGTGTAGACTCAAAATGTATTATTACTTCAAAAGAAAGAAGGCAAAAAAATATGCCTAATGACGAAAATCCTATTCGAATATCTCAAAAAATTACAATGCTACAACCGTTTTAATGTTGCTTGTTAGAGAGAGAAAACGCTCCAGGATCGTGACGTCACGATCGTCTAGCGTCATAGTAAATGACAATCGTTTCATATGAAGGTGCGTTTTGCGGAAAAGGGACAGAACTACCCCCTCTTAAAACTTTGGACGCTTATAACTTTGTGATTATTTAACCTCTTACGTTGCTTTGATCTCCATCATTTGACTACATTTTTAATCCTTTTTCGAGAAAATGCAACATTATTGATTATTTCATTTAGTGTCTACACCCCTATTCCAATGACAGCTGTATAAAGAGTAGGGCACATTAAATAATCTCAACCACGTGAACCCGGCTTAACACATTCACCGCTAACAATTTCGTAGCGCTACGGTCGCAGCCGATAACATCCGAAAACCCGTCTGTAGAGGAAAGAGCTGGCGGTTTGGCAACAACGCCAGGCCAAAGTCGATATATTATATAAGTTGCCGCTAAAAAGCGGTTACGGTACCGGAAAAAATAAAGGTAACCTTTATACAATACAAATCATTTATTTCGGACTATAAATCCATAATTTTTATTTCGATAGCGAAATATAAAGGTTCCGCTACCGAAACCGCTATTTGAAAACCGATATGACGTCATACCGTTAAAATATAATACCGGTATTTTTCGGTTATGCAGTTCCTGCAAAAAACCCGCTCTCCCGTTTTCGCCATCCAGTCACTACGAGCTACCCTCCTCGACATCGGTCCATCTAACCGGAGGGCGTCCAACACTACGTTTGCCAAGCCACACTCACATATTCAACGCAATAAAAACCCCGTCTCCCAACTTAGAAGAATCATTTATAAACTGAAACCACTTAGAACCGCGGTCACGTTAGGAAACCAAAGCCAACATTCATTACAGCGAGGTGACGTGTAGAGAACGCGCCAAGTTCGCACATGTTACCCCTTGTTTGCCCGCGCGCACCTGAATACTAAATGGAGTTTTATACTTTTTAAATTAACTTGACTGTCGCGGTGGATGTGCTGTTTTGTAATTTAAGGACTACCCGGGCGCTGCAGAATTCCAATGTTTTTTGAGGATGTTCCTACTGGTAAATTCACCTTCTTTGGGGCCTAAACTGATTAATGGATTAGAAAGAAAGAAAGAAAGAAAACGTTTATTCGTGGACAAAACAATGGGTGTAAAAAACAACACAGAACGTAAAAATAGCAGGGTCCAGATCCACAATCCAGATTACAAAGTCGAAGGCGAGAATCAAATTGTACACATACCTGTAGGTAATTAGTAATTAATTAATTTGTACCTATGCCAGTTCTATTTTACTGAATATGATAAGATAAAAATTGACAGTGTATGATTAATACCAAATGAATTAATCTGAATCTTGTAATTAATTTGGATCGTATCGTATATTTGTCTAGTGTATACATGTCTGTAATTGCCCCCGATTCTTAGTTTGTAATTCTAACATAGTTTTTAAGTCTCGCTAATCTAATCACATATGGATCAATGGTCTGAAATAAAATATTTTTATTTATTTATTATTATATTTTAGCGCATTCACTGTCAACTTATAACTATAGGTACGAGTACCTGCGCATACACGCAACGATGAGAGATGTTAGAAAATATATATCATAATATATGTCCATCCATTTTATACCATAGGTTTCGTTTACTTAAAGAGTACTTTTGCGTACAAAATTCATAAGAAATAAAAAATAAAAAAATACACGACGATCCAATCCAAAAAAGTCCCACTAAAACACATCCAATTTAAAATCCGGCAAAGCGGTGCATTTACGTCGTAAACAGCCCTCTCCAGTGCGCCCTAGTTCCGTACAATGGACGTCCACGTACCAGTCGTACCACTAATTGGCAAGCGACCGATGGAACTTACAGTGTTGTTTGAGTTAGGCTGCGCTTATCCCAACCTCACTTCACTACTAGTCTGAAAAGTCACATTAAAATTATAAAACGGTTTAAAATTGGTAGGTACAAAGCCAATTTACGTTGATTGAATAATCTCAGTTCAAAAACTATTGACTTTAATTGTTGGTTGAACTTATGCCTTGATCACACCACATGTACGGAGCAAACGGGCGAGTCAGTGCTCTCGGCCGAGTACTCGGTGCGTATAAACAGTGACTCGCTATGTTATACGCACCGAGTACTTGGCTGAGAGCACTGTCTCGCCCGTTTGTTCGGTACGTATGATCAAGGCATTACACTGATTCGCTTCAGGCAAAAGGTAGGTGAATAACTGGTTCGCGTGAGATAAGTTGCTGTACCGGGCGTAGCATGGTTGCCATTTCATTACATATCGCTGTGGATAAGACGTCTGTCACTTTCGCACTCGCATATTTGTCAGAACGTGATGGATGGATGTCTTGTGCTACGCCCGGGATACAAAATTGACCAGCAACTTACCTCACGCGAAGCTGTGTAAAGTTTATCCGATTATCGAAAATCCAGGCTACTACGTACTTACTCTACGGACAAAATAGAAACTAGTATAGATACTTCACCTTATATTGCGGGCAGCCGTAGGTATGTGTGCGTGAGCCTGTAACGCGCGTTGCCGACACTTTATTGATTACAGGATTCGTGATGTAAACGTCTGCTAGACGGTCGCCAACACGCCACTCCGACCGAACGACCTTGGTCGGCACCGACCGCTGTATTATGAAATTTAGCTCCAAACAACTGTCTACACGGTCTGTCTAGCAACTGTCTAGCAGAGTCTTAACGCGCTTCCGAAACATTACGTGATTAGATGATTATACCTCTGGAATACAACGTTACATACCTGGGTCAATCAACTATTTCTTGTTGGTGTTGTCTTGGTGGCTCGTCTCCTGGGTCACTCTTTAAAACTATTATTTCATGGGGTTTAAATCCACTAAACAGGTGTTTCTTTTATATTGGTAAACCCATTCCATGGTGGGGCAACTTCTTAGTCGAGTTTATAGTAATTTTTCTAAGAAAGTTTGTTACTGTTGTCTCTTGGGTTACAGGGACAGAATAACAACAATAAAAAGTTGATTGACCCACCTACAGATCAATTAGTGGCGTTATTTTGGCTGCGGTACGAGTACAGTCGAATTCCTGATTTCGGAACTAATTACGTATATATATATATTTTTTTTTGTATGTACATTTTTATATTCAACTTTTATAATAATATTGTAAAAAGCCTAACTAAGTCTGCAATTGAATAAACGAAATAAATAAATCAATATTAAGGGACAATCTTACACAAATCGAACTAGTCTCATAGTAAACTTTATGGGGCTGGTGTTATGGGTACTAGATGACGATATATTTAATACTTACATAGAAAACATCCAAGACTCAGATATAAATTATCATGCTCATCACACAAATATTTGCCCATTACCAGGATTCGAACCCAGGACCTTCAGCCTCGTAGGCAGCGTCACTACCCACTAGGCTAACCGATCGTCAAGTAAATCGCCGGTTGTTAATAAAATGCATCAAGAACAATCTAGCAGTCCAATTGTGATACAATTCCGTCTGCAGTGGCCACTTTGGATAACCTTTGACCAATACAATGTCAAAAGAAACGTAGGTACCTACCAACGTTTCGCAATTAAGCCGCCTAATCACCAGTCTCATCCAACACAAGCATATTCAGATGCACACACCATTACCCTGCATCCCTAATGATTCCTGACGTCCCTTAATTACCGCTAACACGGAAAAATCCAATCTCTTACACCCCCCCGTCTTAATTCCCCAAAAGAAATTTAAGTATACACCGTCGTGCGCCTAATACAAATTAACCTCCCTTCGATATATGTATGTGTTAGTATTGTAAAGTCTTAAAAATGAGAGGACGATGGAATCTTTAAAAGGGTACGACTTAAGTGGGGGTACCTCCCCTGTCCCCCCTTAAGGGTGTTGTGTTCCGCGCAAACGCTGTTATACGGCCTACTGGTTCGTATTGTTCGTTGTTTTGGTTCAATATTCGGATGTGATAAAGGTGGGTTAAGTGTTTGGAGGTATTCATTTTATTGCAACTACTGCCGGAGAAGCGTCGGGCATTTTATGTCATGTCCAAGTTCGCCATATTCGCTGCCATAGGGAAATAAGTTAAACCATTAACATACCTATTCTTCGTAGGTAGGTACATTAAAAAAATTCTAATAATACTTCTGCATTACTAATAAATGCATAAATCATTTTAATTACTAATTATTATAATTATTTACAATAATTTTAAGTAATATTTTCATAGTTAAAATCCAATTTTGTGTGTAGGTACCGTGTGGGTTTCAGGCAACATATATATTACAGTACTGTACTTACATAAACATATATAATAGTTATTTGTTCAACAAGAGAGCAAAGTAGATATTTGCTGCGAGTGTTGATGTCGAGACCCGAGCAAGCGAAAGATTCTATATTTGAATCAGGAGCGTAGCGAGTGATTCAAAATTAGAATCTTGAGCATAGTGAGGGACTCAAAGGCACGAGATGCAAATATCTTTGCTCTCGTGTGATACATACAACTTTTCACCTCAGCAGTGAGAACATCGTCACGTCAAAAAATATATCGCTAGGCTTTTACGCCAGCGTTCGTTTCAATCGACATCTACGTACTTACATAACGTAGGTAACACTATGATGTGTCACCAGTGCTCGATACCAAAATTAAACAGCTACTTTGAATCACGGAGTGTGCAAAATCGTATTTTGCTCACTGTTTTCACGCAGCAAAATATGCTTGTTCGAGCTGCTGAGGTGAAAAATCATATACATACCTACGCTTGTAAATCTTACCCATTTCATATTTGAGAAGACACACACACAAAGCAATGATTAAATAAATGATAAATGAAGTACTTAAACAAGGCTAACAAAAAAAAAATGAGGTCGTAATTATTTTTGGACCACTCTCTGTTTAATAAAGTAGGCCAGCCGGCGTTAATTTATTTGATTTTATACTCAAAGACGTCAGAAATAAGTATGACACAAGCCTACCATTTACGGTAAAACCAAGGCAATCAAACCCGTCCAACAAAGGATACCTTGAAAGTTGAAACCGAATATATCTCACGTACATACTTATAAATTAGACGGTTTATATTTACGTACCATCATTGTCACGCACGCTTTGCGGTTCCATTAAAGAACTATATCCAGCCCAACGTAACTTCTCACTCGCGAAACAGGAAGGCAAAGAAAACTGACGCTTATTCGTAAAGGGGTTAGGGTTGTGCATTTTTTTTGTTAATAGTAAAGGTGGGTTTGTAAAAGTACACGTTCATAATGACATTTATTAGAACCGTATTCGGTACATGACAATAATTAAAATCCATGCACGAACCGCTGTACCACACCGTGCCTCGTACGTGATGCTTTTTGCATATTATTAGTTCACAAAATATTGGGTTGAATTGGAAATTCGAAAAATATTTCAGATTCTTGCGGTTGGCGGGTAATGCAGCTTTTGTTTTAATTTCAGACTGGGGAATATGGTTTGTGTTATGAAAGAACAAGGTGATATGATATGAGACGATGGTATTGACAGATGAATGTGAAAACGACGAATTACAGATTAGTATGTAGAAACTTAATACTAAAAGTAATACATTTTAATCATAATGATAACCCTAATGCATAGGTATTTATATGTCATTGTAGACCATATATGTGTGTGTCAAATGGATGATACAAACATAATCCACCACGTGGGTTTCGTCAATAACTTAATACTTATCCTGTAGGTTCCTATTAAAGTTCTTGTATTATTGAATCTACCAAGAAATCCGCTGTACCATACATTTCAGATACTGACCTCTTAAAACTTTCAAAAATAGGTGTTGAACCGAATTTACATAAAGGATATATGTACATGTAGTTTATAGTTTCTGTCTGTCATAGAATGCAAGCTGTACTCATATTAAAAAAATCTTTGCTTTTCGTAACAAACGAATTCTAAAGTAACACTACTTATTTGTTTAAAGCTCTGTTAAAAATGTACAACTGAAACGTAATAAAAGCGCCAAAATAATTCCTCTTTGTCCCCAAATCCAACACGTACAACTCAAAAGTCGCGGTTAAATACGCAAATGCCTAATAAATTCCGCCAAAGAACATTTCGGGCACTGACATCCCCACGGACTGTCATAAAGCAGAAGTGACGTCCCTAATGCGATCGCCTCTAATTATTCGAGAAACTTCCAAAAATTTCCTTTCGCTCCCCTCTTCTTAACCCATTAGTGGCAACTCTTAGACGCACTTTTCAAAGCGGTCACGGATTAAAAAGTGGGATTATCGAGGGGGTTAACTTTTTGGGGAGACATACGGTAAAGAAAACAAATGAAGGGAAGAATGGAGTTGATTTCAGTTGTTTGTAAAACTTATGACTGCGGATAGATGGTGCTGGTATTGATCTCGAAATGGACAATATAAATTCTTTGTCACTGTCTGACCCTATTGGGCAGAAAGTGTAGGATAATTTGTTTTCAAGTGGCAAACGATGCATAGCAAGACTACCCGACAACATATTTGTCTTTTTACTTAAATAAATGTGATACATCGTAATGTGGCCAGTGCAATAGCCATACAAATTGAAATCTTATTGACACCAATGTTATTTGTTTTGTTTACTATTCTTAGTTGGAAATATTATTTGAAATAAGCAACCTTATCGATCTTGTTGGAAAATATCGTACAATAACACATTTCACGACAATACTATAATTTTATTGTAAGTAAGTAATATTCTTTTTAGGGTTCCGTAGCCAAATGGCAAAAAACGGAACCCTTATAGATTCGTCATGTCCGTCCGTATGTCTGTCTGTCTGTCCGTCCGTATGTCACAGCCACTTTTTTTCCGAAACTATAAGAGTTATATTGTTGAAACTTGGTAAGTAGATGTATACTGTGAACCGCATTAAGATTTTTACACAAAAAATCGCAAAAAAAACATTAAGTTTTAGGGGTCCCCATACTCAGAACTGAAACTCAAAAATGTTTTTTTCATCAAACCCATACGTGTGGGGTATCTATGGATAGGTCTTTAAAAATGATATTGAGGTTTCTAACATATTTTTTTTCTAAACTGAATAGTTTGCGCGAGAGACACTTCCAAAGTGGTAAAATGTGTGTCTCCCCACCTGTAACTTCTAAAATAAGAGAATGATAAAACTAAAAAAAATATATGATGTACATTACCATGCAAACTTCCAACGAAAATTGGTTTAAACGAGATCCAGTAAGTAGTTTTTTTTTAATACGTCATAAATCGTAAAAAGCAATTTATTTAACGGAACCCTTCATATGCGAGTCCGACTCGCACTTGGCCGCTTTTTTTTAAACTTTGATTGGACCAAACTAGAGTAGGGAATTAAATCGATATTAAAGTTTTTATCTATGTGATGAGCATGGATATTTGTTTCTGAGTCTTGGATGTTTTCTATGCATTTAAGTATATTTATGACGACCGCTTTAGCCTAGTTGGTAGTGACCCTGCCTACGAAGCAAGAGGTCCTGGGTTCGAATCCCGGTAAGGGCATTTATTTGTGTGATGAGCACGAATATTTGTTCCTGAGTCATGGATGTTTTCTATGTATTTAAGTATGTATTTCTCTATATAAGTATCTATATCGTCGTCTAGTACCCATAGTACAAGCTTTGCTTAGTTTGGGACTAGGTTGATTTGTGTAAGATTGTCCGCAAATATTTATTTATTAAACTAAGTGATCTATTAAATATATCGTCGTCTAATACCCATAACACAAGCCTTATTGAACTTACTGTGGGGCTAGTTCGATTTGTGTAAGTTTGTCCCCTAATATTTATTTATTTATTTATCTCGGATTAATAAAGCCTATTGTCGGTCGGTTGGACGGGAAGGATTCCATTTGACAGAAGGGGTCATTCCTAGGATATCATATAATTTTATGTCTCTGGCTTTCTCATTTTAAATGACGGTGACATGAAAGAGGGTATATCGCTTACACATATCGAGGACAACACGTCTCGAATCGGGTCTCTAAACTAAGAGCACAAATGACAGGCCGCCGATTATATCACCGCATTCCACAAAAGATAGCTATATAAAATCAAATATTTTTGATATCCAGGCAACAAAGGCTCATAGAATACCTTATAACTATCATACGTACAAAAAATAAAATAAAATACTAAGTAGCTCTCTAAAACTCCTTCTTGCATTCCAAAACCAAAGTAGCGTCATTGCCTGCACAAGCCGCTAGCCGGCCAAACTCCTATACCATATGTCTAATACTACTTAAGTGGTAGCGGGCACATAGCACATATCACGTAGAACCGATGGCCGTTGGGGCGGAAAGGTTCTCGAGTGGCGACCACGTACCGGAAGGCGCGGCGTGGGTAGGCCCTCCACAAGGTGGACTGATGACCTGGTAAAGGTCGCGGGAGACCGCTGGATGCGGGTGGCGCAGGACTGGTCACTTTGGCACTCTTTGTGGGAGGCCTATGTCCAGCAGTGGACCTCTTTCGGCTGATATGATGATGATGATGATGATTATACTACGACGGTGGCAAACAAGTGTATGGCTTGACTGATGGTAAGCAGACACAGTCGCCTTTGGACGCTTGCGACACCAGAAGCATCACAAACGCGCTTGTGCGCCGAGAGAACAATCGTACGGATACCACCCAATAAAGTCAGGCGTAAAGGGTAGACCCAGTCGGAGATGGCGAGATGACTTTGACGCCTTTCAGGTAGACTTTCCTAGCTTAGCAGTCAATAGAGATGCGTGGAAGAATGAGAGACTTTTGGCCAGCAGTGGGACAGCACGGGCTAGAAATGAAATTAATAATAAAGCGCGTTCCACACGTGTGTAATACGGCATCCCAACAGGGGTGACCTTGGTGAGAACTTGGGTTTCCATACACCGATTATGTTTTGGCTACACGGATCTCATCCACCCGTCAACACGTTCGCGAATTAGTCGCGAGTCGTCTCCTGCCGTGAAATCACGTACTCGTTACATACATTTTGCACTCTAACGTGCGCAACCGCTGCCTGTCACAGCGCAACTGTCCTTGGTTAGATGTTATCCGCTGGCTATATGCATGTAATCAAACTCAAACTCAAATGATTTATTGCACTCATGTTATAGTATTAAGTTCTTCAATTACAGATTACAGCTCAACATGAACCCCGGAAGGGAACAGCAATGAAATAAATTATAATTTAAATTGTAATAATTGTATTCCTATTCCAGAGCATATGAATATTTATTAAGTTTCTTACTCTATGTAAGTAACTTATTAAATATTCATTATGCTCTGTATCATCTTAGTAAAAAAGTTAGCCAATCTGCCGTCTTGACAATACATCTACATTAAGGTACGGAATAATATTTTGGGGCAACTCTACAGATAGAGACCTAGTCTTCAAAGGTCAGAAGAAATGTATCAGATCCGTTTGCGGATGGGAACACGCACCCGTCCTCCATGGACGATGAATGTCATACTATAATTTGGATTTCATCTGCAGTGTACATGGATGGCAACAAGCAAGGTCACCCCTGGTGGGTTGCTGGATTACATCCGTCTGGAATGCGCTTAACTAGCACACTAGCATCATCATCATTGACATTGTAAATTTATGAAAAAATAATTAAGGCAGCGTCTATGTCATAGAGGTAAAGGGTGCGGCGGCACTTATATGACTCATACATGAGAACGATACAGAAGTGACAGCGACGACCGCATATTGAACAAGTAAAAGGCGCTGGTGTCTCCGTTCTCTTTCGAACGACAGAAGATCGAAAAAAACTTAATGATGCGGCACCGTACCTTCACCCAGTGTCTAGTATACTATGTCTCTTTTCATATAAGGGGCTCATCAAAACATCACCCACACTTACAGGTGTATCTTACACAAACCTAATCCTGCAACACTTAGACAAAACCGCATGCCAATTTCCGTCCTCAAGCCATTCAAAAATGACCTTCACTAGCTTACAATACGGTCTTACCTCATGTAACGCCATATACAGACAACTGATAAGGGAATTAGGCAATTCCTCGGGTGAGCGATGACTGTGATGAATTGTCGCGTTGTTAGCATAATCTGTACATGCAGATACGGCTTGAGTGACGATCGGTGTACGAGACGGGATTACGGTAATCTAGGAATGATAACATTTAGATATTTTTAGTTTTTTTTAAGTCGTGGGGCGCGCTTAGTCTATGGGAAATCTTGGCGACATCAGTAAACTTACAGTAATAGTCAGGGATTGTAACCGGTTATTTTTTGTATGGGAACTGTAACCGGTTTTTTTCGTTCTTTGTTAATTATTTCATTTTCTAATTGGCCAATCTAATAATACGCACTCGTTACCTCAAAACACAACTGAGTCCTACATAATGAAGTGTAAAATAGTTCGAGATATGTGGTTATTTCGAGGTTTTTGAAAAAAACCGGTTACAATCCCTGGTAATAGTACATTACTGCAGACGCCGGGAAAGAAGGTCTTGCCGGTTGAGTAGGTATAGATAGTGATACGAAGCTAGCAAGCCATTTTCACGGCCATTGCTTTTCTCAAACATGCAATGAAATAAATAAAAATAACTTCAAGAAATCAAACAAATTTTCATGGCTGAACGCCGTGATGCTGAGCCAAAAATAGTAGAATGAAAATTAAAAAAAAATTACTTCCCGTCCTAGGCCTTCAATTTCATATGAAATTCGCCTGAAACGTGATATTTTGAAGCCTGATATAACCCACGTAATGACGAAATATCATTGCATGTTTGAGAAAAGTATAAAATACCGTCTACCGATTCCTCTCCGCCCAATGCAGAGCGGCCTAAGGGGCTAAATCAATTCAATTATTTATTTCGGACTAATGTCCATAAGTTGTTAGAACTCAGCGAATTTTTAGGAGCTCTACCAATCTTACTAAGCCGGAAAACATTTCTTCGTGAAAAGCACACCTGTGTACTCCTGGCCTTAATTGGTTATAAATGGACCGACGTGTGTTAGTTTAAGACGAGTGAATCTCCGGGTCCGGGCAATTAAGTTCCGGAACGAGGTACCGGAAGTAATCCATCACTTCCGGTACCATGAGACGCTGTGGAAATGCACCTCTGGTCGGATTTAAATGGTTGCATTGATGTAGAGATAAACTCTCTCGACAGATCTAGTTGGTGGTTACATTGTAGCAAATTAGCCTCAGGATTTTCATGACTTTAACCGATTCACGGCCACGCTAATCTCGTAGCGCTACGCCGTTGTCCGTAGCAACCCAAACCTAGTTTGTAGCGAAAAGCGCTCGTAGCGTTCTGACGCATATGTCTCGTCTTGGGTTAAGCTAAGTGGCATTCATTTTGTTGTTTAGTTCTTCTGCTGTGAAATATTTTCATGTTGGTACGGCTGAAAAATCGTTCACTGCTAAACTACGCTCGTAGCGCTACGCCGTCGTCCGTAGCAGCTTAAACCTCGTATGTAGCGAAAAGCGCTCGTAGCGCTCTGACGCATATGTGTCGTCAAGGGCACTGAATGGGTTAAGCTATGTATTTCGCTACCGAAATATAACGGTACCTTTATTTTTTCCGGTACCATAACCGCTATTGAAATATATCGACTTTGGCCTGGTGTTATTGCCAAACCGCCGGCAAAGGCTCTGCAGCTTTGTCTTTTTGTCTTTAAATGTTTAGTAGCCAATGATTCCTCTGTAGAGTGCCAGCTTGCTTATTTTTCTCGATAACATTTATAATACCGGTATTATAAAGGTTACGGTATCGTTTAAAACTGATACCGCTAACCGTTATTTCAAAACGGTTACAGTACCTACCGTTATGTTCGCGCGGCGCGCATAACCTTTATGACATAACGGTACCGTAATGAAATGCCGGTTTCATACCGGTATAACTGTAACCGAAATCAGTCCCTGTTTTAAACATAATTACATTAAACATACAGCACGTTGATAACGCTCTTTGCTTATCTGTGTCGACTTATTAGCACTGGAGTATTTGGGCTAATAAATAACATTTTATTTTTGTCTTTCTATGTAATAGGCCTTATTCGTTTTTAGCGCTTTATTTTTTGACTTACTTTAGAGCTTCTTAAATTGCCTGAATAATAGTGCTTTGATATATGTATATATGTAAACTTATACGATTTTCAATTGAAGTGAACTGAATCACTTGAAAATAAATAAGTGTTTTTTTTAATTATGAATTTACAAGTAGAACATAAAACAGGAAAATAATATTTTTTTCCGATTAGTAAAACATAGCATAAACTTTATTAAAGCGATTGTAATTAAAGTATTTAATTCAATTCAATTCAAAAATTTATTTCGGACATGTACATCCATATTTAAACGATTATAAACTTTTTTATTTATATTATTTACACATATACAGGCACACACTTGTATAGGCACACATTTTCATACACTTCCTAAATTTTAAGGTGTTTCAGACGAGTTTCGTGGTAGCAGCCGCAGATGTACGATAAGACACGTGTGTCCTTTCATCGCCAAGGGCTTGCGCTGCGGAGACGGACTGTGTTTTGTTGAGAAGCGAGATAAGGGTTGAGTGTGGTTCAGTAAGCAGATATTGCGTAAAAGAGTAATGATTTCAGATTTATGTGTGTCATTTGTCTTTATAGATATTTTTGTATTAAAGAGAAACCTACACAATACGAGTATGTATTGGCTTACTGTGTAACGTTGGATGGAAGCGACTTTAACGCAGGTCGGTTTTTGTCGATATAAGTTACATCAGTATAAAGTCCAGAATAGCAATGGCAAAACTAGCTTCCCACAACAAAAAACATATATTAACTTCAAAAATATCGAAAGAAACGAAAATAAAATTTATTAAATCATACATATGGAGCATAGCATTGTACGGAAGTGAAACTTGGACCTTGACCCAGAAAGATGCGGAGGTATTAGAAGCGTTTGAGATGTGGTGTTGGAGGCGAATGGAGAAAATTAGCTGGAGAGATAGAGTAACCAATGAAGAAGTGCTGAATAGAGTGGGGCAAACCAGGCAGCTAATTAGGAACTTAGAAAATAGAAGAGGGAAGATGATAGGGCACCTCTTACGACATGACAACTTCGTACTTAACATAATTGAAGGAAAGATAGAGGGGAGGCGAGGAAGAGGAAGACCTAGAATAGACTACATGGAGCAACTCAAAAAGAGAGTTGATGTTGGGTCATATCGTGAGGTCAAAGAGATTGCGTGGGATCGGAGTTGGAGATGGAGGGCCTACTTTGAGCTACACCGACAAGAGCCTAGCTCTTAAGTAAGAGAAGAAGAAGTTACATCAACGAATGCTTTTTGTCCGACGTAAAAGCGATCATGCTAGCTATTAGCCAGTGGATAAAACTTATGCTATCTTATAATAAGTATAAGTAAAAAGAAACCGGAAAATTACAAATACGCTAAAAAATCTATGTTAAAATATATATTTATTGGAAAGTATAAAATAAATACTCTTACGTCAAAATTCACATACAATCTTCTTGAGTAAGATATTAAATTAGATTATAATTTATTTAAAGACTTAAGGTAGCACAATCACCATCCCTAATAAATATCAGTTTTAATCTTTTTACAAGCTTTATATTAACTTGACCTGTTCGTATGTATGTATTTGCAATCCATTTTTCAGTCATTTGCCGTTATCTGATCAAGCTGAAATTTTGGGTATTAGTATAGTTTGGATGACAATTCAATATTATGGTACCATCGAGCTGATATGATGATGGAGACAGAAGGTGGTCATGGGAATTCAGTATTTAACCGACGTAACCCCGTTGAATTTGGAACTAGTTAGAATCGTCTCAATGAGTAGTTGATGATGGTATACAGAAAAGTACAGTCGGCAATAAAAGCTTGTACCAAAAATTTTTTTTTTGTCAGAAACTTATTTTTTATTACAATCTAACGCCCACTCCATGTAATTCCCTACAAGATTCGCCGACGATCTGTCTTCCTCAGGGCTGTCAACAGCACCTACATGCGACGCACGTTGCACGCTGCGTGTGGCAGCCCTATTCATTCAAACCTATTTTTTATTAATCAGCTTAGAATGTTTCGATTTCTTTACTAGTATTATTCGGATGCTACTTTAAAATACAGTGCTGCAATTACTTACTTAATTGGATTAGATTATTGCTAGGATATCGTATTTGTTTCACGTATTTTTTTGAAAGAACATATTAAAGTGAGGTGATAGGCTTTTTTTAATATCAAAGGAGATAGAATTCCGTGTAAGATTCGCCGACAATCTGTCTTCTTCAGGGCTGTCAACAGTACCTACATACGACGCACGTTGCTTGCCGCGTGTGTCAGCCCTATTCTTTATTCATTAACTCAGAATCTTATCCTATCTTATCTAGATGAGGGCCCTTTTGGATGCACTTCGACCTGGTGGGATCTTTTGTGCATTTGCCCTCTACTTTATGCATACTCCCAAGCTCGCTCCATCATTAACTCAGAATGATACACATATAGATTTACCAACCAAGTGAAAGTGGCTATCCTATCCACTGTCACTTGGTTGGTAGTTAGAATATGTCACATTAGATTATTTAGCTATTACAAAATGCGGGGTCAGCTGAATAGGGGTGAAGATTCAAAATTTATTATTACTTCAAAAGAAAGAAGGCAAAAAAATATGCCTAATGACGAAAATTTCATTCGAATATCTCAAAAAATAACGAAGCTACAACCGTTTTAATGTTGCTTGTTAGAGAGAGAAAACGCTCCGGGATCGTGACGTCACGATCGTCTAGCGTCATAGTAAATGACACTCGTTTCATATGAAAGTGCGTTTTGCGGAAAAGGGACAGAACATACCCCCTCTTAAAACTTTGGACGCTAATAACTTTGTGATTATTTAACCTCTTGCGTTGCTTTTTTCTCCATTTGACTACATTTTAATCTTTTTAGAGAAAATGCAACACTATTGATTATTTTATTTAGTGTCTACACCCCTATTGCAGACATGTATGGAAACGATATTGCTCTGTCACTACCGAGATATATCCGGCTGTAGGTTGAGATTATTTATTGTAGCTGACTTACTATAAAACTGTCATTGCAATTGGAACCTTCTACCTTGGATGGTAGAGTTCATTTTTAAATGGACTACTTTGATGCAATTCGGCCAACTCAAGTTTTTTTTTTTATAGAACGAAAGTGGCGGCACACAAGCTTACCGCCTGTCTGATGTTAAGCAGGTACCGTTGCCTATGGACACTTGTGACTCCAGAAGAATCACAAGCGCGTTGCCGACCCTTTATTCACTTGAGGATTCGCTGTGTTGGCAGATAGAGACATGCAGGTCCCTCACTCCCAACACAGCGCACCCTAGGGAGCTCTGGTGACCTTTCTCACCATCAGGAACACAACACCACATACTTCATAGCATGCAATAATATAGCAACACTACAAAGCAGTGATGCTATTTTGGCTGCGGTCTTCTGTATGGTGGAGGTACTTCCCCAGTTGGGCTGCTCCACATACGAGCGAGATGACATTCCGCTGTGCCCAGGTAGGGTTACTCTTAAGTGATCTCAAGAATACTCATTTTTTAACCTGACTTTATGGGCTGAGCCTTGGGTTCATTTTAGTCCGTAAGCCCACTCCCAATACACCTACGTCTCATGACAACACGATAAAATGCATGGCAGCAGGTCGAGGAAGTTGTGCTGAGCAAGAATCAGAAGATTATAGCATCTAAACTTCGCCGAAAATGTGTTACTATTTAATATAAACTATTTGGAATATTGAAATATTTCTTTAAGTCGTATTGATCAATTAATTAAATTTAAAATAGTCCACCAGACCGTTATATACACAAATTAAGTCTGAAACCGAATCAGTCTAAGACTATTCACCAATGAACGAGCTTTTCCAAAGCAGGCCCCAATTAGCACAAATCATTATTTTCATGAGCGCCTATTCGATACCTATCGAATATTGATTGCTAAACAGAGATCTCGATACTATGAACTAACTCGTCGGTTAAATGTAGGTATCTGTTTTGTATAGGTATTCGTTGTATACCTAGCATCGATATGCTTTAATTAAGGGCATGAATTGTAAAAACTAGGTACCTATGATATTTTTGAAAGGCTATAATGCACTTACAATTGGCCTCATAAGACGGTTCAAAGTCACCCAAAGGGCAATGGATAGGGCTATGTCGGGAGTTTCTCTGCGTGATCGCATCAGAAATGAGGCTATCCGCAGCAGAACCAAGATAACCGATATTAGCCCTTCGAATCGCTAAACTTAAGTGGCAGTAAGCACGTAGAACCGGCCGTTGGGGCGGAAAGTTTCTCGAGTGGCGACCACGTACCGGGAGGCGCGGCGTGGGTAGGCCCCCCACATTAAGGTGGACTGATGACCTGGTAAAGGTCACGGAAGTCCGCTGGATGCGGGTGGCGCAGGACCGGTTGTTTTGGCACTCTTTGGGGGAGGCCTATGTCCAGCAGTGGACGTCTTTCGGCTGATATGATGATGATGATGATGATATGCCGGAACTGGGAAACAGAAGAAATATTTTGATATACCTACGTAAGTCTTATTCATCGCAGGTATGAAACAAAATCGGCACTGAGCCAAGTAGGTACAAACAAACATGCAAATAAAAATATGTGTCAAAGCTAAAGTTTTCGTTTTCTTATGATCAATTTATGTCAAATCAAAAAAAAACAAACATAAAACAAACCGAAAGACTCCGCACAGACCCGCGCGAAGCACCTAGCAATAAAACAAATCAAACATTAAAAATTCACTGAAGTAATCAGACCCTTAAAAAGGATTCGCAAAAACCATCCAAATCACTTTGGAAACTTTTGAAAAATAACGAAACGAAATACGGCAAATAAACGGCAAAATCGGTGGTACCAATTATTTTTGCCTCTGAAATTCGAGACTTAACGAAATTCGAATCGCTTAGCGGGAAAAGGAATTATATATAAAAAGCAGTGCGCATCTTCAAAGGTGGGTCTCAACCCTTTGGGTGGCGAGGGGGTGCGTAGCAATATAGAAAACTTGTGTTAGCCCAGTTCCGCGCCTTTGTAACATCATTTCGGCTCCCGATCTACGTGGCTCGAGGCGTCTTGGTCCTCGCTCTTCTTTTTATCGGGGCTTCTAAACGGGCCATATTTTCACTGCAATATGTGGCCGGCAACTATTGATGTCCGTCTCTTATGTTAAGTTAGAGAAAGACACCAATAGTTGCCGGCCACATAATATTGCAGTGAAAATATAGCCCGTTTAAAAGCCCCATTACCTACTCCGTGCTACGAACGCCGAAGTTTTTTGCAGTGAATACAGACATTAGTATTTCTCTTCACGTATTCGTAACAGAAATGATCTCTGTTTAGCCCAATGGTTAGCTGGTAGAGAATGCCATTTTTCATTAAACTCGCCCTTTGTATTTTTTTTTGTATTTTGTGCAATTCATTTTAAATAAATAAATAAATAGTAGTAAAGTGCTGATATACTTGATCATTCGATTGTAATGACTAAAACAAGTAAAAGCTCACAAAATAAACGGTAGCATTTAAGCGCGCATTTTAGCGCGCGTTTTAGCGAGCATTTTAATGGAACGACAGCAAATTTGCTTCGAGCTTTTTGCCGAGCCCATCAATTCTGTTATGCAAACGTTAAGTCTGACATTTTCGTGAAGAATACATTTTTTGAGGAGCATTTACTAGAGCGTTCGCTAGAATGACCGTGAAAATGTTCGTAGCTATGTCTGGCTTTATGATTGGCTTTGTTAGTTCTTCAGTTCAACAAATTTAAAAACTGATGCTCTAGTCTATCAGCTCCTTTAGGTAGACGTTTTCCAAAACTATTGTAACCCCGTTGACTTTGGGCTCGTTATATTCGTCTCAATTATTATCAAATTATATTATATATTTATCATCAAATTGTCGACACTCACTTCGTCAAACTTCACTTCAAAGTCAACGTTTCATGTATTTTCATTTCGTCGACAATTCATTTCGTGGAATGGTCATTACAAGTAATTTTAAATAGTGTATTTTTACTTGTCGGATGATTCATTAAATAATTGTATTATGTCATGGAAAACGTTTTGTGATTTATTGTTTCAAATATTTTTAATCAACATACTAATTATTACAAGCATTATTTAAATTTAAGATAAATAGTTGGCATTACACAGTTATATATGGCATTATGTACCCAGGGAACACGTGCAGGGTTGTGGTAGGTAGCTCCTGCGGACGCAAGTGACAGTGGTCTCCCCTGTGTCGAGTGAGGTGTCAACTCGACTGTCAGAGGTTCTTAAGCCGCCTAAAGGCCTCTAACTCGGCTTAATGACTACTGTCATAGACAGCAGCTGGGATCAACTGCTTAGCGTGCCTTCCAAAGCACAGAATTTTAACCTAACCTAACCGCCAGCGTGCCGACGTCACCCCGCTTTGCGGGGTGCCTATTTCCGCTCTGAGGGACACAAGTGAAGTTTTTTTTTTTTTTTTTTTTTTTTGTCGGTGTGAAAATGCTTTACGCATACCTCCGGCCTGGGGAAGGCTATTTGGGGGTTATGTGGGACTCTCTCCTTCCGCCGCCATCCGAGTGATGGTGACTGGGGGAGCATACCCACTAAAAACACACCGGCGTCACCCGCATTGCCGTTAAGGGGGCGCCATGGGATCGCGAACATTCTAACCACGGCACCCCCCGGCGGTCCCGGCTTCTACTCGTGCCAGGACACTCGCGCCAAAGGAGGGGAGGGTCAGGACGCTTGACCCTCCCCCCAGACGTGTAGGGCCATGTGCAACCCACTGGTCCCCAACCCACTGGCCCTAA
Source organism: Epinotia brunnichana (assembly GCA_963854355.1). Classification (NCBI taxonomy): domain Eukaryota; kingdom Metazoa; phylum Arthropoda; class Insecta; order Lepidoptera; family Tortricidae; genus Epinotia; species Epinotia brunnichana. The sequence continues at coordinate 6,639,248 of OY977953.1, read as the reverse complement.
CACAAGTGAACCCTAACCTAACCTACTTATAACACAATTGTTACGGTTATTTTGTTTTTTTTACTGCGGAGGGCTCCGCCGTTTTTCTGGCTGCCCTAACCTAGTTAAACCCCTGTAATCAGTTTAATTAGATTATTTTGTAATGCTGTATAAAAATTTCGAACAAATGAAATTCGTTGGTTTGTTATTCTGCTACTTAAAATTCATACAAAAATAATAATTTGCCAAATAATATTCCCTGAACAGTTATTCTATAAAATAATAAAAATTGGAATAATGTGGTCATGAAATAAAATTACACCAAATAATAACTCGTGAACTAAATGTTACTTGAAACGTTTCCGATGAAATGAAATTCGATGAAAAGTTTGTCGACAAAACAAGGGACACCCGTTGATAACGGTATACAGAAAAGTACAGCCGGCAATAAAACCTTGTACCAAAAATATATTTTTTGATAGAAACATGTTGCAAACAATCTTAATGGTAAACTTAAGCCCAATACTTCTAATAAACGAGGACAATTCCATATTATGGGTCATACTTATTGGGTAAAACAAATGTCGTCTTTCCTGTGGTCATCAATTAAGAGCTTCCGTGCATATAAAAAATGTTTTGATTGCATGAAAATATAAGAATAGACGCCGTTTATGCGGATTCAGATTCTAACCAAAAATTAGGCTTTATAGCCCTTAACTTTGGCAATGCCCACCGAAGAGACAGGAACCTTATTATTTTCATCTATAAAATAATGTAATCAAATAAAAATTACACAAGTATCAAAACCGTTCCCGTGACACCCAGCTTTATAATTTAAGAAGAAGAAACAGGCCATAAGAAATAAATGTAAAGAAGGAGAAGAAACGCTCGGCCCGAAAGGGTTGAAGGGAGACACCCTCTCAGGGGTGCCACTGCGCGTACGTTGCATGTATTTTATATTTATTTTATAGCATTCTGATGAAGATAATATGCTTTTTATTTAAAATTTTAAATAATATAGTATATGTGAGTTTATAATTAAGTTACTTACGCGTGAACCTAAAAATAAAGTCATTTAATTTAAACACTTTTCATAGTGAACATTATTTTTAATTCTTTTTATCAAAGCATAGTTGCCACAAGTAAGTAAGTGAGTACAGTAGACGGCAAACTTCGTGCGCAAATGAGGGGAAGTGGGGGGGCAGCTTGCACGTACAATTCGCCTTTGCGCAGGCAAGGTCATTTGCGCACGAAGTTTGCCGTCTACTGTAGTTAAATGTCAATACTTCATCTTATTTATATTTAAAAAAAGTAATTGGGCACCGACAGGTGTATTTTATATTGATTTTATAGCATTCCTATGAAGATATGGTTGAATTAAATTATGTAAAGAGCTATGTGGTGTCATAACTAAGATATTTACGTTTGTACCTGAAAAAACATACAGCAGTTCCAATACTATAGGTACCTGTATTTCAAAAAAGTCCTTGAGCGCCTATTATATTGCATGCTACATAAGATATTTAGGCTAGATGAATAATATCCTTCATATTTTATTACAGTCAAACATTGTTTTGATTTATGACACTTAAAGTTAGATTCTTACTGATTTTAGCAAAATCTAAGGTCCAAGGCGGATATCGAAGGATACCGTATATTAAATTTTATTAAGTCACCGGGTTCATGAAGTTAAAACGTCGTATGTAGTAAAGGCTTAAATTTGAATGTGCCAGCAGTTTTCAGTTATGAACTATTTCTATAATATCAATCACAACTAAAAAAACATTTCACATAAGCTTTGCTCAATTGAAACAAGTCTTATTATAAAAATATACGCACGTATAAAAATCACATAGCATAGGACTGCAACGAGTGGCGGAAAAAAGGAGAGGCCTTTGCCCAGCAGTGGGATACAAACTAAAAAAAAAAAAAAATGTAAGAAAAAACTACCATAGCACAACCCTATTTTGCATCAGTGTTAGTCATTTTTATGTGTGCGTAAGAATTTTTGCTTACGCGGTACTGCTTCTTTGTTTCATTAGGTGTAGGGTTGTTAAAGCCCTTTCTTGCAGAATTGTTTTTGGACGTGTATTGATTGCGTAACATTACGGGGAAGGGTTATTTTGGTCCTCAGGGTAGGTTTAAGGCTTTTCGATTTTTAATTTTGGGTTGAAGGAAATTACATGGGTTTAAATATTTAATGCATGTTACGAGAATATTCGATTGAAGTAACCTCGTTCAGCTTAACATCAGGCAGGCCGTAAACATGTTTGCCACCGTCGTTGTATAAAAAAAAAATCGAATTTTAACGGACTAATTCGTCTACATTTCTAACTTTGTTTATCTAGGATGTCAAAGAGAAGTAAAACTTAATATAGTTGTTTTACTCGGTCGAAAGTAGAAGTTGCTAATTAATATACATATATACAATTTACAAACTCGTCTGCAAAACACATTAGCTATCTAGTTTTATATACATAGGTCGCATGCTTTTTTTCATTTGTATATTTTTTTTGTCACAAGCTTTACATCTTTTACTGATAATTTTGTCATGTTAATACCATGTAAATATGTTGTGAATTTGAATAAAGGGTTTATCTATCTATTAATCTACTGCCTTGAATTTCGTAGCGCTAACGCCCGCCCACCAAGCGGGTTCTTGGCAATGAAAGTGTTAACACGCCCATGTAAATTAGATTAAAAAAAATAAGTAAAATTTGCACAATATACTTAAATATGACAGTGTAAACTTCTCATAATAACATATGTATGTGGTACGGTATTAGACTAAAGTAAAATCAGCCTCTTTTTATGAACCGTCAAAAACAATCCGTTAGTATAGAATTTGTAGTGATTATTATTATTGCACGTAGAACCGATGGCCGTTGGGGCGGAAAGGTTCTCGAGTGGCGACCACGTACCGGAAGGCGTGGTGTGGATAGGTAGGCCTCCCACAAGGTGGACTGATGACCTGGTAAAGGTCGCGAGAGTCCGCTGGATGCGGGTGGCGCAGGACCGGCCATTGTGGCACTCTTTGTGGGATGCCTATGTCCAGCAGTGGACGTCTTTCGGCTGATATGATGATGATGATGATGATCTTGCTTGTGACGTCACAATCAAGCAACGTCCTTAATGTCCTTATTGTGTGTTGTCCTTTTTATTATGAATTTAAAAATCTTAAAATAGCAAACTTAAATAAAAGATTGATACTTTCCGTATATTTACGTAAGTAACTGGTTATTTAACGAGTCTATGTGTCAGCCATAGATTATATAGGTTATATACCTACCTGTCAAGGTGCCAAAAAGTAGTTCTTTCTTCCTTTAACGCATATTTGCGTCCTGTGTGATGGGCCATGATTGCCCATTTTGTAGAGCAGCTTTTAGAGAACAATAAAAATAAAATTGATAGATTACTATCAACATACGACAATACTCGTTAAACATCAAGCTTCAACTTATTTATGACGATTTATTTATATATTAATAATTAAAAAATGGACGTTGATTGACTACTGCGACGTCATAATTATATATTTCCTTGCAAACTTCATACTAACAGAGAGCGTTATGACTACTTATGACTATGACGTTTCATAAAAAGATGCTAATTTGACTATCAATACGCTATACGGTAGGATTGTGCAACATTAATGTAAATGTTGGCCCCACCGTCTTGTATCTTAAAGTGTCAAACATTGGAACCTTTACCTTTCATGTACTTACCTACTTATTCTTAAAGTCACACCGTAGCGAAATAAACGAGATACAACGTTTTATAGACTTAAGAAAGTGGTAAATAATGTAAATTCAGTTTACCGAAGCGAAACAAAAATTATGTATGCGACTGACTACAATGGCTGACATTGGGTCGGCTCCGAAAATTGATTAAGGCTCAGAAGCGATTGTGTTCTATATCGTAAGATAGTTATAATATGGTAAACGATTTTAAATTAGGTGACATATAATTAACCAACTAATATAATTATAATATACTTTCTGATGACCTGGTAAAGGTCGAGGGAGTCCGCTGGATGCGGGTGGCACAGGACCCGTTACTTTGGCACTCTTTGAGGGAGGCATATGTTCAGCAGTGGACCTTTTTCGGCTGATATGATGATGATGATACTTTCTAGCACACTTAACACAAATAGTGGAAGAAATAAATAATAGTAGTTTATGCAATCGTTATAATTATATAAATCATTTATCATCGTTATAATCCATTAGGATTCTTTTTAAGTCGAGTACCACGTTTAGGCCACGAAGCTTGCTGAGTGGCCTAATTAAGGTACGAGACTTAAAAAGCTAATTATATAACTATTGTATACAATACTTTTTCTTCGAGTCAACGGAAATAATAATTTATTAAACAAACTTGGTATCTATTGAAAATCGCCCTACTGAAATGAAGCGCAGCAGCTTAGTTATTTTGCGCGTTGATGTCTTCACAGTTATCTTATACAGCTCCTGGATTCATAAGATGACTGCTGGCGGTTATCTTATGAAACCATACGAGCTCCGTCACCAGCTGGTAGAGCTCCAGGATTAAAAAGTATGTGATCTTAGTTTCGTGTACGAAATCTTAATTCAAAGATTAAAGTCGACGAGTAGAAAAATCAATATTGTTACACACAAAGCGACCTAGAGTAGTTAAGTGTAGCAAAGCTTGTAGTATGGGTCCTAGACAACGATATACTTAAACACATATAAAACACCCATGACTCACAAACAATTTGTTCGTGCTCATCACACAAATAAATACCTTAACCGTTATTCGAACCTAAGGCCGCCGTTCGTAGGGTAGGCAGGACCGCCAGTGATCAACTAAGCCACAGTAGGTAGAGGTAAAAAAAAAACCTATTGTCAGTAGAAAACTTACGACACATCACAAAAGATTACTATACGAAATACTTTATCATATCGATAAACTATATACAATATGTATCTACTTGTCTACGTAAATGCATTTTAAAGTTATAAATAAATAAATAAAATATTTGCGGACAATCTTACACAAATCAACCTAGTCCCAAACTAAGCAAAGCTTGTACTATGGGTACTAGACGAAGATGCACATACTTAAATACATAGAGAACATCCATGACTCAGGAACAAATATTCGTGCTCATCACACAAATAAATGCCATTAAAGTTTAGGTTTTTCCTAAAACTTAATACCTATTATCATGTAGATATAGGCAAACCTTGCAAAATTACGTAAATAAAGAAACAAAAGCGTAGACATACAAGATTAAGTCGATATCTCAAAATTATGTCTTAAAAAGTTAACACCAAACACGTGCCACGTGCCTCGTTTCACGTTATTTTAATGAAGCCTTCCTCTATAATTAACTTATCAGTGAACACCTGAAAAATGTGTCTCGAAAGTTCCGCCCATGGTCACTGGAGCGCGGCGAATTCGCCAAAAAGGAAGCGAAAATTAAAATACTTACAAAATAATAAAAGAAACTTAAGACCTCTTAAACTGTCATAAAAATGCCCTCCGAAATATCTGGAGCGTCTGTCAACGCCCTCCCGAATTAGAACCCTTTATCTTTGAAAATTCTATCTACCCGAAAACTCTCGAGTGACAAAGACATCGAGAAAAAAGTCAGTCCCAATCGAAATTCGATACCAATTAAAAGATCTCCCTGCCGACTTGTCAGCGAGATAGTATAAATTAAAGAATTTTTGGTCTCATTCAGTTGAAATGTCTCATTTGAATTAAGAAAAAGTCTCATATCTCCCGCGCCGGTGCGAAGGGGTGGGAAAGGGTAAGGTATTTTTCTTGGAGGGGCGGAGGGGGAAAAATGCGTAGCAACTCACACATTTGTGCGTGAGTAAATACCGCCGCACACAGACGCAGCCTGTATGTAAAACACTTTAAGAAGCGGAGAAGAAATGCGAGAAGCTTTGACGGTACAGGGTGCTCGAAAATAACGCACTGCCCATCTTGGTTTACTTAACTATTACTAGATATTTACAAATGTTGGTCTTAAGATAGGATTTAACTGTGATTTAAATTTTGACATCATAAAATAACAATAACACAACAAAAATAAAATAACAATAACAATAATTTGACATCATAAAATACGCATATTACCTTTTTTTGAAGACTTGAATAAAATAAAACAAAACTTACACAACATATAAGACATAAGTAGAGGTGAACTATTAGGTAAAAATAAAGCAGACATAAGTAGATACAGGATGCACGATTTCTTTTAACAATGTTACCTACACCAAGCAATTTCACCAGAACTAGAATATTATGCATTATACATGCAATAGGCGTGACAGTAGAAATGACTTTTGGTAGATAACTAAAGAATAGGTACTGTCGATTGAACATACATACCCACACACAAAGTAACATACCTTTTAAGTCTCAAGTTCATGTTCGATATTGGACTTTCATGCAGGTAATTTTCACTTAAGACATTTTTATTTATTTACAATAAAAAAACATTAAGAATTGGGATCACCCTGTCCGGTGGGGAAAGCGAAAGGGTTGGAGCCACCCACGGGGTGTCCACCGTCTTCTTACAACCTTTTTACAGAGGGGGGTACAGAGTAGCCTTGCCTACACACCGCCTCTCTCTGTCCCAGGATACTCTGTGTTTTGGTTTTGAGTTGGAATAATTAACAATTTGTTGTCATGGTTGTTTGATTAAAATGTGAAGGAATTCTTTACCTACTTTTTAAAGGTAATGAAGCTGGAACGTCGTTTCTTTGATGTAAATGGCGCATTTCAGTGATGACCGATGAGTGTTATTTCAATCAAACAAAGAACCAGTATCTGTGCAATCATACAACTGTAAGAAAGATATAGGTACCAATTAATTCCCTTAGTTTAGCTTATGTAAGTAACCAAACGTCCACCAGCTCGATGAGTCAACGCCATTAAAAAATTGGTTGTCTAATAAAATAAAGCCGAACGCTCGGCTCAGGCGGAACGGGACAATGAGTCATACTTTTTCGTGCGTGCTGCCGGTGTTCATGGATTTATTCTAGACGTTATCACGTCAAAAGATCACGGGTCACTCTTGGATACGACTATATATTAGCAAAGGACTGGGATCATTGGCGTGGTGGCTGGGATGAGTGGGCCTTTCGAGTATGCAACTGGCGTACTCGAAAGGTCCAAGCTCAGATCGGACATTATGATCACACTTTGGCTCGATTGTTTCAAACTGTCGGTAGCCTATGGGAAATTTTACAGTTTTATACAGGATGACAGATGACAGCCGCAGGGTCATATTTGACGTTTACAGGGCTGTGAAGTGTGCTTGATTTGCATCAACCTAAGCAGTTCCTAACCTTCAGCCCGTATATTAAGATCTTCGTCTTCTGCTGACATTGTGTTGACCAGTGTTTCCAGATACTGAGAGCTCTGACTCGGTATTTCGTAGTAATAAAATTTGTAAATTGTTATTTTTACTTTGATACTACTGTACTTAACCCAAAAATTTTAAAGGAGACGCGACACGGGCGTAATCGGAGGGACTGCCAAGCAAGGTCACAGAAAATCTAATATGGAGTGACCTTGACTTCGCTGGCCGCCGTGCTTCCGATGCGTATCCACACGGGCCGAATCACGTGGCCTGCATGCATTACCGCCGATATCAGCCCGTGCAGCGTCTCAAATACTACCCAAAAATTATTTTTAACGGTAAAAATGGTAAGATATTAAGTAATCTGTATAAAAAAACATTTGAGCTTAAAAATTTGTATAAATTTATCTTTAATTTCAAAAGTCCGTAAAAATCTGTATAAATACCGACAAATCTGTATATCTGGCAACACTGGTGTTGACATCTCTTACTTTTACACAAACCCCTTAACCTAAGTGCTTCTGAAACCCGAGGGGTCGGCTATCAACTTTTGGATTGTAACTTAATTTGTACTTTTTAATTATTAAGAAAAATCTAATTAAGTAGAAGCTTTCAAATTATACCGACAACATGACCATCTAAACCTTAAGTTCACCAAACTTAGGCCTTACAGTGCTGTTCGATTGCGTAATACCTCCGTACCCTACGAAGTAAGGTAGATCGAAATGTAATTTTTTGTATAGGAAAATGACAGTTAAGTTGTGCTCGCTCGTTTGAAAAGCTACGCAATTAGTCACCAAAAACGTTTATAGTTTATAACATATCCAAAAACTCGCTCCTGGATAGCTCGTCGCCAAGAATGTTGTATTAGCGGCAGGGAGACCTCCCCAAGGGGGTGTAATTGCAAAATAAAATTAGCCGGAACGGGTACGTGTTCAATTTGCGCCTCCCAGCACTGATTTGTTTTCGTTTCTTGCCTTGCTCTTGCCATGTCCACGTCTTGCCTGGCTTGCCTCTTGCCGATGCCTCGGTGTCTTAGCGTACTCTGTGTTTTCTTAGCCTATATACTATCGATCAGAACGTTATGCTCTGCCATATTGTTTCAGAGGTCGCGCTAGCGTTGCTTTTATTTTTACCCGATAATGGGGTTGTGGGGGGTTTTGTTGCTGTTATATATGTGTATAGGTCTACATATATGTTTTACACTGGCATTGTACATTGAGTTTCACTTTAAAGGAATATTTGCGATGTAGTTCACTCGAATGTGAAATTGCAGGCATCATGTAGGTACCTACATAGGTACTTTCCTATAAGGCAACAATAATTTCCGTTTGGGTTAACTCCAGCCCAGCTAGCACGACAGGTTTTGTCGTCACGCTTTCGGTGAAAATGAACTGAAACGTCACGTAAAACATAACGATAAAACGTATCATGCTACTAGACCAGAAGCACATAACTGATAAGCACACAGCCTACTTCCTGAATGTTTTCCTCAATCATTAATATGATAAAACACATACCGACGCGTACGTAGCAAGTTTCATCATCATCATCATCATCATATCAGCCAAAGGACGTCCACTGCTGGACATACGCCTCCCCCAAAGAGTTCCAAAGTGACCTTTTTATTGACTCACGTAGCAAGTATATATGTAGGTACATATAACGCCACGTGCTTTTGTTTATAACACTTAAATATTCATCTCCGTACCGTAGGCTATAGCTACAGTTAAAACAGAAAACTTTCGAAATTAAACAGCCGCTGAAAAAAGGAAATATTCCCACCTGTGCCCGCAATTATCGGGGAAAAACCGCGGAAAATTGCAAGACGAACGCCAAACTGACACTCCGGAACTCCCTCCAAATAAAACTTCCCAAAGTTCAACCGGAAAAAGAAGAAAACGCGAAAATAAAACAGCCATTGACTCTGGAGTCCGGCTAAAAGTTCTGGCCTTTTTAAACATGGCGCGGGTTTTTTCAACGGCTCGGGCTCCAGTGCTTGGTAAGCTAACGGACTTTCCAGTAATACGTATTTAAATGGGAGTTTCAACGGGACCTTTAATTATAAGCTGAATGGTCATGCTTAAGACGAGAACTTACTGACATTACACATAAGGATGTCCGATTTAGTCTCTATCATTTCCCATAAAAAGGTGACAGTTATCCTGACCCACCGTAGATACGTACAATGCGTTACGTAATCGACCTGCCGGTTATATTTGTGATATGAACATGAATATTTGTTTGTAAATCTTGGATGTTCTCTAATTTAAGTATTATATCCATGACTATTAGGGCTTAGATTGCCATATAACATACGACTTATGATTACAAATATTATGGTTATTGAAAAGTTTTTCGAGTTCATGAGCGCAAACATACTAAAAAATGTAAGTAAACATATTCAGGGTTAAATGTCGTAAAATGTCGGCATGTCAACAGAATCATAAAAATGTTATATTTTTCTGTGTGTAAACGTAATTCCTCTGAACACATCCGTAGTAAATATATGTTATTTTCTTTATATGACCTCCCACGAATCTCAGGCCTTTACGTGAGCCGTACCCTTTACATAATCTCCACATGAGCCAATACGTGACGCACACGCCCACACATACGCCCACCCGACGCCACGCCCACATGCCATATATGCCAACATGTGACACACATGGGCGTCACGCTCACTGCGCATGGCAGGGCGTGTCACGTAACACAACCGTGAGGCGTAGCTGTGTGCGTTCACGTGACAGCTATTTATTCGAACCCCGTCAGGATAAATGAGTTATAATTTATTTTTACCCGAAAGGGTAGGGTAATTAATGGGGAAATTGGCTATTCCCGAGTTTCGGGGTAATGAGGTGGGATTGAGATTAAAACTCGAAAATGTTAAAAATGAGCGAGTTTAATAGTTAGTAGTTAATTATTAACAGGGTAAAAGCGCTTTAAAATTCATTTGAATGCGAGATTGACATCGAGTTTTAAAGTGACAATTAATGTAATGGACTCTTCTCTGATTGTACTTATGATCTTTGCGTAATTTGTTTTAACTTCTCGGCTTAGATATTTTTTGTGTAAGAGTGGCTGTATTAGGAGACTAGCTGCCGCTGTGGCTCCGCCCGTCTATTTATTACAAAGAACCCTAGCAGAGCGGTGGAATGAAATATAGCCTGAAGGTCCATTCTTTATCTACTTGTTAACTACTTGTTCTTTAACTATCTATATGAAGGGTCCACGGAAAGAACATGTTTAGTCACTTTTTTTTTCAAAATGAGATTTTAATGTCACGTAATAGTTCATAACGAGCTCAACATTTTTACATTAAAATCTCATTTTGAAAAAAAAAGTGACTAGACATGTTCTTTCCGTGGACCCTTCATATGTACTTAGTCTATAATACATTTCTTTTTATTTCTCTTCACGTATTCATAACAGAAATTATCATACTTTTTCCTTTGTAACTTTTATAAGTCTCTTTTTAGCACAATGAGCTGGTAGAGAATGCCATTTGGCATTAAGCTCGCCATTTGTAATTTTTTATTTTATGTTGTGCAATAAAGTTTTAATAAATAAATAAGAGTCTCAGGCCTTCGAACTATACGGTGTCATTTGTAAACCAAGACCTACCTCCCTTAGTAGGTACAGGTACCCGATTGTAGTTACAGTCAACCAATTTGATTCCTAGGCCATCATAGAACCTTGCCGTTGTAAATGCTATATCAATACGGGTTACTAGGATTATTGCGTCGCTATGTAGCAGTTAAAATGACAAGGTTCTACGGTGGCCTAATAGGAATCAAATTGGTTGACTGTACCTTGTTTTACCAAAAATGTTCTATCGAATGTCTGTTTTGCAGAGTTTTTTTCAGAATCAATAAACTTTTCAGGATTGTTATAAAACAAACCTAACCTAACCAATGACCTTTTAGCTGTACCTAAAAAGTTAACGGTTTCTGAGCAACAAAAATTCAATGAAATGAAAATTCGGCGAAACAATGCATTCATATTCATATTCATATTCATTCATATTCATTTTTATATTCCATTCGGTGAAACGTTTGTCGGTAAAAGAAGTGAACACCTACTAAAAAATAAGTTATATCAAGAACATCATTTGAATGTACCTATAAGACATTTAAGTGAAACCATTTCAATAATTTTCTTCGATATAATAATAATAATAATAATAAGCCCGCAGGGCAGCTTGTGGCGAGCTGTTGGGGAGTAACGACCCCACGGACCCGAGTGCTCCCGAGAGTCGGTCAGGGCCTCCGTCTCCGGCGTGTCTTCGTCGGTCGGAGTGGAACCCTAAGGGGGACCGCAGGACTCTCAGCTCTGGCTTGCCTTCATTGGCCGTCCAGAGAGGAGTCGTCAGAGCTATGTGCTCCAGGGGTGGAAGTGTTAAAGGGCATAACGCCGCGAGTAACTTCGGAGAAAGCGCAGCACCACCTCTCGACACCCCTGAGCCGCTCACCCGGTGTTGCTCCTGGCCGTCTTTACGACGGCATTTTTAGGGGCCCATCTAATGAGCGGCTAGTCACCGCCTGCCTCGATAACCTTGTGGATAACATTGTTATGACAGGTGTCCGGACCACTTTGTAATAACCCAATTTTATTGTCCACCCAAATGTCATCACCATAGACCCAATTCTCTTTTCCATTTTCCTACAATAGCTCCAACGCCTGCTGGGACCGGTTCACGGGTATCTACCGATGTACCCGTGAATGGGTTCTAGCAGGTGTACTACATGACATTAAACTTCGTCTCCAAAGGGCCTCTACGTGTTGGATCTATATCCCCACGCACGCCTTCCAAATGACCGGGGTTCGCCCCGTGAATTTAAATCGGAGATACATAATAATAACATTGTTATGGCAGGTGTCCGGACCACTTTGTAATAACCCAATTTTATTGTCCACCCAAATGTCATCGCCATAGACCCAATTCTCTTTTCCATTTTCCTACAATAGCTCCAACGCCTGCTGGGACCAGTTCACGGGTATCTACCGATGTACCCGTGAATGGGTTCTAGCAGGTGTACTACATGACATTAAATTTCGTCTCCAAAGGGCCTCTACGTGTTGGATCTATATCCCCACGCACGCCTTCCAAATGACCGGGGTTCGCCCCGTGAATTTAAATCGGAGATACATAATAATAATAATAAATGATTTATTTCACAAAAACACTTGTTACATGATATTATGGGGTATATCCATCAGACTCCAAACTAGGCTTAAGCCTGTATCTTGGCAGTCTGCGAGTGCGAAAAAAACAAGATTTACAGGAGTGTTAAGGAAATGTAGTTACTTAGTTATATAGTTTAGATAATACTAGTCGAGTTGGTATATAAACTAAATTCTATTGACATGCGAGTGTGTTTGCATATATATGTGTGTGTGTGCGTGTGTGTGTGTGTGTGTGTGTGTGTGTGTGTGTGTGTGTGTGTGTGTGTGTGTGTGTGTGTGTGTGTGTGTGTGTGTGTGTGTGTGTGCTTGGGTGTGAGTTGATGATGGAAATTCCACAACAGCTTTATAGGGTTTAGTTTGTATGCGGTATTCTAACCAGTCTCTCGGTTTCAGCATATGACAATGTTAGTAACCATTTCTTTACGATACGTCTAGCTTCAGGAGTGGAAAGCTGTTTAATGTTCTGGTACTTGCAGATGTTATTATATACGTAGGGATGTGAAAAAGCTGGAGATTTACGAGCCGAAGCTGATATGAGCGGTGGCAGGGGCGCCTTATATATGCGTCTTCTTAAGATTTCCTCATAGAGCGCAGAATTGAGTAAACAACTGTGAGTCCGCGAGACCGCTTTCATGATATAAAGCTGGCGCACTCTAAGAAACCCACATTCTCGGTAAAGTGTATCCGTGGGATAACGAAACGGTTTCCTCAGCATCACCTTCAATACAGCTCTCTGAGCACGCTCCACCTGAAGGATGTGGCATTTGGCTGCACTACCCCAGATTGCGACACCGTACTGTATATCTTCAATGATGGGAATTGGGCATTCAACAGAGCCTGTCTAGGACAAAGAAAAAACACATGCCATTCCGCAGTAAAAACATGAATTATTACGTTATTTAAAACGATTATCTTATTTAGTTCAGTTACTTGTACAAATCAATGCGAATCGTGAAAAGCTGCATTTCAACTATTAGGTACTTACACGAACTCCTATTTCAATATTCTAGCAATGCTAAATTCGATCGTTATTTGTAAAGAATCAAGATCGCTTTTGCAATGCCGTGGTAAATTAAGAAAAGGTAGCAGGCATTATATTAGTCGACTGACGTAAATCAAAACCTACGCATTGTGTATGAAATATGTTAATTTTATATCAACACAAGGTGAAATCTCTTGAACACACGCCATGCAATACTACATAGTTAAAAATCGTGTCCGTCAAACAATTTTAAGCCTTATTACGAAGTAATAGAGTATAAGCCAAGTGGTTTGGTGGAGTTTGTTAAGTTTTAAGTTATTGAATGAAGTTCTTATTTGCGATTATGATGAGATAAGCTTAGAGATTTGGATTCAAATATTTACCGAGGACAATTTGACACTTAGGTACATTTTGATTTGATATTAATTTAATCATTTGGAGTATTGCCCTGTATGGCAGCGAAGCGTTGTCAATGACACAAAGGGATCGAGAGAGAGACTGGAAGCGTTTGAAATGTGGTGTTGGAGACGGATGGAAGGCATAAGCTGGACTGAGAAAGTAACAAATGAGGACGTGTTAAGAAGGGTAAAAGAGAAGAGAGCGATCCTGAACACCATCAGCGCTAGAAGGGGGAAAATGATTGGACATTTGATACGGCACGACAACTTCTTTAAAACCATGATGGAAGGAAAGATAGAAGGAAAGAGAGGCAGGGGAAGACCACGGCGCAGTTATATGGACCAAATAAAGCAAAAAACTGGTGTCGTGTCGTATCAGCGAGTCAAGGAGATGGCGTACGACAGAGAGAAGTAGAAAATACTCCACCGACAAGAGGATAAGTCTTAAATTAAAAGAAGAAATTAATTTAATCAAATTTTGCTGGCGCCGCAAAATTCAGGCCAGGCCCAGTCCGCTGGATGCAGGTTGCGTAGGACCGGTCCTACGCACAAAAGAGTGCCACAATAACCGGTTATTGTGGCACTCTTTGGAGGGGGGGGGGGGGGGGGGAGGGGGCTATGTCCAGCAGTTGACGTCTTCCGGCTGATATGATGATGATGATGATGCGGGGGCTCCCCACAGACGGCATAACGGCTAATAAAAGTCGAGCCGCTTGCGGGATTCCTCGCAGGAGGTAGGTACACCGGTGTCTATCGGTTAATTAAAAGCGTGCGACGGGTACTTCGAGAACAGAAATTATGCAGGAACATAAATAAATAAATATTTGGGGACATAAATATATACATATAATCACGCCTCTTTCCCAGAGGGGTAGGCAGATATCACGGATCTCCATTTGCTACGATCCTGACATACCACTTTCGCTTCACTCACTTTCATAACATATCTCATACATGCTCGTCGGTTTAGGGTACTTTTGACCTGGCCTTTTTGTAAGATATTTGGGGACAATCTTACATAAATCGACCTAGATCCAAATAATTAAATTCAAAGATAAATAAATACTTTTCAATACATAGAAAACATCCATGACTCAGGCAGGAACAAACATTTGTGCTCATCATACAAATAAATGCCCTTATCTACTGGGATTCGAACCCAGGACCTCCGGCTTCGTAGGCGGTTGCGTAGTACATCAGGTCGATCACGTAACGCATTGTACGCTCGTAAGGTAGATCCAAATGTTAGGTAGATTTTATATGGAAAAAAGCGGCCAAGTGCGAGTCGGATTCGCATATGAAGGGTTCCGTTAAATAAATTGCAGTTTACGATTTATGACGTATTAAAAAAAGCTACTTAAGAGTTCGCAGTAAGCTCGATTCTCCATACAAACGTAGTTACGCTCTCATTTTAAAACTACGTGTTGGATTGTAACGATACTTTGCATATACAATGACATGAGGTACATCTAAGGCTGAAATTAGTTTATATGGCTTCAGATACCATAGGGAAAAAAATACAGCGAATTTAAATTTTTCATACAAAACTTGTTTTTGCTGCATTTCATTTGTTTTATAAAGTGGAGCCATATAAACTAATTTCAGCCTTAGATGTACCTCATGTCATTGTATATGCAAAGTTTCGTTACAATCCAACACGTAGTTTTAAAATGAGAGCGTAACTCCGTTTGTATGGGAAGGTGTAATTCGGCCTAGCTTACTGCGGCCTCTTAATAGATCTCGTTCAAACCAATTTTCGATGGAAGTTTGCATGGTAATGTACATCATATATTTTTTTTAGTTTTAGCATTCTCTTATTTTAGAAGTTACAGGGACACACACACACACACACATTTTACCACTTTGGAACTGTCTCTCGCGCAAACTATTCAGTTTAGAAAAAAAATATGTAAGAAACCTCAATGTCATTTTTGAAGACCTACCCATTAATACCCCACACGTATGGGTTTGATGAAAAAAAGATTTTTGAGTTTCAGTTCTAAGTATGGGGAACCCCAAAAATGTATTGTTTTTTTTCCATTTTTGTGTGAAAATCTTAATGCGGTTTACAGAATACATCTACTTACCAAGTTTCAACAGTATAGCTCTTATAGTTTCGGAAAAAAGTGGCTGTGACATACGGACGGACAGACAGACAGACAGACATGACGAATCTATAAGGGTTCCGTTTTTTGCCATTTGGCTACGGAACCCTAAAAATGACAGTTGGATTGTTCTAACGCGCGTTCGGAACGTTACGATGGTTACCCCTCAGAGGGTAGGTAGAGAGTAGGTACCAACTAGGCTACAGAGGTCGTCATTTATAAACTATAACTAATAAATCGTCGGTCTCTTGCATCGGCCAATGTGCCGGCTCTTTTAGAGCCTTCCGGCATTCTAAGAAACGATGGCAAGAGACCGGACGGGATGTCATTGGTCCCGTGGAGTATGGGACGGGTCCTGGTGTGGGATGCAACCTGTGTTGACACACTAGCCCCGTCACATCTCCACCGTACCTCGATGAGGGCAGCAGCCGCAGCAGAAGCAGCCGAAGCTGCTAAAGTGGGCAAATATAGTGGTCTCGGCGCCGAATACAATTTCGTGCCTTTTGGCGTCGAGACCCTTGGTCCGTGGGGCCCTGGAGCCTTAAGCCTCTTCAAGGAGATGTCGAAGAGGCTTATAGATGCCACCGGTGACCGCAGAGCTGGCAGCTACCTTGCACAAAGAATTAGCTTAGCTATTCAGCGAGGTAATGCTGCCAGCATCTTCGGCACAATGCCGCAGGGGCCATTTTTAGATTTAGTTTAGTTATATTTTATTTAGTTTTTAATAATTAGTTTAGTTAATACTTATTAATTTAACACAATTTATAGTATTATTAATAAATACAAAATTAATAAATTCAAAAGTAACTTGAAAGCTTATATTATACTCGATGCTTTCTTTTATGTATGCTGTGTTCACCTGTAAGTTGGTGGCGCAATCAAATTTAAACCGATTTTGTATTTGTTTTAAGCGCTTGTGTTTGTTGTTGCCGCTGTTGGTGACGGCCCCATCGCCCACCAGATTTCTGGTGCAATCAGTCAACGTAAGGCAACTTGTGGCGGGCTGTTAGGGAGTAGCGACCCTACGTACCTGAGTGCTCCTGGGGGTGTCCTGTGGTCAGGCTGAACCGATCGGGTGGTTGGTTGGACCTCTGGCTTGCCTTAACTGGCTGTCCAGAGTGGAGTCGCAAGAGCTGTTGCTCGAGGGTAGATGTGGACACCTAAGTGGCGAGTTGGCTATATGTTTAAAGTCCAGTGCCACCTCTTTACCCCCCCAGCCTCTCTGACTGGTGTTGCCCTTAGGCCATTTTTTAATGTCGCTATTAATAGGGGCCCATCTTGCAGTTGGCGAGTCACCGTCTGCCAGAGATAAAAAATGAGACAGTTTATTAGGCAGGCGTCCGATGTTTCACCCAATAGCCCAGCCACTACTACATCATTTTCACCCAATAACCAAATTTTCTTTAGATTCCATCAACCAGCAATAGTCCCTATACACCCCAGCGGGTGCTGTCTCTGTGTGCGTCCCATGACACGGGCAAGGGACAGCATCCGCTCGGTGTACTCCTTGCATTTCATTAAATTGTCAAAAGGGCCTCTACGTGTTGGCTCAGTTGGTACTTTGTAGGTAACCTAGGCCCCACGCACGCGTCCCAAAATAAATAAAAATTAAAAAAGCTGATATATTTGAATATAATGCCTACTTTTGTACTATGTACTGTCAGTCGATAGGTAATTATACTCGTACATCGAAAATAAATCCCGCTCGCCGCAACCGTCGCCCAGTGGAAACGGTTGCCCGAAAGCGGGTTCTATGGCATGCGTTTTTGAAATCTCTTGCACCCCGGCTGCGAGGAACTAATGAAACTATAATGTAAAAAACACGCAAAACACATGTCAAATTCAAATCCGAATTATAAATGTTCGATTGACCTGATGTCTGATAGTGGAGTAGTTAGAGAGGTAGGCTTTTTAGGTGGGTTGACATTGCAGAATTCGATATGTTTCGTAAGTATTAAGATTGTATTTATCTGATTGTAACTACTAGGTACGAGTACCTATGTAAGTTTATGAGAATAATAATCTAGTTACATGCCTTCTTACAACTTACAAGGTATCTTATTTAGAAAGAAAGAAAGAATTGATGGCGTCATTCAGTTCAGGCTATCTGTATGATATGTCTGTCTCTGTCATTCACAACGGTTACACTATCATTCTCTCATCATACTGATGGATTGAACTGACGCTAGAAAATTAGCGTGTAACCGATGTCTTACAATATCAGACCAGCTGTCTGAAAAATATTGCTTTTAGCGACAATTTCATATCAGTTACAACGTATGGAATTGTCGCTAATTATCGCTTAATAATAATCGACTTACGAACATATGTATACCTATAATATTATGTCATATCATATCTTTTTCAAAAGTTTCTTATTAAATGTTCTAGCAAAATAAATACGTAAATGTATTTTTATAACATTACACTAATCACAAACCAAACGCTATTCGAAAGCTAACTAACATTCGATTCTCAACTTTAAGCCACTTGAATAAGACTCAAAATTCATTCCCCAGACGGTAAACGTCAAGCCACGTATGTTGACAAATGAGAACGCAGCGGGCAGTAGGGTGACCATTAAGCACCGTCAGAGTCCCAAGAATTTAGGTAGTGTGGTTGAGTGATGCACTGTCCGCGGGCGGCCGCTATCTGTTGTGTGGTCACCGTAATAGAATGTTTTGTTTGGAATAAGGGTGATGTCATTAATTATTTATTTTTAACCGACTTCAAAAAAGGAGGAGGTTCTCAATTTGACTGTATTTTTTATTTTTTTGTGTGTTTCGTGATAACTCGGTAATTTATGAACCGATTTGAAAAAGTTTTTTTGTTTGAAATCATAATATATACTTCCAGATTGGTCCCGTTGTCACCAAAGTACAGTTCTGATGATGGGACCCTGGAGAAATCGAGGGAACTCTTCAAACTTTATAGGCAAGCTTGAAACAATTTGGCTACTGATTTGAAGTCGGTTAAAACTTTGTTTTTAAAGTAAATTATCAATTTATCACTTATTAAATAAATAAATAAAATAAATATTACAGGACAATATTACACAAATCAACCTAGGCCCACGGTAAGCTCAGTAAGGCTTGTGTTGTGGGTACTAGGCGATGATATAGTTATATAATAGATACATACATATAGATACTTATATACATATAACAAATATTCGTGATAAATACACAAATAAATGCCCTGACCGGGATTCGAACCCGGGACCTCCAGCTTCGTAGGCAGAGTTACTACCCACTGGGCTACGGAGGCCGCTACTTATTAATACAAGCTTTTAGTTACTTAACTTGACCTGTTCGTTTGTTAGTGTGGGAAAAATCTTAGAACTGAATATTGAACCAGTTAATCTCAACCGACTGAGCTGAAATTTTGAGAAAGTATAGTTTCAATGACTATTCAATATTACGGTACTATCGAGCTGATCTGCGGCGCTACCACGAACTTCGAATCTCGAACTTCGTATATCTCCGTCTCTATCACACTTATGGTTTATGGTACTCGAGCGACCGAAACGGAGATATACGAAGTTCGAGATTCGAAGTTCGTGGTAGCGCCGCTGATGATCGAGACAGAAGGTGGCCATGGGAATTCAGTATGTAACCGACATAACCCCGTTGAGTTTGGGCTCGTTAGAATCATCTCAATGAGTAGTTGATGGCGGTATACAGAAAAGTACAGTTGGCAATAAAAGTTGTACAAAAAAGGAAATGTTTGACAGAAACTTATTTGATATTTAATGTAGTATCATCCTGTACCTACTTACCCAGTATTATTTTCAAGCAAAAATACCGGAAATCAATATTGCTGTCTCTCTTATAATACAGAAGTCTGTGAAAGGTACCTGCGTTTTCTTTGCAAGTTTATATGTAGGGAGTAATGTCCGAAACCAGTATATAGAATGGATCTTCGGAATGGACATAGGCTACCTATGTATATGTCACCGTTAGATTGTGAAAACTGTCAGTTTATAATCTAACCCGTTACATTGTAAACTGACGGAATATTGTGAACTGCTAAAATAATTCATAATTTTACGCATTTATTTTCGTTAGTTTATAAACTAACAATGTCATATCGTCAAATTGTAAACTGAATCAAATTTGCCTGATTTGGAACGCAACATGAGCGCTGTTTGGTTGAGCGAACTATTCCACTTGCATCAGTTTCCACTTACGTCAGAACATGATTGTTTTTTTTTTGTTATTCAGACATTTTCTTCCATTTATTTCGGCACCCAGCAGTGTCGACGGAGCCCCGCTGCGCGGGGCTCCTATTTCTGGGCGCTTTGCCCTTCGGGCAACTGAAGATACCTAACTAACCTAACCTACCTAGTCTTTGTGTACGTTTCGTAGCAAGCCGATTTGATCTCAGTTCACAATTTGACGATTCGACATTGAAAGTTTATAAACTAACGAAAAATATTGCGTTAAATTGTGAACGGTTTTGGCAGTTCACAATATTCCGTCAGTTTACAATATAACGGGTAAGATTATAAACTGACGGTGTTCACAATCTAACGGTGACATATATATTTTATCCTGTGGTTCTACAGGGCTTCTTTATTGTGCTCGTTAGTGGGGATAGATCACAGATGTATGAATATAAGGAGATCGGACATGGCGGCCGATTTGTATAGAGTGAGCCTGTCGCAAGTACATTAACCCACACAACGCCCAAGTAATTGACAAGACAAAGCACGCACACATCTAAAACACACACACTTGTATACCTACACGCTTATTTGACAATAAACGCGCATCATATCAGGCATTTTGGGAAAAAACGTAATATTTTCTGCGATCAGCACGCGTGCACAGTATGGCAGTGTATGCCCATTTAGCATACAGCTGCGACACGGCCGCCGGCGGCTTGTCCTCTCTCTAGTATTCTATGCTCTGAGGGATAGATGTTCCATGTTTGTATTAAGAGCCTGTTCACGTGCTTACTAGCGCCGCTGGTATATAATTGAGATTATTTAAATTTAACGATATATACCTACTTAAAAAGTAGGGCGCTACACACTGTTTTTTCAAGTATTTTGTATTTAAGTACCTTATTTATACCTGTAGGTAGATCACGTAACGCATTGTACGAACGTCGGGTAGGTCTAAATGTCACTTTTTATATGGAAAATTGACAGTTAAATTGTACCGACGCGCGTTCGGAACGTTACGTGATTACCCCTCTGAAACTAGTTTTTATGTTGTTGGATTCGTCGATCTATGAACTCAAAAGAAAAACGCCAGTTTTAACTTTGGACGCATAGATTGACAAATCCAGCAACGTTAAAACTATTATGATGTATTCACAAGGTACTTAAATACATAATGCAGTGTGCAGCGGCCTACTTTTTAGGGTTCCGTTGCCAAATGGCAAAAAACGGAACCCGTATAGATTCATCATGTCCGTCTGTCTGTCTGTCCGTCCGTATGTCACAGCCACTTTTTTCCGAAACTATAAGAAGCTATACTGTTGAAACTTGGTAAGTAGATGTATTCTGTAAACCGCATTAAGAATTTCACACAAAAATAGAAAAAAAACAATACATTTTTGGGGTTCCCCATACTTAGAACTGAAACTCAATTTTTTTTTTCATTAGAGAGAGAGAAAGAGAGAAAGAGAGAATATTTATTGTTTACCATGTACAATTAGGTCTTAATGATAAATGTGTGAGTTACAATGGCAACCCTTTCGGGCATACAATATTAACTATAAAAGTTACATAGGTATATAATTATTCAGTTTAAGAACTCAAAGTATTCTTTTAAATCATAAAATACATTTTCTGTCAACCATCGTTTTAATTGGCGCTTAAATTGATTTCCGCTCAACATTTTTAGGCTAATGGGTAGATGGTTGAAGACTTTGATAGCGGTGATAAAGGTGCTCCTATAATAGGTTGCGTTTTTGATCGCAGGCAGTGAAATGTTGTACATATACTGTGATCGTAAATTGTTACGCTGTTCTGAGCAGAAGTTAAAATTATATTTATGATTTATTACATAGGAACACAGCTCTAAAATATATAATCCAGTTAAGGTTAGAAATTTCTTTTCCCTAAAAATATTTCTAACGGACTCAGTATTGTACAAGCGGTATATAATGCGGAGACATTTTTTTTGGAGAATGAAAGTAGTTTTGACATGAACAGAATTACCCCAATAAATTACACCATAATTCAACAAAGGATAAATATTTCCATAATATGCATTTCTTACAATATCTTCTGAGCAAGTACTTGATAAGACGGATAAAGCATAGCACTGACTGGATATTTTTTTATTTAACTTTTCTATATGAGATTTCCAATTCAAATGTGAATCTACAGAGACGCCTAAAAAGTTGGTACTGTTTATGTTTTCTATAATAGCTCCCCCGTGTTCTACATTCAAGTTTATTGGGTTTGTTTTGTAATTTCTAAATTGTATCGTTTTAGTTTTATCTACGTTTACTTTTAAGTTAATTGATTTAAGCCAGTTGACAACAGTTTTAAGAGTATTGTTAATTTTTTCTTGAAAATTGGATCCTGAGTTTATTCCAGAGAATAATATGGTTGCGTCATCAGCAAACATTACGCAAAGTTCATCTATGATGTTTGGCATATCATTAACATACAGTAAAAATAACAAAGGACCAAGGATGCTGCCTTGAGGTACTCCAACTTTAATATGTTGAAATTTAGACTGTGTTTGCTGTATAGTTTTAGTTTTCTTATTATATTTTTCAATAACCGTGGCTTGCTGTCTATCTTTTAAATAACTTTCAAATAATTTATGTACATTACCTCTAATACCTACGTTACTAAGTTGCGATAACAATATCTCATGCACTACACAATCAAATGCCTGGGACATGTCTAGAAATAATGCAATACAGGGCCTTTTATTATTGATTTCATCCCATATATGTTTAAACAATTGAAACACTGCATGTGATGTTGACTTTCCTCTTTGGAACCCAAACTGGTTGGGATGTATAATGTTATTTGAATTTAGGAAATGAGCAACTCTATTGTATATACACCGTTCAAATATTTTGGAGAAGCTTGGTAATATGGCAATAGGACGATAATTACTTACATCGTCTTTTTTACCTTTTTTAAATAACGGTTTTATAAGGGCTTTCTTCAAATCATCTGGAAATATCCCTGTTTGGAAGATAAGATTCATTACATGAGCCAATGGTTCAGCTATGTAGTCCAAAGATGCTTTTATTACTTGAATAGGTATATTATCATGTCCGGAACTTTTTGTATTTCTTAGTGCTTTGGTAACTTTTTTTATTTCAAATGTATCAACTGGGTTTAAAAATCATACGTGTGGGGACTCTATAGATAGGTCTTTAAAAATTACATTGAGGTTTTTAACACCATTTTTTTCTAAACTGAGAGACACCTCCAAAGTGGCAAAATGTGTCCCCCCCCCCCTGTTACTTCTAAAATAAGAGAATGATAAAACTAAAAAAAATATATGATGTACATTACCATGCAAACTTCCACCGAAAATTGGTTTGCCCGAGATCTAGTAAGTAGTATTTTTTAATACGTCATAATCGTAAACCGCAATTTATTTAACGGAACCCTTCATGTGCGAGTCCGACTCGCACTTGGCCGCTTTTTTTTAAATATCTATCGTTACATTTAAATAATCTCAATTATTTACCAGTGGCGCTAGTGAGCACGTGAACGGGCTCTTAAAACTGAGTCATGTATTATTATTACTATATTCCCCTTAAAAAATATCGCAAACTGTGTAAGATATTTCATTTCCATGAATACCGTTATCAGTCCCTGAATCGTATATATAGTTATGTATATAAGGGCTTTTTATGAACAAGTGTGGCTTTGAACGACGCACGCTACGGACCATATATGTAAACTGAAACACAAATGCTTGACATAGAATTACAAAACGAACTTTTTAATTGTTATTGAGTATCAGGCGTCACTTTTTATATGGAAAAATGACTGTTCGAAACTATAAGTGATTACCCCTCTGGTATACAAATGCATTTGTAACATTATTCATAGAACATCCTGTACAATGCAAATGGACGGGGCTGGTAGTAAGAGTGATTAGTATTAAACACACAGAGGCGATTGTATGTCACAGTAGCTTGGAGTGGGTGGTGTGCTCCCACCTTATTTAGTTGTCGTTTGGTCATTGTACAAAATAAAAAATATAAGTCGCCCATTTCATGAAGCTATAAGTTATACCAAATTTTACAGACACTAGTCAAATCAAATGGACATTCATTATTGGTGTTGCCAGTAAAATTGTAACTGGTATTTAGTACAAAATACAAATACTTTATTAATAACACCAAGTTACATGTCAGGTCTTTTACATACGCATATTTAATGCGTTGGTACATTATACATCATGCAATTCATTCATCATCATCTATTTATTAATTACATTTTATAGTAGATACTGTACATCGATATAGCTTTTTTTACAATTCACTGAGTAGGGTGCTCGTGCTACTCGCCTATAGAGTACCTACATACAGTTCATAGTTCATATGTAGTACATATTAAACACTCGGAGGCGATTGTATGTCACAGTAGCATGGAGTGGGTCACGCTCCCGGCATGTTTTGTTGCCGGCTTGGTCACAAAAAAAAAGCCAAATCTCTGGTAAACATTAGGAGAAGAAATTTCAATTATAAAATAAGGGTTACCTTGACCTGTTTCGAGCATCCAGCAAACGTGCGAGCGAATATTATCGACAGACAATTGATCTCCGAACTCTAACAGACAATTGATCTCCGTTCCCGCTCAATGTCTATATCTTCATTAAGGTCAGAAGTCACAACATGATAGTGGAAATCATCATCTACCAACCCTAAAAGTCATTGTTACAAATTTAAAACAGCCTGTATATAAAGAGCGGTTACACAACACACGGCGACTTTTTGAAACACTACAAAAACGATACAGTATCGATACAGGTGACTTCGGCAGCTGAAATCCATTCGACCGCCTTCGTAACCAACGCTACGTAACCAGTTACGCGTGAAGAATATTTTTTCTTGCTACGAAACTAGTTACGTACAAAGAATTCTTCTTCCTTGTTGGACACATGTTACGATCGCTAAACACTAGGTAGGTTCGGTTCGTTATGTAGCTTCAGATGCCCGAAGGGCAAACAGACAAGAAATAGGAAACCCGCGGAGCGGGACTCGGTCGAAACTGTCCAAATACGAAATCAAGTTCATACTCCGAAAACCAATTAGATATTCGTCCAATAGTATCCGTAAGAGAAGTGAAACACAAATTAACGAGGCGCACGCACGCACGCACGCACGCACGCACGCACGCACGCACGCACGCACGCACGCACGCACGCACGCACGCACGCACGCACGCACGCACGCACGCACGCACGCACGCACGCACGCACGCACGCACGCACGCACGCACGCACGCACGCACGCACGCACGCACGCACGCACGCACGCACGCACGCACGCACGCACGCACGCACGCACGCACGCACGCACGCACGCACGCACGCACGCACGCACGCACGCACGCACGCACGCACGCACGCACGCACGCACGCAAGCACGCACGCACGCACGCACGCACGCACGCACGCACGCACGCACGCACGCACGCACGCACGCACACACACACACACACACACACACACACACACACACACACACACACACACACACACACACACACACATTGTGTTCACATTCGAATTGGCTACCTACAGGACAGGCTGTGCCTAGTGTAGGGGTCAGTGTATTTCTCTTCTGAAAACTGATTATACACAATATACATACCCGGTTCGAACTCTGAAAGCATTGTTAGATGTTGAATCTGATGTTAAAAATAGAGTTCGAATAGGGTATAGTCCCAACGGGAAATGACCCCAGCGAGCCATATTAGTCAAATACGTCACGGCGCGTTAGTGTACGACACCGAGTGTCCAAACAGATCACGTGTACAGATACCGCGCTGATCTAAGCAGATAATATATGATGCGGTATCTATTATAATTAGGTAATATACCAACATGATCCTGTAGATAAACAAGATGAGTGCTCTCCGAGATTTTTCTACACACACTGCTGCTGTTTGTCTTGAAAGCATTTCTAAACAGTGATTTCGTGAATATTATTCATCATCATCACAGGCCTTTGCGTCTATTCCAGACGATTTAAACATTGCCATGGAGACATCGTTTTTGGTGACTGTAGAGGCCATCGTTATTGGTGACTGTAGAAGGTTGAGATAGCTGGGGCATGTGCATCGTATGCCACCCACTCGTCTTCCGCGCCGTATCCTGCTTGGCGCCGTAGCAAATGCTAAAAGAGGTGTAGGTAGACCTCTGCTACGCTTTAAATATTGTGCCAAGCGGGATATGACAGCATTCGGCATCAATCTACAATGTTGGGAGCACATTGCGGAAGATAGGGTTAAGTGGCGAAGGGCTCTTACGGACGGACGCAATAAACATGACGGGGGCTGGTTTGACTTTCTCGAAAGTAAAAGATGGAGAAGACAAATAAACACCCCGCCATTACCTTATACACAATTGTCCTGTCACCTTTGCGGAAGACAATGCCGCTCCCGCATACATAGCCATTTAAAAAAAAGTGCTCTACTATGCATTCGCAAAGCGCTGCTTGAATGATAAAGACGTAGAGGCCAATACGAGACCAGCATGATCTTCCACATTTCTGGCAGACGAAGTTATTGCCACAGGGGCTCTAGTTTTAGTTTTTGTAAATATTATTAACCAACAAGTAAATCACACATTCATTATTTCACACCTGGCCATAAAATCGACAATACAGCCCGCTATGCATGCGGAAAATCCCACTTTTCGGCGAACACGCTGTCAAAAAGCACTGCCTTGTAGTTAGAATACAGTTTTAAAGTTTGGGTTTCTAAATAATTCTTTAGGTAACCATCTTGACCAAATAGTTAGAAAACGACTCACACAGAAAAAAAATACATACTTGATGCGAGGTAAGTATATTCTTGATTCATGAACTTAATAAGAAAGATGGTAATTTTTTTCTTGTTTGATCGAGATAATGATCTCAAAAACCAAACCCAACCAAACCATCTCATCTTAATTCAAGTGGGTAGGCATCTGTTTAGTTTTAAGTTAGAGTAGTAGATATTTATCTCAATATTTAGGTAAATGTTAATGTTAATTATTAAATTTAAAATATTAGGCACATTGTCAATCCCTCTAAGTTTGGCAATACTGATTATGTAATTCTATCTAGTGAATAGTGAGTTTTTAAGTTGTGAATCTTTCTGTGCACACACTGTTTAGAATTATAGTCCAGAGGGGTAATCACGTAACGTTCCTTACGCACATTAGGACAATCCAACTGTAATTTCTCCATATATTTGACATTTAGATCTATCTACCGTTCGTACAATGCGTTACACTGATCGACCTGCAGATCTGTGACACTATGTTACTGAAAGAATGACTGTAATTTGTTGTGTAAGCCTAAAAAATTCTAGAGACGGTCTTCTTAATTTATTTCTTGATTCAAGTAATAATTTTTCTGTGTCAGGTATGTTTTAATTTGAAAGATGCATATTTTTCGAAGATTGGCATGCGAATAAAACCGCCGCCAACAACTGGTTTTCTAGAACACAAATATATTCCAGATTCAAGCTCCCAACAAAACCTAAACATTTCAATCTTACCCAACATAACCGCATTTTAACAAACTAGTTAATAACATAGTTTCACATTGACCAACCTATTAATACCCCTCGAACATGCGCAGCCGCTATCGATCAGAGTCCAAGTTAAGCTGGTCTTGATAAGTGCCTATTATAATCATGCTCACAATATAGTAATCATAGATCTTGGATAGCTGAGATAGGATCGGTTGTGATGAATGGCCAAGCTTTGCCTGTCTGTACCTAGGTCCATTGTGTAGCCTGTTATTTCAGGGTAAAAAGGTAATATATTTATATTGTGAACTTATATAATGTTACGGCCTCAGAGCATATAATACTAGAGAGAGGACAAGCCGCCGGCGGCCGTGTCGCAGCTGTATGCTCAATGGGCATACTCTGCCATACTGTGCACGCGTGCTGATCGCAGAGAATATTACGTTTTTTCCCAAAATGCCTGATATGATGCGCGTTTATTGTCAAATAAGCGTGTAGGTATACAAGAGTGTGTGTTTTAGATGTGTGCGTGCTTTGTCTTGTCAATTACTTGGGCGTTGTGTGGGTTAATGTACTTGCGACAGGCTCACTCTATACAAATCGGCCGCCATGTCCGATCTCCTTATATTCATACATCTGTGGTTACGGCTGTTTAGAATGAGAGAATGTACCTACACGAAAAATTGCTGGAATTGCAGGAATTTGGTAGCTGGTTTAGATAAGTAGGTAATTTGAACATTCCTTTGTAGGTATAGCTCGTATAAGATTACAAAAAATGTGCGTTAATCGTTATGCGATTTCAAGGAATACCATTTTGAAGAGCAAAAAAATAAATTGTTATAATGGGAAAGGATTTAATGATCGAAATAAGTAAAAGTAGTACAATATTTCTCAATGATATCCGAGATAAGCGACGAAACGTGGACGAATTATCCGTTTAAATTCTAATGTTACCTACTTATATGGAATAAGGTATAAAAGGTATATACTTACTTAGTACAACCCACGGTAGACCAGCGATAAGGCACACTTTTAATCTAGATGATGAATGATAGATAAAGATTTCTGACTTTGTACGTTTGTATTTAGGGGTTTCTAAATCTCCAAAAATACCGATCAATTAAAAAACACAATTAAAAATTAAAAATTAATCATATTTTTTAGATACTTCTATAAGAGCAACGTCTAATACTTATTAAATACGCGCTTTTATAAACGAACATAATTTACTTTAAAAAGTAAGTTTTAACCGACGAAAAATCAATTACCTCCTATTTTTCTACCCTTAAGGTTGGTTTTTTTTTTCCAAATTTATATGGGACCAACTTCGGGGTAAACCGGCCCTTTCCAATAAAAAAATATCAAAATAGAACTACTCTGTAAAAAGTTATGTGTGGTCATACATAATAAAAAAATATATACGCGTCGACTTGAGAACCTCCTCCGTTTTTTTCGTCGGTTGGAAAATACAGCAGGAAGAGATAAAAAGGCAGTTTTTACCAAGGTATCTAATACTATTTTAGTAAGGTAAACGTCCGAGTGCTCGACGCTGTACTAGTATGTGGCAAGGGCACTTTATGTCAAAGCAATATGGGTTAAATTCGATTGTTCTGTTCTCATTTAGTAGTTTTTAATGTGGTAACATTTTGATGCCTGCTTTTGACAGGTGTCAAATTATAAGATTAAACATTTGTCAACTCACTTGCCTTGAGATCGCTTTGAGAGACGGTTGTAAAAAAGTTATCGAGCTCCGCGCGAATAGACGCGCGGTTTAGTGCCTTGAAGGGAGCGGACGGACATCTCAGCGGGCGTACTCAGGTGGCAGGTAACCTTGGGATCAGGTGAGTCTGTGCAGTTCGAACCAGGTCTCGGGGTCCTACACCTGACGAAGGAGCAGCCCAGCAGCTCCAGGCATCGGTGAGTGTCCTTTCAATAACTTCAAGGTGCTATATCGTCGTTTATCTCATTATTTCTCGTTCTCGAAATTTTGAATCTACAGTCCATTTAATTAACATATTAACATCGAACTAAGATGATTTTTCTTCATTTGAATTTAAGCCATGTCACTTTGACTCAAGGTGGTTCGATTGCCATACAAAGCGTTATTTGACATTCGCAGGCTAACGGCGTGATATTTTAAGAAACTTATGTACCAAACTTTCATCAATTGGCTTCCCATTTGCGCCAAATTCCCCCTTTCCTAGAATAAACTTGTATAAACTAGATTAATTTGAGAAAAATAGTTTTCCCAAAATATCACGTGACAAACCAATTTCTCAAATTAATCTAGTTTATGTAAGTTTATTCTAGGAAAGGGGGAATTTGGCGCAAATGGGAAGCCAATTTATGAAAGTTTGTTACATAAGTTTCTTAAAATATCACGCCGTTAGCCTACGAATGTCAAATAACGTTTTGTATGGCAATCGAACCCCCTTAAAGTGCCTATGCCATATACTAGTACAGGTCGAGCACTCGGACGAACGTAACCTTACCACAACCTACACCTTTAAAAGGATAAATCCGCTGCAAACCCGATTTCAATACCTTCTTAGAAATATCACACGTGTAGTCTATTTAGACTTCACATAAGCCCTATTTAAGACACTAGTGTAGTTAGGTCCAACAATGTAAGCTCCACGTAAGCTAGGTGCAAACGTACACTTAGCGCTATATCGTACGTAACGGTTATTATTATCAAAAGCACATGCATTAGAGCTTTCGCCATAGTTCAAACAGCTGCGAAGCTCCATTTTCAGAGCGTCTGTGTAGCTTAGGAATGGGAAGAATGTGCAATTTGAGAAATAAACGCTGTAATTTTTCGGTATTTCTATGAAAACTTGAACTCGATTGAGTCTGTAAGTTGAGTATGCGTTTTTTCTTTTGTATAATAATGGCATATGCTCGATGTCGCCAATTTTACTAAAACAAAACTGGCATAGACACATTCGAATGACAGTAGACGTCAATATTATGGCGTTTGTCGTGGCCTAGCGGCACTTGTATCATTGTCTTGTTTGAGATTATTGCGCATACTCGTACCTCTCTTTTGATACGTACATATACATACCTATATACTCAAATAATCATGTCTGTTTCCCAGAGGTGTAGGCAGAAATAATGGATTTCAACTTGCAATTATTGATAATGTCTTTTTACAATATTATACAATTTACTTTTCTCAATCTGCTTACTTCAAAAGCTGTCCAAAAAATGTATAGCTATGCGTGAATAACCTATTTAATTATGTAACTGCTACCATATGTCACATTAAAAATCAGCGACCCAATGAATAACAATTTACAACTTATAATCAAGCGAAAGGTCAAAATTACCCTTAACCGACGAGCATGTATGAGAAATGTTATGAAAGTGACGAGTTAAGCGAAAGTGGTTTGTCAGGATCGTAGCAAATGGAGATCCGTGATCTCTGCCTACCCCTCTGGGAAAGAGGCGTGATTATGTATATATGTAATCAAACCAAATTATATCTATTGAAAGGAGTTAAAAAGAGGTTTCCGCTTGTAACACACGTGACAAGTTATTCTGCAATCAAATGCCCCTATGTGGCATTTTTTAGTCAAGTGACTACTCTGTTAACCCCTGTGCTATGACGCAAGTGGGACCTTTTAACCGAGTGCGTTAAGGCGATGGTATCGCTTATCGGACGCCTCGCGATCGCCGGCGGACATCGTTTGTTCGTCAATCTATAGCCTAAACTTGCTACCCGATTAAGGATAAGACGTTATAGATTTAGAATATCGAGTTGACGTTATCGAAAGCGTTGATGTGATTTGTTTCGTTGTAATTAAATTGTTGAGCTGAATATGTAACTAGTGGGATAGAACACTTAGCCCCTGGTACACTGGTTTAATACCGAAGTATAGGTACGTATTTTACAGTCGGCATCATAAACATGTATACACTTTTAGTGGTTCTAGGACCTTATCGCCCAGACATAACTCACTCACTTGACATTAGGTCCTAGAACCAACAAAATTGTATACATATTTATGATGCTGACTGTAGTTCAAGCCCAAAAACGCGCCAAATGGCATAACCGCCAAGAGGTTGCCGATGATACGGTCCCACAATTCGCGTGCCACAAATGTGGACGCAAGTGCAGATCCCGGATTAGCTTACATAGTCACGAGAGGCGTTGTCCCTCGCATGCAGAAGCTGTTTGAATCATTTGTCGAGATGTTTGAGGCCTATGATGATGATGATGATGATACCGACGTATTGTTGATGAAGATTATGACTGATTAAATACATTGTGGGTCACTCTAACCAACATAAGAATAGACATTAGCTCCAGGCAATTCTACGAAAAGAATCTTTGAAATCAAATGAGTAAACTTGACCTCATGATAATACTAGTACCTACCTAAAGAAGATAGTATGAATGTGCAGGGTAGTCATAGGCTTTATCTTGGACGCTGACAAAGTCGTGGGCACGTTGTTGTTTTAAGAAGGTATATTGCGTATTTAAACTATGAATACGTGGACGGGGTAAGGCACAACAGTAATCGCAGTGAGAATACGGCTCCGGGACATGCGGCTTACGCAAGAAGGACCCGCTACACATCGGATGCGGCGTATTACCATCCTCATACACCCATCTTAACAACCCGCTTCAACTAGTTTCAGAGAAAAAAGACACAGTGGAATATCATCTTGCTCAAATTTGGAGCAGTCTTGGGGTAAAGTAACTACAACAGTAGAAAGAAAGAAAGAAAGAAAGAAAAATGTTTATTGTCACACAAACAGATTAAATACGAAAAATACATTATGAGAAAAAAATACAAGATTATTTGTGTGACAAAAGGAACCACCAAGACCAAGGAAAGACCAAGTTCCAGTCATTAATAGACTATGAATACGTGGACGGGGTAAGGCACAGTAATCGCAGTGAGAATACGGCTCCGGGACATGCGGCTTACGCAAGAAGGACCTGCTACACATCGGATGCGGCGTATTAAGTACCATCCTCATACACCCATCTTAGAAACCCCTTCAACTTGTTCTAGAAAATGATATCTCGGTCATATTTGGAGCAGTACGAATTGGAAGATAGAAGGAAGGAGAGGCAGGGGAAAACAACGGCGCAATGATATAGACCAAATAAAGGAAAAAGCCAAAAAGCAAATATTAAAGGCGAAAATATCTCGAAAGATCAGAAAACGTTTTATTAAGACCTACATCTGGAGCATAGCGTTGTACGGAAGTGAGACGTGGACTCTAACCCAGCGTGACAGAGAGAGACTGAACGCATTTGAAATGTGGGCATGGAGAAGGATGGAAGGTATTAGTTGGACAGAAAGAAGAACAAACGAAGAGGTTCTAAATTTGATAGGAGAACAAAGATGTCTACTAAAAACTATTGAAAACAGAAGGGGAAATATGTTGGGGCACCTGATACGACATGACAATTACATAAAAACTATAATTGAAGGAAAAATTGAAGGAAGGAGAGGCAGAGGAAGGCCAAGACGTGCGTTTATGGACCAAGCTAAAGAGAAAGTTAATGTAATGTCGTATCAGGAGCTCAAAACAGTGGCAGAAAGAAGAACAGAATGGCGATTACTCCACCGACAAGAGCCTGGCTCTTAAATTTATGATGATGAAAGGAAAAAGCTGGTGTCGTGTCGTATCAGCTAGTCAAGGGGCTGGCATACGACAGAGAGAAGGGGAAAATACTCCACCGACAAGAGAACTCTTAAATTTAAAGAAAGAGAGATGAATTGGAACTTTCACTATAAAGAAGACCGCTGGCATAATAAAACTGCTTGTTCCGTGGGTATGTGGTGTGTTCCTGGTGGTGAGTAAGGTCAGCCGTATACCTCTGCGGGAACTGGACTCGGTCTACATCATCCTCCTAGCGTTATTCCTGGTTGTGCCCTAAATGAGCCCGAGGTCCGCTTTGGCACCTAATTCCATCTTATTCCTCACGATGTTTATCTTCACCGAGCCACTGCTAAATATCAAATGATATTTCGTAAATAAGTTTTTGAAAAGGGTGTTCCTCGAATTAAAGGATCAGCGGCGTTACCACGAACTTCGAATCTCGAGCTTCGTATATCTTCGCCTCTGTCGCTCGAGGACCATAAACCATAAGTGCGATAGAGACGGAGATTCGAAGTTCGTGGTTATAGCTCAGCCACGGGTTTGTGACGTTTGTGATACGCAAATGGCTACGCTATCAGCTTACCATCATGTATATGTAGTTGAGATTATTTAATGTTACCCACTTTTTATATACCTGAAATTGGAATTTGGAATACTCTACCTTGGTAGACTTGCTTTTTAACCGACTTCGATAAAAGGAGGATTCTCAATTCGACTGAATGTTTTTTTTTCTTCATTGGACTACTTTATTGACAATGCAATACTAGCTGAGCTTATGATGGAGACAGATGGTAGTTATGTACCTACTCCTAAAATGGTTTAGGAGTTGCTATAACCACCATCTGTCATTAAAAACTTGTAAAAATATAATGTTTTCGACATAAAGTTATTTTTCCTGATTTGCACTCGTTTACGTACCTAGAAAGACAATTGAAATAAGTAGCACATCCAAAACGTTCTAACTTCCAACCTCCATGCAAAGCTGATAGCAAATTTACACCGGCCCAGCCTACATGAAATGATTACACTATAGCGAACAATATCCTATAAAGAGTTTATGTAAGCATGTATAATATCCCACTACCGTGCTGCATCAAAACGTCATATCTCTTATAGTCTTCCTACACTACTTACGACCTTTTTATAGATAAGGCAGAGTGCTCCATTGCCCCATTATACTTACTGTAAGTGGATAAGTTGTTACGACATTTCATAGAACTTGCGCGTTAGGTACGAGTACGTATCAGTTAGTATGGAATTATAACTAACGGTTAACTGTTATTAAGAGGAAGACTACCTCTCTTTCCCGATTGCAACAGGGTTTAAAAACAGACGGAAGATTGACAAGCAACAAATTTGCAACCGACGTTCAAAAGAGATGTTCCAAAACAGGCAGGGTATAGCGGACTGTCGTCTCGCTCATATTTGGAGCAGCTCATAAATCATAAATCATTTATTTGTCCAACATAGGTTACATGATGTTACAGAGTTGCGGTCAGTTTCACTATGTGGCGCCTTGCGGCTTACAAATTGTTGAGCATGCATGTCAAAATCACTATCATTTATAAATTCATATATGGTATAATAACTTGTATGAGCTAGAACATTTTTTAGAGCTATCTTAAATTTATGTAGTTTATCTATTGAATGTAAACATTTTGGTAATTTATTAAATATTTTGTTCAACTGGGAAAGTGCCTCTAACTTACAAAAGACTTGTAGCCTTAATAATACCACTACTTGCTCTGCAGGTGCAGGTGGTGCGCCCTGTAGCCCGGGCATTAGAATACGGTTACGGTATCCTTTGCCTGTGGTACAAGGCGACTAAAAGGGGTGTTAGGGGTGGTATACGGTTGCAGTTGGGGGCTGCAATCGTTGAATAACTAAAAAACGCAGGGCCCACAGAGGCATGAGGCTAGGGCGGCACTGGTGCGTTCCGTAGGAGATCCCAGAGCCGTCCGGAATGCATCAAGAACGACCAACGGGGGGTTTTTAGTGGGTACGAGGCCAACATATCCTCCGCGCTATCCCCTGGCGCGGAAGTATCCACAACGGAATTTCCTCCCATAAAAAAAACAGGTACTTGGTGCTATGTTACTGGAGGTGACTGATGATTAAGGTCGCCAGAGCTCTCAAAAGGATGCTGTGTTGAGAGTGATAGTCGCATTTGTCTCTAGCCTGTGAACACAACAAATCATCAAATCTATTGAGGGTCGGCAATGCGTTTGTGATTCTTCTCGAGTTGCAAGTGTCTATAGGCTACGTTTTCTGCTTATTATAAATAAGTTTCTGTCAAAAAATTCATTTTTGGTACAAGCTTTTACTGCCGACTGTACTTTTCTGCATACCATCATCAATTACTCATTAAGACGATTCTAACGAGCCCAAACTCGATGGGGTTGTGTCGTTTTATTGCGGAGTTCCTATGGCCACCTTCCAGCTCCAGCATCAGATCAGCTCCAAGTCATCATAATATTGCATTGTCATGCAATATACATATGCTTGCAAAATTTCAGCTCAATTGGATAACAGGAAGTGACTGAAAAATGGATTGCAAATTTTGACGGACAACTTACATACTTACATTCTTACATACTTACATATTTACATACTTACATACGAACAGTGCAAGTTAATATAAAGCTTGTTAAAAGGCCTAAACTAAATATGCATGTTTGCCACCGTCGTAGTATAAAAAATATTTAAAACTGTAATAGACCTTTTGTGAGGGTATGTAACTTGGCAGTAAGATTTTTTTGGATAAATCTGAAATGTTTATCTCTTATCTCCAGTGTAAAAACGTGACGCATGACAGAGGGCTTACGGTGCGTTTTTTGAGCAAGTGTATTAAGTCCTTTACGCTACCAAAAAAAAGGCTAAGTATGTTTACTGCATAAGTATGAGGAACCTCTTACTAACAGCACGGCTATCACAAGACGGCGCGCGAGCTCTCTCGATTTTTCTCGCACTATCCGTCTCTCCCTTATTAGAAAACTTAGAATGAGAGGAATAGTGCGAGAAAAATCGAGAGAGCTCGCGGGCCGTCTTGTGATAGCCGTGCAGGTAACATCATGCTGGCGCTTACGCCACCTCCACTACAAGGGATCGACTCCCACGCAGTTATAAATCGCCTGAGTTCGGTGGCCGTGTTACTGGACGTGTGCCTGACGATCATCAGTCACGGTACCATACGGGCTTAGATGCTGTTATGGGGATAGATTCGTCTTATGGCGGTTTTGAATAAATAATGACTACTTATCGAATCGGACTAAATTGCGGGACCATACTTGGAAGAAATAAAGAAAGAAAAATATGATTTGGTATGTAATAGAAATAAAGGCAGATACATTTATTCACACACACACAGGACACACATATTAAGCAATGAAATAAACAAGAAAAACATATAAAACATTAAACAAGTGTGTCTCTGCGGCAGTGAACCGGACACTGAAAAATAAAAGAAAAAAAAGAAAAAAAAAGAGTAACGAACATATATACATACAAACAAAACATACATATGTAGAAAGTACATGAATTTAAATAACTGCTACAGCAACACACTAAAATTGATGCCGCTCAGCATTATGCCAATAAAAATATTGAAATGAAATGAAATGAAAACATTTATTTCGGACACACATCCATATTATGTTAGTAAAAAAACTTATACTACTTTTAGTGGAAAGAATAATTATAGTTGGCATGCACATGCATGGACATCCAGTGAGCTAGAATAGGGCTGTCCATCCTCCCAGCGATCACCCTCAGGAGAGCGTTGGCGCTGCCCCATACGCGCTCGGCCAAGGATGCGACCCGCTTGCGCAGCACGGCTTGGAAACCGTCGGTGCTCCACGCGGCGAACATCCCTGACGCGCTGCAGCGCCAGGGCAGCCCCAACAACCCCCTGAAGGCGTTATTGTACTGGACGCGCAGAGCACTGAGGGTCTTTTTGGTGTAGTTGCTCCACAGGTTGCACGTGTATAGATTTTGGCAGTAAGTTTTAAACAGTGTTATCTTCACCTCGCGCGAACAGCGTGCAAACCTGCGTGATAGCATATTACTCCTAACCGACAGTGCTCTGCATTCCCTTTCTATGTCGACATCGTCTTTGAGGGTGTCTGTGACCCAATGTCCCAAATATTTAAATTTAGACACAGTCTGAAGAGGATAACCGTTGAGACTTATGGGCGGAATAGAGTACGTTTTATTGCCAGATTTAAATACGAGAACTTCACTCTTTTTAACATTATATTTGAGACCGTGGGCCACAGCAAACCTTTCACATATGGATAACATTATTTTTAGGCCGTTTATTGAGGGACTCAGCAGCACCATGTCGTCGGCATAGCTGATGTTATTAACAAAACAACCATCCACCGAGCATCCCACGCCAGAGCTGCTGAGTTCCTCAATCAACCCATTTACATATGCGTTAAATAGCGTGGGTGATGTTAAACCCCCCTGTCTCACACCACACTTCATTTTATAAGGATCTGAGTACTCCCCCAACCATCGGACGACATTTGCCTGATGTTCATACCAGTAATCAAACATATTTACTACTTCTACTGGTAAACTTGTATCATTCCTCAGTTTATCCCACAACACCTTGTATGATACCAGGTCAAATGCCTTCGACAAGTCCAAGAAACATGCAAATACTAGTGTATTCCGATCAGTGTAATACTGAACAGTGTGCTTTAGACAAAGTATAGCCGCTTCCGTTGATAGCCCAGGCCGAAAACCGAACTGGGCGTCGTGAAGGTTTATGTGTCTAATTAGGTATGTGTTAAGCACACTGTCCAGTACCTTCGCCAGAATTTTCTGTCCCATTGTTTAGTAATAATAAATAAATAAAATAAGTATGACATATAATCCTACAAAATAAACATACTAAGGGCGTGCATGCTCCAACTTACGATGACAGACTGATCAACGTTAATAATTTACTTTAAAAACAAAGTTTTAACCGACTTCAATTCAGTACTTCGCCAAGACACATAGTACATGAAAATTTCCACATTCCCTTTCCAATTTACCACATGAACTGCTTTCCGAGAGCAAATGCGTTGATTATTACAGAAAAAACCCAAGTCACTATATGTGGGCTGATAATATTTGAAGCGTTCCGTCGATTCACACTTCATTAGCTGCTACTTTAACGGAAACATGTTAGAATCTTTGACGTTCTTTACATCTTTGAGGAGTTCCATAACCACAAGTCATCTGTGGTCTTCATCATCAGTTCCACTTCACTAAAATTACGATTTCCGAGGGTAAATACACGAGTTAAAATAGAAAATACCTAAATCACTACACGCGTGCCTATAAAATTTGAGGGTTGCCCTCAATT
Organism: Epinotia brunnichana; assembly: GCA_963854355.1. NCBI lineage: Eukaryota > Metazoa > Arthropoda > Insecta > Lepidoptera > Tortricidae > Epinotia > Epinotia brunnichana. The sequence goes on along the minus strand of OY977953.1, from coordinate 6,600,597 downwards.
TCCCTGGGATCCCATCATCAGATTCTGACTTGGTGACAATGGGACCATCTCAGGAGTATACTCTTTCGAATAAAAAAAGAATTTTAGTAATCTGTCCACAATTGACGGAGAAATCGGCGAACATACATTACATCTTTGAGGAGTTACATAAGTCATCTGTGGTTTTCATCATCAGTTCCCCTTAAACAAAATTGCGATTTCCGAGGGTAATGAGTTATAAAAGAAAATACGAAAATCACCACAAGCGTGCCTATAACATTTGAGGGTTGCCCTCAATTTCCCTGGGATCCCATCATCAGATCCTCAATTGTACCTCGGGAGTATACTCTTTCGAATAAAAAAAGAATTTTGGAAATCGATCCACAATTGACGGAGAAATCCATACAGTGGAACATATAAACTCCTCCTTTTTTGAAGTCGGTTAAATATAGCGCCTTCAGCTGTCAGAAGCTCGTCAAATTTTCCATACATTTAGATTTTAACGAACACCGCTTACGATTGACAGACGGTTCTGTGCATTCCACCCTAAGCTGTCGATTACTTTGCAACGTTTTCAGCGCTCGGCAGCAATGACATGTATTATTCCACCTTTACAACTGCATCTACATTTCGTCCATAACCTCTAACCGCCATTCTCCTCTTCAATGGAATTTACACCATTCTAAATAGGGAACATTACGCAAAACTCTTCGTAGGTGGCGACACTAGCAGCGTTGACATTGTATCTCATTCCCACTTGCGGTATTGTCTATGAAAGCATCCTTGTCACTCATTTGACAATCAATTGTGCATCCCTATAATATATTCCAATAGTGGTTTACTACTAGTGGTAGTGCTGTGTTCCATATTGGAACAGAGTTGCATTTCTTTTGTTTCTTTTGACAAAAAACAAAAGAAACTCGACTCTATTTCCTAATACTGTTGATTCATCACTTTCATTCTTACTTTACCATACGGTGGCGGCTAAAATACAAGACTAACCGAATCTACTCTTTGATATGATCTAGCATACGGGACACAAATAAATCTTCGCTTTACGGTGATTCTTCTAAAGTCACATTTGATTGAGCGCCTCGATATGGAACGGAAGTGTTTTGTTTTTTAAACGGTCGGTTTTACCGAAATTAAACAATGATGTGGGATCATAGACAAGGTTTAAAAAAGGACACATATCTATGTCCTTTTTTAAATGAAAATTATTTTTTTGTCGAAGATAATTGGTTTGGTCTTTGAGTTTTATGCCCTTATTCAATAGTCCATAAACCATTTTCATTTGTTTTACTCAGTAACTGTATAAAAATACGGTACAGATCATGAATTAAAGAGTTGTTTTGAACCAAGAATTACTATTATTCATCATCATCATCATCATCATATCAGCCGAAAGACGTCCACTGCTGGACATAGGCCTCCCCCAAAGAGTGCCAAAATGACCGGTCCTGCGCCACCCGCATCCAGCGGACTCCCGCGACCTTTACCAGGTCATCAGTCCACCTCAGGCCTACCCACGCCATACTATTATTACCTCCACATAATTACCTATCTTATTCAATGGCGAATTTTTAGATATGACAAAAACTATAACAGAAGTTTCTTATTTAGTTTTTTTTTTTATTTGCATGGCTTTTTGCGAATTTCGTATGTGGAGTGGCTCTCCATAACCATATAACCATATAGCATTTATAAAAATACCCATCCAAGTAAGTAATAGTAAAGATTAAGCGAACTAGCCTCAGGAGGCCCCAACAAACGCTTATTACAATTTATACGAGCATCCGAAGGGTTAACCGATCGCGAACAGCGTAATAATGGTTTTGAGCTCCCGTGCAATAAATAGCTTCTTTCACAACTTGTTTAGAATTAGCTCACAACTAGGACCAGTATGTCTTGACTCGTCGTCTCATAACAAGTATGCGTAGTCAGGTGTCAGATTGTACTGGTTAATGAAAGGTAAGTTGTGAATGTCAGATCTGAAAAATTAGCCGTTGATGTTGAGCAAATGGGACGTATCGAAAAGGCAACAACGATCAGGGCTGTTATTCGCTACGCGTTAATGCGGCTCACTCCGCCGGTCACCCGTTACGAAACTAGACCTCTACGTTCGCTTAATTACTACACATCGCGGTGTCAAGGTATAATTGTGAGTGAGCGTTGAGGTGAGCTTAAACAAGTTACAGAATAGGGGGGCTGTACGCATTTATTGTGTGGGTTGCATCAAACTGCACTTTACGGGCCGGCAAACGTTAAATATGGCGTCTGTCATTTCATAAAGAACTGAGAGAATTCCCAAAACAAACAGATTTTAAGGGCACAATCGACTCAAATACCTACTGACCCAACTAACGTTTGTATGGAAACGTTAGTTGGGTCATTTTATTTTTTAGTGCTGGTTTTTGGCGTTAGTAGTAACAGATAAATGAAGTTATTATGCGTAATTTATACCTAAACAACAGTACTATACAGTCATCCTTCTAGCGTTATTATTCCCGGTTGTGCCCCTAAAGGAGCCCGGGGTCCGCTTTGACACCTAATCCACAGTTTTACGAAAGCGACTGCCGTCCTGACCTTCCAACCCAGAGGGAAAACTAGACCTTATTGGGATTAGACCGGTTTCCTCACGATGTTTTCCTCCACCGAAAAGTTAACGGTAAATATTCCGTACATAAGTTTCGAAAAACTCATTGGTACGAGCCGGGATTCGAACCCACGACCGCCGCTTGACAGCCGCATGCCTGAACCACTAGGCTACCGTAGCTTCTATAGCAGTACTATACAGAGCCAGCAGCGAATTTAATAATAAAAAAAAAATCAGAAAATAAAGGTTAGGTCGACCAAGGTAGAAAAATCATACCACTTTGTTACCATTCAAAATATTTAGACTAAAGTTGCTCAATAAAAATATTTTGTTTGGTAACAAAGTGGTGTGATTTTTCTACCTTGGTCGACCTAACCTTTATTTTCAGATTTTTTTTTTATTAAATTCGCTGCTGGCACTGTATTGCAATTGTTTAGGTATAAATTTAGTCACTCACATTACAGCAAAAAAAAATACCAAGACGTATTTTAAGAACGTAAATCTTTCTTTCTTATAATTTGAATTAGAAATTATCATTAATTTAGTCTTCTAAATCACATCTAAAAGACAACTGTGTTACTGTTGTGCACTTTTATTTGAAAATATTTGACATAGCATGTACCTATAAGTGTAATAATTTACTTTGAATACAAAGTTTTAACCGATGAAAAGTCAATCATCCCCTATTTTCCTACCCTTAGGGTTGGTTTTTTTTTTCAAATTTATATGGGACCAACTTTGGGGTATACCCTTTCCAATAAAAAAAGAATTATCAAAATCGAACTACTCTGTACAAAATTTATGCGTGGTCATACATAAAAAAAATATATATAATATATACGCGTCGACTTGAGAACCTCCTCCGTTTTTTTCGTCGGTTGAAAATATCTTAACAAAGTATTTAACATTGATAAAAATATTGCATTATCTTGCATCTGGTATATCTTTATTGTAATTTATAAACCAATAAAATTGTACTACCAGGCCCCGTAGCATGGATGCGTCGTCTCGTCCTATCGAACGGTGTCAGCCAGTGGCGGATGCTCTATCTTGTCACTTATCGCGTGATAAGGCAAATATGCTACGGGGCCAGATCTACCTAACGTACGGTGTACAATGCGTTACGTAATCGCCCATCTGTTCACAGGCACACTCTATTCGACGAAATACTTCGCTGTAAGTCGAATGTCATAGAATTCCAAAAAATATTATCATGGATGGTTACAGCGGTTGACACAAACTGAAATTTCGCTAGTAAAATTTGCCTAATGCATAAAGTAAATAAAGAGTCGTAACAAATATTCAATAGGCACAAACATAGTTGAAGAACCAACATATGACAACCTACTTTTCATGCCGGAAAAATACGTAATTACCAATAAATAATCAAACATGCCACTCCAAGCCGCAGGCATTATCAGGTACAGTTTACCCATTCTAAAATATGATATAGCAAAGCTAAAACCCTGGAAGCTACGCTTTTTACGCGATCTTTCATTAGAAGCAGGCGGTTTGACGTATAGTGTTGTTAGGTGCCCGCGGCCGGTAAGTAGGATAATCCTGCGCAGCCAAGCTGTCGACAGCGCGTGCGAGGGTAATGGGGAGTTGTGGTGTGGAGAAGCAATGGGTACAGAAAAATTTAGGAATAGACAACGGTTAAGAAAGCGTATGGTAAGGTAGAATTGCAAATAGTCTATGGCGGCAGTCACACATCAGCTAAGAAGCCTTTTTGGGTAATGAGGACTCGTGGTGTGGTAATGCAACTACAAACACAGTTAGAAATGTTATTGACACAACTCAAGGAAGCGGATGGTGAGGCAGATAATAGTCTATGGGAACAGTTCCCAAGCTGAATAAGGAGCCCTGAGATAACTTGAGGAAGCAATGCGTACAGAAACAATAAGAATGTAGCACACAACCAACGCTATAGGAAGCGGATGGTGAGGCTGATATAGTCTATGGCGACAGTTATCAAGCTGGTAAGAAGCCTTTAGTTGACATGAAATCTTCTTAGTGAAGTTGGTCACTCATTTGTTTAAAATCGATCCCAATAAGGACTTAGCTGCCCTTTGGGATTTAGTACTAGGTAAGAAGTAGACGATAGGCTCCGAGACAGTACTGAATAAATGGCTAAGATGAGGAGTAGAGGATAGAGATCTTAAAAAAGAAAGGAGAAGGAAGGGGACTTGGTTGGAAGTAGGATCGAAGTAAAAGATCCAGAAATATATGATTAAATTGGCAGTAACTAGATGACTTTGTATTTGCATTCTAATCTGTTAATGGCTCAGCTGAGTTTTTAAATTTCTTGAAAATGTGAATTAAACTTGATAGCTCTTAGTTGCGCCGAAGTGAAACTCTTCTATGCCGATTTGTACTTACACACATTCGAATTTTTTTAAAGATAATTACGAGTAGTTGATCCTGTAGAGGCACAGTAGAGGGCTTCAGACAACGCGTCTTCTGTCGTCGTAATGACTCATTGATCACTACTGCCACTATAAGCTTTATTTAGCCAGTGTCCGATTAATTAACTTCTATAAAAGTGCGTACGAATTATCAAACACATTCAATGTCAGTTCTAACAAAGTATAGCACTAAACCACTTACCCGCTCCTAGATTCCGTCAGCCGAGCGACAGTCAAGGATCCGGTAGCGGCCCGTAATAGGCCAGTACCTAAGGGCGTCGCCGTTGCGAAACCCAAGAATTCGAGTGGGGCTGAACGCACTTACTAAACCACTAAACACAGCAATTGGTTCGCCATCTGACAGCTTGATATATGGAACTTAGAGGCCACAAACTTACTAATACGGCAAGTGGAACTTGTCAGAACCAGAACACTTGAAAACTTCGCATGCGACAGTCAACGTTTCGTGACGCGACTCACGAGGCATTTTCTGTTTGCACAAAATATGTAGAACTTGATATTCAATACGTGCGTATACGTAGCTAAACTAGCCTTTAATGCTATTGAAATAGAAGCGCGTGTTGTGACATATGTGAGGCCGGGAGCAAAGTTACTAATTTAAGTTTTGGGCAACGGCATTTTTAAGTTTGTGCTGCTATATGCATGAAATTAAAACTGGGTGTTGTCAATGTTTATTTGCAGTTCGACGTTTATTTGGTTTATAGGTGTTTGCGGTAATGACATTTTACTAAGTGACTTCGTAATAGGGTTTTAAATAGCCGTTAGACTTAAGAACAATTCAGTTGTCTGGTTAAGAATGTTGCATGGAAGCGAGTCTGCACCACTGGAGAATTGGGCCTTGTTCCAAAAAAGTTAGCCTTGTAATAGAAGGCGTTTAAGTTAATATTTTGCACAATTTTATTATACAGTGTATATAATTATTTAACTAATAATTCTAAGTAATTACTTAGACTTATTAGTTAGCTTAGTTACATGTGGTTTAATGTACTATGGCATTTACTCGGAATCCTCAAATCGAATAATTAATTAATTATTAACTATGACTCCTCTTGAGTTCCAAACGTCCATACGCTTATGGTATCTGCAAGTAAATCACGTAACGCATTGCACGAACGTCGGGTAGGTCTAAATGTCACTCTTTATATGGAAAATTTACAGTTAAATTGTACCGACGCGCGTTCGGAACGTTACGTGATTATCCCTCTGGTTACTATCAAGCAGGCTGTATATTTGTTTACCAGCTACGTGCTATAAAAAATTGGTTGTCTATACATTCGGTTTACGGACGACAATTTTACGTAATATTGTAATAAGAAAACATTGTGCTGCGAGAGATAGATGCGTCACAAGCCGAACGCTCGGCTCAGGCGGAACGGGACAATGAGTCATACTTTTTCGAGCGTGCTGCCGGTGTTCAACGATTTATAAGACTTTATCACATCAAAATATACATATTCGCCCTGCATACATCTATTGAAATTTTACATAAAGCTTATCAAACCAATTTAGAATTTGCTAACAAACTAGTTAGTCGCAATTAAATTGAACCAAGCTCCCATTAAACGTATCGACATTCACGTATCACATTTACTTTCATTCCCAATCATTGCCAGACACGTCAATCAAGGTGATATGCCTTTGATAACAAACCCAATCAATGCTGTGCGGTAAACTACTGACATAATTATATTATCGTTGCATGTAATGTATAACTGCTTCGGTTAAGAGGTAGCCTGCTCTGGTATATTCTATTACCACGGAAATCGAAGATCAATTTTACTAGAGAGAACGCCTAGGTTCTCTGTAAGGCTGCGTTTCCACCAGAGATGTGCGAGGGATGTCATCAGCATCATCATATCAGCCGAAAGACGTCCACTGCTGGACATAGGCCCAAAGAGTTCCAAAGTGACCGGTCCTGTGCCACCCGCATCCAGCAGACTCCCGCAACCTTTACCAGGTCATCAGTCCACCTTGTGGGAGGACTACCAACGCCACGCCTACCGGTACGTGGTCGCCACTCAAGAACCTTTCCGCCCCAACGACCATAAGTGCGAGGGATGTGTTTGGCATGAACCAATAGAAACACTTTATTTACATATCTTCGCTTACCTTAGCTCTGGTGGAAATAGCTCAACGGACCGAGGTTTTTGTACATACAAAAGAAGGGAAACATGTGTGCGAGGAATGTATTGCGAGGCGGCTTCTGGCTGACGGACGCGAGCGCAGTCACTGGACAGTGTCAGAGTCCACGCTACGCATCCTCGCACCGCTCAGCTGTCCCGCACATTTTTGGTGGAAACATTAACACCGTTACACCTCCTCGTTACACAGCCTAGCACCGTTTAGCTACCTCGCACATCTTTGGTGGAAACATTCACACCGTTATACCTCCTCGTTACACAGCCTCGCACCGTTTAGCTACCTCGCACATCTTTGGTGGAAACATTCACACCGTTATACCTCCTCGTTACACAGCCTCGCACCGTTTAGCTACCTCGCACATCTTTGGTGGAAACATTCACACCGTTACACCTCCTCGTTACACAGCCTAGCACCGTTTAGCTACCTCGCACATCTTTGGTGGAAACATTCACACCGTTATACCTCCTCGTTACACAGCCTCGCACCGCTCAGCTGCCCGGCACATCTTTGGTGGAAACATTCACACCGTTACACCTCCTCGTTACACAGCCTCGCACCGTTCAGCTGCCCCGCACATCTTTGGTGGAAACATTCACACCGTTATACCTCCTCGTTACACAGCCTCGCACCGTTCAGCTACCTCGCACATCTTTGGTGGAAACATTCACACCGTTATACCTCCTCGTTACACAGCCTCGCACCGTTTAGCTACCTCGCACATCTTTGGTGGAAACATTCACACCGTTATACCTCCTCGTTACACAGCCTCGCACCGCTCAGCTGCCCGGCACATCTTTGGTGGAAACATTCACACCGTTATACCTCCTCGTTACACAGCCTCGCACCGTTCAGCTACCTCGCACATCTTTGGTGGAAACATTCACACCGTTACACCTCCTCCTTACACAGCCTCGCACCGTTTAGCTACCTCGCACATCTTTGGTGGAAACATTCACACCGTTATACCTTCTCGTTACACAGCCTCGCACCGCTTGGCTAGGTACCTCGCACATCTCTGATGGAAGCGCAGCCTTATACGTGGGCAGAGCCGCGCGGGTAACTAATCTCATCATCATCATCATATCAGTAGAAAGACATCCACTGCTGGACATAGGCCTCCCCCAAAAATTGCTAAAGTGACCGGTCCTGCGCCACCCGCATCCAGCGGACTCCCGCGAACTTTACCAGGTCATCAGTCCACCTTGTCCTACCCACGCCGCGCCTTCCGGTACATGGTCGCCACTCGAGAACCTTTCCTTCCCAACTGCCATCGGTTCTACGTAAAATGTGCCCCGCCCACTGCCACTTTAGTTTAGCCAGCACTTTAGCTTACAGCTAGTCTATCTATACTTAAATTATAAAGTGGAAAAGTCTTTGAGGTTGTAACTTTGTAAGTGTGAGAGTAGATGGTAATAACCGGAACCATTTATCCGATTTCAAAAAAATCTTTTACCTGTATGTAGTATGGAGTTTTCGAGATGGACATTGTCTATAGATGCCCTATAATAATTTTTATCCCGCAGTTTAAACTAGATTGTCTGTAATATAAGTGCGGAGCCCCTCGGGCAGCTACTTACTAATAAAGTTACGGTTTTTACGTCAAATTTTGAACCACTGTTGACTGACAGTAAATAGACGAATTTCAATTCAAACTCATATCCCGACCTCCACTTAACCCCGCTCCCTTTAACTACCTGATACAACCACAGTGTTATTACGAATGCAGTGATTACGCGAGAATTCCCGGCATGTATGTTACTATAGTAGTTACCATGCTATGTAGTTAGCTCTAAACGCACCACAACTGTGTCATGGAGGTCGTGGACAAATCACTTTTAGTTTCGTTTTGTGGTTTTCGAGTTAAGTAATAGTTTTGGGTATTTAGTGTTTTTTTTTGTACAATTAGACCTCTGCTTTACATGTTTGTGGATGCAGATGCTATACCATTCGAGTAATATTTTGTTTTGTTTGGTCTATGACATTTACTGTATGTGAACGTGTTTTTTTAGACTTTGGCGCTATTATAAGCTTTTTCGTTGAGAGAGCGCTATTGTGTAAAGAAGAGGTCTAATAGGGGTGTAGACACCAAATCAATTAGCCAATAATGACGAATTTCCTCGAAAAAGATTGTCATATAAAGAAAAAAGTAAAGCAGGGGATTAAATAATCACACAGTTATAAGTGTGGTTATAAGTTTTAAGAGTGGGTATATTCTGTCCCTTTTCCGCAAAACGCACTTTCATATGAAACGATTGTCATTTACTATGACGCTAGCGGATCGTCAAGTCTCGGTCCAGGAGAGTTTTCTCTCTCTAACAAGCAATATTAAAACGGTTGTAGCTTCGTATTTTTTTCAGATTACTGAATGGGATATCCGTCACTCGACATATTTTTTTGCCTTCTTTCTTTTGAAGTTATAATACATTTTGAGTCTACTCCCCTATTGCTGTTTAAAACGAATGGGAGAGATACCTCTCTATAGTAAAAAAAATACAGCAGGTTGGTTGTATTCAAGGAATGCGACGTTGTGTAGATATTGGCAGTCTTTATAATACCTCTGAACTAATATGTTAATTATTGTACTTTGATGACAGTTGTGTGTGACACACACGAGGCCTCGAGGATGATTTATAACATAAAATACAAGTGAAGTTAAATAAAAATGTACATAAAATAGAGAAAATAAATATCGACGCAACTTAGTATGTTAAATTAGAAATACGTTTGCATATTATTTCCGCACAAGTAGCTGTCACAAGCTAGATACCAATAAAACACACGTGTTTTAATTGACAATAAACATTAAACTACTTAGTTTCCACACAACGTACGAGTTAAATTTCTCAATCAACATAAAACCTAGGAGCAGACAATCCGGAGCATTAAACCACATCTATAAGGTGCAACGTACTCCAATAAATATACCACTTTGTACCCAACTAGTTTCTAATAAAATCAGCACCGAGAGTAGTAATCAAGGATGACTTACGCCAATTATACCATCCTCTATTACCGAGTATGTAAGATATATACGACAAGACATTTTCACATTCTACCTCCGCGTAAACACTCTTAATGGCCCAACACGATCGATACACTAATCGATTACAATAATCGAGTCCCGGTTTTGCATACTATTAATAAAACATATGATTATTCGCGTAATTTTCTCAGAGCAGGTTCGATTTGACATATCGGGGACCGTTATATAGGTTGATGGAATATGTCATCGGGAGGGCCGCGGGCCGCAATTATTGACCGCTGGCTTGATGCGGGCCCTGATTTACAGCCCCTGATGGCGGCCAGCGGGCAGTTTTAACATAAACTTTGTAAAGCAGAGCAGTCGGTAAACACCGTAGTTTTTGTCGTACGACAAAAAGGTATGATTTAGTGGAAAACACGGTGTAGTTACGTTGTTTCTCAAATAAGGCTTTAGAAGAATGTGTAATGTGCATAATTATGCATTTTGTTATGGCTTTATTCGATGGTAGGAAGTAAGGTATCTAATCTTTGTAATCAGATGGTAAATAAGATAGACAACGTACCTATGTACCAAAAGTTATTTTATTAAAAAAAACCGGCCAAGTGCGAGTTGGCAATCCACTGCGTAAGTTATAAAGATCTAAACACACATAGGGACAGACAGACAGACAGCGGGAAGCGACTTTGTTTTACGTATACTATGTATTGATGGACTGTATTAATTAATTAAGTACTATGTACCTACAAAGAGCCACTATAGCGAGCATACTACTGGGTTTTTCAATTAAACCTACATATAAGTATACCAAGTATGATTTGATAGTAAGTACTAAGGGCTTGTGCACAAATCACGCGAGGTTTTTTCGGCTACTTTTTGACCCCCCCTCCCCCTTAGTGATATTTGGTGAGGTCTTTGGCTACCCCCCCTCCCCCACATAACCTCACGTATATTTTTTTAATTTGACCTAATTGTAAAATAAATAGTATTGTACATAGTAAATCTTGTTTATTTAGCTATCTTAGTGAAATAGACTCGCTATTTTGAAGTGCTAAGTAAAGATTTATGTTTAATGACCCTGAGAAAAAGTATTTACTCGTGTGGTAGATATTTTTTCTTAGTTTCGTTCACTGTAAAAAAATATACGTGAGGTCTCCTTATACCCCCCCTCCCCCAACGTGATCTGTCGTGATTTTTTCTTGACCCCCCCTCCCCTATCGAACCTCGCGTGATTTGTGCATAAGCCCTAAGTAGCTTTTTATAAGGGGCAGCAGTTTGTTCATATCAAGCCTGAAGAAGCACGCACAAAATATGTAAATAAATTCAATAAATAATCATAACACTTAATACGAGTCCCATAAAGTGAACACGTAGCTTCCTGCTTTATTTACTTCGTTCTAAGCTCTAATAACTTACGGACCGTCGCACATATCATGTGAAATTATATATCGCGCCGCTGGGTGCGTGCGATCATGGCGGTTAGAGATGTACCAAACGCTTATCATAGATATAAGAAAGATACGATTTTCATATTGATCACGATTTTCACACATTATTTTGACATCATCGCGTCATCATAAGTCATTTCATCGCAAATCTTCTAAATAATCTTCTGGTGGCCTAGGATGTTATATATCGGTAACGTCGAGTGATCTCACAGAGGTAAATGTTATGCGGTTAAGTCCGTTTCATAAAAATAATAGATACGATTTTTATTCTTAAGCACAAGCTTTTGTTTTTACACGTCAAACACGATCGCGGACACGAATGCTATAGCATTCGAAACACCTTTTGTTTAGTTTTGTATATGATACTGTCACTGAATGTCCTTATTTTTTATATATTTTGTAAGGAAATGTTTTTTTCATACAACTGCAAAATACGGATAAATACATGTATTTTACTTGATATGTGATACCATCAGATCTCACAGGGTTTACAAACTTTTACAGAATTACATCACTTTGACAGTACCTACGTGGCATGCAAAAAAAATAATAACGGCGAGTAATAAGTTGTCCGTTTCTTAATCTGCAAACCCTTTGCTTTTGCTGGTTTCCAATTGAGCTGGAATTTGTTTCTAATGTCTCGCTTTTATATTTAATTTCGGTGACATTGATTAGTTGGTCTGACTCACCAGTACCCTTATTGTGAGATACAATCGTAACCTAACGTTACGTAACTAATACGAGATCGAATAAACGCGCTTCGAATAGATTTCGATCTCGCTACTGTATTCTTCGATTCGACCCTTCAAACTTGTAACTCACACTGCCGTTGGACTACGAAACCAACTGCAAAACGTTAGGCACTTTGCGTTTAGTTTTCGATGCGTAATTTAACGTTCGATTCGTACTACCAACCGGTAGTGTGAGACATTTCGAATCGAAGAATACCGTCGCGACTGTAGTTTACTATTTCACTTGCAAAATGGCCCGTGATATCGTATTATTCCGTCAAGAGTTACCGTAGATCCGATCGAAATTTATCTCAAATTAAAGAACTTATAAAAATAAGGGTTTTGAATTGACAACATATATCCGCAAAATTCGGATTGTCGCGTATTTTGTATTTAAAAATGCAAATAAATGGCCCCCGCGCCGCCATATTGTATCGACAGTCGACACTGTCGACGTCGCGATGCGCGTATTCTGTAATGTCATAACCAACAAACATTTAAATTGAAACGATAAATGCCAGTGATATAAGGTTGAATATTGGAAAATCGTGAACGAACGTGAAGTCGATCGCGAATTAAGTAATGTATAAGTGCCTCACGTTACAGTTTGGTTTTTTAGTTCTATACTTTTCATACTAAATCTTGACGATAGGCGGTAGCGTCGATAGTAGACGCGACTCACTTCAATCCCACGCTAAGGGTGCTGGTATTCGTGACTTCCAACCCACAGTATACCCTGAGAACTTTACGGTTTCGCTCTATGAAAACACAACAATATATCGATATCATCCATATTTTTACACCAATAAATAGGTTGGGTAATTTGACTAAATATTCATTAATAATCCACATTAATTTAATACCGATACGGTAACAAATAATGAAAAGTAATCTTCATAAATTCCGTAAAAATCAGGCGAAAATGGTATAAACTTTCTTTACTTTATAATTAACTACGTCTATATTGTACGTTCTTTGGGATACGCGCATAATACACTTATTTTTGATAATGAATAAACCTTTCTATAGGCCAGATGAAATTAAGTATTATCTCAAGGTCGTAAATATTTAATTAAAATGCCGTTATTTCCTGATGCATATATTTTTGGATTCAGGTAGTAAGTCTCCTAATTTGTGTACTCAAACATGTTTGCATTATAAAAATACTGATAGCATTTTTGCTTGCGGGTTAATTTTTTTTCCTAACTTCCGGTCCATATAATTATTGATTTCAATAGTAAAAGTTGTTTAAAATAACATATACCTTAAAGCCGTATATAAATAATTAGCCTGATATTGAATTATTTCCAAAAAAACCGTAATTTTCTCAGGGTAGTATCCACGGGAATATAAGGCCTGTAAAAACTAAACATTATGGCACTCCCGTATCGATCGCGTGACATCTCTGTATCGATAATTCGATACGATCCGACGCGATTACCGGTACCGAGTGATTTATTCGATAATGAACGTCCTCGCTCGCGGAACACAGAAGTCATGTGTTGCTGTAATTATGGGATCCAGTATGAATGCCGGTAGGGGGTTATTCTCTGGGGAAATGTACGTTGTGCATAAATTGGGATTGAAAGAGAAATATCTGCGTAAAGATTTATATCGATTAAATAAGGATGGCACAGTATTTTGAAACGAATTGAGAATCTCGGAATCTCCTTCCTTCTGTTGAAGTCAACATCGCCATCACACAGACATATAGATTGAAACAATATTTTACCAAAATTCCAATAAATACAATTGTAAGTAGTACCGATAAATTACAAAATTCGGTACCGGTGTGAAAAACTATGTTGAGTTTTTAAACGAAAGAAATTACTTCGGATATTTTTGAAGAACTATTGCTTAGTCTTCCATTATTTTTATAAAGTTTTTGAGGCCTAATTTTCACCTTTGGCCCTTACAGGTAGGATGTAAAGCGGCTTTGCGCACATGACTTTCATCAATCTTTCACCGGAACTATTATTGTCTACAACTCTACAGGAAAGAGGCCTAGTTTTTGATTCTGATATGACCCACTTATTGACATTGACTAACTGACCAAAAACTGGACTGTTTGTTGACTGAAAAGCCATAAAAACAATATAACCTTTATATCTATAATATATTATAAGTATAATATTACAATCAGACACAAGTTTATTAATAACTAGCTACCTGCGGCTTTGCCCGCATATTGCACAGAAAACAGGCAAACCCGCGGGATAAAATATAGCCTGCAACCATCCAGAAAGTATGTTCAACACGCAGGTGAAAGGATTTTTGGAATCGGACAAGCAGTTCCGGAGATTACCCAAAACATACCAACGTACAAAGCTACTATCTCACAGACTTTTCCCCTTTTTTTTTTAATAATACTAGCTTCTGCCCGCGACTCCGTCCGCGTGATCGTAGTTCCATTTTTTTTGTAAAAGGAATATTTTCATAAAATAAATAAATAAATATTTGCGGACATTCTTACACAAATCGACCTAGTCCCGAACTAAGCAAAGCTTGTACTATGGGTACTAGACGAAGATAAACATACGTATATAGAGAAATAAATACTTAGATACATAGAAAACATCCATGACTCAGAAACAAATATTCGTGCTCATCACACAAATAAATGCCCTTACCGGGATTCGAACCTAGGCCCTCTTGCTTCGTAGGCAGGGTCACTACCAACTAGGCTAAAGCGGTCGTCAAAGTAAAGAGGTGTAAAGTTTTAATTTTGTAGCTCAAAAAAAGAGTTTCCTCCATACAAACTTTGCACCTCTATTTAACCCGCTTAGGGGTAGGTTTTTCCAATGCGCAAAAAATATTTTTCTTGTATGGTATTATGGAGTCCATACACAAAGTTTCAAGTCTCTCACTTAAAACTTTACTCCATCCCCATACAAACTTTCAACCCCCTTTTTACCCTCTTGATGGTAGAATTTTCAAAAATCCCTTCTTAGTAGGTACTTAGGTTATATAAACTACTTATTGTGAAAAAAATCTGCTTTCTAGGTTCAACGGTTTGTACTGGGCGTTGATTTAAGTGAGTGAGTCAGTCAGTCAGGACTTTTATATTATTTTATTATATATAGAAGATATAGATTAGTATACATAGAACCACACTAAAACAGTAGCCAGCTCTTGTTTACACGATTATAGCTTCCATAGCCCCGTTTTACCAAAATCACTGAATAGAAGTCCAAACAAAGCCTCGTACAAAACACGGAAGCCATTTAAGGCACAGACACGCATTCGGACCACTTTCGCGAGGCAACCGTGCGAAGCGGCCTTTAGTAATCTGTGCCTAACTGGATTATTGGAAACATATTGAACAATAATAAAACGGTAGTCGATCCACGACTTGAGAATAGTGGAATGGTGAGTTTTGTAGAGTTGCTAGATGTGGCGGGAAATTGGAGAATTTGGATTTTGAAGTAAACGTCCACCGCACGCACGCACGCACGCACGCACGCACGCACGCACGCACGCACACACGCACGCACGCACACACGCACGCACGCACGCACGCTGCGTGTTGCGGGCACTGCACGGCTATCAGAAGACGGCGCGCAAGCTCTCTCGATTTTTCTCGCACTATCCGTATCTCTCTTTCGAGAAAAATCGAGCTAGCTCGCGGGCCGTCTTGAAATAGCCGTGCTGGCCCGACACTGGTCTAATCAAACTTATGTCAAAACAACAAAGGTGAACAATAGTGCCAACTATTAGGCATTAAGGTGGCGAGCACTAGGACAGTTGGGTACCTTAGTTGGATGAAGTTAATAACGTATTGTAATTTCTTATGTGGACACCAAATAAAATAAAGTAAAATGTTGATTTGATAATACATTTTGTTAGAGTACCTAATAATAAAGCTGGAGTCAACAACCCTATGGAAAATATGTTATTTATTATTATTAAAATAGTAACGCATTTGGCCACTATCTTAACTAATGGTAAGTGATGGTGATGAAGAGGCCGAGGGTGTTACATCCAATACCTAAAGTGCCTATTCACTCTGGTCGTGAGAAGATCCAAGTTATGAGTAGCTGGGAAAAGGTTTGCCGAAAGTGAGTTAAGTACGCTTTAGCTGTCCTCGCAAGAACACTAGAAGCCATAAAGTGCTTCATGCGAATCAGTTGCATATTAACTACAAATTGATTAAACTAAGACCACAATGATTGTCAACTACTTCTACTATTAATATTAGGGAACACATCTAATTTATTTGTCATGAGACTAATCAATAAATATGATTAACAAAAAGTACATCTAAACAGAATCGTAATAAATTATAGCTTTTTCATAGGTCCCTTTGAAGAACAATTCTCTAGAAGATGCCAGCGCCATCTTCGCATTCGAAAGGTCGGATTTGTCGTCTTGTGACTCTGATCCTTATGGAGACAGCTCTTAGTACTGAAATTTGTACTTTTACTTTAAGCCAATAAATTATTTCTGAATATGCTTTTCCCCATTTTTCATTAAATTTTATCTACTATTAATAGTCATCTACTAAAGCATCTACTAAAGCATCTACTTACTATTAATAGTTGGCTTGGCAGGTGTTAATGGTTTCGGGTGATTATTTTGATTAGCCTCGCTATTTTAAGGACCACGATCATGCGGACAAGACTGATCTCGAAAATACTTATCCTGAGGTCAAATTGGTTCCGGCGTAAAATAAACTAACTCGAACGAAAATCTGTACTAACTCGACCTAACTAAAAGATGACACTGACAGCTGCGCAAGTGGCCTATAACCATTGGCAAAATGACCTTCCAGGTGAACTATATCTAGGTATTAGATATGATTTCCTCGGACTCGTGAGACGTGACGTCGGGAAATGAAACCTCTTTTGTAATGAGCGATTATGACCAGTCTTTTTTCGCCAAAACGACAATCCGTTGCGAAATTCGCGACGAATTCGCTTTTGTCGAATTTGTTGAAATGTTGATGCAACTGCGCTGCGGGGGATTTTGTTGTAAAGTCGTGTGACTTACTATAAACCTAGTTGACTAGTATTTTCTTTGAGTTTCACTTCTCGATTGTTTGTGTATCTCTTTATAGATTTCAAAACATTCTGCTCCGACTCAAATTTATATGTGGGAAAAGGGCAGGCCAATGATGATTGATTTATGATTTAGTTTTACCAACAATTATTGCATTATTGAAACTAGCACTCCGGACAGATATGAAATAAAGTCTAGGCTATGTTTGTCCTTCCGAATCAATTCTGTCTATACATTACTGGTGAAAGTTTTTTTATATATCGGATGAGTAATTCACTCATCACTCACATTGGACTCAGATTTATAAAGTCACAAACTTTGCATCTATAATAATATATTGGAGCGGTGGTCCAAAATGTCCAAATATACTGAGCATTTAATCTTCTTCTATTCTTTTCCCTTATCCGATCTACTTGATATTAATATGAGCGTTTAATATAATTGTATCTAAATATACGTCGTGAACCGAAATATTTGTCTACCTCGGCTGCTGACTGTACGTCGTGTACAACTTACTATGTCACAGGGTTACTAATCAAAACTATTCTATTATTCTGCCAGCAATTCCTCACTGTGTATCTAATTAATGCTCAGTAACACTCAATAACATTCTCTCAACACAATGCACCATAAAAACCAACTAACAAGTCACTGATACGGGATCAATCGAATCAAAAGATTCATAAATAAGCGCGCGCGCAATCTCGATGGCTTTGTGGTGACAAATCGTGACAAATTGACACATTCGTCGCTGCCGGTGACATTTAGTGACACGTCGGGTCGATGTCAGATGTTAGATTGATTCGTTTGATTGGGTAATGACTGATTGATCTACTCGTTTTATTAGTTTTGGTTGGGGCGATAAGTTGATAATATTGTTCGTTGAATATTGTCAACTCAACGAAATTAATCTTAAGACAATGCATGTAAAATGGTTGTTTAATGATAGATCGTATCTTATTTCGACGAATCGTAAAGAATTTTGAAATGTGCGTTTACATTTTTAACAAAAGACTGCTTCTTAGACATGTACCCTATTTATTAACGAGGTACCTGTTTACTTACCTACACATTTTCGAGCATACTCGTATATATATGTATATGAATATGTACAGGAATATTCCTGGCGAAATAAAACCTTTGTACACTCAGCGTCAAATACTCCGTAGCAGTCAAAGTGGCCAAATAGTTCGGTACACCATACTAAATATATGGTGTACCGAACTATTTGACTACTTTGGTTGCTACAAAGTATTTGACGCTGAGTGTACCTCAGATTTACCAGTAGGTAAGGCAAGGCAGAGATAGGTAGGTAAGTATCTGTGTGTTGATGGTTTTACATGTACAACTTGGTAAATTTATCAATGATCCGCCAATTAGTAGCACGAATAATTTTAATAGGGAACAAAGTCGAGAAACCTTTAAAAACAAGGTGCTTTTGACTGATTTTGAGTGCCAATAAATAGATGCATAGCTACTAGTACTGTGTATTTTTGGGATACAATTAAAATACTGTGACTTTTTAGATATTGTATGGCCTTACCTTTTGCACTGGTTGCAATTATTAGTCTCATTAATCTAGTACAAGCCAGTAGCTTACCAGTGCCTTGTCAGGCAGGGTGTACCAGTGATTGTACAACTCCGCAATAATATATAATCAGTTAATGTGTACGTCTGTAATGACGGCCACATGCGGCTAGGGCAGCTGGTGGCAGGGGAAACGGGGGCAGTTTGATTATGATAAGATCTACTCGCTTTATTAAGGCTAACTGACTATGCAAATGTTGAATATTATGGACTTTGGAGATCTTCGTGCATGTTTTTAATAAATATTCTCTTTTGTTTTTTTTAAGCTATTTAAATATTGGGCTGAATTTCCTATGAACTGTTTTTTTTCTTAGAGCAGTGTACACAATAGTGTATAGAATAAAATTCATGTCAACAGTCCAACATCAAGATACCATTTTGAAAGTGTTTTGGATGCGGCCTACCTGGACAAAAAATTATAGCGGAAAAGATTGATATTTTATTTAGGCAGGTAAACTTACAATAAGTACTTGTACTTATTGAATCATTGTAAAGTTAAGTTCTGTGATTCCCAAGTGCAGAATTTTATTTAGCAAGCAAATAAAGATTAATAATGCCTGACTTGGCTCTACGAAATATCTCACCACTTTTTACTGTGGAAGAGTTACGAGACTTGGCGTATTTTTTACATGGAATGTTTTTAATGGGATTCTACTTACTCGACATTGTACCATTTTAATATTATGATTATATTGTTTGTTTTCATTTTGCACTGTATTTTGATTTGACTATTATATTAATAAATTTATACTAAGCAGAAACGTCCGCTAACGAAATTTTCCTTTAAAATATTTTTTTTAATTTTCCTCTTTGATCGAAACTTATTATATTACCTAATGTTATTTTTATACACTCTGACGATATTTTTGTGAATTCATGCTAAGTATTAAATTTATAAAAATGAAATGTAATTTTCAAAATGAAATAAATGAATCTAATCTAAAATCACTACTTATTGTTATTAGGGTCGGCAACGCGCTTGTGATTCTTCTGGAGTCACAAGTGTCCATAGGCGACGGTACCAGCTTAACATCAGGCAGGCCGTAAGCTTGTTTACCACTGTCGTAGTATAAAAAAAAACTATTTAATCCAAGAAGTTCTACTATCCATATGAAAATTTTGACAAGTAAGTGAGCATAATTAGAATATCAGTAAATCAATAAAGAAATACGACCCTAAAATAGTTGCCCACTCACCCTAACCTCCCCTCCCAGCTCACTTGACACAGTTCCAACATAATTGTAGCAATTACCTACACCACGACGATTTCTGACATCGACACGTCGAAACATATCCTCTTGCGCAATGATTGAGCCATTCATATGTAATCAGTTCCATTTATGCCACGTTCACTCTACATCGCTGGTCCTTCGGGCTATATGCCAGTACAAATAGGTTTAATTTTAGGTTATTTCTGTTTGCCCTAGGCGTTGTGATTGAATGGTTTTTGTGTCGCGAATGATAAGTGTGAATTGTAGTATTTGTAGCTAAGACAGTTTCTAGCATTATGAAATCTATTACAGATCGCTGTTGTGATAAAATAGTGTGTGTAGTTGGATTTCGGGACGAATTAAAAAAATAAAAAGACGCCTTACACAACACACATAGTTAAAACCATTTCGACAGAAAAGACTTACCTACGATTTAAAAACCGCACTCGAATCGGTTTAACCATTTAGGCGGTACGAATCCACAGACAGATAGACACACATGTCACATATATACATACATATTACATACCTATATTATGATGAAACTTGTATCGTCCCTGGTTGACGTTGGGGCCTTGGGGGTTAAAAAAAGGCGTTAATGGCGTTATACTCGTAAACCGGTTGCCAATTTTTCCAATTTAGGTAGTATTCGATGGCGATTCACTTTTAAATCTACATATAAGTATTATATAAGGGATATTTTTTTTGCTTGAAACACAGGGAATCTTGTTCAGGCTCTTATATTATCCCTTCGTATTAAATTTTAGCATACAGGGTGACTGGTAATTCGACCTATTCCTTGAAAGGGGTTATACTAGAGATAATTTGCAACAATTTATGTCCAGTCAACCAGGGGTCAAAACACGACTTTTTTTTATTTTTCGAATTTTTAGTTTGAAAAAAAATGGCCTTGCAGCCTTAAAGTGCTGATTGTGACAAAAATGTTTTTTTACCATGCAAATAGAAGTACTTTTGTCACAATCACCAGCTTAAGGCTGCAAGGAGTATTTTTTTCATACAAACTAAAAACTCGAGTATCTCGGAAACCAGCGAGTTTCGATCCCTGGTTGACTGGACATAAGCTGTTGCAAATTAGCTCTAGTATAACCCCTTTCAAGGAAAAGGTCGAATTACCAGTCACCCTGTATAGTCATATCATATGTCTGTAAAATAAGTTTAATAGTTATTTGTTCAACAAGAGAGCAAAGTAGATTTTTGCTGCGAGTGTTGATGTTGAGTCCCGAGCAAGCGAAAGATTCTATATTTGAATCACGAGCGTAGCGAGTGATTCAAAATTAGAATCTTGAGCGTAGTGAGGGACTCAAAGGCACGAGATGCAAATATCTTTGCTCTCGTGTGATACATACAACTTTTCACCTCAGCAGTGAGAACATCGTCACGTTAAAAAATATATCGCTAGGCTTTTACGCACCTATAATATTCTGAATTTGTAATAGAGCACTGGTGACACAGTGGCTGTGGACACTATGATGTGTCACCAGTGCTCGATATCAAAATTAAAAAGCCACTTTGACTCACGGAGTGAGCAAAATCGCATTTTGCTCACTGTTTTCACGCAGCAAAATATGCTTGTTCGAGCTGCTGAGGTGAAAAATAAATTATTCTCCTATTCTTCTTATTCTATTATGTTGCATTCATATTTTACTATATCAGAGAAAGAGGTCACTTCTTCATGTTATACTTATACCATAAAATATTTGCTGTCGATTACGTATACAGTAGGTACTAATCTATTTCTGTCTGAGATAAAACTGTAATATAAACCCTAAAATCCTCCGCCGAAACACCTAATTCAATTAAAGCAGATTTAAAATCCGAACACTTCGAAGTATTTAGTAAAGTTGGACGTTAATCCAACGAGTGGGGTTTAGGTGGTAATTATTTCTGACAAAAACGGGCCCTGATTACTTTCACAAGATGGCACAATGGAGCATGAAATGAGCTACCACCGCGTTACGCATCGTCTTTACTATGGAAACTCGAATGCAGTTGCGCGAGTTGATTGTGAGTTGCAAGGTTTCTTTAATGCTTTCTTGCATTCATACTTATGTACTCTAAAGAGGCCGACGGTTAATTGCGTGAATTTTGAGATGAATATTGTCCTCTAAATTGAAGGCAATAGAGGCAGAGGAAGGCCTAGGCTAACATATCTTAGCCAAGTAAAGGATAAAGTTGATGTCGAGTCGTATGAAGTCAAGAAGCTGGCAATGGACAGAGAAAAGTGGTGGTTACTCCACCGACAAGAGCAAGGCTCTTAAGTGATGATGATGACTGTCCACTGCATCCCTTTCTATATTTAACAAACGTAAATTAGAGCTCGAATCACCAGCCAATTTACGTTCCACTGCTGCCCCTCTATTCTGTAACTTGTTTTAAGATCACCTCAACGCTCACCCCCAAATATATCTTGACGCCGCGATTCGTAGTAACTAAGCGTAGATAGAGGTCTAGTTTCGTTAGGTGTGACGGGTGGGGTGAGACTCATGAGCGCGTAAAGACTAACAGTCCTGGTTCATAGGTGTAATGAGAGGGAGGGCAGAATATCACATTTCCTCACGATGTAGCTTTTGAGCTCGAATACAGCATTTTAGACAATTATGCTAATTTTATTAAAAGACTCATTAATATTAGAATTATTTATAGGTAATTTAAAGGTAAATGATAATAGGCTTGTTGCGTGGTGTTAAAATGGATAACGTCGTGTTGCTAAATGGATAGTAAACCATCAAATGATTGTAATAAAGTATAAATTACAAAATATAATTCAAATCATAAAAAGATATGAACCTTGTAAGTTTAGAAAAAAACGATTTTTTTAGGGTTCCGTACTCAAAGAGTAAAACGGGACCCTATTACTGAGACTTTGCTGTCCGTCCGTCTGTCTGTCACCAGGCTGTATCTCAAGAACCGTGATAGCTACAGACTTGAAATTTTCACAGATTATGTATTGCCGCTATAACAAAAAGTACTACAAAAAACGTGATTTTTTTGCCGTTTTTATAGATAATCTGTCACCAGGCTGTATCTTAAATATCGTGATAGCTAGAGAGTTGAAATTTTCACAGATTATGTATTTCTGTTGCCGTTATAACAACAAATACTAAAAACAAAATAAAACATTTTTCTAAGGGGGGCTTCCATACAACAAAGGTGATTTTTTTGCCGTTTTTATAGATACTGGTACGGAACCCTTCGTGCGCGAGTCCAACTCGCACTTGGCCGGTTTTATTTATTGTCCAAGAGTAAATTTAAAGTTACCAATAGAATCCTTACGCTTTTATAGAAACAAATTTGTATGACAACTATGGACCTAAACGCAGTATTTCGCAACCGAAACAGCAATTTACTTTATTTTCCATGCAACGGTTAGTACAAATTCCACGGTGTGACGTCATACTTTAAAGCCAATCAGTATGAAGCGTTTCGGCTGCTGTCAGCGAGGTCCGTCTTTAACTCGATTTTTTGGGTATTAATGTCCTTTAAATGTAGTTGCTTCCATACAAACATTTGTTCATCTACAAAAACTGGTTCGAACGGCATCGTAAACAAATTTAAGGGCACAAGCCCATTATATATACCTACTGAATAATTCAAATGACATGACTATTGAACTATCCAGCTGGTACAGGTAAACTTTAAATGAGATAATCTTAATGAAGTCATATATAATTTGACTGGGAAAAATCTTACTTCATCTGAAAAATCTTACTTCATCTGGTCGTTCCGGCAATTTTATCAATATTGTGCCTGCATTTCTAGTACTCTCACTTACAATTATTTTGGCGAAATATATTTTAAAATAAAACTCATAGTAATGGTTCCAATCTAACAATAACACCACGAAAACACGAAAACATAGTGTGTCCGCTCATCTATGCAACTTTCAAAACGTAACAAATAAAGTGTCAATTCCTTTTACAAACTTTGCACACTTCCATTCCAATCTAAAATCGACTTTAACTTGAACATCATAAAGTTCAATTCGTTTTGTAAGAAAATGTATTTTTTTGTTTTCCGTGCATTTAACATTTGATTCAATCGCCGACAAATTACAAAAGGAATAAATAGTTCGAAAGTATACCGTGTAAAAGTAAAATGATTAGGCTATTGAAAAATAGTTCTTATTCCCTTGGCTTAAGATCTTGTAAGTAATTAGGTTTTATTTTAGGCAGTCTAGACCGGCAAACTGTGAAATTAAATTTAATTGCATTTGAGTTTTGAAATGATTATCGATTATAAAATTGCAATTATAAAATATATTGCTCATTTATCACCCACTATAAAATTGAAAGTAAATCATGTGAAGTTCGCTAATTGCAGTAATAATGCTACAGTATTGTTTTTATTCCAAGCTTTATATTAACTAGTACTGTTCGTATCTCAGAGCATGGAATACTAGAGAGAGGACAAGCCGCCGGCGGCCGCGTCGCAGTTGTTAGCTCAATGGGCATACTCTGCCGTACTGTGTACGCATGCTGATCGCAGAGAATATTACGTTTCTTCCCAAAATGCCTTCATATAATGCGCGTGTATTGTCCAATAAGAGCGTAGGTATACAAGTGTGTGTGTTTTAGATGTGTGCGTGCTTTGTCTTGTCAGTTACTTGGGCTCTGTGTGGGTTAATGTACTTGCGACAGGCGTACTCAATACAAATCGGCCGGCATGTCCGATCTCCTTATATTCATACATCTGTGGTTCGTATCGTACTTATGTTAGTCGGTATGTATGTAAGTTGTCCTCATCCATTCCCATTTTTTTAGACCGGTATCAGATTGATAAAAAAATATTGATTATGCTAGGACGGCTAAAACCACTCGGATGTAACGTTGTTATGCTAAATATATAATTTTGTTTGTTTGTATGATTTATAATTATAAGCCTTTACAATTACGGATTTTAATTAAGACTTTGCTATTGCCTAGCCGACAAATTGCGACACAATTCTTTACCGCACACAAAGGTAAGTATAAGTAGTAAGAAGAGATCACCCCATTAAGGAATCTCTTTCTAACGCTCTAGCAGGAGAACAATATACAAAAAACCGGCCAAGTGCGAGTTGGACTCGCGCACGAAGGGTTCCGTGCCATTATCTATAAAACGGCAAAAAAATCACGTTTGTTGTATGAGAGCCACCCTTAAAAAAATATTTTATTTTGGTTTTAGTATATTTTATTATAGCGGCATTAGAAATACATAATCTGTAAAAATTTCATTTCTCTAGCTATCACGGTTCTTTAGATACAGCCTGGTGACAGATTATCTATAAAAATGGCAAAAAAATCACGTGTTTTGTATGGGAGCCCCCCCCTTAAAAAAATATATATTTTGTTTTTAGTATTTGTTGTTATAGCGGCAACAGAAATACATAATCTGTAAAAATTTCAACTCTCTAGCTATCACGGTTCTTGAGATACAGCCTGGTGACTGACAGACGGACGGACGGACAGCGAAGTCGTAATAGGGTCCCGTTTTACTCTTTGAGTACGGAACCCTAAAAAGGCTTGTTGATAAGCACTGCGAGCCAAAAAGTTTATTTTTGGGTACCCAGGCGTATACTTGAGTATTAACGCGGAGAACGCCATTCGAGCTTTGAAACGGAGGACCTCAAAACGAGCGCTCAAATGCGCCAAACAAGGCATAAAGAACACAAAATCAGCCAGGCATCCCACGTTCTTTTTCCAAATTCAAAAATAGACATGCCACTAAAAATAAACTCTGGGAACACCGTGCATCGCCACCCAACCGCGACGCTCACTCAACCGTCTACCAGTGTGTTAAATGACTTTAAAAAAGTTTTGACATCATTTCACGTCGATCACTGGCCAGTGAAAGAGCGGAAAAAAGATGAATGCAACTCATTTTATGAATGAAATAAGTTTTTTTTATACCGCGTCGAATACGTGCTTTCCTTTCGAGGTAGACGTGCATTCATTTTCGATATTTTTTCAATGGGACTCGTTCGAGTTCTTCAGAATTGTACCTTAGGATTATGACGGTAAGTTTCAATTTGAATTTATCAGTGTTCTGCGTAGTGTCAATGAATTATATGGTACGCCATAGCTTCCGGGATTCTAGATTCTACAATGACGGTAAATGTAACTTTTTATCTGTCTTTGGCCTTTTGGTTTAACGTTTTCAGTAGATTTTTGAGTGATACAAATGTGAACGCAAAAGGTACCTACTTGAGAATTATTACGTGTTCCTTGTATTGTAGTTATGCTTGTAGTTATCTTAACTTTTTTATAAACTTTATTATCTACTTAAAAATAGTTTTATATTTATTCACTTGATAGATTAGTTTATGGTCTAGATTTATTTCTGGGCAGGAAACTCTTTTCAGACAGTCACTTTTGTAAACCTAGCGATACTTGCCTAGAGAATACATGCGATTAGCTAGAAATTTGAGGCTTTCATTTTAAACATACTAGCTGCCCGCGCAGCACTGCTCGTTTATTTATTAAAAACGAGGAGTATTTTTGGAGATTAACCCTCACATTCAACCTCAAACACTTCTCCTCGTTATTAAATTTGGTAAAAAAGCCCTGTCAGACAGACAGCCCTATTTAGGTCATAGCTTGATGTAACTTTGTCAGAGCATCGGCAAGAAATGTGAATGCGATTTAAGCAATAGATATATGGCTTTTGCCTTGGTTGAGGGGGTATCTTTCTGTTCAGCAGGAAAACAAGGAGAATGGAAGAATTTGATGTCGGAACGCTCCCGGGACAGTAACCTTGAGCTATAACTTCAGGGAATTGGGCTGAATGAACGCGACGAGCGAGCGACTGCCCGCCTGTTTCCGGCCAGGCGTCCCTTCGCAACATCATCATCACATCATCCACATCATCTTTCAGTACTTGAGAGACCGCGACTTGCTCGGCGTCGCGAGTGAAAACCCGGTGACTATTTTTTCCGGATATAATCTGTACACTTAAGTAAAATGATTTTTCACTCTTTTAAATCTGTGTGGTATAGTCGTATCTCTCATCAAGATTGGTGGAGCCAGCATGTTATGTACATGTGGTAAAAAAGAGCCGGGCCGGGCTAAGAATAAGCAGTCGTCGTTGCCTATGGACGCGGCTACATAGGAGTCACAGACGCGTGTCCGACCCTTTATTGATTTGAGGATTCGTTGTGTTAATAGCTGGAGACATTTGTCATACAACGAATCCTCAAGTTTCTAACTCTCAACGTAACGCGTTCAATCATTTTCTAGCAACAAAATTATGAGTGTAGATATTTTTTATTTATACAGCCTGTATGTTTAATATTACCTCAAATTGTAACCATACATAGTTTTTAGTAATATGCACCGATATTGTACGAAAATTGTAAGTTTGACAAACTACCAAAGAGTAAATATTTTTTGAAAATTTATCGAGCAGCAATGTATTGCTTACACTCATTTGACACATGGAAGAAGCGGGTTACTTGTGACAGTTGTGACGTCACATCAGTAAGACAATGTAGTAATACATTGCGTGTTGAATTATTTTAAAAGGAAAAAAAAAGTTGGTAAGAAAAAAATTCTTGCAATATCGGTTCATAGCCCTAACACCTACCTCTGGTTACAATTTGAGGTAATATTAAAAATACACGCTGTATAAATGAACATAATGTAGTGTGTAAATCTAAAACGGGCGATAGATTAAACCAACATAGAACTCATTAATTAAGATGTTGTTTTTAAGTTAGAATTAACTGTGATCTCATAATTAATTTCTGAAAATTTTATTACATATTTAGGCGATATGAGCTTTTAAAAGTAACTAACTGTCAACTAGCGTTTAACGCGAGTATGTTTGCATTACATTGCGGGCCGATTTATTATGTATGTTCATAATTTTAATTGGAATTCTAAGTAAAAAGTTATCTAATTAGTAATTACATTTCTTATGTCCTATACTAACCACCGTTAAGAGATTCGCCCGTATTGGATTTACACACTGTACACAAAGTCAATTAGTATACTTTAATTTTTCATAATAATTGTTTGAATTTTTATAGTATGTGTAGGTTTACTATTATTATTTTATTTGCACTCGATTGTAGTAGGTACCTACTAATTTGCTTTAGCATAGAGGTAAATACCTACGTCTCTGTACACGTGTTAGTTTGTCTATCTTTTCGTTCCTGATCTCGTCTTAATTGCTCAAAGGTTAACTAGAAGAGATCCCTTACAGGGATAAGTTCGCCTCTGTATCAACTTAACCGTTTTTGTCTGTATTTTAACCTAGGTCTTGTGTACACTAAAGTATTTACACATAATTCATTAAAAAAACAACTACATACTCAAGTACATAATTACAACTCCTCAATATCAATATCAATAGGCAACAAGACATCTAACAACATTAAATATCAATTAAATCAAAATCAACAAACGACCAGTAAACCCGAACATTAACTACAATTTAAGCAAAACAAAAGGTTTACATAAACGGCCAAAGTCCGTAATCGAGATCACGACTCGTTTGTGCGGGATCGATACGATCCATCGATCTGCGACGTGCGTGCGCGCATGCATTATGTACTCGCATTCCGGGGCCGGTGGTACCGCTGACAGGATTATTTTAAACACAGTTTAAAGGTTTAGCCTTAATTCGTACGTTATTAGCTCGGTGCGCCTGGAAGTAAATGGTGACGATTAAAATTAGGGGTCAATCAACTATTTAATGTTGTTTTTTTGTCCCGTTAGACAAAACAATATACTTACAACAATTCTTTTTAATTTCATATGAGTCATACGACAGAGTTTCTTATAAAAAAAACTACATGGATTTCTAGTCTAGCATTGTTAGCTCTTAAAAATGTTGGTGGATATAAATCTTTAAAATCACAGTTTTAATCCAGAAGACGTAGACATTGCAATTTTTATAATAATCCCACCTCCAGAGTAAACCTGGAAACACGTGTAGGTATAAGCGCCCCAAGCGGAAGCAAAATATAGATTTAATTGCATAAGGAATTATGTACATTTTCAACTATTATTATTAGATAGCTATTAAGTTTTTTAAATGTCATCATTATAATATCTAGGTATACTAATATAATAAAGAGGTATACGAGTAGTAGTGGTAGGTAAAGTGTATATCTTAGTGAAGATGTAAGTTTGTATGAAGGAATCTCCGGATCTTCTCATCCGATGTCAAAAAATATTTTACCAGTATATAAATGTAGAATGGGCCTTCGGAATGGACATAGAGTTTATATTTTATTGCAATACACAAGCGGACCTGCGGGATAAAATATATATAAGTTATCACAAAAGTACACAAGATTTCAATTATAAAAAATGCTGTTTTTTACATGGTATTTTCCAGTTGGAGTTTCAAATATCTCAGTTATGCCTTTACTATTCTTAATTCGATGGCGCAATTAACACATGCAAGAAATTGCATGCATGTTTAACTACATTGCGGGGTTTGATAGATCAATTGAACTCAGCATACCTCGGTAACCCGCAATTTAATGAAACTTGCATGAAATTTATTGCATGTGTAGGAGAAGCTTAATAGGTACGGTCAACCAATTTGATTCCTAGGCCATCATAGAACCTTGCCGTTGTAAATGCTATGGCAATACGGGTTACTAGGATTATTGCGTAGCTATGTAGCAGTTAAAATGACAGGGTTCTACGGTGGCCTAGGAATCAAATTGGTTGACTGTACATTACATAAGTATATACCTACGTAAGGCTTAATGTAAGTACGAAAGATTGTTATGGCAACATTCTTTAAATAACAAGTGTGCAAGTACTACATAATTACAGATGATTTAACTACAACCGTCCATCAAATCCAGATCCGGTTAACGATCGATTAACCGTCGCACGCTGCACCGGGCCCCGGCTATGCGCGGAAACCCGACAGGCATCCTGCAATGGGATCGTTAGTTAGGACAACGTGAAAGCTATTGCAAGCATTTTGCTGGAAATTAACAATTATGGGCACTGTGAGTGTTCCAGTTGTGTGGGGTATGGAGATATCACGTGGGAAGGTGAGGTTTGAGAAGTTACTTAGCTGACATTTATTTTTACAGGTTTTTATTTTACTTGCTCTTTCCTAATGTATATACGTTGTGCTTTATTTGGAAACCACTTTTCAGGCACTTGCCGGTGATTATCCGATTGAGCTGAAAGGAATACTTAATGTTAGTTTGGTGACTACGCTTTATTGGTACTACCGAGCTGACCTAACGATGGAAACAAAAGGTGGCCATAGTCTTAAACTACAAAAGAGAGTGGCGGCGGGGCAAATTGCACGTAGAACTGTTAACCGTTGGGGCGGAAAGGTTCTCTAGTGGCCACCACGTACCGGAAGGCGTGGCGTTGGTAAGTGGACTGTAGACCTGGTAAAGGTCGCGGGATTCCACTGGATGCGGGTGGCGCCGGACCGGTCACTTTGAAACTCTTTGAGGGAGGCCTATGTCCGGCATTGGACGTCTTTCGGCTGATATGATGATGATGATGACAAAAGATTTTTTTCAGAGTATTGGATGTTTTTTATGCATTTAAGTAATGTTTCTATTAAATATATCGTCAACTATGTAGTACCTTTAACACAAGCCTTATTGAACTTAATACGGTTCTAGTTCGCTTTGTGTAAGATTGTCCTCTCAGTATCAGCCGAAAGACGTCCACTGCTGGACATAAGCCTCCCCCAAAGAGTGCAAAATTGACCGGTCCTGCGCCACCCGCATCCAGCGGACTGCCGCGACCTTTTCCAGGTCATCAGATGGTTAATTTTTTTTTTTTTTATATACCTAAATAATTGTAATCGACTTTACCAGAGACTAGTAAACCAATAATTGTCTTCGATTGTACCTAATAAAGATTGGAATTCATAATGATGTCTTCTGGTTCAGTAACTGGTAGGTTTTAGCTCCCTGGACCAGTAACCTTAAAGTTTAGCTTTGATTGCCGATTTAATAATGATGTAACACGTGATTAAATAAATTCTAACGGTGTCATAGATGGATAGAAACATGGCGTCTTCAGAGCGTCGTGCGGAGGAGTAACGTTACAATAACGATTGCACGTTTCCACACACGATACGTGCCCTAACTATAAATGCCAATATTTAAATGTCACGCGATAATACCAGGGGTATTTCACCAACATGAGAATTGTCACCTGACGATGACAATAGGATTGTGGACTGAAAATGTATTATACTTAACCTACAAAAATGCCTAACGACGAAATTCTCCTTCAAATATTGCAAAAAATTACGAAGCTAACTACCCTTTTCAACCGACGAAAAAAACGGAGGAGGTTCTCAAGTCGACGCGTATATATATGTCGGAGAAGGGGCATTGCGAGGTGGTGAATAGGGATTGGGATGATCTCCATCACTGTTCATGTTCTTCGTAATTCGACACAAATAAAAACGCACACGAACACTTCAACTGTCCTTTAATTAGATCCACTCATGAGACTACAAAAATATACAGTGATTGATTTAATATTCACGGATAGAACGTTATCACTCGCATCAGGTGTGCACTCAGTGCCCGTTCCAAATTCAGTCCTCCCTTGTCAAGGTTATTCCATATTATAGTCTATGGTCTTCTCCGCCACCTCCAGACCTATCAGTTCATCCAACTGTCTGGCCGTACCGTCTTAACAATATTCCGCAAGTGTAACGTTCCTTTACAAATCAAATGACAGACTAAATAAACGAATGATCTGCTTTGTAAACGCACTCGAAATGTCATTGTGACAGCGTCACTCCGACATATATGTATTTTTTTATGTATGACCACGCATAACTTTTTACAGAGTATAGTTCGATTTTGATAATTATTTTTTTATTGGAAAGGGTATACCCCGAATTTGGTCCCATATAAATTTGGAAAAAAAAACTAACCCTAAGGGTAGGAAAATAGGGGATGATTGATTTTTCGTCGGTTAAAACTTTGTTTTCAAAGTAAATTATAATGTTGCTTGCTAGAGAGAAAAAGCTTGGGGGCCGTGACGTCACGGCACTTGAGCGTCATAGTAAATGACTATATCGTTTCATATGAGGTGCGTTTCGCGGAAAAGCGACAGAATATACCTTTTAAAACTTTGGACGGTTATCTATAACTATGTGATTATTTAATCGCTTGCGTAACGTTTTTCTCCATTTGACTCTATTTTTATTCCTTTTTCGAGAAAATTCCACATTATTAAATAGTTTATTTGGTGTCAACATGCCTATTCTACGTCCATTCCTGGGTCAATAAATAATTATGCTGTCCAGCAACCACCTATACAGGGCGTCCCACGCCTATGCCACATGGAGGGAAAGTACCTTGAATATTGTAGATAGAAGATTTTACTAAAAGAAGGCATTATTTAATTTTAATAACAATTTAAACTGCATTCATAGATTTTTAAATAATTACATGGTTGGACCGGGAATCGAACCCGCTACACGAGAAAAAAATATATTCTGTTGCTTTATCATACCGATCGAAAAGCTACATCATAAGGATTATTTTTTGCTACATAACATAGTGTCAGAAATAAAAGGAAGACTATGAATTTTAACATTTTAATTCAAAATTAATCAATTTACTTAATTTATCAAATGCTCAAAATGAGTCCCATTGACAAAATCATTTACGCGTCTTTCGGCAGATTCAGGATACAGCAGAAACTTGATTGGACAGAAACTCGATTTGTTGCATACAACCATGTAGGTACCATCGGCCAAAGCCAGAGTCGACCAGATTCAAAACAGAATCGCTTGCAATGCTATACGGCTGGAACCAAAATGCGCCTTTAAGGTTGTCGACTCTGGCTTTGGCCGATAGTACCTACTTATTACGTATCTCTTTATAATTTAATCATGCACTTAAATTATAATAGAGAAATGATGCGTACTTCTCAAGTGAGTACAGATTCATTCATTAGTAATAGGTACCTACTTTAAAATGATAATGTCCCTTGTATGTCCTTACGGCAATGTCAGGTTTTCATTTTTCTGAACAAAATTTCACATCAAATGTAAAAATGCATGGACACTATTTCTGACACTATGTTATTTAGCAAAAAATTATCCTTATGATGAAGCCTTTCGATCGGTATGATAAAGCTACAAGGTATTTTTTTTCTCGTGTAGCGGGTTTGATTCCCGGTTCAACCATGTAATTATTTAAAAATCTTTAAATGCAGTTTAAATTGTAGTTATAAATCAAAATAATGTCTTCTTTCAGTAAAATGTTCCACAATATTCAAGGTACTTTCCCTCCATGTGGCATAGGCGTGGGATGCCCTGTATAGCCCTCCGAATCGCTAAACTTAAGTGGCAGTGGGCGGGGTACATTGCACGTAGAACCGGTGGCCGCTGGGGCGGAAAGGTTCTCGAGTGGCGACCACGTACCGGAAGGCGCGGCGTAGGTAGGCCCCCTACAAGGTGGACTGATGACCTGGGGAGTCCGCTGGATGCGGGTGGCGCAGGACTGCTCACTTTGGCACTCTTTGGGGGAGCCTTATGTTCAGCAGTCGACGTCTTTCGGCTGGTATGATGATGATGATATTTACGAAGGGGAACACTGAAAAATTCCGAAGTCATTTGTCATTATTTAGTTGTGACGACGCACCGTGGATTTCTGCGCCGACGCAAGGACGCAACGTACCGTTTTGTGGCGCCGCGCCGCAAAATTTTGCGTTACGTCGACGCACCAGTGACATGTGGCCGGGCCCTCACGCCTAACGAAACTACCCCTCTGATTACGCTTAGTTCGGTACTACGAATCGCGGCGTCAAGTTATATTTGTGATCGAACGGTGAAGTGACACGGTGCGGAGGTCTAGTTTCGTTAGGCGTGACGGTGGGGTGAGGCGCATTCGAGCGGTCCAAATAACAGGCCAGTTGACCCGAACAGTCACATAGTACAAACAGGCGTCCATTAGAGTCGATACCGGAAGGGCTCGGTTCGCACACTGACTCGGAATTACCGGTAACAACCTTCGACATCACACGAGTAGGGATGGGATAGCGGTATCGATATGTGATCGATTGAGCCAATCAACTAATTTTGTTGCGTGTTGCCATGGTTACGTCTCTCTCCCTCTTTATTTAGCGCACCGCGTTTAAGATACTGAACGGATTTTGATGAATCATATCTTATTTTAGGCATGAAATAAAATAGTATTTTTCACAATCGTGTTATAATAGAGAGCTTTTTAGTCAAGTACCGTGTTTAGGCCACGAAGCTTGCTGAGTGGCCTAAGTAAGGTACGAGATTAAAAAGCTTGATTATAACACTATTGTGAACAATACTTTTTGTACGAGTTCATTAAAATTAATTTTCTACGAGTCAACTGAACTACTTAAACAAACTCGATACTGTTGAAACGAAGTGCAGCTCATCGCTCGTACGCTTGTTGATATCTTAAAAGACATCAACGAGCGTACGACATCAAAGCGATTCTATTGGTCCAATTCATTACAGTTCAGTAAAGCAGCCACGTGATTGGTCGAATTTATTTTAGTTGTCTGGAGCGTATCGAAAAGTAGTTATTTCGATTGTTTCGACAGTAACATGGACTACAACTATAAAAAGAGTGACGTAGCAGTATTCTCTATGAAATCTTAATACACATATTTTAATCGTCGAATACAAAAAAGATTTTTATTACAGTTAGGTATCCGTAGTCGGCATACACTTTTTTGAACTTTCTATATATGTTTGTTCTATATAAAATCATAGTTTAGAGGGCTTAAATCCACTATCAATAGTACCTATCAATCTCTGTGTTTAATGACTATGATAAAACCATTATGTGGCGGGACATCTCCTACGTAGGTATACAAGGAGTCCATAATTATTATAAAGATTTTTCTAAGAAATTCAGCAGACTCTAACAACGGAAAATCAAAAACAACAAGATAAAACAAACTACTTCTTACTATTGTTGTGTATATAGGGCAAGCTTCAAAAATATGCATAATTTTGTCAAAAAATGGATGAAAGAAGAATGGGTGATTTAAAAAATGAGCCTCGATCGGATTTATCTCTTTCGTGAGCTCATTCTGAAAATTGTATGTTTCTCGGCACGCATTGGCGAGAAGCGAATTGGCGGAACAGAAATGTTATTTAGGATTGTAAACGATGGACGAAAATAGTCTCATGGACAAAACTGTTATTCGCACATTCTTCGCTGTGTTTGATATTACAAAATACAACTTAAAAATAAAAACATAAACAACTATCTGCATTCCAAGTTTATTTAGCTTATTTCTCTCTTGGTTTATAATTGCCGCCTACCTCATTTAAACTTCATTCGGAGAAACTCATTTTCTTTGCAGCACTATATCTACAAAGGATAAAAAAAAAGTCTTAACATTTCCTCAAGCTCACAAAGCAAAACCATAAAAACGAAAACTTAAGACATAAGCAGTCACTTCATTAACTCGACGTAAATCGTCGCGGTACCTTGCCAGATGAGACGTTAAAACGTTCCTAGACGTTATAAAAAACGTTAGCCAATTAACCGTAACGTTAAATCTCATCTTGGAAGCCGGGTAATTATCCAGGCCGCACTCCAGTGTCAGGACTCTCATTACAGTGGGGTAGATGACTCGATTCAGGACTGTACGGATGTTTGGAAAATTTATAGAAATTCTCGCTGTTTTGCATTATTATTGTATCTCAACTCGTATTAGAGTTATTAAGTTAAGGAGCTATTTAGTACCTATATTATAAATTAATAAAGATATCTTCTCCCTCATGTGGAGGTTCCTCGAATAAGAGATGCCCAATGGGCAGCAGTGTGGACAGCTCTGGCAGTCGCGTCTCTCAGGTCGTGTTCCGAGCAGGAGTGTGGGCATGTGGGGCACGCCATCAGGTGCGCCATGGTTTGCGTAAAGGTATGAAGATTGATAAAAGAAGAAAGATGACATGTTTAGTGAAATCAATGTGATGTAATAAACTGGCTCATCATCATCTTCAACATATCAGCCGAAAGACGTCCACTGCACTGCTGCCGCCTCCGAAGAGTGCCACAGTGACCGGTCTTACGCCATCCACATCCAGCGGACTCCCGTAACCTTAACCGGGATAAATTTAGGTAAGTGAGGCCACTCATATGAGCATAATTTTCCGGCTGTAGCCGGCATAGGTAACCGGCATTAACGCATGATCACCTTTTTTTTGGTAAATTGGACAAAATGACATTGACAATGTTCAAAAATGTATTATTGATATTATATAATTATCTTTAGGTCCTTTACCCCATATCGCCCAACGTCAAGCAGAATGTACATTTCAATTTAATTTAAACCTTTCATAACGCGTTCAATTTTAGAACAAAATACATTCGGCTCTATTATCTCAATAACTGATTTAGTACCGAAATAACATTCTTCAGGAAACGTATTAAATTACTTATTATTATTTGACTATGAAAAACTAAAACTAATTTAAAAAAAGTTGGTACTCCCTAACGAGGCAACCACCCCACACCGCACTCCAGAGTGTCGCAGGATCCGCTCTCATTTCAATTAGGCCTCTTAAATATTCAATGTTCTTAGAATAGGCTGGTCTTGAGATAGTTCAGAAATTTCATTACGGACCTAATTGTTGAGACGTGGCTTTTATTCCTGCGGATCGGGATTTCCAATGCGAATCTATAGTCTGTGTTGAATTTAAATAGATATGAGTTTTGGGATGGAGATGGTATTAATAATTGTTGGAGATATTCGAAACTAGCTTCCGCCGGTCAGCCCGCGACTTCATTTATTTATTTATTTATTTATTTATTTATTGAACCATAAAAATGTGCAACATGACAGTATTAACCAAAACGTTACAGCGATTCAACTTAACCTAAATTACTAAACAAAATCAAGTACCTACTAACTAGAAACTAAAACTAAAAACAATCCATGCGTCTCTCTAACACACTCTTACATTCAGTCATCAGTCGCGACATCCCTGTTACAAACACATCACACTGCGGTGATGCTGCGAGCACGGAGTTGAGGAGAGCAGTCGCGCGAGGTATGGGCGAGTTTCGATACAGGTTCGTCCGCGAGGTCGCAATCGCCAAGAAAGGCACTCCAAGGCGCTTGTTCCGATAATCGTTCGGCACATTGAATTTGAGCATCTTTTCCACCAGATTAATGCTGTCAATTTTACTTGTTATAACATTTAAAATGAAACTGAGTAAACTTAGGTTTCGTCGCATTTCTAAGGAATCATACCCCAGGTGACCCTGTAGAAAGCGTGTAGGGTATAAGAATGGATAGAAGAATTGTTTCTTTTTATAGAGATGTCTTAAAAATCTTTTTTGGACTTGTTCCAACATGAGAGTGTATTTGCTTTCATGTGGACTCCAGACTACTGTGTTGGTTTCAAGGATGCTTCTTACTAGTGCCGTGTAAAGGACGCGCGTTGCTGCAATAGAGAGCGGGGCAGCGTTACGCAGCACAAATCCCAGCCTCTGGTATGCGGATTTTGTGACATTTCGAACATGAGTCCGAAATGTGAGACTAGTGTCGAAGGTGACTCCGAGATCACGGACCTCGTTAACACGAACCATCGTCTCTCCGGCTATGCGATAGTCGTAGTGGAGGGGCGACGGAGAGCGCGAAAACGTCATGATCTCGCATTTACCTTTGTTAAAAAGTAATTGGTTTTCTTCACTCCACCTGTTCACCGCATCGATGTCCCTTTGTAAGGCTTGGTTGTCCAGTATAGACCTGATGGGCATGACGAGTTTTACATCGTCGGCGAACAGAAGAGGAGTGGCGTTGTCAACTACCTCAGGGAGATCGTTAATAAGGGCTAAGAAGAGAAAGGGTCCTAAATTAGATCCCTGACTGATACCGGAACGTGTATTGTATGGTTTGGATAGGTATGGCCCATACTTTACAAACTGTTTCCTGTCCTTGAGGTAGTTGGCGAACAGATTTAAAAGGCGTGGAACGAATCCCAATTTACCAAGTTTTTGCAGCAAGACGTCGTTATCGACTCGGTCAAATGCCTTTTGAAAGTCGAGGTATACAATGTCTACCTTCTTCTACTCGTCGAGACACTAGGTCCTTGGGGTAAGGGTGCGCTGGATCTCCACAGGGAGCTCAGCAAAAGGTTGAGGGAGGCAACGGGTGACCCTCGCGCCGGCAGCTTTCTCGCGCAAAGGATCGCAATCGCAGTTCAGCGCGGGAATGCTGCCTGCGTGATGGGCACCCTGCCAAGAGGCCCAGGCCTCTTATTTAATTAGTTATTTTATTTTATTTTTTCTAAGTTTAAGGTTTAGTTTTAGTTATTTTAATTTAATAATAGTTTAGTTTTGTAAAAGTTTTATACATGTTTTTACTATTTTATCCACTAAATAAATATATGTCTACCTGGTTGCGAGCATCCATTTCTCTCGAAATAACATCAACCAGCTCAACCAAATTAGTGGCTACCGATCTTTTGGGCAGAAATGCATGTTGGGAGCTGGTAAGGTGAGGTAAACATTGTGGTAGCAAGTACTCATGTAAGACCATCTCGAACACCTTGGCTAGTGCAGATAGAATCGCAATCGGTCGATAATTCTCTATTTTCAATTTAGAACCTTTTTTAGGAATCGGTGTTACGCGGGATATTTTCCATATGTGAGGATAATCACCTGTAGAAAGTATTAAATTGAAAATAAAGGCAATCGGGGCAATCAGGTGATCTATGCACCCTTTAATAACAAACGCTGGAATGTCGTCAGGGCCCGCCGAGGTGCCTGATTTAAGCCGTTTGACCGCGCGACGCACCGCGTCACGACCGATTGTCCGGATGTCGACAAGTCTATCTCCAGCAACAGCTTCTGAGCTGGCCTTTTCGGGGTCGAGACTCGGCAGGTCAGGTAAGAAAACGGACTCAAAATGAATAGCAAACGCAGAGGCAGCCTCGGCTCCGCGGTATTCAGACTCGCCGAGTGTGACAACGGGTTCAACTCCTCCTCGACATCGCAAGCTATTTACAAATTGCCAAAATAGAGACGGATCTGTGGTAAGGTTGCGAGAAACTTTACTGACATAGTTGTCGTGGGCTGTTTTAATATTTTCTTTGATTTTAGTGCGCATAATTTGAAACTGTTTATAGACGTCTTCATTCTTAGTCCGTTTCCATACCTTGTGTAAACGAGCTTTAGATGTTATGTCACGTATAATCGCTTTCGTGTAGTGCACAGGATACGTGCGACTACACGTCGGCTTGCGTATTTTTTTGGGTATGCAGTCGTCGAAAAATGTATATAGTATCTCATTAAATTTAGAAATGGCCTCATCGACAGTTTTAAGTTTAACGATATCATTCCACTCATGGTCCCTAATAAGACAGTATAATCTGTTAAAGTCAGCTTTTGGGAAATTCCAATCTCTTACGTTGTCAATA
The DNA here is from genome assembly GCA_963854355.1 of Epinotia brunnichana. Taxonomy (NCBI): domain Eukaryota; kingdom Metazoa; phylum Arthropoda; class Insecta; order Lepidoptera; family Tortricidae; genus Epinotia; species Epinotia brunnichana. Next base: position 6,561,113 of record OY977953.1, on the reverse strand, counting down.
TTAGATGGGTCTGCTAAGGTCACCTTGGTAGAAAGGTCGTAATGGGCACGGACAAGAAGCGGCGGGTGGTGAGGGTCGATGTTCACGAGCTCCTCTCCCGGCGCCGCGCCGCGCACACGCAGCGCTCTCCCCATCTCCGGACTCGTCAGCACCACATCGAGCATTCTATCGTTCATATTGTTCACGCAGTTATAGTCTAGTAAATTACATAGTGGTAGAAAACAATAGTAAAGGTTAAATACATTAGAACTTGCACTATATAAATTTAAGTCACCTAAAATCATAAGTTTAGAGTTAGGATTAGTTTCACAGAAACATTCTACACTGTTAAACCATTCAATATACATTTCATCACATGCTTTAGGTGGGATATATACAACACATACGTAAAAACAGTAGCCATTGACTTTAAACTTCGCCCAGAGATCTTCACCGTGCGGAGTCTCGTACTGTGGTAGCCGCTCGAGGCAGACGGGCGGTTGGGCCGCCAGCAAAACGCCGCCGCCCGCGCGGCCTCCACCGCGATCGCGCCGTAGTACATTCCAATTTCCACAGCATAATTCTGCATCATTCACTGAGTCGTCCAAGTTCGTTTCCGTCACAGCCACTAGAGAAAGATGTTCTGAAAGCAATAGGTTGGTTCTCCAGTCGAGCAATTTTGATTTGAGCCATCTTACGTTTTGGTAGTATATGAGAAGATCAAAAGTTTTAGTTTTCTTTTGGCCTGTCATGCATTGTTTTACTGTTGGCTCTTTCCAATCGAAATAACCACTTATCCACAGAGAAGCCTTTGGGCCAGAATTCTGGATTCGTAAGTTCTTCCGACATTTCCATTGGCACACCCACTTTAAAAGATGCGTATTCTTGTGGCCACTTCGGTATTATTTTGGTGACTTTATATAGTTCGCTAGGTTTCTTGTTTTTCATATAGTCTACAACGTTTTGTTCGGTTGTTGTGGGTCGCGCTCCCCAGACATGTAGATATGTTAGCCTTACGGCAGCTTCCAGGATATTGCTAGATTCACCGTTGCCATGAACTACTTTCCTATTTTTCTTATGTTTTCGTTTATTTTCAACAGGCGTAAAATCACGCTCATTCATATTAGGAACCAAATCGTTTAGATCCGTTACAGGTGGTGACGATGAAACTTCAGCGCTCGAACTACGTGTGATACAAGAACGTGAAGCGGTATTTTTAAGCGTTGAACTAGTTACAATGTCTTCGTCTTGTGGTCTACTAGTAGTTGTTAATTTATTGGTGGGGTTTGTAGACATATTGCGCTTCTTGGACTTATGTTTGCGGGTCGCTGTAGGTACTGGAACCTTACCAGTAGATTGCGGGGTCATCTGCGTAGACCCTGGATAAAACTGTCCTATATTTGAATCCAGGGTATAAACTATCTTCGTGAAAATATTCATCCAAATCGGTTAAACCGTTTAAGCGTGATTGAGTAATTTAAACATCCAAACATCTAAACATCCAAACTTTCGCATTTATAATATTAGTAGGATAGGATAGTACTTAGGATAGGATTAGGGATTTGTCACACGGGATGCGTTCTGCGATCTGCAGTCAGATCACCTTTGGTTTTGTTCAAACCTGACCGCAGACCGCATCCAGTGTGGCAAATCCCTTAAGGCTTAAAATAAGTGTATCGCTGCCGAATTTAATGCGAACTAAATTACTTACTTCGCTCTAGAACTAGAATAGTAGATGTGAGCTCAAGCTTCAAAGACCGCCTTCATCATCATAATCATAACAGCCGAAAGATGTCCACTGCTGGACATATGCTTCCCCCAAAGAGCGCCACAAGACCGCCTTGCTTAAGTGTAACTGCCATATGCATCCACAGAGGTAGGATCATGCAGCTACTTACTTGGTGGAGTTAGTGGTTGCCACATGACGGACACAGGCGGCGAGGTGAGCCGGAAATGGCGGAATGACGTGTTTGCAAGTGATTTACCAAGGATTGCGGGGAATAAAGACGAGTGGAAATTCATTTTATTTTGCAAAAAAAAACTTTACTTAACCACAATACATGATGATGATCAAATTGAAAAGAAACATAAGTTTTAAATAGGTCGTTCAACTATTTCGTGTTTTTATTCTGTCCCTTTTTTAGTGCCTGGCCATCTTAGCTTTTTTTTAAAGTATCGGCACAGAATTACTATAGTTCTATAAACAATAATTTACTTGTAATATGACAAGTAAAAATTAGTGATAAAAAATACTTAGGTAACCATTTTTTGCTCACAAATTCGTAACAATAAAAACGATAAACGATCGATAACGTCTAATCGAGTCACTCGCATCGATAACCCCGTCGCATCCCTACGGACTGATGATCATTGCGAGCATGCGCTCTATAAATAATATGTTGTAAAACGATTTTCGATAGATTAATCTGAATCGTGCGCGGGTCGTGCGCGCGCCGCTGGGGAGGATCTATTGTAGATCAATGCTGGTGTTGGGAGGGAATAGAAATGGCTGGGGGGGAAATGGATATGCTGGAAAACCTTTTTTTTTGATGTGGAAATGCTTTAGACATACCGGTTGGGAAATAGGGGGTTATGTGGGACTCACTTAAACATACCTACTCACTAAAACCACACCGGCGTTTTCCCGCTTTGCCGTGACCCTATGAGATTTCATTCTAGTGTTTATCTAAGTAATATAAAAGTTCCCATTTTCATACCTGTCGATATTTGTCTCGCTCTCGCACGGGGTTTCACGCCCATGTAAGAGACACAATCCACAAGCCTAATGGGTTTGCAACGCGCATATGAATCCTCTTAGAGTTGCTAGCGTCCGTAGGTTACGATTTCCCCTTACCACCAGGCAGGCTATGGGCTTTTTTGCCACCTTACTGTATTGAAAATCAATAAAAATAAATTATTCTTACATTAACAATAAACAAAACTCTCTACAATTCATCATGTTACAATGAATTATTTATATTTTAAAGATTTTTAAACTTATGAAGCCCAAGCAATGGGCGCTGTTTGACCATAGAAAATCGTGTCTTTCCTATATTTTCCTAGAAATTTATTATTCATATACTAACAGAGCGTTTATTACGTTAAAAAAATAATCTGATTAGACAGACAATCGCGTTATCCCCGCACCCCGCGTGCCCCCCGCGCGCGCGGCCTCCCCCTGCCTCCTCAAAGTCACGTCATCGCTATGCTGACGTCGTTGCCGGTCAGCCTGTCGCAGCCAACCGGAGGGACGCACCGTCAAGGGTGCGTGAAGACGGGGTTCCTCCAAAAGAGAAGCCCCCTCGCACCGATGTGGATTTCATATCGGTTTCAAGAAAGCGCAAGCCGCGAAAAAGTCAGTGTGGTACAGCGGAACCGGTTGGTTCTGGTCTGCGGGTTGCCACGCCGAGTAAGGCGCTGTACGTGTCGCGCCTGCATTACTCCGCCACGGCTGATGACATGGTGGAGTATATTCACCAGAAGACTGGCTACTCGCTGAGGGTTTTCCAGCTGCGTTCGCGCCACTACGTGCACTTCAGCTCGTTTGTGGTGCGCGTGCCGCGGCCGCTGCAGGAGACCATCGCGTGTGCTGACTTCTGGCCGAAGGGTGTCGTGTTTCGGCGGTTCCGGGGCTACCTACCGAATTCTACACCGGAATTGACGACGCAACGGAGCCACACTGTTTTGTCGCCTAAATAATAATTAGTTTTTTTTTATTTTATAATTGTATGTATGTTAGTCTTTAAGGTATTTGTAACTATGGGCCTTAGATGCCTGAAATAAATGGTTTAATAATAATTTCTCTTCACATTTGGGTAATTGCCAGAGCATTTAAACCGTCCTAATCCATGTCTAATATTTTCACGATGGCCCTCAATATTTTCGTTGCAGTTCTGGTTATTTGATAGTGGTCCCTGACCACTACCAAATAACCAAATACGCAACGAGAATCTGCAGGGACTTCGTCAAAAATCCAGACATGGAGGTGATGGCGGTTGAAACGTCTGGGAGTTGCCCATTTGAGGATTTTTAACGAACACTTCTACATGTTCATAGGTCTCCGTGCAGCGAGCACGCGTGCCCGTGCGAGCAGTAAATGAGCGCGGCCTGTGGGAATGTGCTCGAGTCGAGCTAGGCTCGACTGTTTGCTCACTCGTCCGCCGGGCGGCCCGGGAATCAACTAAACATATATCGGCAATATGTAACCCTACCACAGAACGATTACATGACGCACAGAAAGTGCACTGTCCTGACCCGTCGTGGTCACGGTCTGGACGCCAACGGCCTTTAGTCCCATCTTGTACTTAGCCAGATTTGGAAGCTAGTTTCAAAATGGGAATTGAGAGTTGCCGTCTCGTAGTCAGTTATGAAATGGAAACGGTTTTGCCCATCTATACGTAGCCAGATTTGATAGCTAAGTAGCTTCAACATGTGGCTTCCCACCTTGTAGCCAGTTATGAAATATGAACGGTTTCGCTGCCTGCTCCTTTAGTTACATCTTGTAGCCAGATTTGGGAGCTATTTTCTTATTTATTATAATACAAAAATTTATTAATGTTCCGTTCTGCAGGTCGATCACGTAACGCATGGTACGAACGTCGGGTAGGTCTAAATGTCACTTTTTATATGGAAAATTTACAGTTAAAGTGTACCGACGCGCGTTCGGAACGTAACGTGATTACCCCCAGACCACTTTGGCATACTTTGCCATCGCCGATCTTAGCCGTACGACTTAACTCGCGGTCTAACGTGACCTTTTTTGTATTATTCGAACAAGAAAGTTAATCAAAAAGACGCAATCAATTATATATTTGCAAAATGTCACTGTCTCGTTAAAAATGCTTTGACAACTGAAAAGATTGGCAGCCAACTTTGGCACCGTCTGCCAAGTACTTCCGGACATTTTAGGACTGACAGACTAAGTTTACTCTCCCTACGATTAAAATGCTAAATGATGCCACATGTTTCGTAACAGTTAATTTTGACCGAAAGTAAAGGATTTTTCTAATTTTCGGCCAATTTTAAGTGCGATAATCTTCTGATTCTTGCTTAGAAAAACGTTTTCGACCTGCTGCCATGCATTTTATCGTATTTTCTTGAAGCCTACGTGCATATTGGGAGTGGGCTTACGGACTATAATATCAATTGGGTTATAACGAAATAACACACTGAAAGACCCTCTCTACTAAGTGATAAGTAGGCACTTGAAACTTTAACCTCTAGAGTATTTGATCACCAAAGCGTTTTGATATCAAAAATTCTCTCCAACGTTCTTACTTCTTAACTAGAAACTTTAAGCCCCATAAAACTTTTCGAGCGAGCTTTTGCTCCACATAAGTTTAACGTTCACTCTTATAGTGTTGCTTAACCAACGTGAGTTTACAGTTGCGTGCCTTTATTCTAATACCTATTGATTCGACTCCAGGAATAAGTAACCATTTTCCTAACCGCATTTGTAAGTTGGTTACGGTAAAGTACGCGTAAAACCTTAGACTGTTGTATTGCAAATAACCATAAAGTGTTCTCGGGTATGTATTCAGCTTTATTTCTCTTTGAGTATTGTAAAGGGTCGTTTAAGGTTAGTACACAGTTTAGGAATGGGTATAAGTTAGCCGAAACGACTTTAGGAATGATAATATATTGTAATGTTGTGTAAAATGCTCTTAAGTCGGAGGCTGAGATTGTAACAAGCAAATAATTTCAAGGTACTTAGAACGCCTGTTAACTAGACTGCGTTTAACTAATATGTCTAGAAATATATCGTTCGAATCCCGGTCAGGGCATTTATTCGTGTGTTTATCACGAATATTTGTTCCTGAGTTATGGATGTTATATATATATATATATATATGTATTTATCTATTATATATATCATCGCCTAGTCACCCACAACACAAGCCTTATTGAGCTTACCGTGGGCCTAGGTTGATTTGTGTAAGATTGTCCCGTAATATTTATTTATTTATATAGATTAAAAAAGCGGCCAAGTGCGAGTCGGACTCGCACATGAAGGGTTCCGTGAAATAAATTGCGGTTTACGATTTATGACGTATTAAAAAAAAAACTACTTACTAGATCTCGTTCAAACCAATTTTCGGTGGAAGTTTACATGGTAATGTACATCATATATTTTTTTTAGTTTTATCATTGTCTTATTTTAGACGTTACAGGGGGGGGGGGGACACATTTTACCACTTTGGAAGTGTCTCTCGCGCAACCTATTCAGTTTAGAAATAAATGATTTTAGAAACCTCAATATTATTTTTGAAAACCTATCCATAGACACGTAAGGGTTTGATGAAACTTTTTTTTTTGAGTTTCTGTTCTGAGTATGGGGACCCCTAAAACTTAAAATTTTTTTTCAATTTTTGTGTGAAAATCTTAATGCGGTTTCAACAGTATAGCTCTTATAGTTTCGGAAAAAAGTGGCTGTGACATACGGACGGACAGACAGACAGACATGACGAATCTATAAGGGTTCCATTTTTTGCCATTTGGCTACGGAACCCTTAAAAAACCCCGACTTCGTAGCAGGATTACCTACTATTACCAACTAGGCCAGTCGTCCAATGTACATACTAGTATACATATACATATGTAAGTAATACCATATAATGTTATTTAGACACTTTACGGACTTTACTTGACATATTTAATGGACTTTCTTTAAGATCTGAGATGCACTAATACGAGTACATTCATTCATGTATAATCTATGTAATTGTTTTATCACAGATTGTTAAACTGCCATTACTGGCCTTACTATAGAAATATAATTTGTACAAATGCACCTGAATTTTGTATGCATGATAATAGGTATAAGGTAGGAAGGTAAGGTAGGTAGTTTTTGTACGCCTATTGGAAAAACACAGTGAAACTGTAAAAAAAGACCACCACTGTAAAAACCTATGTTTACAAATAAAACACTCACTTAAGTAAGTAAGTGTTTTATTTGTAAACATAGTAAATAAGTAAGTATACTTACTTACTTACTTACGGAGTACGAAACTATCAAACCCGAAACCACTCTGGATTTTTTAATAAATGATTTCTGATATAACACATCCTGAATTTTAATATACCTAAGATTATAAATCTGAATGTCGAATCCCACCCAAATCAGTTCACCCATTTTTGCGTCGTTTCATTAATAAAATTATCAACTCACCTGTTGCAACCAGCAATATCTCTAACAAACCATTAATCCCACACACGGGCCCTTATTCTCAAACCTAAATTATGAAAAGGAATTAAACATGTACCTGGATCTTGATAGTGTAACGTGTTCGCCATTTCGCGTCGCCATTTGCAATCGTCGTTCGAGATCGTACTTGTAACAATGAGATCTTGTCACACACGTGTTGAAGGGGTTATTCTGAGCTAAATACTTAATGTTATGTTGCAATGCGACATAGGCAACAAAGCAATGCAATGTTAAATCTTGCAAATGGTGTTTGATATGATAAATATAATGGGTGTATAATTGGATAGTTTATGATGGGACTTGGTTCTGTGACATTTACGGGATAAAATAATGATTAATGCAAACTTCTAAGGTTGCTGCCACATCACAGAAGTGACAACTTATCTAAATTCGAATGAAGAATAATCCTCTTAGTTCGAATTTAACCCATATTGCTTTGAAATAAAGTGCCCATGTCATACACTAGTGTAACGTCGAAGACTAGGGCGTACCTTACTTATCATATATTAAGGATCTAAAATAATCATAATAATATGATTTATGAGGCCTTGCCATTTTTTAAATTATAACAACTTATTATGATCGCTTTAAGACCTGTTGTACACTTGTAAGTTCTTACGTAAGTTCAGTACAAATACTGCTCACGTAAGTCGTCTGCTAAGAGACCGCCTGTTGTCATTGTCACCGTTATTTTTTGTTTTGCCTGCAATAAAGAATATTTGACGACCGCTTTAGCCTAGTTGGTAGTGACCCTGCCTACGAAGCAAGAGGTCCTGGGTTCGAATCCCGGTTAGGGCATTTATTTGTGTGATGACCACGAATATTTGTTCCTGAGTCATGGATGTTTTCTATCTATTTAAGTATTTATTTCTCTATATAAGTATGTATATCGTCGTCTAGTACCCATAGTACAAGCTTTGCTTAGTTTGGGACTAGGTTGATTTGTATAAGATTGTCCGCAAATATTTATTTTTATTTTTATTTATTATTATGACAAGTGTTAATAATTCCAACAAGCTTCCATTTGAGTTTATGATAATAACAACGCTATTTTATGCATGTAGTAAGTGGAAGAACCGTTTCTAGCATGAAATGTATCGATCTGGAATGATGTTTGTAACCATGTTTCTTAATTCTCAAAAAATACGTGTAAAATCTAGTACGTGTGCTACTAGACCGCAATACTCCTACCGTACGTAAGTACAAGGTTGTAGGAAAGAGTATGTTCGTGTGCGGATGACTTGAACCTGTCTCTTACACGGGTAGTTCACACTAATCGAGGCATCCCCTTAAGGGGCTACCCGAGGTTTTCATCGATTTTTGACTAGTTTTGAATCGATACAAATACTTTTGCACTACAGATAGACTTATAAGGCAAACGGCTATCGATTCTTCAATCTTTAATCTCTACTTTGGTCTACCATATTTTGAGAGAAATGGATAGTTATTTTTTTATGATTTTTTTAAACATTGTCTAAAAAACACCTTTTTTGTTATGAAATTGCTGTGAAAGATCTAAATTATACAAAATCTACATATTTGGGTTCGTCTCTGATGTCTCTATAAACGTGTGTACGATTTTTGTTTTAAACTAATTAACACAAAAGTTATGGCCAGAAAACCTGTTTTTTGGTCTAAAATTGTTCAACTTTGATGCCAAATATCTTGAAGACGGTGATGTTTGAAGTAAATATGGGATACTATATTGCTTAAAGCTGTTGTTGTTAATATGATAATCTACAAAAACATTAGAAAACTAAGGGATTCAGATTGAAGGTCATTGGCGTATGGGATCCCCTTAAAGAGACCCTTCAATCTCTATGTCGAAGTTACTGTCACTGCAATGTACTTCACACTCGCAATTTTATCACATCTCCCAGAATAGCCCCCTTCGATACGTTCCACATTGTCCGGGCCTCGAATGCTACGCGGCCATTATCACTAATTGCCATCGCTGTCATTTTACGGTTACGCATTAGCATTATAGCAATTTCGCTATCGATCCGGTCGATCTGTTACGAATGTCCTGGGTTAGGTAATAGGGGTTTTATTTGAAGATCACTGTGAATATAGGTAGGACTATTGTTCTTCTATTCTAAGTCGAGACGCGCACATGCCACCTATTTTTGTCTGTATTTTTACCTGTGTCTTCTTGTGTAAAAATAAAGTTATTTACATACATACATACCTGCATACAAAGTTGTAGTTTATCACCATCATCATATCAACCGAAAGAAGTCCACTGCTGGACATAGGCCTCCCCCAAAATGTGCCAAAGTGGTCATTTTCTACGATTCAGTTTCAATTAATACTATGAATGGCATTAAAATACCTATTGGATTTTTCCCGAAATGAATAGTAATTATTTTTTTTATTTTTATTTTAACATTTATATTTGGTATAATAAGATTAATTATATTACTATATTATCGGTCCAGCGCCACCCGCAGTTATAGTTATCTACGCCAAATTATATTTCCTATTTTTATACCCTGAATATAATCAGGGGACCGATTTTTGACTTTCGAGCGCTCGATTCTTTCACTCGAAAACTCTCAAAAATTATGGAGTGCTATTTTGAATTAGTGATAGATAATTTAAAAACGAGTGGCATTGACCAGTCGTATTCAATTCTATCGGTAGAAAGTAAGTGCCTGTAATTTTGACACTACAATCGTATTTACTTTTATTTAATTTTCGAGCGCTCGAAAGTCAAAAATCGGTCCCCAGGTCTCTTACTCTCTAAACTTTTTTTACAGTAAATCATCATAATCATCATATCAGCCGAAAGACGTCCACTGCTGGACATAGGCCTCCACCAAAGAGTTCCAAAGTGACCGGTCCTGCGCCACCCGCATCCAGCAGTACAGTAAATAATGATAATAAACCATTTATATCAGGTATCTAAGGCCCATAGTAACAAATACCTTAAAGACTACTAAACCATACAACTATATATTTAAAAACTAATTATTTAGGCGACAAAACAGCATAAAGAAGAGCCGGTCACTGTGGCACTCTTTGGGGCAGGTTTATGCCCAGAGCAGTGCACGTCTTCCGGCTGATATGATGATGAAAGAAAAGTTTGCGAGTTTGAATAAACCTATTGCGAACTCTTCTAAACCTCTGTGACTGTGCTTAAGAGTTAAAAAAAAACGATTTCGGTGTCAGGTGGTTTTTAGTCCCGAAGTTGCGCGCGACATTGTCTTATTAAATATATTTACTTATTTCATACTCAAAGTCCATATAAATAATAGTAAATACAATACACAGTCTCTATCTGCCAACACAGCGAATCCTCAAGTGAATAAAGGGTCGGCAACGCGCTTCTGATTCTTCTGGAGTCACAAGTGTCTATAGGCGACGGTACGAGCTTAACATCAGGCAGGCCGTAAGCTTGTTTGCCACCGTCGTAGTATAAAAAAAAGCCTTACAAACTAGAGGTTAGTACAAATTATACATTAAAAAAATGAAAAAAAAGTATTAGTCTTAGTAGCGGGCAGTGTTTATAACCATTGTTACCTAAGATGGTTGCCATTTTATCGAGTATCGGTTTTGATAAGACATCCGTCACTCTCCCACTGGCATATTTGTCAGAACGTGACGGATGACTTATCAAAAGCGATAAGTGATAAAACGTCAACCAAGCTACGCCCGCAGTTCTTTGTCAATGTGACAGTAAGTTCTAACAAATTGGCTTGTACGAACTTTATAAAACAAAGGACGCGTTCATAGCCTAGCGGCGCCTGCGAATTGGAAACGATAACGCAGGTTAAGCAAAGATGTCAGCGGTCAGTCTTGGGATGGGTGACCGCCTGTTTGAGTGCAGGTTACTATAAATGAGCGCTTCCGTGCTTTGGAAGGCACGCTAAGCAGTTGATCCCGGCTGCTGTCTATGACAGTAGTCGTTAAGCCGAGTTAGAGGCCTTCGGGCGGCTTAAGAACCTCTAACAGTCGAGTTGCCCACTCACTTGACAAAGGGGAGACAACTCTGTCACCTGCGTCCGCAGGAACTACCTACCACACCCTACACGTGTCCCCTGGGTGGTACTAAAGAATGACAAACTCAAAAGCCAAATAAATATAAAAAATCAAATGTTTTTGGAATCCGGCAAAGACAAATAAAAATCTTACCAAAGATCAATAAAACAACTAATAGCTGCTTCACAGGTAACTATCAGCTTTCAGCACGGTGACAGTACCACTAGATATCCATTACCCTTTAAAATAATATCCTCATAAAATATGCTAGTAAATATCACTTACACGGAGTAACCATTGTCCAAACCAAATGCACCACACCTTTCCTATCTTACCCATATTTCTCTAACATTGTCAAAACTCACTTTTGCATAATACCTGAAATAGCCACTAAATTAAACGACACACGCGCATTTAGCCGTCAAAAACATATATACATTATTCGCCTTATTACAATGAAATAAGGTGCAAAAGTGTAGACACATTTTTGATGTTGATTGTACAACTCAAGAGACTACAATCGTTTTAGAATGGAACATCAAGTGCATTCGACTTCAACCTAAAACAGCGCAAGCGACGTTAGTTTTCTTATGGAGTTAAGCTTTTTTGGAGCTAAAGCGTTGTGTAGGCGTACAGACTAGCATAATATAATTTAATTGCTATTGCATATGATACTAATATCACTATTGTTTACGATTACGAGAAACAGCCTAAGGACTGTACTATTGTAGAGAGGTTCGTAAATTAGTGGTCGAATTTATGGCAGAAACTGATAAGTCGTATATTTTGCGGAAATGGAATGTGTTTAATTACGTATGTTAAAGTATACTTTAAAGATACATATGGATAACTAGTTGCAATGAAAGTAAAACTAGTGCTTACGCCAAAACTTGGGATTAGGTGCAAAAGCCGACTCCGGGTTTCTTTAGGGATAATTAAGTTTCTGTCAACAATTTCATTTTTGGTACAAGCTTTTATTGCCGACTGTTCTTTTCTGCATAGCATCATCAACTACTCATTGAGACGATTCTAACGAGCCCAAATTCGATGGGGTTGTGTCGTTTTATTGCGGAGTTCCTATGGCCACCTTCCAGTTCCAGCATCAGATCAGCTCCATGCCATCATAATATTGCATTGCCATGCAATATACATATGCATGCAAAATTTTAGCTCAATCGGAAACCGGGAAGTGGGTGAAATTTCAAGTACTAAATTTGACCCAAGACTAAAACAAACGGAGTGAGCTAAATAAAAGCTTGTGAAAACCGGGAAAAACGCTAGGAGGATGAATAAAAGCAAACCAGTAGAGATTTTATTGTAAAAGTGAAATTATTTACAAAGATTTTTACCGTCACTTTTCAAGAACTTTTACTAGTCACACAGGGCCATAGGTACAGTCAGCATCAAAAGTAGCTACGCAAACGAATACGTCAAAAGTCTTTATTAAAAGGGAATAAGAACTTTTGACGTCTTCGATTGCGTAGCTACGTTTGATGCTGTAGAATGGATTCTTTGTAGGCACCCAGAAAATAAAGACGTACCAAAAGGGAATAGAATCACTCACCGAAGCCATAAATGTTCCCGATAAATTACGTCACTTGGAAAAAGATAAATACGACATCCCCTTTCAAGTAAATGGCAATAAATCGACATGCCCTTATGTCAACATCGTATTAGTGAACATGCCTTAACCAGCCTAACGTAGATCTCTCATGCCCCTTTAAATAACTAAAACTTTGGTGGATGAGGGGAAATAGGTTGAAGATTGCAAGGTCCACCTAAACTGGTCGTATTAAGCCCTTAGATTTGTCGCGAGTAAATCACGCGAAAAATCCAGCGATAAACGTCTATATCCGCTTTTCCCACGCGTTTTCTCGTTTCCCTCTCATGTGCTCACTTAATATGACGGTGTTTGCCCTTTTCCCCCTTGCTACCGCAAAGTCAAATCCTTGCACGCCACTGGGCAGAGCAATATCAACCTTCATCCTAAAGAGATAGGGTGGACTTTAGGTTAAGCATGATTGGGAAGGAAAAATGCGTGTTCTTTTTTCGAAAATTTCCACACATTTTCTTCCTGCAAGCGGCTTTGTATCTTATGCTACGATTCTTAGAGATTAAAGTGGATTGATGGGTTCGTGTGTAGTTTAGTCGGTTCACAACCGTTTAGGGGAGATTGGGTGACATTGTTACACAGTGTATTGCACATTATTGGGTGATTGAATGTTGTACTTTACTGAGGCGACAAGTATGATAAGGTGCCCTCGTGCCTCCTATAATGGCCGAGGGCGGCAAAGTATGTAGTGAATTTATTATATGAGATAAAGTGATTCCTAAATATGATGGTGATGTGAAATATGGCGTCGGTTGGTTAGGAGAAAATGTAACAAAAATCGAATTAAGGGGTAGGCTGTGTAAGTTACAACAGATTGCCTAAAAAGTGAAGCATCAAGGCCTTTGATAAGGCATTTGGTTTACACTTGCAATTAATACATATTTACATTTGCTAATCGCTACCTCACAGCATAAAGAAGTAGGTAGTAATGGAAAGGGGAGGGTAGTAATGGTAATGGAGGAGGGGCTATCTGGTGGAGGAAAGGCGAAGACGATAGACTTCTAAACTTGCTTTATACACTGCAAAGCTGCATAGTGAGTGGTACAGGAGTTCCATGGGCTTGATGCCAAAAGCTTGAGGGTGACAGCTTGATATCTTCAATCTTCTATTGCTTTCTGAAAACTAGATTCAAAGTAAGAATAGTGCTGTATAGTATTGTAGAGGTTTGAAATACGACTCTACAGAAGCGTTTGAAGAACTGGAGCTTAAGTCGGAGTTTTTGAATTTGATTTATCAGAGTTTGAACTCTACGGTAAATACGAGTATGCCTGCTATGCAGGCAGAAATTGTCCCCTAATGTGTCAAGATTGTAAACTGCACTATCTTTTCTTTTATAGTTTTGCCAACATGATTCCATTGCCAGTAATTCATGAAATGAAACCGATATCGGTATCGTTTTTTTATGTCACTGTTATTCTGATTTTAAATATCCTGTCATATTCTAAATTTCAAATTGGGCCCAAGATGTGATGGAAGATTGGTTTTACCCTCAGAGCATAGAATACTAGAGAGAGGACAAGCCGCCGGCGCCCGCGTCGCAGTTGGTAGCTCAATGGGCATACTCTGTCATACTGTGCACGCGTGCTGATCGCAGAGAATATTACGTTTCTTCCCAAAATGCCTTATATAATGCGCGTGTATTGTCCAATAAGAGCGTAGGTATACAAGTCTGTGTGTTTTAGATGTGTGCGTGCTTTGTCTTGTCAATTACTTGGGCTTTGTGTGGGTTAATGTACTTGCGACAGGCGTACTCAATACAAATCGGCCGGCATGTCCGATCTCCTTATACATTTGTGGTTTTACCCTAAGTGAGTGCACGCTCCGCTACGAGCGGGGCGTGGGGCGTCCATATAAATTGCATTTGTTTTATATGCACGCTCCACGCAGCGCTCACAGCGGCGCGGGCACTCAGGCCTTACTAATACTCTCTCTCTTTTTTTTTTATTTAAGAGTTATCCTTTTGTCGGTGGAATATTTTCAACTTCTCTCTGTCGTACGCCAGCCCGTTGACTCGCTGTTACGACACGACACCTTTTTCCTTTATTTGGTCCATATAATTGCGCCGTGGTCTTCCCCTGCCTCTCCTTCCTTCTATCTTTCCTTCCATCATGGTTTTAAAGAAGTTGTCGTGCCGTATCAAATGACCAATCATTTCCCCCCTTCTAGCGCTGATGGTGTTCAAGATCGCTCTCTTCTCTTTTACCCTTCTTAAAACGTCCTCATTTGTTACTCTCTCAGTCCAGCGTATGCCTTCCATCCGTCTCCAACACCACATTTCAAACGCTTCCAGTCTTTCTCGGTCCCCTTCTCTCTAATACTACGTGTATGTTAATTCTAAGAGATGTTTTTAATTTAACTAGTTGCTCAAGCTATGTTGTTTTGCCTTTCCATCATACCTATATAATGCATGTTTGTTTGTATGAAAACATCATCGTAATCACATGCTTTCTAACAGCGAATTGGTTTTGCGTGTACCACTTATTGGTACACGGGAACAATCTAATTTGAAGTACGATTCCGACGGCGCGGCACAAATTAACACGTTCCATGCTGTGTTAGTGTATGTTAATGTCGAACATTTTTAACAGTGTTACCGAAAGTTAAAGTAAGAACCATATAAAGTACATATGTATGTATCGTAAATCCTTTATTGTAGAGGTAAAATATATTTGTATGTACATAGAGAACAGGGACAAAAGCATCCATTTAAGTAATTTTTTGCTGCGTGTGCTGATTTTTAGTCCCGAGGAAGCGTAAGTTTCTCTTGTCTATCTTGAGCGCAGCTAAGTTCATGATCATGTTTACCTATTTAAGCAAAACTGACTTTATTTGAGATGTTCTATGTTTTTTTCTCTTCAATTTATACCATTCCTATGTTCAAATTTTTTTGGTAGCTAATTTAATATTAAAAGTAGGTATGTTAAGTGTGGTTTCGAATGTATTACTTGCTTCGCGCTGTTTTGGGGGTCTACTTTTAAATTCGAATGTCGAACTATGAGTCGACCCCTATTACTGTCGTACCTATTGTTTTTTCGTAATGAAATGAAAGTGCTCATAAAGTTGAAATATTCTGAATTTGTAATAGACCCTACACTTTGAAATGTCAGTGCTCGATATCGAAATTAAAAAGCTACTTTGAAGATTCCTATCGGAATTATATGGCAGCTAAATGCAGTGCATCGCGGCAGCACGCAAATTTGGTTTAGACTTCTAACTCCGATGCCGACTCCATCTCTGGCACCGACACCGATAAATCAAATTCAATACCTCCGGTTCCTCTAAAACTGCCCCCGTAACATCTCTACCCTTCATTACTCTATTTATATACAAAAGTCGTTTCCACACATGGACCATAATACTCAGGGCAATTTATACTTTGCCACAATGAAGGATGGAAAGGCTCCAATGCAGCTTATTTAAGAACTGATCTTAAAATGGCTGATGGCTTACCATAAACAACCTACTTAATTTGGGCGGGAAATGGTTTATATGCCGCAACCTGGTTTATATGCCGAACCCTACCAAACTAAATCTGTTGCGGCAAATAAAAAAAATATTATTATTAAATAAAAAGGCTCAAAGTCACCCAAGGCAAGAGACAGGGCTATTTTGGGAGTTTTCTGCGAGATCGCATCAGAAATGCGGCTATCCGCAGCAGAACCAAGGTAACCGATATAGCCCTCCGAATCGCTAAACTTAAGTGGCAGTGGGCGGGGCACATTGCACGTAGAACCGATGACCGTTGGGGCGGAAAGGTTCTCGAGTGGCGACCACTTACCGGAAGGCGCGGCGTGATGGACAAGGTGGACTGATGACCTGGTAAAGGTCGCGGGAGTCCGCTGGATGCGGGTGGCGCAGGACCGGTCACTTTGGCACTCTTTATGGGAGGCCTATGTTGAGCAGTGGACGTCTTTCGGTTAATATGATGATGATGATGATGATGATGATGCAATAAAAAAAAGTGGAACTATGATAAAGACAACGGATGATGCCTTTCTGTCACACCTGTCTGATTTGTATGCTACCATCGCGCTCGGGCGTGGTATTATTATTACAATAGAGTCCTGAGTATTATATAGGTCCATGTTCCCATACATGTCTACACGCTCATGGGTGGTCATATTGCCATACAATGCATGCAGCCAATGCACACTAATCCACATCCAATGCATAACAAGTGACCGTTTACAGTGCGTAAGCCTGTTAACTGCCAGGGTTTCCATTAAAACCTACAGCGCTTATTGACAGCTATTATCACAGTTAATTTGAATGGAATACTAATTGTGGGTAAAATAGACAAACATACACAATACATGCATTATTGTACGGACTCCTGGGCGCAGTTGCGGAAACGCAGGACAGTCATTCTGCCACTGGACGAAGTCTTCTAGCTCACAAGTTAACTTCGAGAAATGAGTCACGTTTCTAACATAGCCCTAAGTAAAAAATTGGTACTAACATATATGGCCTTTACTCCGAAATAAACATATTAATTCATTCATTAATTCATTATCACGTTTTTCAGAGTAGTAGGCAGGAATCTCGGGCTTCCATTTGCTACGATCCTGATAAACTTCATTCTCTTATTATTTTTCATTATATTTTCATACATGCTCGTCGATTGAGGGTATCTACTATTTAATTGTCTTTACCTTTATTAAGTACACACAGTTGGCTAATAATTCAACGTAATTTTGCGATAGATGGCCTTAAAAATGGTCATGGTTCAGGGTCTCATTCGTCCGTAATTTAATTGAAAACCACTGTATTTAGTTTAGTTACTATTGACGTGATAACGTCATAAATCGATGAACACCGGCAGCACGCACGAAAAAGTATGACTAATTGTCCTGTTCCTCCTGAGCCGAGCGTTTGGCTTTATGACGTTATCACGTAAAATTATCATCCGTAAACCGACTTTATAGACAGGCAATTATTATTTTTTCTTTAATAATTTCGTTCTGAAAACATTTCAGCCGATCGCAAAGCACCGCATACCAACATGCTACACTCTAAGGCTTAGGTGTAGACGCCAGCGGGCAGCGGGGCGGCGAGCACGAAGTCGCTCGAATGTATGAACTGCCGCTCGTCGCCCCGCTATCCGCTGGCGTCCAGTCCGCGGCCTAAGAGAGTGGCATGTTGAATGAAATCCATTGCCAACGTCTGTACCTATTCACCGTGTATTGGTATGCAGTCACAGAATAAGATGCAGTGCTTTACAGTCGGCTGAATGCGCGAAAGGCTTGGGGCGGAAAGGCTCTCGAGTGGCGACCACGTACCGGAAGGCACGGCGTGGGTAGACCCCCACAAGGTGGACTGATGGCCTACTGGTAAAGGTCGCGGGAGTCCGATGGATGCGGGTGGCGCAGGACCGGTCACTTTGGCACTCTTTGTGGGATGCCTAATATGTCCAGCAGTGGACGTCTTTCGGCTGATATGATGATGAACGTGACACTAGCCGTTGATCACCACATCTGTCATAATCACCTGAATAGACTGAATCCTGTTTGCTTAGCTGCAAAAATTCGATGTGTACAGACTGCTCTAATAACGTATCTCATTTTCCAGCCTCAGTAAATAAATGTTCGAAACAATTCACCATTATTATTAATCACAAAGGTCACCGCATATTGACCTCGCGATGTCGTCATAATAAACTTTTACTCCACATTACGGTACCTCAATACAGAAGATTGCACAGTAAATGTATCACAGATTCCATTACGGAACAAAGCCGCCGATATGCGTGGTACCGAAACGAAACATAACTTTGGAAACCGCATATCTGTCACCACTAGCCACCTTTAAAACCAACTCTGTTGCTTACAAAGTAAAGTCCGATTTTGTAGGAGTATGAGAGCGTAGGTATGGTGTCCTGTAAGGAAATGTGTCAAATGCCAACGGTTTAGCATATCGAGCGATCTTAGGCCGCGGCCACACCTGTTTCGATTTAGATTTACCTGTCTGCGAAAGGTTGGCGTTGACAATGCTTAATGGTCTGGCAGTTGTGACAATATCCGAGTTTTACTATATAGAATAGAAATAGGAATATAGCACAAAAGGATCATTGTTTTCCTAGCGTGTCCTTTCGGGATACCCTAGCGACCTCAAAGTCATCGGAGATCTCCGGAAATTTAATATTAATAGGTCTAAACTGTCAGGGTTATTTTTTCAGCCACTTGCCGGTATCTGATTAAGCTGAAATTAAGCATAGTTAGTTCAGTGACAACGCAATAATTACCGAGCTGATCTGAAGATAGACACAGAAGATGATACTACTACTTCATCATTTATAATTAATTTAATAAAGCCAGCACGAAAAAAAAATGCTTACAAACTTATTTACCTACCCAAGACTGATAATGGTGTCATAACCAAATAAAATGATCATTTATGAATAAGTCCAATGCAAAACTTAAGGTGCCTACTGAAGTATTTTCATAAAAATATTTTTTCTAGGCACCGATCTGCACGCACCTTAAACCGATTCGGTCAAATCAAGCCACTAGTTCCAATAAAAAAATGTATTAACCTAAACTCGTACGCCCAAAGGTCATATCATTATAATCCTAGTATAGCAAAACAACGATAATCCAACACACATAAAACCCCCTATTACGTTTAAGATAAAGTCGATAATCGTTTCATTCTAACGCAATACTTTCTCGGTTCTCTATACGTGACCGACAAAAACGCCTTTGCTATCTCGACTCGTATACCACCAACAAACTTAACTTTGCTAGCAGTAAAATTTTGAGCTAACCTTTCTTCATACTGAAGGTACGTTTGGAGTACGGCGCGAGTTCTGCCTTTGACGGTGAAGGTAAAATTGTAATCATATAATTCAAAATTTCTATTCTCTTGTCGTAATAAAATCATGCGCGCATGCGTTGCCTCCGTTCTAAATTCGAACGTTTTGTTTTTGTTTTCGGTCAGTTACCCATTATTGCTTAGGTATGTTGGTCAGCCAATTTTATAGTTATAAATATGGGCAGAATCCCACTTTATTTTTGAGCAGGCAGCAAAAAAAACTGAAGGTACGTTTAGAGTATGGCGCGATTTCTGCCTTTGACGGTGAAGGTAAAATTGTAATCATATGATTCAAAATTTATATTCTCTTGTCGTAATAAAATCATGCGCGCATGCGTTGCCTCCGTTCTAAATTCGAACGTTTTGTTTTTGTTTTCGGCCAGTTACCCATTGTTGCTTAGGTATGTTGGTCAGCCAATTTTATAGTTATAAATATGGGCAGAATCCCACTTTATTTTTGAGCAGGACCTGCCATTTCCAATATTTTTTTAAAGTCAACATACAAAATCTTCGTGTAATGTAACAAGCTGTAAATAAAACAATTCGAATGTCGCCAGAATAATTAAAATACCGAGATTACATAACCAGGATTTTTTTTTTAAATTACCTCAGTTGTGGCAAATACGTATACCTACGTGAAATGAAAAAGTTATATTTGTCTTTCTAAATCAAAATGACAGAAACATGAAGTGATGTTCTATTCTGCTATTAAGACAATTGGAATCGCGGCCATCGCGGCTTTTCAGGAGCCAATTAAGTTATAATTTTCTTGATGTCTGATATATTGTGGGTTTTGTCTCTAGGTCATTACTTAAATGATGATTAAATATCTGTTATTAAAAAAAATGCTATTCGATATCTATAAGCTATTTCCAAAGTAATATAACGGGACAATATAAGAGCAAGTATTGTTATCAACCCTGTACATCTCTGACAATATTACATTGATGTTTTTAGGGTTCCGTACTCAAAGAGTAAAACGGGACCCTATTAAGGCCTCCACACACCGGTCGCGCGACCCGTGTGTGGAGGCCTTTACTAAGACTCCGCTGTCCGTCCGTCCGTCCGTCCGTCCGTCTGTCTGTCACCAGGCTGTATCTCACTGATACCGTGATAGTTCCAGCTGAAATTTTCACAGATGAAGTACATATTTCTGTTGCCGCTATAACAACAAATACTAAAAACACAGAATAAAATTGTTTTTTTATAGATAATGGTACGTAACCCTTCGTGCGCGAGTCCGACTCGCACTTGGCCGGTTTTTTTTTTGTTTTGACGCTTAGAGACCCTATACAATCTCTAAGAACATTAGGATAATTTTTCATTGTATTTGGACGCTCAGAGACTTTATACATCTCTGGGATACTAAATTAAAATATCATTAAATTCTTGTTAATTAATGGATCATATTTTGCATTTTTTTTTCATTCAGTGACATTTAATCTGTTAACCGTTTATCGGTCGGTCGTTAATCTGAAATTTTTAAATGATTATTGTGCAAGATTATTTTTTTTTTATCGTAAATTACCATTTGACATGTAGGTAATGCCCTTGTGGCCTATTTGAAGAATAAATCATCATCATCATCATATCAGCCGAAAGACGTCCACTGCTGGACATAGGCCTCCCCCAAAGAGTTCCAAAGTGACCGTGTGTCCGACCGGGGGGTTCTCGAGTGGCGACCACGTACCGGAAGGCGCGGCGCTGGTAGGCAGAATAAATAATTGATTGAATTGATTTTGATTGAGTAATTTTTTTGGACCCTTTACTTGGAGTCGTCGAAATATTTAAATTTGCACAAGAAAAACGTAAATGTCATGTGATATTATATACAAAACTCAAAGAACCTCCTTCATAATAAAAGTCAATTGAAACTTAACAAAGAAAATTTAACATTTCGACGAACAAAGTTTTTCCTACATATAAACTTTCCTAACAAGCACAAACTCAGTGTAGGAACGCTTAGAACCGAACAGAATGCACTATTAACCCTATCTTATCCAACTAATTAGTACCAGATACCAGATACCAATTTGCACCGCGATTGTAACGTGCTTGCGACACTAGTGTACTCGTACATACGAAATGTCAGCCCGTTGTTAGCACTTTTGTCGGCTAATTAGTAGTGTTGTTACATTGATATTCGCGCTATCGATAACGGTATCGATTGTTGATCGAACTAAAAAGCAATTTAAGTACATGGATTAAGGTTTTGGTCTTTCTCACATGGGTTTGACAATGGGAATATTATAAATGGGGTAGATTAAAGATTATTAAAAGAGGCGAGGTGTGCGAGTGCGAGAAATATCTAGGTAGATCATCTACAATATTAAGCTTTTTATACCAATGTAAAGAAACTTAAGGGGATCCCATACGCCAATGACCTTCGATCTGAACTCCTTAGTTTTCTAATGTTTTCTGTAGCTTATCGTATTAACAACAACAGCTTTAAGCAATATAGTGTCCCATATTTACTTCAAACATACACTGAAAAAATAGCGTCGGTTGAATTAACTAAACTCGCGTGTGTTGAATTTTATTTTGTAAAATGGACCCTTTTTGTAGTTAATATTACAATCTCTACAAAATTAAAATTACGAAACATCTCTATGTTGACATCAAAATCGGCGATTACAATTTACTTTAGTAAATGTCACAAACACGAGTGTTAAGCTTACTAATCTGTAAAGGTTACAATTACGACAGTTCAAGTTTAGTAAAAAATACTATACATGTGTGTAGGTTCTACGAAACAACAAAGTTAAAATTAATAAACTCACAACGTTTCATTTACAAATCCTTGATGTTGATTCTACAACAAATACTTTAGTAATTATAACGTAAGTTGATACTAGATTTTACAAGACTGTACAGTTTATTTTATAACAGTCATATAGTATAATTTACAAAACATTTCCGGTTGCCACTACAGCCGTTACTTTAGTAAATAATACTAAATCTGATAGTAAATTTTACGAGAATATTTCGTGAAAATCACAATATTGATCTTGTAACGACTTTTCAAAAGCTACAATAGATGGCATTAGCGTCGCTACAAAAATTATGTGTTAAATGAACTACAAACTGGCGTTGGATTTACTAAACCCAGGTGGTTAAAAATGTTACCTTTTCAGTTTAGTAATTAATACTCAATCAGATAATAAATTTTAAGAAACAGAATAGTTGCGTTTACGAGAAACATTTCGTGAAAATTACATTATTGGTCTTGTTAGGACTTTTCACAAGCTACAATAGATGGCATTGGCGTCGCTACAAAAATTATATGTTTAATTAACTACGAACTGGCGTTGGATTTACTAAACCCAGGTGGTTAAAAATGTTACCTTTTCAGTTTAGTAATTCATACTCAATCAGATAATAAATTTTAAGAAACAGAATAGTTGCGTTTACGAGAAACATTTCGTGAAAATCACAATATTGATCTTGTAACGACTTTTCAAAAGCTACAATAGATGGCATTAGCGTCGCCACAAAAATTATGTGTTAATTTAACTACAAACTGGCGTTGGATTTACTAAACCCAGGTGGTTAAAAACGTTACCTTTTCAGTTTAGTAATTAATACTCAATCAGATAATACATTTTAAAAAACAGAATAGTTGCGTTTACGAGAAACATTTCGTGAAAATTACATTATTGGTCTTGTAAGGGCTTTTCACAAGCTACAATAGATGGCATTGGTGTCGCTACAAAAATTATATGTTTAATTAACTACGAACTGGCGTTGGATTTACTAAACCCAGGTGGTTAAAAATGTTACCTTTTCAGTTTAGTAATTAATGCTCAATCTGATAATAAATTTTAAGAAACAGCCAAGTTGCGCTTACGAGAGATATTTCGTGAAAATTACATTATTGGTCCTGTGAGTCGTTTTTCTTGCTTGAGCAATAGCGATACCTTCTTTATGACATTTAATTGCGCGTTAAACCCACTCCGATAACGAGAGTCTTTATTCATGGCGATGTTTATAATTCAAGGGATCCACATACCTATCTCTGTAGTTATAGCCATATATAAGCATGAGATCGCTTATACGGAATGAAGTAACTCAATAAATTATCAATCATTTTACTTATTCTTTACCCGGCTGTGCGACGCAAAGAAGGGTACTTAATGTGTTTATCAGCTTATGTATGTACCGTAAAATAAGTTGAGTAGGGACAAAATCGAAATTCAAACCTGGATAAAAGTAAATTATTTATGTTACACATTGATTTATATATAAAAAAGTCTTCCGGGTGAATTCATTAATTTGTGTCTTATGGATTACCAGTCCCTCAAAAGGTCAATAGTGAAACCTATTTGAAACATATGTAAATTGTGCCGTGCCTTTATTGATGTCTAGAAATATTTCACGGTTTTGTTTTTATTTCATTAGGTAGGTACTTATCTTTAATTCAAATATATTTGTCACTTATTTTATTTTAACTTTCGAATACAGTTGTAGGAGTCGAATCCTAATACGTAGGACCTACGCCGTAGGGGAAAGGCAGGTTAAAAGGTTCATCTGTGTAACCCATTGATTAGGAGCGCTAGCAAAATACTCGAAACTTCAGAACGTTTTATTAGAAAAGTCACTTTACTCGGTAAAATAATAAATTGAAAGAAAATATTTAATTAAGAATTTGATATGACTTTTCTTTATTTACTATTTTTTATTTATTTATTTTTTATTAAAAGATTTGACATTGTAACGAGATTGGTAATTGAAAGGTTCTTAATATGGTACCAATTTCCATTTTATTAGCGATTGTTAGTAGTATTAACGTCTAGCCGCCGAAATGCCTATAAAAAGGCATCCTCCTCTTCAATGGAGTATCATTTAAAATTAAAGCAGTGTTGCATTTGTTTCGTTTCGTTCGATTTAAAAACAAAACAAACTACTCTATTTGCTAAAGTAATGATTGAAATTTAATTGCCAATTTCTCGCGTATGGTGGGCCGCTAGAGGGATTTGACATTATTATTATTTAATTAATTGAGAAGTACTTCCCTAGTTCCACATTAATATACTATTTCATTATTGTATTCTAGCGTCAAGTTGACATTGTAAATTATCTTTTTTTTAATTTTGTCATGACAGTAAGTATAAATATTGACAAGATAAAACATTTATTTAACAAAACATACATAGGTACAAGTAAGCGTCCTTTCCCTCACTAGTCTATTTTTTGGTATGTGGTAATCTATAATTGCCGGCAAAAGGTATCGAAAATAGAATTGTCCTAGTTTTGGTTTTATTTTTCCCAAAAAGCATAGTCTCCTAATTTTTTTGAAAAAGTAATCCTTTCTGATTCAATAAAATAAAAAAACACCATTTTCTATGAGTTATGGGTAAGGCCGTATATTTTGCCACTTTTTACCTGTGACGTTTAATGGGGTTATTTTTAATTTTATTCTATGTAACGATATGTATACTTACAAGGGCAAAGCAATTAATAATTATTTAACAGAAATTAAGTTAGAAAAAAATATTTTAATGAAAAAAAAATGGTGCAATTTGCTTAAAATTTGCTTGTCCCCTTAGTCAGTTACCTGATATTCTAAAACACTGTGGGCTTCTACTTAACTTTATTGTGTGTATGATTATATTTGTAAAGTATTGTATTAATAGGCTGTCTTCAGTCCTTTTTTCAATGCTCCACTGACATTACAAGTCGGAAATTTTAGAGGAATTCCTGTTTTGTAAAAAAATTACGTTTTACGTTACATGTTTTACGTAATCAGTATCTATAATTAATTTTCTACTAAGCCACTTGGTAGTATCCAAATTCCTATCAAGGCAATACTGCCGTTGATGTATCATCATCATCATGATCATACCAGCCGAAAAACGTCCACTGCTGGACATAAGCCTCCCCCAACAACAGTATTTGTTTTCTTAGGAATCTAGTGAGATATCGTTATTTTATTGTAAATTACATAACACTTACGTCACACTTACGTATAACTTATGTCACGCCTTAGCTGACGTTACGTTAGTATTACGTAAAACAGACAAAAGGGCTAATGCACATTGATCTTATTAGCAGTTATTAGGGTCACGTGACACACTTAGCAAGGTTAAAAAAAAACAAGTTAAAGCAATATTACTTTTTTACTTAATATTTCTACTAAATTACCCCGTTTCCTATCAAATTTACCAGTTAGTACTAGAATAATTTTTCTATGCCTACCAATTTTATGTTACAATTTTACATAACACTTATGTTTGGGTAACGTAAACTGCTCTTGTATTTGATAATATGAATTATCATTTTGCTTTATTTGTAATGGCATGCACCCAGCAGTGGGACATAAATAGATAATATTCAATTCAATTCAATTCAATATTATATCGGCAGTTTTATTATTCATATATATTAATTGTTTGATAAGTAAAAACGGATTGGGATCAAGTGTCCCAAGTCTCCCCTATACTCAACAACAAACCAATTTCAGAGTATCAGGTACCTAAACGAATGCTTTCTATAAGTACTAATAGTTTTAATTACTTAGGTATATAGGTAACTAACATTGATGTGAGAAAGACTTGGCACCGATGTAATTAGACCGCTAGATTCCAAATTATTATAAATAATCGGAGGTCAGAGTTATTACTGGTCTGCAACGCGCAACCATGTTTATTTCAAACACCATATACCTACGAATAGCCTGAAGCCACGTCCGCTGCGCCAGGTTTTCGTGGTTTTTAAATGTCAAACATGTTTTGCCAATCAAAACAATATACCCTATTTGTTTGCCGAAACTGACGGAAAACATGTTAAATGTTTAAAAACATGGAAAACATTGGTGCAGCGGACTCGGCTTAAGAAAGATACGGTCGCGCTATACACATACAAAAAAACAATAATATATTGATATATTAGTAAGCATTTTTTTAACATCAAAAACTTCGCAAGGCAATTAAAACATGTTGCCAAACCGCCGTTTTTATTAACAGAGTTGTGTAATTTCTACGAAAGTCGTTTTGTAAGATAGAGTTTTCCCTCTCTGTCATATGCGTTCGTACGTAAGTGCGGCAGACGGAGAGGGAAAAGTTGAATTACGTTGCGAGGTTGAGCAAACTGACTGTGGGGAGTGAAGGGGGCGCGCGCGCGCAGGTAGTATCGGTGCGCGGAACAGAGATAGCGGCTTGCGGCTGTCTGTTTGTACTGTAGTGAGTGCTGAGTGTATTTCATTTGTTTATCGTAACCAGCGACGCGGCGGTGTCTTGTTGCATTTAAAATTATGTCAAGTGAATTTTCACTACGCGCGTTGTGGCGTATTTACGCCACATAGTTGTGACTATATTGTGACGTTAATGCCGTTGTTGGAACATTATCTGATGAAATGGGGGTTGTCTCCAGCGACGATTATGAATTTTCAAGGTATGTAATTTGATTTACTATTAGATGAACCTCTACAATAAGTACTTATTTAAGTTACGTTGATAGATTTTCGATGTGTTGCGATCTCAAATTATTTGTTTCTATGATCTGAGATCACGGCTGTAGACTAGTCTAGTGTTATGTTATGTGTGTGTTATGCAATTCAAAATGGCGATCTGCGGCATCGTGACACGTTTTGTACGTGTTTGAACACTTTAAATTATCCAAAACTGTTGTGTGATTGTAGTGGTTATTTAAATTTAAACCATTGTAACAGATTTAATTTCAATTTTAAATATATAGTTATGAGGTGAACATATTTTTTATTAATCTATTAACTGCATGTACAGTCGCCATCAGATAAATCGGAGCGATCGCTCACAAATATCTGATACTGTTTAACAATGCGTTAGATTGCATGTTCAGAAGACACAGAAGTGTAACTATCTCTTGGGTGTCTTATCTGACGATTATTTCTGATTGTTTTAGACAACAAGATTAAATTCTAGTTACTGGATGACATTCACGAATCTAAATTAAAAGAACTCGTGCCGAGTTTAAAAGAAAGCTTACTGTTCAGACGCGGTCTGCACAAGCTGAACGAAATAATTCATGTAAGTACCTTTCTGCCTATAAAAAAATCTCGAGACTGATGAATGATTGTGTTTAGTGAACGATACTATAGTAGTTTAGTGGAATTTACTAAATTGGGCTGCTAAACGGTACCAGAGTAGTTTAGTAGAATACACCTTACTATATCAAGTAAAAAATACTAAAGTGATCATGTTAAATTTATAAAAAAAAAAAAAATACTAACTACGATATTGTAAAACATACAACATCGATTTCATGAACTACTCAAGAGTTTTTATATGTGTAGGTACTAGCTTCAGCTCGCGAATATGTCCGCGTGGAACTATTTTATATAGTAGCTCCATTCAAATGTCCATCCCTGAGACTCAAACTATCACTATACCAAATTTCATCTAAATCTGTTCAGCGGTTTAAGCATGAAGAGGTAATAGACCGACAGACACACAGGTAGATACACTTTCGCATTTATAATATTGGTATGGATGCGTGAGCGTGTGTGCTTGATTGTTCCTAATGATCTGTCTATCGTTTTTCTTAGTCTGAGTAGACACTGAATTCGAGTATGTAGATAATACGTTTTTGAGACCTTTGCATGCAGGCAGATTTCTTTTAGTATTTTTTACGGTCAAATTTGAATTAAAAAAAACAACTCTTATACATAAAAATATAAAGTTAACTTAGCATCGAAATCAAACTCACGAGTCCATTATTATGTTCCATTCGTTTGTCCGTCCACCGCCGCTATATATAACTAAACTGATATGTTTTTAAATAATCTACCTACATATATATTATTACCCAAATTCAAATTATTAGTAGTTTTATAATACATCATTTTTATTTCCAGAATCAGGATGCAGTACCACTGTCACATCAGCAGAGATTGAACAGCACCAGTAATGGCTCAAATTTAATAAGGAGCCATTTTTTGAAATTTTAGAGAAGTGGCACAAAACGAGAGATTATCGTATGAAATACTTGGCTGATCATAGAAACAAATAATTTGAGATCGCAACACACGGCTATATACTAGTCTAGTGTAATTTTATGTGTTTGTTATGCAAATTATGCAATTCGAAATGGCGAATTACGGCAAAACATGATGACACGTGTTGTACGTTTTCAAACACTTGAAATTATCTAAAACTGTTGTGCGATTGTAGTGTTTTTTTTTAATTTTAAATCATTGTTGGTGGAATACGAAGTGTAAGTTCAGTTCCCGGCAAACAACTTGAACATGCGGGACGAAGTGGGGGGGCAGCTTGCACGTACAATTCGCCTTTGCGCAGGCAAGGTCATTTGTTCAAGAAGTTTGACGGCATCTGTATCTCTTGAGCGTCTTATCTCACGATTATTTCTGATTTTTTTAGTCAACGAGATCACATTCCAGTTGCTGGATGACATTCAGGAATCTGAATTGAAAGAACTCGTGCCGAGTTTAAAAGAAAGAATACTTTTCAGACGCGGACTCCATAAGCTAAACGAAATAATTCATGTAAGTACCTTTCTACCTATAAAAAAAAATCTTGAGACTGATGAATGATTGTGATTTGGTGAAGGCACAAGTGGCTAGCCAGGGACCAGTGGTCAGCCTTTTGAGTCGTTTGAGGTGTGTTGAGGAAGCCATTTTTTTTTTGCTGCACATGGTCTTAACAGGTATGAAAACCATGTTTTAATGTTTTAAGAGTTATTACTTTTTGTTTATGATTGGTTTATTTATTAGTTAATCTATTAAATAACATTGTATTTTAAAATAAATATCACTATTTAACCTATAAATTGAGAGGGCTGACTACTGGATACCATTTTTTATACTGTAATGTTATCATTTTAAATACGTCTACCAAATGAAAGATTTATAAATTCTCCACAGGTGATAATGATGTAAACTCCATTTGGCCCATGTATGACAGATTTAGATGATTTTGAACCTAGAAATTATGGGTTGGGGTGTATGAAGGGGTGGCCGGTTTTTGGACTTTAAAAAATTCTCATAGTTTTTTAAAATTCTCATTTTTGTTGTATTGTCTTTTCCTATCATAAAAAATGCGTAAAGATAAGCTTGTTTTATAATTTAAACTTTTTCTCTCAGATCGGTATTTACCGAGATAATTGTGTTCAAAAGTCAGTCATTTTTAACAGAAAATTTCGGTATTGGGAAATTGATGCCAATATATCACCTCATTTTTATCAAAGTATTCTATAGAACATCTACAAGAAGCATAAAATGTCAAATAAACTTTTCTCTGTTACCATCCGTTTTGGAAATATTAAATTAATAGGTATTTATGAACATTATGTATGGAGTATTTGAGACTATAAAAGCAAATTAATACCCTTTACCCTTGTAAGTAGATTATATTGACACACTTAAAATTATTATTTACAGGACACAGCATCTGAAGATACGAATAGCTTGTGCTCATTTGATGTATGTAGCGTCAGTAGCGGAAGTAGTGCAGAGTTGAATGTCAAGAAAGTAGCAGCCCTTGAAAAATTTCATGTAAGTTTCTTTCTTTTAGTTATTTTGGCCAGTATTTTGCCTCAATAGCAACCCTCGTCAAAGATTTTCACGCTATTGCTTAGATCTCATCCATGTATCGTTTTCGCTGTGTCGTTCCTTCTTTTAATAATTGTATCTCATTTCAATAGGAACAAACTGATTTAAAATCTATTTTGAAGACAACCACTTGTGGAGAGTTATGTCTAGCTTCAGTGAACAAAAGCATTGACATGACTATAAGAAACCATATTACCAAAACTGTAGTCGAATATTACATTAAACAGTATGGTTCTATGTCAAGTCGAGATTTTGATGACATGTCCAGCCAAATAACAATACTGTTTCCTTCAGAATGCAAGGTTTTTAATTATTTCATACCTATGAGTAGAAGTAGAAGAAAGTAGAAGCCGACAGATAATGCTTATGGAGGTCCTAAAACCGTCACACACTTATAAAACATATATATTTACAGCATGGCATCTTATGATATATTTTCCGTACTACGAGGGGCGTTTAATAAGTTCTCGGTATCGGCATGATCGACGTGATTTCTGATTCATGACAATAATTTCTGATTATTTTTCGCACTGTATCACTGTTCATGAATACAATAAATGTATGTAAAAATATTTATTAAATTAATTTAATCACATTTTGTATGCACGTAAAACAAGAAAAAGTATATTTAATAACTAAAAATTATACGATACGAATAACTTCTGTTTTTAATGACGATATACCGAGAACTTATTGAACGCCGGTCGTAGTTGGCAGAGTCGACACACTCGAGCTGTAATATACAGGATGTATGGCATAAAATACACCGTGGGCTGGACAAGTGTTAATTGGCCCAAACGTGTTGCAAGTGACCCTACCTACAGTCTTTTAGCAGACGATATGCCATACACCCTGTATATTAATATATCATACTATAGGTAAATGTGTTATGCGCTTATTTGTAAGTATTTATTTATATTTTATTTTATTTACTTATTTCCATACATGACTCCCAGGATGCTGTTGGAGCTTCCTCTAAGCCTGTTCAGTAGCGAGGCGATTTTCTTTTGCATATATAAGTGCCTGAAAACTGTCTGTGCGGGCCTCCGCAGCTAAAGCTAGAATCCATTTTGCATAGTACACATAGTAACGCATTTTACGTGTGTTTCCTTACTAAGTAGGTAGTTTAGCAAATTAATGCGTAGTAAAATGTAGTTTGCAGTATTCTAGTAAAAGCTTATAGATATGGCATGGAAATCAAATCATTGCCAAAGCGTTAATCTTTCATTAAATACGTACAGTTAAGGGCATAAATATGTTAACCTTATTGTATTGTATTGTTTCGTACCCAAAGGGTGGCAAACGGACTGCTATTACGACTCCACTGTCCGTCCGTCTGTCACAAAGCTGTATCTAATGAACCGTAATAGATGGAGACTTGGAATTTTCACAGAATATATATTTGTTTCTATTGCCGCTATAACAACAAATAATAAAAACCGGCCAAATACGAGTCGGACTCGCGCTCAAAGGGTTCCGTACCATTATCTATAAAAATCCTGGTAAGGGCATTTATTTGTGCGATGAGCACAAATATTTGTTCCTGAGTCACGGATGTTTTCTATGTATTTAAGAATTTATTTATCTGTATAAGCATAGGTATGTTTATCGTCATCTAGTACCCATAGTACTAGCTTTGCTTAGTTTGGGACTAGGTCGATTTGTGTATAAGATTGTGAAATAAAAAAAAGAAACAAAAAAAAAAAAACTGTTTTTTAGTATTTGTTGTTATAGCGGCAACAGAAATACATCATCTATGAAAATTTCAACTGTTTAACTATCACGGTTGATAAGATACAGACATACGGACAGACATACAGACAGACAGACAGACAGATGGACAGCGGATTCTTAGTAATAGGGTCCCGTTTTACTGTTTGATAAATTAAAGGAGACCCTCATATTCACGAAAGGCATGTGCGTGTGCGAATAAGGACTATAATTGTACACATATGTATGCCCTTGACTGTACCTATACCTACCAGAGTGCGGCAGTTATTACTTAGGTGGGTAATAAGTAATCAATGTGACATTGTATGTTGTCATTTTAGGAGACGTATTATGTTCCAAGCCGGAAATATTCGGCTAAATCATACATTCCTGCCAGGGGGAAGTTAGTGGACAGGTACCACAACCAAAAAAGAACATTGAGAAAAAGTGGGGTTCTGAAAACTGCCCAACACGCCGTGGACAAAAGTGATACTACTGAAGGTAGGCAGGCATAGACTAAATAATAAAATAAAAAAATAGACTGATCATTACAAACAATAAAGTGTGGCCGTTTGCTTTATACACTCAAGAGCAAAAGTGTCGGGCCGGTGAAATACCGTTATATTTTCTAAAACAGTGCAAGGTTGTACAGTCTTTAATGTTGTCATGATCTCAATTAAATTTTACAGTTCATTACTTACCTAGGGCGGTTAAACAAAGAATGTCTCAGATCGCAGGTATTTGACGCCCGAGCCGAAGGCAAGGGCGATAAATATGCGCTCTGAGGCTTTCTTTATTACCGCCCGTGGTAAGTACAACATTTTACGTCTCTATCTGGCCAGGAAGTGGGGTTTTCCGCACGCATAGCGTGCGGTAATTCCTACTTTATGGTCAGGTATGACGTAATAGTACATTTCGATGCTAGTGCGGAAAGTATGTCATTACTCCACGAGAGCCGAGATATCTTGCCACGAGCCGTAGGCGAGTGGTAAGACTCGGGACGAGTGAAGAATGACATTTCCGCACGTGTATCAAACGACGTTTTTTATTACAGTTGCGAAAAAATAAGATAAACAACAAGTAAGAACAGTATTAAAATATTTTTTTTTTTTTGAACAACTTCATTAATTTTCAACTGTATTACAATGATGTTAAAGAATTAATAATATAAAAGTTTCAAATTCCTTACTTGTTGTTTTTCTTATTTTTTCGCAACTGTATTAAAAAACGTCGTTCGTTACACGTGGAAAAGTAAAAAGCACTAGTGCGCAAAATACAACTTTGCGCACGATTTGCAGCTACAAAAAGTACCACATTTTGAGCAACTGTATTAAAAAAAAAATTATCTACGCACATATCATTAGTGCTCTAAAATGCGTTCAGAAACCGTCGGTAATGGCCAGCATTATTACAACCAGTTTTACTATGACAACTTTCTTGTCTGTGGTAAGTAGGTAAAATCTGTACTGTAATGTTATTACAGTACAGATTTTGGTATCGTTATGAGTTTAAATTTGGAACAGCTCTCAAAACTCAAGTGGGTCTCTATTCTAGAACCTATCTATAGATATTAAAACAGTTATCGATACAAAACGTCAATTTATTATGTTTTTTCATTTTACTTTTTTAACATTTTTTTTTTCCTTTTTTTTACTTTTTCCCTTTTTTAACATTTTTACTCTTTTCCACTTTTTTAATATTTGCACTATTTTTATTTTTTTTTAACTTTTTTTGTTACTTTTTTTACTTTTTTAGCTGTTTTTTAATTTTATCACTTTTTATCTTTTTTTCACTTTTTTGCACTTTATTTATATTTTTTTAACTTTTTGCACTTTTTTACTTTTTTTTTAACTTTTTCTAACTTAAAAAAAAAAAAAAACTTTTTTTAACTTTTTTTTTACATTTTTATTTCACTTTTTTTTTACTTTGTATCATTTTTTTTCACTTTTTTTGTTACTTTTTTAATTTTTTTTGCTGTTTTTTACTTTTATCACTTTTTTTTTTTATTATTTTTTTCACTTTTTTTTTAAAGATTATTTACAGATAGCACACGTAGCAATGCAGGTCATTTTCCTACGGCTTCTGAACCCATCTTAGAGTACTTATGATATGTGTTTAGATAAAGTAGTGTATGCAGCTGTACATAATTAGGCCTTAAAACACTCGTGTGATCCTATTATTATGTATCAGTAGCATAAACTTCTTTAAAAAAACCTATTGCGATTATTTAATGTTGGGTGACCCGAAACTTTTGCTCTTGAGTGTATTTGTAGGTACTAGCTTCAGCCCGCGACTCCGACCGCGTGAAACTATTTTATTTAGTAGCTTCTTTCAAATTTCCACCCACTATATCATAAAAACTAGAGATGCGTCGAATATTCGGTAAATATTCGGTATTTGGCATATTCGGCACGTTTTTCAATGTTCGTTATTCGGCCGAATTATTCGGTTCAAATGCCGAATATTTACCGAATAATTTTGCAGGTTTTTTGTCTGCAAGTTGTAAGAATGTAACATAGCCATTGTCCTGTGAAATTATTAATCTTTAGCAATTATATTTCCAGAGTCAGGATTCAGTACCACTGTCACATCAGCAGATATTGAAGAGCACCAGTTATGGCTCAAATTTAATAAGGAGCCATTTGTTGAAATTTTGGAGAAGTGGCACAAAACGAGAGATTATCGATTGAAATACTTGGCTTGTCATGAAAATACAATACATGATATACTCTCTGAATGGCCAAGTTTAAAAATAAGCTTAGGCTACAAACTGGTAGGTACCTATGCGATATTTTAAGTCATGTATATAGGCTTTTTTCCTGGGCCAGTCTTCTTTTTTAAGGTTCCTTCGTGTGGGAGTCAAACTCGCACTTAGGCGTTTTTTTTTCCTGTATGTGATAAGCCTTTACTTTTTTTTTATATATAATGTGTTATTACCAATAAATTATGTCTATGTCTATGTCTTTATATTATATTCATACATCCATTTTATATACGTCGAACATAATTGATTGTTACGTAGTCATTTATATTTTTTACTAGTATGTATTTATCCTGTTTTAAAAATCAAGCTGTAGGTATCTGCGCTACTCTCTTTAATATTTGTATTTAGATCTGCTTTTATTTGTGTCTTGTAATTTGTGTAAAGGATTCACTGAAAATCAGCGTCGGGGTTTTCCATGCTCCGACACATGCTGAGTGGACTCCTTTTTGAGACAACCCTCAACATTGTACTTCTTTTTATTTTTTCCTAGTTTTAAGCATTTGTACTTAATGTTGTGGTTGTGTTTATCAAATAAATCATTCATTCATTCATTCAAATGCCTAATTCGACTTATTTTCAGATTGAAACCGACTTTGATGCGACTCATCCCGACCGTGGGCTAAATTTGTTAAGGAAGTGGCCGAAGTTTATGGAAAAAGCTCTACCACATTTGAAAAAACTTAAATCAAGTGAATTAAATATACTTGAGGAAAATCCATTGGAAGGTAATAGATTTTAACATCTGTACTATATATAAAGTTGTAAAACAAAAAACATTCTCATCACACTAATATCTGCCCTTACATGGATTCGAACCCAGGACCGTCAACTTCGTACGCAGCGTCACTTCCTCAACCGGTCGTCAAATAATTGAATTTAGGTTTTTATTTTGTTTTATTATTCATTTTAGATGCCAGAGACTACATTTATTTTAAATTAATGGCTCACAAAATGCCACCAACTGTGAAAGTGCCAATAAGAGACAATGACAAAAAAAAGAAGCTTTACAAACCCAGCATCGTGGAGTCGCAGAATGCGTTCATTTTGCATGTAACGGTAGGTACATTTAATCAAATAATGTTAATTTCTAAATTTGTATTAAACTAGTAGGTACTTGTCCAATTGGGAATGGATGAAAATTTTAAAAGTGCCTGTTTTTTTTGGTGATAGGAATAACCTTCCTTAGCACCAGAAAAAAGTTGCAGTCTCTTCTGCTGCGTCATTTATTTTTGAAAAGTATCAACATTTGCCTCACGTACGTTTTGGGCTTAGAACGGCAAATAAAACACTTTGCTTGATCCGTCTCATATTACAAAAAAATATCTTAAAAATCCGTGGTAAACTGACACTGGCAATGATATTGACAGCTATATTTAAAATGTTTTTTGTAATATGAGACGGATCAACGAAATTGTCTCATTCGCCGTCCTAAACCCAAAACGTAAGTGAGGAAACTGCTTATATTTTTCAAAAATAATTGACGCAGCTGAAGAGTCATCAACTTTTTTCTGGTGGTAAGGAAGGTTATTCCTATCACCAAAAAAAAACAGGCACTTCTAAAATGTTCATCCATTCCCCATTGGGATGTTTCCTGGGGAAACAATATAAGTAATAATTCTAACGTTCTGTTCTGGATTAAATTATTTCATATTCATACATTCATATTAGTAAGTCACTTAAATTTCAATGGACACGTATTTTTGCTTTATCAAATCAATATAAAACTGCGCGTCAATGTGCGGGAAATGGGCTAAATTGTCTCTCTGAGGATACTGACCCCGTCCTCCCTAATCCTATATTACATAGCATATGACGAAAAGTCGAGAGTTGTTGTTCGTTCGTTGTCGCGTTTTCACCGTACCGGTTGTATTGTTCGAGCTTATACGAAAGGGTCCGCACAGAATACCGCGCCACGCCGCGCCGTTCTGTGGGGAGTACGGATCCTTTCATACTAGCTTGAGCATAAGGCTAAGCACGCACTACGGATTTAGGTACTGCGGAAAATATTTTTTGATATAACTTTGCGATTTTAAAAACGTTCCGCAACTCGCCGCACCGCAGTGCGCGCGTAGCCTTACAACCGGTACCACCTCCGCGCCGCGCCTATACCGCTGTCAGTGCATTTTAGCTTAAATGATTGTAATTGAATTTTGCCCTTATCGCTATAAAGTTTGTAAGTGTGGGTGTTTGTTTACCTTTTCATGCAGAAATCATAATTAGGTCACTAATTGGCATTTTTTTTTATAGAACCAAAGTGAAATAAGAAATAAACTGGAGCAGTGCCAGAAGGTACATCTGAGCAGAGGAACTACATTCCAACCTCTTATCATCGCCGTCGGGCCGACTTCCAAGGACATACAGGACTTCTACGTGGCAGTCGAACATGTCTTATATAAAATGGATTCTCTGCTGAAAGCAGTAGACGTATGTTTCAAAGTCATACATGTTCTCAACGCTCAGTACCCGACGGAAAGCATAAGTACTTAGACGTTCATTCAAAAATATTTTTATGATATTGACTGCAAGACTGATAAGAAAATTTCGTCAGTTTCGTGTTTCTTATCTGATCTTTTGTAAATTTGTCGCTTATTCACAACAGTGGATATTTTTAATTCGTTTCACAATGTTCGTCTGTTTTGTCTGCTCGAAGGTGGCAAACAACCACAAAGAACTTATTCAACATTACAGATCTAGCCACGACTTAGGTCTAGACTCGACGTATCGATGCGCACAGTCGAATTGTTTTAGAACATTTCAAAGTTTAAGATCATTTTGCCGTCATCTAGTTGGTCATTATGTTTCGACATCAAGCGTTACTTCAGTAATTTCTCCGACACCTAGTTTAGACGAACAAGATACTGATCATGTTTTCGATAACGTATATTTTAACATCTATACTGTTATAAAGTTTATGTTCTTGTATTAGCAGGACTCGCGATCTTTTGAAAATAATATGACTATGGGAACCGAGGTTGAAGTATGTTGCGGGTGATGGGCTAGCAAGCTATCACTGCATTACCACATTTTCTCCATTTTTAAAACTACAATTGCTAAGTGGCACTGAAAATAAATTTAATGTGCCCTGCCTACCCCTTTTGGGAATACAGGCGTGAGTTTATGGATCAAAATCCAGGAGGATGAAGTTGGTAAATTTCAAGTAAAGGATTTCTTGTTTTTTTTTATTGGTTTTGTTCTGGAAACCAGTTGAAATCATTGACTGCCTAATCTTTAATTGATATCTGAACGGGGCAAGTTTGAAATTCGTGGCTAATTGTGTAATGTTGAATAATTTTAAGTTTTGTAATATGTTTTGTAAGTGTTCCCGACGCCGAGTTCCGACACGACTTCTTGAATTGAATAGCATAATTCCGCTATTCCGCACCTGCCAAACTAGGCTATCGGGCCGTTCATGCAAATGGAGTCCTAAATATCGCGGCCTCAGATCATAGAAATAGGGTGTCGGTAATACGAGATGCGTACCGGGGGGGTAAGGCTTCTCTAATATAGGTATTTTTTCTCTCATCACACACTTACATGCATACAACACGTGCTAGCCGGAATACAGTAACACACCCATCTGTGCGGATATCCATGCCCGCAGGTGATACAGTTCACACGTCTTACCTTAGCCCGCACTTAATCGTTTTGGAGTATAATTATGAATAAATGCAATTTGGGAGGCCCACCACCAATTTTTTTCTTTAACTTAACTTAATCTAGGCCTTGGCGTAGGGTGTGCACCGCCCCTACTGCCAAAAGGTGGCTCTGGGATCGCTCCCATAACGGGGCGATGTCTACATTTTTTTTTTTTTTTTACTTTTTTTTTGTAGAATACCGGTTACAAGTTTAAAGTCGGGCCTTGCAACATAGGTTCCGCAACTAGTTAGTTTTAGGTTAGCGTAAGTTTACCGTAGGTCTAGATGCATTGGTTTCCAGCGACGGCCACGCGGACTCCATTGACGCCAAGGTACCCCTTACTAGTGATTCTTTGGTCGGGAATCCTATTAGGTTAATCTTATACCTTAATAGGGGCGATACATTTTTTATATTTTTTTATAGCCTGCGGTAGGATTGCTACTTTATGGCTAGGCATGACAACCCCAGTTTTTCCTTAATGTCCTTTTTGATTGTGGTACCTGTCTTCTCCCTGGAAGGAATGTATGATTTAGAGGAATATTTCAGGATCTGAAAATTATATACGTTTCTTAAACAGGCAATGTAACATTGATTAATAACCACCTTCTAACTGCCAAATCTGGTAGGTATAGGTACAATCAATGTCATAAATATGTATGCAATTATAGTCCTTATTCTATTGAAATAAGTAAAAAAAAACCGCCAAGAGCGAGTCGGTTTGACACACCTTTCTTAAATGAATGAATGTCCCCTTTAATTTATAATGTTATTGTGTTTTAGTATTTGTTGTTATAGATATGAAAATTTCAAGTCTATCTATTACGGTTCATTAGATACAGCTTTATGACAGACATACATACAAACGTACAAGAATTCCGAAATATTTTTTTTAACGTACCGACATAATTGTGATTTTTAAGATTCCGTACTCAAGGAGTAAAACGGGACCCTATTACTAAGACTCTGCTGTCCGTCCGTCAGTCCGTCTGTCTGTCACCAGGCTGTATCTCACTGATACCGTGATAGTTCCAGTTGAAATTTTCACAGATTGTGTATTTCTGTTGCCGCTATAACAACAAATACTAAAAACAGAATAAAATAAATATTTTTATTGACAATGGTACGGAACCCTTCGTTCGCGAGTCCAACTCGCACTTAACCGGATTTTTTTACAACTTTATAATAGTATGGATGTTAAAATCTAAGCTTTTTTTGAAATATGGTAGCCTTGTTCATAAATATTGGCCACTTTTTTATACGAAACCTATTCTAATAGAGCGTAATTAATTTTATCATAAACCTGTATTATATAATGATTAGTTACGCTATGTCTATATGATTTATCTACGACACAGTATTGTTGTTAATTAATAAAAATGGTAGGCTTATTGTTAATTGCGTGTTTATTGTTAGTCGTTGTTATTTTATACATGCAAAAAACTGTTTGTAGAATTCCGTTAAATTTATTTAGCGTTGTAAAAATATTGTTAATTTTAGAAGGCATGACTGATTATTAGTAATTGGATTTGTAACACATTATATATTTTAGGGTCAACATAAGGCTGTACATAGAGTAATATTATATATACAGCGTGTGCATTCCATATGACCATTAAAATTAAGGGTACCTAGTCCTAATTAATATCTGCTAACACCGCTTGAAGTTATCATAAATCAAAGCGCAAGCGGTACATATATATACATATTTTAGATTTGAATTATTGTACTCGTATTGCGCTTTGCGATTTCAATAACTCAGTTGAATTATATTTGCACCACGTTTAAAATGCAAATGATATATAGATACCGGGTGATCGATTTTTGTGTTCGCATGTCACAAATTTCATAAGTATATACCTAATTGTATTACCCCTCGGTGTGCAAGTCTGGTACCAGTATATCATTACATTGTTTTATTATACCTACTTACCTTACCTTACCTTTTGAGAGTAATAAAACACTTTCTTGTTTAAATCTCGTTATTGTTTATTTTCTTGCCCACCCTGATATTTCAGACAGGTGTAGTAGGTAGTATATAATTTATTAGGGATATGATTTATCTACACCCATTTTGAAAAATCTATATACCTAGGTTTTGTGATATGGGTATAGATAAATCATATTAGTAATAAATCATATTATTAACTACTACAACTCTTTTGATTTGTTTATTATACGAATCATATTTTGGTATTTTATACTAAAGTGTGATTGGTATAATATACAAAACAACATATTTGGTTTAGTATAATATACGAAGCATACTTCAGTAAGAAATACCAAAGTATGTTTCGTAAAATATACTAGACAAAATACTATTGTTTTGTATAATATACCAGTCTTACTTTAGTCAGAAATACCAAAGTATGTTTCGTATAATATACTAGACAAAATACTATTGTTTTGTATAATATACCAGTCTTACTTTAGTCAGAAATACCAAAGTATGTTTTGTATAATATACTAGACAAAATAATATTGTTTTGTATATTATACCAGTCTTACTTTAGTCAGAAATACAAAAGAATGTTTCGTATTATATACAAGACAATAGTTTGATATAACAAAATCTGGTTTAGTAAAATTTACGCAAGTACAATATTAAAAACAACAAAAGTACCTTTTGTAAATAGCCCGTAAGTAAAGTAGTAATAATAACAAAATTAGTTCAGTAAATCGTCCAATCAGCAATCGTAAAATACACAAAAGTAATTTAGTGTAATTTAATAAAGTACACAGGGTAAATTATACTAAAGTCCAGTAATGAGTTTTACAAAACATAATGTAGATTATACGATACTCGGTATAGTTGAAAATACTATAATTGTTTAGTGAAATTTTCCCATTTACTAAATTGGGCTGCTAAACGGTACCAGAGTAGTTTAGTAGAATGCACGTGACTATATCAAGTAAAGAATACTAAAGTGATCATGTAAAATTTACGAAAAAAAAAGTTAAAAATACTAACTACGATATTGTAAAACATACAACATCGATTTCACTAACTATACTAGAGTTATTTCGTAGAAATCACCTACATGAAGTTCGTAAAATATACATTATTTAGTATCGTGATACCTACTAAAGATGTTTAGTGATATCTATGAAAGTTCAGCATGTCATACATACTTAACAAATTCTGTAATAATTACGAAACCAATTTCATGGATTTTACGTCGATAAGTAAGGTAAACTGCACTAAACATCTAATGTAAATATATCAAATACAGTTTTGTAAGAAACACAAAAGCAAACTAGTCATTCCTACTCAAGTAAATTCGTAGAAAGTCAGACAATTTAACAAAACTGGTTTTGTAAATAGTCAATCAAAGTATGTTTAGTAAAATCAACAAATATCGTGTGTAGGTCCCAAATCAACCTAAAAATTTAGTAAAACTTGTGTAAAATCAACCAAAGTATTTTTTCAGTGTAACTGTTTTCGAGATATTTGGCATCAAAGTTGAACAATTTTAGACCAAAAAACAGGTTTTTAGGCCATAACTTTTGTGTTAATTAGTTTAAATTCAAAACCCTACACACGTTTATAGAGACATCAGAGACGAACCCAAATATGTAGATTTCATGTATGTTAGATCTTTCACAGCAATTTTATAACAAAAAATGTGTTTTTTTAGACAATGTTTAAAAAAATCATAAAAAAATAACTATTCAATTGTTTTAAAATATGGTACACCAAAATGGAGATTAAAGATTAAAGAATCGATAACCGTTTGCTTTATAATTCTATCTGTAATGCAAAAGAATCGATGAAAACCTCGGGTAGGCCCTTAAGGGGTCTTGATTGTAAGCGAAGCTCGTAGCCTATGGAAGCCTGCAACTCCAGATGAGTGAAATGCGGTTTCGCCGACCCTTTATTAATTTGAGGATTCGCCATGTCGTGAGCAGGACATAAATGCAGATATATCTCAACACTGCACATCCTCGGAAATTAACACAGCATCTTCGTAGCATGTGCAGTAAAGTCTACATTATATAAAGCTTGGTAGTTTTATATGCCAACAGGGTAAGTAGCATTATTCCTTTTATCGTTATGTTTTACGTGACGTTTCAGTACATTTTCGCCGTAAAACGTGACTACAAAACCTATGGTCCTACCTGGGCAGAAGTTTTAAATTGTCGCCGCTTTCTGAAGAATTGGTAGATGGTCGTTTTTTCTTATTTGATCTCTCTGTTATTTTTCCGCGTCTAATTTTTATATTGAGTATTGTTATTTACTAATTGATTGAGAGTTCAAAATAATTGTAATACAAATAATTTGTGCTACAATATCGACACTTCACCAACATTCGGCTATCCACTAATTAGTTCGGATTCGGAAACAATGGGCTGGCAAGTAATGGGTGTTAGGTTAAACGGTTATTTGTCTTTGACCGTCGAATGTTTGTATGGATATTGGACACCATGTTTGTTACTGGTAGGCAATCTTACACAAATTGTTCTAGTCCCAAATTGTGTTAGTGACTTCTTGTGATAAGTTGTGAGAAGGTTCAGAATGTTGTATCATGAAGCCCCGCCATGCCGCATGACGCCACCCGGGGTCGTCGTTTAGAATAGAATAACGTTTTAAAATTAAATAAAGAAAACACACACTTACAAAACCGTATTTTGCGTGAAGTTATTAGCCACGAGACACCATATCTATGAAAGAGTTTCCTTGATTGTTTTAACATAAAACATGGACTTTTTTAACATAAGTACTTAGACAATGGCCCATTAAAACGGCTTTAAAATACAACTAAACCTACTTTTCGCGGAAAAAACCCCATAAAATCAGACTTTTTAAAATGTTGGTAACCACGGCAACTACTTAGCGACCAAAAAAAGTTGATGGGTTCAAAAGTGGTTTGATTCAAGTTTACGTTCACTAAAGACATTTCCGCGCAACAATGTCAGTTTATGCCAGTTATGATATGTTTGTCCCATATACATGTAGTAGTACATAATTAAGGGTGCTTTTTCAACTAGTATTAAAATGCTTATAATAATCCGTTCTTCATGAAATATGAAACAAAAGAGTTACGCCGACTGTACTAAGCTAACTGCATGTCCAAGACATATACTTTCATACATTTCACTAAGCGGTCGTCCATATCCAATCTAATTCTCCATAGACATTAGACACAAAGCGGATAAGGCCATGT
Source organism: Epinotia brunnichana (assembly GCA_963854355.1). Lineage (NCBI taxonomy): Eukaryota > Metazoa > Arthropoda > Insecta > Lepidoptera > Tortricidae > Epinotia > Epinotia brunnichana. Next base: position 6,517,712 of record OY977953.1, on the reverse strand, counting down.
ACATAAGCACAACAATTGTACTATGATTGAATTTATTTGAAATGAACATTTTCATCATCATCATCATCATAATATCAGCCGAAAGACGTCCACTGCTGGACATAGGCCTCCCCCAAAGAGTGCCAAAATGACCGGTCCTGCGCCACCCGCATCCAGCGGACTCCCGCGACCATTTTTTTTTTCTTAGCCTGTTTGGGTGTCCCACTGCTGGGCAAAGGCCTCCCCCATTTTCCTCCACTCAGCCCTATTGCTGGCATGCTCTCGCCAACCCAAGCAGAACGCGTCCAAATCGTCCCGCCATCTCCTTTTTGGTCTGCCTCTGCTCCGGTGGCCGTCTTTCGGGGACCATTCTGTACTTATTGTGGCCCATCTTTCCGGGTGCATACGGCAGACATGTCCAGCCCCGTCCCACTTCAGTTTGGCGGTCTTGGCACCCACATCTACAATTTGAGTTTTGGACCGCAGTTCCGTGTTTCTGATTCGATCAGTTCTGCGAACACCTAGTATGCTGCGCTCCATCGCCCGCTGGCAAACCTTGAGTTTAGACTTCTGAGCCTCAGTCAATGACCAGGTTTGAGCACCGTAAGTTAGGACAGGCAGGATACACATGTCAACGAGTTTGTGCTTCAGACAAAGAGGGAGGTTACCCCCGTTTAATAGCGCCTTCAAAGACCAGAAGCTCTTCCAGGCGTTCTCAATACGTCTATTGATTTCTACGGACTGCCTGTTTTCGAAGGAAGCTATCTGGCCAAGGTAAACGTATTCATCGACAAATTGTATATCCTGCCCATCTACCGTTACTTTACATTTTGCACCGTTGGTCATCAACCGCGACCATTTTATTTGAACCTATTTGCTAGACTCTTAGGTTGATGTTGGGATGAGCAAGGTATTGATGCATAAATGAAAATCTTAACAGATATTTTTTTGCTATACCGAGTCCTTAAATGCTTGACATTGATGCTCCACGCCAACATTTAAGCGTCTAATGTGGACTTTAAGTTGCAAGTTCTATCTACCTAAAAATAAAAATAAATGGTAAGTTAATCAGGTACCTACTCGTATTAGCTATTATAAGAAAAAAAATCAATAATAAAATCAATCAAATCAGTAAAGCAGTAACGGCCTGTTTTATTTTAAAACTGGCTGGATTATATAAATATATATTTAATTCCTACCTTATATCTCTTCTTCTACCGGCCTTCTTCCCATTTTTAATTGGGGTCGGCTCTCCAAATCATTTTCCTCCAGAGCTGGCGGTTCTGGGTCGTCTTTGGGTCAATATAATTTCTCTTAAGGTCGTTATCCACGGTCTTTATCCATGTGAGTCGGGGTCTCCCACGTTTTTTCTGGTCATGTGGTCCGCTGGTCTCCTCATGACGTGGCCATACCATCGCAGTCGTGTTTCTGCTAGCTTGTCTTCAATAGGTCTAACTTTAAAAGTTCCACTTATGTAATGGTTAGGCACCTGGTCTAGAAGTGTGACTCCCGCGGACCATCTGTGCATTCCCATTTCTGTGACGTGGAGTTTGTCGGCTTGTTTCTGTTTAAGGGGCCAGCATTCTGAACTGTATGTTAATGTGGGTCTTACGGCAGTTTTGTAAACTTTTCCCTTGGTTCGAATGAGCATTCTAGCATCGCAGAGGACTCCGGTGAGCTCTCTCCATTTTTGCCAACCTGCGTTTCTGCGGTGTTCAATATCCGCATCGATGTTACCATCGTTGGATAACACGCTGCCTAGGTACTTGAATCTTGAGACAGTTTTAAGAGCAGTAGATTGCAGGTAGACAGTGTGGGTGACCGCTAGAATCGGCAAACTTGCAGTGCATGTATTCTGTTTTTTCTCTGCTGATTTTGAGTCCTGCCGTTTCCAGTGCCACTCGCCAAATTTCTAATGAAGCTTGGAGACCCTCGGGGTCAGAGTCGATTAGCACAACATCATCAGCGTACAGTATGTTCCATGGTTTAGGTTGCTGGGCTTTGGAGGTCAGGAGGTCATTATATATTAGTGTTTAAATATAATTATTAATGAGGCGTTTTGAAGTCTCAAGTAAACTTTGCCATCGTTTTCGAGGTAGATCCAAATATTTGAGACCGAATTTGACTGACCTATTTGACAGTGTCAGACACAAATTTTTGAAAAAAAAGTTATAATAGACCGAAAAAATACAAGAAAACCACTAACAACAACAATGCAACAGCCGGGATACAACTGGGAAAAACGCTAGGGATCATGAGAAAAAAAAAACAATTATTATACGCATGTGTACACTGCCCTTTACGCGTCAGAGACAAAGCAGTGTTGCCACAATAATAACGTATTATTGCGGGCTATCTGATCCGTATTATTTATTATTTATCTGCGTTCTGTGCATGACAATTTTATACATTATACAATGCCCATGCGTTGAAATGTACGAGTATATGGTTGATGTTCAGATGATTCTAAACATTCACTGCTACAGTTGTCACAAAACTAAAATAGTATGCTACATGATATGTAGATACGCTAGCTTTTGTAGGGTCTCATTTATTATCTACTAGTTTCTGCCCGCGACTCCGTCCGCGTGGAACTCGTTTATATCGTTGCTCCATACAAACTTTCACCCCTCATTTCACCTTGGGAGATGATTTCCAGGATGAAAATATATCCGTTTGTCCTGCCCCGGGACTCAAACTATCTCTATACGTAATTTCATCTTAATCGGTTCAGCGGTTTAAGCGTGAATAGGTAACATACAGACAGACAGATAGACAGACAGATAGACACACTATAGCAAGTATAAAATTATATAGTATGAGTATGGATTGTTTGTTTTCTTTGTTCCAACTGTTTTTTGTACACAAATCTTGATAAGTACATCAGTCTACTCTGGTGCAGGGACCAAGCAATATTATAATAGTCCTTTAATAGCAACACGTCACTCGACTCAATTTGATGCAGTTTTTAGGGTTCCGTACTCAAAGAGTAAAACGGGACCCTATTACTAAGACTTCGCTGTCCGTCCGTCTTTCCGTCCGTCCGTCCGTCCGTCCGTCTGTCTGTCTGTCACCAGGCTGTATCTCAAGAACCGTGATAGCTAGAGAGTTGATATTTTCACAGATTATGTATTTCTGTTGCCGCTATGATAACAAATACTAAAAACAATTTTTTTTTTTAAGGGGGGCTCCCATAAAACAAACGTGATTTTTTTGCCGTTTTTATAGATAATGGTACGGAACCCTTCGTGCGCGAGTCCAACTCGCACTTGGCCGGTTTTTTTACACCAGCACTGTGGCAAAGATGCATACGACTTTCAAACACTGTATTTATTGTGCTTATAAATGCCTGCAGACAGTATTTAAAACGACCGAGGAGAAATAACTATAAAGTGGAAACGAACAACTGATCTTATAGCTAGCTAGAAAAGGTTCAGGGGTATCTCTACCAGATACCTCTGAACCTTTTCTTCTTCATCATCATCATCATTTTCAGCCCGTAATCGCCCACTGCTGAGCATAGGCCTCTCTTCGAGTACGCCACCCGTCCCTATCCTGAGGTAATCTTATCCGGCTAGTTCGGTTTGAGTGATATTTATTTATTAGGCAGAATCATGTTCTTTCTAATCCTGTACCCTATCCCGCACAGCTCCTTGCGCTTGCGCAGACCGCGTGTACACGTCAAAACCAAAAGGCTTATTACATTATTATATGTTTATGCACGACAGTACACGCCGCGGTATGCTCCGATGGATGATATATGGTGCTACGGAAGGCAGGAAATAAAACATACTCACGATATTCTTGTACAGTCGAGTTAATAAACATATGTTTGTTCTCAAAAGTGCAGAAATATCGGAGCAACCTTACAACGCAATATTAGGCACCATCGAGCTGCTCTGATGCCGGAGACATGATTGGCCATAAGCAACTTCTAGACTAAACAAGATAAGCCCATCGCGTTTGGGGCCCAAACTTTGGGCACATTGGAACCCTCTCAACGAGTACTTGATGACTAGGTACTTATGCGAAAAAAAGTACATTTGGCAACAACAGCTTCTACCAAAACTGTAATTTTTTGAGAGAACCTATAATTAGGGTTCCGTACTCAAAGAGTAAAACGGGACCCTATTATTAGGGATCCGTACTCCAAGGGCACTTTTACTTGACATGTAAAAGTGCCCTTGTGGCCTATTTGCAGAATAAATAATAGATTATGATTTTGATTTTTTGAAAGAGTAAAACGGGACCCTATTACTAAGACTTCTCTGTCCGTCCGTCCGTCCGTCCTTACGTCCGTCTGTCTGTCACCAGGCTGTATCTCACAAGAACCGTGATAGCTAGAGAGTTGACATTTTCACAGATTATGTATTTATGTTCCCATACAACAAATGTGATTTTTTTGCCGTTTTTATAGATAATGGTACGGAACCCTTTGTGCGCGAGTCCAACTCGCATTTGGCCGGTTTTTTTTAGAAGTTTTTATTTACTTTCACCTGTCCCTTTGTCTGTCTGTCTGTAATCAAATCTTGAAGTTAAATCTGATCCACTTCCCGGTTTCCGATTGAGCTAAAATTTTGCATGCCTATGTATATCGCTGATGCTGGAGCTGGAAGGTGGCCATAGGAACTCCGCAATAAAACGACACAAACCCATCGAGTTTGGGCTCGTTAGAATCGTATCAATGAGAAGTTCTTGATCGTATGCAGAAAAGTACAGTCGGCAATAAAAGCTTATACCAAAAATGATTTTTTTAACAGAAACTTGTTTACTACCGACTAAATTGTTCGGAATGTTCTATATTTTCTTATAAAACTCCACTGGCGACATGTTTGTTTCGGCCAACCTTCATAACTCCATTGGTAATAAAACACGTCAGTTTGCTTTGCGAGTAGGCTATTACTATTCATTACCAGTTCCGAAAATACCACCCTTGTTTGAATGGGAATGTAAACAAAGTTTAAGTGTACTAAGAAAGACGTCAACTGCTGGACATATTTCTTACCCAAAGAGTGCTAAAATGACCGATCCTGCGCCAACCGATTCCAGCGGACTCACGCCACCTTTACCAGGTCATCAGTCCACCTTGTGGAGGGGAGTTTACCTTTCCGCCCCGACGGCGATCGGTTCTACGTGCAGTGTCACTTAAGTTTTGCGATTCGGAAGGCTATATTGGTAAGTAAACTTAGCATGCGAAATTGTAGTCTTGGGGTAATAAGGTGTGATTAAGTGTACGAAAGTGTGCCATTAAGTATACGAAAATAATATGTTATGGGAAACGTATTGATAGTATGACATGTGACCTATCTCAGGGTAGAGCCATACTTATAGATAAGTATGCGGACGGTGCATGCTGGAAAGAAGACTCAGACGTGTCGTGGTCGGTGTTTATTATACTTTTCTTTGCATATAGATATAACATTTTATCCCCAGTTCATACAAACGACTCCCGCTAAGGATTGCAGCAGAATGACCATACAAATTATTTATCTGTTAGCTTATAGCTATCAACATTTAAATATAGAAGCTGTTCTTTTTGAATGGCCAGCCCGCTTAAATATTAAACCTCTACAATAGCGTGCGCTAGTATTATCTAGTAGTTACTCGAAACGACTCAAGGAGCTGATTAGGTAGATGTTTAATTAAATTTTGATTAAATCTTTCTTTTTCGGGACAATCTTACACAAATTGACCTAGCCCCAAACTAAGCAAAGCTTGTACTATGGGTACTAGACGACAGTAAACATAATTATATAGATAAATAAAATACTTACATACATAGAAAACATCCATGACTCAGTAACAAATATTTGTGCTCATCACACAAATAAATGCCCTTACCGGGATTCGAACCCGGGACCTCCGGCTTCGTAGGCAGGGTCACTACCAACTAGGCTACAGAGGTCGTCATTTGTTATCTTTTAAAATTCTCGTCCACTTAATCCTAATTAAGGCTAAGCAATTGAATGCGTCCTGATTAAGTAGGTATAACAACAAATAACGATTTAATTTTCAATTGAAAAATAAGCGAGGTACCTAATATTGAATGCATCCCTTTTTTAAATTAAATATTAATGCAGCTTTAAAGCACATACCCAGTTACACTATTACACTCTAAATCGTCTCCCGAGAGCTTTTCAAAAGCTCAACCTGCAGCCTCCGATACGATCAAAGCTCGTCAGCTGTCGCTACCAGCATTATTGATAGTGTGTTGAAAACTTAAAGCTTAAAGAAAGTGTGATGTCCGGATTTAGATACCGTCTACTGTTATGTTAGGTATATGTACGTGCTTAATCACGGCGCTTTGGTGGCAGCAGTAGCTGTTTGTATTAGAGTTCCGTGCTTGAACGATGGCTATGGGACCCTGATACACGCCTAATTAAGGGGACGTAGGTTCGTGGTCTTCTCTCCCTCTCACTGAGCATAAGCGTGAGGGAGATGGAAGTGCATGTTTGGAAGCGCGGATGTCATGTTTTTTAATTTAATTTTTTTGTGCGTTTTAATAAATAAAAAAGTAATAGCTGATTTCCCTCAAACATGACATTGCCGATTTTAAGAACTAATTTTATTATGTTTAGCTGTTGTGCATAATTTGTTATGATTTTTTAAAGTGTATGTGACCTATGTTCGTGATTTTTTTCTATCGAGCGAAAGTCAAAAACTCAGGATTTGAATAGCTGATTTCCCTCGAAAAAGGCCTCAAGATTGCTAAATAAATTTAAGGCAGCCGTATTATAATCCAAACAAGAGCTACGATTTTTTAAAAATCAGTTTTTGGAGCTCACGTCGCCTTTTTTTTAAATACCTTTACGGTAGGGTGAGTTTCTCTAAGTACTTGCTTTAGTAGTGGCTTTGTGAGCTGTTGAATATGTAGAACACACAAGCCAGTATTTTCTCTAAAAAATATTTTTTTAGAAAGAAAGAATACAGATTTATTGTCACTCATAAAACACATCCACATATACACATTAATTAACACATTTTTTAAATATAATACAATCAGAAAAAAAAACAATATAATGTGGCAATAGGGATGTACGCAGCGTTTGCTGTGGTACCGATTTGATGTCACAGTCACAGCGCTGGTTTTCAGTCCACCCCCAAGGATTACAATAACAAATATGATTTGCGGGTTTTACTAACTGTAACTCCAGTATGAATATAAATATACAATAACTAACTAAATATAAAAAAAATCAAAAGAGTATTAGGAAAAGGGTATAGCCGTGTTTGTATGGCGAAACTGCCTTTGACGAGAAAATGGTTTTCCTTTTGCTCGGATAATTATCTTTATATACGTTGTAATTTCACCAAATATCAGCCCTAAAATCGTCGTGATTTTTGAGATAATTAAATAAAAAGGAAAATCGTTTTTATTTATTATCTACTAAACTAGCAGCCCGATTTTTTTGAAATGTGCATATATAATGAAGAAAACAGAGGACTTTTTATAAAAAAAATTACGTTGAAATTTTATATATAAGTTAAAAAAAAAGATTTTTAATATTTCAAAAAAAATTTTTTTTTACTTGCAAGGTGGCGATATATAGATAATAAATAAAAACGATTTTCCTTTTTTTTTAATTATCTCAAAAATCACGACGATTTTGGGGCTGATATTTGGTGAAATTACAACGTATATAAAGATAATTATCCGAGCAAAAGGAAAACCATTTTCTCGTCAAAGGCAGTTTCGCCATACAAACACGGGTAATCTTTGTTTTAATTGCTGATAGGTACCTGAATTTGCCAAACAATCTTAGTATATAATTACGGAACCTGTTCACAAAATTTCACGAGAATCGATTGAGAAATGCAACATGTATAGAGGAGAACAGCCGGTCAACGGGACCTCAGGACATACGAAAGAATTTTGGCCCAAGTTGAAACTGAGAACTTGGATCGCTTCGCTCGCTCGCTCATTAAAAAAAAACCTTTAAATGAAGAGGAATAAAAATGTCACAAATATTACGTCCATGTCCTCGCTTCTTTAACCATTTAACATTTAACTTGTATTCAAACGCAATGCAAAATCAATTACTAACCAGACATCAGCTAAATCCATGAACCGAAAAATGCGATAAATTACAATTACATGAACAAATAAACAGTTATCGTCACGGATTAACATAAAAAGAACAGTTAATGTAACAGTTAACACGTATAACAAAAACCGTCAAGTTTTACTGAATCTATACCAGAACTGTTGTGAGAAAAACAAGTGATCGTAGAGTTTAAACTTATTAATATATGTATCAAGGAGAGTTCTTTTAGCCATATTAGCGATGATTTTACTCGCAATTTGGAAACAGTGACTAAGTATTTAATTTGTTTTCATACTAAAAATAACGTTTTAAATAGTATTGAACGTACATATTGTATAATGTTTCAAATGAGAGTTAACTATTCAATCAAATTATTCTCAATTTTAAGGCATGTTTTATGCAATACAGATATAAAAAATATATATTTACAACAACAGCTAAGAGTAATATTAAAAGTATATTAATTTTTATTGGGGCCTCATGTCCTAGTTCATATGATACTATCCAATTTCATCTATTATTCTTCATTATCATCAAATGAATAGAATGGAACTTTCAGATGATCCTATACTATGATCAAACTCTACTTGACTTGGTACTTTAAATTTTGACTGCAGTTAAAAACAAATTGACAGTTTAATCATTCCACTACAAAAAGTACCGATTAGTCCACGGCAGATTCTCTAAAAAATGTCACTAGACCAGAGATCATCAACCCGGATCGAAACAAAGGCTGTAAAAAGACTATTATAACCGTTTAATGTGATATATAAACAGTTTTTAGATAAAGCTTTTAAGTCAGAGATAAGTAGCGATGATCGATTGTGGGAAGAGCATGACTGGTTTACGCTTACCGACAAATCGCGTTGAAAAATCCAGAATAACTCTGACCTCTGATTATGAATAGTTTGTACTGATAGAGGGTTTAAGCTATACAGGACATTAGGTGAAGCGAGATAGACTGTGAATGCAAGAATGGTGACAGTAAGTTACATTTAAGTTGCCCGGTTAGCTTGCTTAGTTGCTTAGCGTGTATGGAAGATAGCATCGGTAGTGGGTGCGAGAGGTCTTGGTACTTGGAAAAAATTGTAAAATCGGCGTTTTTCTCATCGAAATGTATATCTTTGAGTGACATCGTTAAGTTTGTTAATTTTTAATGTTACAAGTCAGTAGAAAGGTCATTGATGATGATGCGAATGAAAACAATTTTAAAATGTAGGTATTTGTTGTTTTGTGTCACACAAATATTCACATTTATGGTTTTATAAAATTAAAATGTATCTTATCAACCAACAAATATCTAATGCACAAGCGGACAATCCACATAGCTCTTGAATTTCAATACTTACCTGTAAATTAACTTTTTCTCGCCGCTACTCTGCCACCGCCGACGACACCGCCCGCCGAGGCGCAAGCAACCTTAGCCCGGCAGCCGCCGCATACACGGACGGCACGAACTGAAACCCTCACAATGAACAATACATCTAGAGAAAACTGTTTAACAATTGTCCATCAAAACATAAACAGACTTTTTAATAAAACGAATAAATTAGAATGTGAGCTACAGTCAAATGACGAGATAGATGTTCTGTGCCTAACCGAACATTGGCTTAAACCAGAACAAATAAAAAGTGTAAACGTAATAAACTATAAGCTTTGCGCATATACTACAAGGATCACTCGAGCAGGAGGCGGTACTTGTATTTACTCCAAGACTCCTATACTTACAATAGAACGTGAAGAAGTCGCCCAGCTCTCCGTGGAATCGCATTTTGAGACGTGCGCTATTGAATGTGTGGGTCTAGACGTGATCGTGGTATGTATTTACAGGCCTCCAACAGGGGACCTAGATTTGTGGTTCTCAAAGCTTAATGAGCTAGCAAACTTGCCCGTCATAAAAAACCACAACGTAATCATAATGGGTGATATGAATATAAACTTACTGGTCAAAAACTCCCATACCAAAAATCTAAATGAAATATTAAAACAGTCAGGTCTAAGATCTCTCGTAAAGTTTCCGACTAGAACAACAACAAACACGATGACATGCCTCGATCACGTTTACACTAACATACCTAAACCGGTAATAAACAAAGTGGAGCCTATTGATATGTTTATTTCCGACCATATCGGTATTATTGTAACCATCTGTTCCATACAGGAGCAAGAAGATGATTGAAACTCTGATTCTTCGATAAAATGCTTATAATTCCTTTTAAATTACAGAGGTTATGTCTTTGTCGTGTAGGATTCGGAATGCAAGTCTAGCGCGGCGTGGCTGTGACGTATGTATGTGAGAGTGTCTGTGATTGGTTAACTACAACTTTGTCATGATGTGTGAGTGTTTGATTGGTGAAAGGAATACAAGCTAAAGTGAACGTTAATGCAAAGGTGTAAGTGTCATTTTTGTGTACTTAAGACTAAATATTAAAACTAGTTTACGGAGCGGCGCGAACATCTTCCCGCCCCTTGAAAGCTCCTGCAAGCTTTCAAGCTCAACTATCGGCGGGCAGCAAACATAGGCGGTTGAGAGCTCGGCGTACAGTCCCGTTGGCGGTTTTGACGTCTGCGACGCGTGGCACTCCATCCGGCCCGGGGAATAGTTTGCTGACTCGTCCAAGGCGCCAGTACAGAGGTGGAGACTCATCTTTTATTAGGACCAGATCATCCAGGCGCAAATTTCGTCCTTGGACACGCCATTTTGCGCGCTGCTGCAGCTCTGATACGTATTCGCGTGACCAGCGGTTCCAAAAATGTTGGCGCATTTGCTCGACGCGCTGGAACCTGTTGCGAAGCGGGGCACTGCCGTCGTTGTAGCTCGGCGTTGGTGATGTTGGCAGTGAGGTAAGCGGCCTGAAGATCAAAAAGTGACCCGGTGTGAGCGGTTGGAGGTCGTTGGGTGATGGACTGAGGGGACATAGGGGTCGGCTATTTAGGATAGCTTCGACCTGTGTAAAGAGGGAAGACAATTCCTCGAAAGTCAGGTGAGTCTGTCCTAACATGCGTTTTATATGGAATTTGGCCGACTTAACACCAGCCTCAGCCAAACCATTGAAGTGAGGAGCGTACGCGGGAGAAAATTTAAATTGAATGCCTCGCTGAGCTGCAAAGTCACAAATGGAGTCTTGGTTGTTTTTTATGAAATCTTTTATCTCCCTAGCAGCTGCCACATAGTTTCTGCCATTATCGCAGTATATAACATTGGGCTTGCCTCTACGACCAATGAATCGGGTAAGAGTTAAAATGAAGGCTTCCTTGCTCAACTCGCTCACGGCTTCCAAGTGCATGCATTTATAGCGAAAACATATGAAAATGCATAGGTAACATTTACTTATTTTACATCCACGGCCCTTTCGGTCCGTGATATAAAAGGGGCCAGCAAAATCAGTGCATGCTGTAATAAAAGGATAATTCGGTTCCACGCGGTCAGAAGGCAACCCACCCATAATATTGACCATGCCGCTACCTTCAAATCGACGGCATTTAAAGCAATGCTTATAAATGTCCTGCGCAAGTCTGCGACCACCTATAGGCCAGTACTGGTCACGAATACTGGTAAGCAATAACTGGGGTGGGGCGTGTAGCAAACGTACGTGTTCATATTTAAATAACAACTTGGTTAAAATATGGTTTCCTTTCAATAGGATAGGGTGACGTTTATCATATGGATAATTTGAACTATGTATTCTGCCCCCAACACGAATCAAGTTTTCCTCATCGAGAAATACATTTAGTTGTTTTAAATTCGACTTATGAGGCAATGGTTTCTTATTTTTTAAACATTGCACGTCAATTGGGAATGATTCAAACTGAGCAACTTTAATAAGACTGTATAGAGAGTTATTCAGCTCGTCTACTGACAATATGCCTGAAAGTTTATTTTGCTGATCTTTAGAGTTGTGTATAAACCTGAGTACCCAAGCTGCTACTCTCTGGACTCTAACAAGCTTTGAATATCTGGACACGTCTATGAACGACGCCGAAGGTGGGGGCTCCGCCACTAAAGCAGGCAATGCTTTCAACTCGGGAAGCTCAAGAGCTTGAATCTCTGCCCTCGGCCATGAAGCTTCATCCTGCTTGAGAAACGCTGGCCCGTGCCACCAGATGCTAGATTCACTGACATTCTTGGGATCCACTCCGCGAGAACACAAGTCAGCTGGGTTCTCAGCTGTTGGCACATATCGCCAGGATTTTGGGTCAGATAGCTCGGTGATAGCGGCTACTCTGTTAGCGACAAAAGTCTTGGTCTTGCTAGCCGTTTGGATCCAACCTAGTGCTACCTTCGAATCTGACCAATATACATGATTGTTTATTTTACAACGAAGAGCTTGAGTGACAGCTGAGCTTAATTGAGCTCCTGACAAAGCACTGCAAAGTTCGAGTCGGGGAATAGTTGTTGGTTTTAGGGGTGCAACACGGGCTTTGGCGCACAACAAACTCACTTGTGCATTGCCTGTCGCGTCAATTGATCTGAGATAGATGCAAGTACCAAATGCACACTGAGAAGCATCAGCGAAGGTATGCATTTCGATATGCTTGGGGTCATTGATAAGTACTCGTCTTGATACTTGTAGAGTAGAGAGGAACTTTAAATTTTCTGTAAATTTCAGCCAAGACCTTCTGATGCTAGACGGAACTTCCTCGTCCCAATCTAATTTTAGTGACCACAAGTTTTGTAGGAGTATTTTGGGCTTAATTGTGCATAAAGCTAGTAGCCCAAGAGGATCGAATATTTTGAAGGTGGATGACAATATAGACCTTTTGGTTAAAACATCTGTAGGCGAGTACTCAATTTGAAATTGCAATAAATCTGAATCAGGACACCAGCCTATGCCCAGAGTGCTTGTGGCACTACTGATGATTAGATCGCCATCTGCGGGCAAAGAACAGTCCCCGAGAAGAGAAGGCAAGTTTGACCTATATTTTCGTAGGTTAAAACAACCTTTGGCGAGTTCGTCTGACACTTGGCGCTGAATGTACTTTAAAGTTTCCTCATCGTCAGCCCCGGTCAATAAATCATCGCAATAAAAATCGTGCTGAATGATTCGTTTTATATTAGGATCTGTAGATTCATCGCCAAGTTGCCAAATACACCTCGTAGCGAGAAAACTAGCACTTGAAAATCCGTAGGTTACAGTGTTTAACATTAAAGTACGCAATGGTTCGTTTTCGTTATTACGCCAGAGAACGAGCTGTAGATCCCTGTCGCATTCTCTCATCCAAACCTGGCGGTACATTTTTTCTATGTCCCCGGAAAGTATATTTGTATTGGCGGAAGCGAATAAGAATGTCGAACAAGGAATCCTGTATGACAGGTCCTACCATTTGAAGGTCATTCACTGAAATTCCCGAGGTGGTGGTCGCAGAGGCGTCGAAGACGACACGAAGCCGTGTAGACTCACTTTTGGTCCTGATAACCGGATGGTGAGGCAGAAATAGGGCACCTGGCGGCCGATGTACTGGTGCTTCCGACAAATGGCCTAATTCGCCATACTCACGAATGAAATCTGCATAGGATTTTTTGGATTTTTTGAGATCGGGCTGTTTGCGAAATCGAGCTTCTAAGCTCGTGAACCTTTTTCTAGCTAATGAGTAGGAATCGCCTAAGCAATCCTTCTCATCACGCAAAGGGAGACCGACACAAAAACGACCATTTTCCAGCCTATAGGTATTTGAGAGGTAGTGCTGTTCGCAAAGCTTTTCTTCTTTAGTGAAGGGATGAGACTGGGGGACATTTTCTAGTTCCCAAAACATTTGGAGGGCATCGTTGATGCTCGATGAGTCATCTTGGTTATGAAGGAAGTTACAATGTGTAACATTATTTGGTTGTTTAGGTTTATTTTTTGGTAAGATAGGTAGAGGACCAGCAATGAGCCACCCTAATTTAGAGCTTCGCAGAATAGGGTTATTAGTGCCTAAAGAGTGCTGAGTGGAGCCTATTAGGTCCCAAAATAGATCAGCACCAATAAGCATATCGATAGAGGATGCCTCAAAAAATCTAGGGTCCGCTAGTTGAAAGTTGGATAGATCAAACTGACTTACATTGAGTGTGACCTTGGGCAGTTTGTCTGCTATTTTTGGTATAATTAGGCATGTCATACTGACATTGAATGGATCAGTGAGCGACTGAACGTGAAGTGCGCACCGTTTTGTCTTAATTGACAATGGAGTGTCCGACAAGCCGACTACATTGACATTAGTGGGCTGAGGAGCCAAGTTCAACTCATTTTGTATCCGGTCGGTTATAAACGTAGATTGGCTCCCGCTGTCAAGAAGAGCTCGCGCCGTCAGAACTTGATTTGTGTCGGGGTTCTTTAGTTGCACCTGAGCAGTGCACAAGAGAACCTCGGAGTTAACATTAGTCGTGATAGCAGCTAAGTTTTGGGACTGAGTCGAGCTAGTACTAGGAAACTCGTTAGGCTGGGCTACGTGCAATAAAGAGTTGTGTTTTTGTTTGCAGGAGCGACAAGAACCTGGTAGCCTACAACTTTGAACCTTATGACCATACCTTAAGCAATTTTCGCATAAATTTAATTTAGACACTAACGCTGTCCTCTCCTCTGGCGTTTTCGACTTGAATGTGGTGCATTCATATAAACGATGAGCATCTTTGCACAATACACATTCGATATGAGGCCGAGACGAGGACGGCGCAGCGTGTTTCGCGGTCAACGCGAACGATTTGGTCTGAAGTTTAGGTTGAGTTGAAGGTTGCAACATTTTGGGTTTGTCGTATTTTTGTCTATTGACTGTCTCTAAAACATTGGCACGATTCTTTAAAAAATCAAAAAATTGTTCTAAAGTAGGAATTTCCGGCAGCGTGGTCCTTGTCTCCTCCCATTTATAACACGTACTGCTATCCAATTTTGCTGTTACCATATAAATAACAAGGATGTCCCATTGCTCGACAGGCAACCCCAAGGTGCGAAGAGCCCGCAAGTTTTTATTTACATGATCTACAATAAACCGAAGTGACTTCTCGGTCTCCCGCACGGTTTCGATGCTAAACAACGCCTTTAAATGATTGTTAATTAGTTGTCTTTTTTTATCATAACGCTTACAAAGGAGTTGCCAAGCCTCGGTGTAGTTCGAGCCAGTCACTTCTAAATTGCAAAGAACGCGAGCAGCTTCTCCTTCCAAATAGGAGAGGAGATAGTGGAATTTATGAATGCTCTTAACCCTTTCATTTTCATGAACTAAAGAGGTAAAAGTTTCCTTAAACTCAAGCCATTTAAAATATGTGCCATCGAATGTGGGGATTTTTATGACTGGCAATTTAAACCCTAAGCCGCCACAATTATCCTGATTGCACTGCGAAGCGCCCGAATTTGCATTGCAAGATGTCAAATTATCTTTAGGGGCCGAATTGGAGTCTATGAAGTTTTGTGCCTGTGAAATATAATTGTCAAACTCCTTCTCAAACGAATCTCGAATATCTAACTCATCGGCTGGCTTACATCCTTCACAAGTCTCCAATTGACCTTGCACCTCATCGAATTTACTCAATAATTCTTGTATTCTCGTTAATTTTAACGCCAATTGACTTATATCCAAACGCGTGACGTTTTCTAAACCCGAAATATCATCGAGATAGATTTTAAATTTCGTTAAACGCCCCTTGATATTGCTACGCGTAGCTTTTAATTGTTTAAGATCAGCCATAATAGCAAATCACCGAGAAACAAGCACGAAATGAACGTAAACAAGTGAAAAAAAGAATAGGTACGATACGCTCCTCGCCTCAAGTTCACAGCTGATCGGCACGGTGTGGCTAGGTATGTAGCTCCTTATCGGCAAGCGCAGCTGCAGACAATAGATGCGCGGCCGCCGGGCAGCAAACAAACAGGCCTCGAAGTTATTAGGTATTATTCTGCAAATGTAAAAAATGCGCACGCTAAAATCACTCGGCTAATTATATCACGTCTATATAACGTGATTGTAATAATAAAGAACTTTTGGCTCGATAGATGAATTTAACTTCAAAATTAGGTTTAGAAATTGACTTTTTTTGTTGGAATAATATAAAACATTCTTTGCGGCAATAATAGATGCCGGGATTGCGTAAACAATAGGTAAAATGTCTTTATACTTAATAGTTAAACGTTAGTAGACTTTGCATTTGTCTTTATTATGCACTTGGTGGGTAAATGTGAATTTAGACGCCTTGTTTACGTAATGAATCTTTGAGATAATTTTAATTGCACTGAACTTGTTTCTACTAGGTATTTTGAATATGATTGTAGGATATATGTATATAAATTAATGCTGTTAAGAAATACCTAGGTATAGACAGACCAGAACATTCGAGAAATTGAGATCACAATCCACACAAATCGAAGAGGAATTAACTAGGAAGTAGACAGGAACGGGCTCACTTGATATAGGTAGGGCAGGCTGATCCAATTGTAGGTACACTTTGACGAGTGCTGATGATGCTGATGACTGCGACTGAGTCCCGCGCGCTGGTGTTACGGTGTAATTTCGGCATCGACACATTAACTTTCAGACTCATAGCGCCATCTATTGCAGAACGGCGCAAGCGACGATTCCGACATCTGTTGACCAACGGAGGAACTGCGCCAGAGCGTTTATCATCTCGTTCAAGGCAACGATATAAGTCTTTTTTTGTGTGTTGTCAAAGCGCTAGGAATGGTCCTTAACTTTTAACAAGCTATTAGAAAATATGATCATATTTGATTTTTGATAAATAATTTGTCGTCATGCATCCAAGGCATAACTACAGGTCTATACCTCTATGGTATTTGAACAGAATATGGGGATTGTCTATGGTAGCTTCTTTTTTTTTTCTCGGCTGTCAAAAGCAATGAGAAGTTCTTCTTCGAAAATGCGTTGAGCGAAAAGGTCGCAATTTTTGAGAAGTGCTCGCTTCGGCCGGGAGGCCATTTGTTTAACTTAAATGTAGCAGCATACATCCAGTGACACAGAGATGCTTTGACGCTTTGGAAATGTCGGTGAGTGAAATGAAATTGTCGCCGATCTAGCGGAAGAAATATTTATCGTGTTCAAGCGGCGGTTTTTTAGAGGAGGGACATTGCTTTGTTTCAGATGTAACACACTACTTCTTAAGGAAGATATCTGGGAGGCGGAAAATCACCAACGCTTAGCTTTGAACTCTTGCCAGGTAAAGCTAGTTCTAGTAATTTCTGTCGAAATGTGGTCGGAGAGAAAGTGATAGTTGTTTGTTCGTTCAAGTCTTAAATGTTGATTGTGATTTACAGCGACAACGTGCTGGCTGCCTTGCGGGGGCTCCAGTTGCGGACAGGCAATTGAGCGGGCGCAGGAATTCGCGTGCGGTGATACGCCCCTTTTGTACTTCACATGCGGATGCCGACACGAGCAGTTTCTCATCTGGGAGCCTGGGTAGACGCAGTGGACCGCAGCGGGACGTGACGCACGTGTAGCGGGTTTCTAGAGGTGACCTCCCTCCATTTTTTTTGGTGTCATTCATGGAATCTGCCATGAGATATTAATGTTGTAATTTAATAATGCAAACGAGCCTCACACAGACCTAAGCGTAATAATAAAGCCTACTTATATATAAAGATTTAACTTTAGAGTCAAACTTCGTCCTCGGTCAGGGACCTATATTTTAATCTCATCTGAGAGAGCCACGCCGCTATCCCTACAGTAGAGTTAAGGTTTAGTAAATATTTAAAACGATTGTGAGAACTGTAATAAACTTGCTTTCTGTAATTGAATCTTTGTTCATATTTCTATGTGGCTAGCTACTAAATAGGTCTCCTGCATACAACTCTTTTGCATTTTAGAGTATAAATTGAAATGCATGGCGCCCTCTTTAGAAAGCACTAATTGCTCCTATGACCGTGAACCCAAAGCATACCCACCTCTGTGAGAAATCTATCTGACTGACTAGCGCGGTGCATAAAATCAAGTGTGGACGACTCTTCGAGTTCGTCAGGTTGCTGTTACACACATAGGTAAGTGATAGCCGTCTACGCATACCATCAAACACGGTTTATCTCGTTACATTTTGTCGGCCCAACGTGATGCTTTGGGGTTGAGGTTTCAACGGTTATCGGTGCATGGTGTTTTTTTTGATAGTAGGAATTACCTGTATTAGATGCGGTCTGAGTGGGGTTGTGTGAGGCTTATATTTTGTTGAGTTACATAGTCTTTATCAAATATCTATATCTACTGTTCATGTGTCAAAACATTTTACTATTTGTGTCAACGGGTGTAATTTTTTTTTCTCATCACTCTGTAGAGTGAAATATAAATTTTGGTGTTCCAACTGGACACAATATAAGGTACTGTTTGTAACTATTATAAATTAACTGTCAAACTTGACATTTCAATTCTCCTGAACTAAACTTGGAATATTTTTTTACTGCTTTGTGTGAAAGCAAAACTATGCACTGCAATATACAGTTACTGGCACATAGAATACTTATATATAAATGGTTTTACCATGTTTATTTGTATTCTATGGAATGGTAAATTCATGTAACACTTCTCAAAATACTTAAGGCAATAAGCCAATCATTAAAATGCTTGATAATAAGTACTACTTATTTGTTAAATTAATTAATTAATTAAATGGCATTAGGCCATAACCTTATTACATATATATGTATATGTCATCATTTATTCTTGGAGTGGAAAGAAGTATATCTCACTCATAACTTTAAGTAGGTATGAAGGTTCAAGTAAGAATTTTACTTTTATGTTAATAATAGCTTGCTACTTCTACTCTGCTCTTTTAAAACTGTAATAGCCACAATGCAAGATGGTGGTTTTATTTTGTATGTTACTATACAACATTACTGAGTCAGTATATTTATAGGATTTAAGCTTAATTAATGGTAAAAGAAATACTCTTCTTTTTATCACTGTAATACTCAAAGGAGTATTCTCTTTCTTTGTTCAGAAAAGCTGAATGTTATCTTGTGTAACTTATTATTATAATTACTCAGGGTTAGATAACATGACCAAAGACGAACTGTTTTATTTGTATTGCAAGCGAAAGGCTTAGAGGTAGATCCTATTAGCACTGTGGATGAGCTCAAACAACAATTTAAATCTGCTAACTGCGCTTTATACCATAAAAGCGAATTCTTTTATCTCAGGCTTGTCCATTGATGACGAATTTCAGGTCTGCGAAGGAGATGTTTGTCGAAGCTGGCTCATGTCATCTTAAGGTCAACAACTGTTACTGCGGGTTGATCGCTTCTCAGCTTCGTGTTGCAGCGGTCGTTGGGTATGACTGGCTACCTTTTCAAGGTGTTCACTAGTGTTTGAGGTTAGACATTTTATCTTTCATATAATTGTCGTAGGATTCTCTTGTTTGGGGTAACTGGCATTTAATCCGTATTTTCTTAAATATTGGGTGGGAGTCTATTTCTCCTCTGAGAGTAGTATTCTACAGTACCACATGAAGGGCATTCTATGTTATAGTTGTACAGATGGATGTTGTCTCGTTGAAGCTAGCGACATCTTTTGGATAGTACTAGATGTGAATCATTCTGTTGACGTTATGGTGGTTTCTTTTCTTTGGGGTCGCTTTAATGGAATTTAGTTCCATGGTATGTATGTTCGCATACATATAGACACAAAATAGGAAAGAGTTGGAAAAATTTTATGGAAACCTAATAACTATAAGTATCTGAACTGTATGCTATCACAATTCATTTAATCGGATTTGACTTTACAATTTCACTCAGAAGTCACAACCAGACTGACACAGTCAGACAGAATACTATTCGAATAAATCATTAGAGTTACTATGAGGTTAATGATAATGACCTTGACCTATTTGTTAGGTAGACTCATGTTTTATTTTCAAGCTTATTTTGATAACCACTGATTGGTGAAGAATTCATGTAGGTATATTAGGTAATAAACGAACCGTAAGTAGCACATTACGTCTGTCAATGTGAAACCAGACATGGATTTTTTTTTACAGTTTGAGTAACCCTTATTCGTTGAGTCAGATATAGGAACGTAGTATTTCCTAGGTAAATGCCTGTAGGTAATTATTATGCACTCAAATCGAAATTCCCGGAATGTACAGTTGACCTCGATATTAGGATACACCTTCGAGTTGGCCATCGATTGTGTTAGGTAACAATATACGATAAATATCAAACACACTAGTGCATGCTTTAAGTGTGGTTTGTTAGGTAAATAAATAGGTAAGTAACGTAGCGTAGAACTAGCGCATCGTATAGATAGCTAGGTTTGTAGTTAAGTTCATAGAAGTGGGGACGCCCGCATAGCATAGCATAGCATAGCATAGCATAGCATAGCATAGCATAGCATAGCATAGCATAGGCATACGCATACGCATACGTATGGCATAAGTCGCATGATAGGAACGCGCGTGTTAGTTTAGGTAAATAACTGTCGACGTTAGGCTTAAGCTACTTGGAACTTCTGTATCCACTTGATATTATTCTACTGCTGAACGAAATAATTCGGTACTTCTCTAAAAGGACAATAAGTCTTCTTATCTCTGCTTCTGTCATATGGACATATCTAGTATAACTTTTAAGATCTACTACTTAAAGATTTCTGTGTGAAAAAGGGGTTGTTATTTTTTAGTCTGTTACGATTTCTACTTGGTGCATTAAAGTGAGTAGGTATATATCACGGGTATATGTCTTATCAACATATGCAAGCGCTGGTTTTAATCATAGACAGTACTTCCTAAAACTTTACGTTAGTGTTGCTTTGTTATGGTAATTGAAATATTTCAGAACGTTATGGGCAGCAAGCTGGAAGCTTCACGAGCAGTCAGCGGCATTTTATCGTTTTGAACTTTTCAAACTTTTGAAAGCTAGTTTTAGCTTCTAACGAGACGCTATGACACCTGTCATATCGCCACGTACATCTTTGGATTTTTTTTGCTCCTGAAGGAGGAACTCTTGTGTAGGTCAGGGGTCGATGACCTTTCATATGCGGCATGGTCGTACTATAGGCTGAGCTGCGTATGATGTATAGTGAAGGCAGTGCGCTTTCTTAGTGGGATGGTTGGACAAGGAGTTATGTATATCCTCTCTCTCTACAGGTTTATATTGACATAGAATTTTGAAAAAAAAAAAAAAAAAAAAAAAAAAAAAAAAAAAAAAAAAAAAATTTTTTTTGAAAAAAAAAAAATTTTTTTATCTAACTGAAGCGGTAATGTTACGGTGTAATTTCGGCATCGACACATTAACTTTCAGACTCATAGCGCCATCTATTGCAGAACGGCGCAAGCGACGATTCCGACATCTGTTGACCAACGGAGGAACTGCGCCAGAGCGTTTATCATCTCGTTCAAGGCAACGATATAAGTCTTTTTTTGTGTGTTGTCAAAGCGCTAGGAATGGTCCTTAACTTTTAACAAGCTATTAGAAAATATGATCATATTTGATTTTTGATAAATAATTTGTCGTCATGCATCCAAGGCATAACTACAGGTCTATACCTCTATGGTATTTG
Organism: Epinotia brunnichana; assembly: GCA_963854355.1. Classification (NCBI taxonomy): domain Eukaryota; kingdom Metazoa; phylum Arthropoda; class Insecta; order Lepidoptera; family Tortricidae; genus Epinotia; species Epinotia brunnichana. Next base: position 6,496,227 of record OY977953.1, on the reverse strand, counting down.
AACAGAATATGGGGATTGTCTATGGTAGCTTCTTTTTTTTTTCTCGGCTGTCAAAAGCAATGAGAAGTTCTTCTTCGAAAATGCGTTGAGCGAAAAGGTCGCAATTTTTGAGAAGTGCTCGCTTCGGCCGGGAGGCCATTTGTTTAACTTAAATGTAGCAGCATACATCCAGTGACACAGAGATGCTTTGACGCTTTGGAAATGTCGGTGAGTGAAATGAAATTGTCGCCGATCTAGCGGAAGAAATATTTATCGTGTTCAAGCGGCGGTTTTTTAGAGGAGGGACATTGCTTTGTTTCAGATGTAACACACTACTTCTTAAGGAAGATATCTGGGAGGCGGAAAATCACCAACGCTTAGCTTTGAACTCTTGCCAGGTAAAGCTAGTTCTAGTAATTTCTGTCGAAATGTGGTCGGAGAGAAAGTGATAGTTGTTTGTTCGTTCAAGTCTTAAATGTTGATTGTGATTTACAGCGACAACGTGCTGGCTGCCTTGCGGGGGCTCCAGTTGCGGACAGGCAATTGAGCGGGCGCAGGAATTCGCGTGCGGTGATACGCCCCTTTTGTACTTCACATGCGGATGCCGACACGAGCAGTTTCTCATCTGGGAGCCTGGGTAGACGCAGTGGACCGCAGCGGGACGTGACGCACGTGTAGCGGGTTTCTAGAGGTGACCTCCCTCCATTTTTTTTGGTGTCATTCATGGAATCTGCCATGAGATATTAATGTTGTAATTTAATAATGCAAACGAGCCTCACACAGACCTAAGCGTAATAATAAAGCCTACTTATATATAAAGATTTAACTTTAGAGTCAAACTTCGTCCTCGGTCAGGGACCTATATTTTAATCTCATCTGAGAGAGCCACGCCGCTATCCCTACAGTAGAGTTAAGGTTTAGTAAATATTTAAAACGATTGTGAGAACTGTAATAAACTTGCTTTCTGTAATTGAATCTTTGTTCATATTTCTATGTGGCTAGCTACTAAATAGGTCTCCTGCATACAACTCTTTTGCATTTTAGAGTATAAATTGAAATGCATGGCGCCCTCTTTAGAAAGCACTAATTGCTCCTATGACCGTGAACCCAAAGCATACCCACCTCTGTGAGAAATCTATCTGACTGACTAGCGCGGTGCATAAAATCAAGTGTGGACGACTCTTCGAGTTCGTCAGGTTGCTGTTACACACATAGGTAAGTGATAGCCGTCTACGCATACCATCAAACACGGTTTATCTCGTTACACTGGTTAGCGCGACCTGTTCACGCTCGGGAGTGTGGTGATCCGGCTGCACGATGTAGGCACCTAGGCGCAGCTGATTGCCTTGGTGTTTGCCCAGGAATCTAGGCGCTGCACGGTGTATTCGTGGCGGTGACCCCTTATGGCCACTCGGGAGCGATGGTTTCTCGTGATGGTGACTTCTTTTCCGATGACGAATGTTGCAAGATCCTTTCACGGTCGCCACTTTGTTCCATACAGGAGCAAGAAGATGATTGAAACTCTGATTCTTCGATAAAATGCTTATAATTCCTTTTAAATTACAGAGGTTATGTCTTTGTCGTGTAGGATTCGGAATGCAAGTCTAGCGCGGCGTGGCTGTGACGTATGTATGTGAGAGTGTCTGTGATTGGTTAACTACAACTTTGTCATGATGTGTGAGTGTTTGATTGGTGAAAGGAATACAAGCTAAAGTGAACGTTAATGCAAAGGTGTAAGTGTCATTTTTGTGTACTTAAGACTAAATATTAAAACTAGTTTACGGAGCGGCGCGAACACCATCAGATGTCAAATAACTTCCTTGCCTACGAATGCAGTAGTAAGTAAACGTTTGTTTTCAAAAAACAAAATATTAAATTTTAAGCTAAGTTTGGAACTGCACGACTGGAATAAAATCATTTTAATAAGCCAAACAAACTGCCCCTGTGTAGTAGGGTCGTTTCGCCGGTTAGCGACCACTTAGCCGAGTTGCTCACTTTAGATTAGTAAATGTATACCTATTCAATGTACACACATAATAGATGGTATTCGTATAGGTTCTGAGTATAGTCAAGTTTTGAAACCTACAATAAAATATAGCACTTTCATCCATAGATTAGGAAAAAATATGGAAAAGGTTTCAAAATAGTGAATTCGCTGGTTAGCGACCGCTTTAGTCGGTTTGCGACCACCTGTTAGCTAGTTGGCGACCACTCTTGCAAATAGTGTTTAAGTAGTTAATAAAACGATGCATCATCATCATCATCATATCAGTCGAAAGACGTCCATTGCTGGACAAAGGCCTCCCCCAAAGAGTGCCATAATGACCGGTTCTGCGCCACCCGCATCCATCGGATTCCTACTAGGCCTACCCACGCCGCGCCTTCCGGTACGTGGTCGCCACTCGAGAACCTTTCCGCCTCAACGGCCATCGGTTCTACGTGCAATGTGCCCCGCCCACTGCCACTTAACTTTAGCGGCTTAGGGCTATATCGATTACCTTGGTTATGCTGCGGATAGCCTCATTTCTGATGCGATCACGCAGAGAAACTCCGAGCATAGCCCTCTCTCCATTGCCCTTTGGGTGACTTTGAGCCTTCTTATGATGCTTCTTATGATTTCTGAAGCGACCACGTTTCGGTGCCACACGTGATCACTGGCAACACGCACTGGTCAAAGACTCTCGTCTTCAGACACTGCGGAATATTAGACGAAAAGATGTGCCATAGCGTAGCTTCCCGAACGCTGCCCAACCGAGTCGGATTCGACGATTGACCTCTTTCTCAAAGTTGGACCTACCTGACCTGACTGCCCTTATTATACTACTACAAATTGTTACTCTTCTAAATCTACTTTACATTTCTTGTCAATGCAAAATAGAATCGAAAACGGCGCGCCATCTCGCTCACACCATAGTGCTATTATATATATTGCTATTACAGTCACACATGTCGTTCATAGTAGGTATCTAAATGCCACCATTTTACAAGCTTTTATGTAACTTTTAGATTAAATTCTACTTACCTACACTGCCCACGACTCCGTCCGTGTGTCTCGTTTATATCGTAGCTCCATACAAAATTTCAACCCCTATTTCAGCCTCTTAGGGGATTATTTCGGGGATAAAAACTATCCTACGTCTTTTCCCGGGACTCAAACTATCTCCATACCAAATTTCATCAAAATCGGTCCATCGGTTTAAGCGTGAAGAGGTAACAGACAAGACACACTTTCGCATTTGTAATATAACCATATCATATAATCATATGAATTATTCATTTTATAATTATATATTTTTATTATATTACATATACCTACTATAGACATAGCATGGATTGGCGCGGCTTAAATACCTACCGACACAATTGGCTTGCCAAGCTAAATATCGCGGGTGCCGCAAGAATCCATAAGGAAAGAAAAAGAAAAACGATGTGGTCGCTATCCGACTTCTTTGGTAATATTTTTTTTGGGTACGCGACCACCCCATTTTATTTAAATCTATTTTTATAATATGCCGAATTTCAACGAAATTATTACAATAGCTAAATCATTTAAGCAATCAACTAACTAATTTCAGCATAATAATAAAATTAAGTGACGTAACTAAAGTTTTCGCGCCAACTGTCGAGTTATTTTTTTTACAGATTCACTGCACGTCAACACTTTTCGGAAGCAATGTGTGAAACGTGTGAATTGAGGTTATTTTTTCTTGCTTTGGATTAAGCTTTGGGTTTTAAAGTGTATTTATTCTTATTCTGACACTATTCAAGAATAGTTAATAACTAATTAGTTTTCTGTTGGGTTTGTAGAAATGTTAATATCTTTAATTGAAGCAGCATAGTCCGTCAAGTGGTCGCCAACCGAAGGTGGTCGCGTTACCGGCGAAACGACCCTACAATAATTAAGTTTACCACTGCCTACTGTTGAAGTATCCCGCATCACTAAAGATCTCCAAATTATTGTTTTTTGTTTGCAGGCATATTTCTTAAGCTTATCTTTAACAATATAGTTGTATGGGAGTCGAGTATATTTGTAAAACAATTATGTATTTATTTTGAAAAACAATTTTATACTATTCAAATACCTTTCAATAGCCCAGAGTGGTCTTTTCTAAAAAAAAATAATTTATTTAATATCTCGTATTGCCACTTAAGAAGAAAAAAAAAGGATTTGAAATGATCAAGAACTTTAAAGCAGCTCCACAAAAAAAACGCCTCATACATTATGCGGTTGACATACATAATAATATAATCCATATAATAACATTTTCTCATAATAACGCCATTAGAATTAGTGCGCTCGCCGCAACTACGTGTGCGGGCGCCCCTACGTCATGTCACAAGTCAAAGGATAATAACCGTGTGTACATAGTAGGCAGGTAAGTATGTTAATTTTGTAATACCATATCATATTAATACCATGTATGTTGTGGATATGAATACGGACCCGCTAGGTGGGCGCTTAGCTCGTAGGAACTTTCCTCGTTACTAATATGGTTTTCCGCATATTATCGGCTACGAACGCTACGAAATCGTTAGCAGTGAATGTTTTTCGTTATTTTTAAAGCGGATAAGCGTCTTGGATTACACTTAGGTAGTCCATAACGCACCCGTCTAGCAAGCCCTTAATTCACCATATGTGCAAGTCCGCCAAGACCACGCAAGTGTTAGGTCCTTAAGATCTATAATGCCATACCCAATTTCATTAAAATAACAGAGAGCACAAACATGTTTAAAAATAAATCTAAATTAATTTTATAAATACTCTAGGTACTCTAATCACTTAGATATTCAATAATATTTTCGGAAACAAGTTATTTATAATTATCAATAGGGAACATTACTGCAATGTTCTGCCGCCAGAGGCAGCACTACCACTAATAGTAAACCAGTATAGGATTCACACACACATGCACAATTGATTGTCATATGAGTGACAAGGAAGTTTGCATAGACAATACCGCAAGTTGGAACGAGATACAATGTCAACGTTGCTAGTGTCGCCACCACAGAATATAAGGAGATCGGACATGGCGGCTGATTTGTATAGAGTGAGCCTGTCGCAAGTACATTAACCCACACAACGCCCAAGTAATTGACAAGACAAAGCACGCACATATCTAAAACACACACTCTTGTATACCTACACGCTTATTTGACAATAAACGCGCATCATATCAGGCATTTTGGGAAAAAACGTAATTTTCTCTGCGATCAGCACGCGTGCACAGTATGGCAGTGTATGCCCATTGAGCATACAGCTGCGACACGTCCGCCGGCGGCTTGTCCTCTCTCTAGTATTCTATGCTCTGAGGTCGCCACCTACGAAGAGTTTTGAGTAATGTTCCCTATTGTATTTTAAATGTAATAAAGCTGTCATGTCATTGCTTACTAATAATTTTATCTAATAAATTCACCACTGACATTTTTGAAAGGAAAGAAAACTTTGACATGTAATTTTAGTAATTATTTAGTGAGTATGAGTATTATGAGTATTATGAGTAATCCGCTAATACTTATCGTTCGTTCCTTACACCACACGCAGCCCCAAAAAGTCACGAGTCCCGTACGTGTGTGGACCACAAACGTCCATATTGCGTACGTGGCGAGAATCCGACATTGAACGATAACCTCTGCACCCTGAATCATGTGTTTTATGGAGTTTTAACTGAGTTCCGATTGACGATACATATTTAATTGAGAACGTACGTACATGGGAAGGTTTTAAACGTGACGGGGGCAAAGGAAGGTACTATCGGCCAACACCAGAGTCGACCACCTTAAAGGCGCATTTTGGTTCCAGCCGTATTAGCATTGCAAGCGATTTTGTTTTGAATCTGGTCAACTCTGGCTTTGGCCGATGGTACTGGCTGGCGACGTTAGGTACCTACCTAACTAAAAGATACAATTTCAAATCTATACCAGCAACACTGGTCGAAAAGGCACGCCATTGTCCAAAGCCTCCTCATTGCTATCAGTGGCTCGTTTAAAGCCTCTCACATAATGTGGCGGCCAACGCTGGCGGCCGCGGTGGCGGGCAGTTGTATACTATGATAATCATGGCCGCGTATAAATATAGGATTATCATATTATAGCCGCCACCGCAGGCCATTGATGCCATGCCAGTCTGTGAGAAGCTAAACGAACCTACTCGTTACTAGGTTTCGATCTGAAGCTAGAGTGGTCGCAGTCGTGGAACTCCATGATGGCAGGAAAATTGGGATTACTATTATACCAGGCTCCAGAAGGGTTCGATCTCCCAAGACGGGACTGGTAACATCAACCGACTCCGTACTGGCCACGGTCACTGCGCTCACTATAAACACCGTTGCGGTTGGGCGGAATCCCCAACTTGCTCGTACGGTGCCGAAGAACAAACGATTCACCACATAATCTAGGATTGCCCCAGCGACAAGGCCATCAAGTGGCTGATAGACCTAAGAATTAATTTATAGTTGTACCTACCTACTTATTATGTTTCTGTTTTCAATACCACATATACAATTAAATTAATAAAATAAGTATCTGTCAAAAATTTCATCTTTTTTATAAGCTTTTATTGCCGAATGTACTTTTCTGCATACCATCACCAACTAAGTACTCATTGAGACGATTCTAACGAGCCCAAACTCGATGGGGTTGTGTCATTTTATTGCGGAGTTCCTATGGCCACCTTCCAGCTCCAGCATCAGATAAGCTCCAACACATCATAATATTGCATTGTCATGCGATATACATATGCTTGCAAAATTTCAGCTCAATTGGATAAGGGGAAGTGACTAAAAAATGGATTGCAAATTTTGACGGACAACTTACATACTTACATTATATACTAATCTGTGACCGAGCTGGCATCCAAGAGTTCCTGCGCGTTTTCGACTTTCATATATTATGAGGCTTGCCTGTGTTTATAGACATAATACCGACTTCTGATAACGCATCAGAAAAACTACCGCCTGATGCACTGCGTTGACGATTGGAACAATGAAAGACTTCGACGCTCAATTTCAGCGGGTCTAAGATGGTTGCAATTTTATCACTTATCGTTGTGGATTTATCACTTCCGTCACTCTCGCAATCGCATACTTGTCAGAACGTGACGGGTGTCTCATCGATAGCGATAAGTGATACAATGTCAACCATGCTACGCCCGCAGGTTCGTATTCCAGTAGATATGGTAAAAACGATCCTTAAGAGCGTAGTCGGTCTGCGACAAAATTGAGAAATAGGTATTTGTACAAACTATTGCCGTCGCGTTGCGCCCAAGCGACCGCGTGCGATGCGCGATAGGGACAACCGCAGCTCAGACCGATTTTCACTACAAAATCTTGACAAGATCGATGCTTTGTATTCCCCTGTTTTCTCCGCCAAACCTGCACCGATTCAATTATGTTTGGTGTTGAAATTTAGAGGGAAAGTAGATCTATGTTTCTATTATTTTGTTTTAACTTGAAAAATAATTTTATTTGTCTGGTAGTCATCTGACTATGACAGTAAAAATGGGGCATTTTTTAGGTTTTCGAAAATTCGTATCTGTTTTGGTAATTAAGTTTTGGGAAAAAGTAAATGACAGGGGCATACATACAGTACACCTAGATTTAAAAAAAAAAACGAGTTCTCTAGAGGGATAAACCAGGAAGGAAATAGGGGAATACGTTTGTATGGAAAAATGCTGCTAGGATACCCTCTTAAGGCGACGTAGGCTCGTGGTCTTCTCTCCCTATCACTGAGCATAAGCGTGAGCGAGATGGAAGTGCGTGTTCGGAGTTCAGAAGCGCAGATATCATGTTTTTTAATTTAAATTTAATAGCTGAATGAAATTAAAAAGTATTAGCTGAATTCCCTCAAATATGATATTGCCGATTTTTAGAACCAATTTTAATATGTTTAGCTGTCGTGCATGATTTGTTACGATTTTTTAGTGTTCGTGATTTTTTTTCTATCGAGCGAAAGTCAAAAACTCAGGATTCGAATAGCTGTTGTTTCTCGAGAAAGACCTCAAAATTACTAATTAAATTTAGGGTAGCCATATTATTATAATCCAAACAAGAGCTACGAATTTTTAAATATCCGTTTTCTAAGCTAACGTCGCCTTAAACAGACTGTAAGTACCTAGTCCCATGATAAGGGAATACTTTTGTACATAACCTTTGGTTTAGCATCATACCAACTGACGAGGAATGACGACTTTTGAACTCTATATGACCCGCAATTGATCAGTGACTATCATCGCAAGAATCGGCAACCGCCAAACTCAAAACGTCGAAAAACCGCTCAAGTTCCCAACGGCACGCAATGTAAATCAAAATAAACCTCATAAAAAGAATGTCCTCCGTTAACCCTGCATCGGCCCGGGCCGCACGTAGCGGGCCTATTTACGTGGCGCTCTCGTAGGGGACGTGTGGGCAACAGGTGGCTGCCCGTAGGGTTAAACGGTGTGTGCTGTGAGATGTTGCTCTACATGCGTGCCGATTAATTACCAGCTGGGGCAGAAAATCTGCGTTCATATGTTTAATTTGCAGAGTAAGAGTGAGACAGGCAGGAGTTGCTGAGTTGTGCGAAGCGATATACTCGTAGCAGCGAGTTGTGCTAGACGTACCTACCTACTATCGGCCAAAGCCAGACGCGACCACCTTTTTTTTTTATCCTATATACTTGTCATTATTTATATTGTCATATTCTTGTTTTATCCAACGAACAGCGAACGAAAACAGCGTACGGTTTATCTGTCGCCGTTGTCGTTCGTTTTACAATTGACAGGAAAAGGGTAGCCTTAAAGGCGCATTTTGGGTCTAGCCGTATAGCCGATTCTGTTTTGTATCTGGTCGACTGTGGCTTCGGCCCAAAATGACATGCCGGTCATTTAAAAAAATGCCTTCCCCCTTGCAAACAGGCCTAGATACGCCAATGAAGGTACCTACAGTATGGGGGTTTAAAGTATCTGTGTGGTTTTGTAATTATTAGACCTTGCATGAATGTGAGAGCGTTTTGTATCTTCGTCAGTTTAGGTGATGTAACTTATGGCTTGTGTATGACGTGGTCCACAAATCCAATTTAAACACCTTGTTCGCCCAGAACTCCCTCTAACCTGCCTGATTATTTCACAACGTGTTTTGTACGATCCAATGATTTTAGTAAATTAGTTTCTGTCTAAAATTTCATTTCTGTCACAAGCTTTTATAAACTGCAGTTTCTTTTGCACACTTCAATTACTCGTTGAGAAAATTTCACGGGTTAATCTTTTGTAGTTTAGGAGTGTCTAAGACCACCTTTTGTCGCCATTATGAGATCAGCTCGGTGGTGCCATAATATTGCGTTTCACTTGACTTACATAAGTATGAAAAGTTTAAACTAAAGGATGACTCACGCTAGAACGGGACGTGTTCGGCCCGGGCCGTTTTCTAAGAAAAACGACAGCGTTTTTGCGCGGCCGATCCACGGCCGGGACGTGCCGACACGGCCCGTTCTAGCGTGAGTCATCCTTTAATCGATAGGTGATATATAAAAGTATTTCATAAAATCATAGTTACATAACGCCTGAATAATGTATTTACTACATATTTGTCAAATACAAAATAATAAAACATAAATAAACGTAGAGCAACGTATCCAGCCAACGCGCCTCCCGGAAAACCTCCTTCATATGGTGGAAAATCCCGACGTAATGCGTGTCGGGAAATTTATGCGGCACTTTTGTTTTACGAGCAGCTTTGTATGTATGTACCTATGGCTTTATATGAACGCTCCGTGGGCTGTTTGCTTCATTAGCGGTAGAGGGTTAGCGTTAATTGTTTGGATATTTGGTTTAATTTGTTTCTATTATTAACGTTAAGCAGGTGTTAATGTTCTTTATATGCTGTTAAGAAGCTTGACTAGTGAAGTATACGTGATAATTTACATTGTGTTAACAATACGCACAATAACATCCGCGGTGCCCGCGCGCTGGCACAGCTGGCTCGCAGAATGGCCACCGCTGCTGCCAGCGCGCCTCTTTTGTTTATAAGTATTGTTTTTAGGGTTCCGTAGCCAAATGGCAAAAAACGGTACCCTTATAGATTCGTCAGGTCTGTCTGTCTGTCTGTCTGTCTGTCCGTCCGTATGTCACAGCCAATTTTTTCCGAAACTATAAGAACTATACTGTTGAAACTTGGTGAGTAGATGTATTCTGTGAGCAGCATTAACATTTTTACTCAAAAATAAAATAAAAAACAATAAAATTTTGGGGTTCCCCATTCTTAGAACTGAAAATCAAAAATGTTTTTTTCGTCAAACCCATACGTGATCTATGGATTGGTTTTCAAAAATGATAATGAGGTTTCTAATATCATTTTTTAGGGTTCCGTACTCAAAGAGTAAAACGGGACCCTATTACTAAGACTCAGCTGTCCGTCCGTCCGTCCATCTGTCTGTCACCAGGCTGTATATCACTGATACCGTGATAGTTCCAGTTGAAATTTTCACAGATGATGTATTTCTGTTGCCGCTATAACAACAAATACTAAAAACAGAATAAAATATATATTTTTATTGATTATTGTACGGAACCCTTCGTGCGCGAGTCCGACTCGCACTTGGCCGGTTTTTCTAAACTGATTAAGAGAAGAGAGAGATAAGAGAATGATAAAACTAAAAAAAAAATATGATGTACATTACCATGCAAACTTCCACCCAAAAATTGGTTTGAACGAGATCAGTAGTTTTCTTTTTAATACGTCATTAATCGTAAACCGCAATATATTTTACGGAACCCTTCATGGGCGAGTCCGACTCGCACTTCACCGCTTTTTCTCTTGTATATTCTTTTTGTGAATACGCTTTCTATAAATTTGTTTTATTACGTGTAAATAGTTTCCTGTGAATATTATGGCCCGTTACCTGTATAAGTATGTGTTGTTCCTGATATTCTGTATATAAACTGTACAAAGACCACCCTATGTGTTATTATTCTCATCGGCGGCGCGTCGCCTACACATTGTGATTAGTACAAAAAAAGCCGGACCTTTAGGGCATAACCGGGAATAACGCTAGGCGGATGACGATGATAGTTGGTACCTGATGGTTTCAAACATGGGCTGTGTTGTACTGTTGGGAGTGAAGGACGCGCATTCATCTCTAGCTCTCTTTTTAACCCCCGACGAAAACTGTGTTTCTGTGTTACTGTGTGTCCGTGTTGTCTGTGTTACTGTGTGTCTGTGTGTGTGTGTGTGTGTGCTAGCTAGCTAGTAAAATGTTGGGGGTTTTTCAACTTTTTTAAGTTGTTGTTATTCTCACAGCTATCAACACAACGAATACTCAAATCAATAAAGGGTCGGCAATGCGCTTGTGATTCTTCTGGAATCGCAAGCATCCACAGGCTAGTGTCTGCTTATTAGCCACCGTCATATAAAATCAATACTGGCTCAAAACTCCCAAATCATCAAATCGCTCCCAAAATAAATTCACCCACTCAATATAACCTAATCTCAAAAGTTAGTGTCACAACACTCTAACTCGATTTACCGAACCGTCGTCGCCATTTTCCAGTACCTAAGTACGCTGACGTCACAGTGACGTCAGCAATATGTCTCACGGATGGGGTTTACCGGCCGAAATCAAAACGTCGCAAGTGTGTTTGGAGCTAATATGTTTTTGGGGTGTTTTTGATTTGAGCGGTTCATCCCAGGGGACAGAATTACGGTAATACGTGGGGAGGGTAAGTAGCGTGATAATAGGTGTGTGATACCATCTCTGAGGTTGCGTAGTACTTAAATTGATGTTGGTAGTCGTGACGGTGATGATATTGTTATTTGTTGGCCGTTTTTATTATTGAGGGAAAATAAGTTAAATCTCAAATGCACGCAAATTACTACGGTCATACCCATCATCATCATACTTAAGAGCCGGGCTCTTGTCGGTGGAGTAATCGCCATTCTGTTCTTCTCTCTGCCACTGTTTTGAGCTCTTGATACGACCTCGCATTAACTTTCTCTTTAGCTTGGTCCATAAACGCACGTTTTGGTCTTCCCCTGGCTCCCCTTCCTTCTATATTTCCTTCAAGTATAGTTTTTATGTAATTGTCATGTCGTTTCAGGTGCCCCAACATATTTCCCCTTCTGTTTTCAATAGTTTTTAGTAGACATCTCCTTTCTCCTATCAAATTTAAAACCTCTTCGTTTGTTCTTCTTTCTGTCCAACTAATACCTTCCATCCTTCTCCATGCCCACATTTCGAATGTGTTCAGTCTCTCTCTATCACGCTGGGTCATAGTCCACGTCTCGCTTCCGTACAACGCTATGCTCCATATGTAGGTCTTAATATATCGTTTCCTGATACTTTGAAATATTTTCGCTTTTAATATCTGCTTTTTGACATTGAAAGCCCATATGACCATGATAAATAATACCCATATTAAAAATACCTACTTATGTTTCTTTAGCTCCGAACATCCATAAGTACTAAGTACTAATTTTATACATGCGAAAGTGTGTATGTCTGTCTGTTTGTCTGTATGTCTATCTGGCTGTCTGTCTGTCTGTTACCTCTTCACGCTTAAACCGCTGAACCGATTTAGATTAAGGGGGTAAAATAAGTTTACTTTTGTAAAGAGTACTTGGTAAGAAACAATGAGATAACAATTCACACATATATCACACAAGTTTAAAGTAAGTACCTAACTACTTACTTACTTACCTACTTACTAACTTGTACTTCACATGTTTCAATAGCATTACCTATGTAACATGTTAAATGGAATGTGTTAACCACTTTAAAACCCTCTGTTTGAATCAAATAATAACTTGCATAAGCAAACACGTTAATGTAATAGCCTATATTTCCGTCTAGATATCATTTTAATACCAACAAACACTGCACTTACTTAAGTCCTTAAGTCTATGAACATTAAGGTATATTTTCGTAGCGACAGAGAGGAATGAAAGTTGTCGTTATAATGGTATATAAGCTGTTTGTAGTGGACCTACGCACAATCAGATCGTTGGACAATGGCGGAACAGAGGAGGCTATTGAGAAACTACTTACTACAAAGTAAAAATTAATATGAATGGTTGTTCAGAGGGGTACCAAAATGCTTGCCCGTTTGGGGTATTATGTATCGTATCCAAACAAAAACTATCAGCCAGAGTTTACTATCTCAGGGAAAATCTCTATAACGCGATTTAGCAATCGACACGGAAGGTACAGCGCCATCTAGCTGGTGATTTGAACAACTTACTCGTATACATTGATTCTAAGGGGAATTGCTGCGTGTCCACTATTTCACCTATTAAGGACATAGGTACTGAGGCTGTCTGTTATTCTTCAAACATTATGAAAATAGTTTTTTTTTTAGTATACAATGACGGTGGCAAACAAGCTTACGGCCTGCCTGACGTTTATGTTTATGTTTATTTAATGCAGAAACCATGGTTACAAAGGTGTTACAAATAAGGTAAGGTCATACATGGTAACCCTGTAAGGGCGTAGCATAATATATAATATAATATAACAATTATATATTATGGATGTATATGTATATAAGTATCTATATGTATGTATCTATTATATATATCAACGCCTAGTACCCACATCACAAGCCTTACTGAGCTTACCGTGGGCCTAGGTTGATTTGTGTAAGATTGTCCCGTAATATTTATTTATTTATTTATTTATTTAATTCACAAAAGTATTTGAAACGTACCTATCCTAAATTTATAATCCTAAAATTTTTGCTTTAGAACAAGTAAACATTAAACTTAAATTTAAATTTAAGTTTAATGGAAGAAATTCTTGAATTCCATAACATTCATATAGTCTAAAATACTACTAAAATAATAATGTACTTATACGAATTTGTCGTTGAAGTATTCCGCGACTGTATAATAGCATTTTGAGATCAGCAGTTTTTTTAAACGTTTAATGAAAACTACATCTAGCTTTTCGTTTCTTATTTCATCCGGCAATTTGTTGAAGATTTTTACTGACATAACGTAGGTACTCTTTGAGTGCATTGTTAGTTTTGACGAAGGCAGTATTAGCATGTTTTTACGCCTGACTGAATGGGATCTAGATGTCACTTCTTCACGTTTTTTAAATAGATCTATGTATTTTTTTGTAAATTTACAGATTTCTAAGATATAAATTCCTGGTAGAGTGAGTAAATTGTGTTCTCGGAAATGTGGCTTACATGTATCCGTGTTTTTGATATTCGCTAGGATTCGAACGAGTTTTTTTTGTAGTATGAACAGATCTCGGGCGTCCGTACTGTTTCCCCACAAAATGATACCATACTTTAACCATGCGTATGCATACGCATAATAAGTAGTTAGCGCAGTTTGCTGGTCAGTAGTTTTCTTTATTTCACAAAATGCATAAATGAAGCTTGACAATTTATTCCTAATTTTGTTGACATGTGCTTTCCAGTTTAAATGTGTGTCTATGACTAAACCTAGTAGTGGAAATTCTTGTACTGTTTCGATTTGTGTGTTTTTATAGTAAAAATCGATGTTTAAAGGTTCTTTTTGATAGGGTCGGAAAGTCATTATTTTAGTTTTAGTGAAATTAAGTTCTCGTTGGTGATCGTCCATCCAGCTTGTAATATCATATAATATTTGTTGAATTTTTTCGTTTATGTTAGTGGTATTTTTACATGTTATTAGTAAAGATATATCGTCTGCAAATAGAGTGCATGGTATGTCCATGATTTTTGGCAGGTCGTTTATGTAGATAATAAACAGGAGACATCCAATTACACTTCCTTGTGGAATAGAAGCATTGATTTCTGTCTTATCTGATCTAATGTTGCTGACTCTACTACTGTTTGTATCAGTATATTCTATTTCTACGTATTGCTCCCTATTTGTTAGGTACGATGCAAACCATTTATGAGCTTCACCGCGTATCCCTATTCGATATAACTTGTCAAGGAGTATTTTGTAGTTTACTTTATCGTATGCCTTGGTCATGTCAAGTAAAATGCCGATAGCGTAGTTTTTGGAGTTTATTGTGTTTAGAGCTTCCTGTATAAATTTGTAAATGGCCAACGTTGTGGATTTGTTCTTTCGAAAACCATTTTGGCCTTCGTCGAATATTTTATATTTTTCACAGAAATTGTATACCCGATCGCACATTGCTTTCTCAAACAGTTTTGATGCCGTTGGAAGGAGAGCTATGGGTCGGTAGTTACTTGGATCTGATTTGGATTCTTTCTTGTGTATTGGTTTTATTATGGCCTTTTTTAATAAATCGGGAAAGGATCCTTCATTGAACGATTGGTTTATTAGTGTGCAAAAAGGAAGTGTCAATTCGTTAGCGCATTTTCTTATTAATGCAGTGGGTCGATCACGTAACTTTTCTTACGCGCGTCTGTAAGGTCTAAATGTCAATTTTATATGGAGAAATGACAGTTAGATTGTGATTTTACTGTCAGACGCGCGTACAATGCGTTACGTGATTGACCTACTGGAGGGAGTTCGTCAATGCCGCAGCTAAGCTTATCTTTAAGATTCCGTATGTTTCTGGAAACTTCTCGATAGTCTGTGGGTTTTAAGAACATTGTATTTTCTGTAGGAGATTGCACCAAGCGGCCGCACTGTTTGCTACAATTTGTTAATTTTGTTAATTTTGATTCACCTATTGATGCAAAAAAAACTGTTGAATTTATTTGCAATTTTTTTGGGGTCCGAAATGAGTGTGTTGTTTATTATTAGTTTTATATTTTGTTTTACGGTTTTTTGTTTTTTATTGGTGCGTTCATTAATAATACTCCACATAGCTTTAATTTTATTGGCGGATTTTCTTATTTTATGTTTATATTGAAGTTTTTTAGCCGTTGTCACAACCTTTTTTAGTGTTTTTACATATTTGCCATAGTATTTCGTTAGTACTTGGTTATTTGTCTGCACGTTAAGCAGGTACCATAGCCTATGGACACTTGTGACTCCAGAAGAATCACAAGCGCGTTGCCGACCCTTTATTCACTTGAGGATTCGCTGTGTTGGCAGATAGAGACATGCAGATCCCTCACTCCCAACACAGTGCATCCTAGGGAGCTCTGGGGAGTTTAAAACTATTCTTAGAATTAAGAATAGGTAGTATTCTAACCTCATTGTCACCTTTTGATTATATGCCAAAGCGGACCCCAGGCTTGTTTGAGCATACCGGGAAAAACGCTAAAAGGAGGATAATATTAATTGTCATAGCGTTTTTTCCCGGTTACACCCTAAAAGAGCTTGGGTCCGCTTGGGCACGTAATCCCAAGGTGTGGCGCCAGACCTTGTTGTGATTAGATCGTTTTCCTCACGATGTTTTTCTTCACCGACCTACCTTATAAGCTATATGATTGAATCTTGACCAGGCTAAGAATAGATTTTGGCAAGGGCATTGGGAGAGGCTACGAGCTCAAGCCCTCCTATATCCGCTAGTATTCCGCACCAACCCATAATATTCCTAAAAAAATATGAAATTGACATATTGTCAGCTCCACGCATCCGCAAGCCGAAGCCGGCCGACTGATAAATCTGCAAAACTCTGCGCACATTACAATTAGACCAAATCTGGAAGCACATAAATAAGCCAGACGTTTAATAAGTGATCCCGCGGTCAGCTGCGATTGTCCAAGCATTTCGAATTTAGCTGGGTGTGTCGTCCGCCAGACAGGTTGTCGGAGGTCAGGACTTGGGTTTTGTTTGCTTCAAAACATCATCATCATCGTCAATCTATGTATAATAGGGTACCACATGTTAAAATTGATAGTAAAATTAAAGAATAAGAATAAGAATAATTTATTATTAGACAACAGATATTAGACAGCACATGATTACAGATTATACAGACATTATCCGTTGGGCTCCAAACTAGGCTGAGCCTGTATCCACTGAGTTGGTTAACAAATCACTTCAGACACACGTCACAAGAAGCACGACATTAAAGTAACAAAGTGAAAATTAAACATTACGAGTTGATATAATATGAGCGCTGCTAACATATCAAAGGGAACACATGATTAATAAAAACAATATTTAGGTATACAGTTTTTTTAGTACAAAAAGAGTTTGTGTATGAGAGTGTGTGAGTGTGTGCGCGTATGTTAGTGTGCGTAAGAAGGAGTGTTTACGTGTGTTAAGTGTTTGTTACGAGTGTATATTGAATTGTTAGGTACCTATAGGAAAAAGCAACCTTAGATGCAGCGACGTAAAATCGTTCAGCAAACCATTTCCTTAGAGTGGGGTGGATGAAGAATGCGGAGCGTTGGGCATGTGCCGAGTTGACTGAGGAAATGGGGACTCTATATATGCGTCTACACGTGATGCAGTCTATATGCGGATAAAGATAAGTATGGAACTTTTTTAATCGTCCAAGAGTAAGTTTTAAGCTACCAGTAGTATCCTTACGCTTTATTATTATTATTGTGAGCCTGTAGTGTTCCACTGCTGGGCAAAGGCCTCCCGCCACTTTTTCCAATGCTCCCGATTCTGAGCAGTCTCTGGCCATTTTTTTTAAAAGAAGTCCTGCTCTGTCTAGGTCTGCCACGTTTCCGTTTCGAACTGTCGGGCTGCCATTCAGTGGCGATCATGGCCCACAGTTGACTCGGCATGCGGCAGACATGACCAGCCCAGTCTCACTTCAACTTGGCCGACTTCCGAGCTACATCGACTATTTGAGTTTTGGTTACGCTTTAATTATATCAAAGTTGTACAACAACTATTCACCTAAACGCCATTGTCAATACAACGATTATTTAGTACAAATAGAGAACTTAGACGTCATACAATTCGTCAATTTGTATGAAACGTTTTGGTTGACGCCAGCGATGCCCGTCTTTGTCTCTATTTTTGGTGTAGGTATTTATACTATTTAATTGTAGTTGCTCCAATACAAACATTTATCCCTTCGACCAACTTCCTGAAAAATAGTTTATCTAATACTGATTCTAAAATGGTATAACACATGCCAATTACATCTTTACAAATAAAGATGTTGCTATAAATGTTCACTTTTAAACACCTTGTTTTGGTACAATTCGCTCTTACTTCGAAAAGTGCGAATATCTCGAAAACCAGGGGACTTTAACAAAACGTCAAAGTCGATTTTCTGGACCAGTCTAGGTGCCCTATTCGTAGTTAGAAGGTTGTCCATTATTTACCGGACACCCTGTATGTTGTATTAGCGCGAAATCTATGACAAGGTTAAGTTTTGCATTGCTTATCTCGATTTTTAGTACTCTTTTATCGACTAATAGATATATAAAAAATAATATGTACCAATGCCGGTTTTTTGTGTACCTATGTTATGCGTCTACGCATTGAAGCGGGAAGGCTGCGCGCACCGGTGCGGCACATGGGGCATGGACACCTGACCTTAGTTATCGTCTATGTTGGTACAGTCAGCATCAAAAGTAACTACGCAATCGAAGACGGCAAAAGTTCGTATTTCCTTTTTTTTACAAGCTTTATATTAACTTGCACTGTTTGTATGTAAATATGTAAGTTGTCCGTCAAAATTTGCAATCCATTTTTCAGTCTTTTCCCGTTATCCAATTGAGCTGAAATTTTGCAAGCATATGTATATCGCATGACAATGCAATATTATGATGACTTGGAGCTGGTCTGATGCTGGAGCTGGAAGGTGGCGATAGGAACTCCGCAATAAAACGACACAACCCCATCGCGTTTGGGCATGTTAGAATCGTCTCAATGAGTACTTGATGATGTTATGCAGAAAAGTACAGTCGGCAGTCGGCTTGTACCAAAAATGAAGTTTTTGACAGAAACATCTTCATCATCATCATCATCACGTCTACTGCTGGACATATGCCTCCCTTAAAGTCAGCATTCGCCACCCTCATCCAGCGGACTCCCGCGACCTTTACAGTCCATCTTGTCGGGGCTCTACCGACGCTACATCTTCCGGTACGTGGTCGCCACTCGAGAACCTTTGCGCCCAAATGGCCATCGGTTCTACGTGCAATGTGCCCGACCCACTGCTACTTAAAATTAATGATTCGGAGGGCTATATCGGTAAACTTAAAATGCCTCCAATAAATCAAACCCGTTTTGTCCCTTTCTCATGGACACAAATATCAAAGTGACAGATAAAGACAAAATAATTTTAACGGTATTTTGGCTCAACTAGGTTTGTAGAACGTTCATCAATACGTTTAACAATAGGTCCATTCTATATACTGGTGAAAGAAATTACCCCTATACCTATACATAGAAACTTACAATGCTGCAACGCCTGCAACCTTACCGACTTTTCCTCTTAAATTAATATAGAAGACTTGTTTACTCGAGCCTTCAAAATACGCTTGACTACATTCCTCTGGACTCCGGATATTGCTTGAAGAGCATGTATTTACGAATAAACATAGTCAGCCTGCGCGATATTAAGGTTTTTATTAGTGTAGTTGTTTCAGGATCGATATCCTGAAATTATAAGCCATTTATACCGTAATATTGGCTGGATATGGTTCATAATTATTACTAAACAACTAGTTGTCTATATATACAGAGTGACATTTTGAACATATTACTAAATAAAATGAGAGGCATCACAGCTACAACCGCGACGAAAATAGCCGATGACAAGGTGGGTTGGAAGCAGCTAGTAAGTAACAGAAGTCGCCAACAAGCATAAAACGAATAAAAAAAAAACAGTAACAGTTTTTTTTTTTATTAAACAAGGTATCCTATGTCATCCGGAGTATAATTTTGAATCGATTGACACCTCAATTTTACCAAAATCGGATCAGTATCTTAAGGCTTGTACACCCGCTAACGTCCTTGAGTCGTCGTCCGTATGGGCCAGCGCGCGACTGATCGGGCCTGCCGAGCCTCCGCGCTCGCGCATTTTGTAGGTATTTAAACATAGTAGTTAAGATAATAATTTTATCTATTCAAACTCTGCGAATTTGTCTATAAATATTTAATAACTTTATTTGAGTATAAAATTTTAATTTAAAATATCTATAGTTTAGTCATAATATTGAATAAACTTTACAAAAAGAGGTAACTTTGGGATTTTTTTCAATCGAGTGAAGTTCATTAGATCGCGTAACTGAATGCGACTTGGACTAGATTAGATCCTTAAGTAATACGTATCTTTTTTTTAGATTTTTGAATCCTATTTTCTACGTCTGAGATTGTTTTAAAAAACTCGAAAACGCTGCCCCTGTTGACTGTCGAGCCTTAAGCGCTACGGTGGAACACGTAAATACAAACATAGACTGCTAAAACATATCCTTTCAGCTCTGCCGTAGTCGAGCAAAAAAAATCAATATATAGGCATTTTTTTTCCAAAGTGTACCATTTTATTTGAATAGGCGTCCTTCCATTACTTAAGAGGGCTATTATACCATACAAATAGTAACGGTATGGACGTAACGGAACGAATACTTCGCAGATTAAAACACGTGTTTAATATATAATGTTTTTAACAACTGTAATATATAAATAGTATTTTACTGAAATCATGTTCAATGATAATGACAGATTAAGATAATTGAGTCGCATTAGCAGAAAAATAATAGGAACCTTCGTAATCTTGTAACGGAACCCGGACTCTATTTTATGGGACCACGATTTCTAGCCACTACTGACAGTTTGTAAACAAAACGAATGATGTTATGTAAGGATATGTGATGCTAGATCAAAAATAAACACCTAATTTGGTTATAATAAGCCGTTTTGGTGATATATGGGAACATTGGTGTACACAAACGAACAAACAAACAAACAGCCTCTCACCCTACTCTGGTGTCAGACAGACGACGGACGGACGGACGGACAGCGAAGTCTTAGTAATAGGGTCCCGTTTTACTCTTTGAGTACGGAACCCTAAAAACAGATTAAAATAAATATTCAAGGGGCTCCCTCCCATACAACAAACATGATTTTTTGCAGTTTTTATAGATAGTGGTATTACGGAACCCTTCGTGCAGGTGTCTGACTCTCATTTGGCCGGTTTTATTATAGATAATGGTACGGAACCCTTCGTGCGCGAGTCTGACTCGCACTTGGCCGGTTTTTTTTATTTTCTACTTGTTTGAGAGATCATGGACGGGTTAGAAAACTTCCAGGTACTATCTATTTAATTATCAATTAAATTACCCGTCTTGACATGAAATTCGTTAGTAGCAAGGATCTATGTACAAGTAAATATGAAATTCTTATAGAAACGACAAACTAATTATTTCACCATAAAACTGAATAATAAACACGTCGCGTCCCTACGTGATTTTAAACTACCCTGCCAGCTCCATTGAGTCGGGAAAATCGCTGAAAGCATCAACGGGAAGAAAAGAAAATATGTAATGTTTTAATATTCTCATCCGTTAAAATGGTGGTCTAAGAGAAAAGCAAGGGGCGTTGGTGGGAATACCTACTGATTACTTTTTTCATAGGTGCGAAATGTCATCACGCTCATTTTTGGAGCAGCCCAACTGGGAAAGACAAGTACTTACCAGGGACTGCATGACCGAAAATTACCGGTATTTTATTTTAACGGTATGACGTCATATCGGTTTTCAAATAGTGGTTTCGGTAGCAGAACCTTTATATTTCGCTATCGAAATATAATGGTTACCTTTATTTTTTCCGGTACCGTAAACCGTTCTTTAAAGGTAACCGATATATCGACGTTGGCCTGTCGTTGTTGCCAAACCGCAGGCAGCAGCAATGCCGTTTTGTCTTTTTGTCTATAAATGTTTAGTATGCGTTTGTCTTTAAATGCTTCCTATGTAGAGTGCCAGCTTATTTTTTTTTTTTGGTTACCTTTATATTACCGGTATTATAAAGGTTTCGGTAACATTTAAAACTAATACCGGTAACCGATATTTCAAAACGGTTACGGTACCGTTATGTTCGCGCAGTGCGCATAACCTTACGACATAACGGTACCGTAATGGAAAATCGGTTTCATATTCATATTAATATTCATTTATTTCGTATTAATCATACATTGTCATTCATTACATTAAAATATCATAATAAGGTCATTAAAAACAATGTCAACAGGCATATATATAAGAAGCAATACAGGCAAAGTTATTTAATTTATAATTAAAATTGTTCGTCCAAGAATTCAGCTACCGAATAATAGGCCTTCCGCATCAGCAGGGATTTAAGTTTCAGGGTAAAACCAAGGCACGTCCGACAGTCTTTAATAGCTGTCGGTATTTGGTTGTATATCCGCGGACCCAAGACATACATTCCATTGGCCGCTTTCATGAGTCGGTGTCTTGGCACCTCCAGGTCATGCTTCCTCCTATCCTGAAAACGACCGCTGGTCCATATCCTCCTTTGAAATACCTCCAAGTTCTGCCGAACATATTTACCAACCTCGAGGATGAATACCGGTATAACCGTAACATAAATTAGTCCCTGGTACTTACATGCACCTTACAAAG
This sequence comes from Epinotia brunnichana, assembly GCA_963854355.1. Lineage (NCBI taxonomy): Eukaryota > Metazoa > Arthropoda > Insecta > Lepidoptera > Tortricidae > Epinotia > Epinotia brunnichana. Next base: position 6,473,870 of record OY977953.1, on the reverse strand, counting down.
ACTGCAGCCACAGTAACACCACTAATTGCCTTGACTGATACTTTCAAAAGGAGGCATTGCAAAATTCTGTCATAATTTTCAGTTTTGTTTTGAAGCTGCTTTTTCGTTAGAGCTAATCTAAGTTAGGTACGTAATTTAAACATTGTTCAATAAGATGATTAAAGATTTTAATAGTAGTTTATGTGACTGTACATAATGAAGGTACATCAAACACGAGTGTGGGTTTATGAAACGAGCCGAAGGCGAGTTTCATAATAACATCACACGAGTGTCTTAATGCCCCATTATGTACAGTTACATACACTACCTTATCTATCCACATATCATAAGCCTCCATGATGCATTCAGGAGCCGCATATTATGACCGGCATCGCGGTGTTCTTTTCTGGCAGCTGTCATAGTTTTTTTCTTAAATCAGAGACAAACTAGAGTCAGATTCAACTATCATATCGTTCGATATCTTACTTACGTGCGACATTTGTCAAATTTGTATGCAAATTGACAATTCATTTCGAACAAAACCTCATCTCGACTGATATTAGAATAGAGGTCAAATTAAATTTCTCTGATTTCAGAGATGTTCGAAATTTGAATGAAATAATATTATCGAAATCGATGTTATTATTTAGCAACTAGCTTTTGCCCGCGACTTCGTCCGCGTAGAACTCGTTTATATCGGAACTCGTTTATATCGTAGCTCGATACAAACTTTCACCCTCCATTTCCCTTTTAGGGGTAGATTTCCGATATAAAAACTATCATATGTCCTTACCCGAGACTCAAACTATCTTTATCATTATTATCATTTATCATCATCATCATATCAGCCGAAAGACGTCCACTGCTGGACATAGGCCTCCCCCAAAGAGTTCCAAAGTGACCAATCCTGCGCCACCCGCATCCAGCGGATTCTTGCGACCTTTACCAGGTCATCAGTCTACCTTGTGCCTACCAACGCCGCGCCTACTAACTACCTCTATACAAAGTTTTATCTAAATGGGTTGTATAGTAGCTTCATACAAATATTCAACCCCCATTTCACCCCCTTAAGAGATCATTTCCGGGATAAAAACTATCCTATGTCCTTTTCCGGAACTCAAACTATCTGTTAACCAAATTTATTCTAAATGGGTCACTCACATCCAAATTTTCACCCCTTAGGGGAGGATTTTCGGAATAAAACTATCCTTTGTCCTTCCCCAGGACTCCCAACTATCGCTATACTAAATGTTCACCCCCATTTCACCCCTTTAGGGAATGATATCCGGAATAAAACTATCAGATGTCCTTTCCCAGGACTCAAATTATCTCTTAACCAGATTTCAACTAAATGAGTTCCATAAACTATGCATTATCCTTTTTCGGAACCCCAAACTATCTCTATACCAAATTTCATCCAAATAGGGTACATCCAAATTTTCACCCCCTATTTTATGCCCTTGGAGGATTTTTTTCGGGACAAAAGCTATTCGTTGTTCTTCTACGCGAGTAAAACTATCTCTATAGGCACCAAATTTCATCCTAATCCAAATTTAAACCACCATTTCACTCCCTTAGAGGATGATTTCCGGAATTAAAACTACGCTTTGTCCTTGCCCAGGACTCAAACCATCTCTATACCAAATTCCATCGAAATGGTTTCCATCCAAATTTTCGCTCCCCAATTCCCAGCACTCAAACTATCTCTTAACTGTTAACTTAAGTTTTATAAGTTTTTATTGTTACTAACATGATATGGACTAAGTCTGAAATAAATAATTTGCATTAAATTTAATTAACCAAATTTCATCTAAAAAGGTCACATCACATCCAAATTTTCATCCCTTAAGGGGGTGATTTTCGGGATAAAACTATCCTATGTGCTTCCCCAGAACTCCAACTCGCTATACCGTAAATGGGTTCCATCCAAATTTTCATCCCCCATTTCACCCCCTTAGGAGATGATTTCTGGACTAAAAATTATTTTAGGTCCTTCCCCAGGACTAACTATCTCCATGCCAAATTTCATCTAAATGGGTTCTATCCAAATTTTCACTCCTCATTTCACCCCCTCAGGAGATGATTTTTCTGGATAAAAACTATGCATTGTCCTTCCCTGGGACTCCTTCTATCTCTTTACCAAATTTTAACTGAATGGGATTTATCCACATTTTCACCCCTATTTCATCCCCTTAGGGGATGATTTTCGGGATTCAAAGTATCCGTTGTCATTCTCCGGGACTCAAACTATCTCTATACCAAATTTGATCTAATCGGAGTCCATCCAAAATTTCACCCCCCACTACACCCCCTTATGGGCAGATTTCCGGGATAAAAACTATCCAATGTCCTTTCCCAGAACTTAAACTAACTGTAAACCAAATTTTATCAAAATGGGTTACATCCAAATGTTCACCCCCACGTTTTACCCCCTAAGGAGAAGATTTCCGGGATAAAACCTATCTTTTGACCTTCCCCGGGACTCGAACTATTTATATACCAAATTTCATACAAATCGGTGCAGCGGTTTAAGTAGCTCCATACAAACTTCCACCCCCCATTTCATCCCCTTAGGGATTTATTTCCGGGATAAAAACTACCCTATGTCCTTCCCCAGGACTCAAACTATCTATATACCAAATTTCATCTAAATCGGTTAAGCCGTTTTCACGTGATGCGCGGTCACATAAACAGACAAACAGATAAACAGAAAAACAGATAAACAGATAAACAGACAAACAGATAAACAGATAAACAGACAAACAGACAAAAATTCTAAAAACTGTTGGAACGTGTTCTGTTATCGATTTTAAGTATCCCTAGCCAATTTTTTTTCGAATTACTTCCATGTACAGACTTTCGACCCTCTTCAGCTTTATTATATGTATAGATAGATAAATAGATAGAAGATAATGAAACTCCCATTCAAATATCTCAAAAAATTATGAAGCTACATCCGTTTTAATGTCGCTTGTTAGAGTGAGAAAACGATGAGGGACTGTGACGTCAATATACTCGAGCGTCATAGTAAAAAACAATCGTTTCATATGAAGGTGCGTTTTGCGGAAAAGGGACAGAACATACCCCCTCTTAAAACTTTGGACTCTTATAACTTAATCATTACCTATATAACCTCTTGCTTTGTTTTTTTCTCCATTTGACTATATTTATTTTAAATTCTTTTTCGAGAAAATACATTATGATTATTTACCATATTTTCGATTCCTGAGCTATAACCACGAACTTCGGAATTCGAAAATATTCGGGTATCTCTATCTCTATCGCACTAACCATACTCGAGTGCCAGGGATGCAAATATATGAACATTGAGTATCGGTTTTCGTGGTAGCGCCGCAGGTACTTTGGCTGAATGCGCCGAGCGCGTGCCATTGTCATTAAAAAAAAAACAAATTCATGTTAATTATATTGTTCAAATTTGTTGATTTAATTTATTGAAATTACGACATAAAACGACATTTGCGCATATAAGTTCTCATATCAGAATCGAATATTTTTTTATGGTTTATATTTTAACATTTGTCTCGTAAAGGTCTATCGTAGACGGGATTTAAATTATTAATAAGTGAAAGGCAAAGCAATTCCGCCATTTTGACGAAAATTTGACGGTTCTTATAGCAGACAGTTGGAGCAGCGTTTGATTTCAATAAAAATAAATGAAAAATTAAATGAAGTCGTATATTTCGGAAAATTAATTAACTGTCGCAGTCGGATAAAAACTATCCTAAGTTGCAGCTAGAATAATAATGTACCTATATAAAATGTTTCATATTTTTCCGTTCATGGGATGCTGAGAACATTCGAACCGCGCAAAGCTTAGTTTCAAACTGGCTGATTCTTTTTTTAATTTAGAGATTTATTATAAGTGGAGATAATAGCATTTTCACAGATAAGAAATTTGTTCTAACAAACAGTCTATTTTTATGGTGGTATGTGCGGTTCTTGAACGCATCATGGAGGGTTTATCCTATTTGGATAGATAAAAGTTTTAAAGCTATTTATTGAACATTATAATCAGGTATACCTACGAGATATCAAAACGTTTGTAATCGGCTGCAGTAGTCAGGGACTGAGTCGCAGCGATTACGCCCACCTCAGGACACAAAGGACTAAGTAATAATTTGCTCGCACGTTGAAGTCCGTGACTTGTACAGTCGGCCTCATGAGTTGCTGAACACCTAAGTACCTTGTTTTTCATTCGTTTGACTACGTCATATGGCAGTCTAACATGGAGTTTGATGCGACACGGTACAAAAGTGTTAAGCCCGTTGTGATGCTGACCGTACCCGGCGTGTGACGTGCTGACGTGTCATTAGTCCGTCGTTACTGCGCGTCTATTCAGACGAACGCATCAACGGGGCGTATTCTGCACTAATGATTATATAAGTGTATGTCACACGTTGAAGTCAGTGACTTGTACCCGGCGTGTGACGTGCGGACGTGTCATTAGTCCGTCGTTAATGCGCGTCCATCCAGACGGACGCGTCGACACGGCGTATTCTGACCTAATGATTATATCAGTGTATAACACGTTGCAGTCAGTAACTTGTACCCGGCGTGTGACGTGCGGACGTGTCATTAGTCCGTCTTTAATGCGCGTCCATTCAGCCCGTCGACACGGCGTATTCTGACCTAATGATTATATCAGTGTATAACACGTTGCAGTCAGTGACTTGTACCCGGTGTGTGACGTGCGGACGTGTCATTATTCCGTCTTTAATGCGCGTCCATTCAGACGGACCCGTCGACACGGCGTATTCTGACCTAATGATTATATCAGTGTATAACACGTTGCAGTCAGTGACTTGTACCCGGCGTGTGACGTGCGGACGTGTCATTAGTCCGTCGTTAATGCGCGTCCATTCAGACGGACCCGTCGACACGGCGTATTCTGACCTAATGATTATATCAGTGTATAACACGTTGCAGTCAGTGACTTGTACCCGGTGTGTGACGTGCGGACGTGTCATTATTCCGTCTTTAATGCGCGTCCATTCAGACGGACCCGTCGACACGGCGTATTCTGACCTAATGATTATATCAGTGTATAACACGTTGCAGTCAGTGACTTGTACCCGGCGTGTGACGTGCGGACGTGTCATTAGTCCGTCGTTAATGCGCGTCCATTCAGACGGACGCGTCGAAAGCGGACGTATTCTGATATAATCATATTTATAATATAGCAGCAAATAAGTTGATAAGGCTAGAATGAAAGTTGTTCAGCAGATTGTTGACTGATCCTTTAAAACGAGTAGTCTGAAAGTCACTTAAAATTGTATTGTTGTTAATTAATTTCTATTTACAGTCATATCGATTGTACGTACCTACTCTAATAACATGAAAATGTTCACCTGTATTTTTTTTAATGTACTTATGTCGCTTAATAGGGAACATTACTGCAATGTTCTGCCGCCAGATGCAGCACTACCACTAATAGTAAACCAGTATAGAAATATAGGGATTCACACACACATGCACAATTGATTGTGAAATGAGTGACAAGGATGCTTGCATAGACAATACCGCAAGTGCGAACGAGATACAATGTCAACGCTGCTAGTGTCGCCACCTACGAAGAGTTTTGCGTAATGTTCCCTATTAAAATACTCTAAGTTTTTCTAGTAAAAATAAGACCGAAGAACCAAGTTTTTCTAGTAAAAAATAAGACCGATTTAGAATAATGTATTTCGGTAAACAGTTCCAGATTTAATTACCAAGGTAATCTTCTTACATTTACTAAAACATTCTCACAGCCATATCCCGAATATGGCGCCAGAGTGAATGAGGTGTGAATTAAAAAGATTTTATGTCGAGCGCGATAATGGCTGAATGTAGAGCACCCTGAATTATCCCCGTCTTGGTAACGCTGGGGACGTGTCACGGTGACGGTGGAGAGAATTTGGAATATGCTGTATATGTCACATTTTTTTCATAATAAGTGTCTCGTATTATAAATGGCAGTATTTGTTAGCTTAGTTTATATTTTCATTTTGATGGTTTCTGTTCTATCAAAATGTCTAAAGGTTAACAAGATCTGCCGTACTGTCTACTTACTTCACGTTTGGTTAGGACGATTTTGGTGCTCTAGACAAGTATGAAGGAACATTAAATATAAGTTCATACTACTATAGTCTGGACGTTTAGGTATTTAAAAAAATGTAACAAAAAAACACCACGTGACTTGGTCTTTCAGCCAATAAGATAATACCATAGATACAAAAAGTTGCCATGATTGGTTGAATGACCAAGAAGTCATGTGGGTTTTGTGTTTACATTTTTTTAAATACCTATACGTCCAGACTATAGATAAAATAAGAATAACGTTCGTTTTGTCAGTTTGTCACTGTATCCTTTTACCCCTCGGAGGGGGAATCACTCAACGTTCCGAACGCGCCTCGGTACAATTTAACTGTCAATTTTCCATATAAAAAGTGACGTTTAGATTAGACCTACCCGACGTTCGTACAATGCGTTACGTGATCGACCTAGTGTGAAACTATTCTGAGCTTATACATATATTGAGAGCACATTTTTTTTAAGTGTGAATAAAGATCTTTTTTAACCCCCGACGCAAAAAGAGAGGTGTTATAAGTTTGACGTGTCTGCCTGTCTGTCTGTGTGCCTGTCTGTGGCATCGTAGCGCCTAAACGAATAGACCGATTTGAATGCGGTTTTTTTCATAAATCCCCGACGCAAAAAGAGAGGTGTTATAAGTTTGACGTGTCTGTCTGTCTGTGTGTCTTTCTGTGGCATCGTAGCGCCTAAACGAATAGACCGATTTGAATGCGGTTTTTATCATCCGAAAGCTGACGTGATCGAGATGGTTCTAAGTTACGGTTTATCAAAATCGGTTTAGCTGTTTTTGAGAGAATGAACTTTGAAATGAAAATGTCGGGGTTTTTCAACTTTCTAAGATTTGTCGGTTGCAAAGGAGTACCTGTCACTTTTACATTTATGTTTGTGAGAAGGTAACAAAACACAATACTGGGGTTATTTTTTCAAACAATGATTTAAACATGTTTATGACCACTATCGGGCGTAATTAAAGCGTCTATTGTTATATTCTGACGGTGCGTTAATACCACATATATTATTTCAAGCTATTTCACTAAAATTTATAATTGAATAAACAATCTTTAACGTCTTTAAACATAATAGTGAAACTCAGACACTAATGAGAAAGCATGAACACAGCACCATGCATCCACCGCATTCATCTTAAACAAAAAACCGCTCATATTTAATTACGACTCCATTCCATATATTGTTACGTCTATGACGAACTTGCGAATATACAATTTTTCGCTTTTGGAATTTATACTTTATCTTTCACCCAGCAAGGTCGAATTCACGAGTCCATCATACTGGTAGATTTGGCAGGTTTGGCACCGAGGTGACTTTTCAGGCGGTTATTACGCACGGCGTCGACATAGTCGTAATGACGGTAATAGCCCCTCGTCGACACTCCAGGTGAACGTATGAATGCTCTCTTGTGGGTGAGAAATGGTGCAGAATGCTCTTAATGTTAGTTTTTACGGGAAGTCTAGCTTTTTAACTTTGCATGCATTTAAAGCGTGTACGTGAGTTGTTTTTATGACTGGGTTTCTTTTACTTTTTCTACTAAGTGAGGTATATTAATTAGTTTAGTTACTAAGATGGTATACTAATGTCCTTCATTCGTAAAAAGCAATATTCGCTTTCATAGCTGTATAGTAAAATTATTAACAAGGTGTCATTTAATTAAATTTACCTACATCTCTAGCGATTCCACTTTCTCATTTGATTACGGACATAGACATGTAATAAAAAAAATATGTATATTATGCAGTATGCACCTGTAATTTATCTAAAGTGTTGTGGTAAGATATATATATATTAATTTGTGTTAATCGCGCCGTAATCGTCATACATTTAAGACTTAGCTTACCTTAAAGGCTTAATACCTTTCAAAACCTCGAAAACTTGTTTTTCCTCTAGGTTTGTTTTAAAAATACTGAAAAGTTAACGGTCTCTGAAGAAATTGATTCGGACAAATGAAACTTTGGCAAATGACTCATACGGAGAAACAAATTGTCGAGGTTGTAGGGTAGGTAACCCTGTAAGGTTTTTGTGAAATATGGACCTTGTTGTCTGACGCAAACAAATAAATTAATAAATGCTGAGGGTTGTGAGGTCATGACCCCTTGTCATCATATGACAATGTTATGATGATGTTGACGACCGCTTTAGCCTAGTTGGCACGTTGGCAGTGACCCTGCCTTTCGTAGGACGTCCTGGGTTCGTAAGGGCATTTATTTGTGTGATGAGCACGAATACTTGTTCCAGAGTTATGGATGTGTATGTTTCTCATCGTCTACTACCCATAGTACAAGCTTTGCTTAGTTTGGGACTAGGTCGATGTCTGTAAGATTGTCCGCATATATTTATTTATTTATATATTCTCTGTAGTGCTGTTTCGCCGAGTCTATTTTCAGCGACATGCACAGCGTAAATCGCGTAATGCGTTGCAAATTCCTCTATGGAATTTATCTCACCGCAGTGGTTTCCTAATAGCTGAACGATTAGCAATACTTAAGAATCACACACTAAAAGATAAGCAAGCAGGAACAAACCGTATCTACCCCTAACACCACAAACTCTTAAAAAACGACCTATCTGAATCAAAATTGAATCGAAACCTCTTTGAAATATGGTTGATTTTTAGTTTTTGATTACGTGAGATAGACGGTTGCAGAGGTTTTAAGTTGTGATACAATTCTAAAGGCGATAACTCACAACACATTGCGACAGAGTACAGTCGCGTGCACATGAGTTAGTAGTGCATTAGTGCAATAGATACCGTATGGAGCTCAGTAAACAAAAACAGAATAAACGAACCACACCTTGAGATCAAAAAGCAACCTTAAAACCGAGAACACAGGGTGAAAATTGGGTTGAACTATTTAAAAATGTATGTGTTATTTCTCTAAGGTTTTCGTATCTTAACGCCTAGTCGCACTTCGGAATAGTTGCAGAAACGATATAATAAGTCGAAAATATCGTTTGTTTATTGTCTTTTGTAATCGTTCTATGATTTGTCTGCAATTTAGAAGGATTGAGTTTGGAATTATGCCATCGTCTTTTGTTCGATTAGGCTGGGTGGTGTGTCTCAATTTTGATTATAGGTGGAAACTGTACCAATACAAAATTATTTGTACTTTATTAACTTTTTAATATAGCTTTTGGAAGTAAGTATCCCTTCTCTCAATCTTAAAACAAATCATTCCAGGATTGTTCCCATTATGATACAATTCAATCTCAGCAGGTAAACGTCTTATTCCAGTTACAGTAAATTATTTAATTTTTTGATAACTATGGCAAAAACGAAAGTAAAATGTTTATAGAACTTCAATAACAAATTGTTTTCGTCTAGTTCTTTTGTTATGTAAAAAAAGATAAATCAACTAACCAACCAACAACCATCATGGAATAGAATAGAATAGAATAACTTTATTGCTTTCATGTTGGCACACCTGTATGCCAACATGAAAGCAGCTTACAAAATTTACAGTACAACATGGGACCCTGTAAGGGTATTGCAAGTCTTACAATCTAGAACTTAAAACTAAAGTAATATACCTAGTACTAGTAGGAGGTAACAAAAGTGTTAAATCTAAAAATAATACGCCTAGGTAACACACGTTATCTCCACTTATAATAAATCTCTAAATTAAAAAAAGAATCAGCCAGTTTGAAACTAAGCTTTGCGCGGTTCGAATGTTCTCAGCATCCCATGAACGGAAAAATATGAAACATTTTATATAGGTACATTATTATTCTAGCTGCAACTTAGGATAGTTTTTATCTTACTGCGACAGTTAATTAATTTTCCGAAATATACGATTTCATTTAATTTTTTATTTATTTTTATTGAAATCAAACGCTGCTCCAACTGTCAGCTATAAGAACCGTCAAATTTTCGTCAAAATGGCGGAATTGCTTTGCCTTTCACTTATTAATAATTTAAATCCCGTCTACGATAGACCTTTACGAGACAAATGCTAAAATATAAACCATAAAAAAATATTCGATTCTGATATGAGAACTTATATGCGCAAATGTCGATTTATGTCGTAATTTCAATAAATGAAATCAACAAATTTGAACAATATAATTAACACGAATTTGTTTTTTTTGAATGACAATGGCACGCGCTCGGCGCATTCAGCCAAAGTAACTGCGGCGAGTGCGGCGCTACCACGAAAACCGATACTCAATGTTCATATATTTGCATCCCTGTCACTCGAGTATGGTTAGTGCGATAGAGATAGAGATACCCGAATATTTTCGAATTCCGAAGTTCGTGGTTATAGCTCAGGAATCGAAAATATGGTAAATAATCATAATGTATTTTCTCGAAAAAGAATTTAAAATAAATATAGTCAAATGGAGAAAAAAACAAAGCAAGAGGTTATATAGGTAATGATTAAGTTATAAGAGTCCAAAGTTTTAAGAGGGGGTATGTTCTGTCCCTTTTCCGCTAAACGCACCTTCATATGAAACGATTGTTTTTTACTATGACGCTCGAGTATATTGACGTCACAGTCCCTCATCGTTTTCTCACTCTAACAAGCGACATTAAAACGGATGTAGCTTCGTAATTTTTTGAGATATTTGAATGAGTTTTTCGTTTCTTCTTTCTTTTGAAGTGAGTCTACAGCTACACCTCTATTTGGAAGACAATCGGAAAGAACCCATACTATCCATACTAATAATCCATACTTCCATATTAATATTATAAATGCTAAAGTGTGTCTGTCTGTCTGTTACCTCTTCACGCCTAAACCGCTGAACCGATTTAGATGAAATTTGGTATACAGATAGTTTGAGCCCCGGGGAAGGATAAAGGGTAGTTTTTATATCTGAGGGGCTGAAATTGGGGGTGGAAATTTGTATGGAGCTACTTAAACCGCTGCACCGATTTAGATGAAATTTGGTATATAAATAGTTTGAGTCCCGGGGAAGGACATATAATAGGTTTTATTATAGGGGGGGGAATTTGTATGTAATCTATTTTGATGAAATTTGGTGTAGATATAGGTTAAGTCCTGGGAAAGGACATGGGATAGTTTTTACCCCAGAAATCATCCCCTAAGGGGGTGCAATTAGGGGTAAAAATTCGGATGGAACCCATTTTAATACAATTTGGTAAAGAGATAGCTTGAGTCCTGGGAAAGGACATAGGATAGTTTTAATTCCGGAAATCACTCCCTAAGGGGGTGAAATGGGGGTGAAAATTTGGATGAATCCCGTTTAGATGAAATTTGGTATAAAGGTCGTTTGAGTCCCGAAGAATGACATTAGATAGTTTTTATCCCGAAAATCATTCCCTAAGGGTATGAAATAGGGGGTGAAAGTTTGGATAAAATCCATGTACCTAGATGAAATTTGGTATAGAGATAATTTGAGACCCTTCGAAGGATATAGAATAGTTTTTGCCTCGGAAATCATCCCTTAAGATGGTAAGTAGAAGTTTGTTTGCATTATATTTTCTAAGTATAAGTTCTACGCGGACGAAGTCGCGGGCAACAGCTAGTATAAGATAAATCTCTATTTCAATCTTATCTTCAACACTATTTATAATATTTATTTAAGTCAAAGAATTCTTGTAATGAATAGAAACTATTACATGCTAAGTATTTTTTCAGATTCTCAACAAATTTTGTGTATTTCAGCTCTTCACTAATATCTTTAGGAACATTATTATATATTCTTATTGTGCTCATATGGGGGCTCTTGTTACTCATTTGCAAGTTACTAGTAGGTAAGGCTATTCTATTTTGATGTCGCAGGTTCATGGTGATTGTGTGATCATCTTTGGCTTTTGTATATAAATATGGATGCTTACGTACAAATTTACAGACTTCTAAAATGTATAGGGATGGTAAAGTTAAGATGTTAAATTCCTTAAAGTAAGGTCTGAAACTATCATATTTTTCAATATTTGCGAGAATCCGTATGCATCTTTTTTGTAGTATGAACAAGTCCATCACATCAGTGCTGTTACCCCACAATATGATCCCATATTGCAGCCAGGACTGAGTCATATTCATGTCTAGAAGGACATATAACATCACTGACATTTAATAATTCAACATAACTTCTAACACATAAGTTACGAACATAACTTGATACATATCCCATACCTACCCACCACGTTGCACTATAAAGGGTGGACAAAATAAAATAATTAGTATGCAGAAGTAAATAAAATTGGATAATATAAACGAGAAAACACGATCTCAATTACGGAACTACGTTTCTGAGTTAAGAAAGTTACAATACACACCATATTCTTACTGTTCCTTCTGAACCTCGCAGCGCACACTGGAGCTCTATCAGCGACATCGATACGAATACATATATATGTACCAGTGTGTAACCGCCAGATGATAAGAAAAAAATATTCTTAATTAAAACTTTCGAAGGTTTTCAAAAAGCGAAATTTGTGAAACTTTGACAACATTTTATCCTATCATTTATATAACGGGAATCTCAATAACAGTGCACTATTATTTACCCTAATAATACTTAAAATGAGGGTTATTTTGTGATGAAATTATGCTCTCTTATTGAGACACACCGCACTCTTTTCAATAATGCATTGTATTGTACATAATTCAGTAAAAAAAAATTAAGAAATTAAGTATGATTGTTTTACCGCAAAAACAATTATTGCAATATGTGTGTCATAAAAAAATCATCGATGGTTTATATAAAATAAAATCCACGCGCATAAACTTGTACCACTTTCCTTGGTACAAATTTCCCAATCTCCTTCAGGCTCCATACTCGTAACATCGTTCATCCTGTATACCGTACGCTCGTGCGCGAAAGTGGGTAATAAAGCCATGCGCACGATAAGCTTTATCTGTGGCGTAAATTTGTCAGGCATCTGTCACACTAACGTGCTCTCTGCACCTTTGTGTGCACACCTTTACAATTCGTATTTACAGCTTCAGATACACACATAAGGCCATAAATTAGTTTTATGACTGTGTAGGGATTCTTTAACATCAATTTAAATAAGAGAGATCCTTTTTTTTAATTGTTATAGTACGTAGATAATTGAATTACATTTGACTAGCTCTTTTCTTTATTGTTATCCGTTTTGCACTTATACATGATTAATAAGAGAAAAGTATTATGTAGTTGCGAGATGTAACGTTATTTTTTTACTTGGCCAAATAAGGAAACTTGAACTTGAAACAAGTTTATGTCAGCCTTCCAGTAAGTTTTTCTTAAAAATTACATAATTGTTCATGGGCTCAAATGTCACGAAGTCAGACTAAAATAGAAAAAAAAAACAATTAATAAACTACCCGACCACAAAATTGAGATTCAAATGTAAATAAATTTTACTAATAATATACCTAGACGCAGAACTTTGTAAGGATGTTTCTTAGTTAACATTTGACGCAATAACTGCGGAACGGGTTTTGATGAAATTTCTAGAACTTTCAGAAATAATATATAGCACTAAGGAAAATTTGTCCTAAAACTGTCCCAATAATTGGCACTTTCAATCTAATTAATTAGGTACCTAACAAACGTGAAAAACGGGGTCTTAATGCGATACCGTACCTGTATCAACAAACAATCTGTGATTACTTAGTTCCCTTGTGGACTGTGATTGTCAACTGTTCCTCTAGCCACGCACATATAGGTAAGAATAACACTAGAACGATGGCGCAGCGTATAATCCTTTACTTTGCCTTTATGGCCGCTAAATCACCGTTTACGAGTCATGCGCGTGTCCAGTTATGTGCGATAGGTACGGGGACTGTCCGCTAGGAGATATTGTTATGTGCTATGCGCTATGCGCTACACAGTGACAATGACCGCGAATGGCTCAAAATATAGTGTTTTTGAATAAAATTACCGATTTTATGATCAGTAGAGGAAAACAAGATTCCCACAATTATAAATAAATAAATAATGTTTGTAAAATAAAGATGTATGAATTTATGTAGATTTGGCACAGGCCTTTGTCTGCTGGATGACATTTAGTGGATATGATGATGATAGTGATAGCTATTGTTTTTACGAGCCAATCCTTAGAACACAAGTAGGTATTTACCTTAAATTATACGGACCATACATGTAACTATCTAACAAAGCAGGTTTTATAATACTTATTAGGATTTCACAAATAAATTCTAACTTACTTGCGTAAGAATGCCTTAAAAAACAGTCAATTTATAGAAATAAAACCACCTTCTGTTGACCTTTTTAACCTTTTTGATTGTAGATACAGGGGCTATAGCATCATTTATTTTAAACAGCCTACACTATCAATTTCCGTCATAAACCGACTGGTGTTTTAACAGATTTGACAAAACTGACCCATTTAAAATTGCTTATAATACTACCTGTCATATTACTCCATAAAAATACCGTCTCAAAACCTTTTAGTTATAATCGCATTAAAAAAAAATATAACTTTATTCTAAGATGTTTTATTCAAGAAAAATAAATAATTATTTAATATATACTCGTAGATTTAAATGAAGCACTCATTGTGATTTATATGATTTAGGTACCTATCTTGAATATTAAAGTGCAAATTTATTGTAAATCAACCAAAATAAAGATTAAAACATTTATTCATATTTTTTCCGACTTTTCAGAAGCAAATTTTATTAAGGTATCATTTTTTGATTTCTGGTATTTTATTGGGTTTTGTCTCTAGGTACCTAATTATTTAATTGAAAATATATCCGTTACAGAGAAAAAATCTGCTATTATAAATAATTTCCAAATTTGTAATTTTTTTCCATACTAGATAGATATTGTACAATGACTGGACTATATGTCTGTATTTTTACGTTTCACGCACACATTACCAACAGATCGAACAGCATAGATATCAATCGATAAACGCTAAGCTCTCAATCGTGTCCATGTAGTCGATACAAAATGGACGTGTAAGTAAATACGAGCGACGCGCGCGACACTACCGTATCGGGTTACTGATTTACGGTGCGGTGTCACCACAACGTGCCGGACCGGGTCGGGTGCCGGACAGGACATGCAGCGGACGTCACGACAGGAGGATTTAAAATTAGTAAAACCGTTTGATTTTCTAGCTGGAAGCTGGTTCAATGTTCAATTAATGTTATTAATGAGTAGTCAATAGTGAGGTTGGATATAAAGTCTAACCATAAATAATTAAGTTTTTTTTATATAAAAATTCGGATTGATTTTATTCTTCGTCTAATCTGATGGAAAGTTAAGGTAAGGTCCATGATGGATCACGCTCACCTCTTTCAGTATGTACCTATGTTACGTTTTCGCGCCTAATCTACTCAACCAATAATGATGAAATTTGGTGTGTATACAGCTTATATAAATACACGGCCAATACAATACACAGCCAAATAAACGTTTTTAACTACCTTCTTTCCTTCATGACTCTATCCCCTAAAGGAGGATGGAGAATCCACACAGACCAAATCCCCCCTGCTAGGTTTTTAGTTTGTCCAGATCTCCAGGTAAGAGTGGTATCAGTTTTAGCTGCTTATTATCGAAGGTAAATATGTATAACTAATGTAAAAAATCTATATAATTATTTAACCTGCTCACAAATTTTCAAGAAAATCGGTTGAAAAATCCGACCTGTAGCGGAAAACAGCCAGACAGCGGATATCTAGCTCTAGGAGCTGAAACAGAGAACTTCGTTCGCGTCGCTCGCTCGTTTAATGATTTCATTGTTTACTAACCATATAAGGACTTTAGTCTGAAATTAAAGTTTTTTTTTTTTTTTTCTAGTGACAATCTGTAATTTGATTATTAATCATCGATTTTTGAACTAGTTTCAATCAAAGAAAGGAAAACATCGCTTAGGGTGGGTTGAAACTTACCGTCTGTAATCGTAAGGGGTGTTCGTTAAATATTCGATAGTCAACTGGTATTTTTATGTTCTCAAAATAATATCGCTTTATGCAAATAAATAATGGTTGAAACTAGAACGTTACCTATATATTCGCGCCAAAAAGGCAGCAATATCGTGACGTCATAACTAGAAATACACATAGAAACGTCAAATGTGAGTGTCCTTCTTATCATCGCTCTACGCCTTCAAAATTTTGTATTTGCTATTCTGACGTCACAGAAGACAAAATGACGGTCCGTGTTTTCGGTCACGTGACATAGGTACAGATAATAAAACTACGATTTCAATTTTCAAATAAAATGTTATGTTTTTATAACAAAGTGTTACATTCGTATTTCTCATGGTAAAACTATTTTAACAACATACTTTGATAATTTCATATTGATATAGATTAAAATACCCTATTCTGAATATATGGAAAGTTTGACAAGATTCTATGGGATGACAGCTGCCGGCGCAATATTTAACGTTGATCGGTCTGTTATAGTAAGTTGGTGTAACTCGCCGTTAAACTACATTTTCTAACAGTATGCCCTACAACCGCCATCGTCTCCAACTCGCGACAGCCCCGTGTAAAACACCCGCGAAAGTCTTGTAGGAAACAGCGCCGAACATTACATGTGATAGTTTGCAGCTTACAGGATTTTTAGCACGACAGTTAGCCCGGATCAGTTGCCCGTGAGAACAAAGACTTAAAAGGACTTTACAAAATGACGCTTCTACATGCGATCTAAGTAGAGCGGACTCACAGTGAAGTTCCGTTTACAAAAATTGCGGATCGCATTCTGACTTCCGATATATATTGTATAGATCAGATAGATCCCAGACATTCAATCAACAGATTTTGCCAACCAATTTTGTGGTCTTCATTAGCACAAGAATCATAATCATATCAGCTGAAAGACGTCTACTGCTGGACATAGGCCTCCGTCAAAGAGTGCCAAAATGACCGGTCCTGGCGCCACCCGCATCCAGTGGACTCCCGCGACCCTTACCGTCATCAGCCCAGCAGCTATAGCAACCTTTTATTTTGATGGAAACTTACAATAAATTACAAAAAAGTGCTTACACATGCAAGAAACAGTTTGATTTTGTTACAAGGTTTTGCACAGGCCTCCTCTGAGTGATGAGAGGGAACGGGCAGTAGTCCCCACGCTGACGCAGTGCGGGTTGGGGACTTCACATACACCTTTGAATTTCTTCGCAGATGCATGCAGGTTTCCTCACGGTGTTTTTCGTTCACCGAAAAGCTAACGGTAAATATCAAATTATAATCCCTTACATAAGTTCCGAAAAACTCATTGGTATAGTTGTTATTTTCTAAGCCGTCCGTTCCGCACTAAAGAACGCCGCACTGCAGAACGGACGGCTTAGAAAATAACAACTATACGTACGAGCCGGGATTCGAACCCATGACCGCCGTTTGACAGCCGTTTGCCTGAACCACTGGGCTACCATAGATTTTGCCAGCTCCATCTACAGAAGTATAGTTTAAAAATTATCAGCCCCGAATGATAAGCAAGTTGTAAGATCAAGAGATACAACATTGTGCGTGACGCACATAGTAGTGGATGTGCACGTCTATCGTCACAAGTAGACATAAAAGCTCAAATTACGGAGCCGTAATGCGGGATGTTTACGATAATCGCGACGCTCGTTATCTTAGCGAAGGCCGTATTACGTGTCATGGCGACTACTGTCTTGTTTATGCCACGGCAAAGGCCTAGGGCATTTATTTGGTTATTTCTTACATAGAGAAAAGCTATTTAGAGAGACTCACACACATGAGTGACAAAGATATAAGCATAGCAACAACACAAGTGGGAAAGAGATACTATGTCATGTTTCCTGTGCCTCATCGCGTGTATGATTTTTTGTTTATCACCAGCTTTGTTCAAAGTTTAAATTCTTTTATTTATCAGTCATTTTAAAACTGCACTACTAATTGTAAAAAAAGCGACTGTGGTTTTTTTTCTAAAGTTTTCATTCATGAGCTGATTAAAGATGATTGCAATAGTATATAAAATTTGACAACATCAAATAATATTTTCTTGTCGAGGTAATATTGCCACCAACACAGGCAATATTCCCGTTGCAGTATTTTTGGGCATGGAAACATTGGTAATTACTGCACATCAACCCCTGAACCAATTTTTTCAATTCAGCTACATACGTAGAAAACACAACAATGTGCACACAATGTGAGTTACTTTCACAGCGATTGGGTCAAATGGATACTAGTATTTTGCGCAGTAATATCTAGTACCTAACCGGAAACATTAATGCTGCCTACATTAATAATATTGTAATTAAGGGTCACCAGGACGCCCGGCTCTCGTGCCTAATTTATTTCAAAACAATATGCTAGCTAGAATAACTAAAAACTTTGTGTACACAATGGAATCCGCCATATCTAGATTCTAGTTTATATTATATAATAATTATTCGTTTGTATGGAGAGTCAACTTGAGTCAACCGTACTGGAGAACCTTAACAACAGCAAAAATTAACTATTCTCTCATCACTTTAAAGCGAAAGTAACAAAAATACTCGAAAAAATTATTGCTGATGTTTTAAATATTTTTAAATAGGTTACTTAAACAAATATAAAAAAAATAAGCTGTTTGACCCCAAAAAATCGCGACGTAT
This sequence comes from Epinotia brunnichana, assembly GCA_963854355.1. Classification (NCBI taxonomy): domain Eukaryota; kingdom Metazoa; phylum Arthropoda; class Insecta; order Lepidoptera; family Tortricidae; genus Epinotia; species Epinotia brunnichana. Next base: position 6,455,290 of record OY977953.1, on the reverse strand, counting down.
CTGGTGCCTATTTCCCCACGAGCTTCATATTAACAGAGTGTTTTTGGCATTTTTCTTAAAGAGTTGCATTTGATCATCAATCATCACCATCAGTCAACATCGATATTCAAAAATTTTATGCATAAATAATTTTCAACCTACGCCTCTAGTTCTAGAAACAAAATAAACTCGCAAACAAGGTTGAAAAAAAATTAAACCCTAACTTAATCCTATTGACGATAGCCTCTGATTGATTCTTGGAAATGTAATACTTTCTTCACTTCAACAACAAATAATCTCTTAATTGGATTAGATGATTGCTTCGTTATTTTCTTTCAACTCTGTACTGAACCTTTTACAAGAAAAATATATTTAGTTGTTATTGAAGAACGTTTAAAGAAATACCTGCCCTTTTTTACAAACATTTATTGCCACTTGTATTATGTATACAAGGTGAAATCTGTGGAAATCTTTATGTGTGCTCAGGCCATCATTTCGTAAATACAGCCTGTATGTTTAATATTACCTCACATTTTAACCAAACGTAGCTTTTAGTACTATGAACCGATATTGTAAGAAAATTTGTAAGTTAGTCTTAAATACCAAAGTGTAATTATTTTTTGAAAATGTATCTAGCAACACTGTCATGCTTACACTCATTTGACACATGGAAGAAGCCGGTTACTTGTGACAGTTGTAACGTCACATCAGTAAGACAATGTAAGTAGTGATACATTGCGTGCTGAATTATTTTATAAGGAAAAAAAATGGTAGTTAAGAAAAAAAAATCTTGCAATATCGGTTCATAGCCCTAACACCTACCTCTGGTTAGGTAATAGTTCCATTTGAGGTAATATTAAAAATTCACGCTGTATAAAAGATATATCGAAAACATTTAAAATGATTTTGAAAGTATGTTACCCGATGAGTAAAACTATTTTCGATTACACCCTGCATAAGTACCTAATAATGCAATCTAATCTTAAAAGTCAATTTTGATGCATTCCATTGAAGGATCTAAATCTTTACAATAATGTATACAATACGATTAAAAGCAGTTAACGATTCTTATGTTAGCTACTAGTAGCGCCGCAAAGGTGTCAGAGGGGTCGGACGGGTATGCGGGAGCCGACTCGAGGCTAACTTCAGACACGCAAACTTTTGTGCCGCGTACTGTACGTACTTAGGTAATATAGACTTATTACTTTGGTACATACCTATTAGTTAGTTACCTTATTTTAAGGTCAAAGTTACCCACTTTTCGAACCAGCAAGCGAAGTGAATGAAGTTCTATTCAATCACATGATTGTGGCAACCACAGTTGCGAATTTCATGCACCTCTAAATTGCTTCTGGCAACTGTGGTTACCAAGCGAAGCATAGATTTCCTTGATAAAAAAAAATTAAAGCAAATCAGGTTGTTTTTTGTCCAATATTTTTTTCGAAATTCAATAAAGAAGGAAAAAATACGAAAAAAAAACCAGGCACGGGAGTTCTACCGCTGACAGACCCATTAGTTAATTACGTATCCTATTTTTAATTACGATGCAAGAATAAGTGCGAGTATTGAGTATCCACTACCACTATAGCTGTGCGAAAAAAATCCACCAATAGGAATAGTTGCTTGTTCGAGGCTAATACCAACTATTAGTGATGTTTCCCTCGCATAACACTACACTACATGGACCTTTAATATTCAGGTCAAGCTATGATAATAATAATACCACGGCCGAGCGAGACAGTACTATACAAATCTCATTAAAGGGAAATACAAACCTATTTTATACAGTTTTTTATTTGCCGTAACTGAGTTAGTATTGAGGTTGCTGCAAATAAACCATTACCTGTCCAAATTAAGTGAGTTGTAATACCTCGTCAGCCATTTTAAGACCAGTTCTTAATTTAAATAGCTGCATAGGAGCCTTTCCGTCCCTCATTGTAGCAACGCGTAGGTCCTCTGCAGAAATCTGTACTCTAAGCTACACTACCTCGTACATCTCTGGTGGACACTTTCCGTAAGAATATCTGACAGAATTTGCCACGTGAAATGTCAATCGCAATTACCATCAAATCGCTATAACACGAGTTGGGGTCATAATAAGTGAATTAAACGCGTCGTGCATTAGTATAATCGCGCGACATGTCGCGTCGCCTCGTATATCGGCGCAATGACGCAGTTACTTTGAAGTAGTGTCGCCGAAACCTAGCCGGTGTGGTCGCTGAACGGTGTTGATACTTGATCGTAAGAACTAAGAAATAATCGGTGACTGTGAAACGATGCATGTGAAACCTATATCCGAAATATATTTAAGGCTTATTCATAAAACTTAAACTTCAGATGACTTAAATAAATTTTATCCCTTTTTGGCCAACACATATGTCAATGAGGCAGATAAAACCACACGTATTTTAATGTCATTTTAACTAAAAGAGGTGATAGATAATAAAAGCGCCAGCTGTTTGCAACAATCGATTGACCGCCATTTATCGATCACGCGCCGCAGCCATCTTGACATCCAGTAGGTCGATCACGTAACGCATTGTACGAACGTCGGGTAGGTCTAAATGTCACTTTTTATATGGAAAATTGACAGTTAAATTGTACCGACGCGGGTTCGGAACATTACGTGATTACTCTTCAGGGCTGTCAATTTTTAACCTTCGCGCCGCTTGATCACAAGGCGCGTACTTACAAAGATATCGCTGCGGTAACTTACGTTTCATGACCTTTATGCATACGGTAATAAGAGGTTTTTCGATATTTCACAAGTTGGGGGCCTAAAGGCCTCCACATACCGGTCGCGGGCGCGGGTCGGGCGCAGGTCAGGCGCGGGCCCGCGCCCGACTCGCGCCCGACCCGCGCCCGCGACCGGTGTGTGGAGGCCTTTAGTGTCGCGACATGTCGCGTCGCCTCGTATATCGGCGCAATGACGCAGTTACTTTGAAGTAGTGTCGCCAAAACCTAGCCGGTGTGGTTGGTGTACGGTGTTGATTGATGCGTGGTGTATGCGGCCTCCGGCCAGTAAACTGTTGTTAGGAACTCGGCTACGGCTTGTCAATGTCTTGTCTGGTCAATTATTAAGAATACAGCCGTTTTCCTGATCTTCCTCCTCAAGCAGAGCCAGAGTGAAATCTAACAACATGCATGTGATGTGACACGTTAATTCATTAATTTATAGATTTTAATTTACTTATCGTATTTTTTTTTTGATGGCTAACTGCAAATACATCTTTGACTTAGTAGAGGTATGGAAAAATATAGAAAATTGTACTGAAAAAATTACAATAGTTTCTTAGGTATGATACCTTCTTAGTATTTTGGTAAAAAGTTAAAACATTCATTTAAACAAATAAAAACGAAACGTTATCAAGTAGTCATACGATTTTGATTAAATACTCAATGTTTCAATTATAATATCGTAAAAAATTTAAACATCTGTAGAATTCAAATTAGTATCAAAACTAGCTGCGCGTGCGCTCCGCGCAGTGTTGTCACTGCACACATTACAGTGAGATACTGTGGCATTGTCGCGGATCGGATTTAGACGCGAATTAAACCGAATTATTACAAGTGAATTAGGCCGATATGGACACCCACGTGCTCGGAAACTTGACACGTCATGCAGTGTTGGGTTAGGGGGATGGTACGAAAGTATAAATAAATGATACAAAATACAAAATTCCAAACGAACATATATAAGATGCTAATAATTTGGGTACCAATCGCTTAAGAGCTGATAGTAGTAGTAGTACTATAATATTATACATATGTTAAATATATTGTATTTGTATTTGTATAGTAACATAGTACCTACTCTTCTCTTGGAATAGAGTTAAGTAATAGTACATTTCGATGCTAGTGCGGAAATTATGTCATTACTCCACGAGTGGCGAGATATCTTGCCACGAGCCGTAGGCGAGTGGTAAGACTCGAGACGAGTGAAGAATGACATTTCCGGGCAAATATTCAGCGTTTTTAGGGCGTTTTTTTCGTCACTGTCGTCTCCAACAAATACTATTAAAATTGACGAATATCAGAGTCCACTTTTGATGAAGACGTAAGCCAATACCGGTGCTGAGTCTTTTTTGATTTAATTTTCCGCGGTATGTTTTACCTCTGCTGAAATAATCTTGAGCCGACAATGACGTTAGAACCGAGCGGTTCGAACGCTCGGAGATTGGCCCTTCCGCACGTGTATTGAACGACGTTTTTTAAAACAGTTGCGATAAAATAAGAAAAACAACAAGTAGGAACTGTATTTAAAAAAAAATTCTTTGAACAACTTTATTATATTTCAACTGTATTACAATGATGTTACAGAATTAATAATATAAAAGTTTCAAATTCCTTACCTACTTGTTGTTTTTCTTATTTTTTCGCAACTGTATTAAAAAACGTCGTTCTATACATGTGGAAAAGTAAAAAGCACTAGTGCGCAAAATACAACTTTGCGCACGATTTGCAGCTACAAATAGTACCACTTTTTGAGCAACTGTATTAAAAAAAACATTTACAATGCACTTGCTCTGAATGTGCTCCTTTATATGGTTCAAGATAAATACGGGAAGTGGTCGATGCCAGCACGGCAGCGCAGGGACAGGACCTGCCCGTGCGGAATAAATTTCAGTACAATATTCCCGCACACTATGCGGAAATGAGATTTCGTGAGTTCGTGACAATTAAAATTTCACCTTTTATGCATATTTTTAGGGTTCCGTACTCAAAGAGTAAAACGGGACCCTATTACTAAGACTCCGCTGTCCGTCCGTCCGTCTGTCTGTCACCAGGCTGTATCTCACTGATACCGTGATAGTTCCAGCTGAAATTTTCACAGATGATGTATTTCTGTTGCCGCTATAACAACAAATACTAAAAACACAGATAAAATATTTTTTTATAGATAATGGTACGGAACCCTTCGTGCGCGAGTCCGACTTGCACTTAGCCGGTTTTTTTTATTTCCTCGCATGATGCATTGTAAAATGTTGTATGGTACACGTGCGGATAGGTAATTCCCAACGAGTGGCGATGACCAAAAACACGACCGCCAGGGAGTACTTTCCGCACTTGTATCATAAATAACTATTAAAAGTTTAAGTTAGTGTTTGGAGATAGTAAGGGAAAAATTACTTCGGTTCGTAAAACATCCTGTTATTGAAATAGTGAATATAATATATATACTATATTTATAAATAATCAATAGTCAGTGGCTAATATACCTCTTTAATTATCTTACGGAACCTCTTGACGGGCCCTTCATTTAGTTTAGATGAATACTGAAGTACTCGTAAATGTCAATGTTAATTGTTCGATGGTCGACGAAGTTCACTTGACAGAAAGTGTTAAATATCTTGTCAGTTCAAAACACAGAATGATTATGTCTGGGCAGAATTGTATAAATCTCAACACCTCATTTACCAAAATCGGTTCAGTTTCTCAAAGAACGCACGCAAACTTAGACTGTTAAAAACATATCCCTTCATTTCGCCTCTGCCGTAGTCGGGCAAAAAATAGGCAGTGGGGTTGCGTTCACGATCTTCAATAGTAAGAGACTGACTTAGGTTGCAGTGTTTGTATGGGCCTTATTAACCCTTATAAAGATTTATTAGCAACTAGTGTTAAACTAATTATAAATAATGTTTTAAAAGCTGAAATTAAAGTTTTGACAATGACTTGGAATTGACCAAACTTCAAACTTCAAATTATTTATTTGTGAACAATAGGTATGCACATAATGTAATTATGCTAGATGGTAGGTACATATAAATTAGTCCAGCTATGTTCTGCCCCAAGGCTTACAAAGATCTTATGACTAAACATGTTCATTATAGCAGATTAAACCTATCATTTAAGTATTCGTTGATTGAGTAATATAAAAAAAAAAAAAAAATTAAATAAAAAAATAACAAAAATATTCGGTAGGTAAGTAAATCATGCATTATGTCATATTAATATTAATTATAAGTCAAAATTCTTAGCACTAAAAATAATAATATATTACTGAATTATGTTACTGACTATCCTCTACTAACTACCAATAGAGAGTATAGAGATTTCAACCAGAACGGAATCTGGATAGGTTATGTGTAAAACCAGGATTCACATTTATAACGCTTATCGAGCACTTTCATTCATAACGATCACGAATCTATGTTGAGGTCGAACTACTCCAAGAACGACATTACAGCCAGAAACAATCTTAACACATTATTAATGTTGTGGTTGTGTTTTACAAATAAATCATTCATTCATTCACTGCCAAGGATCGCTACTCGCTACGCTCGTAACCAATCCCGTGGTTTTCCCCGCATGTTGTCGCGAAGCCACTTCTGGTCACTCTCATGGCCGCCAATAAGTACCTATAGCACTTTAGCTTAGGTATCTGTAGGAAATCTAACTACCCGCCTACCCGTCAACATTGTTATGAACATAATTTCTTGTAAGTGTTGCTACATGAAATAAATCGGCTGTTTGAGACATAATTACTAACGCCATCTTAACTGTAAATACACAATCGTAAATCATGACCATTCACGACACATGTAGCGGAAAGCGCCTACGGCATAGGCGCCCGCTAAGCAGGTTCCTGGCAGTGAAATTGCTGATAGAATATTATTTATGACTGACCGGTGCTTTACTAGTCAAGTTCTTACTGGACTACAGTCCCCCGCGGCTATGAAGTCAATACTGACACATTGTGCAACTATGAAGTTTCTGAATAACGACAATGTCAACCATAGGAAAAAAATTACATATTCAACCCTAGAGGCATGTCTCAGGATTGACTTCACAGCTGCGGGGGATTATAATTAAACTCAAAGTGACCTACAACTATCAATAAAATTTTGTGATGACTATTTATGATGTTTGTGTAAGTAAACCATAAAATTGATAAAGACTTTTCATAAAATGTGTATGTGTCTTCGTGTCTTTTGACCCTTGGTCCGTGGAGCCCTAAGCCTCTTCAAAGAGATGTCGAAGAGGCTTACAGATGCCACCGGGACACCGGTGACCGAGGGGTGGCAGTAGCACGCAGAAAAAAATTGCTTAGCTATCAAGCGAGGTAATGCTGCCAGCATCATCGGTACAATGCCGCAGGGGCCATTTTTAGATGTAGTTTAGTTTATTTTGATTTTTAATTTAGTGTTTTAATATTTAGTCTAAGTGTATACTTATTATTTGATATCTGTGTTTGTTAATATGAATTTTACTATTTTAACAAATCAACCATTTCGATGCGGACCGTGAAAACTAAATTAAAATAAAACAAAACCGAGCGTCGTCGCGCTCGCGAAACTTTTTAATAGCGTCCCAGCGACCAATCGAAAAAGTATTGTTTAAATTTCGAAGCCGAATACCGAAGTTTCGATCGTTGTGTTGTTCGCAAAAGTTGAAAAAAAGGTTGAAAATGGAATACCAGTGCTAATGGGTACTTTCAGTTGGTTCCGAGTGCATGCGAGGTGAAAGTTTATTTATTTTGCACGCCAATTAGTGTTTTGTCAATTTTTATATGGTTGGTGGATTTGGTACTTTTATGAAAGCGAGAAAACAAATTAAAAACGGGCACATTTTTCATTAGACCTTTCGGTTCATTATGCTCATAAATTCTGAATCTTTAATAGAAGACAATTGGGAATGGATGAAAATTTTAGAAGTGCCTGATATTTTTTTTGGTGATAGGAATAACCTTCCTTAGCACCAGAAAAAAATTGCAGACTTTTCAGCTGAATCAATTATAATGTTTTCGGTTTAGGACGGCGAATGAGACATTTTCCTTGATCCGTCTCATATTACAAAACATATTTTAAATATCTGGCCCTGTTAATGACAAATATAGCTGCTGCTGCTGCAGCTGGCAATATCATTGCCAGTGTCAGTTTACCACGGATTTTAAGATATTTTTTTGTAGTTCGAGACAGCTCAAGCAAAATGTCTTAGTCGCCGTCCTAAACCCAAAACCTAAGTGAGGAAACTGGTTAATATATTTTTCAAAAATAATTGACGAAGCTGAAAAGTATGCAACTTTTTTCTGGTGCTAAGGAAGGTTTTTCCTATCACCAAAAAAATTATCAAGCACTTCTAAAATTTTCATCCATTCCCAATTATACCATCCCTACGTGTTGAGGTCAATGTAATCAAGTTAGTAAACTTAAGACAAAGACACTGAGGTACGGTACCTAATATTTAGCAAATGTGAGGACTCCTTTTTTATCCGACTACGGCAGAGTCGAAAGGATTACATATTAGCAGTCTATGTTTGTATTCAGGTTTCAGATACTGAACCGATTTTGATAAATGAGATATCAATCGATTCTAAATTATGCTCCGGGTGACGTAAATTATCTTTTGTTCCGTTTGTAATGAAATTGTAAAGATATTTATATATATCATATTCAACTTAAAATGTATTTAAACAAAAAATGTATTACAAATATTAGGTAGGTAGGTAGTAATTGTATGGATGCATGTTAGCTATAAGATTATATTGCCGTGCCCTAGCAGGGTTCATGTATTGGATGCTGCCTAATGTATTGGTAACACCTTTGTCAACAACATGATGCAATAAATAGATGAATGAATGAAAAATAAATAGGCTACCTTTTGTATTAAAAAACACATTTTTTTCGTTAGTTTACCGTAGTCGTGATACAGTTTTTTTTTATTTTGCTATTAGATTAAATACCTGCTGGTCGATTACGAATCGTTGCGTACATACGTACGTTAGGGAGATCTAATTGATGATGAGATCCGACATTGTATATCTCGTTCCCACTTGTGGTATTGTCTATGGTTACACGTTTGTCACTCATGTGTCTATGAGTGTGTGAGTCCATCTATCCTTTTCTATGATAAAGTACCAATCATAACTCCTATTTTTCAATAAGCTGCCCATCGATATCACACGCATCCAAATCGTTCATATTCTATAAAAACTATATTCAACAACAATGACAACGCTTCTAACCGTCATAAATCCTTAATGGCGGGTGATGACACGTTACCAATAGACGCGTGCGCACCGAGATTGTACCGCGCGTAATTATACGAATTATACTAAACACGTGTTATTTGATTGAATCCGTTGATGGGTGGGGGGCTACAGGGAGATGAAGAGGTTTCGATAGCGAAATTCGAAAGTCGCATAGACAATTCTACTTTTATAAAATGTTCGACCGGAAGGAATATTGTTCCCTTATTTTTAGGGTTCCGTACTTAAAGAGTAAAACGGGACCCTATTACTGAGACTTCGCTGTCCGTCCGTCTGTCTGTCACCAGGCTGTATCTCAAGAACCGTGATAGCTAGAGAGTTGAAATTTTCACAGATTATGTATTTCTGTTGCTGCTATAACAACAAATACTAAAAACAAAATAAAACATTTATTTAAGGGGGGCTCCCATACAACAAACGTGATTTTTTTGCCGTTTTTATAGATAATGGTACGGAACCCTTCGTGCGCGAGTCCAAATCGCACTTGGCCGGTGTTTTCCACTTGGCCTCTATTGATATTTTTAGTAATTTTAGTGTTCTAAAATGAAACAAGGCGAGGAATTGTGTAAGCCAGTTTAAATATTGTTAATGCAGTACTCATATGACTAATCTTGGTAATGGATTATTTTCTAGTATTTAGTCTCGGGTGTCACAAAAGTCGACTGGGAATAGGGATGAATTGTTTTGTGGATCATCTATATCATCATCAATGTTGATTGCTAGCCTACTTATCTTTAAACTAGCAATTGCCAGAAGTCGCTCTTAAATTACATCTTAGGCTTCATCATCATCATCTATGTTAAGATGATTAAAACGGCGTCTATGGCTTACGCACATGAATCGTAAGAGTCGTAAGGCCGATACGGGAGCGACAGCCCCGACCGCATATTTTTTTTTTTTTTTTTTTTTTATTTATTTTGGGACAATCTTACACAAATCAACCTAGGCCCACGGTAAGCTCAGTAAGGCTTGTGTTGTGGGTACTAGGCGATGATATATATAATAGATAAATACATATAGATACTTATATACATATATAACATCCATAACTCAGGAACAAATATTCGTGATAAACACACAAATAAATGCCCTGACCGGGATTCGAACCCGGGACCTCCAGCTTCGTAGGCAGAGTCACTACCCACTGGGCTACGGAGGCTGTTAAAATAATTGACAAGTAAATGTTGGGCACGATGATATAGGGAGGACAGCAGCACGCTAGTGTCTCTGTAGGCTTCAGTTACACACTAATTCTGGCTGTCATTCACAACAGTTACTGATGGACTGAACTGACGCCAGAATTAGCGTGTAACCGATGTCTTACGATTACAGGCGTGAGTTGATCTATGTTCGATAGCGAACATCGATAACCCAATAACCCCCTAATAGCGCACGCGAGACCTAATGTAGGTGATTGTGGTCATCGACATTATACCGACACAATACCGGTATAATAACGCTACATATCGACACAATGACACGTTACGTCCTTACTCGGCGCTGCCCTATTGGAGCACAAAGGGTTATGAATTCGATTCCCGGATAGCTCACCGTATATGGCTCATCTTATTGTCGTGAAAGTTATAAACGTATATATTGGTAAAAAACTAAACTTTATTGTATGTAGGTGTGATCTGTTCGAATAGGCATTTGTTTTTTACTTATTGTGTAAAAGTCATGCCCTTGCCAAACAAAGAATTAATTACTTTGGTGACGGATATCCGCAACCAAAGGAATTCAAGGTGCTCCCGGTGAACTGCATCATCCGTTTTGTGGAAATGATGGAGCGAGCTTGGGAGCAGGCATAAAGGAAATGCACAAAAGATCCCACTGCGTAGAAGTGCATCCGAAAGGGCCCTCATCTAGATAAGATAAGAAGGCATTTGTTTTGTTTGTGTCACACATTTTGAATCATCGTCATATCAGCCGAAAGACGTCCACTGCCTCAAAGAGTGCCACAATGACCGATCCTCTCCCGGGACCTTTACCAGGGTCATCAGTCCACCTTGTGGGGAGTTTGCCCACGTTGCCGGTATTTAAATACATTATGTATATTCACAACTACATAATAGGTATCTATAATAAGGAATTTACATATCCATTTTTAGGGTTCCGGAGCCAAAATGGCAAAAACTAAACATATCCGTCTGTCAGTCTGTCCGTATGTCACAGGCATTTTACTCGAAAACCATATGGTGTTTTTGAATAAAATTTGGAGCATAGGTGTATTTTGGTAGCCGCTACGCTACATCTGCAATGAAATGAATAAAAACATATATTTTTAGGGGTGCTCTCCATACATGTAACATAATCAAAAAGAAAAAACATTGGAAGTCGACGTGTTTTTTTTTGATTAATGGAAAATAGGTTCAATTCAAACCCCAGCTCGTACCACTGAATTAAAAAGAAACCTATTTAAGAAATATTATTAGATATTTAACAGTGGCTTTTCGGTCCAGGAAAACATCGTGAGAAAACTGGTCTATTCCCAATAAGGTCTAGTTTTCCCTCTGGGTTGGAAGGGCAGATGGCAGTCGCTTTCGTAAAACTAGTGCCTTCCCCAAATCTTGGGATTAGGTGCCACTACTGGGAAAGCGCTAGGACTATGATGATAGGTACTAGTACATTTTGATTACAAATGGCCTGAATTAATATCCCACCAAAAACATAAATGTAAAAAAGGAGAGCCAAGTTCAATACAAAAAGTATGCTTGGCTGTAGGCTTCGCAGCAAAAAGAATGGAGATCTAAATGAGTGCCAAGTTCTATGCAAAATCCAAATATGTATTTATAGTAACAAAATAACATTATGAACAAGTATTAAACTCTATGTATTTGCTTTATTGGATACCTATAACAATTGCTGTTATTTAAAAATGTGAGATCTTAAAGTAGGTTCGATTTGACTTGGCCTGTTTTCATTACATCAGCCATTTTAGAAAATTATTCAACATATATATATATATATATATATTTTAATTCTGATAAAAACACAGCCAAGCATAATTTTTGTATTGAACTTGGCTCTTCTTTTTTACATTTATGTTTTTGGTGGGATTTCATTACTTTTTGTTAAGAAAACTAGGCAGGTATTGAGATTTAGGTACTTCTGTTCTGTGTATAATTATGTAATGCCGCGCGCCGCCGACGACACACCGTTGGCCGGTTGTTTAGCGCGTATTACAAGTTTTTTGTATGGGGACACCACTTATTTTTTGACTTAACTTTTATTTTTATATTTCTGTTATATAGCAAATATAATAATACATATATTGGAATAGTTTCAAATATCTGCTTGTAACGGTACCAACGCTACAATTAAAAAAATATATATATATTTTTAGATTTTTTCCTACGCTTACACACAATTACCGAGCTGGATTCCAAATTTCATCCTTCTAGGTCATCTGGAAGTAGGTTAGGTTTAGCTACTATACGTCAGTCAGTCGGTGCAAAAATTTACGACTTTTTGACCTTTATATCTTTATTACCGTTTATAGCTTCATCAAATTTGGGCTTCTAGATGTCCTTATGGATATAATTAAACACACGTAGTTTTATGTGTTTACGTTGAAGAGGTTTTGAGTTATAGAAGGGTTAAAAGTGGCACCAAGTGGTTCGTGTAATATTACACTTGGCTAGCCAGTTCTTTTGCTTGAACTTGGCTTGACACGCTGCCGCGTGTCTAGATTATACTTTTGTTCCGTCTAAAAACTAGCGTACCTATATATTTTTTTTATTTATTAAGTACATCCACATCATATATATTAAGGTTTTTATTTCTGATATATACAACAATTACGGAAGTACATAACATTGGCTACGCATGTTGCATTGATAGCAATAAAAATTATAAATAACTTAATACAAAACAAAATATGAACTAAACTAATATTAACAGAATTTATATGTAAATATCTATAGAACTAATATTATTTGCAATAATGACCACAGAATTATTTTAGTTTTGGCAATGATGTCGATTTAAACTTAGGTAGACGGTCGTGAAAGATATCGATACATTTATTTTGGCTGACAAAGTCATTAAAACTTGAGCAAATTCTCACCATAGGAGACTGCAAGCCAAGGTTAGTCCTGCTGAATGGTGTGGTGAAAGGTTTTGTAATAGGGTGCCGAGGGTAATTGTGAGGAGTTGTTAACGAGACTCTCTCTAATAGATTGCAGCATTTTATTTGCCCATTAACTACCTTGTGCAGGAAACAAAAATCTAACATACGCCGCCGATCACGCAAGCTGTCCATATTAAACTTAGCAAGACGACTATTATAGGTATTTCTGTACGAAAAGCCAGGGGTGCCAAATGCAAGATATCTTGTGAACGCCCTTTGTATGCTCTCAACCCGTTGCGAGTGAACCTGGTAGTGAGGACTCCAAACAATCGAGGCGGTTTCGAGATGGCTGCGTACCAGAGTGTTATACAGGATTATTTTAGTTTGCTGTTTGTTAAAGCCGCTGAAGTTTCTTCTCAGGAAACCGAGCATCTGTGCCGCCTTTTTTACTATCGAATCTACGTGAGCATGAAATTTAAGTTGACTATCAAGTATAACACCTAAATCTCTAACTTCTGACAGCTTAACACCGCCTATATCGTAATTTGTCACAAGTGGTTTTTTCTTACGGCAGTATTTTATAAAAAGCACTTATTCGGGTTGAGAGTCATATTATTATTATAGCACCAGGACACTATGTCGTTTAAATCGCTCTGGATCATTCTTGCATCTGATTCACATGCCATAGAGTTGTAAATTTTTAGCTCATCTGCGTAGAGATAATACTTTGAGTGTCATCAATAAACATTAAGAAAAGCACTGGACCCAAGTGCGACCCTTGTGGAACCCCAGATTCAGCGTAGTATGTCTCCGATTTGTAGCCATGAACAACGACGTTTTGAGGTCTTTTGGTGAGATACGATGCGAACCAATTCAGCAAATTGCCGCCCACGCCAATATGGGCTAAGCTTCTTTAAAAGAATTAAATGATCGACTTTGTCGAAGTATTACTACCTATTTGTTCCAAACCTCATTATCATAAACTAGTTCAACCCTTTCACTGCCATCAATGCCTAGAGTCGTTGCAAGTAGTAGTCGTTGCCACTCGTTGCATCTAAACCAATATTGGTGTACCCTGATTTCACCGACAAACGTGTTGACAAATGCATTGTTGCACCGACAAATGTATTGTTTCGTCGAATTTTCATTTCATCGAATTTTTGTTACTCAGAAACCGTTTACCTTTAGGTAGAGCTAAAAGGTTATTCTGTAGAACCCATTAGGTTAGGTCAGGTTTGTTTTATAACAATCCTGAAAAGCTTAGTGATTTTGAAAAAAATGGTTTTCGATGAAATGAAAATTCTGCGAAACATACATTTGTCGATAAAACAAGATACAACCGTACTTTCTGATACGTAAGGCGTATAGTATGAACAATATTGTGTATAATAAGGGGTAGGTATTGACCTCAGCAACATGCGATCTAGATCGAAAATCCCCAACGGGTCTCTACAATTCCAGGAACCAAATCCCATGCGCTTATTCCGAAACCGCAATCAATACTTTAATTGTTTCTCGATACTCACGAGATCGTATCGTTAATAGGTTAGACTCATTTGGCCGTGACTTGCAGAATACGGCTGTATGTGGGGTCCTGTCCTGTCGTTATATGCTTTGTTATAGCGGTGTTTAAGAAAAAGAACTTTAACGTAAGCGAGTTAGGTTTGAATTTGATTGATGTTGTCGCAGCACGTACGAGTGATCTTTCATTTGGATGGATTGAGGGTTAAATGTGACAGGAGTTGTTTTTAGAGAAGAATCTAGTTTTGTACTCGTTGTTACAGGGACACTAACATGCCCCCAGATTTAAACTTGGCCAGTGTACGGCACACAGATGGATGATACACAATATTCATCATCACCATTATATTTATATCAGCCGAAAGGACGTCCACTGCTGGACCTATGTCCTACCCCAAAAAGTGCCAAAGTGACCGGCCCTGCCCTTGTAGGGGGGTCTACTCACGCTGGCCACCACTCGAGAACCTTTCCGCCCCAACGGCCATCGGTTATACAGGCAATGTGCCGTCCACTGCAACTTAATCAATTCGGAGGGCTATATCATCTTAGTTGTGCTGTGGATTGCCTCATTTCTGATGCGATGACGCAGTTTAATTAATCGCTTCTACTTAATTTATCCCTGAATAAATCTACCTGGAATCCCTATTAGTTATTAAGTACATCGATACCCTACATTTTAGAAATAGGCCACCAATATAGTCCATTTTCATACATTCAATTGCTCAAATACTTCTATTTTCAAAATCAATCGATCGACGCACGAACCATACATTACAAATATTACAATACCCCCCTCGATTCTAAAACATCCTAACTTCATACAGCCTTCTACCAAGAAAATCCTTTTTTAGTAACCAGTGCAACTGCACCGAAGACGTACCCGCACGTTCCCACGTGCCTTTGTCGGTCTGCGACAAAGCTGCGCCGACAACAGAAACGCTATATGATTCAGTATAAACTGGCTTTACTACCCAGCAAAATGCAACTGTAAACCAATGGGTCGTAAGTTTTAAATTAAATGGAGAAGAAAGCGGAAAAATCGACGGTCGTTTCGCGACGCAAAAAGTCAGAAGTGCAATAGTTGCGGTGATTGAAATTGAACTGTATGTTGTATAATTGAGAGTGGAGTTTCGATTGTGTTGTTTTTTGAGGTAGCGTGGTATAGGTTAGTACGCGAGCCCCGTTGACCCCTCATTTAAGGTAGGGCAATTGTTTATCAATATGTTTATGATTAATGTATATGATGCGGCGTCGTGACTCCGTCTGTCCGTCCGCTAGAGGCAATTAGCGGGGATCACGATCTTTAAATGATATGTGATTGGTGCTTGCTAATTTGTTGGAAAGGCATTTTATTGACGGTTTCGGTGGGGTTGTGTTTGTATTGGTAATGGCCACACAAGTATTTATACAAATACCTTTGTGGCCTGCGAGAGCCACTGTTACACTCTTCAGGCTCTCAATCTGGATGCAGTGGGTTCGGACCATGGCTCGTAGCTACACTCAGTAGTCAAATACTCTGTAGCAGTCAAAATAGCCAAATAGTTCGTACACCATACTAAGTATTTGGTGTACCGAACTATTTGACTACCTACTTTGGTTGCTACAAAGTATTTGACGCTGAGTGTAGGTATGTACCACTGGGTCTTTCAAAAACTTATGTAAGTATCTACGATCAATGATGTAGTATAAAAATAAGTAGAAAGGTTATAAGCGCGCCATTTGTGGAGCGTCATTTGTGGACACTAAAATTGAGTCAATTGCAACTTGCCTGATTTTCTTGTGGTCAATGGAAACGTAAACGTGTCTCAGTTGTCAGCTGTGCTTGGCCATTTTTAAACAGAGAATTTCGTATAGACAACATATCTACTTATTTTTTATATTGAATCATAGCCTGCTAAAAATCATTTGCTATTTAACAGTGGCTTTTCGATGATGGAAAACATCGTGCATCGTGAGGACGACGGTATAATCCCAATAAGCTCTAGTTTACCTACTGGGTTGAAAGGTCAGATGACAGTTTATCTATCTTGGGATTAAGTTTTAAAGCGGACCCCAGGCTTCTTTAGGGTACAACCGGGAATAACGCTAGGAAGACGATGATGCCCTGTGTGGCCTGCTGGCTGTGCAGTCAGTAACAAGATAAGGAGCTTTTAGAAATCTATGACCAGCTTCGTGGACTATGATGACATTGGGATTTATTCCCGGTTGTGCCCCTGAAGGAGCCCGGGGTCCGCTTTGACACCTAATCCCAAGATTTGGCATAGGCACTAGTTTTACGAAAGCGACTGCCATTGGGAAGATCATGGGTCACTAATTGATAAAAAACCGGCCAAGTGCGAGTCGGACTCGCGCACGAAGGGTTCCGTACCATTATCTATAAAAACGGCAAAAAAATCACGTTTGTTGTATATGCACCCCCCTTAAAAAAATATTTTATTTTGTTTTTAGTATTTGTTGTTATAGCGGCAACAGAAATACATAATCTGTGAAAATTTCAACCCTCTAGCTATCACGGTACTTGAGATACAGCCTGGTGACAGACAGACGAACGGACGGACGGACGGACGGACGGACGGACGGACGGACGGACGGACGGACGGACGGACGGACGGACGGACGGACAGCGGAGTCTTAGTAATAGGGTCCCGTTTTACTCTTTGAGTACGGAACCCTAAAAAGTAGCAGGACCGGAACGAGCGGTGTATACTTGAGGTTAGGCCTTAGACATCGGTTACACGCTAATTCAACGGTTACACTATCTTTCTCTCATAATACTGATGGACTGACTGATGCCAGTCCATCAGTATTATGAGAGAAAGATAGTGTAACCGTTGTAAATGACAGAGACAGACGGATCATGCTGATGGACTGAAATGACGCCAGAATTAGCGTGTAACCGATGTCTTATGCTCAATGATATGTTATTATAGGCTGAAAATAATGAGGATAACATTTTTATTATTAGGTTCTTGCGCTACTGCTGTTAGCCCATGTTTTTCCGCGTAGCTAATTTACCTGTACTTTATTTAGTTATTTTTAGGGCTCCGTACCCAAAGGGTACAACGCGACCCTATTACTAAGACTCGGCTGTCCGTCCCTCTGTTTGTCTGTCCGTCTGTCACCAGGCTGTATCTCATCGACCGTGATTAGACAGTTGATATTTTCACAGATGATGTATTCCTGTTGCTGCTATAACAACATATATTAAAAAAGCGGCCAAGTGCGAGTCGGACTCGCACATGAAGGGTTCCGTAAAATAAACTGCGGTTTACGATTTATGACGTATTAAAAAAAACCTACTTCCTAGATATCGTTCAAACCAATTTTCGGTGAAAGTTTGCATGGTAATGTACATCATATATTTTTTTTAGTTTTATCATTCTCTTATTTTAGAAGTTACAGGGGGGGGGATACACATTTTACCACTTTGGAAGTGTCTCTCGCGCAAACTATTCAGTTTAGAAAAAAATGATATTAAAAACCTCAATATCATATTTGAGTTTCAGTTCTGATTATGGGGACCCCCAAAACTTAATGTTTTTTTTTTTCTATTTTTGTGCGAAAATCTTAATGCGGTTCACAGAATACATCTACTTACCAAGTTTCAACAGCTTATATAGCTTTTATAGTTTCGGAAAAAAGTGGCTGTGACATACGGACGGACAGACAGACAGATAGACAGACATGACGAACCTATAAGGTATATATATATATAATTTTTTTCCATTTGGCTACGGAACCCTAAAAACAGAATAAAATAGATATTTAAGGGGGCTCCCATACAACAAACGTAATTTCATTTTGCCGTTTTTATAGATAATGGTACGGGACCCTTCGTGCGCGAGTCCGACTTGCACTTTGCCGGGTTTTTTTTAACAAAGGTGGGATTTTGAAAAAATAACGACATTATTTTGTGTGAATAAAACTGTAAAAAAGTTTTTTCACTTGCCGTTTCAACTTTCAAATTTAAATTTTGTTTCTCTGATTATAATATCAGACTAGGTATAGATTTTATCGGAAACTTACCTAATTTTAACATATCTTTTTATCCCTAAACCTTAACTCCTACAATAAACATATTATTCTAAGCTTACCAACATTGGAAATCCACTCGTATGCTCACACGATCCGGAATATCCGTCCAATTACTCAACAAACAAACCTTATAAAAGTAAACCGAATCGTGGATCGCAAATGAAGGGCTCCGCACAGTGAAGTGAAGTGAAAGTGAATGAAGCTCTTAAGAGGCTGACAAGACCTATTTTGTTGTCATTGATATTGTTTAAGCAGTTTTTTAAGAAAAACTAATGGTTCTAGCACATTCAAAAAATTTTTAGTTAATATTCATCATATTTCCAAGACCGTAGACGGACATAATTGAACGAAATCGGCTCGATTGAAAAGAATTGTAAAGATTGGTCTTAAAAATTAAAATCATCTTAAACGGTTCTAAGTCCTTATTTTTTTGACGAATGGGTTAAAAACATGAAGTCCACATATTCATACTTAAACCGCTAACGAGCCATATTTCACAAACAATACACACTTTTTTTTATTTTAATATTTATTCATATTTTTTTTTTATTCTAAAACCTGGCCGCCCAAGTACCACTCGCTCTCGTTTACTCCGATTCAAATAGACAGTGTGCGCGTTTTTGGTGTTGACAGCGTCTTAACATGTTGTCTCACTTACTCGCTTATGTTAACTCGATATGCTGTGCTTTTCGACCGCGCACTGAAACTTGTGAAAAATCGGTATTAAAATCTTTTGGTCAAAGCGGATTATTATTTCTTAACGTGAACAATGATGTTTTAGACAAACTATGTTTTAGATAAAAAAATGTTTTATCTGACACTTTTTTCTCTGCTCTCTCTCTCGACTGCTCAACAAAAAGGAGTGTAATGTTTTTAACTACCTATACCTATATACACGTTGGTTTGTTTTTTTTGGTCTAGTTTAAATGTTTCTTTCTTTCTCAAGATTACCCAGTGTATTTATAAAGATATTCTTTTTCGTGAAGATTAAACTATAGGAATTTAGCTTTAGAAGCAGTTGCGAATTCATTCTTGAAATTATCTTCATATATTTTTTGACACAGTATTTATTTATAAATCTTTAAAAATGACATTGATTGGTAATAACTTTTGATTGGTTAATTTTGGAACCTCAAAATCGGAAATTACGCATGATATGCTTCATAATAAAAGTAGTGCCGTCAAATATGCCTACTTTGCCACCAGGAGGAACTTTGCCCAAAAAGCAAATTTTAACCAAATCTGGTAATTAATGAAAACACATCATATTAGGGCAAACCTTACTATTTTTGTAGAAACTAGATTATATTTATGACTTTACTTTGAGTCATAGATGTCTTTAACTTCAGCCAGGAGCTTGCAGTAAATTGTGGAATGTGGGGTCTACATTTCCGTAGGGCAAAGATTGAACAAATTAGGTAACATTACCCATCCGTATTGTGTAAAACTATTCGTAGTTAAGACCAAGATATT
Organism: Epinotia brunnichana; assembly: GCA_963854355.1. Classification (NCBI taxonomy): domain Eukaryota; kingdom Metazoa; phylum Arthropoda; class Insecta; order Lepidoptera; family Tortricidae; genus Epinotia; species Epinotia brunnichana. The sequence continues at coordinate 6,435,224 of OY977953.1, read as the reverse complement.
CAAACGGACGCCATGTTTGCCCAAAATGTTGGACTGACTCTTGTCTCAACATCATAAGAGCTATAGTTGCGTCAATAATTCGACAGGGGCAATGTTGACAAAAGTCGAGATAACTTTACCCGCGATCAAATTCGATAAAAATTTGGAATAGATGTTGATTAAAAAAATATTTCTCCTCATGAGCACATGCGTACAGTCAGCTGCAGAGATAAGAGACCCCCCCTGCAGACAAACTGCATACAAAGTTACTACAACGACTGATTTTTAAGCAAAAAAAAATCATCCTACCGTATATAAAAAATGTGAGATATTCGAGTTTTTCCGAAAAAAGCGGGCAAAGTAGGTATGTATGTGACGGTATCGACACTTTTAAAAGTACGTTGAGAATTATATCTTATAGATAAGTAGGTAGCTGTCAAATTTGTAATTCTATTCGTATATGTCATACCTACCTACTTGTTTACATATAAAATCGGAAAATCTACGACACGTGATACAGAAGGATCAAAATTATCCACTCCCATGCAATCCCCCTTCCCCCTGCACTAAATTATACCCCGCGCGCCGCGCAGGCGAGGACCGAGTGAAGCGGTCGGACTAAATATAACAACGGATTTAGTATTCGCTTTTATACGCAGGGATCCCTAAAAAGGCTTCCATGTACAAACAATGTATGCCGACGATGCAGCTGACTGCCTGCAATTTGCCCCCGAACTCAGCATTTTTGCTAACGCTCCGCAAATAATGTTTTACCCGGTGTTTTGTGCATTGATTTTATTTAAATTCACCGGTTTGTTTCGTGTTACTAGTAATTGTGTGGACTATGCAAATATAAGCGTTGTGTAGTATGTGTAGGGTTGAATTTAAAATGATGGTCTGTGTTTTTTATTGTATCATAGCATAGTCCACGGCAGATGATGTTATAATACAGTAGTTGACAACGGTAAAAATACATTATTTTACATTACCAATAAACAGAACTCACGAAAAACTCGGAAAACATCACGTTATGATTTATTTTTGCTACTTACAAGATTCGTAAATTCATAAAAATCAAAAGTAGAGCCTGTTTTATTATAGAAAATGTGACGTCACCCGTTTCTGTATCGAGAGAGAGTCTGACGATTTATAAAAAAAAAAAGTAGCAGATCTGACTATCGTACAACATCCCTATAAGGTATAAGTTTAATCATGCTTTTAATTTTCCTTATCGGTTACTACATTTTTAGTAATACTCGTATTCACCTAAGATAATGTTTTGACAATCTTTAGAATCAAGAAAGTCGTCAACCTTTATTAACAAAATAATGATTAAGTTTGTAAACACTTCACTAAATTTAGTACCTACTTAACAAAATATGAAAATTAAAAGTATATCTCATCGACGTACTAAATGGCAACCACATGGCAACGAACCGTTCTAGAAATGCTCAGAAAATACCTCCATCGTTGCACATCTATCACATTCAATTTCCAATACAACTCAAACTATCCTCAACACCCAAACGTATACCCCAACTGACTCCAAACTTACATTAAGTTAAGACTAAGCAAAGGACAGCCAAGCACTCGCTTCGCAATTACTAACTGACAAATGTTGGGTATTAGCAACACATGTGACTTCCAAGGGTCCACCACCTATGGAATCTTAGTCTGTCTCTAATTGGAGTTGAGAAATGGATTTCGGACGTATATATCTGGATATTTGGGATAATGGCCAAGGGTTTTGAGTTGTTAAAGTTTGGGGACGAGTATTGATATTTCTGCTAAGTAGATAACTATAAGTACCTAGTACTTCTCTTGTCTCGAGTTTAAGGTCCTTTCCAAATCAAGCTTTTAATTAACCGCTTTTTTTAATCCTTTACTTGATAATCTATATCTTTAAATGCATACAATGCAATGCAATGTTATAAGTCAAGTTTTTGAATCTTATTAAGATTTTTGGTGGTTTCGAAAATGTCAATGTAAAGTACACTGAGAATGTTACTATTGATAAGGAATCCGCATTTGAATTAATTTATCCTGCTGCCAGTTTCAAGTAATCAATGCACTTTGTTTTCTATAGAATCTTCAAAAAATAGGTAGGTAGGTTTCAACTAGAAAAGTTTTTCAGTCGATAGGTACCAATGCGACCTTTTACCAAAGTTGCCATTGGTGGCCATACCCAGGGATTAAGTTAAAAGAAATGCAATGTTGCTCCGTATTGCTTATATTTTTGTAATTTGACTAGATGCCAACATTGCCCACATATCAGATAGGTCGTATAATTACTGTCTATAATACCTAAACTTCACTGCAAAAAGTTTCTTCGTTTTAATTTTAAACTTAGCCAACATCAAATAGGAGCCTCTCAACAAATTTCACAAAATAACAATGCAACTTTCACACACATCTATATCATCATTAATCTGGCAAACTGCACGGAAACCATATCGAATTGAATCAGCTCCACCACCAATTTACCAAGAGCTCTCAACATCCTTGCTTTCTCGATGATTTGATTTAGAAAAGTTAAGTTTTGGAGGCGAGGTTAGACTGGTTAGGTGATTCGCTATCGGCTGGAAAGTAATATGTATGGAAGTGTTCACCCACGCGACGCCTACGTCTTCGAATATCTATGTGATGTGGTGAGGGCTTGGTGCTCAGAAGAGGAGCGGAATAGTAATTGTGCGGAATAATATCAAGCATTCAAATTATTAAATTATCGTCTAAGTTCGGACGACGACGGTCAAACATGGAGAGTCTTTAAACGGCATCACGATGTTTGACCAGAGGGACGATTTAGATCATAGAACAGAGACCTAGAACATAGAACATTTAGATCTACCTGACACGCGTACAATGCATTACGTAAACGACCAGCTGAGGGGTGATCCCGTTACTTTTCGAATGCACGTTAGGACAACTGTTGTGTCATTTCCCCATACAAAAATTTACATTTAGATCTACCTGACGTACTAACAATGCGTTACGTAATTGACCAACGGGAAAAAGCATATTGTCTGTCTTCCAGTACTGGCTGAAGTAAGGATTTTGCGTGTAAATAAGTTTTTCTGGAAGGTGACTGATAGTCAAATTAGCAACTTTTATGAAAAGTCAAAAACGATCTGATAGTATGAAGTTTGTAGGGAAATAAAGATTAATGAGTAATGAATGACGTTACAGTTGTTTATGGTCAAAGACGGTAAAATTTTAGAAATTGTTTAAACGTTGATGTTTTTTTGAGTAGTTCGAAAGTTTTGTTTATTGGTAGAAAGCTAATGTACTGTTGTCAAATACCATATATTCTCATGTGCAATTCGTTTGGCATGATGAAGTTATAATTGTTGTAATTCTACACAAATATTCATCATAATCATCACGTAATCATCCGAAAGACGTCCACTGTTGGACAGTAGCCTCCCCCAAAGAGTGCCACAAGGACCGGTCGTGGGCCACGGGTGGAGCGAAAAGGTTCTCCAGTGGCGATCACGTACCGGCAGGCGCAGAGTGGGTAGACCCCCAAGGTGGACTGATGACCTGGTAAAGGCAAGAGTCCGCTGGACACAAATACTATAATCAATAAATACTTTACCTAATTAAGTATCACTGGAACCCCATCCTTATGAACCCAGGACCATATTTACGGCACAAAGGGCGTAGAAATGATGTCCGCACTCGCGCGCCATGTCTCAACATGTGCCCGTTACTTCCGCGTCACCATGCTCTGTTACATGTTAGTTGACCTACTGATCAAACTTCCTGCCAACAGGGGTACTTTTAAAGGGCTAGTATATAAAAGCACAACAAAAATAAAACTGGCCAAGTGCGAGTCGGACTCGCGCACGAAGGGTTCCGTACCATTATCAATAAAAATATTTATTTTATTTTGTTTTTAGTATTTTTATTGTTATAGCGGCAACAGAAATACATAATCTGTGAAAATTTCAACTCTCTAGCTATCACGGTTCTTGAGATACAGCCTGGTGACAGACAGACGGACGGACAGCGAAATCTTAGTAATTAAATAGGGTCCCCGTTTTACTCTTTGAGTACGGAACCCTAAAAACTAAAGACCTAAAAAAATCGGTTTTGATGTGCATTTGTTAAATTTTGATGGCAAGTCAGGATTTTTTGGGTGAGCGATTAAAATATTCTCATTTTAAAGTGATTGGCAAAACAAACGCCTTCGACCTTTTATTAAAATGGTTATTTGATTATTTGAACTTTATTGTACAAATACAGAAAAAGTACAATTGGTGGACTTAATGGCTTCAGACATTCTTTATCATTGCATTATCAACCATTAAGCTAATCAGAAATTTTTGTAGTGCAGGATCATATACACTGAGACTCGAAAGGAAACACAAATCGAATAATTACCAAATAAAATATTAAGTGTTCTTTAAAAACAATAATAATATTATTTATTCAAATAAAAGTTTATCTTCTTTAATATTTGTGGTGCAATATGCTGAGCTAGAATCGTTTCGTGACAAATCCCTTTGACTGACACTGTTTTTTTACTTGTCCTATAATAAATAAATAAATAATAAATAAATATTTGCGGACAATCTTACACAAATCAACCTAGTCCCAAACTAAGCAAAGCTTGTACTATGGGTACTAGACGACGATATAGATACTTATATAGAGAAATACATACTTAAATACATAGAAAACATCCATGACTCAGGAACAAATATTCGTGCTCATCACACAAATAAATGCCCTTACCGGGATTCGAACCCAGAACCTTTTGCTTCGTAGGCAGGGTCACTACCAACTAGGCTAAAGCGGTCGTCAATATCTTTGTTTTGAATAAATGTTAGAACACTTATTGTTCTTAAACATGGCATTTGTTTCAGATGATCTAAAGTGCAGAGTTAGTGGGATTTTGGCGGTCCTAATAAGTTTTAAGTATTGCACTACCTATATACAATCCTTTTTTTTTTTTGTTTAGGGGGGGAAAATGCGTTACGCATTCCACCTGGGTGCAGGGGGTGACCCGAGTGGTTATGTGGGACTCCCGTATGGCCTAATGAGACCCACGGTGTACCCACTAAAAACCCCCCCACTTGCCACCTCGCCGCCTCGTGGCGAGGTCACGGGAACGCTTGCGCACACATCCGCGACCCCGCCGGCGGCAGCCGCCCACAAGCGGCTCCTTCGCGGATGCCCGGGGGCCCTCCACGTGAGGCACGCCAGATGTTTTGGCGCGCCTGCCTCCTCGATATCCACCTGTTCAGTAGCGGACCCCCCTGAGTCCGCTACGAGGAGATCATGGGTGCGGAAGATCCAGCACCCGGTGGTGGATCAGGTCTGTGGTTCCGCCACCTACCACGACTCGGCCGCAGAGGATAGGGAAAGCGGCGCACCGTAATACCGGCATTTTTCTTCCTCTGCGGTCCCACCAATGCCGCTTCAGCGGAACGGCCCCGCCAAGTTCGCAGGGGGTAGGGAGTGTGGCGCACCGTTATACCGACACGCCTCTCCCCCTGCGATCCCACCTCGGCCGCAGAAGAAAGCGCGTGAGTACTTCTTCTGCGGTCCCTCCCCAACGCATCCTAAGCGGGCTTAGGCAAGCCCGCTAGAAGCGCCCTCCTCGGGCCAGCCGGCAGCCCAAACAGGCCGGCCCTGGGTGCCTCTTAGCTTCGCCGTGGGTGACCAGTCCACGGTTACTAAGCCCCCCCGCCCCGACGAGGCGAGCACCCTCGGGGGGGACCTATATACAATCCTAGGCCAACCTTATCCATTGCATTCTTGAATTCAAGCAAACCGTTTCGAGGATTTCAGTTAGCAATATTTTCGGACAAATATTTTCTGCATGTAATACATAAATACCATGTAGGTATATCATCAATTCATCACGCATGTTTGCCCGAGACGTCACGACCAATCACGGACTTGTTTTTTCGTCGTACGCAAAACTTTAAGGCAATGCATTTTAAACAAGTATTCATCAATGAAGATACTCGTATGCGCGGAGTGAAGACAAATTTAACGCGACGTCGCGAGCGCTTATCAGAATATATGGAACTCCATAGTGTTTGACAAGCGCGCCACGCATGATTTTACTGCTGTGTTCTGCAGTGATTTCAGCACAAGAATTTCTTCGCGTTATTTTAAGCATTTCCCTCCACACATATCTACAAATATAATTTTATTACAATCCATATTTCCGCCATATCAAATATGAGCCGCAATCTCCAACAATGCTCACATAACTTAGCATAACTAAGCAAGCCGTTAAGTTTTCAATAAGGCCACATATTCAGCCCCGTGATACGGGTTGGGTTCGGACGGTAGGTATTAACTTATCACCGGGGTTCGCATCTGCATATCTTAAGCATTTATGTCGGGGGCGGATTGGGAACTAATATAAGGGTAGTTATTATTATTGTAGTTTGGAAGCAATTTATTGTAGATAAGACGAATAAAACATAATCAGTCAATGTGATATGTTCAGCTGTACAGTCTCATATTTTCTCTAGATAATTCATCGTCATCCAAAAAATGTACAAGTAAAGAAGTGACCAAAAGCAGTAGAAATGAGAACGTTGAGAATTACATACCTAATGACTATCTGTGATATGAAATTGAGAAAATAATTGAAAAACGGTGTGATTAAAATGAACAAAGAATCCGTGAATCTTATCTGAAGTTGAGGACAGTGTTAAGGCATGTTTAGTTTAGATAACGTAAAGCACTTAAAACCAACCAATACCGACATATTTTGTTTAATTGTTATCTCCAAGTATAGGGTAACACATCAACAATAGAACAAACAGTAGCTACACACGTGCACACTTCGGTCAGTTTTATGACGTCTCTTTGTTAATATCCTTTCCTTTCATATTTAGCAACAAAAGAAGTGGTAAAATACCACTTTAAGTGCATTTTCGTCATTTTAACTACTTAAAACAAACTATGAGCGAAATATCGCGGCGATCGTACTCCGATCTAACTAAGTCAGGCATAAACCTCAACCTATGAGCATGTCTGAATGAAGATAATAAAGTGTAGGGTGTAGATATGAACCCTGAACTTCGTACGCCATCGGAACAACCACGACCATTCTGTCAAGAGTGTACAGTCAGCATTAAAAGTAGCTACGCAAACGAAGACGTCAAACGTCTTTATTAAAAGGGAATAAGAACTTTTGACGACTTCGATTGCGTGTTTACTTTTGCTGACTGTACGACTGAGAAGGAGGAGAAGGTATGAAGCGATTTATTTTCCGTCTACTCTCCTATGTTATTCTAAGGTTGGTAAAATCTGTGTGTTTATTATATACATATATCAAAAGCGCATGCCATAAAGCTCAAGTAATGGCAATATCGTTAAACTTTTTAACGTACTTCAAGAATATGGCGTTGTTTAAAAGGGTTGAAATTACGGCAAAACGTTCCGAGCACTTTGGAATTAATTCAAAAAGCTATAAGTTTTTACTCGCTCGTTAATTGCCTAAAGAAACTACATGCTTTATAGCTTTAAGTTTAAAGCCCTTATGAATCTAACCATCTGTGCTCTAAAGTCTGAAAACAGTCTGTCAGAGAAAAATTAAATTAGATTAAAATACATTGATTACCTACAAAAATAGTAAAATTTCCATTGTGTTTCCGATAACCAAGACAAATATACCAAACAAGTAAACCAAAGTAACAACAACTATCTATAGAAAAAACCAAATAAATGCATAATTCTCATTCACATACATACATACATACATATCCGTAAAGTAAAACATAACCCTCTTCTTTCAAATCTCTCTTTACATCCAACTCAATTAATTCTTTTTAGGGCTCCGTAGCCAAATGGCAAAATACGGAACCCTTATGGATTCGTCATGTCTGTCTGTCTGTGAAATTAGAAAAAAACAACGCGGGTCGGGCGCGGGCCCGCGTTCGATGTGTGTTTGAAGTGTAGTTTCAATGTTTTACAACTTGCGCGGGCCCGCGCCCGACCCGCGCACGCGACCGGTGTGTGGAGGCCTTAAAACGGGACCCTATTACATAGACTCCGCTGTCCGTCTGTCTGTCTGTCTGTCTGTCTGTCCGTCTGTCACCAGGCTGTATCTCAATAATCGTGATACTTAGACAGTTGAAATTTCCACAGATGATGTATTTCTGTTGCCGCTATAACAACAAATACTTACTAAAAAACAGAATAAAAAATATATAAATAAAAAAAATGGCTTATTGAGAAATGTTTCTATACTATTAAGGAATTTTTAGAATATAAAAAATGTAATAATAATATATAATATAATAAACTAATAATCTTGTTAATTTATTTTCAAATGAATGTTCTATTTTTATTGTAAACAATGACTTGTAATACCTTATTACCAATAAAGGATGTCTATGTCTATGTCTATATTTTTTTTCCATACAACAAACGTGATTTTTTGCCGTTTTTATAGATAATGGTACTTACGGAACCCTTCGAGCGTGGGTTCGACTCGCACTTGACCGGTTTTTTATATTTGGGGAATGCGTTGACGCACCGTCCGTCCGTCCGCCCGGTCAGGCGGGGACCGGATGAGTGTGTCACTGCCGTGATTCTTAAAAAGGCAGCTAAATATTGAAAATTTTATGAAAAAGACTGCCTTTTAAAAAAGCACGCTGCCTAGACGCTGCCAGGGAGGGCCGGCCAAAGGTTCGCTTGACGCATTCAACTTTGACCCTCACGACTGGCCCATATGTGCGGGCACGACCAAGAACTTGGTGCAACGTGCAACCCGTCCCGTTTACCACAAATAATTCCCCAACAAGCTACTTTACTCGTCTCACAATTCTCTAAGCACATTCAAACAGTCCGGCATCAAATATAAATTACCCAAACTATCCCCTAGTCCGTGCCTGCACCACCCCTCGGACCGAGCGGGCACATATCTCAACCGGGGATGCAAGAAATGCCCACTCCCCAATATGTAGATTCGTACCTCCTGACTGGTCATTATTGTACGACGAAGAGCGCGTTTTGATACTTTGAAGAGATTCAATTATAGTTGAACGAATGTTGCGAGTATATCTGCTAAGTACCAAGATAAGAACATAAAACAATGTTTAATTTTCTTTTTGCCCGACGACGGCTGAGCAGTTTTAGCAGTCTATGTTTGTACGTGTGTATGTTCCAATGTAGCGTATTAAATGCTGAACCAACTTTGCTTAATGGGGTGCCAATCGATTCGAAATTATGCTCCGGGTAACATAGGCTACCTGTTGTATGAAAAAGAAAAATATGATGGCTGACACATACAAATAAGTGACTGACTTTGAAAAAAATCTTTTGCTTTCATAGCGTGTGAGCGATCAAATGAAAGAGGAGAAAATTTCAAGTTCAAATATAAACTAAATTATTAAACTAAAATATAACAAGCGATAGAAAAACGATTCAAGTTTAGCGCTATCTATCGGCAACAAGTCCATCTGACGAATACAAGCCTGATTAGAGACTTCTCTTATATTACTTAGCAGGGGCTCGCTACAAAGTGGCGACTCAGCTGCCATTCCAGAGGAACTAAACATTTTGAGTGAAATGGAGCTACGACTAATATCAAGGATAAGGCCGTTTTTAAAAATAGTGAAATTGGGCGGCCGTTTTGGCCAGAAAGGATTTAAGGGGCAAGCAGTTTTGTTCACGCAACAGGTGAAGGGTTGCCATTGTCTTAAGAGCAAAGCGGTCTTACTGTTGTTGTGGTGGAAAAACTAGACAACGTCAACTCTATCAAAGAGTATCAAGTTAATTTAGAAATGCTTTGGATTGGCTAAGTGCTAACAATCTAATATACTAACATCAGAATTAACTACAGTCATTTGGCTACTAAAACTAATGAGAATATCATCAAAATACCTCCAGTCGCTGAAGAAAAAGGAAATACTGAGACTCATTACCATGAAATAGAGAAACAGTAAATGAGTAAATTAAATGATGAAAGAGAACATGATTCACTGTCTTATAAAGTATCAAGATGGTCCGGCAGCGGCAACTAAGACTGGTACCTACCCAATCAGCACGTAGCAGAGAATGTTTTGTCTGCCCGGCAGTGCCGTGTGACACTGCCTTGGCCTACAACTTACAACAGCTAGACCACTATTGGCATTATCATTTTGGAGATCATAATAGCTCATTTTGTGTAAGGGTGGGTTGCACGAACTTACGATTACAGATCGATCAACGATGGATGTGGCGCCGGCACCTGTCATTTCATAGAAACTTGACAAACTTTACATACATTCAGATTTTAACGAACACCAATTACGATTACAGACGGGTTGGTGCAACCTTACTTAAAACAAAAGTCAAATTTCTGTCCTTAGCGGTGTATGGTTCTTAATTTTAGAAGGCACAATGGTGATGACGATGAGATATGTAGCTTTAAGCTCGTAGATAGTTTTAAACCCACGTTAAAATGTCCTATTCCTTCTCATTGTGCATTATTAATAAATAAATAAATATCCCCCGTGTGGTGTCGGGTTAGAATAGCACCACCCCCTGTCTTCCCGTGGGTGTCGTAAGAGTCGACTAAGGGAACAGGGTTGAAGTGTGTTGTGGGCGATGGGCTAGCAACCTATCACTGCAACATCACATTTTGTCGATCTTTTATACCCACATTTATGCTAAAAGTGGCACTGGAACACAAGTTTCATGTGCTCTGCCTACCCCTTTTAGAGATAAAGGCGTGATGGTATGTATGTATGTATGTAAATAAATATTACGGGACAATCTTACACAAATCAACCTAGCCCCACGGTAAGCTCAGTAAGGCTTGTGTTGTGGGTACTAGGCGATGATACATATAATAAATACATACATATAGATACTTATATACATATATATTCATGGTTTGTGTTTTGTCTTAATTTAAATTGAATTTTACGATGTACTTTGAATGTACTCGTAAACCAGTTATCATCAAAGTTACGATGATGTAGACGTAATTAATATATACAACTATCGTCTTTGACAACATGGTTTTTTACAGCTTTGTTAACGTTTTCGGTACTTTAGAATTAGAATAAAATATATAGAAGCTTAGCTCTTTACATCGATTCTCCGATATTACCACGTTTAAAAAAAAATAATAATTTGAGGTACGAAAAACCCTAAGATGCTAGGATAAATTAATCCACGATAAAACAATACATTGTTAAAACATATTGGAATCGGATGTGTATTGTGTATATACACATACAGACAGATACATTAATCTATTACCACAAATGGAATACCTTCTTTTCGCATCTAATGTTTGCCAAACTGACTAATTTCGCAACTTTTCATTTTCCAAACTCTGAAACTGTAAATATTTCAGGATGTATTTCAGGGCCATCGTGAAGAACCATAAAGGTATCATCATCATCATATCAGCCGAAAGACGTCCACTGCTGGACATAGGCCTCCCCCAATGAGTGCCACAATGGCCGGTCCTGGGCCACCCGCATCCACCCTATAGGTTGGGTTAGTTTATAAAAATCCTGAAATATTTTACAGTTTCAGAAATATTAAGAGGTTGGGAAATGAAAAGATGCGAAATGAATCAGGTTGCCAAACGTTAGGTTGGGAAACATTTAGTGAACCAATACAAATACTGGGTTATAATGAATGAAACCCTCTGTTACCTGAATATGTTGTGATGGTGCCTTGCCGGCATATGGCTCGAATATCCTTCATTGCGGGCGACATGTTTCGATTGAGACAACCCTTTTAGGCCAGGAGCTGCTCTGTTTTAGCTAAATTATCTTCAAGGCATTGCAAAATATGTGAGAATTGGGCGATGTATCTTTTTGTTCTAAGATTATGTATACATAATAAATATCACCATCATTATTATTTTCACCTTACTAGCTCGGAAAGCCCTTTTTGTATGCTCACTGAAGTAAGGTGAAAAGTTTTGTGTTATACACGGGTGAAAAGTTATTTTACGTCTCGTGTATTGAAACACTCGCAGGTAAAATACAACTTTCCCCCCTTGTATAACAAATAACTATTGGGCCTTGCATTAAGTTGACTCATGCATTGTGGTGCCATATTTAAGCCAACTTACCTAGGTAAATACCTCTTTAACTACCGGTAACAACGTCGTGGATCCAGAGAACTAGAGGTAAATGTGCTCAATAAAGAATTTTGCGATGTAGTTCCATTTGCATTGCTACTGTTTTTTTTTTTTTCTATTGCTCCTCCATTGGCTCCAATCGCAATTAGAACTTGCAAGGTAAATTGGTGGTAACTGGCACAGTAGGTAGAATACCAAGAGGCCGAAGCCTTAAATGACGGCTCAACCAGGTGTCGGAGCATCTGAAAATGCCGGTTAATTCAGGCAGGCGACCGAAAGTCTATAAGCAATGAGGAAACGACTGAGGAAAAGGATTGTTCGTTCAAAAGTCCTATCGGAACCCGCTTCCTTGGCATTCTTATGCCAACGGAATGTCTTTTTGATGGGGATCAAAATGTATTCTTAAATAAATAGGTCCTTTTTTTCAAATTCACCTAGTTACCTGTCATAGTTTAAACTTTAAAGCGTTTAAGCTAAAAAAATATAACCCATCCTCGAATTATCACTAAAATTCTTCCCCGACTCCCAGTCCATCGCGTCTCAAGACGTTCCAAGGGTTGTCCAAAGCAGACTCCAATAATATAATAATACACTGCGATTGTCGTATGTGTGTCTCAGGGAATTATTAACGCTGCCTACACCCGTCGGGTTATTTAAATACGGTCCGCATATTAGTTTCTGCTGTTTTGATTATGACTCAAATTGCCTTTGGATGGCTGGCTAAGTTGGATAATATTTAGTTTGCGGAGTGGCTTAAGTTTTTCAGAAGTTTTTGAGTGAGTTTTCTGCCGGAGACTGCATTTTATGGTTAAAACGTTAAGAGTTAGGGTATTTTGTTCCTGATTTGGATTAGCAGACTATAATCAAATCGTTTTGCTTCCTCTGGATTCTCTTAACATGCCTTCAGACTAAGGTCACATGCATTCCCATTTACTCGTTTAATTATCAAAAAGGCGATTTTTGTTTCGTTTTACATACGGTTTAGCTTCATACCTTCTTAGTTGTCGTTATTCTTCATTGTTGAACGTTGTGTCCGTCTTGAGAGGTTTCTATTTTCTATCGCTGTAGGAACGGATAACCCCGTGAGAGATTTTATTGGACCAGACCGGTTCACTAATGTTTCCCAACTTAAGTACGTTTGGCAACCTGATTCATTTCGCATCTTTTCATTTCCCAAATTCTTAATATTTCTGAAACTGTTAAATATTTCAGGATTTTTATAAACTAACCTAACCTAACCTATAGGGTTATACACGATGGCCATGAAATAAATCCTGAAATATTTGCAGTTTCAGAGTTTGGGAAATGAAAAGTTGCAAAATGAATCAGTTTGTCAAACGATAGTTGCGAAAAGAAGGTGTTCCGACCAGACCAGTGTGCTTTCCCTGGACGTTACCGACCAAAACCGTTTTTTCAAGATTATCCGATTATCTACGCACTATATCCATACCAGTATTGTATCGCAAACCTACTGCTCGAAGAAAGAGTTAGTTTAGGACACTTAATTGCAATAAATTGGATGCGGTTTAGCTACCCACATTCTATTTTTTTACAAATTTGACACATGAATATATAATCGTTTAACCCACGAAAAAGCGTTAAATTTATCATTGCGGTCCAGTTTGTGTTTCGTCCATAGTTGTAGGTAAGGAGAGGGGTTCTTTTATGCATTGAACGATGTAGGTATGCTACGGCAACTGCGGTAAGGTGGTTCACCGCATAGCACGTTCTCTTTCTTTCCTAGAGATCCGAGGTATTGGATACTTTGGGTGTGCGAGAGGCAGGTTCGGCCGAAGCGGAAAGAGCCTGAATAGGCCTGGTTCGCTTTGCATACACAATAGGGGTGTGGACACTAAATAAAATAATAAATTGTTTTTTAATTTGCATCTATCGATTAGGTGCTAAGTTGCTAACCAATATTCAAATCGCATCGCCGGTGAAAAGCCTAGTTGGGAGAGTTTCTATGGTCCTAATATTATTCACAAGACTGGAAAAAATGTAACGCAACCAATAGCAATATTTTGTTACTATTGTTTCTGAGCTGGACATTACTATAAACTCTTCTCACCTGTAGTTAACCCCTTCAATATGTTTGCGATTATAGAAAGATTCTATACTTCTAACTCAGAAATTAAAAGCAAATAGCACCGCTATGAGCATGTGAACAACAATGTTGTATCACCAGTAGAACTTTTTCCAGCGCCGCATTCATAAGTTAGTTCTCCTAATTGGCAGCCCTCAACTATCGCCTAGGAGCTGGACAATGAAATATGCGCTCATTAGCCCGCCCCGTGATTAATTGGGCTTCTTAGTGGGGTGTGGTGCCAGTGGCAGCGGTTGCATTCGAAAAACTAAACGATTATAGTTCAAATTATTTCAGGTATCGCCAAATTATATTCGTGTTACAAGTTGAATTTTGTCTACGCTATAGGTATGTGTTAGGGATATCCCGACTTCTTTGTCTATTTCACTTAACTGTACCAATTAATACTTAAATTACTGAAATGTAGACAATGAAGCCCTCGTTGTTTTTAAATAAGGATTTGAAAAAAAAAACATTTACTTTCTATGCTGCAGTTGTCACTAGTATTTGTTTTCGACATTTTGCCGTCATCGCCGCAAAAAAGCGATACTTCAGAGAGTTAAATTACATCCTACACATTTTAAATCCATAGTATACTTTTAAAGAGCTTGTTTTAGTAACACATGGAATAGTAGGTGTCAAAGATGAACAATAATTATTTGGTAGACAAGCAAATAAAACAATAATATTAGTAAAATAAACTGTAGGTACATCCTGTTAATAAAACGTTGGTAATGGTATATATAAAAAAATATTATTACTTGTCACCAATTATCTTTGTTGTCACTTTTGGGAAATGGGTTCCATTGTTTAGAAACATAGCACTAAGCATATCATAATATTTATACTAGGACGATAGCAAACAAGCACACGGTCTGTCTGATAGCAATCAGACACCGTAGCCTATAGACACTTGCGACTCCAGAAGAGTAATAAGCTCATTGCTGACCTGTCAATGATTCGAGGATTTATTGTGTTGTATCTAATAACATGTAGTGGCTGTATTCATAAACGTTCAACAAACCTATTTTAGCTATAATGCCGTCAAAAATCTGTCACTTTGGCTTTTGCGATTGCAAGAAAGGGACTAAACACATTTTATTAATCACTGACATTTTAAGTTTTATGAATAAGGGGGGTAGTTAAGACTTAGTTCTTTAAGTTCGAAGAACTAGTCCCATCCGCTGCAACTCGGGCCACGCTCAAAGCTTGTCGGCTCTTAGCCTGGCCATTCTATTGTTTAACCACGCGCGATATAATGTTTTGTCGGTCTCGATAAGGCGTGGTGAAGATACGTGTTATTGCTAAGGAATGTTCTATTATGAACTATTAAAGAGAAACAATGTGCATGCCTTTTGAATGGCTCCTTATATTGAAATTCGGTATTTTTGATACAAAGTTGCGGGAAGCTACACTGGCTAATTATTTCAATAACGTTGAAGAGTCTTCGGAATCTTGGATGGAACCCTATTCTCGCACTGCGCGAAAAAATGCGCGTGTTTTAATAGTATGGCCTTATGCATGAACGTCCATCAAACCTATTTTAGTTAATATGCATTTCATATTCGTGTGTCCTTTTCTGTCACTGCGTTATGTTTTGTAATAAAAGACAAAACATGCTTTTTTTCTTCAGAGGTCTGTTAAGTTTTATGAATAAGAGGGTAAAATATCTGTAAAAAAGAGCCGATTATCATATTACTCGTTTTTTCTTGCTTCTGTCTTTCAACATCAGAATTAAAGCGACATGACTTAGCCTGAAAATCGCGGTCCGGGCCAGGGTGCCATTCGATTCGAAGGGAATTTGCCTAATATCCCTATGTCATTTTGAATTTGAAATTAGTATCTATATAATATGACATACCGGTGACACTTTACATAATGTAACTCGAATACCGGGCTTGTAGTTAGAACAACTAACTCCCGAATTAATTTCAATTTGATTTCCGTCTGGCATAAGCTCATACAAGAACATTCACGGCCATTCATTTCCATATTAAAAGTCACAAAAATGATATATTCGGTGTTTTAAGAAAGTAGAAAAGTTAAAAAAAAGAACTTACTTTTGCGCACCTAATCTCAATTTAAAATATTGCTACATCGAAAATCGTCCGATTTGCCTAAACAACGCTTGCACGTACAAATCACACTACAGACCGTCCAACACGCATCACGACCACCCCAAAACCAACTCAATCTCAATGGAATAAGACCATTACAACGGCACGGATATCTTGGCTCTTCTACACAGTCCTCAGTGTATAAAAGGGTGTAAGTACCGAGCGTTTTCAAGTATGATGTGACGTTTTGTGGCTGTGAAGTGAAGAGCTAATATTTGTGGGATTAACCCGGTCGCGCCGTGTGTGCCGTGCTTATTGGGATCCGATCTGATCTGTGAGGATGATACGTGTATAATGTGCTTTATAGGAAGAACACGTTATAAGCGCTAGCGAGTTCAGTTTTAAGCTTAGAAGCTGAATTATTCGATTACGAAGGTCAATTACCTTATATTTACTTTTGAGGATTTGTGTATAGCCAGCAGGGTAATTGTTGAACTCTTTGAACTCGTGTTAGGACTTATCAAATGTCATATTGTTGTACGGAAGATGACATTTGATATTTCCGTAAATAAAAATAACATTATGAAAGTTCCGTAAATAAAAATAACAAGAACTCCTGAGTACATTGATTTACTTACCTTTTGTCCCTCATCTCATGGAAATCAGATATGCCTTTAGAAGGTACAGGTACAGCTTCCATTCTACGAGTATTAGGGTCCTATGTATCGCACCGCAGCGCACCCGATTATATATATACACCCGATATAACGCTAACCATTTCTGACATCACAGATATTTCATTTTTGATTTCTCAGATGAAAACCAGTAAACTACAATAGCCACATCATCAGCGTCTCCAGATTCCTGCGCATTCCACCGTGGCAGGTTCGCCATGCGATGCGATTCTGCTCTAGCAGAGGAAACCCAATCAAGCAACTATAGAGTTAGTGCTAGAAAAGGATTCGAAAGACAAGTAGGTTCATTGGGCCCAAGGCGAGGTCTATTTTTTGGACAAAAGTACTTAAAAAGACTCATATGTCTCGAAGCGCAAAATTAAATAAAGGAATATTTATTGAAATCTCCTTCTTCTGTGCTAGATGATCGCCAACAAGCCTCTCCGACCGCGCGTCCTTGATCCGCACGGACCTTGTAGACAGCAAAATTGATTGCTTGCAGCAAAACTTCATACTACAACGATCCGTGAGGATTGGGGTCGCTCGGTTGGAGGGGCTTGTTGGCAACCGTCTAGCAGACGCTTTAAAAAGCTGGGATTTTACTAGACTAAGGTAGGTGCACCAAGGAAGGCCCGGTTGCTAAAAACCTTTAAAAACTCGCAGTTATGGTTTTCCAAACTACTTCAAATTTCGTGAGCACAATGCGTTTAAGATCACAAACAAACGTGCATTTCAATTTTTACCCAATCGCGCTGCCATTTTGTAAAAAATATACAGTTTGCTGTGTCGTGTTAAAATATTGCACGTAATTGCACGTTTAATTATTTTCCAACATTTACATATCACAAAAATTACGTAAATTTAGTCAGTATTTTTAGTGAAATTAGGTGTTTAATCTGTTTAACATCCGAATATATGTAGGTAAATACTGTTATTTAAAATTTACTGTATATGTATCCCTAACTAAAAGTATGTCAAAAAAGTAATGTTAGAATAAAGAACCGATTTATAAATACAGACTGATAAAAAGAATCTCACACATGTGTTTTTTTTTCTAATTTCAAAAGTTGTTGTCGTATTACAATTTTGCATTTTCATACTCCATAGATTGCCCACAGCTATAATTTTGGGATAGGTTCAATATTTTATTAAATCAATTTAATAAAAAAAAAATTACGACTAGTTCTAGACGATAGTAATGTTTAGACATTAATTAAACGATTGTTTCAAATAATTTATAACGGGCCTTACTTTACTAGGTGCCTAAAATGGCCCACTAGCAAAATTTTTTTTAAATAGGTTTTTTCTGTTCTAACGAAATAACATTAAAGTTTTTTTAATATTTCGTTTATTAAATAAATCTTTAGCAGCCCTATGAATGGCTTTTCTTTATTAATCATACTGTATGTAATTCTTTTACAAGGCTTTGAAAATAAAGTGGGCCTTATTAGGCGACGGTACCTTACAGGTAACTCTCGTGACTTGAGCCACACATCGGTCCGTATAGGTGATTGTTAATGCAACCCTCGTTAAAATTAATCCGGGTCCAATTGGACGACATCTGTATTCGATAATTATCCCTCGTGTTGTTTACGGTGTCGATATATTTCTGTAATTGCGGTTATGGTATTTTAACGGTCTCCTATTGATCTATATAGTCTCGTCCTTTTTTAGGCGACATAGTAGAGACCCAAAAAATTCTAAATTTACGCTTGTCACAGTTATACGCCTTGGCCACGACTTTGGTCTTAAGCGACCTGCGACCAGCGTTCTATCTGTTCATTGCGCGGTCGAGACGCGCAACGCACTGTGGTAAGTTGGGATCACGCGCAATGAACAGATAAAACGCTGGTCGCAGGTAGCTTAAGACCAAAGTCGTGGCCAGGGGGTTATTATTATACCTCTAGCGCTTTGCATCGATTCTTTGTTACAGCGACTTTTTGGCTTTTGACGTTTCATAAAAAGTTGCTGATTGTATCATTGCCATCATCATTGGAACCGAGACGATCTCAAAAATCTAACAAATAAAAAAAAAACCTAATACCAGTCAACATCCCTTTTATATCAAAATACGACCATGAATCGAAATATTCTTGTTAGATCCCTCTATATTTTATAATAGACAGTGTTTCTGTAGGTAATGACTAATGAATGTATCAACAATAAGGTATTTGACATTCAATTAATATACACTAGTATTACATTTCAAACAAACAAAACTTGCGAGAGGTACTCGGAAAATATCATGCTCTTAGTTAGTTTTGCTATTTTATAGATTTTAAGTTTACAAAGTCCAAAAAAATACTAAAGGGTGGCGTCACTTCTGTATTTCTCCACAAACTTCATAAATAAACACAACTTTTTTGATGTTTCATAAAAGTTGCTGTTTTTGACTACCTACCTATTTGTATACCCTACTTATTAAGGGGATATTTGAGTATTACGGAGTTTCAAAGACATCAAAGTTGGCAAGCTGATTTACTATTAGTCAAATATCGTAGTGTAGATGTGTACAAACCTAACCGATATTAACAAAACTATTCCCTAACCCTAACCCAAACTCGAAAAGGACGAATTAGCGAACCACCTGGACCATATCGGCCCTCGTGTGATATGCAGATGTATGGAAATTCCGACTCATGACCCGAAGGGACAACTTTGTATGGAATACAGATGTGGGTTTGACTATTAATGTGACCGTCCGAACTTCGAAGATGTTTAATTTTGACTAATATAGAAGTTAGGTTAATGGTGACGCCGGATTTACGTTAGACTATACTATGCGATTCAGATAGAGTATTATATAATTAATCTTAAGTTATTCTTCTTATTTAGTTTAATCAGTTTAATTAACCTTCAACTAAAAGTCAGTTAACGTGTGAGGGAATTTATTGCAACAAATTAGAAAGAATATGATTGTTTATTGTAATAGGTATACAGTGTATTTTAATTCTAAGGTATTGCATTTTTTCCCTACAAATTGAAATAAGTAAGTAGGAAGTGGTGTTGAGCGTTTTTCATAAAGTGTGTACGTTTGAACTTTTTTTTTTAAAGTTTATTTATTTGGGTTTTTCTTGCTCAGAAATGTTGATTTTAATATTATGTACCTCAGTTTTGTCTTCCAGTGCGTCACGAGCATATACATGAAAAAAGACTGCATACAATACAACAATATTTGGGACACTTTTTTTCTTGTATGAGGATCGATAGTATCAACGATTCTGAGCAAGAAAAAACCGAAAAAAAAACCAATTCCGAAAAAAAAAGTTCATGTAGGTACACTTTTTTTGAAAAATGCTCTTTAAACATTATTGCACTGCATCCGTACTTTTAAATAGGTAGTAATAAATACAATTTGCTACAAACTTAAAAATTACATTTTGCTACAAACTTTTGTTGCCGACTGAGCACAATCATCAATTACTTATTGAGAGGACATTAATGAAGTCAAACACGAGGGCTTTATCATGTACAGTTTAGGACTTGCAATGGCCACGTTGCGTCTCCATTATCACATCAGGTACCTATATGGTAAAAATAACAATAATTCAATTTCATTTCATTTACTTCCATTGCAATCATGTTCGTACAATATAGTCTTATAATGAGGGTTTGTAATACATGACGCCCTAGGGCGCACCAAAGGAAAGTTTTGGTTAGGTTCTTTTGTTGATTAATAATAAGTGAACAACAATAAAAATGATTACGTTAAAATTTATACAATGTCAAACTCAGTAGGTAAACGAGTATGTTAGATTATATACGTCTTCAATTAAATTTGTTAAGTAGGTAAATGTAATAAAAATATTAAAATAAAAACAAAAATGGTAATTCTTAATAAGTACAAATTTATGTCAATTTCATAATCCCATTGTCAACTAACCTATGTGTAAACACATGTACAAAGTTTCAATTCGATAGCACTTCGTAAAGTTGTTCAAAGACCTGGAAGACTTTTGAACAAACTACACATACACTGGAAGTTAAATAAAAACATGCAAAAACACTTCCCTCCAAAGTATTTTACGTGTAACAAAACTTTAAGAAAATTGTGAATCCAACTAATTTCGCTACACTCCAACTTTTGCAATATCCTGTTGCTAACCTACACCTCATACATTCCTCTACATACATTTCAATATATCGGAATAATATTCGGTTCGTTGCCGCGCCGGCCGCGGTTTGCGATTCACGATCTTTCTCGACCTCCAGAATAATATACACATATCATCATCATCATCATATCAGCCGAAAGACGTCCACTGCTGGACATAGGCCTCCCCCAAAGAGTTCCAAAGTGACCGGTCCTGCGCCACCCGCCGCATCCAGCGGATTCCCGCGACCACAGATATACCTACACATA
Organism: Epinotia brunnichana; assembly: GCA_963854355.1. Lineage (NCBI taxonomy): Eukaryota > Metazoa > Arthropoda > Insecta > Lepidoptera > Tortricidae > Epinotia > Epinotia brunnichana. The sequence continues at coordinate 6,414,007 of OY977953.1, read as the reverse complement.
TGCATACGATAAGCCATAAAAAAAAACGAAAAAACGGACAGTTACAGGTCGGAGGTCATTGGGAGCTAGGAACCCCTTACCATATTTATATATATAAATATGGTAAGGGGTTTTTTTTATGGCTTATCGTGTTAACAACAGCGAGGTTTACCAAAATAGTATCCAATATTTACTTCAAAACTCACAGTTTTCGAGATATATAGCCATATTTGGTGCCCCAGACTTCAAATTCAAATAATTCAAAATTGTTTATTGCGCAAATCACATTACAGTATAATGATTTGATATATAATGATCAGGTGGTGATTAGGTTAGGTGAACTTTGGCAATCTTTTTAACGTAACTTTTGTGAAAATGAGTTAAAAAATTTTAGTGGGTTGTTAAAGACTTCAATAAGAACAGTTATATTATATGTAGAGTTAATATATAAATGTGCATAAACAACATACTTATATCGAAAACAGAACTGTTTTGGACCATGTTTGAATAAATCATAAAAAAATAAAAAATGAATTACAAAAAAAACTCTTACAAAAAACGTAGATAAAGGATTAAAGAATCAATAAGCGTTAGTTTAGTTTTGAAGTAAGAATATCAACTCAAAACTCGACAAAAAACGCGTCGAGCCCCTATCCTCGCTTCATGCCCAAACGATCGAGAGAAAAGTGGATGGGACAATTGGTACCTACCAAATTGAAAATATTCTAAGGTAAATCTAGATCAAGTCTATTGAATGTTATGAAGTGAATGAACCGAAAAAAGCTTGTCAGAATCAAAGCAACTGGAAATCTGCGATCTCTGCTCCGCGAAAAAGGCATGATGATATTTGATATATAACTCTGTATGTCTGCATAACTGGAGACCAGACTATCACTGGTTCTCTCCAAGGGACTTGTTAGTGAACGTTGTGAATACTAACCAAGAAGGTTATTTAGATTCGAAATTTGGTATTCCAATATATACTATCAATGTATTGCGTACTCGCTTCTACGCGAGGCAAGCCAATGTAGCAAAAAGTACGCGCCATACACATTGAAAATAAATTGGAATGCGAAAGTTATATCCAGATTGGTCGCCGGTAACGGATATGGGTGACCATATGTCTGAATACATAATATATGTTTGAAATTCAATTCTTTTGTCATATGAATGCCCGTCGATTAGAATTTCATGTATGAAACGAGTTTGGATTTTGAATAATGATATGCGTTTATTTTACAAATTTCCCCAAATATAATAAGTACATATATTTGCGTACTTTTAACTACACTTATAAATAACGAATTACGATAATATCGTTTTCTACAGGTCACCCACTGGCGCATAGTGGAATGGCCATCAGGTTAGCTCTGAAAATGTTGATAAGGAGTCCCCAACCAAGCAGCGATAGGGTAAAGGATGACTCACGCTGGAACGGGCCGTGTCCGGCCCGTGTTGCTTTTTAAGATAAAAAAAACCGGCCAAGTGCGAGTCGGACTCGCGCACGAAGGGTTCCGTACCATTATCTATAAAAAAACTATTTTATTATGTGTTTTTAGTATTTGTTGCTATAGCGGCAACAGAAATACATCATCTGTGAAAATTTCAGCTGGAACTATGTGATATCAGTGAGATACAGCCTGGTGACAGACAGACGGTTTTACTCTTTGAGTACAGAACCCTAAAAAACGACGGCGTTTTTGCGCGGCTGAGCCATACATATACCCATCAAGAGCCCGGCTGGGTTTGCCGACACCGAGCTGCTTCCGAGCCTAGGCCGTGGCGCAACCGGGCTCGGGTATGGCTCGGCCGCGCAAAAATGCCGTCGTTTGTCCTTGAAAACGGCCCGGGCCGGACACGGCCCGTTCTAGCGTGAGTCATCCTTTACCGGGATGTAGAGGAGTTTTGCAGGAGAAACTTCCTAATAAAAAGCTAATAGTTAAGTCCGAAGAGGATCCAGTGACATGGTGAATAAATGCCGCCAGTAAATTAGGATTCCACTGATGCTGGACATCAGCAGTATCAGTTTATGAAAAAGGTCGAAGAAGAGAGAGATACTAGTTATTGAGAAGCAGGACATAGACCAAATTGCTGTGAAGACAGTAATGGGGACCTACTGCATAATTCGCCCAATTTTGTTGCTGATGATAGAGAACTACACCAACAAGTGTCAAAATATTTAATTTAGGATACTTATTGAAGATATTTAGAGCGTTCGAACCAAGTCAATTCTCATGGGCTCTCAATTTGAAGTAATTCGTTTCCAGCCAATATTTGATCGCTGACAATGCTACATGTACTGTAAACAATATTTTTCACAAAATCTCTTTTGCGTAATCCTAAAAATAGACAATATCATTTTGCCAAAAAAACTAATAAGACATGTTATATCACCAGCTTAGTAATGTTATCCGAAATTAAAATCCAACCCCTAAAAAAGAAAAACCGCGCTGGAGGCGCGAATTGGATCTAGCTATATTGGGTAGTGATGGGCGACACTCGATATATCGAGTGTTGCATCAGATAGGGCCGTCCCGCCGGCGATTCGTATCCGAATTAATATCGATATGGGTAACTCGTTATGTGGGGAGCGGATGCGATAGGAATGGAGTCGTTGTTTGTTTATATGCGAATAATATCTACCTACGTTTTTGGTGAGATTTTAGACCGGGCAATATTGCAATAATTTAATCTATCCTTAGTTTAGTATACATATTTGTTATTTGTGTGTATTACTGTAAATAAATGTACTATCTCTTTATTTATTTATTTACTATTAAAAACAGGTGATTGCTAAACGTGAAAACCATTTGATAAATGTAAAGAAAGCATGTTTTTCATTTTATTTGAGTTGTAACAGGTTATTTAACTAGCGTTAATATATGATACATGGATCTAAAATTACATAAGGAGAATTATCTGTTATTGTTTGCCTATTTATGCATTTTATCTCATTAGCAGAGAAAGATTGTAATTTTTAAGATTTTTTTTGTCATACTGAGGTTTAGATTTGCGTTTTTTCTGTAAACATTGTCAAAGTTAAGGGCTGGAAAGCCAAATTTTTGGTTGGATCCGCATAAACGGTGTCCCCTTTTATATATTTTTATGCCATAGCAACATTATTTATATACATAATGCCCCTATGACTTAATATGACTTTTGTTTTAATCAATCTGTATGACCCTTTCATAGGAGGAGTTTGATACTAAGTACTAACAAATAGGTAGGGGAACCTGTTGTACCTTAGACAGAGTTGTACCTAGGACAATCAGTTTTTTTTCGAACATCCTGCGCTTTTAGGAACCGTTGTCTAAGGCATTTGAAACATCATTGGTCAACATTAACGTGAAATTAGTTGCGATTCGCCGGCGCCGTATTTGCATAGTTAGAAAAGGTAATTTATAATTTTACACTCAAAAGTACGTTTTTTGGGCTTTACTTCATGCCAATTTATTTAATGTGATGCATGTTTGTGAAAACTGTTTTATTCAGAATCTAATCTTAGTATATCTAGCTACTTGACAGCTTGAATGTCAGATCCTAACCTCAATCATTAGTGGGTTCATAGAGATTGTTATGTGAAGTTGTCGCGATGTTGTACCTTAGCCACCCAACTTACGATGTACCTCGGTCTTTGACCAAGGTACATCTTTTTGGTCGGAAATAGGACAACAATTAGTTACATACGCTACATATTAATTTTTTATAGAGAAAATGCCGCGAAACAAAGCAAAAATTAAAACTCGACAAAAAAATTAAAGAAAATGCAGTCAATTTAGTGAAAGCGAAGAAATTTACGCTTCATGGTGCTTCCGTGCATTTTCGCATTCCACGAACTACCTTAAGACGGTACTACCGCCACTTGATGTAAGAAGAATCGCAAAGCAGCACAATATATGCGTGAAAATCTTGCAGTTAAACAAAGAATTCAATATATTTTTTGTACTTTCTTAAGTTTTTTGAAGTTTATTTTTGTTGTAAGTCATTCAACAACTTTTTTTTTGTTTAATTCAACTATTTGAATTTATGTATTGTTAGAATTTATGCTAAAAAATAAGAAAAATATTAATACGTTGGGTTGCAAGTTAAATTTACGTGATTAGATGCCAAAAGATTTTCAACAATAATTAGCACAAAGTAGATAAGTGAGGCTTTTTTGAAAAACGATACTTTTCCTTAAACATTGTTGTAAATAATTGTAATAATTGTTAATTGCAAATGCTAACATGATTCACTAATTATTGCTAATATTATTTCAACTGAAAATTAATAAAATATAGCTAATATTTTTTTTTATCTCGATTTAAACCTGCTCTGTCCAAGGTACAACGGACACGGTCCAAGGTACATCTGGTTTGTTGTACCTAGGACAGTTTTCCCTTTTTTTTTCAAGTGGCTAGTGGTCCCAGGTTTTTCAAAATATACACAGTTTTATGATTTAATAATGTAGTTAATTAAATGATCTTTACATACATGCATATTGGACACGTGTACATAGCACCATTTTTTTAATAAATCAAAATTTAAAAAACTGGCCTACGTACAACAGGTTCCCCTACTAACAAATAGGTACTATAAAAAAAATCGACCTCCTTACTTTAAACAAAAGCATATCAAACTTTTTAACATGTCTGCTCCACGGTTCCCCTGTTCAATACCAGTGAAAGATTATTGTTAGATTCAATTTCCGACAAAGTATCGAGACATGGCGACTAATGTGTATTAAATGTGTGTTGGTGTGTCGATACTGATCCGATTAATAGCCGGGAGGAAATTTGCTCCAAGTTTGTGTATCTGTGGAAAATCCAGATACGCAAATTAAAGTCTTAGATGAAGAAATCTTTTTCAGATTGTAGTTTTATTATATTGTAGTTTATTACAGTTGGAAGTTTGATTAAAGTACCTAGTATCCTTACGTTTTTCGGGCACTTATTTCAACGAGGAGACGTTGCTATCAAGCGACTTGTCCAGGGAAAGATCGAGGCCACCAGACCGCGACGCAGGTCATCGATGACATGGACAGACCAGATCAAAGCTGCAGTAGATGCATCACTACACGCAAGCATTACGCCTTGGCCACGACTTTGGTCTTAAGCAACCTGGGCAGCGGTTTTTCTAATTCATTGCGCGTGATCCCAACTAACCACAGTGCGTTGCGCGTCTCGACCGCGCAATGAACAGATAAAACACTGCCGCAGGTCGCTTAAGACCAAAGTCGTGGCCAAGGCGTAAGGAAGGCGACTGTCGGAGAGGAATGGCGGCGTTGTGAAGCTGGCTACCAACAACTGAAATTATTAACACGACCACTCTGCTAAGAGTGGAAACGATCAAGAAGTTTCATTTCTATCTGTCTTAATCGACAGGAGTCATCGGTAAATTTTCACATCCCTCGCATGTGTATCACATCTTCACATCTAAAATTCAATTTCACTAAATGTGCAATGGGTAGTTCCCTAACTTTCACAACACCAGATTAGTAACATCCAATTCCTAATCCAGCCGATCATTATACTGCGCCCAACTTTGGACGGCTAACTCGGCACGGCACGCGGCACATCTCACGTATTTGATCGTACAATATAACGACCGATATGATATGTGATTGAGTTTAAGTTAATTGTGTAGAGCTGGTAATACCACCAAGATGGTTAAAGGATAATTAAATAAGTGTTTAGCCTACCACGCCGTGGCATGCAACGACGGTGAGGGGGAAGACAGAGATGCATCACTAATGTGAGTATCATACAAAATTGAAAAGAATGGAACAGTATGGTTTTGTCGAATTCTTTCAGAGGATGGGTGTTGTAAGAAAATATGAAAATGATTAAAGATTCATCATTTTTGACGCGACACATAGGGATTTGGCCATCTCCACCTTCTGGTCCCCCAGAATCTAAACTAAAGAAATAGGAAACCATCACGCAAAGACGAAGAAGAATCATATCATAATTTGAATGTTTTTCTTGAATAAAAATCGAATTTTTGGCATTATATAATATTCCAAAAACGATCTGAGAGACACAACAAGTACCTTAAAGTATTGTTAATGTTTGTGTTAGCCTTGATGAAGACCAGTACGTGAATCTGACGAGTCATTGTTCAATTTGATCCTGAAGCGGTATCATCACCTCCACATCAATACGCAAGCAACCACGATGTGTTCAAATCAAATAGGCTTGTGCTCAGCAATGAGCAATTTGAAGATGTTTGCGTCTCGGCTTTGTCTGTTTGTGCGACCGTCTTATGCCGTGCCTGGGTCTTAGAGGCTGAGATATTTGATTGTTATGTAGCTCTGAGTATTCGGACAGGAATTGAACTGTGCCTGGACCTATTAACGGAACTACCATCATAGAATGTCATATCATATAACGTCGCGGGAGTCTGCTGGATGCGGGTGGCGCAGGACCGTTCTTGTGGCTCTTTAGGGTAGACCTACGTCCAGTAGTGGACGTCGTTCGGCTGATACAGAAGGTCCACGGTGTAACAAAATCGATGTTCCACCTGGGAAACTCAAATCAATCCCGATCTACCGTATGGTGTTCTTTCGTTTAGTTAGGGTCATCACGTTTGCATATAATCGTCGCGGCACAACCTCGGCTGCGCTACGACGAGTGTCGCTGTCCACACTGGGGTGAAATGTCACCTCGGTGGTGCGAGACGGCTGAGTTTGACTGAAATGGCACAGGACTAGCAATAGACTTCCGTTCCTAGGCATTTAAGGTGCTGAAAGCTAAATTGGTCCTTGAAGTCGTTTTTTGAGAAGGTATTATGTTATGGGCATGCCTGATATTAAAATTAAATGTATAAGATGAAGCCTTATTTACGTTTGTTATCATAGTCTTGATATTCTCAGTCATTTTGCACAAAATATGGAGGATGAAATTCTACAGCGAGGTATTTCTCCAGCAATAATATACTAATTAGTGATTCATTGCTGAGGTATGATAAAAAAAGCTCATACCTATGTGAGAAATGTTGTGCGGACATAGAAATTTCAAATGCTCAATTAGAAATCCGCAACTTTAGTCCAATCAACGCGTCTTAAGTCAGCTAGAAGTCAATCAAGCTGCCGATAATTAAGCCAGACCTGACCAGATGAGTGGGCGGCTCTCTGTTCCATTAATGGCACAATCTGCTACGCGCCACTGCGCGTGAGTTGAGCGCTTAATATGGTCATAGATCGTACAGTTGGCTGGTATTTTAAAACGTAACTTTTGAAAATCATGTCCAAAATAAAGATGCAGCCAGGTACAAGATGGATGACTTGCGGTCCAAGTTCAGTTAAGCGGTCCTAACATCCAAGGAATTACTGACGAAAACAAAGGGAAATCCAGCGGCACTTTTAATGCTAACTGTACAATCACCAGTATGAATTACTGCGACAGCAAAGCGCGCATAAATATCTCATCATCATCATAATCATTATATCAGCCGAAAGACGTCCACTGCTGGACATAGGCCTCACCCGAAGAGTGCCACAACGACCGGTTCTGCGCGACCCGCACCCAGCGGACTCCCGCGACCTTTACCAGATCATCAGTCCACCCACACTACGCCTGCCGGTACGTGGTCGGATTCCGCCCTATCGGTTCTAAGTAGGTACGCGCCCACTGCTACTTAAGTTAAGCGATTCGGCCATTATCGGTTACCGTGGTTCTGCTTCGGATAAAATAATATCTGACACGACTATATTACTAGGGCCGTTAGCACGTGTCTGATATTTTTGCCTGCTTTGTGATGGCAGATATTAATGCTGACTGTACTCAGTATAAACAGCCGGTACATGCACATGACTTAATTGAGCCCGCGCACTGCGCGACGAATCGCGACTCCCGTGCACAGGCAACTTCAGAGCTGTTACCACGAAACGCGAACTTATTACGCTCGCGTCTCTCCATCTCTTTTTTTTTTTTTTTTTTATCGTTTATTCGTAAAACATAGGTAAATACAGAGGTGTTATTAACATTTTACAGGTCTCACTATGTCTTCGCCATAAGGCAGACAAATAGTCATAACATATGACACAAAAAAATTAAAATACATTCAACAAAATTATTAAATAATCATATTAATCATGCTTATGTCAAATTACGCAAAAATAAATGAAATAAAAGAATTCAATTAAATTTGTCCGCAAAGAAGTCTATCAAGGAATAATGACATTTTTCGATGAGTAATTTACATAAATTATTTTTAAATATCTTGAGTGGTGCCAGTCTTAGAGGCAAGGGTATTTTATTATATATTTTACTTGCCAAGCAGAACACGCTTTTTTGCATCAGTGCAGTATGTGAGAGCACTATGCAAAGAATGTGAGCCCGATAGGTGTCTCTATTGGATACCTCAGACACTTGTTTGAAATTAGAAGGGTTTGTTTTAACAAATATAGCTGTTTCAAAGATAAAAAGACAGGGAAGAGTTAAGATATTCAGTTCTTTAAAAAATGGCACACAGCTGTCTGTTTGTTTCAGGTCACACATAGCCCGGATGCATCTTTTTTATGCCATAAAGATGGTTTCTCTGTCGGTACAATTTCCCCAGTAAATAAGACCATAGCGGAGAGTTGACCCAACATAACCATGATAGGCTGAAATTACCGCCTCAATGCTCACTAGTTTGGACAACTTATAAAGCGCATATGCATATTTATTGAGTGTTTTACAAATTTTCTCTGACTGTGATTTCTATGACAACTTACTATTTATAATTACTCCTAAGAATTTAGTGTCATTAACAGATTCAATTACATGGTATTGGCAATATCGGGACCCTTTGTCGAAAGTGAATGATTTTAGTCTTATTAACATTAATTACAAGATTATTAACAGTAAGCCATTTTAATATATCATTTATAGTGTCATTAAGTTCCGTTTCGTAATTATTAGCATCGTTACATTTAATTATAACAGTGCTATCGTCTGCAAACAAGACCATAAGATACTTGGCATGCTTAGGAAGGTCATTAATATAGATGAGAAACAACAATACAATACAATTCCCACGAATGCCATACGCGTTCAATTTCTTAATGAGTAACTTGTGATCCACATAGTCAAACGTCTTAGTTAAATCCATGAAGTTAGCACAAATATGTTGTCTATTATCCATTGATGAAATCAAAGGGTAAACTAGATCATATATAGCCATGTTAGTGGTCTTTTTTTTGCGGAATCCCTTTTGTTCAGGGGCTAACAGGTTATATTTTTCAAGATAGTCTATCGTACTTGTTCATTCGAGCGACAGATAGGGAGATATGCAATCTTCAGATTTGAGTGTCGTGGTAGCGCCGCAGGCCCGCGACTAGGATTTCCTGCGCCACTATTCCATTCGTCTTAATTAACAGGAGGAAACATCCCGTCTATAATTTACTTTAAAAACAAAGTTTAAACCGACTTCAATTCAGTACTTCGCCAAGCCACATGGTACATGAAAATTTCCACGTTTCCTTTCCAATTTACCACATGAACTGCTTTCCGTGAGCAAATGCGTTGATTATTACAGAAAAAACCCAAGTCGCTATAATATTTGAGGATTTCCGTCGATTCCTCAAGGATCTCAGAATTAACAATTCATTAGTTGCTACTTCTTATGATGACGACCGCTTTAGCCTATAGTATCCTCAAACCAAACGGACGACTGAGCCAATACGAGCGCCAATACGAGCCATTACGATCCCAGTCGTCTATTTGGTTTGAGGATAGTATAGTTGGTAGTGACCCTGCCTACGAAGCAAGAGGTCCTGGGGTTCGAATCCAGGTAAGGGCATTTACTTGTGTGATGAGCACGAATATTTGTTCCTGAGTCATGGATGTTTTCTATGTATTTAAGTATTTATTTCCCTATATAAGTATTTATATCGTCGTCTAGTACCCATAGTACAAGCTTTGCTTAGTTTGGGACTAGGTTGATTGTCCGCAAATATTTATATTTATATTTGTTTATTTACTTCAACGGAATCTTGTCAGAATCTTTGACGTACTTTACATCTTTGAGGAGTTCCATAAGTTATTTGTGGTCTTCATCATCAGTTCCACTTAACCAAATTTCCGAGGGTAATTAAAATATACGAGTAATTATAGAAAATACCAAAATCACTACACGCATGCCTATACAATTTGAGGGTTGCCCTCAATTTCCCTGGGATCCCATCATCAGATCCCAAATTGGTGACAATGGGACCACCTCGGGAGTATACTCTATCGAATAAAAAAAGAATTTTGGAAATCGGTCCACAATTGACGGAGAAATCGGCAAACATACATAAAAAAAAATACATACAGTGGAACATATTATAACCTCCTCTTTTTTGAAGTCGGTTAAAATTGAAACAATGGATATTCTACACCGACTTGGTTGCAATTCTGATTTTAATGTGTATGTATTATTCTTTGGCTGCAGGGCGTGCCAAAGAATAAGACATACACACATACATACATACGCTCGACAAAACATAACCCTACTTTTCTTCGGCAGTAGGGTAAATAGTGTTTGAAATAAAAGTTTCTGTCAAAAATTTCATTTTTGGTACGAGCTTTTATTGCCGGTACTTTTCTGCATACCATCATCAACTACTCATTGAGACGATTCTAACGAGCCCAAACTCGATGGGGTTGTGTCGTTTTATTGCGGAGTTCCTATGGCCACCTCCCAGCTCCAGCATCAAATCAGCTCCATGTCATCATAATATTGCATTGTCATGCGATATACATATGCATGGCACTTTCAGCTCAATCGGAAACCGGGAAGTGGGTCAATTTTACCTTGCAAGATTTAATTACAGACAACGGGACAGGTGAAAGTAAATAAAAACTTGTAAATAAATAAAATAGACAGGCTTGCGAATCCAAGGTTTCGACTGTAACTGTAGAATCATAACTTCTAGTTTCTTGAACTACCTCATGACAAATTATGTTTCCCCTGCT